>CM060990.1:148498102-149781435 GCA_030765065.1 Deroplatys truncata
GTGGCTAGAATTATGCTCGAGGAACAGAGGAGGTCACGCTGTTAGGGGATGGGGGTACATTTGTCAGTACCTACATAAACAGCTGCGTTCCATTATGGAGGACCTTCTATGCACGTCAGAATACTTGTCAGATGTGCTCTAGTTGTTCTTGCATAAAATAAATGTGTTCTTATGTATGGTATTTCAAAACGTGAATAAACTTCTCTAGTACTGCGTGGCATATGTAGTGTGCACATTTAGAAACCATTTCTCAAGGTAACTTAAGTCTAAAGTAGTTTTAACCCAGAGTAAAAAGAAGACGGGTTTTAAGGCACCTGGAAATACGTTAAAAATATGAATTATTGTGTTAGTTTTCCACTGCTAAAATACAGGAGAAGGAAAGAATACCTTTTTAGGGCCTTTATATACTTTGTAAGTTTAGTGGCAAGTTTGGCGCCAGTGGTTAGTTATCAGGACCATGTGAAACTCTAGGCAATACTCAAGAAAGAGAAGAAAAGCGCTCCCGTACTTCATCCCACTCCTCTGGTAAAACAGCATAAATAGCGATTTCTGCGAGGAAAAGTTACAAGTATCTGAGTACACAGGAGCAAAAGAAATCAATGGTCGCAAAACTGGGGTTACACAGGGAGCTCCAAAAACGTATATGTGGTTAGTTTCCATTTGAAACAAGCATAATATACATGAAGAAGTAAATTGTTGAATTTTTGAACTAGACTCAAAGCTTAACACTTTATATGCATTTGATTAAAGCTCAGATGAGATGGAAAGAAGATTCAGTGAATACTCTTAAGGCAATGTATCCGTGACAATCCCAAAATCTAGTTCTCTTCTGGTTACTTGAACATAAAACAAATGGTGCACACAACATTTTAACGAGCTATTAAATCTGTTGTTATATATTATTTTGTTATTTATAAGGAATCACTTTTTGAATGGTAATATGAAATGCTCTTGGACCCTGAGGTTTATCATATCGCTCCCAAATTTTTACTTTGAGCTTAGTATACAAACTTAAAAAAACTAATGCAGGAATTTCTTAATTTTAATTAGCTTAATAGCATTTTCTTTATACCGGTTAATGAATTTTTAAATGTGAGTTATCGAAAATAATTTATTTTAACTTACCTATTTATTATATTTAACCTGTGCCCAACAATTTTAAATCCGTAATTCCTGCATCTCGCCTCAAAATGTCAGCTAATAAGATATAAAACGTGGTCTAAGGAACACTTTGAATAGTGAAAAATACTGAAAAAAAGGAATTGAGAAAACAGGAGTTCAAAGTTCAACGTGGTGCTTTATCTAAATGGTACACGACCTATTAAACAGCCATTTGTGGTCTTAAAATTATTTATAATCAATTTTGTAGCATGAAATTACAAGTTATGAGTGTAATAAGAATAAAACAAAATTAACATTTTCACATTTTTACTAAATGTTACAGATACATTGGCTAAAATAAGGGAACAGAGCTGTACCTACAGGCTAACCAATCACTGTGCTACGGATAAGATTACTCATGTAATATGCGCGTACGTTTTTTGTGTGTGCCGAAAATACAGCCCACTGAAATTAAATTGAGTTGTATTTATGGGCGCTCTTTAACTACTTAGGCTCTTAGCGTCTCATTTTATATTGGGTGTGAAAGACAGGAAATTTTGCTCAGAGGCGTCCTTATCAGGCTTGAGATTCTTTTACGTGCCATAAATCTACGACACGGGACCACCAGCTTTACTTCCCTTCCGAAGGAAGCCATGCTAAGGATTTTTATGCCCGAAAAAATCCATCGCTTTCCGCCGGGTTTGAACCCGCGACCTCGGGAACTAGAGGCTAGCATGGTATCCCTAGACCACGGAGGACGATAGCAATCTAATGAATGTTTAGCCCATTGTGCTTGATGTTTGAACAGCACATCATAAATATAAGTATATGCAATTGTTCCGCTGAATATTTTCCAAAATGAAGAAATGATTCCGAGTGTCTCTTTAACTTCTTAGAAAGTATAACATTCGTTCAAGTATTGGTTAAGGCAATACATCTGTGAAATTTGGCAATACATGTTAAAATTTTCGATCTTTTGTTTTTGCAATTTTGTTACACTCACGAATTGCACTTTCATGCTACACAATTTATTGTTTATATCAACAATTTTAAAGCCACAACTGACAATTGAATCGGTCCTGTACCATTAAGGTAAAACGGCGCGTTGAACTTTGAACTCAATTTTTTCGAAAGTTTCAGGTGAGTTACAGGGAAGATGTAAGATTGAAAGGGCGCAGTCTTTTGCCATTAGTTGAGGAAGAGGAAGAAAAAAGAACAAGTTTTCTCGATATGCATAGTATATTACTCTATACGAGCGTGCTACTGTGTGTATCTCAGGACTGCTGTTAGAGGGGTGCCTGAAACATTTTTGATAGCGTTTCTATATGACTAGTCAAAAAGGGCATAACTGTGCGGATAAATGAATTAAATACGAATGCAATAAAAATGCATCGTTTTCTAAACATTTGTGTGCTTTCTGGTTAACAGGCTAGATAATGTGGAATAGTAAATGAATGTTCAAATGAGCCTGCGGTCCATAGAGCTTAACGTTACCCGATAATTGTCATCTCATGATAAGCAAATCAGCGGAAAAGATTTTATCCACCTAAAGTTTCGAAATCGTATTATGAAGCAGACATATTACTCCCACACTACAGGGATGGAAAGAATCCCAATGTTCATTAACATTGGCATACGTGTTGTTTGATGGAAGCTACATGCACAGTTTTATTTTTAGCAATGTACTTGTGCTTCTGTTACATTCAACAAACCAGCATTCCTTCCTTCACAGTAATGTTGACCCTTTCACCCATTTTTTACCCATTTTACTCACTGAATATGTATTCTTTTCTATTCTAGCGAAAGATTTGAATATGATAAAAGATACTAGGGTTACTTTCCTGGTGCTGTATAAGGATTCATGAAGGAACTGTTGTGGTTCAATCGTTGCAGTTTCTGCTCTTTAATATAGGGGTGGTTAACTGATGGCTAAATAACCTGAAATTATATAATATTTAAACAGGGAATAAGCTAATAACTAAGAAGATAATGAGAACTTAGAGAACAGTAACTATACTCAAGCATCACTTAGAAAATCCTATGTTTACTTTCCACATACTAAGGAAATGTTTGATCTCTAGGAACGCATATTTGGCTTATACAACAAACTTGTATAAATTAATTGCAGTTAAAATGGTAGTCGTTTGTAAATAAAAATCTTAGAACTTCCGATACATACAGTCATTTTAAAAAACAATTACCCGGCGGAGGGCGATGTATTTTTTCGGACGTAAAAATCCTTGAAACGGCTTTCCTCGCAAGGGAAGTAAAGCCCGTGGTCCCGTGTCGTAGATTTACGGCACGTAAAAGAACCTCAAACCTGATAAAGAGGCCTCTGAGTAAAATTTCCACTTTCACGCCCAATACAGAATGGGATGCTTAAGAACTATAGCATTTAAAGAGCGTCCATAAATAAAACTCAATTTAATTTAAAAGCAATTGTTATTTCGTATATGGTGCCTACGTATCTAAAGAACAGGAAATAACTGCTGTATTGTTATCTTGCTAATCGCATAATAGCCCCATCTTGAATTAAAGAAATGAAAGCAACATTTGAGTTTCAAATTTCAGGGATAGAGACAATGTATCTCTAAACATAGGGAGAAACTTACGGGGAAAATAAATTGGTGCGAGGGCCAATAAAAGTTCTCTAAAAGCATTTATGATAATGGTTTGAAATTTGTTCAGTTCGCGAGATCAAAAATCTGCCCAATTAATTGCTACATTTATGTTTCTAGGATGAAAACATTAGCATGAATATAAGTATATTACAAAAATGAAAAATCACAAGGTTTTAACTGAACATATAAATGAAACGACAGCAATGCTGAATTGTATTAGACTGAACACGCATGAGAGGGTAACAGAAATAATTCTGCTCTCTCACTTTCACAGTACAAGTTCATAAAGCAAACAGGTGGTTTGTCAATATCTGCAGGGCTTACAGGAAGGATATTAATATGCTTTAAAGATGTGGCAAACAGGAGAAAACAAAAAGGGTAAAACGTATTCTACACAGTAACATGAGCCCACAGTGCTATGGCGTCCAACGAAAGAATTGTTATTTAAATCATAAAGCCCTTCAACTAGCAGAGGTTTAGTAACAACGTCGTCTCAAAGTATTTCATCAGAATAACAATATACCCGCTGGATTGTGTATGTGCTTTCCTTTCTTGCTAAGCTTGCGTTCAGAATCCGCATGAGAGAAGCTTTGTTTCTTTCCTTAAACTTGAATGGTATTCTAATAGAATTTATAATATTGCAAGCAAAAACCAATTCACTGTTTATAATGAAACTTCATGTTTATTTCTGGTTTTTAATTATATTCTAACTTTTCCACTGAAAAGTTTCTTATTTGACAGTATATGATGCGGTTTTTAACGTTTGAATCTATCAATCCGTTTAAACACTGCTATCATCTTCCTGTAGAAGCTACAGGAAAACTAACTCTACTTTGGTAGTTGACACGAAAGTTGGACGTATAGTTACTTTTAAAGTTAGACTAACAGCACACCTTGGACGCTTGATAGTGGCTACTCAGTGGCACATAGGTTTTGCTTCCCTCAGTAGTTCAAAAGGTCAGATTGACAGCTATCCTCCATCGCCAATGACGTCTGTTTCCGCATAGCAAACGTCACGATGAATTTCTTGAAGGGAACCTTGAGCAACTGTTGACCCGCTCTAACATCCGGACCTTTTAACCTGTGACTTCTTGTTCGCTCTGTTGGAGAAACGATAAGCAAAACGATGTACTAAGATGCTTTTGCAGCTTCATGGAAGATCTTGTGACTTTGAAGAAAATGAATGCTATCAGTTCTTTCTAATTTAGCTTAGAGGGATAAAAAGATGTGTAGATAACTATGCGAAATACTTTGAGAATATGATATTAGGGTTTGTGTTAAAACTACAAGAGTAATACAGGAAGTAATGACCGTTTGCGCATTTCCGCTGCGCAGGTCGCTATCGGGCATCTAGCCAAGGTCGAATGGTTTCTTCTACGTGTTTTCCCCGTGTTGTGTGCGAGTGTCAGTCAAAGTTATTGTGCATTCTTTGATTGTTAAAAATGTAGTGTGTGATAAAAGTCTCGCAGACTATGAGGTGAGAGGAGTTATTCGATAACTGAATACCCGAAAGTAACCTGCAAAAATTTGCCGTCGACTACACAAGGAGTTTGGTTATATAGTAATGAACGAAATAAATGTGAGAAATTGGTGTAAAATGTTCAGCAATGGACGAAAAATTAATTTGCTTGATAAAACCTGACTCGGATGTCCGTCCTTATGATTTGAAGAATCAAGTGAACAACAAAGTTGTACAAGACAGATGCGTAACTCTAGACAAGTTACGTATTTCTTTCCAAATATTTCTCATTCTTTAGTTGGCAAAATTGTGTCCAAAGTGAAACCTAATGCACTGGCAGCAGCCGACTACAATAGAGGAATTCTAAAGCTCATGGAAATACATAAAAGTGCTTAAATAATGGAGATGACTATGTGGAGAAATAAAGTGAGTTTCAACTTTTTAGGTGGCATACCATTTTAAATAAAACATTTATTTTGAATTTATTAAAGCCAAACGGTCGTTACGTCATGGATTACCCTCGTTTATCTAGGTAGCATCTAAAAGCTTGTAAGAGATCGTCGTACAACGCTGAGTCTCTACCTCTCCTGCAATGCACGCAAGTGTAAATAATAGTCTAAGGTATAGGATTACCTGCTTTATTGTAAATCTGTCCGAAAATAAACACAAGTACCTTTTACTTTTTTTTTTTAAGAAAGTATCACTTATTAAGAAGCTGGAGTGGCAAGGAATTGTTGACCACCAGGGCACCAATGGGTAGGTAAATTGTGTGTAAAGCGGGATTCATCTATTTCTTCAAATTCCATATCTCGCAGCAAGGCTAAATGTGCAAATGGATTTGAACCCCATGCCACATAAAAAATACGTGTTCTGAATGAACAAGTATGTTTTGTTTAAAAATAAAAGTCTATGGTTAAACTTTCAGATAAATTGATACAAAAAAAATCCGCATATTTCCACAAGGGCACGCAAACTAATCCATACACAGTTCAATTCAAGATAAACTTCACAGTCTACACATGTTGAGTATTCAAGACAAAATCTAAAAACGAGTAAGATTCACAATAAGCTAATAGTATGTTTTGGTGTTCTTTTTAATCTTATCAAAAGTAAGATAGCCTAACTTAGAAGTGAAATAAAACACACTTACCAGCAACGGTAGTGAAGAGGGCTGTCTCCTCAAAATCGGCTCTCGGATCTGTGAGGGAAAAGATGTTATATATTACTCTCGTATACTAGAACTTATTTTATACTTCACAGAATATTTTGAAAATATACCATTTCACCGAATATTGCATTGCAACATGTCGAGTTTTGAAGCACCTTATACAGAATGTTACAAGACCTCACCGACAAACTGATAATTATAATTATTGTGCAGAACATATACTCCCAAACATGTCCTTTATGAGTTATGCGCATGTATCAAGGTGCGCGACCGTAAGGTTCAGAACTTAATACAAAGAATAGTACACAAATAACATTTTATTGAAAAAACATGTTCTTACAATAAGTATTCAAGCAGTTGACCCTGTGCCTCTTTACATGTCTGATATCGTCGCAGCAACGATCGGCCAACACGGCCGAGCATGGCTGGATTCTGTTTGACATCATCAAATGCAACATTTACTCGGCCAATCAGTTGAGCACTGGTGGCCACTGGGGTTACGTAGACCATACCCTTGACATGCCTCCCCGAAAAATCAAGGGGCGTTAAATTAAATTAAATTAATTTGAGTTTTATTTATGGAAGCTGTTTAACAGCTATGGTTTTTAGCTTCCCATTCTATATTGGGAGTGAAAGATCAAAAATTTTGCTCAGAGGCCTCGTTATCAACTTGAGGTTGCTTTACGTGCCGCAAATCTAGACACGGGACCACCAGCTTTACTTCCCTTCCGAAGGAAGCCATGCCAAGGGTTTTTATGCCCGAAGAAATCCATCGTACTCCGTCGGTTTAAACCCGTGACATAAGGAGCGTTAAATCGTGCGAAAGCTGTGGCCACGCAACTGGTCTTCCATCGGTCTCCATAATCGACGGTCAGTTGTGCTCTTGCGCCGACACTGAAGTGTGCTGATGCTCCATCATGATGGAAACAGAGATTGATGCGCACAGCAAGGGGTATATTATCCAACAGGTCCGCAGGAACTGTAGATAAGCTACCCCAGTTAATCTTCTCGGCAGAATTACACGTCCCAGCTGATGAGCCCCAACAATTCCAGCGCAAATGTTGACAGAAAACCTGTGTTGATGATTGCGAACAGCAACTACATGTGGGTTCATGTAACCCCAGATGTGACTATTCCTACTCTTGTAGTAACCGTCACGCATAAAATAGATTTCATCTGAGAATAATACCTGTGTGGGGAAGACAGCATCATTACCACTCTGATGTAGAAACCACCGTACAAAGTTCATACGAGGTGCAAAATCTTGTGGTCCTATTGCCTGCACTTTCTGAAGGTGGCACACGTGTAGGCTGTACCCCCTTAATACTTACATTCATAGCACGAGCCACAGCACGCGCGCTGATTGAAGTTAGTACTCGCTCGATTACAGCGTCCTCAAACCCCGGTGTCCTCACATCACGTCTCCCGCCGCCAACGACTCGAGGACGAAGATTCCCCGTTTCTTCAAGACGCCGATGGGTTGTAGAAAAGGCAGTATGGTGTGGATGTCTCCTGTTCGGATACCGCTGCTGGTTGATGCGACAAGCCTGCCTTCCATTTCCCCGGGCCTCACCATAACACATAATCATATCGCTGAGTTCAGAAAACATGTATTCCATTTGATTAACCTCTCACAACACCAAACCTACAACAAACAACAACAAACCAAACCCTCAGGTACGTAATGCTACGACAGAGTGAGGGCTGACGACAGAGATGAACAACGTACGGGTTGGTTTCGGTGCGTGGCGCGCGCACCTTGATACATGCACATAACTCATGAACGACGTGTTTGGGAATATATATTCCTTCACAAAAAATGATCCTCTCTGCATGGTCTATCATCCCTATAAGTTGGACGGCGAGGTCTTATAACATCCTGTATTAGTGCTGTGTAGCATTTTTAAACTATTTTTAAGTTTTACATCCTCTACAATTAATGCACAGAATGTAAAACTCAGTTAATGGATTTTAAGGTTCAGCACATATTGCTTCCAATTTTAGTCCCAATTTACATGCATTATAAGTTTGGAATGGCTTTTATTGGTGTCGGTAATTAGACTACAAATGATGTAGGGTTAAGCTTCTGCCGTTTAATAAAGTTACGCATTTTCATCAATTCATGCCATAAGTTGCCGATTTTATATCTGACTTTTGAATAAATTATACAACTACGTTAATCAACTTAAAACGCACGTGAGCGATATAAAAATTAATTGGAAGTTATCAATATAAGTAATTCATTATAACAGTGAGGGTGTTTCAAAAACAGTGGAAATAATATGAAAGTAAACAACATTTATGCGCAATTATTTGAAAGTTCAGGTTGTTAGTTTTCAGTACTGATGTACATATACACTTGATGCAGAAACTGTGGTCCATGTCCCTAAATCATAATAATGAATACTCTTCCGTAAGGTTTTTACACATTTCTAACTTGATGTACCACCCAGATCTAATTACTTCTTTCTGTAACAAGCTTGAAACCAATTCAAAGAGACCAAAGTGAATGATGTTATATATGGTGTGAAAAGGAGGGCAGTAATATCCTCCCTTAATGAATTTTGCTGCGATTGGTGTAAGTAAAGAGAGGTGAACTAGCTCTAAGTAATATGATTGGAGACTTAACCTAATTGAAGGAGGGGTGAGAATGGATTAGCTCTTTCGTTTAAATGTACAAAAGCTGCAATATTTGTAACAAACATCCTTCCGAGGTAGTCCGAAATTACTGTTAGGCATCGAACAGGGATGGAGCATTTTAAGAGCTGATGAATATTGCGAAATATCTTGGAGCACCGTATCCCGTTGGTATAAGAATAAGCAAAATATGGAACATTTAAAACGGACAAGGAATTTTGGAATATTTTTCGATTTCAGTTGCTGATTTTAGTCTATAAGCATCTGGATACTACTTACATTAACAACAACGATGACGACTATGACAACCATGTTGGCAAAAACAGCAACTGCAATAATAATAATAATAATAATAATAATAATAATAATAATAATAATAAAATGTGCTCTTAGGCTTTTCATCAGCATTATTTCTACTGCCACTACTAAGTTAATGGTAATCTACTAGTAGCACACATAACTGGCTGGTTGTGTTACACTCCGCCCATCTTTTAAGTGAGGTAATGTTAGACAAATTGCTAGAATTATGTAAGCGTACCTAGACGAAGATTTAACTTATTAAAAATGCTTAGGCTATGGCTACTATTACCAGTGATTTGCACTAAATCAGCTGTTATACGCTGACGATGAAAATAAACAAACGGCCAGGCTTAGATAAAGACTTTCTTATAGGAACTGTGTGTAAGTCATATAAAGGGATTCATAGAGAAATGCTTGCCAAAACATGTCTACGTCAGGAACGAGGTGGTAAATGACAGTTGCCGTATAGACACTTGCAAGGGGGAAAAGGTGTGTTCACCAGCAAGTAATGGTTTGGTGCGAACTGCACGATACATTATTTTGTTGTTAAAGTTTAATGCAGTACATGTTTACGTATTTTACCACATTCTTCATCGTTTTATTCCCCTTCAGAGTCCGAATCTCGAAGGGGTCCGCACCATTTATAGCTTGAAATTATAAAATTTCACTGTTAAAGAGCAGCAAGGCTATAAAAACACACTCTGAAACAGACTACCGCTGTCGGTTAGCAAGCACGTCACTATGACGTGACTAATGATGTCACAGAGCTTTTAGTACTGCGCAACCGTTTTCATTCGTGATGTAGACTAAAGTAGGCTAAGAATCTAAGTTTTAGTGCACTACAGGATCTCATTTTCTGTTCACACTAAGGAAATAAAATAATTAATGTACTGGCAAGGCTTAAACGATAGAATGAAACAATGCTTCATTGGGGCAGAAATGACCGTGGAAATGAACATGTAAGGAAAATGCTTTAATACAAATGGGGAAATAAGGGTTATATTATACTTAAGGCGAAAGCTGCCAAAATATCAGAAGCGTCATTCGTGGAATCTTACTGCACACTTAAAGCGGAGAAGTGGCCGCCACACCAGGAGTTTGGACAGCAAATCTAAATCAGCGTCTATACTTTGGGCGACAAACTGAGTTGCACTAATTTGAAGCACAGTGTACAGCAATGCTTGCAAGTGGAAAGTGGCAAGGGATACTCTTAATTGCTCTGTACAGTTACATAATTACACCCATTCTGCCTCAACCACAAGAGAAACAAACATAAAGAATCTAGTGCAAGATGTTAATACAACGGATTAAAGGATTAACAAACGTAAATAATGGAGGCTCTGGGGTGTTAGATCGGAGTTCAGTCCCAGTGGCTACAAATGAGATTTGTGTGGAACAAAGCCACGCCTGGGCAAATTTAAGAGTCCTTCTGTTTCCCTTGGCTTTCATTTCACCAACTACTCCATCTCCTCACCCCAGTGAACCGAATGGAAGAAACAAAATCCTGAGCACTACGAATGAAAAAAGCGTTGTTTAGAATACTGCTCTAAAAATTGGAAAGATGTAAAGTGGGAACAAACGTTTATTGTGCACAAAAGAAATAAATTATAACACGACATGCTTAGGACCACATTATCGGCCTCTTAAGGTACGTAGCTATAAAATCTGCGAGAACAGTAATGAATGTAAACTAGTAGAGATGTAAGCCTTGCAGGGCATAGTGGTGTATTTGCGATAGGTTAGCAGAGATTTAATTTGTTGAAAAGCGTTACAGTGTGAAAATCATTCAACCATTCTCCAAATAAAAAGAAAGAAAAAAAGAGAAGGTTTCCTTGATTGAACCGGCTGCATGAATTAATCACCGTAATATTTAAGCTTAATTGGTGACCTAGATGTAACTGAGGATACTGTGGTTTTTTTCTAATAATATTTAACACCATTCTTAGACATATGGCACCGCAGGCGTTAGACACTGGTGATACATGACATGAAATGACAATTGACTGGGAAAGGAAATTTCTGAACGAAACGATCCAGGCATAAATTTAGGCTACCTCCCTGGTATTTGCCAGTTATGAAGACTCAGGAAAGTCTGGAAAAACCCTGGAAAGACGGTCTTGGCGGGATATGAACCGCGGACCTCCTGTTCACAAGTCCTTAACGACCTCGGCCACCCCTGTTGGTGTGTGTTTGTGTGTGAATGAAATTATCATGTTAGTTTCAGGGCTATTCCTGAAGAAGCAATAGTCACCGTTTTTCCTGTACTTTCATACTATTTTCCATTACAATGATCCAGCGTATTACATGATCAGTGCCAGTTATTAATGCTACATTTTTACTGTAAACGTAGGATGTTTAACTGTATTTTTACTTCACGGTAAAGTGTTGTTTATACATGAACACTCACCTGGAGGCCGAATAGCGGCAAGCACTTTCTTCTGTACAAACTGTCTGCCACAGAATAGTATTGTGCTAATAGTGTAAATGAATATGTATCAATGTTTTCTGAACATACCAGAACACATTGCATATATGGATTGTCTTCTGCATACTCAGGTAAAATTACTGCATGATTTTGACAATTTGATTTGTGTTTTGCTAGAGATCTAATAGGATTTAAGAATTTAAAGCTCTTTTTACAACCACATGGTTTTACGACGAATTGTGGCAACGTTATAACTTTTGGATTTAATGCGGGAATTTCTGTGTAAATTCAAACTCACAGTCACATGTGACTTCGTTCGAGCAATATATAACACAATAAACACAAGCTGTTCTATACTTTATACCATGATAACTGCACACAGTAAACACAATCAACAGACATCTTCACATAATGTTATTTGTATCATATAAGAAAGAAGATAAACAATACTACATTGAAGTATAAATGTCATTATCCTCCATAGGTGGGTGAGGTAGGCTACCGGAGGGGCATTCAACCCGATACCTGGCACGATTGGACCATGTGGCCGCCCTTCGCGTCATTCAAAATAAAACCCCGTATTTTCGTCACAGGCTAGGTTCTAATAGGGGCGAAATTGAGGCATTGAAATAGTTTGCTTATTGTTCTATTTTATTTCAAACTTTCCCTGTAACGAATAATTAAAAAGTTATACCATTTCTTCGTTACGTTCATTTGTGTACGTAGACCGGATACCACGGGAAACAGTATGCTTCCGATCGCATTGCAAACAACGATTTTTATTAGTACAGTAAAAGCAGCTCAGCTACCAGTGTTCCAAACATTACGTAACTTGTAAACTTCGCAGGTAGAGCGAGATGGGAAAAAGGCGAAGGAGGGAGAGAAAGTGGAAAAGGAAAGATGAGAAAAGCACGAGAGAGAGAGAGAGAAACGCAGATATAGAGTATGTAAAGACACGGAAAGAATGGAAAAGGGAGAGAAAGTTACAAAGAGAGAGGTATCGGGAGGGAGAGGTGAAGAATCTCCGTATTTTAAACATAAACGCTAGGAGAGCTGCAGTTTGTGCTAGTTAATAATGCGCTGATGATAATATAATCATTTATTTTCTTGTGTCAGATACTGATACTGACATTGTAGCGCCACCACATGGGAGCACATGTGAGCTAACGAAACAAAAACTTATTTTCAAATAGCTTCGAGCTTAGAGACAGTTGCATCAAAAGAACAGTTTAACTCAGCTCTATCACGCGGCGGTACTTATTCTCCCAGAATGACAACACTAAAGGGCCGGCAGAGTCACTCATCAATTGAAAGGATACCTAACATACCCTTGTAAACAGCATACAATTTATAGTGTGTGTTACTACGTTTAACGTATCCTTTCCGTCAATGATTTTTCAAGCTAAATTTCTATATAAACACATAAGTACATCTCCCAGACACATTTATACGAAATGGTTTCTTCCTTGGACGAGATATCCTCCCGGCAAGCTTAACCGAAATATCCAGTGACAGTGGACGGTGACCAGAAAATGAATGTTGAAAGGCAGATAAGCCCGGATTCGCAAGAAAAGAAGCATGCTCGGTAACCGAATCAGTACAGACCTCACATACGTTACCTCGTTAGCTAACGGATGGCCGAAGGCAAACTGTCACGCAAAAGGAGGAAGGTGTCAAAGACGAGGACCAGCTTCCGGTAAACTGCACTGCTGGTGATTAAAGGCTCAGTAATTGGACAGAGCGAGCTTAACGACACGACTCGCATGCGTGTTAAACTAACAAATTGACACTTCCATAAAATGCTTTCTGGTGAACACCGAGAGAAAACTGTCGTAATTATTTTTCAGCGAGGAGCAGCAAAATAACATGCCAGTTTTCAAAAAAATAAAAAAATTAAACTAAATGTAACACCTCTGTCATAAGTAAATAAATATCATTTTGTTCACGAGAATAAAGTATTGCATTCAGATATGGATAATTTTATGCTTACTCCTGATGTTCATTTTAAATCTGTATAATTTACGACAAAAGTAATCAAGAAAATCTTGCTAAATTTGTCCTTACTTAACAGTGAAATAACTCCTGGCGGCGTAGGGCAGAGCAGTCCAACGTCATCCGCACGGTCACAGCATTCTCTGTCTTCTTCTAAACCGGACATCATGAGCAGAGTGCAATATTGAGATTGGTATGAGGTCAGCGTGAGTTTTCCCGGCTGCTTATATGCGGTCGTTTAAATTTAGGAGCACTACTTTTCCATCCAATAGCTCCTCAACTGAGTGCACGCAATACCTCGCCTTCCAGCAGGGAAAACTGGTGGACCGATACCAGAGTTCGAAACTGCATCCCTTTGCGCCAACGCTACCGCTGTGCTAAAGGGGCGACCTCTACATATATACTACGGAATTAAAATTATAGAAATTACTTTAAGTTAGTAGTCATTTTATTTCTTAAACAGCAATTATAGGTTACAATGGTTAACATCATTTGGGCACAGTGGAGCGTCAAGGCTTGACATCGCTGCGGATGTAGTGTTGGGTATGCGTTCCACATTTTGCCAAGATATCCCTACCAATCCAACAAGAGCGCCACGTAATGCATTAAATTGCAAAAGGGGTTCCAATTGTCCACCTCTGCTTGATTACAGAGCCTACATCGGCACTGCAGAGATTGGCACACATGGTCAAATACATGGGGTTGTGTGCGCAAGAATTGAGTCGCAGTGTTACTGATCCCTTTGTTAATTTAAAGCAGAACGCGGTACTCGTGCGGGGCTGAAGGAGCTTTCTTGATAAAATCCGTAAAGCGTTATCAAAATTCGACGCCTCACAGTGCCTAAACCGTGCTTATCTGCACTTGAGCCTCATTTTGAAAAATGAGCAGCTTGTGGTTCCCCAAAACATGGTAAGTGTTTTGACTGTATATAGGCAATCATATGCAGTCATATTTTACTATTAGTATTAAATACAAATGCCTTAGTACGAGGGGAATCCAGAAAATAACGACGGTTTGGCTTTAATAAATTAAAAAAAATGTAATTAGAAAAAGCATGTCACAAAATTGAAGCTTGCTTTACTTTTCCACTTAAGCACCTCCGTTATTTAAGCATTTGACATATCTGTCCACGATATTTAAAATTCCCGCGTTGTAGTAGGCTGCCACCAGTCCATTAAGCCAAGATGTGGGGACACAATTCCATAAGCAAAGGACGAGAAATATTTGGGAAAACATTTGTAACTCGTCTAGGTTTACGCGTCTGTCATGCACGTTTTTGTTGTTCAGTGATTCTTCAAATCCCCTGTGATGAGTGACGGGCATCCGAGTCGGTTTTCGTCATGAACTTCTGCTCGTCCATTGTTGAACATTTCACACCGCTTTCTCAAATTTCTTTCGTTTACTGCTCTATCACCATACACTTCCTTTAGTTGACGGTAAATTTCTGCACGGTTCAACTTCCGAGTATTCAAAAATCGAATACCTCTCACCTCACAGTCGGCGGGAGTTTGTAACACACAATTCATTTTGAACAATCACAGAATGCACAATAATAAACTGTTTCGACTGGCATTCACACAACATTGAGAAAGGATGTCTAAAAAAGCATTCGACCTTGGATAGAAGTCGGATAATGATTTGCGCAGCGGGAATGCGCAAATGATCGTTACTTCCTGGATCATCCTCGTATGTTTAGACGGTCAGATTCAGAAGTCGGTGAGTTACATCATTTTATTTCACAATTGAAAGTAAGGAGCATTAATCAGATAGATATTGATGTTTCTTGGTTGCTGGCGGAGGAATTTAATGAAGCGTGCAGAACTGCTGTTTTTATAGACTCCGATGATACGTTAACATATACGCATCTGCATCTTTGTGTAACACTAGTTTCCCATGGATATTCTGCTTTATTCGAAGGCACGTTCGAAGAAGATAATCGTATAAAATCTTACTGGCTGTCAGCAGGTCAAGTGTTCAAGAGTACTTAAATTTATTCTGTTACTGGAATAACGGTCGATTTTACCACTATTTTTGGGCTTCTTTTCTGAGAGAGACTGTTCTCTCTGCTTCCTCCAGAGTAAGCTTGATACTGGAAAGGACATGAGGTGTAACCCATCCCCCCGTTTTGTTCGGATTGCCTACCTTGCGAGGAGCTTCATCAGCACTGCGTCGCCGTAAAGTCCCACCACAACCAACATACGAAGTTGGAGGGAGAAAGGAGGGGGGCCTGATAAAGAGGCCTCTGAACAAAATTTCCGCTCTTTCTCGCCCAATATAGAATGGGACGCTAAGGACCATAGTAGTTCAGGAGCGTCCATAAATATAAACTCAATCTCAATTTTAAATGAGGAAAATGTCTCCGAGTGTCACAAAATGGTATTACTGCTCTAGGGAGTTAACTTTAAAATGAAATGTCTTAAGTTTCTCTAGTAATGCTGCAATGCTGATCATTGCTGATCTCCTGAAGTCATACGCAACTCTTAAAGGTTTCTTTCGAGTGACTTAGATTATGTCACTGAATTAATAAACGGATAATTTGGATATAACAGAGCAATTTGTATTTTGAATTAAAGTTCGTCAACTTTACAGACTGCAGCTATTACGTCCATTGTCCACGTTTAAGGGTTAATGATGCCGCGCGCTGATAACTTAAGTGAAGCAATACCAGCTTGTCAACATTAGCCGTGCAATATCACACACACCCAATGCGCTATAACATAATATAAAATAACTCTTACTTCACTTTTTATAAGCCTTCAGGAATTTAACATAGATGCTCCTCTGAAACGTTTAAAAGAACTATATATCACTAACAAGTAATGGAAAACACATTTATTACGTAACGCACTACAGAGTTACTCAGGCACTATTATTAAGTATTTTTACTTTCTCTACCACGCACATAGTAGATAGAGAAGGTATTGCATTCCATCCAAAAATTCGATACCGAGATTTCACTATAAATACATGTTTTGAGCCACCCTGAAACGAAAAAATACATTTTATAAAAAAAAATCCACGGTTGTGTGTGTGTGTGTGTGTGTGTGTGTGTGTGTGTGTGTGTGTGTGTGTGTGAGCAGCATAACTCAAAAACGAAAAGTTTTTAACTTCAGTACCTTCCGAAGATGCGACATGAGGATTTTCAACAAAATCTCCCACCCCAAACTACCCTTTGCAGGGAATATTTTTAGAAATGTTTTATTTTTTAAAAAAAGGCTCTAAGGATTTTGATAAATATACCATATATTAAAGATATTTACATCGCAAATAAAATGCATATCTTGAATTTTCTGGGAATAGCTTATGAATCCTCTTCATTAGGAGGGGATTTTGCATAATCTTGTATAACTGGTAAACGTTAAGAGATAGAGAAAACGTAATATTCAAGAAATGTAGATCTCCTTAAAACACACAATTTATTTCAAATAACTTTTTGTGGAAGCTGTTTCCGAGATATTCGTTATTTATGGCTCGAATTGATCAATACTTAGCAATTCTTTTAAAGTCCTGTCAATATTCAGATGTTTCTCGCTATGTCATGGGAAGAGTATGTAATTCTAAGGCCAGTTTATAGCGTCCAGTTCTTAAACATTTGACTATCACTGCTCCCTTTGCATCTATAACAAAAGGTGTAATGCAGCTATTTCCGGAAATATTTATCTCGATTAAAGTTAAGTATATTGGAAGATAAACTTTCGTGAGAATAATTTGTATACCTACTACTAAGGACTAGAGGGTAAAGGAAGTCTTGTGAATGTAACGCATCAGATTTTACAGGAATGTTGGTGCTTCCGTCACATAGGAGGAAACGCAAGATGACTGAGTGTGCTATAAAGACATGTTCCAAATTTGAAGGTTGCTAGCTCCAATACGGAGGTGACCAAAATTTGAGCTCAAGATGACCCAAGGCGCAAGAAAACTTTCGCGTATGGTAATTATATTTGTGTTACACTATATCGCCATTATTCAGATGTTCCTATTTTGTCTATAAGCATCGTTGTTCGCAAAGACCTCTCACCTGTGGATCAGCAAATGCCTCAGTCAATGTTTACTTTCCCTACTGCGAATAGTAAGTAAGGGAAGTCTTGTATTTCACCCAAAAATTAGATTGCGAGATTTCACCAGAAATAATGTGTTGCGGCTCCCTGAAACCCCCTCCAAAGAAAAACTTTTAAAAAAGGTCCGTGTGTGTGTCTGTGACAGCAGAAACTCAAAAACTAAGAGTTGTATAAACCCAAACTTGGTATTTAAGTACAATAGCTTCCGAAGATGCGACACGAAGATTTTAAAGGAAATCCCCTCACTCCAAACTATCCTTTTCATGGAGCACTTTTTGAAATATTGGATTTTCTAAAAAATGCCTCAAACGATTTTGGTTAAAATAGCATATATTAAAGATATTTACACTACAAATAAAACATATATCTTGAATTTTCTGGAAATTGCCTGTGAAGTCCTCTTCATTCGGAAGGAATTTTGTATAATCTTGAACAACTGCTACGTTAAGCAATAGATGAAAACGTACTGCACAAAAAATGTAGATGTCTTTAAAGCACACAATTAATTTCAAGTAACCTTTTTTATGGCATCAGCCATTTCCGAGATATGCATTGTTAAGGGTTCGAAGTGTTCAATACTATCATTCCTTTAAAGCTCTGTCCATTTTCAGTTGTTTCTCGTGATGTGATGGAAATAATATGACATTTTAATGCCAGCGTATAGCGTACAATTGTAAAATACTTGGCTATCACTATTCCCGTTGTATCTGTAACGAAGTGTGTAATGCAGCTACTTCTGAAATGTTTATCCCGATTAAAATGAAGTACATATGAAAATAAACTTTAGAAGGAATAATTTGTATATCCACTAATAACCGATACGGGTAGGGAAAGTATGTGAATGTAACACATCAGAGTTTTTCTTACTGAAACTCTTAAATGTCTACTTTTCCGGCTTAAAAACTATCATAATTAGGGCTAATATCTCCCCAATGAGTTGTAAATGCTGAAAATCAAGGAAGGTTTTATTCCTTCACACAGTACAACCCATTTTACCTCAAGTATTTTCATTAATAGAAATGTTATTTCAACTACTGCATCATCTTATGTATTGCTCGCTCCTGGGTGTACATTTTAATGCCTGAATTACTTTTCGTTTGAAGGACTAAGCCAAAACTAGGCAATGAGCTTAGTATTGGGAAGTTTGGCTATACGTAACATCAGAAGTAAGAAGTTTTATACCTAGATACATTACAGGCAGCAGTCTTAAGTAGCTTAACTATTGGATCTCTTAGAATCCTATATTATTACAGTTTTAGGATATTAATGACCCACTACGCAGGTTTGGATAAACAAATATTACTAAGATTTTGCTGGACCCAATTAACTACAATTTCATTTCTGTTTCTGTGTGATTACTTATTACATTCAGAAGCTTTCTCCCTCATTTTTCTTGCTCTGTCCTTATCTTGCCCACAGAGGCCTTTTGCGGTGCAGGGGCTAGATTTGATCTGCTTTGTGCAAAACGTGATTCAGCCATCAATGGAAGTACATATGCTTCCATAAAGAAATTAAATTGGCACTATATAAATTCGCGACGTAAGATTAAGGAAATAAGAAAAAAGTAACGGGCCGCTGGAAATTTCTAAGTCTCCCTTGTACCATACCACGCATGTTCAGAGATGATACCGCTGACTTCAATATTGAATCGTCCACATGAGTTCTATCTTAAAGCACTCCAAAGGAAGTGAATGCAACTAATCAAAAAGAAATGAACAACTTCTTTTAATACCATTAAACGACGTACGACCATCACACAAAGATTGGTCTACTGCACTGGATTTGAGTTGTATACGGATTGCTAGTAGAAGAAGCACAAGGATGATCCTCGGTGATGTATTGATTAGTATGCCCGCTGTCACTGGATTGACTGTAGTTTGAATATCCATTGTATGGATTCGTTTTAATCTCCCTCAATAAGCTTTAAATCCTTTGAACTTCTTCGTCACCATCCGCAACTTCGATGATGATCATAACCGATCTTTCTATTCTATGTTTATTGCTAGGATTAGGCCTGCGCTCGGGGATACCAAGTGCGCTTGGGCACTCCTTTTCTCAAATTAAAACGTCAAAGCTAACATTAAAAGTAAATACAGCGCTGCGAAATCTCATCGGCTTGTTAAAATGAATGCAGAGCAACACCCGACCTACAGCAAATATAGGTTGTTCAATGAGGCCGACACCTCAGCTCCGTGACCTAGAGAGATCTATTGTGCGTACCACCCGCAGGAGGAAGGGATGAAGTGAGGGAGCCACACAGGAGGCTACAGGCCATAGGCAGACAGACCACAGAGAAGCGAGAAAGTCCCTAACGTTTATAAGCTCGCAGACACGTTTGTCACCGCCGGAGCCACCGAGAGGGGGCAATGAACCACCCACCAGCCCAGCAGCCCTCTAGTGTCCACGGGGAGTATTCTTTCCAGTGAACATGCATCCGCGCCATCTGTCTGGTACCGCCATACACCACGAGACCTAGAAGCGCACCTAAAAGATGAGAAGGAAACGGAATGAAAGGGAAATGACGGAAAGAAGTCGTGTTACAGAAGAAACCACCACAGCATTAGCCTGGCAACCCCGGGGAAACCACGAAAAACCCATGGGCCAGAGAGGGCGGTCGCGGAGATCGAACCCGGGATGTCCCGAATGCGGGCCACAGACGTTACCGACTGAGCCATCCCGTTCGGCTACAGCAAACTACATATTAGTAAAAAGAGGAATGGTGTCAACTAAGATGCAGCCTGATTTGGAGAAGGTAACTGAGCCCACTGCTTTAATTTGTTATGTTCAAGTGAAGCTTATTAGCACTTCCACTGCTAAGAGCGCTGTATATTTGATGGCCACCTACGATTAGGGCTGGTTTCTTCTTAACTCGTGACTACTACATCTGTGTGCTCTGGGAGTCTGTTCTCTGAATCATGTATGTTTATAGCTTTGGTACAAGTTTTTAGTTTCTATTTTGAATACGGTTGAGATTGTAAGTTTCGCTATTTACGCAACGAGCCCATTCTTATAACCATTTTATACAAGCATTATCAGTCTCATTTAAGTTTGCTGATAAGTGTGTTGGCTCTGATTGTAGACATGGCTTAAATCTACTTTCTGTGATTGCAGGGCGAAGCAAACAGGACAAGCGAGCTGTCTCAACATAGATCGAATACCGTGGCACGGCCGGCTAATACCCAGAGGTTACTGTGTACACAAAGCGTGTAGTAGTAAAAGGGCTAAATGGTCGGAGGAGTTGGGTGGCAATAGTTCCACTTTTTAACGAGCCAGGCATTAGCCTGAAACAAATAAATGTAATGTCACACAAGGATGAGGAGGGGGGGTCCCTGACATATTCTTATGAATGTCCGACACTTTAACCATTCAGTTGCCTCAATGAAAATCAAGATTTGCATTAAAACCCATAACTATCTCAACACGCTATTCCAAGTCTAAAGACAGAGGACAAAACTGATAACGCGTGTAGGGTGTAATACGCTCATTGTTTTATTCACTTGGTATACCTGTATCCATTACAGAAACAGCGGGTTCAATATACCTACCTCCACCTTCTACCTTGTGAGAAGGCTAGATGTGAGAGCCTCTAAATAGGTGAGTCACTTTCAACTGTTTTGTATTGATTTTATTATTCATTCATTTGTCAGAACTTTATGTCAGCAAGATTTAAACAGATCATATGTAAACAAAGGAAGCGAAAAGCAAGAGGCAAGTCATGCCTCAGTGAACTATTCCCTTGGGTTGTTAAAAGATACGATAACTGATTAACTCAGATTAATGTATTTATTTAATTATACGATATATCACTGAAAACTCATCCAGCCCAAGAAAGGGTCCTAGTGAAAGTAAACGCACGGCCGCAGGACACCTTTCCAGGGAATGAAAATAGTTCATTACTACACTAGAGTCTTATCATACTTTTTGTACTTCAAATAATTAGGATGATGAATAAGCATAGTATTTTGGTAGTCGGTTCATTTAAACATAACTTAAATAATTAACTTTTATTTATTATCATGGCCATGCAGCTATCGACATTCCCGGGTTGTTTACTGGAGAAAGCAACAGTCGTGTTAATGCAGTATTCTTTATCTTGCAATCATGGCTGAGTGCACAGCAGGTCAAAGCAGTGTAATTAAACACAGAAGTGTCAAAGTGGTGAAAAACAATGCAAGACGTTAAATTAACATCAGAAACAACTGGTGTATCTGTGAATGCTATTTCTAATGCGAAGAAGTGAAGGAGACTTGAACTCTCAACCCCTAAAAAGAACAAGAATCGACGCGCAGTGAGTTAACATAAAATTTGGAAGTAATGATGGTAGTTACTTGAGCTCCCGAAAGTAAACTGCCATGGGTCCGTGTTGCTTATGAGCGGACCCATTCTCGGACCGAAAAGTCTATAACATCACTCGGACTGGAGAAACTGTAAAGATAAAAGTAATTCATTACTATACGATTGGTAAGCAAAGCTTAAGACTGTAGACTTAAGGCAATGCATCTATGAAATTAGACCTAAAATTGTGAAACATTACAAACATAAACATTTTCATAATAAAATAATACGAATTCTAAACTTTAAAACATCATATCGTTTTCCACTTGGCGCTTTTAAACTTCCATTTAACTGAATCTCTAAATGGACAGGTGCATGCTTATTAATAGGCACGCCCAACTTTAAACCTTGTTTCTCGCAAACATTTTTTCAGCATTTTTCCATACCCAAAAATGCTCCACGCGATGTTCTTTACTAATTTATTCCAATATTTCTGTACTGCCTCTCCAAAGTACATTATTTGCCATTTACTTTTTTCAAAATAATACCCTAAAGTTTAGAAATAAATTAAAAAGTTTGAAAAATCAAGAATTTTGGAGAGTACAAAAAGTAATAACTTTTCTACAATAATAAGGGGTTAATATACATCAGATGTCATAGATCGTTTTATAAACTCATTTACTGTAAAACCTGAATTTCTTATACAAATATTTTTAAAAATGCATCGTGTGGAGCATATTTATTAGAACAATGAATTTACAAAATAAAAAATAATATTAAATAACCATACAAGCCAGAATTTTGAAACATGGCAAATACATTCCGCCATTGTGTGCAATAATTGGCATGAATTTCAACAAGATATCTTACATACTGTGAATTATTCAACTTTCACGGATGTGTCCTTAAGACCTTAAGGCCCTTTTAGTGATAATGCAAAATATATTCAGAAATTACACTTATGTATATAGTGAATATACTCGTAAGCCTCACATGCAACCCTCTCTTCCAGAAAGCAGCTAAATCGACATTAATTACCCTGGTAGCGGAACTTTCAGAAAAATATGATGTGTTGTACTCACATGACTATCTTTACTCTTCTACAAACTATTTTTACAGACGCTTATTCTCCATCTACTTCATGTTAATCGAGATAAACATTTTCATTGGTAATTTTTTTGTAGGTGCAAGGGAAATATGGTAGGATTTAAGAGACAGTCAAATATTTTAAGAGCTGGTTGCTGTGTGGAATATTCCATTCTCTTTGTATGTCCAGGAGATAAAAAAATGAATAAGAATTCCCATTTGAGAAAAAGTATAAGTATTGGAAAATTCAAATAAATAACAAGGAATATCTCGGAAATGGTTCACTCCACAGAAAAATGTATATGACATAAATTGTGTGTTTTAACAAGATCTACACATTTTTTGAGCAAACTTTTGTCTATAGCTTACGATTTGCCAATTATGCGAAAGTCATTCAGAATGAAGAGGACTTTTGGGGACAAACCCAGAAAATTCAAGATATACATTTCAGTTGCCATGAAAACATCTTAAACATGTGATATTTTAATCAAAATCGTTAGAGCCATTTTTGAGAAAATTTTCGAAAAATGTTCCATGTAAAGGATAGTCTGGGGTGGAGGAGTTTCTTGAAAATCTCCCTGTCGCATCCTTTGAAGATACTAAACTCAAATACCAAGTTTTGTATTTTACCAACTTTTCGTTTTTGAATTATGATGTTCACAAACTGACAGACAGACACACAGACACGGACATGTATCCAAAAATGCTTTATTTGGATTCATGGCACCTCAAAACATGTATTTTCGGTGAAATCTCGGTATCGACTTTTTTGGGTGGAATGCAATCTTTCTCCTGCTATACGTAGTGGACAAAGTAAAAAGGTTCTTCAGAAGCCACTTTTCAGATGAATGCCTCACCACAAACGAGAAGCAACTGTTGGAGATGGGAAAGTAGCAAGTTTATAATCTTGAAACAAGAAATAACGCATCTATCAAAAGACACCCCTTATTTCTTCTATTGAATAACTCCTGTTTCAAATCTTCAGCACACTTTCATACAGACAAATGAATAATGGGAAACGCCCTTTCGATGTTTACTGTCTTCCCTTGTGCTTAAAACACACATTAATTAGTTATAGTTGCTTGAGTTATGATATATTAGTAATCTTCGGTACATATGCAGTCCATTAATAACAACGATCGTGTTCACTTTAAATACGGAAGCAGGAACTTGAAAGGAAAATTGTAATGCGAGATTTATTGCGCGCGAAAAAATAATTCAGCGATATATCTTGCAATTACTGTTTTACGCTCAAATAAAAAGAAGGGGACCAGATGGAGAGGGAGTTAGAACTGGAGTGAGATTACGCGAGACGTAGTGTGTGTGTCTGAAAGAGAGAGAGAGAGAGAGAGAGAGAGAGAGAGAGAGAGGAAGCGCATGCTTATATGCAATGCGGCGTATTTTTACTTTAATTTCATATTTTACAACGGAATCAAGGTGAGATGATCTACTTTAGGGAATAATAAGACTATATATTTTGCTAGCATGATCACATCTTGCAGCACGTATACTGATGTGCATAAAATGTGGCCCATATTGAAACGGAGCTGTTTATGTTGGTACTGACAAAACATAGCCCCACCTCTGTTTTTCGAGGATAATTCTACCCACAGGATTTGGCAGCGTACTTTGCCTTCCCCAAGTATGACCGAACTGCCAAAGGGTAAAATTGCAGCTTAAACCTTATATTTTCATGCTACGCTTTCGTTTTCTTAATGCAGGTCTTCTTATTGCCGTTTAGTAGCAGCAAAAACTTAACCTTCGTCTCCTTGTCGCTGATGAAAGCTCTCATAGATGTAAATGTCGTAACTGTCGTCCAGTTTAGCCTCACAGGCAAATAATTTTTGATCCCTTCCTCTAGAAGGCTGAATTAAATTGTAATTGGATTAGGCTTTCCTTGTGTACCAATCGTAGCGAAACTCTTTCATAGTGGTGGTGTCCTTCCATACCTTCATTCCATATATGTTATAAATAAGCCCCGGATTTTTAGGTTCTAAAAAGTTAAAATTAGGTTCTATGTATCAGTGTATTAGGATTTTATAGGATCTTATATGTTGAATTTAGGAATTTATAGGATCTTTGGCTTATATATACATATATTCATGCAAATCACTGGACACTTTGTTCAAAACACTAACTTTAAATTGTAAAAAGTTAAATTAACTGTAACTTTAGTATGTATTTGAAAGTACCAAATTCAAAAATGTCGTGTTAGAAACTCCCTATAACGGAAGAAGCAATAATGCATACTACTCAACAGCGCTATTATAATGTTTGCCTCTAGTTTTCACCTATTGTTGCGGCATGTAAACATCACACGTTCCAGAAATGCCGCGTGCCACTGACCACCTCTTTCGACTATAGCTAGAAAATGATAACTGAAGCCGGCGAACGTTTTAATTATTTTATTATTGTGGCGGACGGTTTAATTAAAGTTTATTATTGTAAGGTATTGCGCAAGATTTCATAATCTAATTATTTAATAGTTTCCTTATTCGAACGATCTCCCTTCGTTTTAAACATACTTTTATATTCATAAATCTACTCTTATTTGCTTAAATAACCGAATTAGGCACTTTTAGGTTCTATCACGAAAAATAGGTTTTATTAGGTCCTAACGTAAAATTAGGTCAATTTAGGCTCTATAAATTTGAAGCACATTACTCGTTGGTAACTAAAACATTAAAATAAACCGAAGTTTGGAGTGTAGGAGGTCAGGAATAAAATAGGTCAGAACCTAAGAATCCGGGGCTTGGTTATAAACATCGTTCATTGTTTAGCTTTTATTCCCCTGAATTGTATTTAGGCCAGTCGCATAGAGAGCTGATACCGGGCGGGCGGAGTCAACAGTTGGTTACCTGAAGGTGGAAACCTTACAGAGAGAAAAACACTATGGTGATTTGGGGGGATGGGCCACTTTTTATGTATAAGAGTTTACCAGAATTAATTCTAGAATAAACAGGAACATCTTGTTACACATTCAATCCAATTTTCTTTTCCTCTAATAGATATTCAGATACCTGTAACGTAAGATGAGTTTGGGAGTTCTGCTCTGAAAGTTCGCATTCTTAGGGCTAATTTTGTTTTTGTTTATTCAAATCAGCTCTTTGCACTTAACGTACAATCCTAACGACTCGTATTGAATTTACACTGAACGATGATAATAGCTTTATTGCTGCATATTGTGTATATGTATTATTATCATCATTATTATTAAACTATAGAATATTACATTGCATTTAATAGAAAAGTTTACACAGAATTACTGAAATAAACAGATACCAAATACATTGAAAATTACAGTCAAGCTATCTTTGCACTTTATAAGGGCCTTTACTTATTGTTTCCTTAATTTGGATTTTAAAATGATTCTCGTTATTTGAATTTTAAGCATGATGTGTTATATGGTTGAAATGTTTAATGTCCAAATCGACGTAAACATTTTGTGTTCTAATTAGTTTAAATTCAGAAAGAACGAAATTGTTATTTACAAAGGCACATTGAATCATATGATACATGCATTATGCTTAGAAAAACAATGCTTTTAAGAGAATATGGGATTTTCCTATTCATAAAAGTTGGTTAGGATGAGCTTTAGGGCAACAATACTTAAGGAAACATACTTTTGTGTTAAATAAAAACATCAATTGCTCCTCGTACTGTCTCAAAGCAATATGCCGTAGCTCCATTATGAATTGAGACAAACAACATAATGTTGCGTATAAAATTAATTATTTAATCTTCCAATGGATAAATAGAAATATAGCTTTACACGGCACATTGAGTGTGCTGCTTCAAGAAAAAAAACCTATTATTCGCCAAGTTGCTATGATACAAAATACGAAAGTTTTGTATTGTTCAAATTTAGATGCAAATCGTTGGTAGTAAGCCATTCAAATAGTTACTTCAATATGTTATTAATGTTAATTTTATGATCTCTGAAGAATTTTTAAAACTATGATATTGTATAAAAGTATTATATAATAACTGCATATTTATTACTTTATTATAATACAGGTTTACAGATACACTTTTTAGCTTATTTTGGACAGGTAACTATAATTGGCGCCACCTGAAATGGATAAGCTGACCTTCTGCCACTCTTTGTAGGCTATCGTCACTGTTTCTTTGCAGTTCTGAAAAGGTTACATGTTTCTTATTTTAATATGCCACCTGTAAACGTCCCGTATTTTAGAAATTCAATTGTTTCGATCCGTAATCTTTGATGCATATTGCAGTGCACAGTACTAAGTTTACATAAAATTTAAGACATAAGGATAGAGTATTTTCGCTTATAACTAACTTGATTTAAAGTGCAGGCTATTGAAAATCACTGAAACATAAACAGGCATAAACATATAAGTTTCACTTTTCACAGAGTCGATATTCCAACCCTAAGATTTCAGTTCATTAGCATTCGGGTTCAGAATATTCTATCAGGTCGTATTCTTATTCGACTTTATGGCTGTATGATTAATATGCCGAAAATGGGTATATTTAATACCTTTTAATGAAGTGTTACAAACACTCTACTTATAAAGAGTATATTTGAATATAATTGTTGTCTGGCGTGCATGCAAGTACTGGAGCTATGACATACACATAGATATTACAGTATGCTGAAGTGCATAGAATTATCAAACAATCTGCAATAGCATCCGCTCAAACGGCACACGTCTCAGCGTCTGCAACCACGTCATGATCATGCCCGTTGTGAGGCTTTATGCGAGTGAACTGGTGAGTAGCGCACATTTGAGCATATGTTTCGCTGTTATTTAAATGAGATAAACTGACATAGGTATGTAATGTCTAACGCTGTTGTATCTGCAAAACGACGTGCCGCTGGCATATATGCCCACATTGTTTGCTTGAAACTGCATTCATTCATCATAAGCCAAACCTTAAGTTTCTTTCACTTTTCTCATGCTTTATGCTGCCAGGACCACAAATATGTTGAATCTAGTAATGAAGTTTTGCTCATAAGGGAGTTCTTTTGCACGATCTCTTGCAATTTATTCCGTGGTATCCTGCATCCCTTTAGTATACACATAAATCAGTACAATGTTTGAGATTATACCTCGGTTTATTTTACACAACATTATCTTTCCAATAAAGGAAGGCATGACAGCATTTGCGCTGTTTCAAATAGAAAGCAAAGGCTTCAGCACATCACTCATGTGAGTACAAGCATATTTCGTACCCTGCAGAACAGTTCAAGTCATCATTATTTCCATTTAGTTTTAATCTGGATTACATATATCACAAACGTAGAACAATTTTACGCCATCAGGAATAGTTACTGAAGTGAAGCATTCGCAGCTTGTTTCTTTTCTCTTATTTACTCTTTACTAAGAGTTTTAATGATAAAACATATCTTGTTATAATTTTAGTAATTGTTACACGTACCGTTGAAAGGGCGATTTTGGGACAGTTTGAAAATAGGTTTCTATTTTTGATATACCAACTTATTGTAAATGTACTAAAAATTATGTCAGCTAAAGTTTGTATTCACAACTGGGTCAAAGTCGCTTCATTTTAAAGTACGGTTCTTAGATTGAAATTCAACAATTCGCCGAAAACTACCTTTACACCTTAGAGAACTGTCACAAAAAAAAAAGCGTTATCGATTATGCACTGCAGCCTCTTTAGGAACACTGGCTAGCTACGACTTCTGCTTGTTCTATAAACATCTGATCTCAGATAACATTCATCTGCTGTCCATAGCCTGGATCACTTATGCACGTCAACTATATTTTGTAACGAATTATCCATCACCGCTAGCCGGAACACGACTGGTTGGGTTGATAGAGAGGGTGCGGTACCCGAAGCATCTGTAAGACTAATACAGAACAACGGCGTAGTCACGAGAAGTGACCTTCCCTCCTCCACCACCCTCTGGTGCGTACGAAGTTGCTATAAACTTCCACAGCTACATATAAGCAAACGTGCTCGCGAGTGAGGTTGGTTGTTATCGTTGCTGTGACGTACGGTAAGTAAGTGCTGCTTTGCGAGCGACAGAAGAGAAGTTTGTTCGACAGCTAGCGAACTACTGAAAGTTGGAGGGGAGGAGTCCAGTGTTAGACAGTTAAGTGAGCATACGGAAGAGGGAAGAGGAGTCCTATGTGCGACACCCCAGCGAGTGAAGTGGAATGAAGAATAGGCTGTTTCACGCGTGATTCATTACCGCTACGTGCAAAGGAAAGAAACGCGAAGTGACAGTGGAAAACTAAATTAAGTCACAATATTAACAATTTTCTATCTGGCAAGCAAGACATAAACGTCCTGATCAAAATCAACCTGCAGCACAAGAAGAAATGGCTAAGAGAAACTTTTAAATTTCGACTACTCTCTGTCCTTACTGCTACATACTTTGATGGTCATTTAAATTTATTTATTTATTTATTATTATTAGTGAGGCTTAAAATAAATAAAATACGAAAATAAAAAACTGATACCGGTTCTAAATTAAAGTGCAAAATATGTATTCCGCTGTAGAGTTACTAAACTTAACGTCCTACACGCCAACTACCGTTTACTTTAAATGGGTCAACCCCGTTCTTTTTCTGTATCTGGCAGCACCATAGGGAGAATTCGAAACTCTGAATCGCGACATTAATATTATCACCAGGATAATAATCAGTGCTTTAGTCAACTGAGGTTCCAACCCGAAATCAGGTAGCAATAAACCCTAAGGATAAAGGGTATCTAAATACCGCCGGGTTTCAAAAACGCTTTCACTTAAAATTGAACTGGCATCATTATATTGTGGCTCACCAGTATCAATTTTTTTTAAAACTTGAAGAATAAGGAATTAACTGATTGGTGAATTCTAAAAAGTTTACAGGTTGTAACATACTGATTTGAATTTTTTTATCTCAAATTACTTACGTTTACTGCGGTGCTGGTATAATCTATTTGTAAGTGAAACAGCCTCCAAATTACATTTTTTAAGTTAAAATTCAAGGATTTTCCAAAAAATATGCTTATAATGGAGTTTCTAATTCTTTCCTCCACGATATTCAACATTTAGATTTATGATTGACTGAAGACATGTACTAAACAACATGCCACATAGGGATCACTGTTTTGTACATTGATTTCCCTTCATATACTCTTATATTTTTTAAAGCACTGTGTGTAATTACACGTTTGAACTTAACAGTTCGGTGAAGGATGGTCTGCATCCTAGAAAAAATATCACAGTAGGTTTCATAGTGCCATAGCGCGGAAGTCCCTTACAGTTCTTGGCTCGAAGACCCGCCCCACTACTGGAACTGCCCAGCCGGGGCGATGAACAACCCTTTCAACCAGACAGCCCTCTAGTGTCCATGCTGAATATTCTTTCCTTGGAGCAAGCATCCCCGCAATATGCCCAGCACCACCTCACGACGAATCCTAGAAGCACACCTGCAATATGAGATGGGAATGGAATGAAACGGACATGAGGGAAAGGAAATCGGGTAGATGAGAAACCACCCCAGCTTTCCCCTCCAACCAGGTAAAAACCGAGGTCAGAGTGGGCGGTCAACGGGAATCGAACCTTGGGAAATTAAACTAAATTGAGTTTTATTTATGGAGGCTCTTTAACTGCTATGGTTCTTAGCGTCCCATTCTATATTGGGCGTGAAAGACCGGTTATTTTGCTCAGAGGCCTCTTTATCAGGCTTGAGGTTCTTTTACGTGACGTAAATCTACGACACGGGACCACCGGCTTTACTTCCCTTCCGAAGGGAGGCATGCTAAGGATTTTTACGCCCGAAAAAATCCATAGCCCTCCTCCGGGTTTGAACCTGCAACCTCGGGAACTAGAGGCTAGGATGATCGAAACTTGGGACCTCCCGAATGCGATCCCCACACGTTACCACGGAGCCACACCACACGGACACCAGAGGGTAAATCGTGTTTCGCTAAATGGTAATATATTTGACCACAGGTTAACTTCTACCATGTTAGCCTCTAATTCCCAAGGTCGCGGGTTCAAACCCGGCGGATGGCGATGGATTTTTTCGGGCGTCAAAATCCTTAGCATGGCTTCCTTCGGAAGGGAAGCAAAGCCGGTGGTCCCGTGTCGTAGATTTACGGCACGTAAAAGAACTTCAAGCCTAATAAAGAGGCCTTTGAGCAAAATTACCGGTCTTTAACGCCCTATATACAATGGGAAGCTAAGGACCGCAGCAGTTTAAGAGCGTCCATAAATAAAAAACTCAATTTAATTTAATTTGTAGGTTAACTTCTGAATTAGGACGTCTATTATATGCCACAAGTCTTGCCTTATTGTAAATATTGTACGGAAATTTTCGGGTATTATGCGTATAAAAAGCTATCGAATTATTCATTCCCTCTTTTTTCTGAAGATCACATTTGAACCTTTGCGTTTGTCAGTGACAGCAAGTCTGCACGAAGTCTGCCACATATCTATCAAGGAGGAATAACACTCCTTCTATAATAATAACAATAATAATAATAATAATAATAATAATACTGGTAATAATAATAATAATAGCTTTCTACAATCCTTTGAGCTGATACTATGATCATGGCACAAATTAAAGTTCAGGTTGGTTCGTGAAACAACAATTCAATCCCCTAACCACTCTGAGGCCCCGAGTCACGTAACGAAGAGTTGTAAGCAAAGCTATCTTCATTTCTATTACGATGGGACATTTATTTTTGTCTCCTCCGTGGTGTAGTGGTTATCATGCTAGCCTCTAGTTCCCGAGGTAGCGGATTCAAACCCGGCGGAGGGCGATGGCTTTTTTCGGGAAAAGTCCTTAGCACGGCTTCCTTCTGAAGGGAAATAAAGCCCGGTGGTCAACTGTCGTATATTTACGACACGTAAAAGAGCCTCAAGCCTGATAAAGAGGCCTTGAGCAAAATTACCGGTCTTTTACGCTCAATATAGAATGAGCCGCTAAGGACCACAGCAGTTAAAAAGCGTCCATAAATAAAAAAATACCATTATTTCTAGATACTGGATAGCGATACTGAACTTTGAGTACCGATACTCAATACTCACTTTATAAAACCCTGTAAAGGCGATAGCGTGTTCACTGAATAATGTTCTTATTATTTCTTATTAAGAATAGTTTTCTGTGTTTAAACGTAACATACCAATTTTGTGTTGCATGTTAATTCCGAAATTCTTCCTATTAGACATTTTACAACTGGCAGTAACTTTTTATCTTGATAATGCCACAGGTTATATATCTCTATTGTCAGTCAAGGCTATTATTATTATTATTATTATTATTATTATTATTATTATTATTATTATTATTATTATTATTAATTTATTTGCTTCCATTTTTATGTAACTATATTTTGTGCTGAAAACATTCTTTTAAGGGATTTTCTATCCATATTACGCAAATTAGTCGTACGGTATACCTGTAAGCTACGCTCGTGGCCCGAGTTTGACTTACGTAAACCCAAACTAACAGATGGAAGGAAAGAACAATTATTTCTATGTGCTGTATTATCTCACGTCTTAAGTTCTGATTTTTTCTGCTGGATTCATGTATTTTGGTCACCGGAGTAGATAAATGTAATGGCTGAGAGTGTGTTACCAAGCCAGATTATTGCAGAGACGAGATTTATTGCGTTTCACAACTCAGTTAACGCTACATGTTACATGGGTACTCTCCTCCTTCTCCCATTCTTTTTTCATTTTTTTCTTTTAGACACAAGAGTCTATGGAATGTTGCATTGATTCAGCCACAGGAAACGCAGTCAAGGTCTATCAAGAGCTATAGTCCAGAAACTCTTTGGGGACACGTGCGGGGCAATAACATGAAGTCTCGACTCCTTTCATTCCTTATCTACCATAAAGTTAAACGCAACAACATTCAATATTGCCAAGCTTAAGAATATAAAAGTATCGAAAAAGTATCAAAGGTTTATCTCAAAGTATTAGACACTTCGATATCACGAGTATTGAGAGCATCGAGGTATCGACGGTATCGATGTTCCATCCCCAATTTCTATAAATGAGTATTTTATATAAATCTAAGAATAAACACAGACAAAATCATAAGTTCTCGGATAAACTTTACCGGTCCTTTTGTATTGTCATTCTGCCTTTATCCCTCACCATGAACACTACAGATCAGTATATATTATTTTGTCTCGCTTAGCCGTTCTATAGCTATAAACTCGTAATGGTTATAATAGAACAATCCCTTAATATTTGGTGTGTTCAGTTACCTTCCTGTATTAAATGTTAACCGGTATATCGAAACTTTACAGAGTAGTGAGTTCATTATGACGCAAAATTCATTTACTCGCAAATATGAAATGTTTAAACTTTGTAAACGAATCATAAAACTGCTAGAGGAAAACTCCCTTTATTTCCTGTGTGCAAAAAATACAAAATTACAATAAACAAACGCAAATCTCGTAAAAATAATAAGGTACAATGCAATGAACGTAGTTTATTTTCATACAACAAATGTTATCCCAGCACCTATAGCCTGAGATAACAGCTGCTGATTTACAGTGGACAGATGTTGCCCTTCGAGCTGATTGTTTGTTTACTAAGCAAATTACTGAGGGCGGTTGATACAATTACTGCACAGGTTGCAAATGGTTTACCGGCTTTCCTTTTAACTGGAATACAAAATAAAGCGCTAAAGTTATTTTCTATTTCGCTTAACGATTTAGGTGCTAGCATCTTTTTCCCCTTCGTATCACCACTGACATTTAATCCAGAGGATTCTACGGTCTTTGGTTTCTGCTTTGCCTCTGCTCTCAAAAATAACGAAATCAATTCCTATTCCCTCCAAATAAATCAGCCTCGCTTTACTGAAGAAGAGCCACACCATACACCATTTAGCTACCTTCGCTTCTTGCAGAAAACCATGTCCTTTACATTGCTGATATAAAATATTTCTATCCGTAGAATTTGCTATTTAAGTTTCTTAAGAACATACCGAGCGAGTTGACTTCGCGGTAACGCGTGAAGCTTGAATTCGGGAGGTCCCGGGTTCGATTCACATCGACCACTGCCCACTCTGACTTTGGGTTTTTCATGGTTTTCCCTGGTCAATAGGCGAATACTGAAGTTGTTTCCTTTCCCTTATTTCCATTTCTTTCCGTTTCCTTCTCAGTTTTCACGTGTACTTCTAGGTTTAGTGGTGTGTGGCGGTGACAGACAGATGGCGCGGTTGCTTTCTCCAAGGAAAGAGTATTCCTCCTATACACCAGAGGGCTGCCTGGTTGGACGGGTCGCTCATCGTCCTCTCTGGGCAACTCCAGTAGTAGGAGGGGTCTTCGAGCCAGGAAATTTAGGATTTCCGCACGTCTCTGTGGTCTGTCGCCTCTTTTGGATCCTTCACTATATCCCTTCCTCCTGGGTGGTGAAAGCCACAATAGATCTCACATAGGCCGCAGTGGATGAGGTGTCCCCCATCGTTGTATACTCTATACTTAAAAGCATAAACATTTCAAAAATAACTATTTCCTGATAGGAGGCACTTGTTTCTACTTAATATTTCGCACGTTCCTACCTGGAAAATGTTTTCAAATTTCAAGGCAGGATCATCCTTCACTGATATCTGGCAACTAGTGTTTTACTTAGGGCTGCAGTTGAAGATATACTCCATACACCCTTTGTTAAACCACCCATTTGAATGTGCCTTCTGTTTTCTTGCGTATATCTACTGCTTTGGTATCATTACCATTTTATGATTTAATAGCATTTTATAAATCTGACGCCGCATCGGTTTAGGATCCCTATGAAAAGTGGAGTTTCAAATCCCTGTAACACAGTTTATATCCGAACCTACGAATCACATTTTGGTTAATAGTGTAGTGGTCCCGCAAGTGTATGGAATGAAAAGAATTTGCCAAACTTCATATTTATGCGCGCGACATCATAAAATCAAACATAAAAATCACTCGTATAGACATTTTAAGCCTGCATATTATAAAACTGAAAACATATAGAAACGATTTAGGGCTTAAATTAAACTCACCTTTTGAATAAAGAAGACATATGTGATAAAGTTTAAATTCCTAAAATGCATAAACCATTTTGTCTGTTACAGTTAAATCGTGCTTCAATGAGAATAATATACAAAAAGTAATACTGCCAAAATCCGAAATAATTAAAAGAAAGTAAACCAACAAACCCGATGCAGAGCACAAAAGCGAAACTCAAGACAGCCTCAGAAAGTGGTTGGACTCAGCGGGCCGTCGTACCATTGGCCATAGTAAGAGCTCTAAAGTTTATCAAGTTGCTTTGCGACGTTAACCCTGAGTTATTCACTCAGTTATTGATTGCTTAGGATTTAAATATACGAAATGCGCAAAAGAATTTCAAATATGTGAATTGCATCTTTCACCTGTATGTTTTCCCAAGTCTTTAAAATTAAAGGTATCGTGGAAGCCCCGTGTAATCAAAAGTCTATGCCTTCCAGACTAATACTTTCTCGTAACTTTTGAGTTCAAATGTGATCATTAAAATTCTTCTTTCTTTTTTTTCATCTTAAAATATCATCTTTGTATACATTCTTGTTTTTGTAAAATTACAGAGTGTTTTGTTGAATATGAAGTGCCAACTAATAACTTTAGAGGCCGTTTAATCCTGAGGATATAGAGCCCGGAATTTATCTTTCCCTGGAAAAAACACATTCTTTAAACATTTTGGGCCTACGGTTCCGGTTTTAGGTCTGTTTTATTCTATTACGGTTTTTTGAAATAGGGTGCCAACATTGCGTTAACTATTCATTCTTTAAACACGAACAACTACAAACGATTGAAATGCTGTACAGCACCACGAAAACAACACCCAACTACCGACGGTATCATTTACAATGTCTGTTTATAATAAAATGCAATAAATTTGTTTTTGATTGAAAACCGCAAGAAGAGTTACAGAGGTAACTATTTATCTGAAATAAAACCATTGATGTTTTATTTAATGAGAAACATAAAGATACCGCTGAAAAAATAAATACGAATGCTTTGCTAAGAAATAAAACGTATTGTACATTTAATGACCGTTTAAATAAAAGTGTCTCATTCAAGTTAAGATTTTGGTTTATATATTAGTTTCAGACATATATGACGTTTAGATATACTTAATGGCTATGAAACGTGTATTTACTTTACCAGTGACAATTCTGATATATCCTTAGAGATTGTTTAATAAAATAATAACCGGAACACACACCAGGATACAAATAAAAACTCCACTTCCAGTGTAACGATATACCGACAAATTCTTCATCGGAGCACAACAGAAAAACTGAAGTACACTCGAGACTCAAACCTGTGTTTGCAGCACAGCAAACACGTGCACTACCAACTGCGCCACCAAGTCAAGGAATTGTACAATATGCTGCAGATGCATAAAGCTCAGTTATGTTTCCTAGAGGAATATGTGCCTTCAGAATCACCTGATATATTGCAACCTCTCTGCTTTAGTAGAGAGTGGGACATTAATTCTCTAAAGGCGCTAGCTGCTGTTCGATATCATAAGCGTTATTAGTGGAGTAGATCGTCCTAATCACAGTTAATACGAGAAGTTGCCTACATATATGGGTTCTCATAGTAAATCTGATTCTCCAAGGCGCCTATAGCTATAGGAGACACAACTGAGCCATATGTATCTGTAGCACTCTACAGAGCACCGTTTAACCAGTACATTCTGTAATGAATAACAACATGGTTTCATGCACACGAGTGAGCCCCGAGGGGTTCTTAATTATAATACAGAGATATAAAAGTCTACATAACTTCTTTACTTTCGCTAAATGGCGCTATCTACCCTTAGTGCAGTCGCGAAATTGCTTTGAGTATACAATATGGCAGGATGTAATATGAGTTATGCATCCATTAATAACTGATAGGTCCAGTTTTGACCTAGGTTGAAGTTAATGTTGGCTCTAAGGAAATGTTATACTTGTAGGTCTTTCTGGTATGCTAGGCTAGGTTATACACACGTTTATAAATCCACTAGCGTTTAGCAGATCAATAAAGTAATTGCTACAATCAACGCAAGCTGAAACATATTAATGTGTATTATTTAAAAATGAAGAGATAATGTGTTATTACAATTTGATTTGTTTTCTGCATAGCATTTCGACAGTACGGTAAGACAGAAGCTAGTATAGGTTTTAACGCCCGCTCTTGCCACATACGGCGCCATAGGCAGTGACACTGGTGATACACGAAATGGAATGATAAGTTTAGGGTATCCCTTCGGCATTCGCCAGTTATGAGGACTGAGGAAAACCTGAAATAACCTCAGTCAGGGAGGATGGTCCTGACGGTATCTGAACGCAGATCTTCCGTTCACGAGCCCGTACCTTAACGACCTCGGCTACTGTTGACGGTCAAAAATAGAAGCTGATGGGGCATCCTTCTGCCCTGGTGAAAGGATAATGATTATATACTGAGATTAAAGTGATTCTTTTAGGATTTTGTTCTTTATCATAAAAGAATATTTGTAACTAGTTGGTTGCCCGACGTTGCAAGGGTAGGTTTTTAAATTCGAATGTCGAATTAATTATTTTAATTTGCTCCCCCCCCGTTATTCATGAAATTATTATACAATTATCTATAAGATGTTTATGGTGAATTCTCCTCTTTACCTCTTATAGTTATCTTACCCGGTATTGTGCTGGTGCATTCTATAATTACGGGGTTGAAAATAAGGATAGGGGTGATTATTGAAAGTTGCAGGTAGTCTGTAATTTGTACTTGTACCTAAAGCGTAATTATCCAAAGTTTTCCCCACATTGGTCAAACAGTGACAATTTGTACTCGAGGGCTTGAAAAATATGAATATTGGTAGCTTTTTGAAGCTGTATAGTATCTTATAATTTTCAAGTACAAATGGACAAATTTGTGCCCTGATTGACAAAGCATTCTAGTTTTATCTATACGGGATTGAAAATAAAGTAAGGGTAGCTTTAAAAACTTTCGGGTAGTATATAATTCAAATAAGGGTTAAGTGGTTTTTGGAAGTTGTAACGTAATCTATGATTTTTACACAACTCTATCGTATAATTGTGCAATATTTTGACCACGTGGTTTAAACAGTGCAGATTCTACATAGTTTTTTTCTAGTTGTAAGGTAGATTTTAATTTTTGCTGAGTTCTATAGTATGAGGGTACAAAGTTTGATCTAGATAGGCCAAAGAATGTTGATTTGTATGTTAAGGGTTGAGAGTAGGGATTGAATATAAGGGTAGCTTATCATTTTTGGAAGTTTCTAGAATCCAAATCTACTCGGTTTTGTCAAAATCATACCGAAAGTATCATTTGATAACATTTCAGTGAAATATGAAGGAAATCAGGTGATATGAACGACATACAACCTTAAAATAGCTTCATTTTAAAATATTTTAAGCCTCCCCATTTACCCCTTTCGGCTAGAAGTCGTTAAGAATCTATAAAAATCTGCCATATTTGCATTGAAGTGCCAAAAGTACCCTATAATATCCATATTCAACGAAACGGGATTGAAATTCGGCGATATGAATATGAAAAACACATGGAAACATTACATACCACGCGACCTTCTGGAAGAATGGGACTTTTCAATAGTGAAAGTATTATCAAAATCGGTTCAGTGGTTTTTCAGATTACAGATATACACACAAATTTTCTCTCTCTATAATACCAATACAGATTATTAGAAGAATGAATTAGGGTGTATTTGAAGTTATAATAATGCAACGCGAAGGATATAGTTGGATGACTTCATGTTCCAGAGGTAATCGTAAAAGCTAAACCTAGAAAACATTACTCTGCAGTTCTGCTCGTCTAAAACAAGACTGTATTCATATCCTAAAGGAATAGCTGTGTCTCAAATCTATTGCTGTAAAAGACTAAGGAGGCTAGTAAACTTTTATGACGGGACAAAAAGCCGTTGAAAATTTTAGATGGTTAATTTAACTGCTTTAAAGGAATTTCTTGTTCTTTCCTCTTTGTACTGCGCTACCCGCTACCATTTTTTGTCTTATTTTGGCCTGCCGAATCCTAATTGCGCTTTAAATTTCAGGACATTTAAAGTAAACGCCCAACAATGTGCAGCTGGAGCGTGTGATATTACCAAGAAGTACTTTTTGTTTATTCTCGTTGTATGCTGTTATTGCATACTGAAAGCCGTGAACAAAGAATCAACTTTGTCACACAACAAATACATTTGTGTGCTTACCATTTTTGCGCAGATTGTAATTCCCATTAACTAATAGTGACGAGAGTAATTAGAAATAGTGACAAACTGATTTTACACGTGGCTAAGAGGATTTTTCTCAATATTCACAATTTGTGCAAGTTAAAAACGGTTCTTATCAACACTAAATACTACATAGGAATATAAGCACTTGGAAATTTGGACTGTTCTTTTCCTCAGTACTTAAATATGAGTAGAATAATCTTATTATTATTATTTATTAATTTTACCTTTTAAATCCTCTTTAACTATTATTTATTAGAATCCTGCAGGCTTTGGTTAGTCGCGTTTTTCGTTCATGCAAACCCATATTTCAGCCCAATTTCTCTGGAACCATTAAAGCTGTCTTTGGAAAGCCGCCTGTAAATAAATATCGCAATGCATAAAAAATAATAAAAGTATTTTCACAGCTCTAACGTTTCTGAATAAAACGCTTACCACAGTAGGACCAAGTTATTGTGAGAGCAGTCAAAAGGGTGGTTTCTGATTATTTTTCTCCTTAAATAAGTTGGTAATGTAGAAAATTTGAATTTGGCGCAATAGCTAAATCCTTGTACAGTCCACAAAATTAACATCTGGCAGTACTGCATGAATTTAGAAAATGACTGGCATTGCCGTCCGTATCAGATGGCGTACTGTGTATTGAATTCCTGAATGCGGAAGATGAAACGCCCATTTGCATTCATCAAAGGCTGAAGAAGGATAATGGGGATGCGAAGTAGACGTCAGCACTGTCGGAGATGGATTCATTGCTGTACAAAAGCTGAAGGGGAAACACCGTTGGCTGATGAAAAGCGGAGTGATCGGCGACTGCAGTGTCTTCACGTAACAGCTAATGAGTTGACGAGAACATTCGTGATGACGGTCGGGTAGCTATAGCTGAATTTTGTCTCATGCTCTCCATTAGTAAAGGCAGTGTGATGGTCATTATTGATAAACTGGCTTACTCATAAGTTTGTTTACCGTGGGTACCAAATATGTTAAGTGACTAGAATAAAGAGGCAAGGAAAACGATAGTCTATGAGCTGCTGCAGTGCTTTAGTATGGAGGGGGAAGTTCTTGGAAAAAATTAAAAATTGTGACTGAGACGTGACTTGGATCATTTTTTTTAATGTGAGTCCAAAAGGCAGTTGCTGCAATGCCATCACAAAATGCTGCCGAGGAAAAAGAAATTCAAAACTGTACGATCGGTAGAGAAAGTTATGGTGATGGTATTTTGAGATACGGAGAGTATGTTTGAATTTTAGGGTAGGGATGCACAATAAATTATGTCCATTAGATCAACACCCTGAAGAACCTTGGAGCAAGTCTCAGCGAGTTCGCTCAACAAAAGCTATCACAGATGTTATTTTGTTGCACGGCAAAATTAAAGCTACATACTGTTATACACCGGGGTGAAGCCAAAAGGTTTGCAGCTAAAATATTAACTTAGTTACCCCGGCATACACATTGGGGGACGTAGACAGAGGTAACCAGTAAGGTACCAAGAACTTGCTGCACGAACTAAGAGGGCGTGGAATATTTTTAAATAATTACATTTGAATTCACATTTTGCTCAGGTTTATTATAAATCAAGGTGCTCTACATGGTACACAAAAGGTTACACACAAAACACTGGGGGAGATGCCCCACGCACACACATCCATCAAGCATTCTTACACACACATGCTAACACTCAGAAGACTCACGCGCGAATGACGCTACCACAGGACGCTACTGCTAGACCCACGCTATTAACAAAGATGCTATTCCCTCAATTGCCTTCTCCCTCCAACTAGGAAATGGAGTTGCCGCGCGGAACAATAATTAACACACAAACACAACAATTAGCTGAACAATATTATACACCGCAAGAATGTGTCCGACGCGACAATACACACACACACACACACACACACACACACACACACACATTACAATACCAAGCATCACATCACTGACGAGATTGTGAAAATTGGTTGGGAACTCTTGCCTGACCATTCAGCCCCGACCCAAAATCATTGACTTCCATCTGTTCGGACTATTAAAGGAAGTCATCTTGGGCTTCAATATCAAGATGAAAAGACCCTGGAAATTCCTGTGCGCGCCAATGTCTTAGGAAGGAGAACCATGATTTTTACCGTACTGGAACACGTGCTCTTATTTCAAGGTGGATAAAGGAGTGGAAAAACATGAAGATTATATTGAAAAATTAAAAATGAATCATGAATGTTGTAGCTATTATGTTGTGTAAAGTTAATTTAATTTTCTTGCAAAATAAAAGATAAAAAGAAGGAGGCATTACTTTTACTTTCCGACATACGTAATTCATTACCCGCGGAAAACTAGTAAGAATAACATCAAATGGAAAAGATACACGTAAGTAAAATAACGTTTTTTCCTTCTTTTCTTCGAGTTTTTCCTCTCTCCATTATTCATCTTCACAAGCCGTATATTTAGCCTTAGAACGAATAGGTGGTGACCAGAGGTCGTCAGGCTGCGGTAAGCTGCAGAAAAAAACACCGTGTTTTGTGACTTCTGGCTTTAACCCGAGGCTAGTCTTAGGTTAGTGTGTATGTATATTATGGTGGTGTACTGATGTACCGGGTGTATTGATGACGCATCGCACTAACGGTGGATACAGAACAGCTGCTCGGCATTGACCGAAGTGGGACTTAAGCATACTTATTATGGCTAGTGCAATGTGCAGATATGCCAACCAAATAAATTATATGTGTTAATCCTACCTTTCAAGCGAGATGTGGCGTGTATAGCTCTCAAGCGACTTTGAAGAAAGTGTGGAGTTACACTTAATTTTCTTCTTAGCGGTCATGAATCGCTTTTCTGCTAAAACGAAGGGCAGTACTTACTTGTATATCGCTATAACTGGAATGTCCTGCAAATTGGTTTCTGCACTGATTTCAAGTCACTGATTCGCATGATGATAATCGCCCTTTCCGTCTTAGTGTCTTAAAACAAAAAGTATGTATAATGCATCTCTTTTGCGTACAAGCACGATAGCTTGACGTTAATATGCTATGCTGCTGAGCAGGCGTGCGTAAATAATACGTAAGCTAAACACGCTGCTACAGTTGCAATATCCAGTCTAAATTAGTTGCGTGAGTAGTTTTCTTTAAGCTAAAAATTAACAAAAGAAAAGAGTTACTGTAGTCTCATAAAAGTAGTCATATAACGGCGTAGTGACGAGATATTTTTAGTATAAACTCCCCTTTAATATATTTCTGATTAAACAAAAATTTATGAAACAGCAATAATAACGTATTAGGTATTATAGTGATATTAGAACTTGAAATCGAATAGAATTAATCCTATTAAAGATTGCCACATTAAAGATTTTTAAGACAAAGATCTAGGAAAGTTTCACACGAATGAGAACATTGAACGTACATTGCGTTAGAGCTTTTGTTAAAACTGACATTCAAAGACACTCATTTACAGAAACGTACACTAATGTGCATAAAAAGTGGTCCATTCCCCTAGATCTCAATAGAGTTTTCCTCCCGTAAGGTCCATCTTCAGGTAACAAACAGTCTTTGACTCCATCCAGCCGGTATCAGTACTATATGTGACTGGCTTGTAAAATAATCCAGGAACGGAAAAAACAAACCACTGAACGATGTTATCTTTGTGAAACGAAGGGCTGGTTCGGACACCGTCTCTTTGAAAGGGTTTCTCTACGATTATACACAAGGAACGACTAAACCAATTGCAATATAATTTGGCCTTCTAGAGGATGTGGTGAAGAATTATTTGCCCACGTTAACTAGACAACAGCTAGGACATTTATACGTGAGCTTTCATCAGCGACATGGAGACGAAGGTTAAAGCTATACTCGCTATCGAACGACAATGAGAAAACCGATATTAAGAAAACGGCAATATAGGACGAAAATACAAGATTTAAGTTCTAATGTTACTCTTCGGCATTTCGACCATGTTTTGGGGGAGTTAAAGCACCCTGCCAATCCAGGGGCTAGAATTACGTTAGAAAAACAGAGGTGGTCACGCTGGCAGAGGGTTACTGCCAGCATAAACAGTTACATTCCATTATAGCCACGTTTTATGAACTTCAATAGCGAGTATCGAAGCATGGTTTTACATTATCAAAAATAACCTCTTATTGATACTTTAAACTTAGCCCAAGATCACAGCCATACATACGTACTCATTACAGAGAGAAAGAGAGAGAGAGAGAGAGAGAGAGAGAGAGAGACATTACCTGTACCTTCAAATGTTGTACCAAAAATTAATACACAAATTCACATGGGACCTTCGGTCGTCTTGCAAATTTAGAAAGAGGAGAAAGAAAAACGATAATGAAGATGATAGTGGGCAGTACACTCGACACACTGCGAGCTAACGAACACGGCCTCTGCCGCCTATCAATGTCGAAGTCCCGTGTCGTACACTCGCTTCCATTTATGCCTTCGCCGCAGCTTTGGGAGGCATTCTACTGGCCTTCACAGGTGGAATATGTCTCTTTAACAAGAGGGAAGAAGAGGTGCGTGTATCTGTTTACGCTTTCATGCATGCAGTGGCGTCCTGTTTTACGTGCACAATTCTAGATTATTCCCATATAAAGGTATATAACTTTGAGCAATTGCTTTACTTGTCATCACCTATATTAACCACGTTTAAATATATAACTGAATAAAACAGTGTTATGTACAATATCTCCACGAAAATATCCTTAATAGTAGCATAATATATAACTGAAATACATTATACTTTTTATTCCCAAAGAGTAAGTTATATTTTTAAGATTGGTACTAGCCAGCCATTTGGATAATTCAGGCACTGTTAATAAGAATTAAGTAGATAGCATTCTAATTAACACACTTATCATCGGTCGCCCTAAAACGGTATGCAATATACATGTGTCAACTGTTTAAAGGTAAAGGTACGAACGAAGGGGCCCCCGCAAGAGGGGCAGAGCAACGCAAGTAGGCCGCAACGACCCTTTTTGCTTCTATCGCGACACCTGGAAGGGAGGGATGATGAGAGGGACCCGAAGGGCGACCAAATGCGGATGACGACGGGCGCAAGGATGGAAGGGGTCCCTAACGTTTTCAGATCGAACGCATCCGCCGCAGCCCGGAACCACCCACAAGCCTCCAGATACCCGGCGATCTCCCCCGTGGGGCCCACTCGGAGGCGGAACCTAACTGAGCAGTCTCGCAATGACGCCAGGGAAGAAACCTCTGCAAATTGCACTTCCACCGCCCGGCCACAACACGCCGAACACCGTCGCCTGGTCCTACAACCCTGAACCAGTGAAGGAGATACTGGGTACAGGAAACGAAGGCAGGAAAGTTGTGGTAGAAGAGGAGCCACTCGAGTATTCGCCTATCGATCCGGGGAAACCATGAAAGACCCATGGGTCAGAGTGGGCGGTCGCCGGGGATCAAACCCGGTAACTTCCAAAATACGAGTCGCACACATTATCGCGGTGGTACTCGCTCAGTTTAAGTGTATAAAGGTAACATTTCCTCGATTCTGTTATAAACCACTTGTCACCTGTATAGTGCAATATGCTATTACATAGGCGTGATGATAGAAAATTCTAGGTAGCACAATTTGTGGCACATTAAAGAATCGAAGGTCATGAGTATCGCAATTAAAAACCAAATATAACACTTTTGCCTATGATTGCTTTCAGATAGGCAAGTAAATAATAATAGTTGTTTGAGTATATTCTCTCCATAACTGTATAAAACCTAGTGCTGAATTCGTTGCCAGTAATTAATTTCAAACATATTTTCCATTACATAGTAAGCATTCGTTTCCACTAAAACTTATAATTCGTATAAGGAAGGTTTGTTGTTCGTTTATTTACATAATGAGAGGTGGGCATTTTTTTAATGTAGACGGCTGTTTATAAATGACACTTCGTAAAGAGGATTTGGCTGAGAAAGGTGCTATAACGAATATGACAGGCAGTATTTAGGTGAAGTATAAAATGTAACATGCACGCACTCATAAAGAAGCATTAGATATGAAAATCTTTAATTGGTCAACTATTTTTGTTGAGGTTATCTTTATAACCAATGGCGTCAAAATATCGTGTTTAGTTTTACATAACTGAACAATATATACGAGGGAGAACTGGAGGGAGAAGGGAATTTATTGAAATTCCAATGGACTCTGTTTTGATGAATGTTAAAGGAGATGCAATAAAACACTACTTTATTGCAGATATGTTTCAGGGTTTAACCTGTCCATATTTTATCCAAACCTAGCCAAACAGTAGTTTGGCAGCAAAGTTTACTAGGGGTTAGCTAGACCAACTAGACATTGCATTCACTCACAGAGTAACTTAAACTACGTTTAGTGTTTTTTTATTTATTCTAATGAAAGGTATAACTCGGTACTTCAAAGTAGCACGATCATCTGCCTTGTGCCTCTCTTTCTTTGGATTGCTAGGTTCCTTATTTCCAATATGTTTATATTTTAGCCCGAATCCCCAATCTGGCCTCTGTAATTGCTAGAAGATTGAATTTCCTTCAAATGGTATACGTACTTTAATATAAAACTTAAAATGCATTTGAATTTAAATTATTTTCATATTGTTTAGTAACCGTGCTTTTCACAGACTCCAAAACCTGGAAGTTGAGGATAGTACCGTTTTCTGATCATTTAATCACATATTCCTTGTTTGATTGAAGTGGTGGTGAGAGAAAAACCATCTGGATATAATACCTGCCCCAAGTAGAATCTGTAGACACTTGGTTGATGCAGGCCAACAGTTACCTAGCGGTGGCTGTTTACGGAGTACGGAATTGCTCATTAAGGATATATTTAAAAACTACTTAGGATTTTCTTAATGAGACACTAAATGGGAAGAATTAAAAAATGTTTTTTGTTTAGCCTTAAAAACTGAAAGTTCCTCTTTAATATGATATGTATTTTATCATTGTAGACACAATACTACTGTTTTAAATATATAGTACTGCATCTACCATTTTGTAATCCGAATTCTACACAACTTTACAGGAAAAAAATCATAACTCCTATAATATTTGGAGTAGAGAATTACATTTTAGCTCATCGTTTAGGGAAACTTTGCTCTACAAATTGGTATCAGTTCTAGATAAGGCAGTTTCCACATTATTTCCAAGTAATGCGTTATTTGTTCTTAGTAAGCATTGTTAGTATGTGTCCTCCATTTTTACTTTGAACAGTTTTTTCTTTAAATTACATTTTCTTATATAAATGACCCATGTTCTAAGGAACTATGGAAGTAAACTAAATTCAGTTTTCAGATGATAAAAATGAAACCCGCAATACTTTTGTTGACCTACTTTGATATTAATAAGCTGGTTGGTTATGTTTTAAGCAATTAATTGCTGTTAAATTTTAATAAAAAGATGTGTAATTAAGATAAAATCATACTTTCCTTAATAAACCCCAGTATTGTATAAAAGCAGATCAGCGAACTTTTAGGCACATATTTATATGCTGTAAATAATTCAGTCTGATAGTTTAAATAGTCTCGGAGATAATGGGTCAATAAGATGGCAAATTTAAACTGGCGGGATACTGCATTTAGTCTCCACTTAACAGCAAATGCACATTGCTTGGATTTCCCTTTTATGTAAGTATTAACTATGAAAAGTCCTTCTAATCATTTATTTAAATGGGTTCAAGTTAGTATACGGAGTGAAGCTTATTTTCGAGTACCTAACCGCTGGAAGGCTATGTTTATATACAAGTTCTAGAGTTTAACGTTACATATTCTCTGGAAACATCTTTGTAAGGTATCAGAATTGTGCGCGTTATCCCCAGGCAGTGGGGCGATATGGGAACTTCTCTACAACTTGGTCTCTACCCAGTGCGAGATTCTCTTAACGGATGTATAGTATGCGACTTCAGTTATCACCTGCACTCCAACAAAGTAAAGTTCGTCCGCAGATCTACGCAGGCTTCTCGTATTACGTCTATCTACATGATGCAGATCAGCACTTATTTACAATTTCAAGGCATCAAGAATCAGCATTAAAAACAAGATTTCAATGAAAAGGGGTGTAAAGAGATTAAAGATTTGTAAATGCTAATAAAGTAAAGCTGTTGTAAATGGTTTATATACCAAAAACTAATAAACGACACCGATTCAGATTATAAAGGTTGCCTGTTTTACTCTCTGGTAAAAATAGGGAATTGGAAAGGTAAGAGTCGTATCTTAAAGCTGCTCATTTAAAGGAAAGAATTACCTTAATAGAATACATTAAAATGTACTGTAAAATTACTTAATTTTGCAATTCAGGTCGGGAAAACCCATGTTAGCATCACTAAATAATTAAAAGCAACTGAAAGCCGGGAGTACATTACTTGTCGGAGATCTACACCACAGCACATGCTCATAAGCACGTTTTTAACGTTCACATTGCTCTCCTCACAGTTGTTTCAATAACTCTACAGCAACAGTTTCCGTTTACTCCGGAGATGTGGACCCCATTTTATGTTTAAGACAAGCTACGACATATACCTTAATTTTTTGGCATCTGCGTTTAAGTAGTAATTGAAAGGTGGGAGACAGTATCAACAACAATTAAAATAACAATCTTAAGCAATTGGCTTCAAGGTATCTGCACTCAAACCATTATCACTACTAAGAACACAAAACAACAGCGGCCAACAGTCACTTATCGGTAGGTAAAAACCCATCTGAATGATCTCTGTAGACGCCAAGAGACTGTACGAGGGATGGGGGTTAATTGAGGGGGTTCCAGCAAGTTAGTGCCAAGCCACATCTTTGTACTTCGGAGATAGATCAATTTTAATATTTGATGAACCTCAAGTAATAGAAAGACTTAATGTTTTATTCTAATTACATAATGTGCTTCTTTGATATGTTTTAATGAAAATGTTATGTATACTTGGAATAACTTACTGTCTTTCATTGTAATATTAGCATTTAAAAACATTTTGTTGTTGTGTGGCTTGACATTATCTTGTCCAAAAATTTACAATACACGTGGGATACATATTATTATAATTACATAAGTATTTATTTACATTACAATAATTCAGCAATTATGTTTCCTTTATAAGAACAAAAAATAGTATACACATATCCATCAATAAAATAGGAGATACTATGTAGTTATAATGAGAAACATAATTAATGAGAGACATAATTAATGTAAACATAGAAGTCCTTGATGCATAATGTATAAGACTTTTTTTAAATTTTATTTGATATTAAAAAAGAGCACTATTTGTTATTATGATATTAATTAGACATGGTGTACTTCACAAAGTAGCCCTAAAATGTATCTCCTATATCATTTACCCCATCATCATCATTCTCTGGCCTCAAGTTGAGGTAATAATCACGATGGATTGGAGACACACTCCAATAGCTTCATGACATATTAAGTTTATTTTTCTTTATTCTTAACAAGTTCTACATTCTTCTGCTGTAGAGTCATGGTACATGCGTTTCCTTTCTTTCTTGTAGAAACCCCAATCAAACTCCATAAACTAGTTTTCAGTTTCATGATCCATGGGTTGGTTTCCTCAAATCTGAAGCATACACCCTATGAAAATTTCAGCTCCGTACCACTGACACACACTTTCTTGCTAGTGTTCATAAGTCCATTTTTCAGAACTATTATGTCCAAAAAAATCATCACTGACCATTTCGGCTACATCAAACTCATTCTTACGACCACAAGACTGAATAATTTCTTTCCAATGTGGTGGAGATCATACATTGTGTTGCCCCCTCTGATATTTTGCAATTTTGGCGAAGTCTCTGTGAGAGGGTGTTTCCAGAAATTAGAAAATAATGTTCAATTTCTTCAGACTGTTTTGTATGAATCAAGTAGCTCCAAATTGACATTATGTTCCAATTCTTGTTCTGTCCCCCACATTTATCAGAAAATGTAATGAGTTTCTTTGCAGAGATGCCTCTCATTATTATATATTTCAGGATGTAGCTCCCAATCTCGTACTGCAATACTCTCGTCCCACATAAACACATGACTAGTATTTTGTGGGCAATCGTGTATTCCTACGTTGTACGTCCATAATTTTCTGGAGGAGAAGGCAATAGAATAGCTCAGTTTGGGTATTGGCAATGTCTGCTGCAAATCTCCTCATATGACATGTATAGCTGGATCATCCTTAGCCAATTTAGAAACATCATTTAGTTTGGACTTCAATGTCTCAGCAGTGCGCAAGTGCAATTGCTTTGCAAGGGGAGAGAGAGAGAGAGAGAGAGAGAGAGAGAGAGAGAGAGAGAGTCACAAGTTTTACAGGTATCAACTGCAGGAAATTTAAAGCCTATGTTATACTCTTGGCAAAATACGTTTCTGTATTTATTAAGAGATGCAGTAGAATGATTTCCTTCCCACAGTACTGAACATAATGTTCATACAGTTGGGTGATACTCATTTCACTACCCAAGTAAACCCTCTCTGGAATTTGTTATCTACTTAATGAGAGCGATATTTGGGGATGGACTTAATATGGTCATGGTAGCCATTAAGTGCAACAGTGGGGAAAACATTAGGTCTATTACTATGTTTACCATGCTTATCTGTGGGAGGTGTTCCATCGTTCTTATGTTTTATTTTATTTATTATATTGTTGATTCGCCCTCTATGATTTGAAGGCCATGAACGCTCATAAATGATTTCTTACAAACTCTCACTGACCTTTCATTAATCTTAACTCTAAAAATGAAGGTATTGTTTTTTTAGAAATTTCCTGAAGAATTTTTATACCGTCGTTTTACAGAGCTAGGCTCAATACTGCCAAAAAGATACGCATTTTGTTTATCGAAGTCTCCCAAAATCCATTGAAAAACATTCTTTATCTGGTCTACGTCTAACTCAAAATACCGCAAAGGACATTTGCACATTTCGCCACTGTTGCTGAGGCAATAGGTTTAAGGTGCTGTTGAAATGTACTCACGGCCTTCATTTCTCCTTTTCTTATTTCGATGCACTTTCTTCATAAGTTGCACTGTCTTCCTTGATGTAGCACTCTCTTCCTAGGTTGCTTCATGGGACTGTTGAATGGAGATCAGCCTTTTTCCGTCTCTGGCAAACTTGGAATACCTTCATCCTGAAGTAAATTCAATACATTAATAATATATATTACACAAATTATATAATAAACTCTAATCCATACAGTAAAATAATCGATACTTAAAATATTCAGAAATTTACTTACTATTAGACATTAGTAACAGGTCATGCGCACACACCAATATTGACCCCTTCGTGGTTATGGAGGCAGCTGTTCTGAGCACAGAATATGTTAATTTAAACAAAACGTTATTTTGCAGTTAACTTGTGGACTATAATTTTTGTTATACACCTAGTGTGACAATTGAAGCATATTGAGAAGGAGTTTTAATCCTATTAGCATAATGTTTCATGAATTGCGCGACTTATGTGTGCATGAACATTTTTTGCTCCTGCTGATTATATCGCAGTCTACTTTTCCTAATATATTGCAAGACAAAATCCATTAGAACGACCTTGTCAAGTTATGCGTGCTCTCTATGACACCCCGTTGTGTTTTAAACCTTACTTTTATATGTATCACAGACGAACATAATTGAACATTACTGAACAGAAAGGAGGTACATGTGAATTTCTTTGTCTTGTGAATGTTACATAGGCTTTACACAACATGGAGCTTCGCTGTTGTTCACCCAGTGTTAAGTTTATCAGGATCATTCATTACGTCTGTCTTATATTTGTGTGCAGTAAAGCATTCTTTATGATTCACAAAGGTTATTACAAGAAGGTACATCTCCGTCAGTAAACAAAGACGAATGGCACCACATCAGCACATTCTTGGTATTCTGTTCTGGTCACTTGACTCTGTGCAAGCTAGTTGAAGATACAAAGTACTCCAAGAAGAGCGAAGTATGTTTCAAGCTTGTATGCATATTAAGTCCAAATTAGTTACCTAAGCTGTCTAAAAAAAAGATAAATAAGACTTCTTTCGCCAATATCAAATACTACCGCAGTCCATGATTGCCTTTGGTAGTTTATCCTTATTGGATAAAATTTCAGTAAATATTTGTTTTTTATTTCACTAAAATATAAAAAATAACGGAATAGCTTGAATTTTAACCAACTCGTGTGAAGTTAAATTGCCGGCTGGGATTTAAAACGATATTGGATTGGCTGACGACGAACGGGTTAAATATTTAGGGCAAGAGAATGCCAAGCACCACATTCTACAAAACTATGGGAATAAAATGCCAAGCATGAATTTTAAATTGTCAAATATTTTGACTTATTTTAATTAGTGAAAGCAATACAGCATTTGATATTAAGGGTTACTATAAGTAGTTGTAAAACAAAGTAAAAAAGCATTTGGATGGCTGTTTCTTAAAAAACAAATTCATACTTTCTCTAACCAACATATGTTCATTAAAAACTACAAAACCAATACAGTATCATGCAACACTTAACTGTATTTCACATTTGGATGTTAATTCTTCCTCAGAAATTGGAAAATATTCTTCATCCCTTAATGTACTAAGTGACGTCAACTTCCTTCTACAGGCCATCTTCTATACACTCCCTTTGTTGCTTGATATTGTCTTGCCCTTATCGAAGATGAATGCTAGTTTCGGGCAAGAACAAAAACTTCAAATAGCCCTATCTGTTGAGTTTTCTGCAGGCATACTTGAAACCATATTATTCATCACAGTATACACCACAAGATGATATTATTAATTCAATTTGGCAAAAAATGTTGCTTGGCAACCTCCTCAATTGTTACCTGCAACGTCCCTGCTTATAGTCCAGTAACAGTGCAATTTTATTTCCTTCGTCTTGACTTTAATGCTTATAAATTCCTATGCCTGGTTATAAACATGTACCAGAATTTGGGTTTCATGGAAAAAATCTTACCTGTTTCTGTTTCTGATAATTCCTTCCACATCTGGTGCAATATTCGCCACTTTTAACCTTAAGTCGGATTGCACATCAACACAAGTTCTCTGTTTGTTTTTCAAGAAACAAAGTATTGAAGATGTTTGTTCTCAAAGATATTAGACACAAAACATAATTAGGTGCTTCAAAGCATTCTCACATTTTCTTACACTTGAAAAATAGCTTCACCCAAAACTGATGAAGTGCACATTCTTTGAAAAGGTCTGAAATTAGCTAATGCAAGCAACCTTAACAAGTTCATCTTGCTCCTCCTCAAACATAGCTTTCAATTGTACCACACCATACTAAAAATATTCCTTATCCAGAAGTCCAATCTGATGAGGAAAAGTGATCTCTGAAGCTAGTGGAAAAATCAACGATGACATATTCAACTTCAGTGCACTCCAGAAATGATTTCAGCATTGGGAACTTGCTAACAGTACCATCCTCAGCTCGGCTTGCCCGCAGCTAGGCTGTCTCAATCCTGTCTCCAACGTCAAAAATATTCTGGTCACTCTCTGGAAGACTCATACTTAGTATGTTGAAATATTCAAACATATCTGCTAAGAAGGTTGCCACAGATAACCAAAAGAAGTTATTCTACTGACCACGTGAAAGTTGATATCACTCGGAAATAGTTGGACTATATCACGTAACTCAAAGAATCGCTGTAATTGTTTACCTCTGGATAACCAATTCACTTTTTTTGCGAAAAAGTTATTGAGTAATGTTTGATAAAATGTATACTCTTAAACACCTCATCAATAATCTTTAATAATTATAATACCTTATTGGTGGCCGAAGTTTGTCGATGAATACAGCAGTGATTCCATTCCAGATTATAGCATCCTTTCACTTGCACTATCAAGAGTTTACAAAATTGAACACGTTTAAAATTAGATATGCACATAATGTCACGGAGTCCATAAGTTTATGCCACGGACCTCATGGGAGAGAGAAACACCAAATGGGAAGCACTGCTCCTAAGCATATAAGCACTAACCGAGTCCGGTAAGTATTATTGCAAGGCCTTTGGCAAGTAATATAAAACAAAAGAAGATAATGAAAGGTGTCTTACATATATGTTTGCGTGCTTATTCTTGTTTGCTTATAGGTCTATTGAAATAATGGAATGTTGTACCACAGCCTCATAGACTTAATCGGTGCTATCAAAACATTCATCGCTGTTCACTTTGTATACTTTTGATAAAAATATGCCATATAGACTTATCGTATACCACATGTTTATATTTATTATTTCCACAATCGCGACAATATTGCCATGTATTAAGGTTATAGTACTACATGGATTTTAGAGAAACCCATGATCCTATTTGGTGTCAAAATTCACAATGCACCGAATACATGTAAAGTGAACAACCCGCTAGACGTTTAAAAGTTGAGGATATGAGAAAATGGGAAACCATATACGAAGCGTGTTTTTAAAGTAAGTACCGTTTTAATAGTTTGCCGCTGCAGCACTACAGTCACGATTTTGATCATGCGCGATCACTTCCTCCATTCATTAAGGAGCCAGACGTAGCTGTGAGCGATCATCACTTTTGTTTTCCAGTTGTTAGAGCGTTTCGAAATGTTCAAAACAATCAAAAGACCGGTCGACTGTGAAGTCAGATCAATGATTTGTTTTTTGAATGCGAGAAATGTTACGCCAGAAAACATTCAGCGCCAATTGTGAGAGGTTTACGGTGAAACAATAATTAGTGGAAATGCACGGTCACACACAGCCAAACAATCTCAAAATCTGATCGCATCATTTGGTTGGGAACAATTCGACATCCTCCCTACAGTCTGGATTTGGCACCAAGCGATTTTCATCTGTTTCTTCACCTGAAGAAATTCCGTGGTGGAAAATATTTCAACGACGATGATGTTGTGAAACAAGAAGTGTTTTCATCACAGGCGGCATCATTCTTTGGCGATGGCATAGAAAAACTGGTTTCTTGTTACAAGTGCCTGAATAACGGCAGTGACTGTGTGGAGAAGTAGTGTAAGGTGTAAGTAACGAATGATAATAAAGTATTTGGAAATTAATGTTGTGTTATTTTTTAAAAATTATCGGTGCTTACTTTAAAAACACTCCTAGTAGTGGCAAGCGGTGTCGGATTGATACCGTTGGTAAGCTTCTTGATCTTAAGATTTTCAATGTAGATATTGGCTGCGGTTGTAAAACATATCTGTATCTGCAAACCAGTTCATGTTTGCCTGCCACTATAGGGTAGAACAGAGAAAGGGGGAGAAGGAAAGCAATGGATTGACTTATCGACGGGTGTGTGCACTCAAGGCCATTGATTGTAATTACGTAGGTCATTTTTCCTTCCTATTTCCTTATTCCACAGATCATAACGAAAAGGGTGTAGTGGCAAATGTATTTCACTAAAGTAATGAATGGAAAATGTTATGACATTATTATGTGTTTGTAAAACAATGTAAGAAATACAACAAAACTGTGACATAACTGGTAGACAACAATACCGAAGTTTTAGGAGAAAGGTGTTTAAATGGTATTCCTAACCAATTTCAAATTCTTTATGGTTTATTGTACAGTCGAGTGTATGGAATCGTGCCGATATAATGCATAGTGGTCTATATTAGTAAGGAAATACTAAACCGCCACTGCCACGCCCACCCACGACGCTTTACGTAGCTCTAGCACTCCACTTAATGTTTGTCTTGCTGCCTCCTTTTCCTTCGCTCCTGGGCCTGAAACCTATCTGTGTCCATAGGTGCCCGATATTTGACATCAAACCAGTACGAGACGGACTCATCCACGGGCAGGAGTGGACCGTCGTTGCGAAGTCTGCCTTCGGTGAAATGTTACCGTACTCCTCAACTTTCCTCCCCCACCTAGGTCTGATCTTTGTTCATAAGCTAATGCCTGTGAGTCGGACTTGAATTCAAACCAATAAGAGACTGGCTTACCCAAGGCTGAGGTGGAATGCACGTGATAAGGAGTTTTTGCTAACATTAAATAAAGGAAAATACTAAAGGAAGCCAGAAGCATCGGCACGTTTCCGTGCACTCGAGTGTACACATAAGGAAGAACACTACATTAATAGAAAATGTAAAAACATCATAAAAGGGTATTCATTGTTATCAAACGTTTCTGTTATATTCATCAGATTACCTCAGATAACGAAGTGTGGATATTACCGACTTGTTCAGCTCTCTTACAAAATTATGTGAAAAGCAGCAATAGACCTCCGTTTTGAAATAAACATGAAACCAGTATACATACAAAAGTTTTATTATATACATCTGAAAACTACAGCTTTTCTCTATTTTTCTACATAGTCTCCAAACAGATTCAAGCACTTTTTATGTCGTTTCACAGTCTTTGAAATACCCTCTGCATAAAATTCTGCCACCTGTGAACTAAGCCAACATGTCACGGTGTTTTGAAGCTCTTCGTCATTGCCAAAGCGCTGAGCTGCAAGCCACTTTTTCATGTACGGAAACAGATAGAAGTCGCTAGCGGCCAAGTCCGCCTGTACGGGGGTGGTCAAAAACGTCCCATTTGAACTTGGCCAAAAGTTTATTTGTGTTTTTGCTGTGTGAGGGCGAGCGATGTCATGCAAAAACACAACACCAGATGTCAGAAGACCACGACGCTCGTTTTGAATTGACCTTCTTAGTATTTTCACACTTCACACGCACTTCACAATTGGCAGCTATTTTAGCACTCATATTGTTAGTTATAGCTAGCAAACCCGCGACAGTACAATGCTCCACCTTGCACAGCTAGAAGTCTACTGAGCTACTGCGCAAGCTGATGTCGAAATGGCGGCGCTACCCCCACTACTTCTCGTGCTATGCATGAACGGAGATTACTTTCTGGACAACCCTCGTATCAAAGACTTTGGATAGATCTAGAAATCCACAACGTACTTCTGTTGTGTTCTACATTATCAGACACTATCAACGAAGTTCTAAGTTAGTGGACTTACAGTTTTGCGGATAACGTTAAGAACTTTCAAAAACTTACTGAATTTTCCACAATGCAGTTTTTGTGGAATTATTGGGGACACTGCTATTAGAGCTATAATTCTGTGACTAGCAAACACATTTCCTCTTAAGATTTTATAAACTGGTTCTAATTCTGTTTTGTTTAGCTTTATTGAATTCAGCAGCTGTCTAATTGAGAGAAAATTTAGAACTTCATGGTTAAGAGGAATATTACTTAATGAAAAAAAATTTATGAGTTTCAATGTTAATCACTACTCACATTTTCTTTTCTTAATTAGCAGAATTCATCGTTGTTTTATTGAATACTGGTTGTCTACATGTAGTACACGTGTATTTACTTTCTTTTAATATGGATGGAATTCCTCGTTACATTTTGAGTTTTAATTAGATCACTGAAAATCCTTAATGTACCTTAATAAATTATATTCTTGTTGTAACTATTTTATTTTCAAGAAGACAGAACAATAATTTGTGGTTTATTTATTTTGTAGAGGACCCACCCGTATTTGTTTGTGTGTAGCTTTTGGCTGCAGTTTATTAAGAACAATTTGTGTAGTCGTCTTATACATATGAAAGCGTTCAGTGTTTTATGGCCATGGTATTGCTTTATGCCAGGACAGATTTTTGGACATAGAGACTCTTGTTCACACAATTATCATTCTTTCAATTTGAAAATATGTAGGCTGGTTTAAATTCCCATTGTTGTACTCCAAAAGCTCTATCTTTAAAACTCCCAGTATCATCATGCTTTTGTTTAACCCCTGAAAGAGCTGTAAAATTATCTCAGGGTAAGACACAGTGACAGTGCATGTAGCCTATATACACTTTTATTCCGTCACGTGCAGCTGCATTTGCAGATAATGACCCAGCCTGACTATTCATCATGTGATCATGAAATGGAGGAATGGGGCCGTTCCCAGTGTCTGGAGATGGGGCTAATCGGGTCGGGCTCCGGAAAGGGCAGCAGCTTGTTTCCCCCAGGGCAATTAGTTACAGGCCTATGCACGGATATGACAGTTAGGGCCCGAAATCGCTTGAATTCTGAAATCGGCATTGAAGTTTTCGAGTAATGAGCAGATTACACTGGCTAAATATTATTTATGTAACGCAAATATATCCTGGGAATGTAACTGTGAGTGCAGATGTTTTGATTACAAAATAACATAAGGTTACGATGCTACTGTGTTTTTTCCTTTATCCTATGTTAGCAGACGAGAAAACGATAAGGTGGACGATTTTACGTTTTCTCACCATTAAGAGACATAGGTATAGATAGCAAAACCATTTCCCTGTAAGCTAAGGCAGATGTTTTGGAGAATTTAGATATTATACCAGTAAAACCACTGGTGCGTAAAAGGGACCTAGACCTGGCAACACGACTGCCCGCCTCACGCCGATGTACGCACGGCAGAGGGAGTGATCATCTAAAATTCTAAACTATACGAGGAGGTGATGTGAGATAAATATATACTTAACGTAAAAGATATCAGGTCGAATGGGTTTTTAAACGAGGAATGGTGTAAGATAATAGAGCTAAGTAAACTCTGCTTGGTAGCTGTGCTATATTTTCATGCTATTTTATTTAATTACTCAGGAACTGAGCAGATTTCTTGCTCTAAAGCTCTATAATTGATTAAAAAGTTAAAAATTAATGTTTCCGGTTGTTTTAAGTTTATCTATCTTATTTAAAATGTTATAATCCAGCATATTTTCTCCCTCTCTATTACTTCAGTGTTGTTTTACTACGGCAAGTCTTTCCTTCTTCATTAGATTTGCATATTAAAGAAGCGCGTATTGTCTTTTGGACTAATTTGATTGTTAAGGGTAACGTCTGTTTATTTGAACTGAAATAAGTACACTCACTTATTTATTCATACACATTAATGAATAAAGTGAATCACCTCCAAGCCTATTTAAAGATTTGTGCACATTTGAAAGTAAATATTGCAGTAAGTATTATTATTAAGGAATGCAGCCAAGTGATATTCAAGTCTGTTTCCAGGTTTTCGACTACTTATGCTCCGGGGCCTTCTTCAGGGTACTGAAAATGGAGGCACTTATCAAATTTTTACAATCAAAGTCCTATATGTGATTGGTTCCAATAATTTGACCGATCATGACTCTGTCGTGTTTTATAAGGCATTTAAAACGTTATCTGGAGAGTTTGGGTAGTAGGAGGAGTAGGAGTACACACACACACACACACCTCCAGAAACCTGAAGCAGAACACTGCAAGATGGCCGCAAGAGCCAGAGACCCAAGTCACCCACCAGAAGGGGGCCCCCAGCAGACCCTCCAAACGCCAGGGAGAAACCTGTGGGTTAAGGTTGACAGAGATGAAAACACCATAGGTATGTATTAGACTATATTTATTCACTCCACGTACACAATATATAACAACACTCAAAGGTTTAATTTTCTAGGAAGTAAGCGTGCTGTTTTCGGCAGAAGGCCAGTCTCGACTCACTGCCTCGCTGTTAATCCTTGGCAGGGGTGGCTTCGCGACCCAAGCGCACGGCTGTTCCTTGTCACTCACTACCACTGTCGGTGCCTGGGAGATGCTACTCTGTGAGTCGTGTCCACCCTTGGAAACTGGACCGAGGGCTGTAGCTACAGCTTCCAAGGGACGGTCAGATAGCCTGCTGTTATGTCGCAAACTTGTGTGGTGGTTCAACCGCCACAAACCTTTCTAAAGAACACAATTCGCCTTCCTCCGAACGCCGTCACCTGATCCTTCAACCAGGAAAAACATGAAAAGAAATTATGGGGACAGGAAATGACTGGACAGTACAATCTTAGTAGAAGAGGAACCACCCAGCATTGGCTTACCGACCAGGAGAAACCACCAAAAATTCCATGGCCAGAGTAGCCGATCCGACAGGAATCGTACCCGGGACTTCCCGAATGCGAGTCTCACAAGTTACCTCGGAACTAATTTTCTCGACGAGTTTAGGTATTACTCACGCAATTCCCTCGAGGACAGGTGGTATCCTTTTGGTTTTAACTTTATAGTAGCACTCACCTTTAAGGTTACTTCATACAATGGGCGCGAACAATTAGGATAGTTAACTCCAACTCATAAAAGGCGCTCCACCTGATAAAAAATACAAATTACCACGACTGTCAATATATCTCTTCTATTTAGTTCACTTGGGAAGCTTATGCTCGAACACAAAGCTGTTTGCGTTTAATTTCTAGCATGAAAAACAAAAACTGGCACTTTTATTACGGTCTACCTTTGACACCATCGTAAGTACAAATGTCGAGCTCTAGGGCAACATAGAGGTGTCTGTATGTACACACTATACCTACAGTACGTTACCATTATCAGAGACATATTGCATCACTATGCTTAGTTAGCATAGCTAGGATATTGCGACCGTTATAGTTTGATTTTAAAATATGATAAATATGATTTTATAATTTTCGAAATATTCAGGACAAATTTTGTTTAAGTAAATCCATGAAATTGGCTTTATATTCTTGCGAGTGTTTTCCCAGATGCTTATGCAAGCAGGGGTTTGGTGGTATTATTCTTAGGGGAAGGGTCACCTCATCTCCGACCCGTGAGTGGATTATGCATTTCTTGCTGACATGCGACACGTCAGTACTACCTAGGCATTAGTCAGCATTTTCCTCGGATATTTAAAAATAAGAGTTTTTATAGGCTTGCGTTCGGTCGATCGCTTGCCTAACAGGAATCTGTGCCGGTCAGATCAGCAAATTTATTTTGTGCTAAAACAGAATTTCGCCGGAGGCCCTAGGCACGACGAAGGTGGAACGCCGGACTTCTTCCGTCTACCAGGTAACAACACAAGCTGTCTAACTCTCTCCCTCTTGCAATGTAGTTTAGATTAGCTATTAAAAGATTAAAGTTTCTCTTGGAAGCAGAATTACACGTCCACTAAGTGTGACCCTTTCACCACCCTTCCAGCTACCCGCAACATATAACACTCTCGATGTCCACGTCCTCGTCATCCCTGGCAAAGTGACCTTTGCCCCACATCAGGAGAACGCGCAATGGCGTCGTCTCATCTTAGGTCACATCTTCTGTGACATCTGATGCCGTCGTCGTGTCAGATAGACGCGATGTCATCATCCTATGTGACAATATTTACAGAATAACCAGGCTTTCTAAAAGGTAATAATGGATAGTAACAAAAGAAATTCAACGAAAAGTACTTTATCGATAATCCTGGAAAACGCAGCAAAGTATTTCCCAGAAGACGTTGGAAAAGGTTTTAAACAGAGAATTCAAGATAAAGCGTCCGAAAGCACTCTCAAGAAAGTCGCTCCTTTCGTAAGCAATAAAAAGAGGAAAGCTTCCATTTTTAAACACAAATTCGTTTACACAAAGACCATTTGACCTCCGCTTTTCCGCAACAATTACACGCAATTACAGCCACATCGGTCGAGTATTTCCATTGAAACCAAGGAATAAGTCTTATTATCAGGCATAGGAATTCTTAAGCAGGTGGCTTTAGGATGTCAACACTTGGCACTTAAAAAAAAAAAGCAAAACAAGAGAGACAAGGGTCGGCGACAGGCAGGTAAAAACCGATCTGAGTACTGTCTGCAAACGCCAAAGCAATGTAAGAGGGATGGTGAGTGGTTTGTTATCTACGACGCCCTTGCCTATAGTCCAGTGATAGTTAAACCTTATTTCCTCCAGTCCTGGCTTTAGTACTTAGAAAGTCGTATGCCCGCTTATTTAAAGCCATCGGATGTCAAGAAGAATGCAACGATTGAAGAAAAATTATACTAGTTCCCAATAGTATGTCTACGTGAAGTTCTACAATATCTCGTGTATTTGTATTTGATTTGAAAACGTTAATGACTAGTATAAATTAAATAATCTTTCGGTAATCGGGCATGTGTCTGAAATTTCACAACTTTTGTGAACCGTTCTCAATTTTTCGCTTTCTTGGCAAAAAATACACCCAAGTTTTCTTTTTCATGCAGTGTCATTAAGTTTTCCCCATGGCTATCTTTAAACCTGCAGCGATGACTTTGTTAATTAAACGCGTGGAATTTGTAGTGAATTCTTCTTTTCTTTAATGTCATATGCCAGATGATACAGTCCCCGCTAGGATTCTATATCTATGCAACATTCCGATTATAGTCTTACCTACAAACATTGCTCCTTTTGCCAAATAAAATCATTTCTCTGCAGTTAACGATTTTTTTTTGTTGGGTAAACGCATTCATCACTAATTGCAGCTGCAGAAAGTTTAAAGGCAATACTTTTGATGGCCTATCTAAAGATAGAATGATACAGAAATATTTCGTTGTGGATTATTACTGCAACGGTACCTTGTGGTCGGTCAATTATTGCTTCAAAACTGCTGTGACAAGATCCAAGATCTATGCTTCAAATCTTTCTTTTCTTTTATTCTTAGTCGGCTTACCCTCCTCCTATGTAGGACTTACACCTCTTAGGACTTACACCCGTGCCTAGGGTCAGAGGTCCGTAGAGGAGCAGACGAACATTGAATCAGAGAATGAAGAACTCGGAACGGGAGATCTGCCTGTATGAGAGGGAAGAAGATGATGTGAAATGAAGGCGAAATGGCTGAAAGGAAAGGTGACGATGGAACAATAATGAACGGCGGGGGAACCGTAGAACCCAAAAAAAAAAACCCGCCCAGACTCCGCTTCGTCCACCACAAATGCTACATCGAACCCGGACCGCTTTGATGGGAGGCGAGCGGTCTAACCACTCGGCCACGTCGCCTCGTTTCAAATCTTCTCCCATAAAAAGTATTTATTCTGTTTTTATCCTTTATCACCTGAACGGGACGGTTTAACACCAAAACTAATTATTATTATTATTATTATTATTATTATTATTATTATTATTATTATTATTATTATGCAACCATTAATGTAATGTACTATTTCGGGTGCTAAAGTAGAATGTTTTATGAGTTAATGCTAGTTGTATCTCGAGTGCACTGACGAGACCACCAAGAACATTACTTTTATTATTTCTTACCTATCTTAAACGTTACTGGCCTAGATTGTATGCAACTTTAATGTAAATTTTATACCGAAATATGCAATTCAGATTCCAAAGTAATTAATAAAACGGATCCATGTTATAGGCGTTTTTCTTATTAGGTGATTTTGGAAGTGGGAGCGAAGTACAATGTATATTAATAGATTATATCTGCTAAAAACTTATATATCTAGCACAAGGGGCTAGGTTTTTCAAATAAAGCTGATTCCAGATTAAATTTCATTGAGTTTTGGACTAACCGGTCTAACCTATTGTATAAATTAAAAAAAGTTACTAGGCGCAGGTGATTCATCTATTATACAGTTTAGAAGGAAGACATGATGATTCAAGTAGAGAGAAACTAGAAACTTGTTGGAAATATCAGTCGAGAAGAGAAGGAAGGAGTCTAAATGGGTAATAAGATGCTTACCTTTGCTGAAATCAGCAAAGTATCAACCCTTCGAATTCGTTTTCTCACTTTCCTTTTCTTCTGGCATTCCCATGTTTAAAAAATATTCCTTTTGAGAAGTTTCCTAATATTATCCTTTTGAAATATTGGGAATGTTTTCGAGTATATGTAAAGAATAGAAGATACGATAGGTTTTATATGATAAAATACTAAGTATTTAATAAACAATTTTATCACCTAGTAATCTAAAAAGCTAATTAAACCGCATGTTTTGATGAAATAAAAATTATGAGTTTTAAAACTTTATACATTGACGTGTATTTCTCTCACACGGTACACCCGGAGTACATTAAGTACCCTTAAAGCAACATTTAGAAAAATGAAAATTGCAGTCCAAACTGCATATTAGGCAGATAAGGTATCTTTATTGGTGTCAAGTTATTAAAGTTATTACACAAAAACTTAGAGGACGGATCATTGACCGTTCATGCATATTTAAGATAGAGATTAAAGGTAACAGAAAGAAAGAAAAATGGGACATAAACAAGCCCCTGGATAACTGAACAAATTTGAGTTGGCTTCACGTAGTTTAGCCAGAAAATTTCCCATGTTTTTGGCTCTGCTCAACCAGTATATCCAAAAATGCCAACCCCCTTCTAGCTGGACTTAAGAATTTTCTATGAATTTAATTTTTCGCTTGGATGTCCCACTGTGCACATTCCGCCAAAATATGTACCCGGTCTTCATCCTCACCATAGAATGAATACATTCTCCTGCCAGAATTGTCAGTCATTTTCTGTGTCCTCCAGCCTCCCAGTCTAAAACATGCCATTGCTGATCTCTCCTTCCTTCCTAAGTTAAGTATATAAGCAATTCAATTTTATTTCATTTACTAGGCTTAGAGAAGGCTTAATTTGACAATCTAATTCAATTTCCTATAGGCTGATGTGTTCTTACGACATCTTTTGAAGCTGGTTATCGAGACCCAGGAGAAATAATAATAATAATAATAATAATAATAATAATAATAATAATAATAATAATAATATACGATCGAACATAACGACAAAAATGTGCTGAATTCATATTAGGAATGGGTTTTGTAGGAAAGACAGAAAAACAAGTTTTGTTGTCCTCCAAGGATGTACCTACCTGCGATGGACGACAACAAGCCTACCGGAAGTTTCGCTTTTGTACTCTGGCTCGGACGGGTAGTTTACAACGGTTTCAAAGCTTAGAAGGGTCAGAAAGTATACGTGCCTTATCTACGATCTAAGAATATTCGTGGGAAGATTTTAAAACTCAAAATAAGCTGTAAGAAGCAATGTGAAAGTTGTCAAGTGGGGGTAGCCAATAATAAAATCGTGAAACAAAAATGATAGCCAATCAAAAGATCGCGTATGCATCACATGATACGTTTGAACGTAAAACATAACGAAACATAAGAAAGGTGGGGGAAAATTCTAGGTTTGGCGAAAGGCGTGAAAAAGGAAAAGAAACGCCGAGACACATTCCGGTACAAACTAACCACGAGGACGGTCGACGAAACGAAATTAGAAGAAAATAATCAGAAAATTTATAGTGTAAAAATGAAGTTGTGAAATCTAGGCAATTCGAGGGCTAGTCGGAGAAACACATAAGTAGCGACTTCGAAAGTGATAAGAATAACAGTGGTTTCGACGACGAAGGTGGCGGGTCGACCAGATAGGAATCTACGTAACAAAATAAAGAAATAACTCAAACTTAGCCGGCAGTATTATTAATATCATCAAGGCAGTGTCACCTTCCCTGAAAACTAGAACCTCAGCTCTACCAAAAACAAATTCCAAATCCCTGCCATCCAACCATCGAACCCGGGACTCTGAGTCCACTGAAGCAACTGCCAGGAACAACACAGATGTGTCAGAGGTCAGCGTCACTTTCTATATGCTTCTGTCGTTTATTTCTCCTCTTTGCTATATTGATCCATGCTATTCTCTTCAAACCTCTTTCCAGCTCAACTGCCCAAAACTTAGAAGACAGGTTTCCTTGCTGGTATTTGTAAACGTTTGGAGCTCAGTGTTGAAAGTTCTCCCTGCGTCACTGCTCTGATTTTACAGCGTACTGTGTCTTCATACAAGGATATCAACTCATATAAGTATATTAATGGTACCATTCTACTTGGGTTATAAAGTTCAAATCAAGTACGGTAGCACATATCAATGTGACACATATACGATAAAAATTTGCAAACTCTTTCAACGTAAAATGCAGGAGTGGAGAATGTCAGCCCTGTGTCTCCTTAATCACCAGAATAGGCGCTTCCCCCCCCCCCATACACGGCTAACAGCATCATTCCTCTGTATGTGTGTTGCATAATTTCTCTCTAGCTCAGAGCAATTATCATAATATATTACATGCAGTCCAAAATGTGGTTTAAAAGGTCTCTAAAGGAAAATAACCTTCCTGCAGGGAGTGAGGGGAAAAGGGAGGAGGGTTACGAAATTAAAGAAAGATATGAGAAATGATTCTCTTTTCGCCTCCCTTTGACTTTCTTCCCTTTTTCTTTTTTTCTGTCCCTCGTCCTTCCGCCGTTCTCTGCAAAGGAAAATCGTTACGTCGCAGACATCCTCAGAAATAATACCATCTTGAAACTTGCATTTTCCCTGCGGGATTTTATGCTCTTCTTAATGCGGTGGATTATTTGTTCCAACGGCACAGTGTCTTTAATTACAAGAAGAACCAAAGAAACAGAAAATCCTTATTAGGAAGCCCTCCGTTTTAGTAGCCGAGATATTATATTAGTGATATACAAATAATGAAGTGAAGGATTACTTAAGGCCCCAGCGCAATTCCAAACTTATGAATGTGATTTTTGTTTTCTTATTAAAACTGAGATAAAACAAATCAAGAATTAAATAATGTTATTTTGTAAAGTTATATAATTTTGATTTTTCCATTTTAAATATCAAACATAGGAAAGCAGCTATGTAAACAACTTTATTCTTTTCTTCCCCTTAATAAACGCAGGTAAATACTAGAAATGTATGGTAACAAACTTATATTAAAACATATAACTTTGGTTGAAGGGTGAGTTATTGAGCTTAGACTAATATATGTGTCAATCCCTTTGCCACTTGCACATTTACTATTTTATTCTGTTTTAACTTTTTTCAACGCAGTTTAGAGTTTTACATTTACATAGTTGTTGGTTTATTTCAGAATTGGTGGATCCGCACTTCCGCTCGCGTAAATGTGTTAATATGCCGAGATAATTCTCTTCCTCGTCCTCCTCTCTCATTGTATCTCCGTAGCTTTTAACCTCTTCTAGTTTCCCCGTTATCTCCAAAACGCATAGTTCGAAAACTGGTAATGAAACTGATTTTTTTTGAGTCTTAATAAAGATGAAAACTTAAGTAATATTTGGAAATGTAGAATCAGACTGAAAACTTCAATACCATTGCCGAGATCTGAACCACATATTTTCCGGTTTCCAGCCGGTTAACAATTAAATTGAGTTTTATTTATGGACGCTCTTTAACGCCGGTCCTTGGCGTCCTATTCCATATATGGCGTGAAAGACCGGTGATTTTGCTCTGAGGCATCTTTATCAGGCTTGAGGTTCTTTTACGTGCCGTAAATCTACGACACGGGACCACCGGCTTTACTTCCCTTCCGAAGGAAGCCATGTTAAGGATTTTTATCCCGATAAAATCCATCGCCCTCCGCCGGGTTTGAACCCGCGACCACGGGAACTAGAAGCTAACATGGTAACCACTACACCACGGAGGACGACTCTCTAACTAAGCTACCATCACAACGTGCCGGCAAGATTAAATTCCCCAACTGACTCATAGAGATGAGTGGTTCAAATCCTGGCTATGGCACTGAATTTTTCAGTCTGATTCTACTTTTCCAACCACAGATGGTTTGTGTGAAGGAACAGCTAAGTATCATTAAGTAATAGTTACTTATTATATGAGTGTTGTAATATGGATTTACGATGAGTGTATCGTACAACATTTTGAAAAAATTTTAAGCAATTCATGTTTTAATAAAAGTAACTGTTTTATTGTGCAAGTTTTTGCAGTGCGTCTTCTTGAGAGGCGATTTCATAATGTTTATAATAAAAATAGTCACAGAAATATGTTTACATTATAATAATAGATTTGAAAATAAAAGCTTCTGAAGAAATCTGGAGGTAATAAATTGAATTTCTGTAACAGTTCGTAAAATAATTATAATTTATTGTGACTGATACAGACGAACCTGTTGAATACGATATTGAAATGGCAGCAAATGCAGCTGTTGAAACATAAATTTAAGTATAATCTGGTGAAAAATACAAGCGGGAGTTCAAGAAGATTGTTGTGTTAAGTAGAATTTATAGCATGTATCACAGAAAGTCATGCCTAAATACTTTTCTTTGAAAGCGGCAACCGTAAATCCGAGATCGTTGTTACGGAGTGAAAATTTTTTGAGGAGAATTATTGGAATAAATATGTAAACTAACGTGCATAAAAACTGACCCATAATGGAACGCAGCTGTTTATGTTGCTACACATAAATTTATCCCCCCACTTTACCTGCGTGACTTCCTCTGTTCCTCAAGCATAATTCTAGCCACTGCATTGGTAGGGTACGTTGCATCCCTTAAATATGGCCGAACTGCCGATGGGTCATATTCTCACTAGCGGAGTACTGTTAAGGCAATTTTCTTCGTTGAATTTTGGTGAAAAAATAAAATATAGTGTAATAAAAACGCAGAAATAACGACGAAAGTTTCTTTTTTGTTCTTTTAACGCACTTAAGTCGGCGCCGTGGCCGAGTGGTTAGACCGCACGGGTTCGATCCGGGGCCATCGTGTGGGATTTGTGGTGGAAGAACGGCGTCTGGGTGCGTTTTCTATGGGTTCTTCGGTTTCCTCCGTCATTCATTCCACCAATTACTCCATCATCACCGTTCCTTTCATTCATTTCGCCTTCATTTCATATCATCTTCTTCCTCACTCTCATACCTGGCTACGGGCCGATACCTCATTGCGGATACTTCATTCTCTGATTCAATATTTGTCTGCACCTCTACAGGCGTCTGATCTTAGGCACGGTTGCAAGTCCTAGGAGGTGTAATCTCTACATAAGAGGAGGGTAAGCCGACTATGTCATTAAGTAAGTAATGTATTAAAGCTTTTATTTTCATGCTAAACAACTACGTTGTCTTAATGGCAGTTTGCTCATTGCCGTTCGATGGTGGAAATAACCTTCGCCTCCATGTGTCTGATGAAAGCTCTCATATAAATGGGTACCTGTCTTTCAGTTTAACGACACAGGCCTTCCTTTAGAAGGCCGATTTATGTTGTATTGGTTTAGCCTTTCCCTGTGCACCAACCGTGGCGGAAATCTTTCTTATGGGCGGTAACCGAACCGCGTTTTCATTTCACATCGATTATAACATCGTTCACTGGTTCGTTTTTGTATCCCTGATTTGTTTATCAGGCCAGTCGCATAGAGAACTGATGCCGGCTGTGTGGAGTCAAATGTTGGTTACCTTACAGAATGAAAAACATTGTCGCGATTTAAGGCGAGCTGGCCACTTTTTATGCCTGTTAGTGTACTGGAATTGGCGATTTCAATCATCTTGACAAATTGTACAATTATACAGTTAATGTGTCAGTTAATATCTAACTAGCTAACCTTATAGTGAATAATATTTGGCACTTAGTGCGTAAAAGAAGTAAGCAAAGTTATATAAAAGTTTCAATAGTAAACAAAATTGTGTCTGATTCCTATAATTTTATATGTTCTGAACTTCATTTATGGTGATCATCCTCCCTTAGTTTTATGATTAATTCTATATTTGGGGCGTATTTTAATATCTACGCGTCCAGTAAATGCTACCTTCATAAAATAACGATGTCCGAGTTGGTAGAACTCTGAACAATATGTATTCTTCTGAGCGTGTATAAAATTTAAAAAATAACAATGAAAGAGTATTTGCATTCGTGGATATGTGTTTTAAGTGAAGTATAAGGAAATCGCGATAACTCGTTATAGCAGTGCAGGTTCATAGAAATTCTACTTGCACATTTAGCCCGTCACATCTCGTTTTATTAATAGTGCATAATTGAGCAGAGTAAAAAATAAACCCAACTTTACCTATTTGCCCCCCCCCCTATTTTTGGAAATTTATCCCTTGCCTGCATGGCCTATATGAAGTCCTCAAGTGACGGACTGGACTGGATTGGACTGGGTTGTGAACGAAGGGGACACCTAGCACTGCGACCTTCAAGGGATCTATTGTGCGTACACCCCCGGGAGGAACGGATGAGGAGAGAGAACCGCAGGAGACACACGGGTTGCAGAGCGAAGCTAGCGCAACTGAGTATAGACGCGCAGAGTTACCTAATAGTTGCAGGCTTGACCACCCGGTGACGGGAGGGCCGCTTAGAGACGTCCCTCCAGTGGCACCGGGGAAACATTTCCAAAGCGCAAGCCTCTGCGCCATCTGCCCGACATCGACCGAATCACAGCCCCGGTTCAACTTGATACGTGCAAGGAAAATGAAATGAGTTAAAATGGGAAAGAGAGGAGAGCATTCGCGTTTGTCAAATAGGGAAAACTAGGAAAAATCCATGGTCAGAGTAGGCGGCTACCGTAAATCGCGCCCAGGAACTCCCGAATGCAAACCTCACTCGTTACCACAGAGCCATCTCGTTCGGTTCAAGGGAAGGAAGTTCTCTTCGGACGAGGAGGTGGATGTATGCGAGGAGCGTTGAGCGGAAACTGTCAAAACGCATATGAGTAAAGTTTGGTTTACTTTTACTGTACTCAGTAACACATTATTCATAAAACAGGATCTTGTGACAGGCTAAATGTATAAGTAGAACGGTGTGCATGGCTGTTTAAGTGAGCGATACGCATAATGACAAGTGCAGCGTGCGGCACCACATGCAGTGGGCACCGGCGATATATGAAATGAAATGGTGATTGGAAAGGAAATTTGGAAAGTAAACTTTCCAGGCTTAAGTTTAGGGTACTTTCCAGCATTTACCGGTTATGAGGACTGAGAAAAAACTGAAAAAACTCTTCGTTCTCGGTAGACAACTATACGTTCCATTGGTTATTACAATCCAAACAAATAAATAGTTAAGATTCAAAATGTGATGGGCTGGGAAACCTTACTCAAAATCTGGAATTATTCATATGTCCTCATTTAATTATATTCCTGATACCTGCCACAAAATGAGAGAACGGAATATGTCAATTACTTCTATGTAGATTGACATGTTCAATTTTATATATTTACACCGATATGAAAAGTATTAAACACCCATATGAAAATATTTAAAGTAAAATTAACCGCACAATTAACAACAATTTCATTGCTTTATAAATTACAAAAGGAGCATAATGTGCCATTTCGGTATCTAAAAGCAATATTCATAGAGTACGAACACTGGGATATAGTGGAGTGGGAACTGTTTCTGTGAGAAAAAGTGCACTTTCGCTTTCCTTGTTTCTTTAAATTCTTTTAGAATCGAAATAAAAATCTAATAAATTAAATACAATGAATTTTGAATTCTCTGAACTGCAATAGAATGAGTATGTGAAAATAGAGAATATTATTAGCACTGTGACCGCGCACGCAAAGTTATCGGCGATCCGCCGGTGAGCGCATCCCGGCACGGCCCTGCCGTGGGGTGTGGTCGGTCCCTTGCAGAACGGTAGCCCGCTTCCCTATTCCAGAAGAGTCCTTTCATCAGATTCCAGTAACCTCTCTTTCAAAAACGTTCCGGGGCCTATATAAGGGGATGCCCTGCGTAGTTCAAGTGAGTTAGTTAAGAACTCACGAAGTGAAAAGCGGACAGTGCCGAGTGCAGTTCAGATGCGAGTTGTGACTCAACAGTTCAGTTGTGATTCGATTCGACGAATCAGTTGTGTTCTGTTCTGAGGGTGTGTCAACAGTGTCTCAAGTGTACGTTTGTGCTCCGCTGAGCACCTACGCGATAAATAAGGTGTGTTTATCAGCAACTAGTGCTCTCATCTGTTACAGTACTAATAGGAAAAACAGGGATAATAATGTTACAGAGCTTTCCAATTAACCAAGTAGTGTTTGAGTACCCTCAATTCTAAAACTTTTCTATGAATAAAATCGAATCATTCTGTAATGGTATAGAAAGTTAGAATTATTATATACCATATTTACCCAGCAGGCCTAGCAGCACTCTAAACCTTTTCTGTAAGTGCAATAACTTGGTTTGCTGTCAAAGTTGAGGCAGTATTTTTAACACTTGAATAATTTCAATTAAATTATATAATATGTAATTTCAATAACAGCCCGCCTTGAAGCAATATGTAATAATATGTAAAATGTATATAACACTAATGGCATATGCTTATATTATTGTAAACATGTTTAATAATGTTATGTGAATGCATTACATAATTTAATAACGTAAGAGCTGTGAGAATAATAAGTTTAACGTTGCTAACAATGAAGTAACAATGAGTTAACCTTAAGGCAATAATGAGTTTGAGAGTTTGAATACTACTAGTCATGATTAGGGCAGCAATAACGTAAATTTTGTGGCAGTTTAAGAAATAGTCAATCAACAGCCAGAAAAAGCTTTAGTAAAATGCAGGTATTCTATTGGACTAGGATTAGCCAAACAGAGATTTGAAATTCAAAGGTTTAAAAGTTTATACGGTTGAAATCTGTTCAGTTGCCTGCAGACCTTGATAGCAACTGGATGAAAGATGTGTTCTCTAGAGAAATATTACGTATTCGTGTGAAACGTAAAATAAGTATACGTGATAAAAAAAAAAGTGCAAGTATTATAAATTAAAAAATCTCACAGCTCTTGATATCAGTTTAGTGCTATTTAATTTGTGTCAAGGATTAATAAAAAGAAGTGAATTTAAACTTAAAAATCTGCGTAAGCCTACATTCTTGTCGCACCACGCCCTGATTAAGAGAAACGTGTCTCTAAAGTAATACTGAAGCAGCCGAGGCAAAAACAAACATAAATAATATCTATAGAACCAGTTTAATAACAAAGTTAATATTATTTTTTAAAACTTGGAGCTAACGTCAACAAACTTCAACAACAAAACACTTTCTTAAATTGGTTCCCAAACGTGAGACAACTCCATAAACTCAAAAAAACTTCAACAGTTAAAAAAATAACAACAGAACAATTCCTTCAAAGTTCACTTCTAAAATGACATAAGCGTTAGTATACACGACAGTCTTTACAAAGTAGCGCTTTTAGCCACTCAGCTTAAAGTGCTCATTGCTCCTTTATTTTCACTTCTCACCTAGACCTGGTTTGTGTTCATAGTTAAAAAAATTAAATTGAGTTTTTATTTATGGACGTTCTTTAACTGCTGTGGTCCTTAGTATCTAGTTGTATATTGGGCGTGAAAGACCGGAAATTTTGCTCAGAGGCCTGCTTATCAGGCTTGAGGTTCTTTATTTTTACGCCCGAAAAAAATCTGTCGTCCTACGCAGGCTTGAACCCGCGACCTCGGTAACTATAGGCTAGCGTGGTAATCACTACACCATGCAAGACGACTTTGTTCATGGTTGAACATGTGTGTCTGGTAATACACTTCAAACCAATATGAGACAATTGCATCTGCAGCCTGGTTTTGAAATCAAATTATATGTAGATTCTGCCCACATAACATAAGGGAAGACAGAATAAGAAACTGTATCTATCGGTGCGTATTCTAGTGTACAAATAACAAAATAAAATGAAATGATCAGCAATATAGGATGCTGGTCTTCTAAGCCAGCACGTAAGTAACTAGCTTTGTATTTATTGTATCCTGGTTATATACTTGATTTCATTGTAACTGTGCAGATAATTAACTATATCTAAGTAATACAAATAGTACTATGTATATAAATATCAATAATAAGATAAAGTAAAGAAAATATAAATTTAATAAAGTAAAATAACACAAAAGTAGACTAATATCCCCTGTCTACTGCTACAGGAAGCCAGTACATAAGCTAACTGGTTGCCAGCTTGCTTTTACCTCTACTCATCTGTTATTAGTTATTACTCTTCAACTACCCACTGATAGCCATCGGATAGATGCTAGTATCAGTGCCCTTAGCGTAATCCTAACTGTGTTTTAGTTCCAAAAACAATAGGGAGTATACAAACTGAGACTGTTCTGGTAGGTCCACGTTATGAGGCTGTTTTATCGTTGATGAGAGGGACCTGGGCGGTACTGTACGCGGCAGCCACTGGTTCGTGACCCGCGTGGTATGAAACTATGCGATGTTCTGCCTCGACTATTTCGGGATGGGTAGTAGTCTGGTTGCACAGTCACCGTACCTGTTTGAAGGTCCTCTGGATGTGGCTTCTTGTTCCTCAATTATTTCCGTTGAGTGATGAATTACTCTGGCTATAATTTCCTCAAGGGGAAAACAAGAGCTATACCTGTACTGAACTTATTAGGCGTTCGAAGATTTCGGGCAAGGCGGTAACTTGCTTTAGCTTGTCACGTCACTTATTTATTCGCACGATATTTGTAGTTGTGGAACTGGACGCATGTTCGCGAATTTTATAACCGTGATAACATGTATATGACTTTGGCACCCTGCTCGTTATAAACTATTTTTCACGTAATTATGAAACTTATTTCAGGCATTTTTGCGGGGCAATTTCCGGAGATGAGTGGCGTGGAGCTGATGTGTCCTGGAATACATAATATTTATACATGTTGTCCCCACGCTGGAATTTTAACATCGTTGACTTCGTATTGGACAATATTTCGCGAGCCTGTTGGCGTGCAACTCTGACGACACATCTAAACTAAAATTCATAGCTCCGTCTCTATCACATGGCATTTTCCCCAACGTAAAACAGTGATTGCCCACATATCTGTTATTTTTCGCCATCTACGACGTCGCCTATCATTTCGAGCTGTTATAACGGGACAAAGCGCTTTCTCCTCTTGCTTTTACACAAAGGAACTCAGCTTTCTCCTGTGCCATAAACTTAAGTATTTTCGAGCAAACGCGTCTTGTAAGAAACTAAAATACGTCTGACCAATAGCACCTTATAAAAAACAAATATTGCTATTTACATCTATTTCATACATAAATACATACAAACATACATACATACATACATACATACATACATACATACATACAGGCACCAAATTAATCATCCTCAAAATTTACACAAATTAAAATTATTCCCTGCTCGATAGCTTAATCCTGCCTCAAACCTTCCCGCGTTCCTTTCATATTTCTCGTCGATTCTGCTTGTATGTATTTCATAGCAGCTAATCTGCCCTTTCACCAAAATAGTAACACGGGATTGGCCCAACACGGGATTGGCCCATAATCAGCTGTTCCCACTCCATACACTCGGAAGCCGTATGACGTGCTCTTCGTATTACCTGTCATTTCTTTAAAGATGATTTGTGAGCGTCTGTACGTATTTTCTCATATTCCGTCATTTTTCGAAGAGAAAATTAACGTATTGTAATTTCGCTTTCCAGGATTCAAGACGCGCATTTGATTCACGTGCTTTAACGCCACATTTTCCAATTGTCTGTATGTGTCTTTAGTGTCTACTGGCAGAGCGCCTAGCCCCAGGTAAGGGCTAAAGTTGCCTAAGCGCAGCGCCACCTGTGTAACGTGACATGCTTGGATTAAGACTTATTCGACATTATGTATCGAATAAAATATCTGTGATGTTTGGACAGATGATAAATTCAAAAATTGTCTTTTTTAGAAATGACAATAGCTATGTAAAAAATAATGTCTTCATTTACATCTTAGCTTTCACTATAGCATTGGTCTGTTTAGTTTTGGTCAAATCCTGGTATGAACACGTATGTATTGACCAAAGTACGGTCTGTCTTACCTAAAATAAACGAATGGAGCTATCACGCTGAGATCAAATTAAAAAAGAAAAGGAAAGAATTTATTGGAATAATAAAATTGTTAATGATCAACTCGGGAAACATCCCCCTGCAATTAAACGTTATTATTTAAAGTACTTTTGGAGCACAACTTAAACTTCAATAAATCTCATGCTGACACTTGCAAGACTTGTCATAGTTTTCACATAAAAATTAAAGTACCTCCAGAACAAGAAAAAACAGAATAAGAGGCGAATGTAGATCACCAAGACAAAGCAGATTTCCATTACGAATGCAAACGTTTATGACAAAGAACTGGAAATGAACTCTGCTGAAAGAATTGTGACTCTGTGTGACTTACAAAAATGTCTTCCACTCCAGACCTAACAACAACTGTTTCATTCTGTAAACGCAAGTTATGGACTTTCAACTTTACAGTTAGGAACTGTACCACAGGAAAAACACCCATCACATGTGGCACTAAGGGACTGCACAACGGGGTGCAAATGAGGTTACATTCCGCTTGATGAAATTTCTTATGGAGTTACCAGATTCTGTCAAATCTGCGATCATTTTTATGACACATGTTTAGGTCAGAACGTAAAATCGTTTATTTTTTTAGTATAAAATGCATTTATACAGAGAAAAGCATCTAAAACAAATCCATCACAATTACTTAGTTCAGGCCATACACACCTAGAGTGTGACTCTGAATATGCTGTAATGCAAAAGACCAGGAAACGTCATTATTGTGCTATAGCTGTTCCCCAAGATTGGATGATGGTTGTTGGGATGTCAGCAAAGCATTTAGTAATGGTTCAGATTCACCAAAATGATATATTTTCATTTTCCAGGCTTTTGATTTTTCCCCCATCAGAAGAACGACTGACGCAGAAAAAATCCCTTTATCTGGCACAATATTTTCTGACTGCATGTCATCAGGGAGTTTGAAGAATTCCAATTCAAATACTTCTGTGGGAGGAATATTCCAGAACCTGTGCTATTAGGAGAAAAGGACGACTGTCAAAAGATAATATGCTTTTGCCTGCTGCGTATGAAGAACCAATGAAGTTTCAAAAGAAGTACGGCGATCTCCTGTTGTTGTTGTTAGAACTTATTGATCTTGTAGCATACATCCCACCAGGAACATCATGCTTAGACATGCTCTACAGTTTATGTGAGTGATAGCAATCATTCCATTAAAAACAGTTTTTTTCTTTCAAATAAACAGAATATAAAATTATTAAAAGACATGAAACAAGTTAAAAGTTACGTTGTATTAGCAAATAAATCCAGTTGAAAACTTCTTCAAAGTGAAGTACATGTAATTTAATACAGTACAACTTAATACAATAATTTATTGCAGCTCTGTATTGATATATGCTGTCAGTTTGTATTAGCTAAACAAAATGTGAAGATGGCATGTTCTGAGCATGCACAGCATACCTTGATCAGACTATAACTCCATTTATTTTTAATTAATACCATTTAGAAGCTATATAGAAACAACCTCAGGAATGTAACTAAACAACATACTAATGCAAATTATTTTTACATGTAACAGATGTATGATGTTTAAATTAAAATTGTAAAAAAATGCTTATTTCTCAAAACATCAGTTTTGGAGTTATGATGTTCTGACTAAACGCCATAGGTATTATGCGAACAAGCCTTTTCTCTCTGAACATTAGATGCATCATAAAAGATCAATATATCGTATTGGAATTTGATTACCTAATGACACTGTGAAACTTGCTTATCAAATTAAAACTACAGACAGGTTTACATCTTAGCTTGTAAAATAATTGTTTCCCACAATTTGCAAATGAAGTTTCCGTAATTTTTGTGGTGGACTACATCCAGCAACATCTCTCGCTTCGCGTCTCAATACTCTCACGTTTGGCATGCAGTTTCCTCGAAGCTGAGAGAGGGCAGATAAGATCGAACTATGGAATTCTTAGTAAATCGGGGCCAGTTGAAATAATTTTATTTTTTTTTTTCAAAACTAGGATGCATCGCCAAGGATGCAATTGAAATAAATTTCCTTGTTAAACCTCTTGGATTCGCCGTTTTTCAACACAGACACAGTAAATATAGTGCTTTATGCCAAGAGAGAAGATCGCGAAGTTTTTCCAAAACCTTCTAATTAAACTTGTGGATTCTTTAGCTAATGGCATAAGATCAAAGAAGTAATTAAAGAGGTTGATGTAGTACACCAGTGAAAACAATTTTGAACCGTATTTAGCATTTGTCTATGGGTGTTACATTGCCACTTGAGCTGCATGCTAAAGGTGATTTTAGACATGTTTTACAAAATTATTGTCTTACTATTCCACAACGACCAGATGTGGCCAGAGGAGAATAAGAACATCAAAAGATGACTGTAATTTGTAGTCCGATTTGCCAAAATCTTCAGTTTATGAATTTATTTATATATTTATTTGTTTGTCTACATTTGTACTAGTATTTTTTTAAGTTCTCTTGTTTACCCAGTTTATCATTACTGTGTTTTTACTGTGTTTCAGTACCGCCTATTACTATTACACACACACACACACACAAACACAAAAACACCCATGCCCATGGCGGGACTCGAACCCGCGACCCTCAGCTTGGCGGAACGCCGAAGCTACACGCCCAGCGACCGACACACTACGAGGGCCGGCAAAGTATTAGTATTCAAACCTCAACTATTGTATTACCACAGTTTGCAATGCATTTCTCGTTAATTTATTCACCGATGTAAGCGTAATATGAAAATACTTCGATAAAAACCTGTGTAAATGTACACTGTCAGGTTCAAACGTTGTTTACTTCGTGATCTACCACAAGAGCAATGCGGCACGCTCAGCAAATGGACTCAGCGGTACAGCGTTATTCAATTTTATACTTTAAATCACATATTTTTAGATAAATGTTCAGAGATGAACTAATGGTATTATGTATTTCCTCTTCTTTTCGATTGATCCTATAAGCCTCTGAACCCCTTTCATCCTGTGTGTATGTTTGAAATGCGTTGAAGTTTTTAGGTATGCAGTAGTATGAATCACGCAGTGCGTTTATTTACCGAAGTTCTGGATATGACTTGAGTTAACTAGATTCTACTCTACAAGGCAAGAAGACCAAGAGTATTGAGATTCAATATTCAATTCAATTTATTCAATTAATACAATCACTCCTTTTACATAGTAATTTATACTTTTTTACTTAATAGTTACCCCAATAAAATATAACACAAATATCTGTTTTTCTATTTTACTACGTACTGATAAACATTACATTTATAACTTCTTAGTTACTTACCTATATTAATTTATGGCCTCAATACACACTACCTCAAGTTATCTGCGTAATGAAGGTCCACTATCTTTTGATCATAATAATCATCCATTATCTATGTCTTTTTCCTCTCTCTTTGTAGCCATTCTTACCCACTTTCTCTTTACCTTACCCAAATACTTCCCCATGGCTTTTATATTTTTCCCCCTTTTACATTCAAAATTTTCCTTATTACTATTTCCTCATCCAAATTTTCCCATTTCTTTTGCCAAACCTGATCTCTCCATATCTTTGTTTGCTTACAATATAATATACAATGATAGTCTGTATTGTCTTCATTACACATTGGACATTTATTTGCTTCATCTTGTCCTATACCCTTCAATTTACTAACTCCTGTTCTTGCCCAGGCAAATCCTTCCCGTCCTAATTTATTACATATGTCTATATACTTTTCCCTCTCCCAAACTGCTGTTTTTATTACTCTATATACTCTTATTGTACTTCTCTCACTCACAGCAGTGTCGCTGCTCTAGTTCTGTTTATTAGAAGCTGTGGAATAATTGTAGCGCGGCTCATATAAACAATGCACGCTCGCGCGCGCGCGCGCGCGCACACACACACACACACACACACACACATACCTACGCAAGCGCGCGCACACACACGTGACGTAGTTAGCAGCTCGATGTATCCTGATGTAAACGTGACCACAGTATTTTAAGTTAATGTGCATCAACTGAAACCCCTTTTCTTGGAATTGCGAGAGTAGTAAACATTTCCACCGATACGACTATTTCCGACACGCCCGGTCGCTTTGTCGTATTATATAAACATGACGTTTTGTACAAATACATTTTACCGGTAGGTTTCATTCTGATGGTCAGCATTTGTTTACCATCAATGTAACGAATGAACTGAATACTAACTTCTTCATTCATTTAAAACAATGACGGTGGTGTTAACGTGTCAACAATAGGTCTGTTTATCTTGTTAAACTACATATTGTAGTGGAAATCAATCGCAGTAATTGCGGATGCCTTTGTGAACAACAGGAGAAATTCCTTTTGAAGAAATGTAAGCCGTTTTTTACTGAAATAGTTTTAGCATTTGTTTTCTGCATACAAAGAGGTCTAATTTTTTGTTGTTAAGCAAATTCACTTCCGTTTCGTTTTCGTCTGCAAACTATAGAGTTCCTGGGGTATTGATTTAACATATCTTTTATTCCACATGATGTGCACGACACGTTCTTTGGTACTCTCATTAATTTATTGCTGACTTAATACAAAGCAATTTATTACCTTTAAACTTTAAGCACGCTTTACGAATTAGTCGGATTCGATCATACACTCTCTACAGAAGCACTAACTACTGTTGAAGCCCGTTTAACTATATTTACAGTTCTTGCAAATTATAAACCTTATTTGTAATGTATAAAACCCTGTTTCATGATTGAAATTCGTGAATATGAATTTTACAAACGAAAAAGTGTTTCAAATCAAATTTTGTAGAATTTATAAGTGTTTTCTCAATTACACAGTGAATACAGATACTTGTGAATGCTATTTATAAAGCAAACACTTTAACTACAAGTACTCTAAGGCTTGTAGAGCAAAGAAAATATTTCAACCATAATTGTAACGGAAATAAAATAAAAGCATCGATATAGTATTTTCGCAAGTAGATAAGAGCATAATAACAGAAAACCACGTAAAATTTTATTTACCTGCATTGCTTTGAAACACATTTGATGAAGTGGATGCAAGGGGAGACAGGAAATGCAAACATTTTCAACAGAAAATAAGTAATTATTTCATATCTGGACCATGGATGTAGTGAGAGTTTTTGCATGAGCCTCATCGCTAAAAGGCAAGATATGGCTCATAACTAGGCTTGTGATCTTGGGGTCCGGTAACCTAAGTTGCCTCCACTACATTATACGAACCGATTCACTCCCACCTACTGGCCTACATACGCGTCATATGGGCAGATAACCTGAAAGCACTGCCCTTCACTCTATCAGTGCCCAATATTACAAACCTAGTCGGTACAGAACAGTTGTAAAGGAGACAACCTCAAAAGAGCAATTATGTGTTGCTTTACACTGGATGAGAGCTAACTCTGAATTTCATGCATTACTGGACCTGCATGGATTTTCCTGGACTTGTGTATACAGAACTAATCAGGGAGTAGTCAATACCGTAACAGAATAAAGTTTAGGTTAGAAATTGATTGCCATGCTGAATCTAATATTTGAATACACTGTTTACGCACCAAGATCAAACAACATATTGTGAAATGTAATAAAACACTTAATGTAAATGACCTATGTCATCACGGATCATCAGCCTAACTCAACTTAAGCAATAACCACACATCTGAAAGTTCCCCAGGACCTGAATTATTTTTGTTCACATTTTCATTTTTCTTTACTTTGGTGTTAGATGAAGTGAAAAACATACGAAACTGTTGAAAATTACTTTTCTGAATTTATACTTTGGCTATAATGTGCCCTGCCATATATGTAACACTAGGCACAAACAGGAGAAACATTTTAAACATGCACAGTAAGCATATTATTATAAAACAACACAGATAGGCTTTTAGCAATTATCTGCTGTCACGTCCAAAAAATCTACACATAGCCCTTCAATTAAAAATTAGGACCCAACACACTAAAAATCAAGTCAATTAGTTCATTATCGAGAAAAAGCTCGAAGAGCTCAATTGCATTTCTTGTTTCACGTGGGGTGCTTTGGTTGTGTCGAAGTCTTTGGTGCTAGTTTAGAAATCTCCGTCTATCTATTTTGTATTAGTGATCTGAGTGTACGTCTTCTGTTTATTATCATTATTATTAATAAATGTCGATCAGCAGTTTCCCGCTTTACATATCAGGCAGAATACAAGGTACATAAAACTGACACAAAATACATAAGGTGACGCAAAACAAAAGCACAAACAAATAAATAGAAAATGACAAAACTAGTACAACCCCAGTAGGGCCCCTCTGTAACGTAATGACCGTGGTGTCAAAGAGTCCAAGCAAAAGTTAAAACCCCTATCAGGTTGTTGTCAGGAGGCAAGAGCAAGTCGTGCGGTAGACGACTGCGGATTCTGGTGGGAACGGTGGTCCTACGGCCAAGAGAAAATAAGACTGCACCGGGAACTGATGGTAACTTGGAAAATACGGATGAACTCCTCAAAGGTAAGCAGACCGATTTCCCTGTAAGGTTGTGCGCTGCACACGAACCATCGAGGCGATACGCAAGACCTCCTTATTTTGAAGCGACTGGAGCCTCTTGAGTACACCAGAAGCAGCTCCACTCCAGACCGGACAGGGCAGATTAGCAACGGTCGCATCAATGCAGTGTAAAGTAAAGTGCTAGTTTCACTTCTGATGGACGACTTCCTGTTGATCAATGTTAGAGTCTAGATAGTCTGGCATACGCAAAATTAAGTTTAGCGTTGACATAGGCTCTCCAGGCCAGACAACGATCAAAATGCACTCCCAGATATTTATTTCACGGTGTCATCTGAGCGTTTCCAGGGTATCGCTACGCCGTCTAAGGTGAGGAATGGCGACGGTCCAGGTCGACGAAGAGTAAAGATCATAGCTTCGCATTTAGACTGGCTAAGCACAAGGCACCACCATGAACCAAGATGTGAGAGTATTTAAAGCTGATGGAAGATTATCGGTGGCGGTCAGTAGATTCTCATCGGATACAAATAAGGCGGTATCCTCTGCATCCACAGCAATATGAGTAGAAGGCAAAGCAGACATGTCGACGGTATATAGGTTATAAAGAATAGGTTCAAGTATCGAAACCTGAGGTCCTCCGGTCAAAATAGGCCAAGGCTTGGATCTTCAGGTCGAAACCGAACTGAAAAATTACAATCTGATGGAAAGCCATGGATCAGTTTGTAAGGATAGGTCGGAAGACCAATATTTCCCAGTTTGTAGACCAACCAAAAATACCTCACCTTATCGAAGACCTGCTTGACTTCTAAAAAAAGCTGCCAGGGTGTACATGACTTCTCTGAAAATCCCTGTTCTGATTAAGAGGATAGTGTTGCTGCTTCAGTCTGGACACTAGGTGTACACATGGTGTTGATCACGTAATAGCCCTCTTTCATTTGTAGTTCATACTTCAGCCTCATAAAGAAGCTGTTCTTCACAGAGATTATCAGGGATCTCACCATCTTCACCTGCTGAAACCTCATCAGTTAAAATACTGGAGTCAAGAGGACCAATGAAAATATATTCTACGTTGTTATTTTCCTCACTAAATAATATGTCAAAAAGTTTACTTGACCGTAAATCCAAGTTAAAGAATTTTAGCAAGCTCCCTAAAATGATAGAAATTAACTTATTCTAGTAATTATAATGATATCTGAACCATACAAAATAAGAAAATACCCTTCAGAGTATTTTCGAGGAGTACCGGGAATGAACCCAGGACCTCCTGATCATCAGACAGGCATATTAACCTCAAAATCATGAAAATGGTCTAGTTTTCATTGCTACTCAGAATAAAATAAGGTTTGTTTCTTTTAAGAAAATGTGTAAATAATAAAACAATATTTTGCTCCCATTATAGCTTAGCTTTTACGCAACATTAAAATTTGATCATTCATTCATATTAATAATGGTTGACATACAATTCAAAGAACGAATCGGTTCTTATTCCATTCTAAAACACATGCAGAAAATGGACTCAATATATGCAATACCTTCATATTCATACTTGCTTTTCTTCCAGGACACAAAGAAAATTTCAACACCTTCACAATAAAATTAAACTTCACTGTCTCACAATATTGACTGATAACAATTTATTGCAAGGGAATGAAACATTAGACTTTCTAGAACATCAAAGCGCATATTTCAAGTTTAAACATGGACCGTGGTAAAGTTATGAAAAATGCATGGCATTAGTTACATTTATGTAACGCTGGGCACTAATGGGTTAAAGGTAAAATGATAATAATAATAATAATAATAATAATAATAATAATAATAATAATAATAATAAATAAATAAATAAGCCTAAATAACAGAACTTACCTTATACTATTTTACAATATCTTCGAAGATTCCCTAAACAAGTTGCTTGCTTCTCTTTTCTTTATTTTTTAGCCACTCAGTTCTCTCACACAATTCTTTTTTTTTCCTTGCCATAAGTTCAAAATGCACGTAACTCTTCTAGTTTTTCAGAAAACTCAGGTTCAAAAACACTCTCTATTTGTAGGTCAAGGCATTGCAAGGCCTAAACCTGATTAACAGTTACAAATTCCACTAATATCCATAAGTTTCATAGCTGTTTCCGATTCACGTTTTCCAGATTAAATTCCTTTTGTATGGGTTGCAATTCGTTTATCGCAAATTGAAAGTTGTAGAATACAAGCATTGAAATATATATAGCTACTAACAGTGGTACTAATGAACAGTCGTAAAACAGAAAGCGAATATCAGGAAATCCCAACGTAATTGGTAGACCATTTTGGTATCAGTCTATGAACTATTTTGATAACACCACCATTCAATCATGACCTTAAAGGCACCTATAAAAATAAACAAGAACCTTCGAAAAGGCTTATGTCTTACATTTACACGACATTCTCTACTCATTCTTCAACAAACTATTCCTGCAACATTCTTCTGTCTAGTTCTTGTTAATACACATTCAAAATGTTAAACACTTCGATTACTTAGGAGTAAGGTTTGATATGGGCGGAAAATGGAACAAGAACATGGAGTTTATAAAACACAAAGGGATTGGACAACTTTCTGAAGTATTAAGGATATTGACACGGGTACCAGATATGCCAGTAAAAACATTACAGACCATGTATGAAGCAATGGTTAGGTCCTCATTACTATACGGCAGTGAAGTGTGGGGATGGGAGAGGGTGGATAATGTAAATAAAATACAATGCAATTTCTGGAAGCGCATTCTAGGGTTGGGGAGGGGTACTTCAAACTACGGAGTTCTTCGGGAGGTAGGATGCTGGGAAGATGCTGTATTTGCTAAACTAAATGTAGTTAGGTACTGGCTGCGAATAATTAAAGGCGATCAAACAACTCTGAGAGCAATATGTTATCGTCATCAAATAAACAACATAGGGCAACCAAAATGGTGGGCAGCGGGGTTGCAACGCGAATTATCAAAAATTGGCTTAAATGATATCTGGCAAAGGGGTAATGAAAATACACACAGTGCTGTAAGAAAGGTCAAAAGACGACTATGCGATATAAACAGGCAGAAAATAGAATCTGAATGTAGACAAAGATCAACATTGGAGCTACAAAATGAAATAAAAACTAGGTGGGGTAAGGAAACATATATTTTGGAATTGAGTATAAAACAGAGGACTGGAATAGCATGGCTTAGGTTGGGAGGGTGGAAAGCTCGCAAGATTGTTGATAACGATGGCAGGAGGATTTGCCCATTATGCGGGGAACAAGAAGACTGGACGCATATTTTGGCAGCATGCGTGCAGACGGAGGGTATTAGGAAAAAACTATTACCGGAAGTATTTTTGGCTTCCAACAGACGGAGGACAGCATGCTGGGACATGATTCTAAACAGCCAAAACTGGCCAAGCTTGGGCACATACTTAATGAAAGTACGTGTACTAAGAGATAAGGTGTTTATGTAATTTTTCTTTAAACATATGTGGTGCTTGAGTACATGTGCGCGACTGTGTGTGTGTGTGTTTGAGTGTGTGATTCAGTGTGTTTTTTTTTTTCAATTTTATATGTATGTATGTATATAGTGCGGTGATTGTAAAAAAATAGTTGTTTTCTGGTTGATACTGCAAGTCACGTATACAGACAAGGTATTTATCTAGAGAGCATGTACGGTCTTATGACCCATGCGACTGTGTTATGCAATTAATGTAATACTAAATACTTAATAAATACCACCACTACTACTACATAAACCTCCAATACTCATTTACACCTTTGGTTCTAGGTATATGAAGAATACAGTAAGCTAAAGCAATAATCAAATATAAAATAGAATATAATAGTGATGTAGTGTAACAACCCTCAACTCTCTTTATTTTAAATTATGACACATCACTGTTACTAGCTTCTAAATCTTCAAAATTAGTCAATAATCAAATATTTTCAAAGTTGTAGCTACATGATGGCTTTGAAATTCTGTTCTCTTTGCATGAACACGAAAAAGGAACAAAGAAAACAGTAGCAATTAGCAGTTTAGAGAAGAATAGGAGTCACTCCCGTATCCATCAATTGCGGTTTTATAACAAAAAATACTAAATGCAGTAAAAATGCACGTAGGGTAATCCAGGATGTTAATGAAGGAGTGAATTACTAGATGTTGCTCAAATGAAGTGGTGTGGCCCACCCACCCACTCATTTACATAGTAGAAACGCAGCCATTTTGAACTGGAATCTGCTAAAAACAATTCGTAAAAAGTCGCCATATCAATGCCACCAACATTTAAAAACGCCGCGAAAGTCATGTTAACAATGTATGCATTAAAATTGGCGAGAATAAGCGAAAATTTGCAGGAATAAGCTTAATACTGCATTGTGAGCTGTGAATCCAAATTAAAAATGGCCTGCAACAACCGCGAGCATCAGATTTCTAGTTTACCCCCCCCCCCCCCCGTTTTGGGGAAAAGAAGCAGAAATGGTGCAGTTCCTAACCTCCGTGAATCAGAAGTCTAAGCTTCTATACATAGTGAATCATAAACATCCTTAAGAAATGCACGCTTGCTTCATTGGTGTAATTCTGGCTACTAATTAACCTGAGTTTATATAAAAACAAACTAAACCTAACCTAACCTCCCGTGAATCAGAAACTTAAGCTTATATATAGTGAACCATGAACATCGTTAAGGAATGCATGCTCGCTTCGCTCGCGTGCTTTTGTGAAACTACTGGTTGTTAGTTAACCTAGGTTTATATAAAAAACGGATAAAGTCTTTGAAAATTCATACCAATAACAAACAATATCTTGGAAGTGGCTAATGCCACAGAGATTTTATTTGATACAAATCGTTTGCTTTAACGAGATCTACGTTGTTTGCGTAGTAAGATGTTTTCTATATCTTACGGTTTACTAATTATACAAAAGCATTTAGAATAAGGAGTACTTCACAGCCTATTCCCAGAAAATTCAAGATGTAAATTTTATTTGACATGAAACTAGCTTAAACATATGGTATTTTAATCAAAAATGTAAGAGTTATTCTTTAGAAAATAAAAAGCTATATATATATATATATACCATGTAAAGTGTGATTTGGCGTGGGGGAAGTTTCTTCAAAATCTTCCCGTCACATTCTTGGAAGGTCATGAACTGAAATACCAAGTTTCGTATTTAACCGAGTTTTCGTTTTTGAGATATGTGTTCACAGGCACACACATACGACACACATGGACCTATTTCTAACGATGTTTTCTTTAGTTTAGGAGTCTCAAAACATGTATTTTCGGTGAAATCTTGACATCGATTTTTTGGGTGGAATACAATATTTCCTTTACTTTCTGTAAGTACATAGCAGGGAAAGTAATAACAGGTTTGCTTTTGAACTTATGTTAAAGCGAAGGGAATAGTTATGTTTTCCTTCTTCATGAATCTAAAAGCTTAAGGGCATGCACCCGCCAGCATTTCGCCAGGAAAAGGGCGTTTAGAAATATGGACACTTGATACAGCTCTTTAATGATTTTTGTGGAATGTGGGTGACCATATTGCGAAATTCAAATGTATGTAGTACTTCTATTTATAAATTATTAATATGTATCATGAAACGGGACTGAACGCTTTAATGCTAGGCTATATGATTTCGATATTATCTTTGTTTGTCCCTGTTAATCTCTTTGTTTGTCCCGTTAATGTAAAGTTTATCAGTGGCTGTGGATACAATATGGTTACTTGTGAAAAGCAATTATGGATTCACAGCGGATATTTTCTTGTTATCTTCCGTGGATAACCTCCCTTTATACGGGGTAAAATGATGGGTTTTTCGGTCAAGCATTTTGAGGCCATATTCTATCAGGGCAAAGATAAGTTGTTTACTGTATAGATAAGTAAGATAATTTCCATTCTGATTGTAGGAATCCTGAAATTAGGTTAGTATTCATCTGAAATAAACTTTAACATTGTCCAAAAAAAAACGCGAAAACGTGAAAAAACAGAAAAATGCCAAAAAATGAAAAACTTCAAAAAGTTGCATTCTTTGCAAGTAGGAATCCTTATTCGGAATTTATTTAAAATTTAACACATTTCTGATGTGTTAATACAATGATGACATTACCGTTAAGTTCTAGGTGCTGCTCATCAGAATGAGAAGAAAACTAAACTGAATACGCAGAAGATTGAGTTGGAAATTAGATATGCATATATTCCTTCTTGAGTCAACATCAGAAGAATCAAGAATAGTTCTAAACGCGAGACTTGCAAATATTGTTTATTCAGTATTAACACACGTTCCGCGTTACTGGCGAGCGTTGCAAAATTACGCTGAATTCACTGAAAATTATGTACGTTACATATAGACGCCAAAGAGACTGTACTCCAGTGAAGCAACCGATTTAGTTAGAACTTGTTGGAAGCTGTGTGCGTAACGCTACAAATTCGGGATAATTTTGTGATATTCACTGTCATCAGTAACATGCGCGATCCTGACGACGGCTAAAACAGGAATGAGCTAGCAGCAAGTTGGTATCCATTAGTGCCAGAAGCGACAATAGTTTCTCCCATAACGAGGGCATCTGGCAGCATACGTATGTAGCTTTTGATTTGCAAATCAACCGCGCTCCATTAGGCGCTTGTATATCTGTAATTGTGAGGCAACCCGACGCAACGATATGGAGCTTTTGTTCCCAGTGTTGGCAGCCGTCTAAAACAAACACCTTGAAAACTTCCATAAATCACGCTTTGAGGTAATATGTACAGTATCAGAACACTGGATACTTGAAATGTCCCTTTAGTAGGTCATTTACGTCATTTACATACTGAAATATCTGCGAGGACTTTCTGCCTGTGTATCTGTCAGTGGTGGTACACAAATAGTGTGAATATACTATAGCCACTGTAGGAACTGAACGCTGAAAACAATCCGCATTATTTACAGGTAGCTCGGAAACAAAAACACAGGTTGTAAGTTACGCAAAGTAAACTATTTCCATTTAAATCTACAGCAGTGTGATGAACCAATATGTCTACAACATGTTTCAGTGTTTAAAAACTGTGTTCGTATTTAAAACATCAAAATGCAGTTATAATTGATAATACCTTCTTCTGCACTAGGGAGACGTGCGGGTGGTCTTCCTCCCGGGCGTATACTGGCTGAAACGCCTAAAACTACAATTGGGAATATTTCAGAAATTATATGCTATTTTTACAGCACTGTAGTTTTCACGGCCCATAAAAACTTTACAAACATTATCTAGGCTAATATAAATTTGTATGATAGAGAACATTTGTATGTATGCTTGTGTGTATTTAGGGTAATTGAGAAACCACTTAACCAATTTGCATAATTCTTACATCATTGAAAACCACTATTTTTGACGGACATGGGCCAGAAAGCATCTTATAATTTCGATCAGTAAATTACTAAAAGACTAAAGAGGATTTATAAGGCCTTCGTTGAGAATGCCTTGAAGTAGAAAATAGCTGATACTCCACAAAGAATGCGCGTACAAGCATAAGGCGGTTGCATTTTATTCCAAGCAACATACATAGATTGCCATGATGTAACACTTAAGCAAACAGAAGACAGCTTAAAAAGCGATGAATGATCCTGTTCATAACATTACGAATCGTATGTTATATTTTTTCTTTAATTACCATTTCTTAAATCGTAAAGTAGCATTGAAGTTTCTGAATGCTCAAACCTATTAACCCTCATGTAAGAAACTTTTGCTTTGTTTCCATTGTACTTAAGTGGTAATCAGGTTCGTTAGCGGGCATTCTAAATAACTGTATAAATAGAGAAAACTTCTTGCACTAGAAATCAGTGAACCGATATTTTATAATTAACAACTGAGAAGATTATTCTTCTCGATGGTCCCAGACTATACGTCTTTTCCAAACAGGTTATTCTTGGTGGCCTGGGTGTACAGAATCTTCATATTTAGTAGCTTAACCTCTAATTCCGTTGTATATGTTAAGGTTTTCTGAATTATGTGAAAACTGTGTAGCTTTTATGTTATAAAACAACTACGGAACCAAATAGAAGTCACGGTTTAGTGTCACCTACTGTAATTATCGAACAAATTAATCGACCATTCCGTCCGATGACTGCACACCACCTAAAGGTACATATTAGCCCATGCAGCATACCAGAACTTGGAAGACTGAAGGGGTGGTTAAGGAAGCCATATATTCCGCCGATATTTCACATCCTTATGTTTGAATTTCAGGAGGTCTTTCCTCAATTTTTGGGAACAGCCAGGACTGCATAAAATTACAATTATAAGGGATGAAGGGGAGGATGGACCATAAACTTCCTCTAGATTTATATACAATCATTTCATAAATAATAGGGGAGGTAATTAAAACTAATTAGTTTGTCATTCACATTTAAAATGCTAACCGTGCAACGTTGGGTAAGCTAGCTAGTCAGGTACGATAGAGGCAGTAAAGGGTGTAGTTTTTCAAATTGAATTCAACGTAACATTCACGTCAACTGTGTTCCTGAGCCACACAGTTCGCGAGATACTGTCGTATGAAACGTTTAAGTTGAAGGTTGTTTATTACAGTGAGTCGCTATACTGGAATGGAAATGTACTTCAGATAATTAACTTCCCATACCGATAATAATTTACATGTCATTAAAACTTACCACTTCAGTACGACCGGGGCTTTAATACAGTTCAGTTATAAGTGAAGTATATGGATGAAAGCTAAAACTATAGACTTTGAGCATTTCGCTCTGAAATACACCAATCATGTGCTATAAATTGAAAGATCAAATACCCTGATTATCTATATCAATAATTGAGAAACATTATCCATTATCGTTTGGCAATTAAATCCATTCTCCTTTACGATCAGGTATAACGTACATGTGTGAGGCGGAAAAACGCGCTAAATTCAAGTGACAGTGTGGCATCTGAAAGAATTGGCCAAGCGACGGAACAGGAAGTAAATTGAGTACTTTGACAAGCTAAGCCATAGAACACCGAAGCGAATCAAATTGACTGGAATCAAAGGCAATGAATTTTCAAGTGAAAGGTTATGAAAAGGAAAAGCAAACAGTCCAACAGGTCGCAAATATTTTAACAGAATAAGCAGCACCACTTTAATTTATATTCAGCAAGCATGTTGACATGCATAAAATCATTGCTGCTGTTGGCAGTATTTTCCAGTTAGTTTATCACTTAAGCCCCATCACAATAAAAAGTAAGCGCAGACGCGGCATAAATGCAAGACCTTGCATCCAAATTATTTAATGGAAGCATTCACATAGATACACGTAACAGGCTACGTGATGCAAGAGATTGCAAACTCCAGACTTTATCCTTGCATTGGTGCATAGAGGAACAATTCTGCATCTCTTTCTCAACGCATGAACAGCACACGATCGCGAGGCGACATTTTACGGCATCTACTGTACAACCATGCTGCTTTTCCATTTGGTCGTGCCACGCCATTCTAAATGATGACGCCAGACGCTGCTATATTGTTTGCTTTGGCTAACACCCTTTAATGCCCCATTTATATATAAAGATTCGTTGAATTTTCTTATTGTATATTATTGGTTATTTTACTCAAGTCGAAAAATGCGCTGCGCTCGAAGATTTCCGCACACAATTTACGGATGTAGTAGTTCCTGACAAGTTCTTGCGTTATACCTACGGCTGCATTATGAATGGTCTTATCTCACGCTAACCCTTATGCAGTGTTATATTAACCTTAAACCAGGCGAGTCAGCTGTCCCTTCCGATTTTGGAAGACGGGCCACCCTTCAAGCCGCAATTGCGCTTTAAGTCCGCTTTCTTCGCCTACGAACTTACTAACTGACATTTTTATATAGACTAAGGTTCAACATTCAGCAAAAAAGCTGTTTAAGGGATATAAGGTACTCCGCACTAAAGTACAATTAAAAAAAATACGACTAATTTATTAAGAGCAGATTCCGGGATTCCAGCAGATTTTAGAAACTTTTACGTTACAGTGTACATAGCTACTCAACTGATTAAACTATCCTCCGTGATGTAGTGGTTACCATGCTAGCCTCTAGTTCCCGAGGTCGCGGGTTCAAACCCGGCGGAGGGTGATGTATTTTTTCGGGCGTAAAAATCATTAGCATGGCTTCCTTCGGAAGGGAAGTAAAGCCGATGGTCCCGTGTCTTAGATTTACCTCACGTAAAAGTACCTCAAGCCTGACAAAGAAGTCTTTGAGAAAAATTTCCTGTCTTTCACGCCCAATATAGAATGGGACGCTAAGGACCACAGCAGTTAAAGAGCGTCCATAAATGAAACTCAATTTAATTTTAATTTAACTGATTAAACCCCCTGATACACTGCACCAATCATATATGTCCAGTATCAAAGCCATTAAAACAAAATGGCAGAATTTTGTAAATACAGAGAGGATAGACACGTCTATATCCAAAACGGAGGCTGTACAGTCAGGACACTATTAAATAAAGGTTTATTTCAATTTCGACGTAAACTACGACACATACATCTCAAATAACATACTTAATAACTTATGCAAGTTAAATAATCATGGCAGAGGTCCAACAAAGAAGTAAAACACTTTTAAAATTTTATAACATACAAGAAAAGTGACGAGGTGGTACGTGAGCGGCGTCTGGTAGGTAAGAGCTAAGGTTTAAGTGCGAAAGTTCTCTCGACTAACCGTCCAAGTGGGCTAGTGGAATTATACTGTTGAGCGTTATTCGGCAATAACGTGGGCTCGAATCTTTGGATTGTTCATGTCCTTTTTTCTTCTCATTAACGTTGGAAAATCGATTAAATCCCCGATTTTTTAAGGAATTGCCTAAATAGCTGTTATTGTATAAATTTTGTAATGTAGTGAGTATAATAACCTAAACACAAACTGCGATTTTATACCTTTCTGTCCGATGTTACACCGCAAAGTGATGTTTTGAATGTCGACAGCCTTCACTCCTTGTGCTGATGCAGTTGTGATAGCACACAGTCACATTTGTGCCAGTCTTTCGTCATGTATTTGACAGAAGAGTACATTTGATATGCTACTTATCTACGGAGAGGCGCAAAAAGCTCAGAATTTATACCAGAAGAGGTATCCAAATAGACGGCAACCAACACCAAAAACTTTCCAGAAAGTTGAAAGGAGTCTGTGCACAACATCGTCACTTGCAAGGCTGCCAAGGAAGCACCAGTGACATCCGGTGTTAATGCGGAAGCTGTTTTGAATGTCATACGAGGTAATTCGCATACTAGTACACGGGAAATTGTACAAGAGGTAAATATTAGACAATCTGTGGTGAGTACTGCGAGTCAATGCGTTTCATCCATAACATTTGCACCTACACCAATCACTCCATGGGAGACATTTCGAAGTTCGGGGGCACTTTTATGAATGAATGCTGGACGGAGTGGCAAATGATATGAGGTTCGCATCCAGAATCCTATTTTCGGACGAATCAAGATTCCACAACAACGGGACCGTAAATCGCCACAACGGGCATTATTGGAGTTGATAAACCTCACTGGGTAAAGAAGGCAGCTTTCCAAGAACAGTGGGGAGTGAATGTCTGGTGTGGAATCTTGGGCGACAATCTTATTGGACCAGTGTTATTCCAGGGGCATTTAAAAGGAGCACGCTACCTGGAACTTCTCCGTAATGAGCTCCCCTTTCTACTAGAAAATTACCACTGCAAGAGCGATCAACGATGTGGTTTCTACACTATGGTGCTCCACCGTACAAGTCGATGATAGTCTGCAATCATCTAAATGCGGCACATCCTGGTCATTGGATAGGAAGACAAAGACCAGTCTCCTGGTCAGCCAGATCACCCTCTCACTTCTTCCTCTGGGGTTATTTAAAGCAACAAGTTCATGCAGAGGAGCCAGAAGATCTCGAGAGTCTTCGCCAACGCATTACGGTGGCCTGTAGATCAATCACACGCGCCATGTTACACCGAGTCATAATTTCCATGCAATAGCGTGCTCAGGTTTGGATTAACCAACAAGAACATCAGTTTCAGCACTTACATCGTTAAAAGAGTAGTGCTCGCGCATTGTAATCATCAGTGATTTCAAATAAGTAGGACTTTGGTATAAACGGGTCCTTTCAGGGCCATCAAAACATACCAACAGGAGGTGATATTTATTACAAAATGCATTTCTGCGCACTGCATCAAAGAACCCTAATATTACAACTCCGATATTAAAGATTATGGGATATATAATTTGCTTATTGTCTGAGATCAAATTGAAGAATCCTCATTCCATCAACATCAAATGTATGTCGCATTTAAACAATTCCCTACCTGTAGTTTACAAAACAAAAACACTATACAATAATAAACTATTAAATAAAAATATCTTAAATTATGGGTCTTAATAGTTAATTTTATTCGTGAAATAATGCTAATAAATGCAACTCGTAATTTTCAAATTCTCTAGATAAATCACTCGTGCCATTATATATTATGACGGAAATTGAGAAACTTAATTCACAGGAAAAAGTATCTGCTATATATTTAACCTAAGCTAAGGTGAATTTTTACGTAACATATGAGTTATGTTTATTAGGAAAGTTCCAAATGATAATGTCTTGTTAATTATTTGGACCAGCGTACTAAAACACCATTGGTGTTTTAATATTACGCAGTTTTTCTTCTTGAAATCAATAAGCATTGTTCCATTGCAAAATTCTAACTTTGTGCTATAATGTTGATACCGTAATTATTGGCAAGCAGATATAAATAATTAAATAAAGAAATAATAGTAACATAGAGAAATAATTGCAATAAATAGTTTCCGTAATGTATAATGTAATAAGCATGGCTTGAAAGATTTGCCCAGAAAGAAGGTAATTAGTAGGTCCGTTAAGGAAAGTCGTTGGCAACAGCGAGGAGCGAACGCGCTAGGCATAAAGATTCCTAGAATGCAAAGAGGTTATAAGTTCAGTACATTTAGAAAGTCACGTAAGCTAATTCTGGAAATTGGAAAAGTGAAAGGTTTCTAGATTCATGCGAGCCATAGCATAGCAACAAGGGGAGGTACGGCATAGTAATAGTAACAGTCAGAGACGCACATGAACAGAGTTTAGGACTGGCCCCGTGTTAGAAGGGGCGATGGTGGAATAGTTCTAAAGTAGGCGGAACTTAAGTAATAAAAGAGTGTGTATTGCTAAAATTAGCGTCTTCCTTTCTTTCCTTCGTGTACAGCCTTAGGGCTTACAGTCGGGCTTACATACGGTGATCGGCAATTCGCAGCGCCTAAGACCGCGCTGGATTGTCAGTTACCTAGCGGTAGCCCCGAGGGGTTTTGCCGGTAAGCATTTTAGCGGATCACGGCAAGTTACGCTTCTGGTTTCTTTTATTGCGGAATGTTGTTCCAAGCCGTAAAATTGATACTGCAGAAGTTAGCAGGTGTAATAATTCAACTGTTATAGTTTGGAGTGACACGATTCATAATCAGTTTCATTCTTTATCTTCAGACGGTCAGTAACTCGCTTCAATAGCTCAAGTATTAGTTCACATAAAATTTCTCAGTCAATTTAACTGGTGTTATGCGCCACATAACACTCACGCATACCCTGAGAAAATACTCATAGTTCTACCATTGGAGCAGCTGGCGCACGAGACAACAGGACGGGCTATGAGATAACGACAGCAACATCAGAAGCAGGCAAAGTAAACTGCTTCAAAATTGTCGCACCAACGCGCGGGTTTAAAAAATGCAGATTAATATAGTACCTCAGCAATTTATTTGCTACTTGATAGAATTGTTTATGAGCTACAGTTATAAGCCCCTCTTAACTATCATTCTATGAAAATCGAGCATCAGTATCTCCTCTGTTACAGAAATAATTGCGGTATTATTTTAGCGACTTACACAGTTAAATATACCAGGTCCTTAAAGTGTATTGCCCATTTAGGATACCAGTAGTAGAATCAAACACAGTGCAAATAGGTTATCTAATTCAGGTGAAAATACCTAAATATTTGACATCAAATAACTCCCAATGGGTTTAAGTAATGTCACAGTCAACTAATTTACACAAGGACAGCACTGCACTCATTAAAGCAATAGATAGCAATTCGAGGAATAATATCTTATACCCTACGAAATGAAATAGGTTTTCGCTGCTTTCGCTATAGAAAGCATTATGATGATGTACGTTATTATCCCCGACCTCAGAACTGGTAAACGCTATAACGTCAATCGAGTGCATAACTGTAATGATCGGAGACACATATATCCCAACACCTAGAATTAGGATTAGGATTACGCTAAGGAGGGGACGCCTAGCAGCTCGACCCACACAGGGAGCTGTTGTGTATACACCCTTGGGAGGAACGATGAGATAAAGGAACCGCAGGTGACGTGTGGACTGCAGGACCGGCCGACGCAGACGACAGAGACGCGTAGAGGTCCCTAACAGTTACAAGCTTGACCACCCAGCCGGAGAGCGCTAAAGGCAGCCCTTCCAAGTCACCGGAGGACGGCTCACAGGCTCCCCTCCAGCGGAGATCGGGTAAAGCTCCACCCAGCAGTGCAGACTCGAGCGGCCTCCATCTGACGCGGTCGAGAAGAAGTTCCAGCACGCAAGCCATCTGCCCCATCTGTCCGCAGTCGTCCGACACACAGCCCTGGAGCCAACCTGTGATGTGAAAGAGGAAGATGAATTGAGAGGGAAGAGAAATTCGGGGGAGAAAATGAACTTTCCCAGCGTTCGCCTAGTGACCCGGGGAAACCCCGAAAAACCCATGGGTCAGGAAGGTCGGCCGCGGGAATCGAATCCATGACCTCCCGAATGCGGGCCACAGACGCAACCGCCTGAGTCATCGGTTCCCAACGCCTAAAAAGATGAGTGGATTACTAAGCTTTGCCGATCTTATGTAATCCTACGCCCACAAGTAATTGCTACTGCGTCACATTATAAGACAAACTCTCGCCCAGGATTTACTCAAAGATATACTGAGACAGTTTATGACTATAAAGGACCTCTCGATATTTTATTTGTCTTCTAAAGTTTAGATTAACCTACATACAAACTTGGCAGGAAGAGGTTAGATTTAATATAATCTGTTAGCACTTTATTGGTGTGAACCTCCAAAACTGTGGTATTTTCATTGCTATCTAATATTGTTTTGTCTCTCTTGGTAGCTTTTATGTTTTGGAAACTACCGATATAACAGTTACTCCAAGACTATTTATGAAATATTTCTGAAAATTTGCCTAACCGTTACTGACTTTGAAGAAACATTTGACGGAATCGATGTGAAGAAACTTTGCTCTATCATGGAGGAAAGAATATTATCTAAATTCTAATGAAAGTAACACATATTTTATATTACTAAACTAAAATAAAACTTGATACTGCATATGAAATAACAATATATATTAAATTTAAGTGAGAGGATTGACCCTTATTTCCACATTACACAGGGAATCTTGGTATAATGTCAGTCAAAATAAATACACACCTCCCAGAAGATGAGTATAAGCATTGTTTCCAGCATAGAGGTTTCCGAACTGAATTTTAGGAACGAATATTATACTATTTCAGGGTGAAATTTTAATACAAATCAATATGAATGCATTCTGAGAGGCCCATTGTCTGTAGGTGTTTTTTAAAATTCCCATGACCAGCCATCAGACCCTCCATGTGCCTCATCTGCTTCCCATTTAATTTAAGGAATGCAGTACTCCTTCCAAGGCATAGCTATTGTATCATTAGCTTCCCAAGTCTTTGTTTCTCGGTATGCTTCCAGTACTCTATACGCTGTCTTTGAATCCAGTTTTAGATTTATCCTTAGGTAGGTACTATTAATTTGGTAATACCCAAGACAGGTTCTGGTCCTATAAATGGGGTCTGCGCTCCTATTTTAACCAGTCTGTTTGCATTTTTTCCAAGCACCCATGTGGCCAGGAACCCATATTCAGTGAGTCTATTGCATTCCCCTAGCCTTTCCAGGACTTCTCGACATCTAATGATCTTTGATCTTGTGAAGGCTGCTGATACTGCCCGCAGTGCCGCCTGGCTGTTCGAGTATATCCAGATACTACTATAGCACGCGACTTCAAATGGGCAAGGGACCAACAAAGAAAGACCAAACCGATCCTTCAAAAACCAGCGTTGTCAATTTTAAGCTTTTGTGAAAAGTTATCCTGTAGACACTCAAGACAGGAGTTTTTACAATATGAGAGTAAAAGTGGGAATTGCCGAAAACTTCGCCTCAAAAATTCCTCTCACTCTGGCGTTAGTAGGGTGAGGTAAATGAAGGGCAAGGTTTTCTATTGGTGGGACGAACGCTATAATCATTAAGTATGGAGCCTTAAATTGCGTTTTAAAAGAGAGAGAGGGCGTGTGTGTTTACTTTATCTTTTCAATCAGAAGGACGGAAACATTTATTACGAAATTTGGTGCATAACGCTCCTTTGATCCCACTTAGAAATTTTTGAACAATAATAAATAGTAAGAATTGACCGGGTTCATATTTCCAATAAGTTTTAATATTTAAAATTCTTCATTATTAATACTTTTATTATTATTCATAAACGAATTACCGCAGAAAACAATTCATTTTCAATTATGTAATTAAGATACTAAACAGACGAAAATTTCTATACTATTAAATCTTTTGCGCATGCTCTCATTTTTATTAATACCCCAGAACAGGAAAGGTGTTTTACTGGTGTTATAAACATCGCATGAGATATGCGTTGTACAGAGTGAAGGGGTGAGAGGAGGGGCAGAGAGTGGAGAGTGAAGGAGGGAGAGTCAATGCAAAGGAAAGAGAGAAAGATCTCCGTAGTTAATGTTATATAGTGGAGCTGCGGGTTCTACTAGTACAGTCTAAAAGAGCAGCACTAACCCATATAATACAAAAAATTACAATGTAAATGAGTAGTATAATTGCCATAAACAGCAATAACAAGGACGCATTGAGCGTTTGAGATTAACGGTATAAAAGTCGATTATTTTTACATTTGTAGCATTTGAGAGATATATGGAATTATTAAAAACTGCATTAAATATCCTGCAGAGTGTTATGCTGCAGCGTAATATCAAAACTAAAATAACGAAATGAATTTTAAATTACTTTTATTTAAAACTTAATCTATAGTATAGAGAGCTCATTGAATTCACATCCAACCATTACTTATAGCTTGATGGCAAAGGATACAAATAATGTTAAAAATATCCTTGTAAAAGAGATGATGATCCTGTGCAAAACATATAAAAATAATATAGAAGATAGTAGAAAATATATTGCGACCAGTGAGAATAAACAAACATTTTCCTCATAACTCTTTATCTATAATTAATACATTCTAACTCAATAACGTCACGTTTCAGAGAAAGAAGAAAAGGGAGAGAAATCAAAGTGGAGAAGGGATTTAAACAGTGGTTCAATACGTTTGGCTTCTGACTCTGAATGGGTTTCCATTATGCTTCTAGCGACGGCAACCCGAGAACTGTGAAGAAAATGCATTCTGAAGAGATTTTCAAGCTGAAAAAGCTTAAAGAAAAGACGAGCAGGAATTTTACGCCATGTGGGCTTGATAATGGAGAAACGCTAACATGAGCTGACATAAAGGATTTAAAAATAAAGGATAAAGAAAACGATGAAACTGATAAAACATTTAGAACTGTACCGCGGCCAAATCCCTACCATCAACTGTATTTATTTCTACTAAAGAGAATAAAATTTAATACTAGTGTGCCTTATAACTACACCACATACGCCATTTATCGAACATTCGCAACGTCATAATAGGTTTAAATATGAAATATACATGTATTATTTACCAGCCTTTTAGTCCCCTTACATATAATTCACAAAAATACTAACAACTACAGCAACCATAATAATGGTAGCAATATTAATAGTAATGATAATAATAATAACAATAGTAATTTGTTGAAAGATTAACATTAAAATATACGATTTCATTTTCCCTTACCTATGACAGAGGAGCTAAATTTGATTTGTGTGTGTGTGTGTGTGAGAGAGAGAGAGAGAGGGAGAGAGAGAGAGTATAATTAAGAACTAAATTTCCGATAAATTCTGGACTTCGTATTTAATTTCAGCATTTTTCATGTATGTGGCACGAAGGTTTTCACGAAATTGTCTCCACCACAAACTACCTTTTACGTAATTAAGTTTCTCGCTATTTTCTGTTTCCTCTAAATCAGTTCTAACGATGCTGATTAAAACACGATGTTTGATATATTGACATGAGTAATAAAAGTTTTTTCTTGAATATTCTGTGGACAGCCTCTGATATTACCTTCATCCTGATTGAACTTTGTTAGTTTTGCATTACTAGGAAATCTAAGTGGAAAATCACTAAAAAAATTATAGCTCATTAAAATATATAGCTTTATAAATTTTTGTAGTGATAACTATTTTCGAAATATATATATATATGTATATATATGAATTTTCCCTATGTTACTGGCTGCTTATTAACTGACTTTAAATCACGTCTTGGCAAAAATGTCTCGAGAATAACCCAACGTGTATAGCAGAATCATGTTCTAATATACTATGTGTTATGTATGTGAATTTGTAATGGGCACAGAAATGTTATGCATATGCACACACATAGTTACATTCATTTATTTTGGCTTATATCCTGAATTTCTGCTATAATGTAATGTGTTTGTGGATTTACGGCTCATACGCTATGACGTTAAATTAGCATTATATGTATATTTGTACAGTGTTTTGTTTATAGGAATAATTTTTCTCATGAATTACCTTCAATAGTTTAAGAACTATTCCATATGTAATCTAAAAGTAGCTTAGATACAGCATCTCTGCTTCTCTTTAGTCAGTTGATCTGTATATACAGGATGGACCATTTAAGTTGAGACTGTACAATATCTCCAAAACTGAGCGTTGTAGAAAGAAATGTCTTGAATAAAAGTTGCTTGATATTATGGTAGAAAGTAAATACCATTTATCGGGTTTTATTTGGGGGAGGTTGTGGTGGTTGTTTTAGGGTCAATTTAAATTGGCCCTAATTATAGTTTCCCATTTAAAATATTATATTATATTAAAAGAAATATATATACTGTAATTATTTTGTGGTACATTTGCTGCATAATTTCATTCGGAAAAATTGTTCCAGGACTGCTCAAGTCAACTTAAGAAAACTTTACTTAAGGAAAAGTTACACGTATGCTACGGTATCCATCGGACTATATTAGCTTGGGTGGTATGTATAAAGACGGCTGAGGGCAGTGAGCGAGTTGTGTTTTCTGAAGACTTTGTATTGTAACATACAGGGGTTATTAAAGTGGGCATATTGCTTCTATTGCGAGTGCAGGTGGTAGATAAACGGCCGGCAATGCTAGTTAGGGAAAGAAGTTTCGAGAACTGTTCACGTGATACCTCGCTGGGTAAATGGCTGTCCCAAGGAGAGTCACGTGGTAGCTGTGGGGACGAAAATATCACGCGAAGTAACCGCGGCCATTCTAGACTATTGAGAAGTACGAACACAAGAGTAAATATGTATATCGTTTATGTCGTTTTACGCCTCACAATTTGGCGATGTAAAAACCAAAGAGTCTACACCTTCCCTCCCTATAACAGACAGTATTATTATACGTGTAGGTAATGTATTAAATAAACTGATTTAGTAGTTTAGTTAAGAATCTCTTTTCTTTCAGCATTTGTTCACCCGCCTTTCGCTCGCCAACCTTGCGTACATAAATTATAATTAGTAATGTAATATTTTTGAAAAGCTACGCCTCATGGTATATTCCCTTTCAGAGATATGCTATAAATGGTCGAAGCGCTATGATACTAAAACAAAACAGGAGTTCGTAAAAATTATTAAAATTTTAACTTTTGGTGAAGCCATATTAATAGCGTCTTTTTATCAGCAATTATCTACTTTAAGTATTGGTGAAGAACGAAAGAATGGAGGAGATTTTTATAGTCTGATATATAGCGTCTATGTTGTGTCCACGTTTTTATTATGTATGTTGGCTATTTAAATCGATCGTTCCGGATCTGTATTTCTTGTTCCCCAGCCTTGGGTTTCTATGGCTATACACACCAAGGTATATATGCCTTTTCTGCTTAAAGAAGCCATGTGTGTTACGTGTACATAAACTTGAATTTGCAATCAGGTGTTTTATGATGATGATGTGAAGAGTGCCCGCGGTTGCTTTATCAGTGTGACTTTTGACATGTGCAAGCGCTTATTTTTTGTAATGTTATGTTATGATAATTCTTTTCAGCGATCTTTTGTTTATCAGGTGGTTTTAGAACAAATTTTCAGACACGGTCACTAACTTTGGAACAGCTTATAGTCTTTGGTGATATCTCTCGAGTTTCTTTTCTCTTCGGTCATTAGTAGCATTTCTACATCGAACGATGATTCAACGAAACAGGAATAGGTAGTCTTCAGATCTCCTGTCAACCTAGGAAGCGAAAGCAGGAAGGTTCAGTAGGTATAAATGCTAGTGGAGAAACTAACTCAGATACTTTTTACATCGCGCAAACTGTTGTTTCTGGTACTATTATTAATTTGCAGTTGCCTATGCCTAGACCTCAGATGAATTCTAAAATGTTTGACACTGCGGACAGCATAGCAGCTGACAATTTTTTAAAGAGATATAGTGTGGTAGCTAGGACTAATTTACGGTCCATTGTGCAGAAGGTGCAGTTCTTTTACATGCTATCTGAAAGGTACAGCACTTTCGTGGTTCCAGATTTTCCTCACGGGTTTCATGTTCATGAATTGAGTATGCCAAAACTGCACTTTCTTACAGTTTTTTAACCAGTTCATTAGGATGAGTTATCGGAACTCCGCCTTCGGCAAAGAGTACAGTCCGGTGCAAAAACCGTGTCGATGCTTTTGGATTCCTATAGTGTTTTTCTTTATTTAATGTTGGCAGAATCCCCTTATTCGCTGTGTCCCACACCTACCCGGGTGTGCTAATCCCTTATTGGTTTGAACAAAGTGAACGGCGAAAAGGTTGGGCAACGGAAACATCTTACCTGAATGGCTATAAGGTACTCACCAAACACTCGTCAAATCTATCCGTCTGTTGTTGGTTTGATGTCAAAAGTCTGGCACTCTAGCCCTAGCCAATGAACAGTGGTTTATTTCCGGCTCAGGATGGAAGGAAACTGGGGAGGGGGTAAGACAAACATTATGTGATACATATTTATTTTTATCTTGTAGAGTTTATAAGCCATAAGATAAGTCATATAAAATTACAACTTCAAATTAAGCACATGCAAATCATAAGGGCACACTTTAATTACAAGTAATTAATAAAGTGAAGGGTTGGATGAAATTGGCTTATAAATAACTCCTCTTTATTATATATGTCATTTGAAAGAAGCAAAGGATTTGGACAACAAACCGAAAATTATTGTCCCTAGTGAGCAAGATTATAGCAAGCGATGGCTGCGGGGTATATCCAAGAATAGCGTCAAATTGGTGGAAGAAATACCACGAATGTGGCTACTGAACACGCAAACCAAGTGGCATATTTAATTATAAATGCATAATGCAGTCTGCATTGCACCAGAAGCTTCAAAAACATATCAAAACGGGATTTAAAGCAAAATTAAACGACATGTGAAGAAAATGGTTTAATAAATAAAGTTCTCAGCAGAGATAAAAAAGTATTTTCCTTTATATAACTCATTTAATACGCTAGTACATTATGGAACTATTATTATTATTATTATTATTATTATACCATTCTACTAATAATAATTATTGTTTGCAGTGCAACAAGAGCAACAGACATATTGATTTTAAATTATAAAATATCACAAACAAGCATAGTAAGGAACTGAGTTATATGAAATGAACCACGTAAAACGAAACAGCATTACAAAAAAGTCACAAAACAGCATTTTCGCATTACTTGAAAAGGATTGACAACCTTCTTTGTATTCATTTTCTTGCAAAACTCTGATAATAAAATTTATTTAAGATAATACTAACTTCGAATTAACCATGGAAAGGTAAAATCAGAATAACAAAAATTCAATGCAGTACTGGGGATTCGAACCATGATCTTCAGCTTCCCATACAGCTGTTCCGTCGTCTGAGCTACGACGCCGAAAAATTTTCCATGTGACTTCAATTTGCCCGGTAGTACATAAAGCATCCTTAACTTCTCTTGAGATAACACACCCCAGTGTCAACTTATCTACCTTTTTTGTTGTGATTATACCTTTCCAGCCTGCGGAAGAACAATTACTAAAACTGGACTAATTATGTTTTCTTAACGAATCTAAAACTGCTTTGGATCTTGGACTCTGGTGCACATCGCCATCGCGAATAAAAGGCTATGTAAAAGCCGCCAATCAACTTGAGTTGCTAGAACTAGGTAAGGGGTGGGGTGAAACCATGAATGGGAAGGAATTCCTTACCAACTTAACACGCAATTCATTATATTGGCACCTTTTATGCACCCAAGTGTACATACAGCTTCCATCTGAAAATAATTTGATTGCGCATATGATGTGTAGGGTTTGTGTTATGCTGTCAATCCACAAATTTTTCAAGTAGAGTTAAACATCTTTTAAATGGAATTAATTGGAATTTGTGCGAACCATTTTAGCAAACCCTTAAATTGTTGGTGTAATTTAAAATATAAAACGTGTAGAGAAAGCTGCAGTCTACATTTCCAAAGGGAGACATTGGTAATATCGTTGGCCTCAACTTTTAATCCCTTCAGTTGATGTGTTTCTGCCACCGTCTCATTCGGTTATGTAGGATTATCCGCATTCGCAGTTGTGTATTAATTTTGCCTCTATAACACATCTCGCCCAGTAAGTAACTGAGTTATAGTCACAGGGGCGGTCATTAGCTCTACAGAAGTTTCTTCTGAATCTGTACGCCGTAAGGAAGGCCTTGGTATGCCCTAAAGATCAATTAAAGCAGATACAATATTCGGGAAATGGGGGAAAAATGTATGTTTACAGGCTATATGTATTTATTATTGTCATGTTGTAATTTTGGGGGAGAGTTGAAGACATATTATTGTACTTTCTTTTTGTAGGCTGTCATTTTTTATTCGATTTTATTTGTAATGGAGACATCGACTTTTGTAAGGGAGAAGATGTAACATTACAGAGATTGTTTGGGGTGAGCATATTGTTTCCATTATTAATATTGTGGCGTTAGTGTTAAACGATCGTTCTTATAACATAAAGCAACGGAGACGGTGGACATTGATGATACATGAAGTGAAAGGATAATTGGGAAAGGACATCTGGGAAGGAAACATTCCAGGCTTAAATTTAGGATGCCTCCCCGGCATTTCCCAGTTATGACTGAAGAAACCCGGAAAAAAGAACCTCAGTCAGGGAGGACGGTCCTGGTAGAATTTGAACCACGGACCTCCCGTTCACGAGCTTAACGACCTCGACTACCGTGTCGGTGTGGATTGGGTGAACAGATGAATAGCCAGTAACGCTAATTTGAACATGAATAACGTTTTTGCTAACAGTATGGACATGGAAGACGTCTTCAGCAATGATAACTCTCTCTCCGGATGAGAGAGTACTCCATTTTATATGGGTGCAGTTGAGAGTTCTATGTGATGCAGGAGGGTTTCCCTGTTTTAAATATATTCAGTGAGTGACTCTAGGTGGAACATTATTGCTGTTTGTTATAAACTCTGTACACCTTTGAAAAAAATGCGCAATTGTTGGTAAAACATTTTCTACCGAGGCTAGGAGATGAGCAATTGTAAATGAAAAAGTAATGTTTGTTAGCATATAAGTGACCAAGGTTTTCGCTTTGATGTAATCGAAGACTAAAATATCGAAGTGGTTTTAAGCGTGTTAATATTTGTGTTTTTGATGTTAGTAATACTAATTATCATTACTACGTTTGTTTCCTCCTTGATCGCTTGTAATAGATCCATCTTCAAGGATCTCACATTATTATATTTTTTACACTTTCCGTTTTGTTAATATTTTGTTTGAGTCAGTTCATGTCAAAATCGTCTTTAATATTTGTTTTTCATAAACGGGGAAGTTAATTTTAAACTGTTATTTTCTCTTATTTTCTGTCCCAAAGGTGACTTGCTTCTGGTTTTTGTAACATACGATTATTAAACGTAATAAGATTTTGTTTGAGAATGTTTACTATAAAAGTAGAGATTCGTGTACTCCCTCTGCCCTTGTTTCCTCTTATAAAGTAGTCATTTTTATGCACTGTACCTCTCATCAAGTCGGTTTTACTTGCAAAAATAAATGTGTCAACAATTTAAATACATGTGACAGTAAACAAAGTCCAATTGTTGGCTGAAATTTATACAGTTGTAAGAAAGGTGGGGAAGATGTTTGTGGAGTTCTCACTCATTTTACACATTAAATTTTATTCGAATATAAACGGAGAAAGTATCCAAGAGAAGAGGTATTCCCTAAATTACTCGGATATCCCTCAGAAGAGAGTAGTCAGTTTTATGCATGCAAGAGTGCACGATTCAGATATATTTATTTTTATATAGTAGAGATTTAAACTTACACTTCATAGTTTTGTAAAAGACATAATTACATTGTGTCACAATTTTGTGTAACTGATGCATAGGTGTAAACTAACGCAGAGGTTAAATATTATAGTCTTCAAAGCCATAAACTCACTATCCTGGTATCTGTTATGAAGATGCTGCACAAAATCAATTTTGTGTTAGAATCGTTGTGGAACACTTCCTGTTATTGACACTTTCCCGTCTTAACACTTGCGCGAAACCATACTTTTTCTGTATCTAATTTCAGGCTTCACACCGACCAAAAGTGACGTGAAATCAACATAACTGGATGTACTGTTGCCACTTGCAAAACGGCAGCTTAGATTTACAAAAAAAAAAAAATAATACTATATATAATACTATACATAATATAGTATATAATACTATTAAAACACCCAATTTACCAATTTAGAATTTGAATGTTTAACAGAAATTCAACATATGTTAGTTCTGACAGTCACAAACGTTAGCTAAACAGCACGTTGTCACATCTGCACTAGCAGATGACGTTTTACACAAAAGAAATTCAATTAATGTCATTCTTTTCATATTTATCAACCATTGTTATCATAAAACTACAAGTGCTATAGAAGATGTCCGGTTTGTGAAGCCCTAACTGTTAAATAGCTTTGAAAATTACTTTAAAATATGTAGATGAACTGATACTCAATGGGCTAAACCTGTTCAAACTACCCTGCACACTTGCACTCACCCCTCGCCTATGTTTCTACTTCCGATTTGTTCGGTTTAAACATCAAAGTAAATAAATGTCTGTGTACAAGCAAGTCAGGTAGACAATTAAACATTCTGGACGACGTTTTATTCGTCTTCCTTCATATTCAGGTGCAACATATGTGCATTTATGATACAGAAAGTGTGCTTTAACTCCTAATACTTTAAAGAGACCATTACGTAACTTGAAAGTTGTTTCCAAGCGATAATGAGCCAGTCAGGTTTTAACCATTACCATAGATTTATCCAAGACATGAAATATTAATGCTTAATTTTTGTTTAGTTTACTTGCATGTTATATCAGTTTCTAATGAAATTCTCAAAATTATAATCATCATGTAAGTAATAAAGTTTCAAATATTATTGCTTTAGCTGTAAAACAAGTTGTGTTTCACCGTAACCACCAGCACTGCTTGAATGGAAACTAGGACATTGTAATTTTCTTCTTGTTCCACAGAAGAGATCAGGAGGGATTACATACTCCATATTATTCTCTACGTCACAATATGCTTTATATATATATATATATGTTTACATTGCTTGTTTTTACCTTTGAAATAGAGGTTTAGCAATAAACTTCGAAATGCTTTCAGCATTTGTGTCTAGTAACTTCAGCTTACATCAAGAAGAGAATTTTCTCTTCTCGCCGTTGATTTCAAGATCGCAAACAGTATCGCAATATCTTCAGTTCGAGCAAAATCCGATGAGGAACCTAGATACTTCCTTTGTAGTTGTTGCATTAATTGGCATATCTCTTATAAGCAACGAAGTAACCGAATAATAACCCGCATTTACCAACCCAGCTGCTTCAGAAATATGTTTTATTTCGAATCCTCAATTTATTTCATCTGGCCCATTGTTTCGCATAATACTAAGTAAGACATATACCTACATAATTAATTATTTCAAAAGAGCATTGCTTCGCATTGAAAGCTATCCCTTGTGCTTCTTATTTCAGTATATCTACACATCACAAAGAGCTTATCGATCATGTAGAACGCAAATGTTTTAATTTAAGAAATCGGCTTTACAGAGGGAAAATACTTAGGGTAAATACTCACATATGCAAATGAACTTTGTTTTAAAAAGGGAAAGATGCTAAGGCAGGAAATGCCGGAAAATATACGAATACTGCGGACTGAAAATACCACTAAACTTTGAGAACTGACGTAGAAGCTCTAGATTATCTTGGACATCAAACTAGGTGATTCTTTTTAAAACGGCAACATTGTTTCGGGAGCATACAGCGTTTCCATATACAGGATCAATCTCGAAGCGTTGATGTTATATTCATAAAATATCATCTGGGTTAAAGTCTGAGAAAATATAAGAGCGTATGCGAGGTTAAGAAATGTTATATGAGGTAGAAGTATTGTCGTTATGCTGTTTTGCAACCTGTATCATATACGTGGTCGACGAAAATTGATAATATACCCCTGTTGGTGGAGTTTATCTTTTCTATCATTGAAAACAACCGTAACTATCCAGCAAACACACAGTTGCTATAACACTGATTGATACTAATGTTAATTACGAATGGATGGATCCTTGGTAACATGTGAGGCTCGCATTCGGGTTGTCCCGGGCTCGATTAGCGTTGGGCCGGACATTCTGGCCTTGGATTTTTTCGCGGTTTTCCCTGGTTGGTAAGCGAACGCTGAGGTGGAATATATAATTCCGCGAATTTTCCTGTTCCCCATGTCCTGCCATATTTCAAGATAGAAAAATCAGGCGAGTGGACTGCGGGGGAGGCGTATATCGGTGGAGCTGTCTGACCTGGCATTCCGCGTGGGACCGACCCTCAGAGAGACTTCTCTGGGGAGATGTAGGCCTGCAGGGGGTTCTGCCGAAGTCAGAATGTAATATCTGGAGACGTTAGGAACCCCGCCTGAGTTCGAGTCTGCCACCCGTCACCCTCTCTATCCTTCGGTTCACCGCTTCCTCCTGGAGGTTTCCAGGAGCACAATAGGCGACTGTGCGCATAAGTGCCGAAGTCTTCCTCCACCTCCTGATAACGAATACTAATTATATTCACTACCGACTGGCTAAAAAGGGAAACAAGTGGCAGAGCAGGGCCACGATTTGTAGCTCCTCCGCGTAAATCTAACTCTGCTCAAACACAGAAATGTTTGAAATAAGACATCATACCGAAGGAAGTTCCACAGAGAGTGCTGCATCAAAACCTTTTATGACACAACCTATTGTAAGTATTGCAATAAATTTTGTTCATATTTTATAATATGGTCAGTAATATTAAGTGATATTGTGCATAATATTTGCTAAAGTAATGCATTAACTATTAAGCATTTAAGTTTTTTTTTTGAACAGCAATAGTAGGTAGGCCTTTAAATACTTTCTGATAGAAATGCTTTTTTAAAAGTTGTTATTTTAAATATATCATTGAATCCTGTTTCTGAAATAAGCGAGTTTAACTACAAATGTAACTAAAGCTTTCAACTCTAGTATTACACAAGATTTGAAGATTAATTAATCCATTAGGCCCATAATATTTAAAGTAACACGCAATTAAATTATTTGTATTGTAAAAAGGCATATACGATTGTGTGTCTATTTTATCATAAATAGGATGAGCATTGTGCATTTTAAATGCTGAGAACTTGGATTTTGTTAAGGTTACATGCATTTAAATTTTTTCCTGAGATCGTTTCCAAATTTGCAATTAAAGCTTATATATTCTCAAAAGTGATTATATTGTATAAAATACTGATTATAATTCTTCACAGTTGCCTCTTTCTTGTACAAAATAGGTTAATAGAGTCCTCCATCGTGATGAAGTGCTGATCGATAGTTTCTGACCAAGAGGTTAGTATATTCAGTTACAAAGGATATAGGTTTACATATCTATGTTTAGACGTCGGTTGTTGAGATGTGAGATGTTTAAGTTAATTCCATTAAAAACGTCGCTTAAATGTAGATGTTTGAATAGGTGGTTATGTGGACTTACCACCCTTTCATTGTTTTGAGTACTTATTCGCATTCGAGTAAACAGAAAATCAGAAGTACTGGCCGCATGCAGATATTAGAGTATTTTCGGAACCGCTTGGTATGTAAAGTTTGGCAAAACTGTCTGTACCCACACACTTAGGCTCCCACCTCAAAAATAATCAGCAGATTCTGGAAGTGCAAACTTTTCTAATTTCCGCTCGTCTCCGCGCTCAATTCACACTGCCCCTTTGCGTGTGCTTTGCCTTCATTCTATCATCATAGTCACATCAAGTTCTGAATGTCAAATACAGCTGATGATGGAGCGGTATCTAGGTCCAAATTCCACCCCGAATGCTTTCCTTTTTTCTGTTGTTATTGATTGTTTCTTTTTTAGATAAACCTAATGTTTATTACAACATAACAATACAGTTTCCAATTGAGAAGGCTTATTTGATTCTAAGGTTTCTATGCTGACATACAGAAACTTCAGCACTCGTCTTTGTTTTCACAATATACTGAAATAAATAAACATTTTAAATGAGAAACAAATAAAACTATTAACTAATATTGGGATATGAACACCCCGAAAGTATTTCTTCCCTCATTCTTGGGGCATTTGTTATGAAAATCGCTACATTCAATTTGCGCTTTTGTGTGTGTGTGTGTGTTTAAGGGGAGATTAAAAACCTACCCGCTGAAGTAAAATCTGTTAATTTCATGATCCATTATCTCAAAAACTATTTAAAATATTAGACTGAAGGTTATACAGGATGTGGATGCATGCCAGTTTACTAATCTACTTTTATACAATAAATTTGCTTATTAAGGAAGATAGGATTATTTTCATACCTCTTTTGATCAAAATTTATCAGCAATTGCTTTTTAAAAATAACTAAACACATTATTAACAGCAAAATAGATCGACAACAGAACTTAGGGGTTACTTTTATCACACTAAAATTTAATTTAGCCATCTTCAATATTTTCTGAAGGAATGGATCATTCATATATAGAAAATGTCATTTACAGAAAAAGCTTTTCAAACTAAAAATGGAGAAAACAAACTCAAATATATTTTTGAAGAAATAAATCACATTTCCTGAGCACACAGAAGCTGTCATATTAAACAGTAGTACGAATTTGTTGAGAAAAACTTCTCCTACAAGACAGACTAAAGTTTGCCTGTATATTCCAAAGTGTGAGAGAGGTATGATTTCTTTTCTGTAAAGTGTTACAGATTTCACAGTACGAAATGCTCAGTCTGGCATGAACGTCCGACAGATCGGACGTAACTGGGAAACAGTTTATTGTGTGCAAGGTGGCGTTGCTGAGACAGTGAGTACGTGCAAGAGCGACCTAAACCGCCTGGGCCACAATTCAGTGACAATGCTTTTGTGTGCATTGTGCATGTAACAGAGCACCTTAGCTTTGTAAAATGGAAATGCGCGTCAGCAAAAATACCATTAGGACTAAATTTACGTTGAATGTGACGAGAGCGACGGTTTATGAGTAGATGACTTTATTGCAGAAAACTTCCAGTTAAATGCGGAGCAAGTTGACACCACAAATTGAATCGTCAGTGACAGGGCAATTTACATCAAATTTATATGCGCACTCTTACTGCAGAAGATTTTAAATACTTTCTCGGAAGAAACAACATTTACGCATACGAATGGAGAAATAACGAAAGTAATCATCGGACATGTGACCGGTAATGTTATGAACGTGTGTGTTTTTGTCGTACCACCAGAATTCCACCCGAATGAGGTTTCAAAACAAGCCTTGCAACGTTACGGGACGAAAGGAACGATGGGGCCGTCAGTATCGAGTCCGTTGTTCAACGGTACACGTGCGATAAAGATGCAGTTGCAGACCAACCCTCCCAGCTTTATTGTAATCGGCAGTTATCCGTTATCGGTATCCCATGCTGGACAGTTCCGATCCTGTTATGTCCGTAGTATCATGCAGCATCTCAAGAAGGTCTGTCCCCACAGATCTACTGTTGTGCGCCTGGCGGCTGCTGGACAACGCAACCACAGAGAACCCGCTCCTCCGGTCGTTGGTCTGCAGCGTGAGCGTTTGGAACATATGGATGGTGACACACAGATTCTATTGACGGATGAACAGCAGCAGGATGAGTCCACACAAGATGAGTCGATGCTTGAACATGAACAGCACAGGGATTATGCAAAGGCGCTCCTCGATACGGCGGGGAAACGTGGACTTCAGCACACCTCATATGGGAAGGAAGAAGCTGGACTTGGTCCACTGCTGGCTGCAACAGTTTCGGGTGTCGAGAACCATCTGACTGAAGAAAAGGCGTGTTAAGCGGGCAAAGAGTCGCAAAATGAGTAGTGATACAAGGTCATGGAGCAGCCACATGGCATAGGAGCAAGGAACGGAGGCAGTCATTGAAGCAGAACAGCATTTAGGTTTTGCCATCAGCGGCATCACCTGAGGTAAGAGCACTGCAGTGAGCAACGCCTTCTGTATTGCACAGCACCATCGTTATGGAGGAGTAAACAAGCAGGTCCTCCTGTGAGTTTCGACCTGCAAGGGAGGACGCGGAACCATCCCATAAATATTGGTGGAGCGCCAGAGCCGATGCAGTATGAATTGCACCAGGCAATGGAGGTTTGTGCTGGCGCTCGGTCGGAAACCTCCAACACACTTTCTGACCTCCCAGACGCCACCCTTCCAGTCTGGTGTGGGTCTATTTCTTTGCGTGAACCCGGGCTCAAAGTACGTGAATTGCAACACAGCCGCCTGATGGCAGCTCGGAGACTGCCGAATACGCAGTTCTACTGCATGCAGTGGCGAACGGTGGGAACCGACTTCCTCGGATAAGGTTTCGGACCCATCGCACCTTACTCCACTAGCACAACAGGGGAAGGGGTCTTCTAGTGACTTTCCGTGGGAATGGATATCCGGAGGCCGGCCAGCAATAAAATCGAAGCCTTGATAGCGAGAATTAACACCTGATGTCCCTACTTGTAATGAGCTTTCGATCAACGTTCCTTAGTATGATATATCTGCGATCGATAGCAACTGTAAATGTGAACGGTTGTCGAAACCTTGTGACACAGAAACTGCTAAATACGTTACTCCAAGTGAATAACGTTGATATCTGTTTTCTCCAAGAAGTTAATACTTCCATTTGGATGCTCTCTATGGTTACGATTATGAAGTTAACCTAGGTATAGACGGAAGAGGCACTGCCATTGCGTACCGGAAAGATCTTCACCTACAGAATTTTCAGATGAATCCCTCAGGCCGGATCGTACCCGTAAACCTAAATGAAAAAGGATTAGTGAATATACATGCTCCCGCAGCTGCACAGCATAGACACGACCGAAAGCGGTTCTTTCAAAATTATTTATCCCCACATCTATTGCACGGCAAAGAAGTTTTCCGCGCCAGTGACTGTAATTGTACGCTGCATGCTAAAGGCCAAAAAGTTACATCCAACTTCAGCATTATCTTACAACAACTAGTGACTCAGCTGCATCTTCAGGATTCTTGGGAATATAAATATGGCAATACCGTAGAATTTGTATTTGTTCAATACACTTCTGCATCTGGCATAGATCGTATTTATATGTCTGCTGGGATAGCTACATCTGTACATCGAATGTGTCTATTCTTTGGCGTTTAGCGACCATCATGCCATAATCTACCAACTCCAACTTCCAAAACTCAATACTGAGACTGCCGGTCGGCGATATTGGAAACTCAATAATTCCATTTTAGAGGACACAAAAGTTTTGGAGCAGTTTCAGGCCAATTGGCATCAGTATACTCATCCTTCGGAAGAGCACCCCGAAAAGTATTTGGTGAATTGAAAGTGCTAAACCGGTGATACGTGCCTTTTTTAAATACACGAGTATTTGCAGGCGCAGGCTCGGAAACAGTTGCTGCTTCTCTACAACGAGGCCCTATGGGACCTGTATACAAGGATACAAGACAACTGAAGGGTTGCGATGTGAATGCGGAGGTCAACCAGGTGAAAGAAGCTATTAAGCGGAAACAATTACAGCACCAAAATGGGCATGAAATTCGTGCTAAGGCCCAACACGTACATGCTGAAGAACGGCACTCCTTTTATTATTTTGCAGAGGAGAGCAGGGAGGGGCTTGAAAAATATCCACATACACTTCGAGATGCTAATACTAGAACTTCATGCTCTGGGACTACAGCTCTACCTCAACTTATAGCGGGTAATTTCCAGATTTTGTTACGAGAGGGACCAGAAGAAAATTCAGACAATATGTGTGCTGAGTGTCAGCTGTTTGCAACTGAGATTACACAGGCAACCGCCAATATGCTCACCAGCCCCATTGCTGAACGCGAAGTAATACATGTCATTATGTAAACGTGTAAACACATGTTCCCGGGTCCTGATGAATTATATGAATTCTATTTAACTTGCTGGCCCATTATCAAAGACGCAGTGATGAAGCTTTTGTGGAGCTGTGGGAAACAGCTTATTTTCCCGGCATTTTTGCGGATGACATTATCATTTTAACCCGAAGACCCTTAGAACTACCACACTTAACGATTACCGCCCGATAACACTGTTGAACGCCGACTATAAAATCTTTGCCAAAGTGTTGAAGATTGAAAACTGTAATCAAGTGATGATGTCCAAAAGGAATATTATTGTTACACTAGTGGAATTGCGTGATGTATTCATACATCTCCGGCGAGAACATCAATTGGCGGCTTTGATTAGTCTCGATCTCCAAAAGGCTTTTGATAGGGTACACCATCTGTATCTCTGGAAATGGTTAAAGGCAGTGCATTTCCCTGTGCATATTATTAACCTTATTAAAGGGCTCTAATAGAACAGTGAAGTCTTGGGTGCTATGGAACGGACGACTTTCCATCCCGGTACTCATAAAACGTTCAGTGAGTCAAGGGTGTCTGTTATCAATGGGGCTGTTTTCCCTCTCATTACACACTTTGCTCCATATGCTGCAAGACAGCTGCAGCATCACTGTTTACAATTTGCAATTTACTGTAACCGCCTATCCTGATGTGTCCACTGTAGCTGCTGATGACCACAATATGGCAACACTACACCGTGTCGTGTGCAGCGACAAACGCAGCAAAATCGGAGCTACTGGTAACAGAAAATTGACCGGGTCCGATCCATACCTTGGGAATGCAACAGGTCACCGCTACAGGGATACTTGGTATATCCTTCATGGGAATTGTGGAAGAAATCATTGTTTTTAACTGACGAGAGAGGATCACCCACTTAGGATATTTCTTATCGTTAGAGAGGACACGAGACTTGAATTTGCTGCAGAACTTTTGGTGCATACATACCTATGGCCTCAGTCAAATTTGGTGCTTAGCACAGATTCTGTCGATTACGAAACATGACGTATAGAAACTTGAGGAGCTCACCGGTTACTTTTTATGGATTGGTAGAGTGTATAGGCTGAGCAGGCCTCAACTACGCTTGCCACCCTCCAAAGGCAGATGTGGATTAGTTGACATCGCAAAAAATGTATGGCGTTGTTGGGAAAAACTGCCTCCAGTCATTCTGTGGAAATGGTTCTTTCATCGATGAAGGGTTCTGGGAGGAACAAGTTCATAACGCTCATATGGTACTCCAAGGATTTCAACCAATCGTTACTCATCTTCAGCACATTATGGACACAAGCGATGAGATCTCAGCGTTCGAGCGTACAATGTGCATTCTGCTCAGAAACTGATACATTGGAACACCAAATTGCATCCTATCGGCAGGTTGATGACATCCGGATGGTGCTCAGGAACTACATAGCAAGATGGTGCCAGCCGGAGGCCCCGCCAAGCCTCAAGAAACTCCAGCGCCTGAAATTTCGCTTCCAGAATATGGCCCTCCAATACTGTGTGATTTGGTCGGTAACGGGAACGTTACACTGGATATTTAATATGAATGTGGGTACTATGGCGAAGAGAGAGGACTTGTTCACCTTCTTGTGACAGGAACGATGGAAGCTGATAAAGTCCGGATTCATCCGCTCAATGCAGTCCTTTATCTCCCGTTTTGAGATTACTAACTAATATTGTTGTACTGAAACCGTGGCATAAAACAAAAGTGGCGTACCTTACACACTGATGGGTTACACAAACCCAATATATATATATATATATATATATATATATATATGTATATATATCCAATAATATATATATATATATCCATTAAAAAGAACTTGACACTGCGTAAAGGTTGAGGGTTTAAAAAATCTATATGAAAGTTAAAAAACTCACACTGTAAAAGAAAAAGAAAAAATGGATGTTTGATGATTGAAAAATGCAACAACAGGCTATTGAGAAAAAAAATAGAAACAGTTATACAAGAGAAACGCATATTCATTGCTTGAAATAAATAACTAATGGTAGTGTGGTTAATAAATAGTTAAAAAAAGTTCAAAATCTACATGGAAAGATTTCTCATGTGCGATAATAATCGTTCTCTCATCTTTACATAGCACTTATATACCCTATCATACTTTACAATCGATTTACTTTGCAAAAGCAATAAAACTGTCGAAGCTTCTACTTCAATATCTGAAAGGATGCTTTCTTAAGTATCACTCATTATTCAGAATGAATTATTCCATTTTTCTTGATTCCAGATAATCTATACAATTCTATTGTTACGTAAACAAATTAATATCGTTACATTAGTTCTAATGTTTCTAGACCAACTTCACTATGATCAACGGAATAGTCTTAACTAGACTTTGGTTAACATCGAATCACACTGAGCGAGAAAATAATAAAATAATCTGATGTGTTGCACTCACATGGCTTTCTCTATTCTTGTACAAACTATTTTTACAAACGCTTATTCTCCATCTACTTCATGTTAATCGATATAAAAATTTGCAGAAATTGTCTTATTGCTAATTTTCTTGAAGGTGCAAGGGGATGGTAAGGACTAAGCGATAATCAAATCTTTTAAGAGCTGGATGCTATGTGGAGCATTCCATCCTCTTTGCATGTCCACGACACAAAAAAACGAATAGCAAATTCCCCATTTTAGAAAAAGCATTGAAAATTTCATATATATATGACATAAATTGCGTGTTTTAACGAGATCTACACATCTTTTGTGTAGTAGAATTTCGTCTATCTCTTACGGTTTACCGGTTATTGCGACGGTATTAGTTATAATGTTGATGCTTGTGATGTTTATGTATGTGTCTTTACTTCACGCGTTGCCATCTTGTGACGTCATTCATTTGTTTGGTTTGTAGCTCCATCTTGTGTTAGCAATTTGCATCAGTGTTAGTTTTTGTTTGATTTCATTTCAAATGTCCTCCGGATAGCTATTATCCTGTTGGCTTGGGCACGTATCTCTATACAGTTTGTGAAACGGAAAGGAATCTTTTATCCAAAAATTACACTGATGAAGAAATTTGTTTTATAATTTTTATTGTCGAACACGTCCACTATCACTTTTACATATTGATCTAGATACTCGCCAAAAATGAAACTGTTATAATAACTTCTTACTGATCACTTTTAATCCACGTACTTCAATCTTTTGTATATTTAACTTTACCATACTTTAGATCTTTCATAATTCTGCTGCGCGTAACTTGTGAATCTATATCCGATGTATGACTAACTAATACTTTCGACGAACTGACTGACTGAAGACGACGTGTAGTGTACACAGATTTTTGATGAACTGGGAACAAGCTACCTCGAACCTACCCTATTTATACGCCTGCATCAAGATACGCCTAAAGATTATAACTGAGCTGCAATTGGCTAATAAAACGCGCCAACATTAGCGTCTATTTTAATATCCAATGAAAACCACGAATACATATTGCTTTTAGGGAGAAAATATTCCAGAAGTTTCTACCGAAAACGCGTCAACATTACGTAACTTCCTTGTTTCCAATAATGATAAACAGCTCACCCCCCTCGCTGCATTATTGCGCTATCATTGACAGTTTCAGTAAAGCCTTATAAATTTACTTTCCAACAATATTTACAATCAATAAACATCTGAAATCAATGTCACATAAAAATGCATATTCATATTACAATCATTATTTACATTTAAGTAATTTGTGATACAAATTACTGCATCATATGCCCCACTAGAAACATAATTATATATATTTACAACTTGTTTGGAAGTTTTATAATTGGGTTTTTAGTCTCCTAAATCTTGGAACACACGCTATCACTTTCACTTTACACTTCACACGGATTTAACACACGACATATGTTTTTTTTTTATCTCCCACTACTTACTGGCTCTGGTTGAATGTGTTTAAACTTTAATCTGACATTACAATTTTTTTATATGTATATAGCAAATACTGTACCCTGAATTATTTAATTAATGTTACAAAGTTGTTTACTTTTTTTAAGTTGTTTGCAAAAATTTATACATTTAAGATTTTTGTAATTGTTTAACATTTTTACCAAAATATTCACCCTCTACACAAATATTTACATCTCTTAAATCTAGGCACTGTTGCACATTTTCTGTTTGCTACATAAGTATTTGTTTTTAATTATTTTTACCCATTTTTGTTATTTTGTACTTTATTTTAACAATACTCTTGAAATTGTATTATGTACTTTTAATTTAATATCATATTAAGTTTCAATCTTTGCATTCTTAATTTTCAAATGTTGTTACAGTTACTAAAAATTTAATTTTTTTTTAAACATTTCTCTTTTTTTTTAATTTATTTCTCTTTTCAAATGACATATAAATAATTAACCCTCTTACGTTCCAATACATTTCTCTGCAAGTCATCTTTAACTATCCAGCATTTACTTTACATCTCATTGTTATTTACCCTCCTGGATCAAATTGTGTGTGGCTAAACATTACTCGTAGCCGTAACCTAACCTTCAAATTTTTGTTCATGAATAACCTCTTGTATTCATTTGAAATTTCATCACATGATAACATTTGAAAACAATCTAAAGTTTCCTGAACAATACATCTTTTAACAACTGCCATTTTCAATTCTTCTACTATCTCTTTAATTTGAGAATACTCTGACAAATCTTTCATAAGCTGTACTGGATTGGAGTTTTCATTTTGAACATCTTGGTATAATTTATTTCTTTGCATTACTGACTCCTTCTGTATTTCTGATATCTCCCCTCTGAAATTAACCTGCGGCTGATTCACAACTACATTCATAACCTCTTTCATCTCTCTTATTTTACTTGAAATACTACTCATTCTACTACCTGACTCTGTACATTCTACGTCAACATGTTCATTTTTAGTAGTAACCTCACTTTCTTTGTTATCTCTTTCTCTGCTCATGTCTAGCATTTTCTTTGAAACTTCTCCTATCTCACTTGCTATTACTTCCTCATTTTCATCTCTCATTTTTGGCATACTACTATCTAGCTTCATAACTTTCTTTTCAATTTCTTCACTGCTTTGATCTACTTTTTGCTCTAATATCTCATTACTCCTACCAATATTTTCAATTGATTTCCTGTTTTGTTCTAAGCTCTTACCAATATCTTCCCTCAATTCCCTATTATTCTTTTGCATATCTTCCCTTAATTGATCTGTAATACTCTTACTAATATCTTCCCTCAATTCTTTCTTATTCTTTTCCATATCTTCCCTTAATTTCCCAATATTCTTTTGCATATCTTCCCTTAATTTATCATTACTCTTAACAATATCTTTCAGCATTTCCATCATCATACTAGCATCAAAATTAACATTTCCTGCTATTCTATTCTCACTTTCTGCACTAACATTTATATCCTCAAATCCTAAAAGGTTTGGGCTATTTTCTGTAACCTGTATTGAATTACAGCTAACTGTTACATTATCTCCCTCCATAATTATTTCTTCTGTATTATTAGTAGCCATTGTTTTCTTTATCCTACCACTCCTTAAGTACATTTGTAGGTTACAATTTTGTTTTCTAAAAAAAAATTACGATACTCTAACCTTTGTGATGCTCTCTGTTGCTGTTACATTGATGTCCAGCTTTCTGCCCCTCTCTCCTAGGTTATATGTCGCTTCTGCGTTGTGTTATGATGAGTCCACGTCGTTTTGTTGTCCTGTAGTTTGGAATCTGCGTCTTGTAGATCATTTCACTGCTACATTCGTTCCACGTCCTGGTTCCTTTCCTGGTCACTCTGCTACTTTCCTGGTTACTTTGATTCTTTTCTGGTCATCGTGTTCCTTTCCTGGTTATCGTGCCCCACGTTGGGCGCCAATTTGCGACGGTATTAGTTATAATGTTGATGCTTGTGATGTTTATGTATGTGTCTTTACTTCACGCGTTGCCATCTTGTGACGTCATTCATTTGTTTGGTTTGTAGCTCCATCTTGTGTTAGCAATTTGCATCAGTGTTAGTTTTTGTTTGATTTCATTTCAAATGTTCTCCGGCTAGCTATTATCCTGTTGGCTTGGGCACGTATCTCTATACAGGTTGTGAAACGGAAAGGAATCTTTTATCCAAAAATTACACTGATGAAGAAATTTGTTTTATAATTTTTATTGTCGAACACGTCCACTATCACTTTTACATATTGATCTAGATACTCGCCAAAATGAAACTGTTATAATAACTTCTTACTGATCACTTTTAATCCACGTACTTCAATCTTTTGTATATTTAACTTTACCATACTTTAGATCTTTCATAATTCTGCTGCGCGTAACTTGTGAATCTATATCCGATGTATGACTAACTAATACTTTCGACGAACTGACTGACTGAAGACGACGTGTAGTGTACACAGATTTTTGATGAACTGGGAACAAGCTACCTCGAACCTACCCTATTTATACGCCTGCATCAAGATACGCCTAAAGATTATAACTGAGCTGCAATTGGCTAATAAAACGCGCCAACATTAGCGTCTATTTTAATATCCAATGAAAACCGCGAATACATATTGCTTTTAGGGAGAAAATATTCCAGAAGTTTCTACCGAAAACGCGTCAACATTACGTAACTTCCTTGTTTCCAATAATGATAAACAGCTCACCCCCCTCGCTGCATTATTGCGCTATTATTGACAGTTTCAGTAAAGCCTTATAAATTTACTTTCCAACAATATTTACAATCAATAAACATCTGAAATCAATGTCACATAAAAATGCATATTCATATTACAATCATTATTTACATTTAAGTAATTTGTGATACAAATTACTGCATCATTATGCAAAATACATTCAGAATGCAGAGGAGTTTTGGGGACATTCCCAGAAAATTCATAAGAATTTTAATCAAAACCATTTCAGAGAAAATCAAAATTTTTGAAAAATGTACCATGGGGGATTTTCTTGAAAATTTTCGTGTTGCATCTTTGAAACATACTGAACCTAAATACCAAGTTTGACATTTATTCCGACTTTTCGTTTTAGAGTCATGCTGTTCACAGACCACTTCCACACACACACATACACACACGGACCATTTTATAAATTTGGTTGATCCAGGGGGGCTCAAAACATGTATTTCCGGTGAAATCTCGATTTCGAATTTTTGGGTGGAATGCAATACTTCCCCTACTTACTCTATGTAGTAGGTGTACTTCTTCTTTCTCTATTTAACCTCCTCTTATGTAGGACTTACACCCCCCCAGGACTTATAGGCGGGTGCCTGGAGTCAGAGGCCCGTCGAGGAGCAGACACTCATGGATCAGACAGAATATCCAGGATGGGTGATGAGCCCGATACCTGGTATGGGAGGAAGGAAGTAGATGAAACGAAATGATGGTGAAATGGATGAAAGGAAAGGTGATGATGGAGCAGTTGGTGCAATGAACGGCGGAGGAAACCGGAGCACCCGGAGAAAACCCGCCCAGACGCCGCTTTGTCCACCACAAATTCCACATGCGGGTCCCTGAGATTAAACCCGGGCCGCCTCGGTGAGAGGCGAGTGGTCTAACCACTCGGCCACGGCGCCGCCTAGATGTAGATATTTAAAATATAAGTATTGTGTTTACAGTGATAAAATAAATATAAAATTAAGGATAAATTCCAATTAATAAAACTACCAAACATTTAAGGTTAATATCACTTTCAAACAATTTTACTGTACAGAGGATTTGATTCGAGGTAGTTCTAATTAATAGTCGCAGGTGTTTAACCGCTTAGCCACCAGAGCACCTGACCCGAATTATATGCATTTTCCTTACGATCACATCTGTTACAAACGAATGTAAGGTGGAATTGTGTATTATGTACACTACGTCAGCGAATTCTTCCAATGACTTCTGAATCCGAGGTGATCTCTGGATGGTACTGTCTTCTGTTAGGTTTACAACACAAAGATTCATAGCATGTGAAGAGAATTTCCCACGTAGTAGCTGATTTGTGTGCTCAGAGTGATGTTAAATCTGCACAGCTTGAAATGCTCAGTAGAGGAAAGAAGACTACATAAACATTTGAAATTAAAACTAAGAAATGAAATCAGATGATGAAGGTGCGGTTTAAGTTCACTATAACAAAAATGAAAGAAATGAAACTCGAAAAATGCAATAAAACGGAACAACACTGATCATGTTGAAATTTAAAAATTTACTACTACTACTACTACTACTACGACTACTACTACTACTACTACTACTACTACTACTACTACTACTACTACTACTACTACTACTACTACTACTACTACTACACATAACCAGGGTTGGAATATGTAAAATTAGTAAACCCCATCACAAGAAATTACAAGACTCAGCTGTCATATTACGTGATATCTGTCCAAGCATAAGTAAGCAGAATAAAATAGACACTGAGGACCTTCTTGCTTATATTTTCAATGTTGGAGATTTTACTAGAATCTAAAGACTGAATATGTAGTTGTTCATTCAAACGTTGACGTCGTTGTCCTACTTTACAATGCCTTGTTGCAAAAATTCCCAGTAATAACTAATTGTTTTTATTCGCTCTAAAAATGGATGCATTTTTTGTGGAAACATGACAGATTTCCAAATTGTTCAATAATTGCCATATTTCACTGTAAGTGATAGACCTGCATTGTTATGGTGCTCAGCCGTTTTCATTCATTTAAAAACTCTTATCCCGTATAGGCTTATTTTATCATTAAAATATAAGAGTAATATAATAATAGGTAATAACAGTAATAATCTACATAAGTCAAATAGTTATATAGTTTGACATCATTAAAACTAGCTTTCGTGCAATCATACTTGACGCAGTAATTTGTATCACAAATTATGTAAATGTCAAGAGTGATTATAGTGTGAATATGCACTATTGTGTGACATTGATTTAAGATGTTTGATGATTGTAAGCATTGTTGAGAAGTGGGTTTATACGGCCTTACTGAAACTGACAATAATAGCGTGCAATAATATAGCGAGGGGGTGAGCTGTTTATCATTATTAGAGACGAGCAAATGACGTAATATTGGCGCGTTTTTCTTAGAATTTGCTGGAACATTTTTGCCTAGAGCATATGTGTTCTTAATTTTCATTGGATATAAATATAGACTCTAATGTTGGCGCGTTTTATTAACCAATAGCAGCTCGGTTATAATCTTTAGGCATATCGGGGTGTAGGAGTATAAAAAGAGCTAAGTCAGAGGTAGATCCCCCCAGTCCATCGGAAACATTTGTACATTACACGTCGGCTTCAGTCCATCGGAAACATTTGTGCATTACACGTCGCTGAGTTCAACAGAAAAAGTCATGGTGAATACATAGCATAGTTTATCGATTTGCAGTGTACGCGTAGCAAAGTTATGAAAAATCTCAAGTGTTGTAAAGTTAATTACACAAGAAGTTGAAGTACGCGAATTAATAATGAGCAGTAAATAAGTTATTATAACAGTTTCAGTTTGGCGAGTGTCAAGATTAATATGTGAAAGTGAATAATGTGTTAAGACAATAAAAGTATAAAACAAATTCTTTTATTAGTGTTATCTTTGGATAAAAACTCCTTTCCGTTTACACACCTGTATAAGATAAGTGCTCGACCAAAAAGATCATAGCTAGCCGGAGGACAGTGAACCCAAAAATTAAACACAATAACAGGCGCTCAGTAAAAGATAACACGAAGTGACCGCGACAAATTGTCTTTTATACGTGCGGCAGATAAACAGTAGCATTTTTCAAACAAACCTAACAAAGAATACCGCCGCATAATTTGGCTCCCAAACGTGGGGCTAATAAAAAAACCATAATGTTACCGCCGCATTAAAATTAAAATTAAATAAGTGTTGATTAATGAGAGAGGTAGCTACATAATTTACTCTCCTGGAAACTCACATATCTGACGTAACTAATTAGAAGAGCATCCGTGAATTAATACGATTTTGAGAGAATATCGTAAAATTTCTAAATGATTAAAATGGTTAGAAATTTCGAGGTAAGAGACGCTTGAGACTTGCAACTCGGACTCTATCATTAAAGATCATATTTAAAACATAAAAAAATAATTTGAAACGTATCATTTCCCTTGAGTTCATCCAGTAGTGAATTTCTTCGTAGATCCATTGAACATATCTTGGTAAGCTGTTTAATGATTATTCAACTGAACTGTTTTATATCTACAGATAAAACATTAGTTTCGTTCCCAATTGTCAGAAAAAAGAGTCTATTATTTCAGATACGTCTTGCTTAAAACGACATTTATACTCTTGTTAAACCTTTATGTTAATACAGTGATGCTTTATAATAAAACATCCCTAAAAACGCTATATACAAAGAAATAATAATCTACTCATTCCTCAAGCTTACAGGTTTAAAGTTCAAGCCAGATACACCTACCTAATTCTAGAAGAAAAATAACATGGGTTGTTCTGTATCCACGCGCATGGATTCCTGTCTCTAAGTACCTCCCAAACAATTAATGTAGTTAAATGCGAATCACTTGAGGAGTTTAATGTCGTACCGGTATGTTGCCATGGTAGCTCTGTGGTTAGAGCAACCGGACGGAAACCAGGAGATCTGTGGTTCAAATCCCGGCGATGGCATTGAATCTTTCAGTCGTCTGATTCTACCTTTCCAACCTTATCCAACACACGGCTTGTTTGGAGGAACAATTTATTCCATAAATGTAGTTAAGTTTTCTTCAAAGCACTGTATTAAAACACATATAAGCGTTCATGAAGAAAAACCGGATTAGAAACGTTTCCACTGATTTCCAAATCAACAAAAGTGCCTATCTTCACCGAGTGTACGTAAAATTAACTTTGTGGAATTAGTTTTCAATTGGGTTTTTAATTAAACACGCACATTGAATGTACATGTAATAGACTACGTAATACAATGTACCAACGTATAACTCTTTCTCTCATGTACTATACTAAGTGCAATATTCGTATTTTATTTTTTATGTGAGCCTTATTCAATGAGTAATTCAATATTGGATAGGTTATTAATGGGGAGCAATTGCAGCGTTAACAATGATAAATTTAGAATTAATGCAGATTTGTTTTACGAAACCCCTACATTATACATCTGCGTTTTCAGACTACAATGTATTCAACATAGAGTAAACACATAAATAAAACCCTTTAGACTATTAATACTAAAATTAATTTAAATATAAATCGCAAACAATTCAACAAAATGTTAGACTGCATTCGTGTAGGAATGTTTCTAGCCGCACTCTAAAGTCAAAAACACATTCGTTCAAACACAGCAGATACTGTAGACAGACACTGCACAACTTAGTACAAAAATAAATAAAATGTAAAAAAAATACCAGAGTTTAGTGTATACAGCGTGGATAAAGTCAAATACTAAATGACTAATGCTACATGGAAGTGTATTAAAAATAATCTAAAAGTTATTAACCTATTTAGTTTATTAATAAGATTGCTGTGGAAAAGATGGCGATTACTATTGATGAAATAGTAATCATAAGATGTGTATTTATTATCCACACCTGTATAGACTGTTGCTGATATTACCTGGAGTTTTTATATAGTTTATTTTACATGTGACACTTAAGCTGTGTGATTTGATTTCCTATGTGGGGGTGATAGTATTATTATCCCTTTTACATTTATTTTCCCTATGTTCCGCATTTGTAAAAGTCGTATACCTATAGTAAATGATTAAAGTTCTACTTCTTCAAGCATTAAAATCATATACAGGATGATGCCAACAAATAACACTAGATGAATCAGCTGAGATAATTTAAGTACAATCTACGTTCCTGCAACAGTTAAACTGGCACAAGAACTGTAAACAATCCATTTGCTACTGTAAATTAAGAATTCTGAAGTCGCTTCTTGTAACTTTGACCAAAGAGCGAATGGAAAGCTTATACTTTGGAAAGACTCTTTAGAGTCAAGACCATATTATCTGCGGCCGAATATTCTCGCTTTCTCTTGCTCCTCTCAAAGCGAAATGTAATGAGAAACAATCGTACTAAATGTCTGTGCTTTTAACTTAAAAAACACAACTCAGATGAATTTTGGAAAAAATTCATATAATGCAGCAATCCATGTTAAAGCAAGAAGTTATTTTCTGAAATAACTATAATAGCTAATTGTATAATTTGGGATATCACTTAAAACTTTAACGTCCGTGTAAAAAATAACTTGATAGAATAGACCTTCCTTATGTAGCAGTTAAGCAGCCAAAATGAATACCAATTTCCTTAGAATGAAATTACTATTCCTTCTATAGTAGTAAAATTCTACAAATTCAAGTTCACAGTTGCAGTGATTCAGTACAGTCAAGCCACTAAACCCTGTTCCGTGTAACTTTGTCCCGTCACATGCGCTAATCACCTCTTATTGGCTGCTCGTAGAATGCGCTGTCGTGCGACACGGACTACTTAGTTATTTAGCATGAACATCGGACTCTTACTACGTCATACTACTTTCAATAAAACGCTACAAAACGACGTGTTGCAACCTATCATGGTTGTTTATCCAACATTTTTATCACCTACCTAACATTTGTCTCTTTTTGTCACCTCCCTTGCATCTGTTAATTTGTTTGCAATTGTCATTTGTTTTCCGCATAGATATTGAAAGTTAGTTTCACCAAAACAGCACGACACCAAACAGCACAAAGAGAAACAGAAACAGTGTATGGAAGCAATTCGATCAATTAATTTGTAGTAAGTTAATGAATATTTTATTGCACTTATTTCTTGTAATCTTTATATGAGTTCTTTTAATCGTGAGATAGTCAATTAAATCCCAACTCGAGTTTTTGTTTTGTCTGGCTAAATCTGCTCAAGTTCCTCTCCAGATTTATGGATAAAATCAAAACCTCTATTGAGATTAGTGTTGATTATTTATCCTAATGTATTCGACGACAATTATAAAATTTACATTTTCATAACCGTATCAATCGAATATATTATGTAACAGTGTTAAAGCCTCTGGAATGCACGTTAACTCTTATCAACAAATCGATAGGAGGATCCTTCGGTTTAAACTGTTTCCCATTATGACGGAAGGACGTGCATCCATCATGACAGTTTTTTATCACCTTTATCACCTGACCTTGCATTGCACAGGGCATGTTTGTCATACATCGCCATTCCAAGATGTATATTTGCCAATCAGGCAAAAGGGGAAGAAATAGAGCGCGGAAGAATATGTCATCGGGGAAAGATTATGAGAAACAGGATTTAACTCATAATACTAAATTATATCCTAGGAATGGGGGTTTTCTTTCACTAACTCTGGAGGCTAGGATGGATTATGTGTACAGGTGTTGAAACTTTCTTCTATTAGCGCCGGCATTAGCCAGTATTTATCTTATATTTTAATATCAATAGCTTCACACAACACGAAACACAATCGAGATCCCTCTGTAGGTATGTCATTGGACAATCATCGTGTAACTTAAATCTTCAAATATGAAGTACCACGTGATTATTTAAATTGGAAATCACAAACAGAAGTGTATATATTTATTGTGTGTGTTTTACATCACATAAAACAAGCATTTTCTGGGGGCTTTAATCTGCATTTTTCAAAATTATTCAAATTCAATAGAAGTATTTTAATACAAAGGACATTAATAGTGACTATACTATATATGTATATAGAAAATCATATTTGTATTATTATAGTTGCGTAAAAGCATATATTGCATATACCATTCGAAATACGAGAGTATTTCTGTTCTCACATCGCCAAAGCCAGTTTTCTGCGATATCGCTGTTTCTGCATGATATAACACAGTTGCTCAGTGAAGCCGTTCGTCGTATTTCACACTTATCACTTGCTCCTAGCACGTCTTGTACCTTCATCCTAATAGCGAAAGCTCCGAGTGTTGTCACCCGTTCGTTCGTCTCTGATAAGAGAGCATAAAGTATACACACTGCTTTGTTCTTTCACTTCTGCGTATGCCGCTTGCAAAAGTCAAGGCATTAGAAAAGCATCACACAAGTTTGCCATTGCAGATTAGCAATGTATGCCTTGTTTCGCCAAGCCCATACCGGAATTATTCATTCGTATGATTAGCACTGTTATAAAGACATGATAGGGAGAGAGATAAATGATTGCGTAAATAAGTTCCATATGTTAAATAGATAATTAAATTTAGTTTTACTTATGGACGCTCTTTAACTACTGTGGTCCTTAGCGTCCCATTCTATATTGGGTGTGAAAGACCGGTAATTTTGCTCAGAGGCCTCTTTATCAGGCTTGAGGTTCTTTTACGTGCCGTAAATCTACGACATGGGACCACCGGCTTTACTTCCCTTCCGAAGGAAGCCATGTTAAGGATTTTTACGCCCTCGGCCGGGTTTGAACCCGCAACCTCGGGAACTAGAGGATAGTGTGGAACCCCTAGACCACGGAGGACGACAGTGTTAAATCGATGTATAATGGAAGAAGAAAGGGTTGCAACTTTGTAAGTGTATAAGAGAGTTAGTACCAGGCAGACTAGGTGTTCAGGAGAAGCCATTAGTTAGGAATGTAGCTAAGGCAACTAAGCGTTCCGGCGAACTCGGTAAACAAGAAACCCATTACCTCAAGATTCAGGTAGCTAAAACTCAACACTTTAAGATTAGAGAGGTGTGTGAAAGTGCACGTAGGCCAGTTCTGTAAAATTAGAAAGGAAACGAATTCTTAGAATTTAGCAAGTCAAAGTGTAAAAGTCGTGTTTCAGACGCGTAAGATGTGGTAACGTATAACGTCGGAACTTTGGAGGTGTATTGTAAAGTAGGCGGGACTTTTGTTAATAAAAGAGCGTGTATTGCTAAAATTAGTGTCTTTTGGCTGTTGTATTTCGTTCGGTTAAGGTCTTGAGGGCTTACAGTCTTTCCCGGTGATCGGCAGCTCATAGCGCTTAAGGACCGCGAACGTTCTCACATATTTACGGTAGCCGATTGGGTAATTGCCGGTAAGCATTTTAAGCGACTCACGGCAACATACGCTTCTAGTTTTTATTGCAGAAACAGTTATTTCAAATCGTGAATTAATACTGCAGAGGTTAGCAGGTATAATAATTCAATTGTTACAGCTTCTAATGCTACGATTCAGAATCAGTTTAATTCTCTATCTTCAAATGGTCGGCAACTCGCTCAATAGCTCAAGTATTAGGTCACATTATATTTCGCAGTCAGTTTAACTGGTGTAGTCTATCCTAACCAGACATATCCTGAGAGAAAGATCTCAGAGCCACCCACTGTGGCATCCCGCAGCAGATTCATTAGCAGATAACTTTGAGACGTCAAAAAGTGACGAAGGTGGGTACGTCGTCAAAATTGGCGCCCACCGTGTTGGCAAAAGTCGTCAAATCCCTTTCAAATCGCCTTAGATAGAAGTTTATCTATCCCATCCACATCCTCCCTGCCTGCCCTTAACCCTCCATTCGCGGCGGTAAAGGATCTAGGTAAATGTTTTACCTCCATTCCTCCGTACTCCTGGCAAATCATAGTACCTTAACTTCAATGTGTCTTTAGTTTTTGTTCCAATCAAGATATTAATTCATTGCCTACGCGCGCCAACGAAGAAGTTTTATTGAAATTCAACTGATACCTAATTTTTCATAACACGAATGGGAAGCTGACTACAGATTACCGGTTGCGCTTGACGTCAGGAGATGATTTCCACAAGACAGCCGCAAAAGTTCCTCGAGAGCATAAATAGCCATTTTGTTGATTAAATCAGAAACATGAAACGCGTGGCTATTGCTGCACGCGCGTGTTGTGTACGCACGCGCGCGCACACACACACACACATGCACTTTAATATTCCAGTGGCACCGGAAATATGATCAGTTCTACAGAAATTTAAAATATGACTGCTACTTTACTTTTTAACAGTGGGGACACTGATGGTATATGAACTAAAATTATATTTGGGAAAACAAACGCATGGCGTAGGTTTTCTGTTCATAAATCCCATTATAAAGTGTATTAAACAATACCGTATCATAAACATAGCAATTTTATCCCAATTCATTTTAAGTGAATGAGCATAAGTCTCATTGGAGCCGCAGATTAAGTATCGAAATAGTGTCAATGGTTGTGTAAACCGTTGAAGAAGAACCCAATTTTTCCTCAGATAGGAGCAACATCTATAACGTGCTTGTGTCCACATATATGTATGTGTGTGTTGTGAAGGTGTAGTAGGTAAAACGTTTTTCTGGCTTCTGTGGATTCCTGCTCAATTTTCCGCTAGATATTGCAATTGCTTTTCGATTTGTTCGATATGCCTGTGTGTATGTGTGTCAGAGAGAGAGGGGGAGGGGGTTTTCACGATCTATTAACATATCGTAATGAGGACAAGTGAGGTGTCAGTATGTGCAGACATGCTGTCTTAAAACTATTTAGAACATTTCCTTGCAAAAATGTGCTGTTTCTTTTGAAAGGTGAGCAGGTAGGTAAATAATAACACATATATCGGCACAATTACATAAACCAATTTTACCGTGTTTCTAAGATTCGAACCTACATTTAAAGACATTTATAGCTGCCTGACAGGGTTTGAAGTAACTAACGTCACATGTATTCTGCCAAGGATCCGAATTTTCGCCTTATGTAATTTGCATCCAATTTGCCCCTCCCAAAAAAACTGACTTTCTTATACATTTCTTATACTTCTCCAATAAAATTTCAGAGGATGCTGATTTATAAGGCGATTTATTGCGTGGCTTATGAAAATTTAAAATAAATTTTTATGGATTATTGCATTCAAGACATAATATTGCGCATATGTACAGTCTACGGCATGAAATGTGCCCATATAATGCACAGTGGTTTATGTTGATACGGAAATTATAAACCGCCTCTGTTGCGCCCAGTCCCCACCTCTTACCTGATTATAGCACCTCACTTAATGTTGTCTTGCTCCCCCCTTTCCTTCGTTCCTGAGCCCGAAACAGACCTGTATTCATAGGCTCGTGTTTGAGGCCATACATTTGACATCAAACCAACGAGACGGACTAAGGGCTGGTGTGGACCGTCGTTGCGAACAATGCCTTCCAGTCACTCAGCTGAAATGTTTCCGGGCTGCTCCCATTTCGCAGCTCACCTAGGCCTGACCTTTGTTCATAGACTATTCCATATGTGTCGGACTTGTGTTTAAACCAATAAGACTCAACCAGAGCTGGTGTGGAACACAGGTGATAAGGAGATTCCGTCAACACTAAAAGAAACCAAAAGCAGAGGCAGGTGTCCGTGCACTCGACCATTCATGTTAAAGTTTGGAATGATTTTCGAGGCTCATTATTTACCACTGCTGCCATTGTAACGAGGGAAGGAGACAATATGAGCTTCCACCTTCTACAAAATTGCACGGCATGATTCAAAGAATACATACACGATTTACAAGTGGCTTCCAAGCGAAGCAAAGCATTAGATAAACTGTCAAAGAACAGGATAAAATGTATTAGTTAACAGAGCGTGTTAAGGATATGGTGCAAGACAACAGTTTGTCTCTGTAAGTCCGAAATGTTAAAGGGATAATAAGCAATTTCAAAAACACTTTACAAATTATGTTGGGAAAATGTTTGGCATTGTTCGATGCATGATGGAGAATTCCGTCAACTACTCGGTACTTCTTGAAAATAACAATGAAATTATTCAAAGTGAGGTTGAAGTTATACTTTGGGCGCTGCCCACGAATTGTTGCACACAGTTAATTTGGAACTACTAGTTGATCTTTCACATTGACCATGTGTACAAAATCTTTGGAAAATAGAAAAAGATTTGAAAAATTCTGTGCCATGGCCTGGATTTGAACTCGGATCTTTGGCTTTCCGGCTTATGCTCCGAATCTGAACTACCATGACGCCTATTAAACAACTGTCTTTGATTCAGCTAGTTAGGATATGCTCGTCCCAGTGCGGCGTGTACCGTCGTCTGCAATGAAGTGCAACCGGAGAAGAGGACTGGAATGGCAGATATGACTTGCTTAAGGAGAATCTCTGGAACTCAGATGTCAGCATAGAGAGTTGTGTTGCTCAAGTAATCCAACACGTGATCTGAATACAAACAAGTGTCATTGCGCACATGACTGAGAAACGAAGATACAACTGAGGAAAAGGAGCTGTACTTCTATTTCCAAAGTATTTAAAATTAGTAGTAAAAGTGTTTTAAATGTTCATGGACTTCAAAGTGCCACGTGTACCGTGTAAGCATGTAACAATTACAACAGAAAAACTAAAAGCAATAAAATAATGAAGAGAGTTATATTTTCCAAAAGACGGTAACTTCGCAGCAATACGCACAAAGTTAGTAAAGTTGGGATAAAAGTAATTTCTGCTTTATCAGTATTAGTGTATATTCAGTATTAATCTCTTTCCGGTATGCGGGTGCAGTATTACCATCTTTATTTGCACTCAGTTGATTCATTCTAAAGATGATATATATGGCTGGCTTTTTTATAAGAAACACAACCATACTAGTGATTATACTGTTAAATTAAACAACAGAATATATTTGAATTTATTTTACATTGGAAAGTGGTTTCTCACGGTTTAAAACTAGTGTGATATTTTGGCATGTATTTTATCAAACCAGTGTTTAATCATTGATTTAAAAGCTAACATTATCATAAAGCATTCGTAGCCAAATATATTAAATTTTAGAGAAAGTTTTTGAAATTTAAATTGTAAATAGGCATCATTGGTCATGGATTACCTTGCGTTATCTACACGTATTTAAGCACTAACACGTCATGTGCAGAATGTTTTCGACAAACGTAATTCCTAATGCTTTGCTATGGTGCTCGATACATGCATGTGAAATATTCTGCGCTTTTTGGGGGTACACATTCATTTTTCTTTATTAGCTTGAAATGGTTTATCTGCAGGCCAAGGCTTCTCAACAAAAACAATCTGGTTGCTTCTAGGCTATATTGCAAATTTGGGGCAGTGCTATCATGATAGCATTATCTTCTCACGACAGTGATTATTACGGTATTCATGTTGTGTAACACAAGCATTGTGAAACAAGTTTGTCATTAATCAGGAGGCAACATATCAATAATACTCCCAAAAAAGCACACCGAGCAAGGAGGCGCCGCGGTAACGTGTACGACTCGCATTCAGGAGTTCCCGGGTTCGCTGCCCGGCGACCGCCCACTCTGAGTCATGGGTTTTTCGTGGTTTCCCCGGGTCGACAGGCGAATGCTGGGTGGGTTCATCTTGTACCACGACTCCTCTGTCCCTCATTTCCTGTACCCACCAACTTCCTTGTTTATTTCAGGCGACGGTGTTCGGCGGGTTGCGGCTGGGTGATGGCTATGCGAGCTGTAGAGGTTTCTTCCCTGACGTCATTGCGGGATTGCTCAGTTAGGTCTCGCCTCCGAATGGACCCGGACTCGCCCCGGGGGACTGCCGGTGGTTCTGGGGCTTGTGGATGGGCCAGATGTTAGTGGAGGTACTCGATCTGGAAACGTAATGGATCCGTTCATGCGTGCGCCCGTCGCCATCTGGATCTGGTCACTCTTCATCCCTCCCTCCCAGGGGTCACGGTAGAAGTAGTAAGGGACGTTGCGGCCTACTTGCGGTGCACTGTCCCGGTTGTGGGAATCCATCCGTTCACCTTTACCTTTTACCCAACAAAGCAAAACAGAACGCCGCTGAAAAGCCATTATATAGCAGCTGACTCCTCACAGGATCTCAAGATCGGAGTCGATGTCAATGACCGATGCGTTTGTGAGCTGCAACCATTTAGAAAGTGCAGATTTTTCGCTACTCAGACTTATAGGTATTGTTGAATTATATTTGACAAACAATAACTGTGGTATTTATTGCTTGCCCGTATGTTATTACTCGTATATACTGCATCTATGGTTGCATACAAATGTACCATTTAACATATACTAAAAGGAGGAACGTGTTTCCAAGGTGACGCCATGCGCAAAGGAAGACGTTTTTTCGCGCAGGCGAGCTGAAACATCATTTATATCCACTCTCATCACGATATAACATAAGCAAATGTTTTGAATTCGCAGAGAAATGAAACAAAGTTAGTGTACATGCTCAGTCCGAGTGAGTACTGGACGTTACTTTAACGTCTTTATTTGGATTTTGTATGTAGTTGAACGCAAACGTGATGTTCTCCTCAACAAATGCAAAGTAGTCCCGTGCACGGTATAAAAATGTTTGCTCTTCATCTATATTAAAATCTGGTTCTGAAGATAAAATAATTTAAAGCACATTTTGAGCACTAGTTAGACATAGGAAATAAATCGGACTAATACTAATGTAAAGATATTCCAAAATATATCGCATTAAAGGGGAGTGAAGCGTAAATAAGCCAACGACGGTAAAGTTTTACCAACCGCCTAATGTTCCAGGCTCCATTTAAATACTTTAAATTCTTACTAAATTTTCAGTTCGAAAATTGACAAAGATTCCATCGGACAGAACTGAATATACGCGCAAGCATTACATAATTACCTAATTTCTACTACAACATTTTACATTTCCTGGAATTTTTCTCTTGGTGTATAATTTTTTTTCCTGTTTGGTGTAAATGTCATTTATATTTGCAAACATTGTTAATACAGTGTGACATACGAAATGCTTAACAGGTAGTAATTTGTATCTTCATTATAAATTGCGGTTCTCTCAGGTTATAAATTGCATTCAAGAAATTACTGAAATGTCAATACCTTTTGCAGTTCATTTTTCGCAGTTGCCGACTGCTTCTGAGTTGCATTACTTTTAAACATGAGAAAAAATCTGATCTATTGCATTCACATGGCTTTCTCTACCCTCTAACACTATCAGTGAGTATACAAATTATTCTTACAAAAGTTTATTTTCCTATCTACTTCATTTTAATCGCGATAAACATTTCCGGCAATAGCACCATTTCACATTTCGTTATAGCAACAAAGGGAATAGTGAAGGTCAAATGTGGACGCTGTACGTTGGCCGTAAAATTCCAAACTCTTTACATGAAATCGCGAGAAACACCTGAAAATCGACAGGACTTGACAAGAATGGCTAAGTTTTGAACAATTCGAAACATTGAAATTAATTGTTCTTCCACATCACAAGCCGTGTGTAGGACAAGGTTGGAAATGTAGAATCAGACTTCCGAAAAATCCAACACTATAGCAAGGATTTGAACCACGGTTCTTCCGGTTTCCGTCCGGTTGTTTTTACCAGCTTAGCTTCCATGGCAACATATTATATTCCCAGGACATTATATTCCCAGCCGTCTCGCAGTTTTTCCGGTAAACCACAAGCACATCTCCAATTGTGATGAGATGACGTACACCAAGGCGACTTACAGTGCCGTAAGTACTTTAAGTCCCCGGCTTCATAATTTAATCACTGTTAGATAATTTATACATTTTATTTGTCATATAAATATCTTTAATATGTAGTACTTAAATTAAAACCGTAAGAGCCATTTTTTAGAGAATAAAAAATTTCGAAAATGCTCTATGTAAAGGATAGTTTGGGAATGGAAGGATTTTCTTGAAAATCTTCGTGTCATATCTTCGGAAGGTATGAACCTAAGTACTAGGTTGGGTATTCATCCGACTTCTAGTTTTAGAGTTAAAATTGTTCACACACATAAAACACACACGCATACACAAACGCACCTTTTTGTAAAAATTCTTTGTTTTTTTCGTTCAAGAGGCCTCAAAACATGTATTTCCGGTGAAGTCTCGGTACCGACGTTTTAGGTGAAACGCAACACCATCTCTACCTATTACACTATGTGATCAAAAGTATCCGCACACCCCACAAACATACGTTTTTCATCTTAGGTGCATTGTGCTGCCATCTACTGCCTGGTATTCATTATCTGCGACCTCAGTAGTCATTAGACATCGTGAAACAGCAGAATGGGACGCTCCGTGGAACTCACGGACTTGGAATGTAGTCAGGTGATTGGGTGCCACTTGTGTCAGAAGTCTGTACGCGAGATTTCCACACTCCTAAACATCCCTAGGTCCACTGTTTCTGACGTGATAGTGAAGTGAAAACGTAAAGGGACATGTGCAGTACAAAAGCGTACAGGCCGACCTCGTCTGTTGACTGACAGAGACCGCCGATATTTGAAGAGGGTCGTAAAGAGTAATAGGCCGATATCTATCCAGACCATCACACAGGAATTCCAACTGCATCAGGATCCACTCCAAGTACTATCACAGTTAGGCGTGAGGTAAGAAACCTTGGATTCCATGGTCGAGCGGCTGCTCCTAAGCCACACATCACGCAGGAAAATGCTAAACGACGCCTCGCTTGGTGTAAGGAGCGTCAACATTACACGACTGAACAGTGGCAAAATGTTGTGTGGAGTAATGAATCACGGTGCACAATGTGGCGATCTGATGGCAGGGTGTGGGTAAGGCGAATGCCCGGTGAACGTCATCTGCCAGCGTGTGTAGTGCCAATTCGGAGGTGGTGGTGTTATGATGTGGTCGTGTTTTTCTTGGAGTGGGCTTGCAGCCCTTGTTGTTTTGCGTGGCACAAACACAGCGCAGACCTACATTGATATTTTAAGCACCTTCTTGCTTCCCACTGTTGAAGGGCAAATCGGGGATGGCATCTTTCAACACGATCGAGCACCTGTTCATATTGCACGGGCTGTGGGGGAGTGGTTACACGACAATAACATCCCTGTAATGGGCTGACCTGCACAGAGTCCTGACTTCAATCCTATAGAACACCTTTGGGATGTTTTGGAACGCCGACTTCGTGCCAGGCCTCACCGACCTACATCGATACCTCTACTCAGTTCCGCACTCCGTGAAGAATAGGCTGCCATTTCCCAAGAAACCTTCCAGCACCTGATTGAAAGTATGCCTGCGAGAGTGAACGCTGTCATCAAGGTTAAGGGTGGCCAACACCATATTGACTTCCAGCATTACCGATGGAGGGCGCCACGAACTTGTACGTCATTTTCAGCCAGGTGTCCGGATACTTTTGATCACGTAGTGTATGTACGTGGTAGAGAGGAGAAAGTAAAAAAGATTGAACTCATGCACAATCAGGATGTACGAATGTGTTTTTGGAGTAGATTGCAGTTAAATCGATAGCTAATAATACAGGAACTCCTGTTAATGAGGGTTATCTTCTTAATTTTCAGAAAATCTTAATGTTTTCCAAGAACTTCTGAAATCTATTACTCAGGTTATCAACCAAAGCATAAGCGTTTAAGAATTTCTCTCTAGCCGGCAGCACCTCGAGAAAGCGGTAAGAATTAACCAGCCCTAAGCTCGAGGTGAAATTGGCAAAACGAAATAGGTACGAGTAATTAACTGGGCCCGGATTCTGATGATGTCATCTTTTAGCTGTTGTATCATTGGCCTTACTAACTTGCGCATAAATTTTTATGGGTTCCAGATTTTGAAAATTTGTATTTATTAGATCTTTTGGGTCATGTTGTGCCATTTTATATTTTAGGTCATTATTTTGGCACGTTCTTGCCCTTTGCGTCTTTATATAGTCATTTTCTTGTATTTACATTCAGTATTCATAGAGGTTTATATTACTGATATTTTACCTAAGCATAAACTTTAAAACTAAAACTTTCACGACATGACTGAGAAATAGATAAGACTAACTTTGTACATTGTTTACTAGCATTCTTGGTATAAGTCACATTCCTATTCAGTGGTTAATCTGCGTGCGGGTGGAGGAGTAGCTATTACAGTTATGAATTCATGTCCCAAAATGTGGATGAGACTAGTCAGTTTTTCAACTTTCACGTTAATGAGTTGGAAAGTCAGTTGATATTGTCCTTGTCTTGGTCATGTCATAGTCTGTGAAGTCCTCTTCAGTTGCAGGAAATTGTTTATAATCTGAGAACTCGAAGGAGTTAACGATACAGTTTCGTAAAACCTGCTTCTAAAACAATTTTCTTAATTTTGTCTTCAAACAAGAACATGGAACAAATATTTATTTTCATTAATTTTCTAAATTAAGCATTATTATTATTATTATTATTATTATTATTATTATTATTATTTCTATTTTCCTACTTGTATAGCAGCTAAACCAATTTATAAACTAATTTAATTTTCTGTATACTAAATTTAATAATTTAAATAAATGGAAGTTTTAGGCAAGTTTTTTTATAATTATTACTTGCGATGTCATTTTTAATAATTCTAGTTTAATCTTATAGCTCATTCATCAAACATTTTAGAGTCATCAAAAATCCGTGGCCTGGTAATTACTGATTAAACTGCTTGAATTCCTCCAAATGAAATTCTCAAATTTAAAGCCTCACAATGCGTAAATAAGAAAACAACAATGCTTCCTTTTTATATAGGAAAAACAGAAAAAGAAGTGCAGAAGTTTCTTTCCATATTTTTCTTCTAAATTTGAAACAAAGAAAAAATAAAACAACATAAAGAAAGAAATACAATAATTCTCTTCCATTATTTTACTGAATTCGACCTTCCTTGAGCTTCAAATTTGCTTTGTAGCTTCAGTATTCTCGTGTTTGTTCTTAGTTTTTTTCGCTTGTTTTCTTTTCCAAGAAGGAAGAAATAACGAACTACGGTGTATAACCAATACATTTTTAATTAATGAGGATACATCGTTAGTTGCATCCAGCTGCTCTGCCTTCACTCTACTTGCAGAAAAATTGCTACGCTACTGCTATTAAATTAGCTAGTTACTAAATATTTTCTTTGCCAAAAGAACTGTTTATTATTCGTGGTAGTATGTATAAGAATCTTTGTTCTTTTACCTTCAGCACACGTGACGTATGAAATATTCTTTCTTATCAGAAATTAATCTCAGTGCATCACATCACGTTAATGTACCACTGAAAAGTTTAAGCGATGTGTTGGAAAAACGTAATTTCTATTAGTCCACTTAATAACTACGTTTTTCTAAGAAAGAGTAACATTTGAAGGCACCATTATAGTTAGAGGTTTCCTGAAATCCTTGCATTAGTTTACTGGACAACGTGGTATTAGATATTTATTTGGATTTTCAAGTAGAGGAACTTCTTAAACGACTTCCGTAAATTAGATTTTGGTCCTTTGGTATAAAATTAGTGGATATGTCTATTATATTGTGACATTAACCAGTGTTTACTGTCACTTCACTAAGTTTTCACTGTCAGTTCAGCAATGGGATCTACTTCAATTTTCACTGCCACTTCACTTTTCCTCGCGACTTAGCGGCGTAATGAAATACGCGCGAAGTAGCCTCTTTTTCCTTCTGCTTCAGTCGCAAGGAGTGTCGAACACAATACGTCTCTAATCTCTCGCAGTAACAGCACACGCTGTAAGTCACAACTGCCGTCGTTATCGTCCTCGTGGTGTAGTGGTTATCATTCTAGCCTCTAGTTCCCGAGGTTGCGGGTTCAAACAAGGCGAAGGGCCATGAAATTTTTCGGGCGTAAAAATCCGTAGCATGGCTTCCTTCGGAAGGGAAGTGCAGCCGGTGGTCCCGCGTCGTAGATTTACGGCACGTAAAAGAACCTCAAACCTAATAAAACACCTCTGAGCAAAATTACCGGTCTTTCACGCCCAATATAGAATGGGACGCTAAGGACCACAGCAGTTAAAGAGCGTCCATAAATAAAACTCAATTTAATTTATTTACAACTCTGATCAGACACTCACTCGTGGAAGCAACACATTATGTCGCATCAGAGATGCACTCGCTATCTCGCTGACTGACTCACTCATTCGCGAACATGCTCAATTACACATAGCCGCTGGAGTTTTGGAGAGGGTTCTAGAATGTTCGCGGGAGGCGGGGAGAAAGAAAGCTATCCCTCGATGGCACTTATAGTGTTTAAGCTGGGCGAGCGCTTCTCCGTCTATTTATTACTCTTCTCCCTTCAATCGGCCAGTAAGTTGGTCACCTCCCTCCCGATAAACTCGGACCACAGACGCTGCGTCAAAATGTGCTTTCTCAAACTGGTTCAGCATATAACGTTCTTTTAGTTATCAGTGTTTAAAACTTTCCAAATGTCCTGTATTACTTAGCAAGCAAAATGTAAGTTTTCTAAAATATTTTGGAACACATACAAATACGTTCTCTGATTATTTGTAGTTGAAATGAATACTGATAACCTGAAAAAGTTTCATTATCTCTCAGGTGAACACTAGCTTGTGGAAAGTACCGGCCGGATATTCTTAAAGTCATTAAATATTTGAAAGAATAAGCTATTTAGTGTAGAATAAAGTATAACTTATTCACACGAAAAAAAACAACGAATTTCCAGAGATGTAAAATGACATGATTAACTATTTCTTTAAAAGGTAGGTTTTAGGAACAAAACTAATTCTGCGGAAATGGGAAAAATAATAAGCGTTGTATATTATAATATAATACTGTGGCATGTGAGGTGTTAATATGTTTAAGTTGGCAACACAGACCGGAATTATGTAATAGTAGTGGGGGTGAAAAACCGGTTCTTCAGTAGTAGCGTCTGACGCTCTCTCTCTCTTCTTGTGAACAGCGAGGAGTGCAGACATGGACTTAGCTTAGGAGACGCCCGTCAGCAGAAGGTACTCTGTATCTCTATTTATTCAATATATATACTTACCACCTAAACTTTTACTATGCAGATTCTTTGAGTAGTTTGATCCTTCGTTCCTTTCACACCATGATTTAGGCATATTTTTAGGAATTTCAGGTATTAGAGAACTTAGTTGAGCTCGCCCCTGTCGGACCTCGTGTAATTAGTGATGTGTTTGTAAACCGGTACCTCGCTCTACCCCCCGTGAGTTGTTAAAATGCAGAGGTTACGACAAATTGGCGTGAGTCGCCGGGTATTTTGAGATTTTGAAGTGCAATTTTTTTTTCTCTCAGCCTCAAATGTAGTTTGCGTGAATTGGTCCTCCACGTGTTCGTTGGAACATGTAAATCTTTAGTTTTGGCTTAATGGTAAGGGTTTCTATTTGAAAATTGTGGTTTTATGTTTTAAATTCCTCTAAAAGTATTTCCTTAAGATTCCCGTGTTTGGATCTTTATTTTGAGCTCACTTTAAAATGTTTACATTGTGTTCATGTTGGCCTAGCGTCGGTAAGTTTTGGCTTCATTTTTCCCCTTACCATTGTTTAAATTCTGTTAAATTCTGTTTCTATGACAAAATGTTTGCACTGTTCTTCTAAATTTCTTGTTGTTTTTGTGAATTGTGGAAAATTTAGTGATATTTGGAAGTTTAATAATGTGGTTGCCAGTGTTAGCTGGTGTTTCTGGGGACGCTATTTTCAGTGCTAATTGGTAATGTTTTTGTAGCTTTCATTCTGTTGCACTGTTCCTGATTTTCTACGCATTACTATATTTTTGGGTGCATTTCTCTTGCAACTTTCATGTACGCACGTGTGTTGCGTCATCTTCGCGTGTGATTGCAATTCATTAACAATTCTAGAATGTGAAGTAAATCTTTTACTGTTTTTGTATATCACGTGGCGTGTGTGTGTATAAAAAGTGAGGTGCATCTCTTTAAAAAAGAAATTCATATTTGTGCATCGTACTCATTTACGCATAAACTACGTAGTGTATAGGATTTTCTGCTTTTCATGGAATAATTTGAGCGCTAGTCACAGTAGGTGTGACGTAATTTTTTTTAACTTCCAGTTTGAGTTTCCTCGCATGAAGACATCAGTTTTACTGATTTTTTTCTCTCTCATGTGTACACTCTGTTTCGAAACCTTGGACTTGTATTCAAGTGGCTTGTATGTCAAGTCTTTGTAAACAATATACTGGTGTAGTTTCATAACATTTCGCCGTGGGCGCTTATTTATAATATTGCTGGTATTGGGGTTTTAGCTGGCTACGTTTTGGTATTCCTAGTTACACTCATGTGGTGATACAAGTGCTTAGTTTGGTGTAATCTAAAATGTTGATCATTCATATTTTTCTCATTTCCTGGTTGAGGTTATCCTTGGTCTGTACTGTCACAATGCCTAAGCGACGTACTACGCAAAAGTCTGATGTGGTGATTGCACCCGTTAGTGAGCATGGTGTAGTGGAATCTATTTCTAGCACTAGTACACTTGCTGTTACTCAGTTGTTACCAGTAATGTCTAATCCGCCTGCTTCGGTGAGTACAATGCAGTCAGCTGTGTGTAGACCGGTCATTGAACCCTCTTATTTTGAGAATTCCAGCAAGTTATCTCCACATGAGTTTCTTCAAAATTTTGAAATGGTCGCTGCTGCTAATGGTTGGTCTGATGAGACGAAAGTGAAATGTTTTCCATGCTACTTAAAAGATACTGCTGCATTATGGTTTCACTTTTCGCCACCGGCATCCTCGCCATGATTGGCTTTGCCTGACTACGCAGTTCCTAAATGCTTTTCAGATGACAAACCAGAGTGATGTATTAGAAATTAAACTCAGACGGCGTGTGCAGTTAGATGATGAGCCTGTCATCAATTATATCTATGATGCGTTATCACTTTGTGATCATGTAAATCCAAATATGTCTCAGTTTGAACAAATAAAACACCTGCTTAAACGTCTTAAACCTCTCTATGTACAGGCATTGCTACCATTAAATCCTCAAACTGTTGACGAGGTAATGCAAAGAATTCGACGAGTTGATAAAGGACAATTTTATATGCAGCACCGACAACATCTAGTGTCTGCCCAATCTCAGGTTGCAGTGTTTCCACCACCTACTTCTGTGTTTCATAATACATCTGTTCCGGTTACTTTTCCGGCTACTGGTCAGTTACTAAATGCTCCTTCTCTTGGGGACGCACCTATCGCTCCCATGAAACAGCTGAAAGATCGTGCGGAACAGTGATGTAACTAAGTTAAGCAGTTTCAGTTACCACCTGCTGTACCATCTTCGCAGAGAACTTCACAGCTTCCACGATCATCTGACTTCGACCAGCGGGACTCATCTATCACCTGCTATAGATGTAACAGGCGGGGCCACCTGGCTCGCTTCTGTAGCAGCTGCCTACCTCAGTCAAAAAATGACTGGCGCCGAGCCTCATACGACGAGACTTAGCGGCACCACCATCGCCCACCAGCGCAGCTGCACCTCAACAGGATGTGGCTGCATTATCAGGTCAGATCTTACAAGTTTTTGGCCGTATTGTCCAGACAGAGGTTTCCATCTTACTCGACAGAGGAAGCGCAGTTAATATTGTAAATGCTGCCCATATTATTGATCTCTCTACATTGAAACCCATAGAGATGTTACTTCGAACTGCAGATAATAAGTTACTTGATGCACCTTACCACACTGTTTTGAAATTTCCTATTAATGATGTTCTTTTTCAGGAAGATGTATTAGTAGTAAAAGATCTTTGACATGATTTAATTTTAGGCAATGACTTTTTACATGCTCATGGTGTTGTAATTGAATATGCACAAAATTTGATAACTTTGAATTCTTCCAAGGATAATTCTTTTAGTATACCAATTAACCAGCTGCAAGGTCCTTTTGTTGATATGGCAGTGAATCCTTTACAAGATAAAGAATGTAATGACTCTGGTGTTAAAGTGGCGGTTGTGAATGATGTGAAAACTCCACCATTATCTACGTGCTATGTAACAGTTCAACCCTCGTCAGACATTAGTAATGAGATTATGTTTGAACCTGCTGTGAACATTATGCAGAAGAAAAATCTTTCAATTCCACCATTGTTGTGTCATTCTACATCTGAATTAACTATACCAGTGCATAATAATACTGCAGTTCCACAAACTATGTTTGCTAATACAGTTGTAGCTAAAGCTTATGATGTTGCACTAGTTGAGAGTAATTCTGTTTTATCATCAGATGTTACCCCTATGCCAGCCTCAAATTTTAATTTTAATGTAAATGGTAAATTACTAGACACTCAAAAAGCTGAATTGCATTCATTGTTATTGAAATATAGTCATCTTTCTGCCACCACATTGCAAGAACTTGGTACCACTGATGTTGCAGAGTTTGATATTAAAGTAACTGACTCCAAACCAATCAAACAAAGACCTTACAGAGTTCCCCATAAACAAAAAGAAATAGTTGCTGAACAAGTTAAAGAAATGCAAGATGCTGGAATTATTAAGGAATCACAGTCCTCTTGGACTTCTCCTGTGGTGTTAGTTAAAAAGATGGATGGTTCCATGAGGTTTAGTGTCGATTATAGGAAATTGAATGCTGTTACAGGAACTACCTCTTTCCCTTTGCCATTGATAGATGATTTGTTAAGTTATCTGGGGGAGGCTAAATGGTTTGTCTCATTGGACTTATTGTCAGCATATTTTCAAGTACCTATTGCAGAGGATAGTCAAAAATTTACTTCTCTTATTACTTTTCAAGGTCACTATCAATTCACTGGCTTAAGTTTTGGGCTGGCGAATGCTCCTAGATTCTTCAGTTACATAGCAGACAAGTTATTAGGTGATCTAAATTTTAAAAATGCAATTCCATATTTGGATGATATTGTCGTGTTTGCTAAAACCTTTGAAGAGTTGTTACAAAATCTTGAAGCTGTTTTTCAACGCCTGGATCACCATAAATTCAAACTTAAACCGAAAAGTGTTTCCTCGCTATGCAAAAGATTAAGCTCTTAGGCTTTGAAGTTTCCAAGGATGGTATTTCTCCTGATTCTTATAAAGTAATTTGCATTCAAAATTTGCCTGGTCCTAAAAATGTCAGAGGTGTAAGGAAAGTTTTGGGCTTGTTTAATTTTTACAGAAAGTTTATCAAAGCTTATGCAAATATTGCTCAACCACGTATCCAATTGACCCGTAAAGATCAAAGTTTTGGTTGGGGAACTGATCAGCAAGCTGAGTTTCAAAAGTTGAAAGACTCATTAGTCTCTGTTCCTGTCTTAGTTAACTATACTCCTGGTGCATATACTGAATTACATTCTGATGCCAGTGGACTAGGGGTTGCTTCTGTTTTGTATCATGATAATGTGTTGAAACCAGTGGGCTATGCTTCGAGGACATTATCTGAATGTGAACGTAATTATAGTGTTGCTGAGTTGGAATTGTTGGCCATCTTGTTTGGGCTTACTCGCTTTCGCAGTTTTGTGTATGGCTATAAGGTCAATATTGTATCTGATCATCACTCCCTTTGCTATTTGAATAATTTAAAAGACTTGACTGGACGTCTGGCTCGATGGAGTTTGAAACTGCAAGAATTTGAATATACTATTTCCTACAAATCTGGTAAGAAACATAATGATGCTGACGCTTTACCGAGATTTCTTGTGTTGCAACCCAAAGAGAGTGAACTTGAGCAGCTCGAGGAACTTCCCACATGTTTATTGTCTTCAGCTGAAGTTTCTGACAAACAGAAACAAGATCCTGTGTTACTTGAACTTATTAATGCTCTTCGTGATCCTCAATCAGCTCCTGCCAAAATTTTGAGACAAATTTCTACATATGCTCTTAAATCAGGTGTTCTTTACCGTAAAAATGCTGGCTCCACTGGCCCTCTCCATCTGTTGGCCATTCCAGAGGCACTGAAACATGAAATTTTATCTTCGTGTCATGATGATCCTCTTTCAGGTCATTTAGGCTCTTTTAAAACATTTGCCAAAATTCACTCCAGATACTATTGGATTGGGATGAAAAAAGATATTGAGCACTTTGTGCGTACCTGTCCCAGTTGTCAAACCAGAAAAGGACCTAAAAATCAAAAGCCAGCGGGTTTGTTACAACCAATTCCTGTTACTTCTGTAGGCGAGCGGTGGGGTATTGATTTGCTTGGGCCTCTCCCACGCTCTAATTCAGGACAGTACATCATCGTCGCAACCGAGTATGCTTCTCGCTGGGTCGAGTCTGCGTCGCTTTCTTCAGCAACAATTCCACAAGTTGCTAAGTTTATACTGCATAACATCATCTGTAGGCATGGAGCCCCTGCTATCTTGTTGTCCGATCGAGGCTCAGTTTTTCTAAGTGAATTGACACAAGAATTGTTGAGATATCTATCAGTGTCTTCTAATTTTACTAGTGCTTACCATCCAGCTAGTAATGGAATAACTGAAAGATTCAATCAAACTCCCTTGAATATGCTCAGCCATTTTGTTGACACTAACCAGAAGAATTGGGACTCAATTTTTCCCTATGTAATCTTTTCTTACTACTCAAGTGTTCAGGAATCTACTAAATTCCCACCCTTTTTCTTGAAATATGGTCGGGAGCCTTCTTTACCTAATCAGGTTCAACTACAAGCTACATCTAATGACCTTTTTGTGAAACAAACCTTACAAGAGATTCAGAAGGCACGTGAGGTTGCTGTTGCTAACATTACTAAACAACAAGTGAAACAAAAAGAAACATTTCATGCAAAACATAGAGATGTGCTTTATAATGTAGGTCAATTAGTCAAAGTTTTTACCCCAATAAGAAAGAAAGTTAAATGTACAGAGTTGTTACATAGATATTTTGAACCTTTTGAAATTATCCAACAGATCACTCCTGTTCCTGTTACCTAGTGAGGTGTTAATATGTTTAAGTTGGCAACACAGACCGGAATTATGTAATAGTAGTGGGGGTGAAAAACCGGTTCTTCAGTAGTAGCGTCTGACGCTCTCTCTCTCTCTCTTCTTGTGAACAGCGAGGAGTGCAGACATGGACTTAGCTTAGGAGACGCCCGTCAGCAGAAGGTACTCTGTATCTCTATTTATTCAATATATATACTTACCACCTAAACTTTTACTATGCAGATTCTTTGAGTAGTTTGATCCTTCTTTCCTTCCACACCATGATTTAGGCATATTTTTAGGAATTTCAGGTATTAGAGAACTTAGTTGAGCTCGCCCCTGTCGGACCTCGTGTAGTTTGTGATGTGTTTGTAAACCGGTACCTCACTCTACCCCCCGTGAGTTGTTAAAATGTAGAGGTTACGACAATAGGTTTTAGTGAAGACTAATCTTTCCAATGCGTTACTCAGTAACATCAAATGAGAGATATAAAAGACACATATTATAGCGTAAATGTATTTATTTTGTTTATCCATTTGGCTTTCTCAGTTAAGAACGGGATAGCTCAGGCGGTAACGTCTGTGGCACACATTCGGGAGGTCATGGGTTCGATTCCTGTGGCAGAGCTTCCTGGCCCATGTTTTTTCAGGGGTTTCCCTAGGTCCGTATACGAATGCTGGAAAGGTTCATTGAATCCCCGAATTTCCTGTCCCTCCATTTTACCTCCATTCTCATTTCACTTAACGGTTCATCTGCTTGGCTGTTTCAGGGTTGCAAGTGTCGGCGGTAGTCTGGGCGTTGCATGGTAGGGTAAAAGGATGCTCTATGTAACACTTCGTCTCCCGGAATGGGGACGGTCTCCGAGTCCCGAGCCTCCCAATTGGATGTGCAAGCCTGCAGGGGTGGAGGGGAGCGGGTTGCACCAGCTGCCATCCGGGGATTATCCATCTGGAAACAGGTAGGGCCCCTGCCCTCTACCCTGTCGTGTCTCCTGGCCCGGCAGCCCTCTGCCTCCTCTCACCTCACCCCTCCTTCCCGGGCGCGCCCCGTCACAAAAGGTCTTCATAGGACGATCCCTCCGCTCTTAGTCCTAGACCTAGCTTCCTCTTTTATCACTTTACACTTTCTCTGCCACCTAGCTATAGAAGGTATAAGGAAGCATTGTATTCCACCTAAACATTCGATATCCAGATTTCACCGGAAATACGTACTTTGAGGATCCTGAATCCCAAAAGCTTCTGATGTGTTACATTCACACGACCTCCTCTACACACTACCGTTTATTTGTATGTAGCCCTACAAGCTATTATTAATAAAGATTATTTTACTATCTACTTCTTGTTAATTGAGACAAACATTTGCAGAAGAGCTGCTTTTCAGTTCACATTTCATTTTAGGTAGAAGGAGTTAGAGGAAACCGAATTGATAATCGCCCTCAGGGGTTCACCTTGGTGAGTACGGGAGTGGGGACCCCGAGGTACCTGAGCAACGCAGTGTCTGGGGATATAAGCAGTCCACTCTGTCTGCTGGGGTTAGAAATAAGGAGACCTGGCCCTCCAGGTTGGGGGTTAAGCATGGAGCTCCCAACCCCACTTGTATAAACCTTGTTAAGACGGATAGTTTGTTGATGGCGACTTGGAATGTTCAAATTATATTATGACCTGTAAAAATGAAAGACGTAGCAAATAACTCTTAAGGTATTGCCTAGACAGTAGTGTTGCAAGAAAAACGTTGGAGTGGAAAAGATAGAATAGATGGATTACACATTATTGTATTGTGGATCAACTGAGCCTGGACTCCACAAGATAGGATTTATTATCGCAAAGGGAATAAAGAAGAGCCTAATAGAGTTGTACCCAGTTAATGAAGGACGGTGTCAAATAGTCTTAAGATCCAATTTCGAAATGTGACTGCTTTCTGTGTACGCATCTGTGGAGGAAAGCACAAGTTGACAGGGAAGAGTTTTCGTGAGAGTTTGGAAGGAGAGTGTGGTGAAGGAGTTTAAGGATACGTTGAAGTTCTTGGATGTTTTTAGTGCTGGAGTGGCGGGGAGGCAAGTGTTGCATGAACTAGGTGTCGAGGTTGGTGCCTTGCATGGGCAGTTTGTGATTGAAATTAATTGGATTATTAAGGAAGGGAGTTTCTCGTGTGTTATTGTTTTTATAACTGTGTAGAATTGCATTGTACGTTTACATTTGCTCAGGGTTAGTTCTTATTTACCTTAATCTGTGAGATTTTGTATTGCTTAATTTTTGCATTTGTTGATTTACTATTTCTATTTTTGTAATCCTGGTGTTTCTCTCTGTGAATGCGCTGACTGTATTGGTTTTGTACCAGAATGTGATTAACTATATAACCAGAGCTGCTTAACTTGTACTTGTTTTGTTTTTATTGTATTGATGTACTGACTTGAATAAATTTATAGCCAGAGGGTGGTGCTGATGACTGCTGCAGTTTTGCGCCACTCAAACCGCTATTACTAGTACGAATTGATAGTCAGACATTTACATCTTTGTAAACCTCAATAAGACAATTTGTATATTTGTCATAAAATTAAGCGAAATATATTGTTTAAGCTCATCACTTTGCTGTATTATTATTATTATTATTATTATTATTATTGGTGGTGGTGGTGATGGCGGTGGTGGTGGTGGTGGTGGTGGTGGTGTCCATAGTTCAGCTCTCCGTTTGTTGCAGTAAGAGTGAATGAATGGTTCAGGTTAAGCTTTCATTAATGAAACCACCAGCCACATTCGCCCTGTACTAGGTTCAACCATTCTGAAATAGCTCCGGAGTGTCATCCACTTCTATCGGGCTTCCAGAATATATCTTTACCACTCCTATGGGGCTTTGCTCTCGGCCAAGACTGGCTTCCCTTCCCACATACAACTACCCTTCCAGCCCGATTGCCTGTGTACAGGACGTCTTGATGATAGCAATATATTGTTCTGTGCATAATTAAAAAGATGCATAAGTTTTTCGATTCTTTTATCAGCAGACAGAAAATTAAAATCTATCGAATTAAAATTCTGACCCCATTATTTGAACAGTCGTAGGAAAGAAAGAAAAAAAAGATCATATGAGGAGCAGATGAACCCATGTTTAAACCTAGGGAAGTTTTCGAAGATATGAGTGATTAGTGTTGCTGTGTGGCCCTCTCGGACCCTCAGATCTAAGGTCTGTGATCTTATTTGTGGGGTAGCCTGGAAGATTAAGCGTACAAAACGCATTCTTACAGATTGGACCAATTCAAACAAAACGTATGAAATTAAATCAGATATTTTAAGGTGGCCAAACTAAATCCGGTCAATCGTAATGAGTTTATCAATTGCAGTGCCTGTTTAGTTGAGGGTATTTGCTATAATGCAATATTTTATATGCTTCAAGAAGCGAAGCCAAGAGTACAGGCGCGGCCAACTGTGATATGTTCAGCTGCCGAGATGCAAAACCCCGTGTGAGCGGTAAGGTAATACTCTGGAAGACCTGTATTTCGAATTTCTGATGTCATATGTTGCGGTGGGAGAGATAGGGGTTTAATGCCACTCAGTTCTATACCTCGCCACTGTACCGGAGTCGCTAATTTTTCATAAAATAAAATTAAATCTATTGTGAGCTTATTGAGGAATTCATTCCTTTTTTGTTTTTTTGTTTTTTGTTTGTTTTGTTTGTATGTTTCTACCTGGTAGTTATGTGCATATTGTACAGCATGTTAGTAGAGTTTTAGGGAATAAGATTTCTATGAATTCACTGAAAGCAGAGCCTAGTTTCTTAAACTCTTACCTTTGCAGTATTTGGCTTACATAAATACTGATGATATTCTGGTAAATGTACATGCCATAACTCCGAAGTTAATGGATATAATTGAATACATCGGATTTTTAATTTCCTTCACACGATCTACAGCTTGAGGGTAAGGGTTGTTCACTACTTTTGACACCCTTACATAAATTTCACTAAAATCAATGGAATAAAACGCAATTAAGAGAGAGAGAGAGGGAGAGAGAGAGAGAGAGAGGAAGAGAGACAGGGGAAGGAAAGACTTTCACCATTCAGAAGATATCAGATTTGCTTTATTTTGCCAAAAGTTTTAGGAAGCATTAGTGATGCTTTAAACTCTGTCCCTGTTGTTTGCAATATAGGTACGCTTTAATTTCAGTATTACATTACGATCTCACATGCTGCACATTACCAACGGCTTAATATTGCTAAAGGGCCTGCGCCAGTCAACCGCTAAATCCCTTTGTACAATTTATGCTTTATTTGTCCGTTAACCAATGTTGGTCCCGCAGTAATAATACCTCTAAGTTTAATAAGAGTCTCTCTCTCTCTACCAGATACACAAGCTATTACAAAGGTTGACAGGTGTAACCTTTATTACGAAAATGATATGTCAAAGTGTTCAGTGAATGTAATGGAAAGTATTACAAAGCTAAAGTTCAGAAAGGATTAAGTGTAAAGCGACATTCAGGTATACGCTGTTTGTATCTCGCTCATGTTAGCGTGAAATAATACTGCGTTTTATGCTCCAAACTTACAAAATGGAACAAAATGTAGGTAATGAAAGTATTATTAAACTAAATATTAGTTAGAATATACACACCTGCTAATCTGTACTAAAGGGTACATATTGAATTTTCTGATTAGGTGATATTTTTCTCTCTGGGATTAATGAATGGGAATGCGATGCTTTTGATTTAGTTGATTCCATTGTGTGAGCAGTTTTCGTTTCCAAATATTAAAGTTGTGAAGCGACACAGTGAAATACAATAATTAAATAAGAATTCACTAACGAACGTATACCCTGACTATCACGGGCATATCTAAAGTTAAGCATTGGCGTAATGGAAATACTGGTACTCGTATAATGACGGATTATAAGCTTATTATTCATCACCTTTATTTCATACGAGAATACAGCGTTTCATGTACCTATTTATTATAATTTATTAAATATCTTGAGATATTTGATAAATGAGAAAGTAGAAATTTGTTTAATATCCTTTTAATAACTCGCAGCTCTATTTACTGTTAGATCATTTTTCTTCCTCTCCTCACACAACGTATCTGACCGAGCGAGATAGCTCCGCGGTAACGTGGCGGCTCGCTTTCGGGAGGATTCGGGCTCGATTCCCGTTTTTTTATTTTATTTATTTTTTATTTTTTTAAAATGTTCCCAGTGATTACTGTGTGGTTACTGTTACTCATTAACGCAATTACACACACACACTCAAACATCCATGCCCATGGCGGGACTCGAACACGCGACCCTCAGCTTGGCGGAGCGCCGAAGCTACACACTTCAGCGACCACGGCTACGAGGGCCGACAAGTTGGACGGCTACTCTGAACTTGGTTTTCCAAGGTTGGTAGGTGAATGCTGGGTAGTTTCTGCAATGTCGCGAGTTTTCCTATCCCCCATATCATTTCATTTCCTTGTCACCTTTCAAGTTCGGAGTATCGGGCGACTCGACGCCGTGACGGAGCATATGGCGGGGGAATTTGCTTTGCGTAATTGTCTGTCCTGACGTCGGTGTGTGACGAAACCTCAGCCACACCTCTTGCGAGGGAGGCTAGTGTGTGTAAAATGGGGATCTCACACTTGTAGACGTTATGGACCCCGTCTGTATCCGAGCCTGCGGCCCCAGGTGTGGTCGCCAACTGTGTTCGTAGTTTCACCCCTTCCTAATGAAGGTACATTACGTACAACAGGCCTCCTATGTGCTTTCGTGGCTAAATCCTCTTCGGCACCAATCTACATATAAGTCTAATTTTACTTTCTTAATTTTGTTATGTTTCCTTTATTTTTGTAAGCATGCAAGATGATATCAATACAGTCTCTACTTATAATCTTGCATCCTTTCTCTGTGACCTTTACTTAAATGAGTGTAAACATTTTTATGAAAAATCTACAAACATTGTAGAATCCGCATCTAATTCTGGTTTTGCCTTTCTGGTCATTTAAATGCCCAAACGTGGCGTTTAAATGGATGTGTACAGGTGTGTGCAAATAGTGCGTGAAATTTTAAAACTTATTTTTCTTGTCATCATGTTTTCTAAGATTTTTGCATTTTATAATGTTCATGATGCAATTTTGGTTCAAGCATATTTCAAATTTTCAGCATATTTCTTTGTAGCGGATGAAGATTTCTAAAGAACCAAACAGGTACAGCTTTGGATTCAGCGTATTAATAATTTTAGATACAATCGATTTCTAGCTACTTTATTTTCCCCCTTATTGGTATAAAGAAATATATACGAGAAATAATATAGAGAAATTAGAAGTTGAAAATGTTTAAGATTTCATCATTGGAACATTTCACATGAGACCGGAGCTTCACTTTCTGAATATTATTTTCTTCCAAATCGAGGTACATAGGAATACGGAAATAATTTTTTGCTATAGCTGTATTGGACAAATCTGTGACAGAATCTCAGAAAAATTGACCGAAGTTTATGCAAATTAGCAACTTTTTACCGCTCACACGGGGTTTGTATCTCGGCCAAAACTGTCGTCCCTCTCCGTTCACGGCTGTCCGCCTGCCTATGTGTACCAAATCTTCTTTACAATAGAAAAGTGTGCGATTAGCTCAAGACGAATAATCATTTCGAAATTCTTATGAGCAGACGGTAAATCGACAAAGGAACCAAAATTTCTCAATTAGCTGAAGGAAGAACATAAATCATAGGGTGGTTTCCAAAAGATTTCGTCAGGTTTAATACAGCAGAGGGGCCTGTGAATGAAATAAAGAACACGAATTGAATGAGTGCTGGTGTATCCCTCGCGTTGTCCAGTTGTAAGAATTTTGTGATTTTCGCTTGGGGTGGCGTTAAAAACTGTACAAACCATTGGAAAACCTTGAACAAAGCACAAAATTAAATCAGAAGTATTCTGTTGGCTGCCGAGACAGACAACCACGCGTGAGAGGTAAGGACATGTTCTTGAAGTCCTGTAGTTGGTATATCAGACATTAAGAACACCTACAAATCCCAAATTCTGCTCTACCCGTGGCACTGTAAACACAACGCTTGATTTTATATTTACATTATTAGGATGATACCGATTAGTAAAAATTGCGCATTAGCATTGTTTTAACAGATATCCTGGACTACTGGAAGTAAAAGGTAAAGGTACGTATCACGGAGGGGCCCCCGGAACCGGGGCAGAGCACCACAAGTAGGCGTTTGCGGTTCTTTTTGCTTCCAAGTGTCATTTGGGAGGGAGGAATTAGGGAACAGACCCGAAGGACGACGGAATCCGGATGCCAACGGGCGCAGCATGGACGGGGTTCCTAACCCTAAGTTTCCAGATAGAACGCATCCGACGCCGGCGGTCCCTACCCACCAACCACCAACCTCCAGGGACCCTGGGGCGGAGCCCACACGGAAGAGGGATCTAACTGAGTGGTACCGCAGCGACGCCAGCGAAGAAACCTTTACAAAGCGCAAGCCACCGTCCAGCCGCAACACGCCGAACACCGTCGCCTGGTCCTACAACCTGAAGCAGACGACAAGGAAGATGATGGGTACAGGAAATGAGAGGGAGGAGAGTCGCAGTAGCAGATAAACCACCCCAACATTCACCTGTCGACCCGGGGAAACCACGAAAAACCCATAGGCCAGAGTGGGCGGTCGCTAAGTATCGGTCCCGGGACCTCCCGAATGCGGGCTACAGACGTTGCCGCCTGAGCCATCCAGCTCGGTACTACTGGAAGTAGTATGTGAACTAAATTTATCCATAATTTAACTTGTAAATGTTAAATAATAGTTTTAAACCAATACGTAAAATGAAAATGATTGTGGGGTAATGCGCTGGTGTATTGTGACTTAGCTATTATTTTTATCATTTCAAAAAGTGTAAAGAGATATAAGTTAATTGTCAATGGAAATGTCTCTCTAATAGTTTTAAACCAATACGTCAAATGAAAATGATCGTGGGGTAATACCCTGTTGTATTGTGACTTAACTATTATTTTTATCATTTCATAAAGTGTAAAGAGATATAAGTTAATAGACAATGGAAATGTCTCTCTTTACACTGGTTCCACTGTGGAAAGAGAGGTACGCTCTCAATTACACCTTTTTCTCACTATTGCCCACCAACTGAGTAACCGCGGCTTTTTGATCACAGTAAAATATCTGGGAATTCAGCGAAAATGGTCGGATGGCGAGAATACCAGCAATTCTGTTGGATTGCTGCAGATTTAAGTTGTAGTGTTGTGAATGCATGATGCAGTGCAAGCAAAATGTTCTTCTCTAGAAGTAGAAGAGCTGTGATGGCAATGTCAAACAAAGAAGCAGAAGAATCGGGTATTTCAAAATCAGAATAATATTACAGCGTAAATTAGATACTAATTTGTAACAATGAGAATATTCAAGTTAGGGCAATTGTATTAAAAGGGGTACCTAATACCCTTATACAGTATTAATTGCAAATGCAATGCTAAAGTACTTGTATGTTGGAAAATTCTATGCAAAACCTGTGTGTTCTACATGCCAGCTACAGATTTTCATTGCGAGGATGACATTAATCCCCCAATAAAGAAATTCAAATTTGAGCTATCCAGAATGCTTAATAATGAATGTGAAATAAGGAAGTATGGTATATCTGCTACGCATGGAGAGGGAAATGGTATTATAGGTAAGACAAAAATGAACATAAATACTGAAGGTGTTGCAAACGAGGAACCACTGTTTATTGAAACAGAAACAAGAGGTAGTAATAGTAAAATGGAGAGGCCTAGAAGTTACAGAGGAAACCCAAAAATTCGAGTTTAGAAGGAGATACAAGAAAGCTAGGGAGGAAGGGAAGGCCAAAGCAATTTGGGCAAAGAGTGTTGCAGGAAACATAGTAATGTAAAATCAGAGAGAAAACTAAAACCACTAACTACAGTCTTGTAGGTTGAAGTGTTTAGATAGATTTTATGACAGGAAAGACAACATGGGAGCAGAGGCGAAAGGTGCATTAAGGTTGTAAGGCTGAGCCTATCCTAAAATATCAAATCCACTTCTTTTTTTGTTTTCATTTTAATATGTTCTAAATATTGCATTTTTCTCCAACTGTAATTTCTGGTTCATTGCTGAGCTCCGTGCAATTCACAGGAAAGCGCTGTTGACAGCGAGCGGCTTGTCAAGGCAGACGAAGGCAAAAGACGGTTTGCCTCGTTCACGCATGCGTCCGAGTGTCCAAAGTTTTGAGGGTAGGACAGGGTGAGGGGATTCGAAGAACTGCCTGCTGCTGTGAAGGCAAGCCTAAACAAACGTTTAGATTAATAGTAGCATTTGTATTTGTTGTAATTGTGAAGTACCGTGATAGTTTCACAAGAATGGATTTACCGGAGGATATTGTGGAGCTTCTAATAAAGGATACAACCTATTTTTCCAGACTAAGTTACGAAGAACAAATTGCAGATTAAGGATAAAAGACCAACATCTAATTTAATTATGGAACAAAAAGATGCTAAATGCGTAAGGCAATTTAAAACGCAATGGTTCACAACACCTTGGCTAACTGACAGCTCAAAGCGAAATAGACTCTATTGTTTTTACTGTTCACTTTTTGGAAAATACCGCTCAGAATGGTGTGAGTTAGGAATAGGGGTGGAGAAAAATATTGCTGCAAAAACAAATAAACACGAGACATCCGTAAAACATATTACAGCAGCTGTTTAATTTAATGAGCTGGGAAAAACTAGAATAGAGCATGCACTTTCAGAAGTCGCGGGTCATGCCATAAGGCACAATGAGAAAGTTGATTACAACAGACGTATAATAAAAAGGCTAATTTCGACAGTTTGCTTTTTGACGCAACCAGAACTAGCATTTTGGTCATGATGAATCCCAATCATCTATGAACAACGGGAAGTATTTACACACTTTAGAAGTTTTAGCTGAGGAAGAAAATTACTTAAGTGACCACTTGAATAGTACTGGTACTGTATTTAACGGCATTTCTTCTGGGATACAGAATGAGCTGATTCAATGTATTGCTGGTGTAATTAATGAACACATTTTGTTCAAAATGAAAACAATTTTTTTGTATCAAGCAGGCGAGACGACTGACTTGTCTACCAAGAGTCAAATGAGCGCTTTCTTGCGCTATGCAAATGTTCAATTTGGTGAAGTAGAAGAAACTTCTGTTGGATGTTATGATATTTTAAAAGACAGAACCGCAAAATGTTTAGCAGATGTACTCTTAAAAGTATTAAACACTTGGAAAATAGAGAAAAGCTAACATCACAAATATATTATGGTTGCACGGTAATGTAAGAACCTCTGGAGGCGTTGACACTCTTATAAAAAACTTAACCCCAATGCATTGTCTATACATTGCTATGCTCATCACCTGAACGTGGTCTTGCTTCATTGTTGTAAATAAATAACAGGAATAAAATTATTCATTATAGGCTTACTGGAATACATACATTTTTCAGCCTATCTTCTAAGAAAAGTGAATTACTCAGAGAGTGAGGTTTTAAATTACCTAGTCCCAATGAAACAAGAGGAAACTACCATTCCCGGGATGTAATGACAGTGATGAGTTAAAGGCGGCTTTGAAAAATGTAATGGAATCTGAAGGCTGGAATTCCAATTCTATAAATATCGCTTTGGGGTTCATTAGAAATTTGAATGGCCGTAAATTTGTATTTTTGATGCATTTCTTCAACAGAATGTTTGTATATTCAAGTGTTTTCACATTCTTCAGAAGACGAGTGCAGATATTAAGAGATGCCAAATTGAAATACAAAATTGTTCTTCAACTATTAGACAACTCAGATGCAAGGAAGTAATTCTTGACTGCATAGAAAATTTGCTAATCTTATGGACAGCAATTCTCACGGAAACGAAGACAGTGAGGACGAAGGTGAAGTTAGGTTTACGCAGAAACACGCAGGTTAAGAAGACTGTATTTTGAAATATGGATTGTATTACAGTTCAAATGGAAGTAAGATTTACAGATTTCCAGGAAATAAATTTCATTGAACTTTTGAACAAAGGAAAGTTCGCACAGTACAGCCGTCCAAAGGGTTTCCATAAATTAGCTTTGAAAGCTTAATTAAGAAGTACCCATTCTTAAAAGATAAATAATTTAAAAGGAGAGTTAACATACAGATATAGTTGGGAGGATAAACGGTTACCACTCAAGGACCTCTTTAAGTATTTGATAATCAACTGATTAAAAAAGGTTCTGCCAGAAACGGTGAATACTTTCCCTGATTTTGAGCATTCCAGCAACGACAGCTTCATGTGAAAGAAGTATGTGTACTATGAAGTGTGTGAAAATATTTGAAACCCAATGACTAATGCAAGGTTGTCCAATTTGCCAACTTTAGCGATTGAGAAAAGCGCAATTAAATCTGCATCCAGGAGCTATGAATCTGTGGAGAAGATAATCGAAGTCTTCGCAGAGAATAAGGATCGAAGGGTTGAACTTATAAAGAAAAAAATTAAGGTACCTAAGGTTTACAATTTTTTTATTGTATTACATTTTAAGTTATCTCAGTTGTAGTCTTAAGCAAAGATCAAATGCCGCCGTTTAGCGATGACACGTTTCTATGAAAATACTCGTAATAGTAGGGTCGAGATTAAGAAAAAATTGTGATAATAACTAGACAGCGCACTTTGGTTGGGAAGGTCGTGGAAATAGGTTATACCAGGTAACGAGTACATACACGGTGAACGTCAGAGCGCCAGTATTATCTGATAGTTCAACACTCCAATTCTTGTTTGTTTAGGAATAGCCAAGAGACGACATTCAGCTCGACAATGAGCTCGGTCGACACGTTGCTATAGTCTGTGTTATGTGTACTTTGTGGCTCACTCAATTAAAATACGCTGACAAGTATTCAAGAACTTCCGTTGGCCGTGTGCTGCATTTGCGCTAGCAAAATAAAACAACTACATTTTATTTTACTTTTAGGATAAGCTATTCATATTTGGAAGGTAAAATATGACTAAAATTGTTAATTGTACATTTACAAGAAATTCAGCCTACCCATCATACAAAACTACGCTTCGCTCCTGCATGGGAAATAACAATCGTCGACAATCTTATGTTGCAGGAGTGATTGAAATAAAGCCTCTAAAAATCTAGAGCAAAAGAACAAGATCCAAATAAGCAGCACTTTAGACAGATTTCTGTCACATATAGCCTGAAAGTAACCGGCGAAAACAGGCCTATTTGCGTAATAGATTGTGTGAATCTAACAGTTTTATTGATTCCATGATCCAAAGAAGAGCGATTGAAGCTGGAATCCTGCAAGACCAAAGAGGGAAACATGAATCTCCGCAGAAAATTCTCTTAAATAAAATTGAAGAGGCTCGTCAGCACCTCCTATCTACTTCCAGGCTATGCAAGCCATTGCACTCGTAAAAACTCTCAAACAAAGTATTTGGCACCTTTTGTTACCTTGGCACTGTTACATGAAGATTATGTAAAGAATTACTGTTCACAAAATCCAGTGCATCGCCGAGTGTACGAAAACATATTTCGCGATTTAGCACCTGATATAGGTAAAGATACCATAAACTGATGACAAGATTAATTTCAGATACGTATGACACAGAACAAAAAGGCAGTAAAAGCTCAACTGGAGGGACACCACCGCCAAGCTGACCTTGCTTATTCTGCTAAGTCAACTGTTAAGGAAACTTCTAAACATGGTCCGGAGAAAAGAATAACTTTCTATTTGTAGCAGTGTTTACCTACGCCAGTCCGACGTGACCGGTTCCGTGGCATATTATAAACGTCAGTTTGGGATGTTACAACTTGACTATACATGACTGCGACGAGAACCAAGCACAGTGCATTAAGTGGCGTGAGGCTTTGGCCGGAAGAGAAGCTAATGACATTGGGTTATATTTATATAAATATCTAACAGTCCTTGCATAATCAACAACGTTTGTAAACATGTATCTAATCCAACACATGTGCAGTCCATAACAAAAATAGTCACATATTATGTGCATGGCAGTCCTTCAAGATTCACAGCTATAAACAATAGTTCACAAATTTCTTCTGCCTGGACATACTCATATAGAATGTGATGCCGATCACAGTCAAATTGAAAAAAAGGGAAGAAGGAAATGAAGAGGAAATTCAGAGGACCGATCGAACATCTACATGTGTTATTCCAACTTACTGTGTCAGGTAGGAAAAAAGAAGCCTTTTATTGTAACTGAAAGGAACAAAAGTGATTTTCAAGAGTTCTCATCTCTCCTGAAAGGTCCACTGCAACTTACAGGAATAAACCAAAGTCACCAAAACTTAACTGGAGAGACCTAAAAGTGTGTCATGATTAGAAGAAAAGCCAAAGAATAATGTTTTGTAAGAATATTCTGGTAAACGTGCACCGTTTCAGGTTGTCAGCTTCGTCCGAAGAGGAAAAGCTAACCCAATATTCAGACCCCTCAGAGTTACAACGGACTCGTTCCAGCTACAAGTGAGAAGAAAAAGATCGTTTGTCTTTGCTTCCATACATTAACTCTGTATATCACAAGTTCTATGAGGAGTTGAACAATTGAAATGTAGTGAAGAATCTTCCGCCTTTCACAGATGAGGAAAGAAGTTCCGATTCTGAATGATGGTGATATCTAGCAGCCCATTTCATTAGGATACTTAAAAGCCAGACTAGACGCGCATTTCAAAAAAGGAAGAAATCACAAGGTAATGTTAATAGATTTCAAGAATTAGATAAACAATTACAAGATGAAAAGTTGCAAGCTCAAGAACGGTTCTTTAAAGTAATACTTAGCGTGGAGAATAATTGTTGGAGATCTTTCTTCAAATATGTGAGTAGACGCAGGGGAAATGAAGAGTGCATACCAGATCTTAACTTCAATGGGATCACAGTATTAAATGATGTGGACAAAGCGAACATATTAAATTCACATTCCATATCTGTTTTTCATAAATTGGAGGATAATTCTGAACAGGAAATTTGGGTTATCTCTTTTCCAAACCTTTAACTCAATAAACAAAAAAAAAGTTAAATTTGTCTTATTCATTTCATTGTTATCAAATGTAGAGAAAAGATTGTTAAATCAACTGCTGGCGCTGCATGAGCAGTTTTAGCTGATTTTTTTTTTGCAGTATTAAGTACGCTTTATTCTAAATTGCGCAGAAGGATCGAGATGTTGCAAAATCTAGGGTGCCCGATAACATACCTACCGAAATATTAAAGATTGAGGGAGAAGTCATAATTCCCTACCTAACGGTTTTGTTCAACCAGTCAATTAACAACAGTGCCTTACCAGAAAGTTGGAAAATTGCGATTGTAGTTCCGATTTATAAAGATGGCAATAAAACAGAAAGGAATAATTATCGACCAGTTAGTCTAACTTTAGTATTGTGTAAATTAATGGAGCATTTAATTGCAGAATATATACGGGAGGAGTTAGAAAACAAAACGTGGTTCCAGGAAGTGCAACATGGGTTTAGACCTGGGTACTCGTGCGAAAGCCAATAACTTCATTATTTCAAGACTTTAACAGATGAGGTGGATGCACGAGGAAAAACTGATGCAGTGGTGATAGATTTTTCTAAAGCTTTTGATGTAGTGCCGCATAATTTACTTATCCGGAAGTCAGCTAGTACAGGGATTGATAAACGCGTAGTTTTATGGAGTAAACAATTTTTGGATGGGAGAACAGAAAGGACAAACGTAGGTAAAGAACTGTCCGAAAGCGGCAAGTGAGCTCGGGTGTACCCCAAGGCTCAGTACTGAGTCTGCTTACTTGGTAAGATAGTTTGCAGATGATTGCATTGTTCACAATAAAATTCGGAATATTGGAGATGAATCCGGGCTTCAGGGTTATTTAAATGAAAAATAAGTAATTGGGCTGCTGCAAATAAAATGACAATCAATGCTAAGAAAAGTAAGTCCATTGCATTTAGCAGACCTAAGGGAGAAATCCTAAATAGCTATCACATGGGCGGGGAAACAATTTCGCAGGTAGACAGCTGCAAATATTTTGGTGTATACTTGGCGAGTAATGCTGGATGGGACGACCAGGTAAATTCGCATCTAGGAAAGCGTGGAAAACATTTTGCATAATGTGGATACTGAAAAAGGGGAGCGCAAAGTCCAGAGAAATTGCCTTTAAGTCTTTAATGCGCCCGGTTATGGAATATGGAGCATCATATTGGGACCCGTATAGAATGAATCAAATTGATTCGTTAGAAAAGATACAGGGAAGGACTATAACGTTCATAAAAAGAGTTAAATATTATGTGCCTACAAAAGGGGAAGAGATTAAATGGGAGCCTTTAAAAGTTTGGAGTAAGATGCATTGGTTATGCACATTATTTAAAGCCTGTGCTGGTTTAAAGCATGGGTTGCGTTAGTGAAAGATTGGATAAGCCGAAATATTACGGAAGAAACGACCATTTGTTTTAAATTAAGGGAAGAAGGCACAGAACTGACGTAGGAAAATTCTCCTTTGTTAGTAGAACCATTGAAGAATAGAACGAATTGCCTGTAGTAACATTTCAGGGTAACCTCTGTCCGTGAGGAAATTTAGGAGAAATCTGAATACAATAAATGTTGGATAATTAATTATAAACGTTACTTAGATGTATATTTGAAATTTTATAAACTTGTTCTGAATACTAATGGTAAACCTATTGGCTATTTTGACTGGCTAGGTAGTTAATTAACGTAAATATTAAAGCAATTAATTATTTCAAACTTTTAGCTGTTATGTTACACTGGTAACTATAATAATATGATTGTGGTTAGAAAGTTGTTCACATTATTGTTCATTGTATTGCTATTGTTTGTGCAGTTATTTTTTCTAATATTATTTTGGATATTTAACTCTGCCACTGGGTAATATCCATTTGCAGCGAATAAATACATACATAGATGATTTATTGCTTGTGTAATCCATAGTGATATGTCTGCATGATTACTTATTTTGAACTATGTATGGTGTGTGTGAAATAAACACCATTATAAAATGTTTATAGAAAGTACATAAATAGAAAATGCAGCTTTAACTACCTGGCTGGCGATTAAGGTATAAATAATACTCCAATATTCTGAGTTTTTTTATTTGTGGGCGCTCTTTAACTGCTGTGGTCCTTAGCGTTCCATTCTATATTGGGCATGAAAGACCGGTAATTTTGCTCAGAAGTCTCTTTATCAGGCTTGAGGTTCTTTTACGTGCCATGAAAATACGACACGGGACCACCGGCTTTACTTCGCTTCCGAAGGAAGCCATGCTAAGGATTTTTACGTCCGATGTAACATACATAGTTTTCCATGTACTTTGTGCTTCTTCCATGTGTGTATTAATGATACATTAATATTTATCAAACACAAAATAAACAAGAATACTTAATATTAACTTGTGAACATGGTAGTGAAAAGAGAGGTATCTCATAAAATCTTAATGCATAATGGGGTAAGTAATGATTAAGGTAACGCTCTTCGTTTAATTTTAAAGATAAAGAACAATAACTATCTAATTTTCTACGAAAAATGTAATCACAAAGTTCACAATATATAAGAAAAGCAGGTTTATTTTCAATGCGCGATCTTTCCTATTTAAATTATTCTACTACAACATTCAACACATAAAGGGTCTAGACCTGCCAATGCGACTACCGGCTTCACGCCCGCGTCCACAAGGCAGAGGTAGGCCATAATCCAACCGATACGGGGAGGTGATGTGGTCAACATTAACCATCCTCCAGCTAGAATATTGACCTCCATGCCCGGGATCGCTGCCTATCGCAGCTCCTCACTTTTCTCACGTTGCTGAGTGGGCACCAATCATGTACCTGGGACCTGAAATCCGCAGCATGGGTGGGATCGAACCTGGGCACATTCCGTAACCGGGAACCGGAGCTCCACCCTCCAGCTCACAGCGCCACGGCGCAGGACAATTTTAATACATTGGATGGACCATATTAGCAAGTTCTTTACCCTGAGGGAACACTTTCACGTTTATAAATTAACAATAATTAACTACTAATATGTGATGCACACACGTATTATCTGTTTGCTATGTTTTCAGAATCCAAAGCTTAAGGATTGTGTTAAAACCAGCATACGCCTTAAAAATTCACTAGCGTTTTTCCAATATGTTTTTGCGTGGATATAAACTCATTGGTTTTAATAGTCGTAAAGAAATATTAATTTATGTAATTAAAACTTGCAAAATTTATAGCAATAATTTTAGCTTTATTTTCAGTAACTCTAAATGTATCTCTCTCTTCTCTACTATTATCATTCCCGGTATAGCTATATTACTCGAGTACCTTTATTATGTGCCTCTGTTAAACGTATGTTTGAATTTCGTGATGTACCGCAACGAAAGAGAAGAAAGTAACGTTTCTAGAGACAAATTAAGTGAGTAAGTGAATAATAAATAAAAACGCCAGGCTCGAAGAGGTAATCCACACTATCACCCTTTGTTCTATGGCCATGTATAAGGAATGGTAGACCACTGCCTATGAAGTTGTTTGTTAGTCAGGTGTGATACTAAGAATAAATAGGGTCATGTCCATAAAATACAATTAAATGCGTGCGTTTTAAACTGCAAAATGCGCTTGTTGGAAATGCATGTTTAAGGTTCTAAACTGATGAAGCAATCCTTTATAGCAATACGCCACAGGGGTCCATCAGCAGCTGATACTGACTTGCTTACGGGGTGCTAATGCTGTAGAATGCGATGAGAATGCGTTATGATGGACAAACACGGTGAAGTTACATAAATGTCATCCGACATTACTAAACACTGGCGACGTCCAGATCGCCGTAAAATCTAGTCAGAAAATTTGAGGGCATCGGCTACTCTCCTCACGTTTGACACACCTCTGAAACTGTTGTAGCTCGCATTGTTCTGCTTCCTATTGTCTTCCGTTACGCAAACATTTTTCATTCAAAAGAGGTTTGTTAAACTATCAAGTTTGTAACTTTACCACATAGTATTGGCCATATAGGAGAAAGAAACAGTGCTAGCAGTGCCTTTACACAACTAATAGGAAGCCTACAGTGTGCATGTGGGTGTCAAAGACGGTGTTGAAATAAAGTACGCATTATTTGGCGATGCGGTAATATGCACCAAAAAGAACTAGTTATTTATGACACATGTGTAAAGGATAGGGTTTAATTTTGCAAGTAGGAATGTTTGCGAAACGAGGTCGTAGGCCGAGTGTAGTAATCCTACGAGCAAAATAAGAGCACTTTTAACGTGTGTAGCATACACTATTTTATACAGCCCTGGAATTTGTAAAATAACAATAAAATAATACTATATTGATTCCAGGCCTATATGAGGCGCCTAGAGCAAGCTCAACTGACGTGAGCATTGAGAATGTAGAGAATGTTCTGTTGATTCACTAGCATATATGCTGTATCATACTGTTTTGTGTTTTTTTAATTCAGTTTCATTCATTTTATCGAATATACAGATAATAATAAAAGTATAAGGATTCAGCTCAAAGAATGTACAAAACTGTGAATACAAGGAACAGACTAATTGGACAATGCATTGCAAGTATGACGATTTGAATTGTGAACAGTTAACGCGACCGCCATGGGAAATTAATCATGTAAAAAGACATAATGAAATATAAAAGCTAATCAAGCCGAGTCGGTTTATTAAACGTGTGCAAATACAAAGGGTAATTCCCATGTGGTTGGAATTGAAACCAAAGTTGTTATCAATGGAGTGACAAAAATATCGACGCAGTGGTGCGATAAAGTATAACTTTTAATTCGTGTGTCATGTGTTAAAAGTGCTAGTTTTAATTCCAGCTATCTAAAACAAAAATGTTTAATAAACATGGGTCTTCTAGCATACACGTTGTGGGATATGAGCACTGTCTTCTCCATTCTCCAACCTTTTCTTGACGTATGGCTTATTGCTATGGAGACGCCTACCGTCCGTAGCGTTTAGGCTATCCAAACATCAGTGGAGAGCCACTGCAATGCCTTACCCCTGCATCCACGATCAGCTCGGTGTTTATACATGTGCACCATTCCCACGCCGTGGATGTCAGCATTCAGCATCTTTCAATGTACTACAAGACACATGCTTATTACACGGCTTCTTCTTGTCATTGTGCATATTAACACCCTTGAATACAGTATACGTTTTTCATGCCATGGTGAGAACCATCTGTTTCAACAATGCCAGTGCGAGCGCATTTATTTGACCTACAATGTGAACCATCAGCGCTAGGGTAGAACACACGCGAAAGCAAACAAACCGTTTCTTAATTGAGCATGGTCAGAAATGCAGTTTTTTTTATTCTATTTTATTTTACATCGCTTTAACTCCTTGGTTATATCGCGACGGGTCTGTTGATGGACATCTCTTAGAACGATACGTGATGGACAGCTAGCCTTCTAGGTCTCATTTCTGTAACCCCTGCTTCATGCTGTGCAGATGGCATTAGGGTGCCGTCCAGTCTAACCGCCGCCCTCACACAGAAAGGCGGACAGTTAGCTTTCAAGGTCTCATCCCTGTAATTGTTCAAATCTTTAAAGGGAATATGGAATGAAGCACACTATTATAATGGTTTTTATGTCTTTAATTTGCAATGAACAGCAGGTAATGTCAGAATACACCAATGGTTGAAATACAGGGTAGTTAGCAATAAAAATGCATGTAAATCTTGAGGTTATCCAGTGGTTTCATAAACACATATTATAAACAAAACTTTGATCATGAACAAAATATATGTAAAACATAGGTTCATTTTGACCGTATGAACTAACCTTAGATAAGAATAAAGGAACACAACTTCACATTTCTGCAAATAAATGTATTAAAGGACAGATATTTAAATTTTCCTATATTGATTGAAGTATAAGTTTATAACTCTATCTTTGTTCCACTAGTTTCAATACATTTTGGGATATTTTACTGGAAGAAGCAAGTCTTGACACAGATCTGAGATAGTTCTCAATAATTATAGTAGGGTTGGATAAGATATAAATGGTTGCCAGTTAAGCAGAATCATAGGATCGGTTGGCTAATTTGGTTAAAAACGAAAGGAAACGAATACAGATATTCCTTGAGTATTATTTCTTTCACGGAATTAAATTTCAGTGTATATACTATTTATAAAAAGCTAATTGAATTAAAAAACTTTAATCGGTAGTCTGTGCACTTGAGTGTAATATCCATTATCGCTACTATAGAACGCACAGTGAACTTCGTTGTTGCTTATTATATACGTTTTGCATTACGAATATCCGCTGATTTCCTATTTTAATATAAAACATCTCAACGTTGATTAATTTTATTGCAATTTCCCCTTTCATTATGCACGGCAGACACTTTGTGTAGCCCTTTCTACCGCCTTGTTACGTGTTATAATCCTCCCGATCGTCTCTCCCTCTCTTTTCTACTGGTAATGCCCCAGCTCCAGCTGGGAGCTAAAATATGCCCTAGCGCCAATGGGCTTGCTTTGACATGCCTGATCTATTCGGATGTGTGGAACCAATTACAAAAACAGATAATTGTGCAGTATAACATTCGCAGTCTATCAGCACCAGCAAACAGTATATTGATTCGTTTTCCCCATCTTGTACTTTCCACGTTGACTTTGAAATTTACTCCGGAGACAGAAATGCTTCTTTTTCTTTAACTGCTTACCCTCCTCTTTGTTGGACTTACTCCCTAAGGACTTACAAGCCAAAGCCTTCTGTCAGTAGCCTGTCGAGGAGCAAACAAACTTTGGATCATAGCATATCTAGGATGGGTGATCAGCCCAATGCCTGTAATAGCGGTGAAGAAGAAGGAAATGAAATGCAGTGAAAGAAGGAATTATATGGGAATTCGCGGATCAAATCATGCAACCTAGCCTTCGCCTAGCGACCGAAGAAAACCGCGAAAAAAACCTTAGGTTAGATTGGTAGCCCTGGGGGTTTGAACCCGGTATCTCTCAAGTAGCAACACACGATACCACCTAAGCCATCCCGCTCAGCGAGACAGAAATACACAGCGTTCAGTATGCATAGGTCTTTCTTAGTAAGAGGACATTGGGCTAAAATTTCCCCATTTTTACTACTTCTGGCCAACATTTTAAAATTTTTACTTTTGTACGTCAAACTATTTCAGGTTTTCTGTTTCATGTTGTCTCACTAGCCTTCTTTTATGACCGGTTTGAATCGTAGCGGATATTTTAATAATTCTAGGTGTCACATTTAAAATTGTTTCCTCTTTTGTTCTACCTCATACATATTCTACGTTGTATTCAGAGTGAAAATGGAAGCAGAAATGACCAAATGGGGAGTCAAACATTTCGAGCTCGTCTAAACCTACAGGTAAATACCGCATAAATACTTTCAGGTGTGTTATTCACACGAGTAAATTCCACACAATATGTTATCGGTAATGTTTTGCCACAGGTAAATTCCACATCAGCTGGCTGGTACTCTGTGCTGTGCTGTGTGCTAGACTCTTGTTTCATGTGCTTGTACCTCACATGCTCTGTGGTAGACGTCGAGTTCTCGTCATGGAAGTGAAGCATCGTATGTCTGAAAATGTTGGTCTTGCTTATCATCGATGGTTATGTTAATTATAAGCAGAATACCTTAAAAAAGTGGTGAAGATTTTGGAGATGCACTACAGGTAAACATGTCATGTTAAAGTGTATAGAGTTGCGGAGAGCAATATTATTTCTCATAGTGATGCACAACATTGTCATATAGGGCTGGAAGGTGGTAATTTTTCTTTAGACAAGATTTTTCCCTAGCCTCTCCAGAGTCTGGAAGTATGAATAAGGGAGTGTGTGTGTGTGTGTGAAAATGTAGAATTTTCTAATGTAGAAAACCCAAAGTAACAACCAAAAACACACTGACAGCGATATACGAGTTAACACCATTGTCAATATGTTCCAAAGGTAAAGGCCGCGATATGACAATTGCAGTTAAAGGAGGGGTACAAATGGAACATTAAAAACAAGCATGGCCGTATACAAACATTCAGAGCAAACTTGTGAGCACTACTGCAAACATAAATATGGGAGAAAATATATCGGCAGGTCCATCAAAAATAGTTCACATAGAGATTGAAGAAAGTGATGCCAAATTATATAATTTGATGTTAGTGATGTCGCTCGTGTACGAAAGAAACATCCTACACTCAGGACCATATTTAGAGGGGGGATTTTAGGGTTCATCCCCCCGAGACTTCTGACAATTTTATTTATTTAAATTCATAGCAAACCAATATGGAAAAATGTCGCTAGATAATGGTAGGTCTATTGCTAGTAGCACATTTACAAGAAAAAGGGTAACTTAATATCGTGGCCTTACAGAGGTAAGGTGACCATACATTCCGGTTTTCGAAGTAGTCTCCATGTCTTGTGCTGTAAGGTGGAATATCCTCATTCCGGTGAGTTTTTCCTGTCTATATAATGTCTCCAAGCAAGTTTCTTATCCATGTAACGTCTATATACTACGGAGTAGGTACATGGTAACTGTGTGGGGTACTGTTAAGTTTAGATCTACTTGTGGAAAACCTCCCCTCGAATTTTTTTTCTGGGTACGGGCATGCCTACACTGCCAGAAAGACGTGAGGCCGCAACAAGTAAATTGTAAAGTAAAGTTGAAAACGGTAAGTGGAGAAGTTTTTTTATTATGGGGCGAGAATAAATCTGGAGTTGTGGTGTTTTGTAAACTTTAAAATTGGTGAATTGTTAACTTTAAAATGTTCTAGTCAATTTAAAAACATTTACATGGATGGAACATAAATATTTGGTTACAGATATTCACTACTCATGCTATTCACAATGAAAACTACATACCACCACCATTTTTGTTTACGACCCGATTAGAGGAGTTGTGGTGTTTTGTAAACTTTAAAATTGGTGAATTGTTAACTTTAAAATGTTCTAGTCAATTTAAAAACATTTACATGGATGGAACATAAATATTTGGTTACAGATATTCACTACTCATGCTATTCACAATGAAAACTACATACCACCACCATTTTTGTTTACGACCCGATTAGAAAGAAGCAACGTACTCTAAACGTTTCAATATTGTTAACAAATGTAAATATGCAAATGCTACCTTTGAACCTGAAATCGTGATGGTAGACTTTGAAATTGCAATCCATAACGCTATTCTATCTCTTGGCCCAAAGCTGTAATACGCGGCTGTAGATTTTACTTGGCTCGAGTATGGCATACACAATTACAGAAACTGGGCTTAAGTCAAGAACACGATAACAAGCAAGTTAAATAAGGCATGGTTCAGGTATACTTTTGGAGTATCGTACTTGAAACCAGAGGATATTGGGGGTTGTTTCAGCTTGGATTTTGTATGTGTGCAGTCTGAACATCCTAGTAACTGTTTTTCTAGATTATTTTGTTGAGCCATATATAGACGAAGGAGCAACAGAAAATACGTAATACGTGCAAATCACTTCATTCCCGGTTTAATGTTAGCTTTTACAATACACATTCAATATTATGCCTTTTTCTAGATACTTTAAAGACATTTCAAACCGAGTCCTATGTAAAATCTCTAGTATGAACGAAGTTAAATAACGATAGATGTACTCAAAAGTCATGTTTAGACGATAGCATATTTCAGAAAATTTGGTGAAGTGCTATGCAGAGAGGAGTGTATATATAAAGACAACAGGAAAATTTGTTTCTTGTAAATATTTTTAAAGTAATGGAAATTTATTATTGAAATTCTTCTATTAACATTGACATCCAGAAATGGAAAGGGATATATTTTTAACCACACTTGATTTCTTATAAATCAGCTAATCCCAACTCCGGATAAAGCGAGGGGGAGAATGTAATCCCTTTTACTTTCGTGTTAAACACTGTGCGGAACTTGCCTTTGGGCATTGGCACTGAAATTTTGTTGCGATGTTATCGCAATGCCCAAATTTTATGCGAACTTGCCTATGAAAATGCAGGATTTGGCCCTGCCCAACCGAATGATAGCAGAGAAAGACAGTAATTAACGTCTATTATATCATTTAAAATATTCAAATATGTATAAGAATAATGTGCCTGTCCAGTTTTTGAACTGTCACTTCTCTAAGTTATCAATGTCACTTCAATGTTTTTATCCTTAGTTCAACTTTCTCCGAGAATTCACTTAGTTCACACCATCACTTCACTAATGTGAACTATTTCAGTTCCCCCTGCCACTTCACTTAGTTTTCACAATCACTTTACTTTCTTCTGACTTAGCGGAGTAACGAATACGCACGACGTGCCTCTTCTTCCGGACGGTTCACTCGCTGGTGAGTCGAACACAAGACTTCTCCGATATCTCGCGGAAGCAGCGCTCACTGCATGTCACAACAGTCACAATAAACTCTCTCGGCGAACCACACTTTTCGTTGCACCTGAAACGCACTCGCTCATTCGCTCACTGACTAAAATTCACTTGCACGAACGCTCGCTTGTATAGCCGTTGGAAATTTCCACAGAGTTCTAGCACGTTCGAGATGGAGAAAATCCAGAAGATTCAGGTAACTTTATGATAGCGCTTCCGGTGTTTACGGTAGCGAGTGCTATTTTCCTTTGTACATCTCCGACTGTCCGGTGCCGACCTCCCGATAACCTTGAGGCACAGCTGCTGCGTCACAATAATTATTAACATCACATAGGGAAATGTTTTTATATTATACTAGTATGTAATAACAAAGTTTTGTGAGAAGTTATTGTATTTCTATATTAAAGATACGTTCGTTATAGGAGGAAATATGTTCTAAAAGTGGATATTCTACACAAGATTTAGCCGAGGAGAGTGACGACGAAGAGTATTCTATAGCGAGGGCTAACTTGCATTAAATGCATTACACCGTGATTGAAGAGATAAACAGATCTGACTTAACATGGGGTATTTCCAGGAGGGCTTGCATAAATGTACCAGGTGATTGAGAGAATCGGACAATAAAAACACGAGATGACAATTTGCTAATTTTCCGGTAAATTGTCAGAAGTGGTAATATCAGTAACCGCTATTGAGAACAAAATAGTACCTGGACGTCAACATTTTCCAAGATTATATATATCATAGGGGAGCTTTGGCTTCGAAAGTGTAGTAATAGTTCTGTTTCAAAAATGTGGTCATAGAATGTTCTATTTAATAATGATGTGATAGGAGGATGTCTTAGCAAATAATTACACCAAGAGCACGTGGTCAAGTTCAGTACGAATGATAAGCTTCCATTAAGTGAATGGGCATTCAGTGATTTTAATTATCGCGAGAAAGTTGTTCCGAATAAAGAGAAACTACATACAGTACGGAACTGGTGAAAATAACACCAGCAAACACCGTATATCAAATGAACAGACAACGAACTAGACTTCTACTACTCCTGCTGCACAACATCTTTTCCACTGCTAGACCTTTTTAGAATAATCAACGTTTAGTATATAACAGGAGGAATTTTTTTTTGTAAATTCTTACTACACCACACGCGAGATCTAGGAATGACTTACACGATATATAGGGTATTACAGAATTCAACCGAGAAACTTCAGGGATTACAAAGGAGCGTTAAACGAACACTTTGATATTTACACTTATGTCCTTTTAGCTTCATGCCTGTTTGTAATAGATCAAAATCAATCATGAGCTTAGTACGTCACTGATACAACTTCCCTGAGTTGTTGCTGCTGCTTGATAATTGTGGCCATACTATGTTCTAACCTTCCATGTAAATATCTCCGTAACACGCCCTTAGCTTTAAAAGAAGTGCGAGAAAATTGGATTCACTCCAAATGTACGCCATTCACCTGTTTGAAAAAAAAATGTTAGCCGCTTGTACAGGGTTTGAAGCCAGCACTACGAGACTGACAACCAAGCACGCTGATGACTGCACTATTGCTGCAGTTGTTTGATTTTCTAAGTATGATACTCCATGTGAAAGTGGAGGTATCACTGATGCACTCACAGCTCATAACCAGGCATTGGAGCTTCTAACCATTAAAGCCAGAACATAAGGTAAATAAGTTGAAATGTTACTAGACCTTAGGTACGGATATCGCAGGTAACCCACCACCCCTATCCCACGTTTTCTCATTTGCAGACAGCAGTCAAACTGCTGTAATCTGCCTTAGCCGCTGTGGTCCGCGTTCTTTCGTGATAATGCTTTGTGTTGATAACTTGAAGGCAACTGTTTAAGAACTTTTATGACTGCTTTAACTTTGAAAACATCACAATTTTCGCACTTGTGAAGTCGAATTTAACCGTTTTAGACTGGAAATTAGTACAGCATTCATATTAATCTTTATTTATTTGCATTTACCAGTACGAATACTTAAATGAAAAATAATTAAGTAGCTTCAAGGTTTGTCGTCACACACCATAGGTTTCCTATATTGAGGTGTTCCTATACTACCCCTCTGTATTGGTTGAATTCTATACTACAGTATATCATAAATCCTTGCTCCTTAATCATCCGTATACAATTAACTTCCAAAATAGCCCTGAGAACCATCAAATAACCAGTCGTAGACAAGATAAACATAGCCATCTCTACTACGGGATGAAGGCACCTGCGATTTGCATCACTATCATAGAAGAGGCTCTGGCAAACATCAACAGTACAGGTTAATTTTCCTAAACCACTCCGCTTCACCATCCACAGGAGAAAAACTGTCTCGAGGCAGCAACAAATTGTTGAAAATATTAAAGAAGTTTAGAAGGAAGCTGTCTGACGGATTAGTAGATGCTGTTGATCTATTCCAAGTACAGTGCATAATCCTAACGTTTACAAGATGTTTTCTGGCTTTGCGTTTTTCTGGAATTTTCATGTTTGTTAAAATGCACTTAGCGACACAATTTTTTGTGAGCTTAACGTCCTTTAAAAGGGTAAGTCATATTGGGCATCAATGAATCAAACGGGGGAAATGAGATCGGGGAGAGCTTAAAAGTTTATCCTCTGAGGATTTGGAGAAAATCGCTATTCAGGTAACTCAATTTAAACGAGATTCAAACTCAAGAACTCTTTAGTGTAAGCAGACATGCTACCTCCGCACCCTAGAGTTGTCTTTTCTCCTGTGAAACGTTTAGCTCATGTTTATATTGTATAAACAATATAAAGTGATTTGTGCTTTTATGTAGTAAACATATTATTGATTTTTGTATACCTACTAATATAAACAATAAGGCAAACTTTGGCTGGAATAAACATTTTATAATTTGGAATACACACTATGTCATCAAAAGTATCCGGACACTCTCACAAACATACGTTTTTCATCTTAGGCGCATTGTGCTGCCACCTACTGCTTGGTACTCATTATCCGCGACCTCAGTAGTCATTAGACATCGTGAAACAGCAGAATGGGACGCTCCGTGGAACTCACGGACTTCGAATGTCGTCAGGTGATTGGGTGTCACTTTTTTCAGAAGTCTGTACGCGAGATTTCCACACTCCTAAACATCCCTAGGCCCACTGTTTCTGATGTGATAGTGAAGTGGAAACGTGAAGGGGCATGTACAGCACAAAAGCGTACAGGCCGACCTTGTCTGTTGACTGACAGAGACCGCCGACATTTGAAGAGGGTCGTAAAGAGTAATAGGCAGACATCTATCCAGACCATCACACAGGAATTCCAAACTGCATCAGGATCCACTCTAAGTACTATAACCGTTAGGCGTGAGGTGAGAAATCTTGGATCCATGGTCGAGCGGCTGCTCATAAGCCACACATCACGCAGGAAAATGCCGACGCCTCGCTTGGTGTAAGGAGCGTCAATATTACACGATTGAACACTGGCAAAACGTTGTGTGGAGTGACGAATCACGGTACACAATGTGGATATGCGATGGCAGGGTGTGGGTATGGCGAATGCCCGGTGAACGTCATCTGCCAGCGTGTGTAGTGCCAACAGTGAAATTCGGAGGTGGTGGTGTTATGGTGTGGTCGTGTTTTTCCTGGAGGGTGCTTGTACCCCTTGTTGTTTTGCGTGGCACGATCACAGCGCAGACCTACATTGATATTTTAAGCACCTTCTTGCTTCCCACTGTTGAAGAGCAATTCGGGGATGGCGATTGTATCTTTCAACACGATCGAGCACCTGTTCATACTGCACGGGCTGTGGCGGAGTGGTTATACGACAATAACATCCCTGACCTGCACAGAGTCCTGATTTGAATCCTATAGAACACCTTTGGGATGTTTTGGAACGCCGACTTCGTGACAGGCCTCACCGACCTACATCGACACCTCTCCTCAGTTCCGCACTCTGTGAAGAATGGGCTGCCATTCCCCAAGAAACCTTCCAACACCTGATTGAAAGTATGCCTGCGAGAGTGAACGCTGTTATCGAGGCTAAATGTGAGCCAACGCCATATTGACTTCCAGCATTACCAATGGAGGGCGCCACGAACTTGTACGTCATTTTCAGCCAGGTGTCCGGATACTTTTGATCACGTAGTGTATGTAGATTGAAATATATTCATACTGAAAAGCTTTCATCAATTTTAATTGTACATGTTTACATTATTAAAATATCAGGAGAAAAACTTGCAACACTAGGATCATTTTATACAAGGCGACTATAAATCTTATCAAACCGTGCAGACACGATAGAGTTTGAGGTAAAATATTCAAAGATGATATGATAGGAATTTTAATGACACAGCTCTATAATTTACATTTGGAACTCTTCTTTGTGAAATGTAGAAGTTAATAATTTCAGACCTATGCCCCCTTGACAATAATGTTGATGGTTCGTACATGTAGCTGGATTTATGAGTGCACACACACGCAGACGGGTATTTGTGATAACCATTAAGCACCTGAGTGTTGCACTTCTTTACTAATGAAACAATTGTCCGGAAACCACAAAGCTCAGTAGCTTGAAAACATTGCTCCAGCAATCCGATTTACAAAAGCACTTCTGCATTCCAGAAAGGCATTGTACAACGAATAGGGAGTCCAGTTGGTAAGAAGTATCAAACAATAGCAGAGAAAACAACAAAGCCATGGTACACTCATTCCCTCCCTACGCCCTATGGCTCTTCCAATCCGCCCTTCTACTGGATTTCGTTTTACTTCGGAATCTTAGTCAACCTATACCTATCTTTGTTCTCTTTGTGTAACACTATCAACGCAATGTTGGAACGCTTTGGGGCTACAAAACCAAGATACAAAACAAAGGCGTAATATTTATTTTCTTTGCAACACTTTAATAAGCCTATTCTCTGTGATTTTATCTTCTAAAAATCGTATATAGCTTTGTTTCTCTCTCTCTCCCCTTCCCTCTCTCATGCATAAACATTGCTTAAATTCGGAATTCCTAATACAGTCTCGGGTTTACACACTCACTATTTACCCTTTAAGTTTATGAAAGGGTGTATTTCGAAAAGATTATGATTGTGGTAATCAACAAGAAATCATACTTTCGTCGATATCTTGAGTTGATATTAAATCAACTCAGCTAAAGAGTAGTTGAAATCCTACGCTGGGTTGGTTGTATTCCGTCTATATTAGAAACACACACACACACTTACAGTTAGTTTAGAATGTCATAGCTGTGATCACAGAGGTTAAAGGAGACAGCACTCATTAACACTGTAACGTTAGTAATGTTACACTAATAGAGCGGGATGGCTCAGGCAGTAACGTCTGTGGCCCGCATTTGGGAGGTCCCGGGTTCCCGCCCCCTCTGATCCATAGATTTTACGGGTATTTTTCCGGGTCATCAGCCGAATGCTGGAGCAGTGTCTTTCATCCTCCAAGTTTATTGTCCCTCCATTTCGTTCCATTAATCATTTCATTCATCCTTCACCCAGTTTGGTCCTTTTCAGGGTTGGAAGTATCGGCGATAATGCTTCCGTGCAGCGTAGCAGGGAAAAAGATGCTCCTTGGGAACTTTCTCCGGCCCTCGGTCTTCGGCTGGTTGTCGTGGTATAAGGACGGCCCCTGCGGGGGCGTTGGACCCTATGTCGGGCAGATTACCCGGTCTGCCTTTACGACTGCGGAGGTGTCTATGTCTGGAAACTGTAGGGCCCCTGTCATTGCTGTTCCGTCACCTCTGGTTCCGGTAGACCGGTGTCTCAACTACATCACCCCTCCCTCCTGGGGGCGCCCCCTCATGGGACGCAGGTGCAACATCCGCATTCCCTGGACGGTACCGAGTCCCCTCCGATACCCATGCCATTCCATTCCAGTGTTACACTGTTTAAGTTTAAATGGATGTATACTTATGTGCAAAAAAGTGGCCCATATAGGAAAGGGATGGTTTAGGTTGTTGAATAAATTTATAGCTCTGGCCTCTCCAAGAATTAGCCCCCATCCACAATGAAAATTAATGCGTAAGCAAAACGTGAAATTAAAAACTAGATGATACGTATTGTAATGGAACCGTTCACAATGAATACGTAAACATAAAAATAAACACTGAATTAAACGTAAATTAGAAGCTTGCAAGGTCCAAGCTTTCAAGTTTATGTCTACGTCAAACAGAAGAAACTAGTCAATCAGAGAGCGATTCTCATCAGGTGATTATTCTGCCATCTCACTTCATACTTTCCATCGCCATATGTTGCCTCGCTGACTGCCTTTCTGTGTAAGATCACGGGCCAGGAATTGCTGGAATATCTATAAAAATGATAGCAAAACTAATTGTGATGTAATGTGGTGTTTTTCTGCGAATTTATCGTCCTTTAACCGGACAGCTAGCTCTTGTTTATTTTTATACATGTACATAACCTCTTTCGTCGTGTGTACCGCCATATAGCTCAGATCTCATGCCCTTTGCGATTGGCGGCTGTTTATGTTTCCATTTGTCATTGTGAATGACAACGTATTGTGGTAAGTTTATGCTTAAGTTTAACGTCGTTATGTTAATGCTCAATTTTCATTGCGAGCTGCCCCTAACCCTCTTCCTCTCTTGCTTAACTCTAGCCACGTTATTGACAAGTCAGTTGAGGGTGAACGGAGGGTAACCACGAGTTGTCTAGGCTCTTAGTAGTTTAACACCGTAGGTTAATAATAACCATGACAATATTAATAAGCAGACGATAATATCCCATATATTTAATGATTTTTTTAATACCAGGGATATGCCAATGTCGTCAGTGTGCAATTATTATCACTGTTACTTTCTTGATAATTTCCCCACCAATAGGATTGGGATGCGGTTTTTCGAAGCGTGTCACACAGTTCAGCGGCCCTTGCAGCGTTACATTCCTGTTTCATGCCGGCAATAACTTAAGACGTGTTTTCCATGTTTACTTCAGAAGAAACGTTTGAAATAAGCATTAGGGCTATTGTACATGTTTACTTTGTCTACTATGTGTAGTAAGCAGGGAAAGCATTATATTCCACTCATAACTTCGATGTCGGCATTTCTCAGGAAATATATGTTTTGAGACCCTCTAAACCCAAAAGAAATAATTTTTAGAAAAACGTTCGTGCGTGTGTCTGTGAGCAGCATAACTGAAAAAAGAAAAGTCGCGAAAATACCAAATTTGGTATTTAAGTTCAGTGTCTTCCAAAGATTTGACACGAAGATTTCCAAGAAAATGCTCCACCTCAACTACTTTTTATACTTACTTTATTACTACTTTATTACTTTTCAAAGGTTTGATTTTCTAAAAAATACCTCTAACAAATTTTATTACAATACCATATATTAAAGATATTTACATGAGAAAATACATATATATCTTGACTTTCCTGGAAATAGCCTGTGAAGTACTCTTCATTCGAAAAGAATTTTGTATAATCTTCTATAACTAGTAAATGTTAAGCGATAGACGAAAACGCATTACACAAAAATGTAGTTCTCTTTAAAGCAAAATTTAATTCAAATGATTTTTTTTGTGGCATAAGCCATTTCCGAGACATCCGTTATTAATAGTTCCAATTGTCCAAGACTTTTGTCATTCTTTCCTATTGATTTTCAGTTATTTTTCGGGATTGCATGGAAAACGTAAGGAACTTTAAGATCAATTTAAAGCGTGCAGTTCTTAAACATTTGACTATTGCTGGTCCCTATGCATCTTCAATGAAATGTGCAATATAGCTATTTCTGGAGTAACGCTTTATCTGGAGTAATCTGAAGTCGGTACAAAAATAAGCTTTAGTAAGAATAACACTAATAAACCATAGAGGGTGGAGAAAGTCATGTGAAAGTAACTCATGAGATTTTTATCAGCACTGGTACCTTATCTCTCATCACCCCTTCTTTAGCATACTCCATTGAGCTGGGCTACCGCTCTTTATTTACACTAATCTAAACGCATTAAATGAAAGCATTTCTAAGGCCCTCGTTTCACACTCAGTATAAAATCCTTCAGTGGATCAGTTTTCTCTCTGGGAGTTTGTTTTAAACCTGTTACAGAGAGAAGTAATTAGGACCATGTGAAGTGCAGTCTTAGTTATAGGTACTGACGGAAACCTTAGAGGAAAAAATCCACCTTTTTGTTCTAGTGGAATGGACTAATTTTTCTGCTCACAGGAGTTGACAACTTTACTATAAATAATATATTCACATTCTCATTATACAGGATGTAACAAAAATGTACTGCACAAATTACAGGACACATTCCTCACACGTAGACGAAGAAATTATATTATATGAACATGATCTGGAAACACTTTGTTTCGATGTTACAGCTCATTTTCTCCAACTCATTAATCATGGGAAACACACACAAATAGAACGTTAGAATCATGGGGAACATGCGCTCTTGGTTACGTCTGGTTACGTTGTCATTATCGTAGGTGCACCGCCAGTCTTTTTGTTTTACATGTCCCTGTTGCATTGCGACTTACTCATTGCTTGTTTACAGGTAACATCAACTGTTCCAGTGAGCAGTACGACCTTGGCAAGCACATGGGTTACTACGTACTAGTAGAGTTGATCACAGACTTGGCTCGTGCAACGACAGTACACAAATGCAAAGATGGTAGATGCGCATTTGATGTATGGATTAACAGACAGCAATGGCGCTTGCGCTCAACGTTTGTACCGGGAGAGATCTCCAGGATAAAAGTGCCCCGGCAGGAAAACGTTTGAAGTCATTGATCGTCATCTTAGGGAACATGGGGCATTTCAACCTGATACTCGAGACCTGGGGAGGCCTAGAAGGAGGAAGACACCGCAACGGGAGGTGGCAGTTCTTCAGGCAGTTGACGACGACCCTAGTAGACGACAAGGCAAGTAGCTGCAACAATGAATGTTGACCACATGACTGTTTGGCGAGTGTTACACGAGGTCCGGCTGTATTCATACCAGCGTGTGCAGGCACTATCAGCAACTCATTTTCCTGCACGGGTACGCTTCTGCAAATGGTTTATGCAACAAAGTGTCAATCCTAATTTTAGTGCAACGGTGCTGTTCACAGATGAGGCGTCGTTTCAACGAGATCAGATTGTAAATTATCACAATCGGGATGTATGGGCTGACGTCAATCCTCACGCAACTGTTGAAGCAAGTCATAAACGGATTTTCTGTAATTTTTGGGCCCGCATTATTGGTGACTGTTTGGTAGGACCTCACGTTCTTCCACCCAGGCTCAACGGACAAAGTTACCATAATTTCGTAGAGAATGTTCTACCTGGTCGGTTAGCAGATGTGTCTTTAGCTGTGCGACAAAATATGTACGTCATGCACGATGGATAACCTCCTCATTTCAGTGCCAATGTCCGTCGGCTTCTCAATAACAGATTCAGTGACAGATGGATAGGTAGAGGTGGACCAAATCCCTGGCCCGCACACTCTCCGGACCTAAACTCACTGGACTTTTATTTGTGGGGGCATTTTAAAGCTCTTGTGTATCGAACCCCAGTACCAGATGTTCAGAGTCTCCGTGCCCGTATTATGGAAGGCTGCGAAACCATACGCAGTACTCCAGGGATACATCAACGCATTCGGGATTCACTACAACGGCGGGTTGAAGCATGTATCAATACTCACGGAGGGCATATTGAACATCTCCTGTGAGAAAGAGTTGCATGTGGTATGCTGGTACACTCTATTCTTGTGTGTTTCCCGTGATTAATGAGTTAGAGAAAATGAGTTGTAACATGGAAACAAAGCGTTTCCAGATCCATGTTCATATAACATAATTTCTTCGTCTACGTGTGAGGAATGTGTCCTGCAATTTTTGCCCTACATTTTGTTACATCTTGTATGTACATGAACAGGAAACATAAGAAAGCTAAAACATCCTCACAACTTAAAACACTGCATTTGACTTTTCACACAAAACTTGACTGACATCTACTAACGGGAAGAGCGGCTATACAGATTTTAATCACAATACTGTATGTAAGCATTTATTTATTCATTCCTTCATTTATTTAACATATTAAGCAACAACTTGCATAAATCGGGTTGCTGCGTTGGAAAACTAAAAGAATCAATTTAATAATTGGCTTGTTTATTTGAAGCTTAAAGAAACAAACTAAAACATGAATATATATATATATATATATATATATATATATATATATATATATATTATAAAGAAAATTAATAATAGAAATCTTTAAAAATTACAATGTCATTAACTGCCATGCAAACTGTTTCAGACGCTAGCAACTGAGCCGTGTTTAGCAGTTACAAACGTGGCCAAATTATTAGACTAAACATTCTCACTTGCATATTTATTGAAAATATGTTTATGTAGCATAAATGATTAATTATTATAGTTAATATATTATTACATATGAGAGAATATAATTAACTCTTAGTGTTTAGTACGCATTGCTTTTCCCTGATAAAATTTTTAATTATTTGTTGTATGTTGGATAAATGTTTTGCAAAACTACTAAGCTGCACTGTAAACGTTTACTAATATTTCTATGACAGTGTTGGCAGAAATGTCGGTTTGGGGGAATTTCTTGATATAACAGTATAGTTACACTAGAGCAATAATTGTTGCCTGGTTATTAAGGCTGTGATGAAAGAATCGTGCAGAAATTTGAAAATCTTTTCCATATTGTTTTCAATGCAAAGGTATTTTATTGTTTGCTGCTGCATTGATGTTATCAAAAATGGACAAAGGTTAAACGACGAAAAACGTAAATGTGGCAGCAAAGAGATGTTACATTTTAAAACGTAGTAATTAATGGAAGATGTAGGTTACCAAGTTTAGTTAATAATGTAATCACTTCTGTAGCACAATATTAATTTTTTCTCTGTTTACAAGTCTTATCAATGTCTTAAATATGGTATTTTGCCTTATGATACACGAGAGATGGTATATAGATTGCTTCTTTTCAGTATTCAGTTCTTCAGGATAATTATTGTGGCGTTAAAACCTGCTAGTTGTATATCTTATCTGGTGGATTTTTAAAGCAGCAATATCAATTAATTTATATATTTTTGTGCTAATAACTTTTAATATGCATGCGGTGACTAAGATATGGACATAATAGAAAGCTAAAAAGCAAGTGCACATTCCCAAGAAAACTGCGAAAAAGTAAAATTAGCATACAAATTGAAATCATATTTTCAGCCTGCTGTAAGCAGCTGTCAGATAAATAGAGAAAAGAAAACGTTTAAGAATGATTTTACTTCACAATAAAGGCTTATTTCAAACTAAGCTTTTTAACGTAACTTGTTATTGCGGATTTTAAAGAATTTCATACAAAACAAAAACATCACGCAGACTGTTCCTTGTATCGCATGTATAGGACGACATACACCGAACAGGGCAAAAATTGTAAATATCAGGAATCAATAACTAAGATAAGAACATATCAATACTATAATATCATCGCGTGAAATAACTTGCATCATAAAATGTATTTGAACGGATTGTAATGAATTTCATACCAACAAAACATTACCAGACTGTTCCTTCTATTGCATTAGTAGGACGACATACACCCAACAGGGCAAACAATTGTAAACAGGAATCAATAACTAAGATAAGAACATACCAATAATGTAATATAATAGCGTGAAATAACTTGTGTCGTAAAATGTACCATATATAAGGAAGTAGCGTAATTAGCAAGGAACGAGCCAGCGGCAGGGTTAAAAATCCATTAATATACACACGCTAATGTACACAGGATCAGGCAAAGCAACAGCAAACAGAGAGAGAGAGAGAAAGAGAAAGAGAGAGAGATAGAGAGAGAGAGAGAAAGGTCCGAGATGAGACAAGGACGGAGATAGGGGTAGCATTTCTGGAACATCAAGGGATTTGTAAAAAGAGTCAGATGATGGAAAGAGAAACCAGAGTTGTGAGTGAGACAGAGATAGTGGGTTTTACCAAAGGACCCAGACGGAATCTTGACTTCTAAAATTGGACGATTTTGTTCTCATAGCACGCCAAGTAAACCACCAATAAGAGTAGAGGTTACATAAAAAGGCGCGAATGATAGCGTCATGGCAGAGGAGTATAAAAGGAAGGTCGGCTCCAGAGTTCACTTCGCCTGGATCCTTCGAGTCGATAGGAGCCATGGGAAGAAGAAGACAACGCAGAGCTGCAGTAGCAGCAGAGACCTCCGCCGACGAAGCAGAACCGGCAACCGCCGAGCTCAACGCCGCCCCTGACACTGCCAGCTCGCCACCACCGCCTTGCTCACCGGCATCAGTGAACGCTTCACCGCGGGGACTTGACTCCTCACACCACTCTGACATCACTGACGACAGAGCATCCATCATTCGACGCAGCCTCGCCGGGAGAAGGCCAAGCCCAGCGCTGTGGTTGTGGGCGTTCACCGACAACTACCTACGCAGACCATTCTAAGCTCCGTGCAACACCTTTGGCCATCAGCCTTGAAGGCTACAAGGATTCAATCGCGGAAAGACGCAACACCGCTCGTGCGCCTTTTCTTTCGGGAAAAGGCTCACTATGACGCTGCCATCTCCGACGGACTGCACTTCTTGGGCAAATGCCTTAAGATCGAGCCAAGCCGTTCAATCTGGACACCACCCTGCCGGTGCTGCTGTCTTTACGGGCACACTGAGGCAGGATGTACTGCACCGCCACGGTGCCACTACTGTGGGGCACCCAATTTGACGTCTGTCTACCAGCAGCACGATCTAATGCGTCGACGCCGCTTCTGCGCAATCTGCTGGAGACACGACCACTTCACCGTACAAGGTTGTTGTCCGCTACATCCACACAGCCGCACAACACCGTCGCAGCAGAAGGCCAAGGTACCTGCACGGCAGCAGCAGTTGTCACTGCCGCATGACCGCGTCTCGGAGAATGGGCCTCCTGCACCTCGAGACATGCAAGGAGTCGTCTCAACCATCATCTCGACACAACCTTTGCCTGAAATGTTACACAAGCTGGAGGATATGCAGGCAGAACTGCTCAACATCACCACCAAGCTGGCCTCCTTGGAGGAGGTATTAACCGAACTTCAGGAGGACCACGAAACACTACGAGAACTACATTCGAACCAACAAACCGACGGACTACGCCTACATGATATACCAACCACTACGGTGTTCATCGATCACATTACTAGACTCAGAAATACACTAACAAACCTCATCAAGGCCGAGGCTTCGGTCTTATTCCACTAACTACCGGACCAACAGAATACTGATCAACCAGAGAGGCCGGACGCTGCTTTCCGAGGCAAAGCTCGGCATCCAAGCAACTTCTACTAGACTTCATCACGCAGAATTCGTCATGGCGGTGAGCTGGGCCTAGTCCAGCTTGCCACCCATCATCACATTCCTTCACTCTCAATCTTCCTTCACACTTCTCTCCCGAATTCCCAAGGGCGCAGGCAGGGCCTCGGTCATGTTTGCGTCCTGGCACCTTCCTTAACCCGGCTTAGGACCTTGTGGCCGGCCCATACACTATTACCATCAATTCGCAGGTGCATACTGCGGTACTGCCTCGTTCTTACCCTTGAGTTCCGGTGGAGGAGTTTTTAGTGTGTATGCCGACGCTAGGTGATTCCCACACTCTCAGTTCCGACTCCCATCGGGACTGTGGTAAGTGATTAAATCATTTTCTCCTCCACTTGAAAAAAAAAGATTTCAACACTCTTTCATATTCTCTCATGCGAACTATTTGGTCACAGGTGCGGTTAACGCGTATGCGTGTGAGTGGGGGAGATAGCATGTGACGTAGATAGTTAGGTCCATGGCAAAATCTAAAGCAGCGGGAAGATAGGAAATACGGCTCAAAGATAATTTCAGTATTATTCAAAAGGGGAACAGTGCTAGAAGCTTCGATAAGCTATTGTATTAAAATAAAAAAGACGTTAGAGGGAATTCAGTTTATTAATTGCCTTGACCCACAATATCCTGAGATTCACCAAAGATAGGTAACTAGAATAGGCATCTCTTCTCAGCTCTACGACTGGCAGCCCTGGCAGAGAACTTCATAGAACTTCTGAGAACTTCCATCTTGAGACATCATCTAGGTGACATAGTACGTGTATACGAGGAAGCACAACACAGTCCGATACACATCGTAGTCATCAACCCCTTATAATTCCTGAGATATGCAGCAGCGCGATATTTTGAAGTTGATTTGTGTGATATCAATCTGATTTCCCAATATATTATCTATGTGACTTCTGTTTAAGAGGCAACACATCTTGACAACTGTAGTATGCACAACCCAAAACAGGACAGTATTCCCTTTTCCGGTATTGTATGTGATTGTAATAGAATTAACACGATGACGGTAGCAGTTTTTACAACATCAATTACAACGATAAACTATTAAACGAACGCTTTAATCCCTGAAAAGGGTGTGTAAGAGGAATACTAAGTGCAAAAGTGTACAGAAATCAGCTTTGTTCAAGGATGAGTAAAACTGGTACCTTTTGACTGAATTGGTAGGTATATAGCCTCGCTCTACAGCAAATATGGATGAACTGTATAGTTCTAGGCCCTGCACATCTTTTTATTTATATATTCATTTTTCACCGCATAAAATTAGAGGTAAGTTTACCCAGTATATCAGTATAATCTTTCATAACAAGAACAAAACTTTAGACTAATTACTGATATGTTTTATCCCAATCAAAACATTATTTTCTGTCATCAAATGTTGAATGTACCAATTATAGAGGAAGATGTGTGTAGCAAAACTATGAGTAAAACACGTGGAAAAATTAATAAAACAGGAAATAAAGCACTTTTTGTGGCTACTGTATTACCAAAGAAGGTCCATCTCAAAAGCAGATGAACTTGCCGAAGATTGTAACCTGAATTTAAAAGCGTTTTTCTTTGAGCTATAAAAGTTCATTCAGCCTAGCTACCGCAGAGCTCGAGACTTATAGTACTGCTTAGAAACTTTAGAAAAGCTATTCTTAATTGGTAGTTATGGTCGTTTTAAGATTCTATTAGATCTTTTTAGTTGTATCTAAACACGTAATAACTATTAAATATTTTCTGGAGCATAAATGCGAGCATATCATTCTGTTAATCGTGGATGGAAAGTAGTATTGAGTTTTATAGCTTTTCTGTGAACTGCGGGTGCTTATAGCGGGTGGATGGTAATTCGGGGAGACTGCGTGTATTGACAGACAAAATTTGGAGTCACTGTGTGCGACTAAAATTTCGGTTAACTTACAGTGTCAACTAACAGTGTTGGTCAAGCGAGGCCTATATAGTCAACTGTACCCGAGAACAGAGAAGCGGTTCAGCGTGGCTGAGACTAGGGCGCCTGGAAAGGTAACAAGTTAAATGATGTCATTGAGGTGAGAATACGTCCACTCTATGGTGAAGGGAAAACACGGAGTGATATTCTGGCAGTGTGCAGAGCAACAGAGCTATTAAACAGGGAATATTTACCATCACAGTTTCTGGATTCCACCGGGGGAATAAGGTTAATTGCAAAGGAGGTTAATTACTATTGAGAACGGAAGAAGGGAGAGAGGGTACATAACAGGGAGGGTCGGAGCAATGTATACATTTATTATTGCCTGTAATTTTATTTCACCGTAATTAATTTCAATTGCTTTTTTTCTGTATATGCACAAAGAATTCCTTGTTAGTATGCTAACTCGTTTATTTATTTATTTTTTAGCATTATGTGTGTACGCAGCAAACAAATGCATATATTTAGTACTGCAATTGAACTGTAACATTTCAAGGACAGGAAAAGCATGTATGGCCATGCTGCTCATGCGATTGTTATATTTTCAAGTGTAGTATAGAACTGCTTGACAATACAGGTCCTCCTACTAAAACCAAATTAAAGGGGGCTGTGGACTATGTTCTAAATTCTCATCAATGAGAATTATATGCTATCTCTGTGCCTTTATCATAATCACTACTTTTATCCTCATCATATTCATAACGGATGATCTAGGTTGGTGATACCGTCGATGATGATACTAAGTAATGAAGGCTGAAATAACGCAATTTTTGGGATCCTACTACTGTTGAAGAATTTCAGATACCACTTTGCAAGATCTAAGCTTGCTGCTACATATCGACAAGCTAGAATACACAAGAGGAAATCGCGTACATTGCGAAAATGGATCCACTAAACGTGTGGACATCTTGGTCTACAATGAAAAAATACTAAAGAATGCATCAGCGTGGATTCAAGATTCACTTTGAAGCAGGATCCTCTCTTCAAGGGATACATACACTAGGAGAAAATTACGATATATGATCCTATCTTGAATTACTTGAAACTCAGTATTCTGTATCCAACGTAGACGTATAGGATTGTCTCACAAGTTCGTTCGTTTTTCGTTACGTTTCAATCACTAAGAACGCCTGGAAACACTTCTCACCCGCAGCTCAGCTATGACAGAGTAGTTGCCGAACTTTCTGTTAACAAACTTTAAGCACAAGGTCGTTCAAGAAATAAATATCTACGGCAGTTAGTTTCGTAAACAAACTATATACTTCCTGCAGTATACACCATTATTGTCGACATATATTGCCATTTCTCTGGAAGCTTATAAATTCCATTTTCCAAAATATGGAGACTTTCTGGTTGATGAACTCTTCGAGATTCAGTCTGCAGTCCTCCAAGGAAGTGGGGAATTTGCCATTAAGGAAATTCTGCAGGAAACGGAACAGATGGATATCGGATGGGTCAATGTCTAGAGAATACATCCCATTCAAAATTACGCAACTTTTGAAGTGTCATCATAGAGGTATGTGATCTGGCGTTGTCGTGGTTAAAGACGACATCGTTTCCCAATTCCGGTCTTTTCTCTTCGATGGCTGCCTTGAGACGATCCGACTGAGAACAGTATTTCTAGGAACTGATAGGCTTATTATTCGGAAGAAGTTCGTATTACAGGATTCCTTTGCAATCCCACCAGATACATAGCATAACCTTTCTCGGGTGTAGCCCTGGTTTAGGAACCGATAGTGGCGGCTGCCGTTTCTTGCGCCATGATTTACTCTTCCGGTGCTGTTGTACACAATCCACTTCTCATCTCCAGTTACCAGCCCTTCCAGAAAAGGATCATTTTGATTGCGTCTCAATAAGGAGTCACAGATGGAAACGCATTGAATCAAATTCCCTTCAGTCAGTTCGTGAGGAACCCATTCATCGTGAATATTTACGTAATACAGTTTTTTCAAGTTCCTGGCTACAGTAGCACGAGCTAAATTGGGTTCCAATGCCAACACCCGAGTTGTCATTCGTGGACTGTTGACTATCATTTCATGAATTCTTTCCACGTCCGTAACCATTGGCCGTCCAGATCGAGGTTTGCCTTTTAGGGAGAAATTCCCAGCTCGAAATCGACTAAACCACTTTTGGCATGCTCGATTCGTTGCTGCATCTTACCCGTAGATAGCACAAATTTTCTTGCCGGCCTTGTGAGGCGGTTTTACCCTTACGATAGTAAAACAACATAAGATGTCGGAAATCTTCCTTTTTGCTTTCCATTGTTTGTAAACACAAGTTCACGCTGTTCCATCCAACGTCAGTCACAAACACACAGACATATCCAATAGCGAGTCTGATTGTTGATCTCTAAGTCTTAGGGGTGGTTAGGCAACTATGATAACTTGAGTGTTCAGGGGTTCTGGGTTTTCAGGCGCTATAGATGGGACTTGCGAGCAAAACGAACGAACCTAATGAGACAACCCAATATTTCGTATACGTATAGGAGTTAAAGGAACTACACCAGCCTTTTTAGAAGAATTTTAGAAAAAAGTACCTTTGCATACTTCTCCGTGGGATGAAATTGTTACTACTGTGTGAAAAGTACCTAGTCAAATTATAGTTATTCATGGTTCTAGTAGTTTTCTAATGTATTTGTTATTATAACTTTAATTTTATACACAACATTTCTATATTACATTTATATATAGCATTCCTTTAAACAAAACTGGTGAGTATACTGAGTCCGTAAAGGCTACCATCGGTGGAGGGTATTTTTAAAAATAAATACACTTCAATTAGGTGTTCAACGCCGTATGTTAAGATATTTGAGAATGGCTTGAATTGGTGACGCGGAAATAAAACTCTATATACATTTCCACTTAGACGGTGCTCAAACAAAGAATCTAAGCACAACTGTTAGCATTACGTTCTACAGAAAATACTACATCTGCAATATACTGCACTAAGAGAGCTGAAATGACATTTGTTTCCATACCCTAAATATTAAGATGAAACAGACTGTAGAGGTTTTGTTATCTGACTGGTAGTGCCGTGAAGCTTGCCAACGTGCTCGACAGTATTGTTGATTTTACTAGAGAATCCTTTTATCAAAGTAATCTACTGACGTAATGCTGAGAAGCGCTGGAGAAATCTGCTGACGTTTCCCGTCGTATTTCTTGACAAATTAATTCTGCGAACTCCAGCCTAAACTAGCAGCTCAAATGAAAAATTTTATTCTGCAACATTCTTTTGTTCTGGCATCTTATTCGGTTCTGTATGCAAAATTGATATACCACAGGGTAAGCCAATTGTTTTATGCACTTTTTATACTTCCTTTCTTCTGTTATATTTAACTAATATCTGCAGAAAACCACTGCGTGTAACGAGAGCTTAGCATCTCTTCCAATGAATGGGAGGGGGGCATTATAAGGAAAAAAAGAAAAATAGAAATATGGCCACTTTATTTTTAGTAAGTGTGCACCAGAACTTCTGTCCATTGTTCTGGTATTATCCATTGAAACAGACTTCGCGCATCAGGAGGGTAAAATAAGTTAAATGGATCCGAAATATCATAATAAATTATGTTCATTAGAATTACAGGGGCCAAAAAACCTCCAGTCAAATTTTTCAAATAGAAAGTACTAAATCTCTTCCATTCTTGTTTTACTTTTACATTTTGCGCTTGTAATTATATGGCAAACCGTATATAGGTCTTACAAAGGCGTCGGTGATACTCTGAATAAGTGTTTACTAGCAACCTTCATGTTTAGTTTACTCGATTTTGCGCACTCCTTAATGGATGTGACAGGTCAAAAACTGTAAATACACAGAATGATTTTTAACATTATAAAACCGACAGTCAAAAATAGAAATGGTGAATACTACTTGACAAACTGGCCAATCGTGTTGAAAATCCTAAAGTAGGCGCAACATTAGCAATGTTTAGTGTTCTCACGATTACAGAACGACCATGATTATTATATTAGAAAATCATTTCGCCACCATCGACCACATCAAATGTTAAATCTTTCAGGTTGATTTTTTTTTTTTTTTTGCTATTTCATATTCTTTACAGATGCAATAGTTGAATGATGATGCAAGACATAATTTTTCGTATGATCCATTAAAACTTTAATAACATCAGCTTTGAGTGCGAGTTGTAAGCGTACATATATTTCTGTATGTCAAGCGAAAGCTTGATTGTACTAGAATGGGCTACCAAATTCTTAGTAATCTATTCGAGCCAGCTGTAGAAATACATCACACGCAAGTGCACGCACACTCGCACGCTCGCAAGTATTCACGCACGCGCGCGCACACACACACACACACACACACACACACACACACGCCTATTTTATGCGGGGGGGATAACGTGTTGCTTTCCAGCCAAGAGGACCCGAGTTCCAATCTCAGTTGAGGTGAGCAGCCCTTTTCCGGGGATTTCCTTACAAACATGGGGAAAACTCTCTACACAGTGGACCCCATTTCAGCATCGTTCACCCAATTTCATTCGCTTTTCTGCAGACCTGAGTAATTAAATGGGACGTTAAACACACACACACACACACACACACACACACATATATATGCAGAGAGACAGAGAAAGAAAGAGAGAGGGGGTGAGACTGAGAAGCAGACTGTGTGCTTTTCTAACCGCACTCTGATTTGCTGGTGTTGCACATTTTCTATGTTTCCATTTACCGGCTCCTGGTGACGTCACTGGCACTTTATTTGTGTCCAAGGATTGAATCGCATGGATTTAGTCTGGAGATACGACGGTACCCACACCACAGATACATCTGTCAATCTTACACCACGTGCATATTAGAAATGTAAACACACTTGATCCAACACCAAATATCACGGGTAAAAACTAATACGTTGGAGAGCTTACCCTTTCGTTTAACTGCTATGTGCAATGGTGAATATGGTTGTGAAAGAAATTCTAACTAACCACCCGTGGTACGACAGTGTACTTAAGAAGGATCAGAATTCAATTTCGGGCGAGAGGAGTTGCCTGAATGAGTTTTCTTCTTATACTCGTTCGAGGAACATAAGTAACAGAGAGCTCAGTGGACCTCGGGCTCATTTGAGTATCATTCCACCCACTTTATTCGCCGAGTGAACCGTGCGACTCTCATTCGGGTGTCCCGGGTTCGACCTCTGGCGACCCCACTCTGACCCATGGTTTTTTTCCTGGTTCCTCGGGTCGGTCGGCGCATGCTGGGGTGGTTTCTCTTACACAACAACTTTCCTGTCCCTCATTTTCGTTACCCATCACCTGTACCCTTCATTGACATCTGTCCAGACCACGTTGTTCGGCGAGTTGCGGCTGGGCGGTAGATGTACGTTTTGTAGAGGTTTCTTCCGTGCCGTCGGTCGGGTCTGCCCAGTCGTGACCCGCCTTCGAAGTGGCTCCCACCAGGAGGGATCATCGGGGGTTAGGGGTTCGGGTGCGTTCTACCCGAAAACTTAAGGACCCCGCCTATGCTTGTATCCGTCTTCATTCGGATCTGCTCGCCCTTCGGGTTTCTTCCCTCATCCCTCCCTCCAGGAACGCTGGAAGCAAAAAGGGCCTTTGCGAACTACTTGCGGTGTTCTGCTCCGGTTTCGGGGGCCCCTCTGTAATCTGTACCTTTACCCACTGTATTAATCTTTGCAGATTTGAGTTACTAAACCCGATCACTCCCTTTGTTAGATATAAATCTAACAATTGTTAATTTGTTTATTTATTTTTTATTTATTTATTTATTTTGATTGCTTGTTATTTAGTGTTTACAGCTGCCAAGCTAGAAGCACCTCCATTTGTAGTTCTATAGACTGCTCACGTGGAATTAGATGCCTAAGTAGAGAATAATCATTATTGGATGCTGCATTTTTCGCGCGCTACACAATGTTTTGTTTCTTCTAATACGCGAGCTATTGGGTGACACTAATTTGCAATTGGTTCAGGTAACCCAAGTATGTATAGCTGACAGTTATAGTTACTTGTCTCAGTACGTGTGAAAAAAAAGTTCAGGGAGGGCATGTAAGGTTCATACACTGCGTCGTTCTTGCTTCTTTCAGTTAAAGACAGGTAAATAATCAGCGGCATGCTCACAAAGTGTCTTTGTCTGTTCTTAAGTGCCGAATAAAGAAAGAAGGAAAAGAAGGAAGGAAAAAGTAACAGAGACGAACATCCACTATGTGCAATGACGATATCATTGTATCTGCTACCTTCTGCAACTTCAGAAACGCAGTATGGATGTGGTGGATCGTCTGAAATCCGTTTTTAAGAACAAGGAGCCCCTGGCATCTTAAATACTTATCAGGTTTCTGAAGATTGAAGGGAGAGTGCCCAATAACTACAATGCCAATACAAATGAAGGGCTTTCTCGTTGAAAATTTCTGTCAGCTGAGTATGATGCTTACGAAATTCATTGCATGAAGCACATATTTGTACTAGGACTGTCACTTCACCTGAAACAAATTATAAAATCTGGCATTTATATCTGTAAAGTGCATATCTAAAAACAGGATAGTGCACAGGAAAAGCCAAGAATCGATTAACACGGCACCGTTGTAACAACTATGCCAGTAGGCAAACAACTCACAGCTAAAGTGTTTATACCGGTTGTCCTCGAACTCCATGTTTGTTTCTTTTTTGTTTTATAGTGTTTAACGCCCTTTCTTACTACACACGGCACCACAGGCGATAGACACTGATGAATATTCAATGGTATTTGTGACATGAACTTGGGAAAAGAAACGTTCCAGGCCTAAGTTTAGGGTATCTCTCCGGCATTTGCGAGTTATGAGGACTGAGGAAAACCTGGAGGAGGACGGTCCTGGCGGGAGTTAAACCGCGGACCTCTTACTCACGAGTCCATGTCTTAACGACTACGGTATCCGTACATACCGTGTTTTGCATTTTCATGTCTCCTGCATACATACGTGAAAAAAACAAGTGTCGCAACCCTGGTTTCTCAAAAGGGCAATGTGACGTAGCCGAGAAGAAACAAAAAAATTCATATTACACAGAGAGAGTGTTTTGTAGTGCTTGTATTTATTCCGCGGTTTAGCGTGGATAAGTGTCGCGTGGTCGTCTGTTTGTAGTTCGAGATTCACCCATTGCTGACAATTTCACCAACAAAGAATACACTGAAATGATTATGGTTGATGTGGAGATGCATCGAAGTGCAGCTGGGGGCCGAAAAGTTCACCCACTAGATCTCTGCTTTCTGTCAAGGGTATTTCGACATATAAGAGAAACTAAGATCTGGAGGATCATTCTAAGCACAAAGTGCTGATCCTAATGCTTCACAGAATGTATTTCCCTTAAATTTCCACGCAAGTACGCAGAGGTAAAAGAAATAACGTGTCTTGTGCTCATGATATGTAAGTGTAAACAGTTGTAGGACTACTTGTGGAGTGAACGCCTATGATTTTTTACATACTTATGATTATCATTATTAAATACATTTTTCTGTAATTAGGTAAGAAAGGAGCTGTAGGTAGCCGACTTGGAAGCAAAATCTCCACTACAGAGCTCCCGAGAATTGTTACGGCATGGGCACATCACACGTGGAAATTAATCTGTATACTGAGAAACATTACCACTGAGCTAATTTATTGGATGGTGTTCGGATTTATTTACAACTCCTGCAGAATGACAAAAATCTAGATAACCTGCTATGTAAAGTTCCACACTGATTAGCTGTGAACCACTGATTTCTATGCGATGATATATCTGCCCATTATTCTGCAGTTGTTGGCGAATGCCTTAGTAATGTGTCGCCTGAAATATGGAGAGGCCATGGTGATTTCATTCAGGAGCTAATGGGGTCCTCCGATTTAATTCCCATTGAATTTTTTATGAACTGTATGACACCCAGAATTAGCGAAACAGAAATCAGAAAATTCGGAAACATTAAGAGAAAGAATTAGTCGTGCCTGTGCTTCAGGATCATCAGAAATGCCAAGACGTATCCATGTTGCTCTGAGAGGCGCTTATATCATTGTATCCATCAACAAAGAAATGTATTTGAACATGTTTATAATGAATAATGCACTAACATTATTTAATAAAAATGATAATTTAATTCAACTGCAGCTTTAAAGCAACGTGAATAAACAAGCAAAAGCAAAAAATGATCAACAAAATGTGTTTACTTTCAAAGACAGCTCTTTTACTTGGTAACGTGTTTGCCATGCTGATGTGGGGAACCCTTTACAGTCATGCTTAAGCAGATCCTTCAGCATGTTCATTCTCCGGGACAAACTAAACTTGCGTGGACCATCTGGTATTTTCAATGGGAAATTCCCGGATTCAGAACAGTGAACGCCGAGCTCAAGGTACTCCTTCACAATTGGATTTAAATTATACTAATTATTCTATAAGTTTGTCAGAATCTTCTTAGCTTCCGAATTTTTCTGCAGTTCCTTATTATAGTATATCTTTAGAGTAATAATATCGTTCTAATTCAAGCAATTTAGGAACAGCTGTTACAGTAATAAAATGCAACTTGTATGGCGATTGTGACTTTATATATTAAAATTAAGACATAAATGCTAAAGATATAGATTTATGAAAATATCTAACACCGGATTGATCGCACAATGATAAATGCCGATATATGAGCCCACACTTTTCTATAGTGCAGTAAATAATTTTAATAATATGTACATTTGTGGCGGAACAAAAATGGAGATTGAAATAAATATATAAAATAATCACACATCAATAAACCATCACTATTTATCTGTTTTACTAAATCGTTAATGTTGATTTGAAGAGAAGTTTAAAAAATATGTACCTAAACTAATCAATGAATTTTACTCGCATGAATTTACCAGAAGAATTCTAAATATAATGAGCTGAAGCCCACAGGAACAAGTCTTCTCGTTCTCAGCAGTCATTATGAATCACTCTCATAGAAAAGAAGAACAAGGCAAGTAACTCGTGCTTACAGTATAAGAAGTATACCTACAGTACATCTTTAGCACACAGGCAACTATAGGTTCCTAACGCTATTGTGGTGTTTCTGTGATATAAATTACCAATAGATAAAAAATCAATCAAGGAAATGTTTCCGGAGAATTTAAACATCATGTATCAAATAATCCTGTGTATTTTGTGGATGAGATTAAATTCAATTATTTGAATTAATATACATTTCTAATATGGAAGAGACTTTTTACATTGTAACCATAAGAAAAGCAGATTAACAAAGTTACTATTAAAATTCTCAATAGAACGAGACGGCTCCACGGCAACGTGTGAGGCTCGCATTCGGTATTTCCCGGGTTCGATCCCTGTCGTGCTGGCATCTCTGAACATGGTATTTTTCGTGGCTTCCCCGGATCGGTAGGAGAATGCTGGGATGATTCCTTTTTTACCAAGAATTTTCTGTTCATTTCATTTCATCTACTTCAGGACTGTAGACCCAGATGACGGCGGTTGGTGTGCTGCGGGAGGACGATGGAATTTGTACTATGGGAAGATTTTTCCCTGGCGCTGGGAGGGACTGCTGGAACCCCCTTCCTTCTTGGGAGCTGTGTGATCTAAATGCCCAGGTTGTGGATGGCGTAGGCAGGGCTAGCCGGCGTTAGGATTGGTGCCCTTAAGGAATCGTTAGGCATCTTGTTCTTGCTAACGCAGCATTGTTGTTCGGATGTGGTTGCCCTTCGGGTCTGCCCTTCATCCCAGGGGTCACGTGGAAGCACAAATGGCCCACTACGGCCTACTTGCGGTGCTGTGTCCCTCTCTCTCTCTCTCTCTCTCTCTGGCTACTCCTAACAATTATGTTCATATTTTATACTAGCTGTCTTACCTGGCATTGCATTGGTAGATGCTACAACTACGGGGGTCAAAATAAGAACAGAGGTGATTACTGAAAGCCGTAAGTGTTCTGTAGTTTGTATTTGCGCCTAAGGCGTAAGTGCCCAAAGTTTTGCGTAGATTGGTCAAATAGTGACATTTTTTGCATAAGGGGTTGAAAGATGATTATGGGTAGCTTTTTGAAGTTATATGGTATCCTACAAATGAGTATGAGTAGCTTTTTGAAGTTGTATGGTATCCTACCATTTTCACTAGTGCAAGTCCACAAATTTGTTCCCTGTTTTGACCAAGCAGAATGGTTTTATATCTATAAGCGGTTGAAAATAATATAAGGGTAACTTCTAAAAATTTCGAGTTCTACATCATTCAAACTAATGATTAGGTGGTTTTTGGAAGTAGTAACGGAACCTATGATTTTTGTTTACTCCTACTGCATAAGTGTGCAGTATTTGACCATATGCAGATTTCTACATGACGGGTTGAATATATGGTAGGGGTAGGTTTTTTAGAGTTGTGAGATAGCTTATAATATTCATTAGGTCCTACAGCAAGCGTACAAAGTTTCAATCTAGATAGGCCAAAGAATGTTGATTTTTATGTTAGGGGCTGAAAATAGGAATTGAATGTAAGGGTAGCTTACAATTTTTTTCAATTTCTTGAATCCAAATGTACTCGGATTTGCCAAAACCATACCAAAAAAAATTACTTGATAAAACTACAGTGAAATGTGAGGGAAGAGTGGTGTTATGAAGGATATACTTCCTATACCTCCTAAAATAACTAAATTTTAAAATATTTTAAGCTTCCCCATTTATCCCTTTGAGCTGGAATTCATTAAAAACCTGCCATGTTTGTAATAAAGTGCCAAAAGTAGCCTCTGATATCCATATTCACTGAAACAGGATTGAAATTTGGTGACATGAATATGAAAAGCAATCCCGCAAACTCCATTTTTCAAAATTTTGTAAATGTTTTATAGCCTGTGCCCATCTGGAGGAACCGGGTTTTTTAGTGGTGAAACATTATCAAATTCGGTAGAGTGGTTTTTGAGATTACTCTACGCACGCACACACACATTTTTTCGCCTTATAATATCAGTATAGATTATTATTTATTAGGTCACCCATTTAATTTTTTCCTAGCAAGTGTCCTATTCTTCCTTGCAAACTTCTCTCGGGAACCACTAGTTAAGAGTCTGGATATTCAGTGTGATCTTGATAGGGTACATCTTCAGATACCGAAGTGCCCAAATGACCTGGGCTACTAGGAACGAAATTACCAAGAAATGAGTGAAGCGGACTTTACCTCACTGCTTTGTGTTAAATTTATAAATTGATTTTATTGACATTAATGCTAAATAACATTTTTTGTTCTCTTTTATAACGCGTTAACGTATTTGACAAGAATTTTCCATAAAGAGTAACGCTCATGTTATAATTAAATTTGTCTTTAAAGAATTTTGTATACGTTTTAAGAATGACCATGGTATCAACAGCTAGTAAAAGAGAGACTTCCTACAACTACTGCACTCACCGTAGTCAGTAAAACTGTCCTGCTCGGCAAGAGAAGGGATGTGGATTAGTTCTCGCCTCAGATAGTCTTATGTACAGTCGCGTTACTAGGTTATATCCCTGGAGGAATAACATCTGTAAATAAATATTTCTTTTTCCTTCTACCTAAAAATAACATTGCGACATTGGCTTTGTTCCAACTCGCCGACCTCGCAATAATTCTGAAATGAGGATTATGTTTTCATTGAATTACTTCCATTTTACCCATGATTAAACACAAAAATGAGATCACGCTTCGATAACTTTTATCATTATTTTGCGAGGATGGTGGCTAAACTGAACAATGAAAAAACATTTGTGTTAAATTATCACATATAAACAGAGTATTTATCATTGCCAAGGGGAAGCTAAATACGTCAACCTCGGGGCGCTTAGAATACTTGCATGTATGTGTTTGTTTATTGTAAAACCTGCCACATAAATTGGACGAGTCATTGTAGGAGTACTTCATGGAACTAGGGAGCCAGGTCTAGGCGTTCGGCCATATCTCCATGGTTTTCTTCAGGGTACTAATTAATTCGGTTAAATATCCCTGCTTATATGGTTTCACATTCAGATCGTGATTGGGGGAGCATCCGAGGCAACCATGATCTGACTCTGCAACTCTATGTGGAGGGATATTTACCGGAATTAATCAGTACCCTGAAGAAGGCCACGAAGATGTGACGGCCGAAAGCTCTGACTGTAGCTTCCTTTTGACTAGGACTGAAATCTCGTGAAGTACTATAGAATCAACGCTGAGAAAGTTTCGCATCTTTAATTGAACGAGTCAAGTTTTCCTCTTCCATCGTGTGATGCGATTAACACGAAGCATCCTTGCTTTTTTCACAAGGTTTCGCTAACTAGTTCATCCTCCCGTTTTCATCACCATATTGGTTCTTCCATGCACTTGCCGAAATCGGAGGCTGGAGAAAACGTGCTCCGAAACACACAGGCGCGATGTGCTATTTGTCACTGAACACAAGCAAACAGCATTATTCAGGAGCAAACTTTACGATTGTCTAGAACAGGCGAGAAAGTGCTCGAGACCTGTGTCTGAAGAATAAACATGCTCTCTAAAGCCATTGGACACAGTTTCTAGGAATTCGCATCAAATGGCTAAACAATGCCATGTATGCTACTACATAATACATTTGTTTCATTTACTGTGCTAATTTCTGGATTGTAAATACAGAGATATTTTTTATGAAGGACTTGTGGGGGTTAATAACAAATATGTGGTGAAGCAAATGGAAAACATTTTCAGCACATGTGAGGAGGGTAGGTACTAAAACATAACACCGTCCTTTTAGTCACGGAAGCATGAAAGACCGGCAAATGAGCAATAGAGGTCTGCATGGGCTCCATCAATCCCAAGCCCTCGGAATGGGTTCAGGCTTAATTTAAAAAATGTTTATCGGACTTAGGCTTGAAAACAAAGACAAATACAAATTTATACATTCAACATATGTATTTTATTTGTCAGGTAATTACTTAAACATACGATATTTAATCAAGATCATTAGGACTATTTTTATAAAATGAAAAGCAACGAAAACTTTTTCCGTGTAAGTGGAAAAGACCAGAAACATTAATTGATCACATTTTATGGCCTGTGATGTTGAGAAACCTGGAATAGCACAATTATCACAGAATGCATACATCCATAGTTCACATAGTAATACTAGTAATAGTAAATAAATACTCGCTTTGGCCAATTGCGAATAACGATACAACAGCATGGCAGCTGCAAACTCCGTCTACCTCCGTCCACCCACACCCAGGACATCTTGGCCAGAGTGCAGGACCTCAGTTGCAACTATTCCTGTAGAAATGCTCCTCATTTGATCCCAAGGACCTAAGTGCATCACTTACTACGCCTCCCAGGCAGAAGCGAATGAAAGTAATAATAAACAACTGCAAAACAAATTTATTTTTAAAAATTAGACAATCGGGCCCGGGCCGGGTGGCACAGTATAACCTATTTTCGGGCTCGGGAGTGTTCAGGTTCGGTTCAGATCAGGCCGGTCGGGCCTAAGAATTTTGACCCGTGCAGACCTCTAATGACCAAGCGCTGCTGCTGTCCATGATGAGCATCTTCCATAAACAACAGGGCGCATCAAAATATGTCTGTAGATTATTTGTTGAATAAACTCTCATATCTTATATACATGATGGAAGTGGTAGAGATGTCCATAGCTTAAGCCTTAAGGGGTGATTCTAATGCTATACCGAACTAAATGCTGTAGCACCATACGTTTCTCCTGAACATTAGTTTAACAGAAACAAATTATTGTATGGGATGCCTGTGCACATCAAATGTACTTCAGATATATTATGCAGTTTATCAGAATCTGTATAGATTTTACCTTTGCATATACTTCGTAAAAATGGTTGGGTTTTGCACTATCTGTAAAAGAAATTTCCTTACAATCATAGTTTTTGTGGCATACTACATTGGAAACAGCACAGCATGACCCTTTCCTAGCCTCGTGTCGCGCAACCCTGATCTTTGTCAAAGAAATAACCCAAAGTTAGTGAGGTAGAAAGAAATGACGAAGCTTCGCATAAAGAAGTTAATTATACGAGTGCAACCCCTCACAAATCGAGATCAGTTGAAAGCTGTTTTAATTAACTAGAAAATCAATGATGCAAAGCTAGAGATACAGTTGGAATTAATCAAGTTAAATTTGCTTTCAAAATCCCTTCAGATCTTGGATCATCATGCCGAGATCGGATAGTAAAGAATAAGTAACATAATAAGAAATGTTTTATAAACGCTAATAAACTATAAATTTATTGTGAGCAAATACTCTTATGTATATCAAGCCTTCAATATCCCAGTTAAACATATTTTGAACCGAGAATAGGATTTTTCCTTGGCTGCTACATCACCATGCGAGTCAGATACTCATTATGAATTAGGCATGCTTTAAAACATTTATTCTCTTCCATTTTCATAACAAACATGCGAGTGTCAAAATGCTTGCGCATTTTCAGGAACGATTTGCAAAAACTTAAACATACAGGAGTTGTTTATTTCACTCTATTCGCTATTGCCGTACCAAAAGCATTCATTTGTATTACCACAACGTTTTGTGTAGCATTTCTCGTTAATTTATTCACAGTATATGTGTAAAATGCAGCAATAACTTTGTATACATAAACCATTTCTTCTCCAATTAAGAAATGGAGAATATATATTCCAGCGTTTGTCAGTTGTTTACTTCGTAACTTTTCACAGGGGCTAAACACGTGGCCTCAGAGATACAGTGTTGCCAAATATTGCATTTCGCATCACTTAATTTTTTGAAAATTTCTTGGAGATTCATCACAGGTTGTTAAGTAGTTCTGTTTCAATCCACGAGTTCTTTTAGCAGTTTAAGGGTGGACAGTTTTCCGTCCTATACGACTAATTCTAAAAACAAAGCATTTGAATTACCTAATAGTCTTGAGTTAATAAAAAAATTAAAAAGCATTTCCTTATAGTCTTATAATTATGTAAATTCATTATTTAAATAATCTATATTAATGTAACAGATAATTACGTCTGCTGCATTAGTACCCTCCACTTTAAACATGCCGTTGTCTTAAGCTGCTGATTAAGGCTCAGCATAGCTCATACTGTAGTGCACAGCAGCACTAAATTTATATTAGGGATACATTCTGGCTTCCTGCTAGACCACGACATATTCCTGGAATATGCCCAGTAGTTGACTGTAATGGATACGTCATCTCACCACTCTGTTACCCCTGAATCAGCGGTTCTCGATTAAATCTCCGGCCTTATTTATGAGGGGTATACTTCTATTGATGAATGGATGAGGAACACTTGAACCCAAACAATGGGTTCTAATAATCGTACTGATCGAACATGATATGAATGTGCTTTTCTCCATGCGGATTCATGCAGTAAGTTGTCACCTAATTAACAAGCTAAAATACTGTGACACTAAGTGGGTACCTAAATGGCATCTTGGTAACCCGACTTACATACAATACTTACATATTATCGTTCTCGATTATCACTATTTCGCGCTCCATAACTTATTTTTTACAACAGAGTATATCTGGGCTTATAAATTCCCTAAAACGCCCCCCCCCCAAAAGAAAACAATAATGTAAAGTAAAAACAATAAATATAAAAATTAACCATTTGGTCTGGTTGGGGAACAGTACATATTAATGGCTTGCTTACGTGTGACGCCCACTTTCTTTATTCATATGTTAACGGTGCTTGTCCACTAAAATCTTGGCTGGGAGAGGATTGCCATGGACGCATTGGTTCTCAACGATGTTTGATGATACAGACCGTTAAGTTCTATTTCTCCATTTGCTCTTCAGCCAGTTTGTCCAATTGTACCTCATCCTTAAGAGTTACGCCTTTAGGCCCATTTCAGGTGGGGTGGGAATAAAACACGCCCACGTAAGTGCAAGAATGCACCAAGAATGCACCCGTTTCCTCCGACTCTTACACATAGCGAGTAAACGTAAGTTCACATATGGATCTCCCCACGCTTTTTATCATGATTTTTTAATATTCCATTCAGTTTAACTGACGCGGCCATTGAATGTAGAATGATGTCCTCTTCGCTTATTTTACGGACGAAAAACGAAGTTGAAGACTGATTGCACTCACTGTAGCTATACAGGGAAATAGGAGAATTTTCCAAATTGTTTCACAGCTTAAGGAAGGACAATAGGTCGTTTTTTCAGCCTCTCTCTTCGGATGAATTTCTTCAAGCTAAACAAATATTTCATTCGTAACATACCAAGAGGAGTGATTCTATAAGGAGTTCTAGAATAAAAGTGATGTAGTCAAATATTTATCCCCTGCGAGGGTGACTTTCTGCATCATAAACATTCTGTCTTAACATTCAGTTCTAAGTGAATGTGGACATGTGACTTTGTGAAGGAGCGGTTCTTATTCGATTTGGGTAAGAGGTAGTGTCATACAGGTTGCCTATTGCCGGGATACGAGGAACGAAGGCTTCTTTGCCACCCTAAGGGGATTCACTCAACTCATTTCCAATAACATAGATCGGGCTGCGTTCGGTACGTTAAATCCTTCATCAGCCTCTATGTGTAGTGTATCTGAATAACACAATTATTAAATAAGTTGATCAATATTTTATTTAAAGGTATGAGCTACACATGTTTAATTCTAAATTATTGCAATTACTTTCTCCCATTAATTCATAACAGCTTGACGTTGCTTGGGAGCGAGTTAAGCCTGCTCGTTCCTCTCACTCGGAGGAGGACGCCGCTCTGAGAGAGACTCTTTTTGTTATGTCTGGTTAATAGGATAGTGACTGTTTGCCCCTTCTGTGATAACGCTAGCACTTTATATGCTCTAATTTATTTTGAGCATTCTTAATTGATTTATGAGGTGAATAACTGAATGATACCTAGTGCATCCCAAGAGTTAGTACTAGCCCACCTCTGTGGTGTGGGAGTCTGACATTCAAGTGGTCCCGAGTTCGAATCTCAATCAGGTGAGCTACTCGGATAAGGGTTTTCTCCGAAGTTTTCCTTTACCCTGAAAAGATGAATATCAGGTAACTTTAAGCTCTATGGACCTCGGACTCATTTGAGCCTCATTTCAACTATTTCATTCTCATTGTCCTATTCGACCTATCCGGTTAAAGGGCCTTAAACCATTAAAAAAAACGTTAGTGCTATATTGGAACACCAGCTAAAAAGATGTATATATAAATGTTGGTTATAAACAAATATAAATATTATCGTAAGCGTGAACTGCCTTCAAACAGACCGAGTCTATTGCCAGTTTCTATGATCCTGATTAACAATCGCCACTAAATTGCACCATTTTGAAGCTAAAATCGTTCACAATTTGTGTTACGTTTCAATATTTTATTATTTTTATGGACAGTCACTGCGATCGGTTCATTTGGAATCATTTTGTCACTATTTAAAATTAATAATATCTCAGAATTAAAACAAAAGCAAGTAAAATAAAAAGCCAAATGAAATGAACTAACATCATAGAGGATTAAATACACAGTTGTATTATTTTAGTAAGAAAAATATAACATTTAGAGAATGAAAAACTATGGTTTTCTCTATGTCCTATGCTTTTGGTGAATAGAGAATTGAATAAAGGTAATGTAATCTGTGAAATTTGGCCAAAAGTTGTGAGAAATTAAAAGATTATTTTTTTCATAATAGAATAATATGAATTCTAAACTTTCAGAAAGCTTGGCGCACTTAAACTGCCAAGTTACTGAAGCTATAAATGGACAGGCGCATGCTTATTAATGGGCACACCCAACTTTAAACCTTGTTTTATCGCAAAACCTTTTTCAGCATTTTCCTGTACTCAAAGTGCTCCACGCGATGCAATGATTTACTAATTTGTTTCAGAATTGTTGTATTGCCTCTAAAAAGTACTACATGAAAGAAAATTACCATATACTTTTTTTAAAAAATAGAGCTGTAGTTTTCAGGAATAAGTTATTAACTTTTAGAAAATCAAAAATTTTGGTGAGTACAAAAACTTATCGTTTTTATGCAATAATTAGGAGTTATTATAAAAAAATTCATATAATAGATCAAGGGTGGCGAAAACGCCTTCCTTCCGTGAGTCACCAAATATGCAACACGCACTGCATCACTCAGCAGCATGTGAAAATCAAACGGACGGTTGCAGAGAGGGAACGTGCGCCTGCGAGTCAAAATAATTCGCGAGTCACGTTTTGGCCACCTCTGTAGTAGATGTTTTTGCATACTTACTTTTTATGCGAATAGTTTTAAAAATGCGTCGTGTGTTGCATTTTTATTACAACAATGAATTTACACAATAAAAATGTTTAAATAGGTATCTATGGAAGTTAGAATGTTCAAACATGACAGAAATGTTACTGTTATTGTGTATAATAACTGGCATAAATTTGAACAAGATATCTTATATGCTGTGATTTTCCAAATTTCACAGATTGCAGTACCTTCAGTAAATACATAGAGTAGTATCTGCAGTAGAACCAAATAATGCAGAATGCATGCCATAAATTGGATTTAGAGGTCACATTTTGGTTCCATGACTGTACGCCATGCCGCTTTTCCGGCAGAATGGGAGCGGAAACTCGGGTTGCTTCGTGCTGCCAGGCAAGAGTAGCTTGAAAATTGCAGGTCCCTGGAAATGTGATCAGACAGCTTCCTTACCAGGGCATATTAAAAAACGTGAGGATAACAGGGATTTGTCGCTTCACAAACAAAGGCCCAACTTTGTGGTTCAGAGAGCAAAGCAACTAGGACTGGGCTAATTCTGAGGACGTGAAGCATTTAAACATCATTTACTGGGCAAATAATTCAGTTTAATTTAACGTGTCTGATATTCGTTACGGCCGTTAAAAAGGAAGAGTACATTAGCTTGCATTAAGGCGATTGTTCCAATTTTGGTTTTCTTAGCTTCCCATTCATCGCATGAACAGGTGTGCTTTCACCTAAGTGTTTGAAGTAAAAGAGTTTGTTAACTTTTAAGTTCAAACAGTATAGGTTTACACTCAACTCTACAGGTTGAAAAAATTGAAATTGAGTTTTATTTATGGACGCTCTTTAGCTGCTGTGGTCCTTAGGGTCCCATTCTATATTGGGCGTGAAAGACCAATAATTTTGCTCAGAGGCCTCTTTATCAGGCTTGAGGTTCTTTTACGCGCCGTAAATCTACGACATGGGACCACCGGCTTTACTTCCCTTCCGAAGGAAGCCATGCTAAGTATTTTTACGCCCGAAAAAATTCATCGTCCTCCGCCGGGTTTGAACCCGGGACCTCGAGGTTCTCTACAGGATTTGTAATATACCAGGTGACTCAGCTGTCCTCACCGATTTTGAAAGATAGACCACTCTTCAAGCAGCAATTGCCTTTTAAGTCCATTTTCTTTGCTTATGAACTTACTACGTTTTCAGATAGGCAAAGGATCAACATTCAGCGGAAAAGCGGTTTAAGGCGCATAAGATACTCCGTACTAAAGTACAGATCAAAAGATACGACTCATTTACTGACAGCAGATTCCGGATTCCACAAGGCTTTACAAACTCTTACATTACAGTGTACATAGCTACTTAGCTGATTAAATCCCCCTGACAAAATGGACCAATCATGTGTGATCAGTATCAAAGCCATTAAACAAAGTGGCGGAATTTAGTAAATAGAGACAGGATAGGCTACGATAAATTAGAGCCACGTCCATGTCAAAAATGGACGCTATACGCTCAAGACACAAAGTTCATTAAATAAAGGTTATTTCAATTTTGACGTAAACTATGACACGTACATCTCAAATAGCATACATAATACATTATGCAAGTTAAATAATCATGGCAGACGTCCAACAAAGAATTAAAACACTTTTAAAAGGTATAATAACAAAGTAGTGAGTGGTACTTGCGCAGCGTCTGGTACGTAAGAGCTAAGGTTTAAGCGCGAAGTTTCTCTCAACTGAGGGTGCAAGTGGGCGAGTGGAATTATACTGGTGAGCGTTAGTCGCCAGTAGCTTGGGGTCGAGTTTTGGCGATGTTCATGTTTCCATTTTACTGGTATTACACCTCAAACTGATGTTTTGAATGTCGACTGCGTGCACTCCTCATGCGCATGCAATTGTGACAGCATACAGTTACATTTGAGCCAGTCCTTCGCTATACATTTGATAGACGAGTACCTGCTGTGCTCCTTATCTACGCAGAGGCGAGAGTGAAGGCACAACAAGCTAGTATTTATACCAGAAGAGATATCTAAATAGACGGCAAACTACACCAAAAACTTTCCAGAATGTTGAAAGACGTCTGCATACATCGTCAGTTGCAAGGATGCCTCCTGTGAGAGACGCACCAGTGACATGCGGTGTTAATGCAGAAGCTGTTTTGAATGCATACTGTATACGGACAATTGCACAAGACCTAAGTAAGCATTAGCCAATCTTCTGTGGTGCGAGTACTGCGAGCTAATACGTTTCATCCACATCATTTGCACCTACAGCAACCACTCCACGGGAGAGATTTCGAAGACGGGTACACTTCTGTGAATGGATGCTGGACCGAGTGGCAAATGATATGGGTTACCTATCTACAGCTGAGTGATATTTATCGCATGATGTTAGAATGGCTTCTTTCGAAAGGGAAGTAAAGCCGGTGGTACCGTATCGTAGATTTACTGCACGTAAAAGAACCTCAAGCCTGATAAAAAGGCCTCTGAGCAAAATTTCCAGTCTTTCACGCCCAATATATGTAGAATGGGACACTAAGAACCATAGTAGTTGAAGAGCACCCATAAAAATACCGCATGTTTCGCTGGATGATAGGCTACATTGACCTGAAATTCGCAAGGAAAAACAATGCCATTCTTTCATGCAAATTCTTTCAGTGTGTCGTGCATCACCTTTTTTATGATAAATGGTGCCCACTTCTGCAAAATTTAGGTTTCTTCTATAATTTTTACTTTCTCTAGTAGGTAGAGAAGGTGTTGCAGTCCACCGATAAATTCGATACCGAGATTTCCGCGGAAATACATGTTTTGAAGCCCCCTGAATCCAGATAAAGCATTTTTGGAAACATGTCCATGCGTGTGTTTGTATGTCTGTGAACACGTTAATTCAAAAACGTAAAGTCGGATAAACACTAAACTTAGTATTTAGGTTCAATATCTTTCAAAGATGCGACACGAAGGTTTTCAACAAAATCACCCCCACCCCAAACTACCCATTACATGGAAAAGTCTTATTTTCTAAAATATGGCTCTAATTATTTTGATTTAAATACCATTGAACGATATTTACATAACAAATAAAATGTATATGTTGAATTTTTTGGGAATAGCCTATGAAGTCCCCTTCAATCCGAAGGAATTTTATGTTATCTTGTGTAACTAGAAGCGTTAAGCAATAGCCGTAAACGTACTACACACAGAATGTAGATCTCTATGGAACACACAATTTATTACAAATAAATGTTTTTGTGGCGCAAGCCATTTCTGAGATATCCGTTATTAAAGTTTCGAATTGTACATTTCTTGGTCATTCTCTTAAGTCCTGTCAACATTCAGTTGTTTCTCGCGATTGCATGGAAACAGTATGCAATTTTAAGGCCAGCATATAGGGTCCAGTTCTTAAACATTTGACTATAACTGTTCTCTTTTTATTTATAACGAAATGTGTAATGTAGCTATTTCTGCAAAAGCTGATTTGGATTAAAATGTAATATACAGAAAAATAAGTTTTCGTAAGAATAGTTTCTATACCCACTAATAAACGTTAGAGGGCAGAGAAAGTAATGTGAATGCATCACATCATATTTTTATTTTAGAATTCTGGTATACTTTCTGTATAGTAATACCGCTTTGTGCGGTTTGAAAAATTTGTTACCACTTTACGTTTTATTAAACTGAGTTTACTTAACTTTTATTTGTCAATGCACATAGTGCTTATTCAAGGGATAGTTTTCTCAAGTTTTTGGATTACTGTATTTTTCGTACAAAATCTATTTGTAAGGTAAATCACTTTATAATAAGGAAATATTTATCTCGTATGTCATATGTTTTGGGAATTTAAAGCCAGCCTAAATAACAAACGAATAAATAAGTTGCCTACTAGCCACACAACGTAGATAACTGTTCAGTAAATCAGGGCTCCCTTAAATCAACGTCTCAAACCGTAGAGTTGGACATTGGGATTTGTTTATAGTAACATTTTTCAAGCTCTTTGTATATTTTAATCAAAACTGTGGGTTTTGAATTCCTTTCAAATTTTTACTATCCAGTTGATGAGAAGAAGCCAACTAGAAGAGTTTTCGATTTCAAGCTTCAACCACATATTGTTCTCAAAATTTCGCCACGTATTACTTGTAACCAGTTACAGTAAAAACCTGAATATTTGGCTCTAATATTGCCAATTTAATAGTTTTTTTCACTTAAACTTTCTAAAAACTTATGGAATTGAACTTTTGTTTAGACGTAGGTTTTTTAAGCAAAGTTCTATGCAATAGAATTGCGTTTAGAGCTTTTAGAAAACAAAAAATGAAAATAAGGTAATCTCAAGCATGCTAACTTATAAGATAGCACATTTTGCACTTATGTGATAAGTTTAGTGATACACTATTTCTTCATTTAACTATTAATATAAATACATGAACTCACTATAGAGTACATAAGCTTTATATTTACAACACAAATCATACTGTTAAACGTGTAGAAATGCTCCTTTCGCAAGGCGAATTATAATCCAGATATTATAGCATAGGCTATTTTAGCACCATTTTCAAAAATATATAAAATATTCAAATTTTTGAGACAGTACTGAAACAGAGATAAATCCAAACAACCTGATACTCAAGCTAATACTGCACCTATGTGTTAAGTTTAGCGTCTTCGTCTGTTTTACCACGACACTATTTTGAATATACAGTCGGGAACTTTATCGTATTTATAGCGAATTACAAAATATCAATAACGTTTTCTTAATTTAATTTAACCCTCCGCTCTTTAAACGTAGAGGCTATGTAAAAGGAAATCTTTTTTTAAGTTGATCTCCCTGTTAACGAGCGAGATAGCTCTGCGGTAACGTTTGGAGAGGAGGACCTCATTCAGGAGGTCTCGGGTTTGATTCCCGTCGGGCCGGCTGCTCTGACCGTGGTGTTTTTCGTGGTTTCCAAAGGACGGTAGGCGAATCCCAGCGGTTCCTCTTCTATAACGAATTTCCTGTCTCCATGATTTCCTTTCATCTGTTTCTATTTAATGTTTCATTGTTACAGGACTAGGCGAAGACGAATGGTGTATTGCGGCGGGACGGTGGAGTTTTGTGGTGGAGCTTAGCTGGTCGACTTAGCCCCATGCTGGGAAGAGCTCGTTTATTGTGGAACCCGCGGGTTCGATCCGGCGTCAGGAATGACGTCATTCTGGAATAGTTAGGAACCCCGTCTTTGCTAATGCGCATCGTCGTCCGGATCATGTCGTCCTTCGCGTCTTCCCCTCACCCCTTCCTCCCAGGGGTCAATTGGAAGTACAGATGGCCTACGTGCGTTGCTGCTGGAGGGCCCTTTGGCTGACTAATCCTAATGGGTGTCGTGTGAGTGTGACACATCCGACTTTTTATTTTGCAAAAGTCTTGTTTATGAGTAAATATGTATTTCCATCAAAAGATGAACCTGACTGGTTCAATGAATTGACGTTATTAGCAACTTAACACATAACGTGCACGGCTCTCTCTTCCTGACTTGAACTGCTGCACCTTGGCCGTAAATGTGTTATTCATTAGGCTAATAACAAATCTTGAAATGTTTAATCTTTCCCTAACGTTATTACTATGTGACAACATTAACTTCAAAACAAAATACTATTGTATTGAACATAGAATATATAGACCTTTCTGTTATGTTCTGAGGCATTTATATAACCCTTGAATTACATTAATGCAATAGCACCTGCAGATGGAAAGAAACACATGTTCATTTTAGGGGAGACTAATTGACAAAAACTGCTAAAAAAAACTACATTTTTAGTTTTTTAGTGTTGTCTTATTAAGTGGAATTTCCTTTTTAATATTATATATATTTTATCACTGTAGCTGAAATACTTATATTACACATATATTTTAAAAAACTATAGTGCATCTACCGTTATGTGCTGCGAATTGTGCGTCACTTAAAAAATACAAAACGTAACTCCTACACACTTTGGAATATAGAGTTAAACTTTGGCCCATCGTTTAGGGGAAGTTTTACCCTACAAATTGATACTCCTGTTTAGTATGGCAGCTTCTGTATGCTCAAGCCACGTGGTTTCTTTCTTTGCAAATGCATACGAATTTGTTTAGTCCATTTTCGATTTAAACTTCTTTTTCTGTGAATGACATTTTCTGGCGTCCAAAGATGGTATAATTAAGAAATAATCCACCTTTCCTGATCCGCAGTGCAAAGCATTTGAAGTTAAATGACAAGGAAGCATCAATAATGTGATGTGCGTAAAGCACTTATGCCGTAAAGGACGAAATTTGTGGCTTTAATTCTAAAACATGAGGATCAGAGTGGCGATGCCGCGGATAACGTTCCGCGTACACTCGAGTGTACGGGATCGTGCTGATACCTTTTTTTTTATTACTCTATGTATTTTACGTCGTGTTAACTACATGAACATATTGCCACATGGCGATTTTCTTTATTTAATGTCAGCAGAAACTCCTTATGTGTTCCACACCAACCCTGGGTGAGCCAATCTCTTATTGGTGAATTAAAGTCACGCGCATTAATCTATGAACGAAAGTCAGGCTTAGGTGAGTGACGAAAGGGGAGGAGTAAGGAGACATTTCACCTGCATGGCTGGAAGGTATGCTTCGCAACGACGGCCCATATGAGCCCCTGAATGAGTCAACTTCGTACTGGTTTGATGTCAAATGTCTGGCTCTCAATGATTAAATTATGAACACAGTTTGCTTTCAGACACTGGAGCGAAGGAAGAGGGGAATAAGGCATACATTAAGTGTGGTGCTAGAACCAAATAAGGGGTGGGGACTGATAGTGGCAGAGGAGGTTTATTACTATCTTAGAAACATAAACCACTGCAGATCATGTCGGTAGGATTCCATCCACTCGAGTACATACAACCTGGTAGCGAAAAAACAATCCCAACACCAAGTTCATGTCGTAGTATTGAGTGTACTCCAAGCAACAACTGTTTTGTCTGCTAGTATTGAACTGTAAGTTCTCTGTACAGTGTCACGTTTAAAAATGATGTTAAGAGTAGTATTTAATTCCAATGGTGAAGTAATGGAACTTGAACTTTACAAGCAGCAGTCGCTTTTATAGCAGGCTGCGCGAACCCTAGTCCCCTGACGTTGAAATGTAATTCAAGCAAACTTGTGTACTTGGAGTGACGAAAGAGCAATTTGGAAGTGTAGGAGGTTCGAGTAGGGCATATGAGAGTTAGTCTGAGTTTAAAATCACCCAGATAAAAATGTCCATGGAAATATTTAATGCTCCTCCCGTTTGATATTTAGGAATAGTATTTTATTTATCCATTCTTTTTTGGCATGGTTTATTGTGCCCAGGTTTTTGAATAGCTGCATTATTGCTCTTATGCTCAGACAGCTCCTATACCAAATAAAATTACCATCCGTTTATTTCGAAACATAATTTTGGTCGACACACATAACACTGTTTCCTACTTCAGGAGAGAGATATCATTAAAGTGTTTGCATAGTTTATATGGCCTACAAAAATGTAATACAGACCCAGAGTCTAATACTTGAAGTCCGGGCCTCAGACCTTACAAACACTGCTATTACCCTCTTTGTCATACCGAAACTATGCAGCAAAAGTAAAACTGCACACCAACATTTCTCTATCTGCCTCTGCGATATGCGATGCAATTTAAAACGCTACAAACTGACAAGTTTAAGCAAGTAAACATACAAATAAAATGAAGAATGAAACTTTCACAAGTGAAATTTTCTTTTACTTTCATTAAGTTGGAGATTCTGGCATGAGGATCAATGTGCAAAAGACAAACATTCTGGTTATAAGAAGAGAAAAACGTAGGTATGTTTCCAAGTTCGAGGTAAGATAGTGGAAATTTTAAGATACCTGGAATATGCTATAATTAGCTGCATACGTAGTTTTCAGTTCATCAAATATAGGATCACAATGTCAAAGGTAACCGTTTAATAGAAAAATAAACATTTTTGTTAATCCTGTGAAAGAACTAATAAAGAGTGCTAGATATGAAATGGGTCATTGTATAAAACGAAGGCTTGGACGTTATAACGAAGTAAGGAAACCTAATACGAGTAAAATATGAACTGTAGATAAAAGCACATAAAGCAAGTTTTGAATGTGTGTTAAAAAGAATGGGCCCAGGATGAACAGTGATGTAACTTAACATGGAAAGAGAAAGAAGTGGGCAGAGATTTTGGATGCAAACAGACTGCCCACTAAGAGATGCACTGGAAGGAAGCGGTATGACATATGACCAGGAGCTGAGGGGTACTTAGCACCTCACCTAAAGAGATCTTTTGTGCCTAGGCCTCTAACGGGGTGCACTCGGGAGGGATGAGATGAGAGGAGACAAAGGGCGGCCGAATCAGGAGACACGACAGAGCAGAGGCTAGGGTCTCTACATTTTTCAGGTTGAAACTCCCTGGAGGCAGCTGGTACAACCGCCTCCCCTCCCCCACTGCAAGCTTGCACATCTCACTGGGGGCCCCGGACTCGGAAACGGTCCCCATTCCGGGGGACGAAGTCTTACACACCTTTTTCCCCGCCATGCAACGCCGAGACTGCCGCCGACTCTTGCAGCTCTGAAACAGCCAAGCAGAGGAAAGGTGAAGTGAAATGAGAAAGGAGGTGAAATTGAAGGACAGGAAATTCGGGGGATGTAATTAACCTTCCCAGCATTCGCCTAGCGACCAGGGAAATCCACTAAATAAAAACTATGGTCAGGAACGTCGGCCGGGGGAATCGAACTTACGACCTCCCGAATGCGAGTAACACGCGGTACCGCCTGCCCCACCTCGCTCGGTAAGAGAGAGGTAGCTGGGAAAAGTATTCGGGCTAGAATAATATACCAGATTATACAAAACATTAAAACAAGTAGTTTGTATGCACTAACGAAGGACAAAGGGAGATGAGAGAAGGATAATGAAGAGGGAGATGAATGAAGGAGTTAAGGACCTGCCCTGGTGTAAGAGACTAGTTAATTCAAGCCTTTCTTTACAGCATTTAAATAGCCCGGTTACATTTGTACTTCATTTTAACAAATATATGCATTGAGATTGGACAAAATTGAAGAATACCAAATATATCTGCACTATGAACAAATTTTAGTGCACTTAAACAATCTAAGCTTAACATAATCATATACATTTTGAAATGTTTAACCTTAACTTTTACCAATAATAAGTCATTTAGTAAAGCGGTGATCAAGTTCATAATAAGTCGAAGTTACAAGTATTCTCAAAATCAGAAGGGAACAGGAAACAAATTTTATTTTTTCAAAATATATACCTCTTCCCAATAGGAACATTTTGGAAAAGTAATATGAAATGTAGTAATTGGAAACTGTTCTCTTCAGCACTGGAAATATTATCAAAACCTGTAGGACAGTTTGTGAGTTAATTTTACTTCTGTTTTATCTTCCTATATCGCGTAAAATATTAGATACCTATGCAGTTATATTAATTTAACATTTATACCGCAAATTGCTGTGCATCTATGCTCAATTTTGGGAACAATATTTGTATTTGATAACACCTTCCAAGGGTTGATATGAAAATACAAGTTTTGATCGGGAAACCTCATACCAATTCTCAATGGCTGTAATACTCATACTTAAGAGGACGTTAAGATGGTCATTTTAGGATCAATTTAATTTTTTTAAGGGGGAACCTACATTTTGTATGTTGTCTTATCATTAGAAAACTGTTTATAAAAATCTGTTCATTTTGTGATGAGGAATAAGGAAACAAAATAAAAGATGTTGGTTCCCAGTTACGAAACGTAACTTGACCCTCAAATGACCATCCATGGATGGTCCAACCATTCATTGCGCTCTTCGTACACAGCCATTGAGAATTTTCGTTGTTATTTACGTTGGTGTAAGAAAAATTGCAAAACGCTTTATGCAAATGGAATTAATTGTTTTTTCACACAAGCCGTGTGTTGGACAGGGTTGGAAAGGTAGAATCAGATGACTGAAAAATTCAATGCCATAGCCGGGATTTGAACCACGGATCTCCCGGTCTCTTTATGCAAATGTTTAGTTTTTTTAAGAGGAGTGAGAAAATACCATAAAAAGATAGGTTCCCGTTTAAAAAAATTAAATTGGCCCTAAAATAACCACATCAATGTCCTCCAAATAAAACACGACTAATGGCATTTACTTTGCCCATAATATCAAGCAACTTTTAATCAAGACGTAATTTTCTACAACACTTAGTTTTGGAGATATTGTACAGTTTCAACTTAAATGTTCCAGCCTGTATATGTTAAATGTTTGAATATCGGAGGTGACTTTGTGGAGGAATAAAGTAAGCGAATAAAGTAAGCTTCAATTTTGCAAGTGATACTTTTTTAATGAAACAGTTTTTTCAGCTACGCTAAAGCCAAACGATCGTTACTTTCTGGATTACCTTATACAAATTAAGGCCTTCGTGGTCGGCGTCAATAGAATAAAATTGAGTTGTAGTCGTAACGTCAGATGGTAAAACATTAAAAGACTATTGTCTTAAAGTCCGGTAAAGTTAATGTATTAATTTCATCGCATTCTCAGTTTGGTGAACTTCAGGAATGCATGCCAATAGTTTCCAAATCACTCACACTAATACTGTCCTACATAGCTTAAGATTTCCAAGTGCCTCTAAATCACTAGGACTGAGATTTATCGTTTCACCACTAGAAAGCGGATTGGGATAAACGACGGGAGGGGAAGTCCATGTCCTTTAAGGTAAATGGCTTTACATGATTAAAAAAGGTCCAAAGTAGAGTGGTCAGATGTAGTTAAAGGTTACAGCACACACCTAAATAAAATAGTTTGCGCCCGTCTCTTTTCTTATTTCTCTCACATTCTATAAGTAAACTCCAAAGTTGGTGGGCCTATTGGTGGAATAGAATATTAAGATCTTACCACTTCTGGTATCATTATGCTCACCATTAATCAGTACTAGAAAAATAATCCTAATTAAATTATTTTACAAAATGTCCATTTATCCTCTGCGGTATTAAACAACATGAACAAAACAATCATTCTATTTTAAACGTCTGTAAAGCGTACTAATGTTGGCAGGAAACGTTCAATGCCTAAGCTTAGGGTGCCTTCCCGGCATCTGGCAGTTGTGAGGACTGAAGAAAACCTGGAAAAAAACCTCAATGAAGCAGGACGGTCTGGTGGGGCTTGAACCGTGGATCTCCCGGTCAGGAGTCCATGCGTTAAGCACGTCGGTTACTGTATCGGTCCAGGCGATATGTGTTATGATAAGTGTGTTTTCTTAAGTGGAGGGGTGAAAACAAGGACAAGACAAGCAAAGGACAATTACTGACTGTAGCATGACTTAATACCTCCCTACTAATTAACTGTTATAGATCATATTTTAAACCTCTACTATTACGTCAAATATGAAAATGCTTTTAAAATAGCATGTGCAGAATGGGGTTTAGTTTCCTCAGTTTAAAGTTGGAGCCTTATTTCAACGACACCAGTATAAAAAGGAAACACCAATATCATCTACTTCATGCTTTAGGAATTATGACCCATTCCGGCTCTTCAAAATTGTTGGATGTTTTGATTCCGGCTCCACTTTGCTCCAGCACTGTAGATATATCTGCTAGGACGTCAGCCGCAAAGGTCCGCTTATCTAAGTAATCTATTGATGTTCCCTGAAAAAGAGGTTGGAGAAACGTACGAACCCCAATCTAAATAGGAAGTGAAATGGAAACCACTATTCCTCGCTACCCATTCATTCCAAAAGCAAAAAATGACATTCTGTATTCGGTAGGATATGCGGAGCTGATATCGAAAGGAATGACATAGTACAATCCGGGAAGTGGGAGGTACTTGTTTTTCTCTTGCCGTTCTCGTTCTCGTGTTTGATACTTACATATAAAAGGCTCTTCATTTAAAATAGGATTCCTTACTTACAACTTTGGTCGAGTTTTTGACAGTTGAGTTTATGCAACTGCAATATTATAGTCCCATTCCGAGTGTTAACAATCTTCAACACGATTGTCGCAATGACAGACGAAGACCATTGTTTTCATATTTGCTCGATGAAGGGGCTGAGAGGTTCTGGAAGAAATGAGTGTCTTCACTTTGCTCTACTAAAAACCATCTATTAATTCGCCCCGTACGGCAAAGAAGGTGTAGGTATATGGCGCCTGGTTGATATAAACCGGCAATTGCAATTTTAGCAAACATTCTTCGAACTCCAGTACTTTTGCAAGTATCAGTGAAGCGGAGAATACGGCTAGGTCCAATAACATGCTTTTCCAGCGCTTTCAGGGAATTAGCTAACAAAAGCTGCTTTATAAGAAACTCGATTGACTTTGAAGTGATAAAAAATGCATGAGGAGTAAAACGAAGCACAACTAATAAGGGAAAGATTTCAAAAATGTTTACTTACTTCTTCAAATACTGTAAGCATTACAGCTATTCCTTAAACCACAAAAGGTATTGGCACTACATTTAGAATTTTGAAGGCACTATGTGTTTAACATTTAGATCACAGGTTCCCAAACTGCGGAGGGGGCATGCAAAGGACACCTTCAAGTAGGCACAGACAGCTTCTTACCGAAGCAGTAATAGTGGTGATGGTGGTGGTATTAGTACTAATAGTAGTAGTATTAGTGGTGGTGGTAGTAGTGGTACCAATAGTGATAGTAATAGTAGAAATGGTGGTGCTACGCTAGTAGTAGTGTTGGTAATGGTTGTAGTGTTAGTGGTAGTAGTAATGGTGGTGCTAGTAAGTGTTGATGGTATTAGTAGTAATGGTGGTGCTAGTAGTAGAGTTGGTGGTAGTAGTGTTGATGGTAGTAATAATAGTGGTGGTAGTAGTAATGGTGGTACTAGTAGTAATGGTGGTGATAGTACTAATGGCGGTGGTAGTATTAACTGTGGTGCTGGTATTAATGATAGCGTTAATAGTAATTGTGCTGGTGGTAGTAATGGTTTTGCTAATAGTAATGCTGGTGGTAGTGGTAATGGTGGAAGTAGTAGTGTTGGTGGTAGTAATAATGGTGGTTGTAGTAGTAATTCGGTGGTAGTATTAATCGTAGTGGTAGTATTGATTGTGGTGCTAGTAGTAATGGTGATGCTAGTAGTAATTGTGGTGATAGTAAGTCAATGGTAGTAGTAATGTTGGTGGTAATATTAATGGCGGTACTAGTAGTAATGATAGTGGTAGTATTAATTGTAGTGGAGGCGATAAATGTAATGTTGGTGGTCGTAGTAATGGTGGTGGTGGTGGTGGTGGTGTGTGGTGGTAGTAGCAGTGTTGGTGCGTGGTGGTGGTAGTAGTAGTAGTAATAGTAGTAGTGATGGTGGTAGTACTGGTCTTGGTTCTAGTAGTAATGTTCGTGGTAGTAGTAATGGTGGTGCATGGTTGTGGTAGTACTGTTGGTGGTGGTAGTGATGGTGACAATAGTGGTGGTGCTTGTAGTAATATTGGCGGTATTAGTAACGGTGGTGGGTGGTGGCAGTGGTGCTTGTAGTAATATTGGCGGTATAAGTAACGGTGGTGGGTGGTGGCAGTAGTAGTACTGTTGGTGGTGAATGCAGCAGTGGTGGTGGTGGTAGTAGTAGTAGTAGTAGTAGTAGTAGTAGTAGTAGTAGTAGTAGTAGTAGTAGTAGTAGTAATAATAGTGTTGGCTGTGCTAGTAGTAATGTTGGCGGTAGTAGTAACGTTGGTGGGTGGTGGTAATAATAGTGATAGTGGCAGTAGTAGTAGCGTTGGTGGTGATAGTAATAGTAGCGGTAGTAGTAGTGTTAGTGGTAATAGTGGTGGTGGTGCTAGTAGTAATGTTGGCGGTAGTAGTAACGATGGTGCGTGGTGGTAGTAGTTCTGTTGATGGGTTGTGGTAGTAGTAGTAGCAGTAGTAGTAGTTTTGGTGGCAATAGTGGTGATGGTGCTAGTGGTAATGCTGGCGGTATTAGTAACGGTGGCGGGTGGTGGTGGTAGTAGTAGTGTTGGTGGGTGGTGGTAATAGTAGTGATGGTGGCAGTAGCAGTAATGTTGGTGGTGGTAGTATTAGTAGTGTTGGTAGTAGTAATACTAGTAGTGTTGTTGGTAGTAGTAGTAATAGTAGTAGTGCTGGTGGTGGTATCAGTGGTGGTGGTAGTAGTAGTACTAGTAGTGTTGGTTGTAGTAGTGGTGGTGGTGGTAATAGTGGTACTGGCGGTGGTGGTTAGTACTGGTGGTGGTAATAGTAGTAGGAGGAGGAGGAGGAATAGTAGTAGTGGTGATAGTGGTAGTACTAGGAGGAGGAACAGTAGTAGTGGTGATATTAGCACTAGGATGAGGAATAGTGGTGGTAGAAGTGGTTTTTAGTTGTAGTAGTAGTAGTAGTAGTAGTAGTAGTAGTAGTAGTAGTAGTAGTAGTAGTAGTAGTAGTAGTAGTATCTTCATGAGGCTTTCTGATCTTTGTTATCTATAAATTGCTTAAAATATATGCCTGTATATTCTTTTAGCCGAATCTCGAGTAAAAATCGTTATTAATTTTGTATCCCTTGGTAATTTATCGAACATATGCGCCACAATAACGCAAGGCTTTCTAATTGTTTCCTTGGTGTCAACGGGCTTTAGTGTGGAAATTATGTACACTCCTGGTGCTGTATATTTCATCCTATTTGTGTCCTGTGCTGTTGAGAGATTTGTGTTATGGTGAAAAAAGGCTGCTTTAAATGAAAGGATATATTCCTGCTCATGTAAATTAAAATTGCTTTTGTAAATGTTCAAGTAAACTAATAAAGTGGAAGTAATTCACCAAATTATGTTTATATATAAACATATCTTCAGGCCAATACTTTGGATTTTTCATATCCAACGCTAGCTGACGTAACGCTATTTTCATATAAATATTTCAACTCCTGTTCATATTTTTGCCAATAGCCTGCAATATCTGTTGAAATTGGTTACAGCAATAATGTGATATCTAAAACTTTCTCATTTTTGTTATATTATTCCAACATATAAAGATTTTACAACATATAAGAGTTTTACAAGAAATAACCTAGGTGGACATAGTAATTGTAGAACTTATAAAACGGGGCCGTCCGTAACGAAAGTGTGGAAATTGGTTTACCTATATGAAAAGGTAATGTAGGAAATGAAGCAGGTGAAGTGGTCACGAACTCAGCAGAAATAGGAGGCATAAACTATTAGTAAAGGTTTGGTGATAATGATTAATAGTAATAATAATAATAATAATAATAATAATAATAACACGATCAAAATATAAAGCTGAAAACAGGTATAGGATGAATATAGCTTATGAATCATGATCGTGAGTAGCAATTTGTCTCCCAATTAGCTGTTTATCAGTATAATATTAATCTAATTACTAATTTCAAAATATATTTTTATATCCCTAGTGCACTGATCCAATGAATAAAACAAAAGAATATATTAATAAAACGCTTTCAAAAGGCATAGAATATTGAGAAGGATGTTTAAGGGGCACTAAACCAATGGATATTTTATAGCACCATATACACATACTTTTTTTCTAAAGGTTATAAAAGAACGTACTTCTTCAAAAGAATGTACAGTATGCTTTCTTTATTTGCTTAAAACTAGCATCTGAACAGCAATAGAGTTTTTCTTATTTTTTTTAAATTAGATCTATAGGACTGTGTAGCTTTTAACATAGATTGCTGAACCTGTGTCTGCAATGCTTTTTTATTTTTTTTTAGTCGGATTTAATTGTACTGCCCTTGATTCATTTAATAGAAAAATAATGAAAGAATAGCTAATAGAAAATAATTGTAAAATGGTAATATAATTCGCCGTTTGGCTTCAGAAGGAAAAGTTCGAGGCCTAAGTTTAGGGTACTTTCCCGCATTTGCCAGTTATGAAGGCTAAGGAAAACCTGGAAAAAAACTCAATGAGGGAGGACGGTCCTGGCGGGATTTGAACAGTGGATCTCCCGTACACGAGTCCGTGTCTTAGCTACTATGGCTACGCGTGTCGGTTTCTCAACAACATATGAACGACTGGGTGCTGTATAAAGCAGAAATCAATACTAATGTCTCGACATCATTCTTTTCCTTTACTGAATGTCTGTAAAATTCACTCATTAATAGTGAATTGTGCTTGACGCCGGAATCGCCACAACGAGCGTGAAACTGGGTTGCCATTTGTTAGGAACACTTCTGGTGTGGTTTGTGGCAGCCACTAGCATTAAAGTTTCAAAGCCCTCGGTCGTAGGACAGAATAGCGAGCACGGTGCCATTGTATGCCGCAATGCTTCAGAAAGCGAGGCACGTATCTGTGAACGTCTTTTCTTTACATTTTACCCACAGAGTTAGAGATGTCATTCCACCTAAGCTCTTAAGCGTTGTAAACTATATGGGCATCATAACAAAGAACGCCGCCGAACTTGAAGCTTAACTAGCTTCCCTGTCTTGGCTGTGATGCCCCGGAGGGTCTGATGTTTGGTTCCATTGGAAAACGCACTTTAAGGTGTATAGTCGAGTGTATGGAAACGTGCCGATGCTTTTGGTTTCCTATAGTGGTTTTCTTAATTTAATGTTGGCAGAAACTATGTCATCTGTGTTCCACAACAACCCTGGACAAGCCAATCTCAAATTGGGTTGAATTCAAGTTCAACACACACGCATTAGCCCATGAACCAAAGTCAGACTTCGGTGAGCGGTGAAGGGGGAGGAGTACGGAAATATTTCACCTGAGTGACTGAAACGATGGTCCACATCAGCCCCTAGGTGAGTCCGTCTCATATTGGTTTTATGTCAAAAGCCTGGCACTCAAATGTTAACCTATGAACACAGGTCGGTTTAGGCTCAGGGGCGAAGTAAAATGGGGGAGTAAGACAAACATTAAGTGGAATTCTAGAACCAGGTAAAGATTGGGTGCTGGGCGCGACAGAGGCGGTTTACCATTTCCTTACCACCTTACCTCCTCCCACCTTAAACCACTACGCATTACATCGGCACGATTCCATACACACGACTGTACATAGCTTTATTTAATATCTTTATGAAATAGTTCGAGGCAGAAAATGCTTAAGCATTCCTTAAACCAACGTGCGAGTTCAATTTGAGTGGACTCGGAATGACTGGTGCTACTCCATAACTTTGTCCTCGTTCAAAATTAAGGATCTTCTGTTCTCAATAAGTGAAAACGATTTATAATATTCCGCCAACGATGACTTTATAACGCCACAAAGCAAGTGTCCCACGCTTCAATTTTCGTTCAAGAGCAGTCGTAATGGTAGACCACATGTTGCGCCGTGGCTGAATGGGCTAGAGCTGATCTTGTTCTCGGGATTCCATCCCACCCATGGAGGTTCGGATTTTAAGTCCCGGGTATAGAACCGGTACCCACTCAGCATCGAGATGAATTTGAGTGGCTGCGATCTCGGTCACGAAATCCAACATTCCGGCTGGGGGATGCTGATTCTGGCCACATCACCTCTTCGTATCGGTTTGATCATTGTCCACCTCTGCCGTGCATACGTGGGCGTGAGGCTGGTAATCGGTTTGGTAGGCCCAGGCCACTTCTTTAACCACAAATGTGCTCATCAAAGCCTTCATTTGATTCCCGCTCACACCTCCCTCTATTCTGAGGGGCCACGATGGAGCGTAAATTCAAATTAAAAACCAACAATACAGCTGTTTCTCTAATGCGAAGTGAAATTAAGGACCTTTTACAGAATCTATTGTAATTTCAGCTCCGCTAGATTGCATTAACAAGTAGTGTCTACGAGTATTTACTGTTTTAAACAGATTTTCAAGTTTGTACCATATAAGCCACCACAGGCGTGGGTGCCCATGACACATGAAATAATTGGGAAACGAAATTTGGAAAGGAAACGTTCCAGGCCTAATTTTATTGTACCTCCCCCGCATTTGCCAATCATGTGGACTGAGGATAACTTGGAAAAATCCTCACTCAGGGAGGGCGGTCCTGACGGGATATGAACAGTGGACCTCCCGCTTACAGGTCCGTGCTTTAACGAGCTCGGCTCCCTGCACGCATCGATATGTTTTACCTCACCTGACTGATGGAAAATTGAAGTTTTTGATATTTTAAACTCTGGCACAACAAAAGAATGCAATAACACTACGTTCAGACACCTGAAACAATGCTGGCTGAACTCCTTGCTTAAAGGGATGATACAGTGAACATTTACAAACATCTTTCAGAAGTGGTATTTTTTGTTTAAAACTATAAAAGTCTCGAGTTTTCTACTTTAATAATGTATTTCCCATTTTTCTATGAGGGGGTTTTAGAATTCGACACGCGATTTTCTAAATATTCGTTTACAAAGAAAGGATAACTTTCAAAGCTATTAATGTTTATAGGTATAAGCTACTAGGAATGCACATGAAATGTTTGGAGGGACTATACTCAGCAATAGTCGAGTAAAACGTTCTATATGGAGTATAAATATGGGGTATTGACGAGGACTGATTAAAAGTTGATTTTATTCACAGGGATTTTTGTAAACACATTTTTGGAGCGCCAAAACCTTCACCTAATTGGGCTGCATGAACAGGATTAGGAAGAGTACGGTGCACAGGAAAAAGTAATGATAAGATCTCTAAAATAATGGTTTGGGATAAATAGTTTAGGTGAACAAAATATATTGAAACAATGTACAAATTTACAGGAGAAAATTACTTAATAGTTACGGGGAAAACAAAGAGGGTTTTGGAAATAAAATGAATCAAGAATTGAGGAAACATTTTGGTAGTTTCAATAACAAAAAATCATTGTGACCTACAAGAAACTAAAGAAAATTTTATACTAAAAAGTGACAGAATGGCGAAGGAAATAACTACATGGGCTAGAACAGATAAAGTGAAACTAAAAGGTTTAAGAGGGGGAAGAGATATAAACCGATGTCGTATGTGTGGAATGAAATATTTGCTATTGGCATACTATTCTCGAATTTGAATAAACCAAAATAATGATAGAAAAAAGGATTACAAATGGGCCAACTTATCAACAGAAATAATGGGGTAAAAGCTGTTGAATATGATTTCAGGGAACGATATCATGGAGATTGGAACCTATTAGGAAAAGTAAAATGAAAATGAATGAGAAATGTGAATAAAACAGGGGAAACAGAGATTTAGAAATCTAATAATAAAACTAGTAGAATTCGATAAGGTACAATTTTGCGTATACAGTGGTCCCGGTAGCAGGATACCGCAGTCTGGGACACTCTAATCAGCAACCTATTAGTCAGAATCAATTGTATCAATTAGTGTCATTTTCTATACTGCAGTGTTTTATGAACTGTAGATTGGAGGGTAAGAGTGTTTGTAGGCAGTAGTTTCGTCACCAAATTGTTAACTTTGACTTGAGGCAGTATTTTTAACACTTAAATGATTTCAGTCTAATTATATAACATAAAATTCAGTAACAGCCCGCCTTAAAGCAATATGTGTATAAATAACATATAAAATGTATGTAATAGTCATTGTATTATGTTTATATTATTATGTACATGTTTTATAATGTTATGTGAATATATTAGGTAATTTAAAAATATAGGAGCTGTGATAATAGAAGCCGAAAGTTGCTAACAACCAGGTAACAATGAGTTAACCTTGAGGCAATAATGAATTAGAACGTTTAATAATGCTACTAGTAATTCTTGGAAACAATAATGAAGTTTTTTAAAACAGCTTATAATTAGCCAATCAACAACCAGAAAACCTGAAAGTTAAATAGAAGCATTCTATTGGAGTAAACTTAGCCAATCATAGACTTGAAATAGATGAAATATGTAAATACAGGCGGTAGAAGTCAGTTGCTAGTAGACAGCGCTCCTAACTGGACGCGAGAAGCGTCCTCGAGAAGTTTAATACGTATTCAGTGTGAGACGAAAATTCATTACGGCGAGTATATTATAAAGTTTACGTGTTAAAAACTGCAAGTAATTAATAAATAATATCACTGCTCTCTATATTAGTGAAGTGTTATTTAATCGTGTCAAGGATTAATAAAAGGAGTGAAGTAAAAACTCATAATTTGTACAAGCCTACATTCTTTAGCCGCATCATCCCCTGTTAAGAAATGCATGTTTCTACAAATTAATACTGACGCAGCCGAGGCAAACATAAATATATAATATTTAAAGAAACATAAAATATACAAAGTTGATTCCTAAACTTGGGGCGAAGGCCACCGGAAAGTAAACTTGGGGCGAAGATCACCGGAAAGTGAACACTGGGGCGAAGGCCACCGGAAACTTTGTACCATACCATATGTGATTCTAATAACATAAACAATACAACTTACTCCAAATTGACGCCCATAGCATGCTGCAAATAACGTAAAGATACAATACAACTCCTCCAGCAATAATACTCCCTCAGACTTAAATATAATTATGGGTAAGAAATTTAAGAAGCTTATAAGATCAATTAAGACACTAAATTTTTGAAAATTAAGCGTATAAAAGAAGTACAATTAATCATTTATGCAGTGAAATATCCACTCAAAGGATAGTGTATATGAGCTACACTTTCAAACGTGTTTTTCTCGCATTTGAGCCTGGTATTTTGTTGTGTTTAAAATGTTCCACACAACAAATTTTTTTCTTAATTTCTCCAGTTCTTCAGCAGAAATTTCGAAACTATGAAGAAAGAAACTGTCAAAGGATATTTGCTAACATGTTTGCATCGCTACGGAGAGTATGTGTTTTTAAATTTGATATATTTTAAGGAAAATGTTTCAAATTTGTATTACAACATCCAGGAATTTTTTTCGAGGCACCTATAGCAGTTTCAAGATATTTGTATGAAAGATTTATTTCTTAGGCTTAAATTAAGTTTTATTAATTTTATTTTATATAAAAAATACCACATCTGAGTCGTATTGAGCACTTTGAGTAGTTAGTGTAAAAATGTAAGTAGAACATATTTTCTCGTGGCCGGTAAAAGACACCATAGCGAAACTTCGCATCGTGCTGCTAGTGCAGCCTAGTAAAATAATTTGAACAACTTTATTTGAAAATTGTAAGATGTCTAACCCTAGTAGGTTTCAAGCAAGCAAACAGGGTGGGTGATGTGGGAGTAAGGATTCAATGGGCGGTTACTTATTAAACCAAATAATGATACGCAATTTGCTTCAAAACTGTCAATACACTGTAGTGCATTAGAATCAGTGGCACACACAAAAGTAATCCTATACGAGTCATCATTTGTAGCATCATTTGTTATTCTTCGTTTCAGTAAAAGGAAATCTCATGAGCATTTAACAGCCAACAGTTCAATCAGGAGCAGCATTTCTGCAGCTGAACAAATGTTATAACTGACTATTACACACCGAAACCAAGACTTGAAAAAAGTGTTTCGCAAGATATTTGGAAACATTCGACACTAAATGCTTTGAAACCGAGCTGATGGCTCCGTGGTAACGCGAGAGATTCGCATTCGGGAGGTTCTGGTTTCGATTCCCGTCGGGTCGGCTACTCTGATCTTGGGATTTTTCTGGTTGGTAGGCGAATGCTGGGGTGGTTCCTTTGCCACCACGAATTTCTTGTTCATTTCCTATCCCATTAATTCCTCCTATCTATCTCAGGGTTTTAGGACCAGGTGGTCGCGGTTCGCTTATTGCGTAGAACAGTGGAATTTGCGTTTTGGAAAGATTTCTCTCCGGCGCTTGGCGGGACTACTGGTTCCCCCTTCCTTCCTGGGAGTGTCTCGTCTATTCCGGGATTCCCAGATTGCGGATGTCTAAGGTAGGGCTAGCCGGCGTTAGGATCGGTGTCATGTTGGAATCGTTAGGGTTCCCGTCCTTGCTGGAAGTGTCTCATCTATTCTGGATTTCCAGGCTGCGGGTGTCTAAGGCAGGACTAGCCGGCGTTATGAACGGTGTCATGTTGGAATTGTTAGGGACGCCGTCCTTGCTGAGAGTATACGTATATTCCGGGATTCCAAGGTTGCGGTTTGGTAGGACAGGGCTAGCCGGCTTCAAGATTGGTGTCATGTTGAAATCGTTAGGGATGCCGTCCTTGCTGAGAGTATACGTCTACTCCAGGATTCCCAGGTTGCGGTTGCTAGGACAGGGCTAGCCGCCGTCAGTATTGGTGTCATGTTGGAATTGTTAGGGACCCCTACCTTGCTGGCGCACATAATCATCCTGATCTGGTCGCCGTTCGTATCTCCCCTTCATCCTTTCCTACCAGGGGTCACGTTGGAAGCACAAAGGTCCTACCTAGGCCCTGATGCTGTGCTCCAGTTACTGCAGGCCCCTCCGTCTGAATCTTCCTCACCCTAAATGCTTAGAAACTGTGTCCTTAACCCGTAACTACACGCAGAGCCACAAAACATACACGTAGTGCATATTTGATTAGTATAAATTAATATGCATGCAAGTATTTATTGCATAATCTGAGACATATTATTTATTTTGGAACAAAGCTGTTTTTATCCACGCTTGACGGCACACGGTAATTTCTTGTGCGCTTAAAATGTATGAACTCTTCACAGGTTTGTAACACAGTTGGTGCAGCAATGAGCATCACTGGCCGTGATTTGAATGTCAGAAGTTAGCTAGGTTGAATTCTTCCTACGGTGCTCTTAGTCTATATTAAAGAACGGGATATGCTGATGTGAAGTAACCGGAAACTGGCGTACTTAGAAGTTCACGGTAATTCGATAGTACTGTGACGAAATACCTGCCCAGACAGAGGAAGTATATTTCGACCAAATATTCTATGAATTTTTACCCGGAATAGAAGTTCTGAGGGCCCCTAACTCTAAAAGAGTATTTTTGGAGAAAGATCCGTGAGTGTGTCTATGAACAGTATCTAGGTAGAACTCGAAAACGAAAAGTTGTATGTACGCTAAAGGTACTATCACAAGAACCTTGCTAGGTAGGCAAAACTTAAAGCCGAAAAAATGTGGAGCTCGTTAAAACACGCAATTAGTATCCAATACTCTCTTGCGTAGCAGTAAACGTTTTCAATGTATTCCTTGTTGAATGTTTACATTTTCCTAACAACCTCATTGGACGAAGCGGGTTTCAGAATCGGAGATTCTTTCTTATTTTTCATTTCTTTTCCTTCCTATATGCGCATAGCTACAAGTTAGGAAATAAACAGATGAATGTTGTTCCCACATGATGTATGTAAATAAACCCATTTTTTTTAATTTTAAGTAATTTCTAAGCAATCAGATTTTCGGAATAACGTAACTTGGATAGAAAAATACTTTATATAAATAACATAATACATGAGGGATATATATGAATATGTACTGGATATAGAATGTCTAATTGGTAGGGACCTGCGCTTTTCGCGTTTGGGATAACACTGACGTTTTAAAAATATTCCCTAAAATGGTTGGGAAACAGTTATCAGTGCATAACGTTGTTAACAATTCGAAAATTAGACAGATTTATTTCGGAAATAAAACGAAAGTAGACAATAATGCGAATTCGCGGTGTTTGGTGACTGGTCATTTGGAAACACTGCATCGCAGTCTTACAATGTCAAATTGTTCTCCCATTCCATCACCTCGAATCACGCACGTGCGTCATTCTGCTCAAGAAGCTGGTCAGTAACGGTCTTGTTAAGCACTGTTGTTTTCTCTCTGTGTTCTTTTACGTTTAGCATTAGCCCAAGGTGAGCGTTCGTGCAAAGGAAAGGGCTCTTGAATTTAAAAATGACGGATTATATGCATCCGATTCAAAAACCATAATGTGGCAATACTGTAACTTCACGATATCTTGGGATAGAAAAGATACGTGTACCAAGCACGTGCGAAATGAGAAACACCAACGACTGAGGAAGTTTACAGCCAATATTTCCTCTTGTCATAAGAGGCAACAGAATATTTTACAGTGTAATTTTGCTGTAAACAAAATAATTATTGAAAGGAATACTTTTGCCAAGAGGACTACGGAGTCTTTTCTTAAAGCGAATATACCACTAGAGAAATTGGAGCACCCTGCTATTAAAGAATGGATGAATGAATTTATTGATGGTGTGTTGAATAGATCACTGCCAAAATTATATTATTATTATTATTATTATTATTATTATTATTATTATTATTATTATTATTATTATTATTATTTGTCACTTCAGAAACGGGGCATTATAACATTAATTTCTAACATCCTTTTTAATAGGTGCTGGAAATTTGCCACAAGTTACATTGTTAAGAGAGAAGTATGTTCCACTGCTGAGAAATGAAAGAGATCAACAAGTGAAAGAAGCAGTCTGTGGTCAGAAGGTTATGTTACTATGTGACGAAACGAAGATCAGATGGGTCGATGTGTATTTGTCGTGTTTTTTCGTCCTCTTGAACAAAAAACAGAGCAGGAGTTGTATGTTATTGATGTACATATTCTGGAAGCAGCTGAAGCAAAATCATGCAGTAGGGCAGTACTTAATTCTGTACAGAAGTAGTCTATTAACTACGGCAATATCTTCGGATTGGTAAGCGACAGTGCAAAATACATGACAAAGTGCTTCAGTTCCCTGACTGTCTTCCTCGGGGAGGATGCAGTTCACATTCAGTTTGGGCACACCGGCTAAATTTGGTGGGATGCATATTCGCGAAAGAACTGATGAAACTTAATGCAGCTGTGGTTAAAGCTGTGTTTTCAATACGAGAAAGCGAAAGCACCTGTATGTTCGATTTATCAAAGAATTGAGATACCTATACTGTTTCCAGTACCAGTGCTGACAAGATGGAAAACTTGGTTCGAGGCCGTTTTCTACGTTGAGAAGCATCTTCGTGATATAATTGCGTTCGTGCAGTTAGAAGATCTGGACTCAGTCAGCAATGCTGGTATCGATTTCATGAAATCATTGGCGAATGATGAAGTAAGTATAATTTCAGTAGAGGTAACATTCGTCAAGGAACATGGCAATGATTTAGTGGAATACATCACTGAACTAGAAGGATCTTCATACCCAACAAGTGCTGCACTTTATGGAGTACTCAGGAAAATATTGAAAAATTTCGAAGTACCAAAAGAAGGGAATTTTTGTAGTAAAACAGAAGAGAAGCTAAATTACGTCAGAAGCGCAGATGTCCAAGGAGATGTTAGATCAGTTATGAAAAACACTGCAACATTTGCCAAATTGCAGTTACTGATGTTTGAAGACCCTGCTAATAAGCTGTATTCAGCACTTGAAGTGTTTAGTCCAGTATTCATCATTAACAGTAATGTTGATTCAGCACTAGTAAAAAAGTGAAGTCTATTCCATTCTTTAAAAATGACAACGATTCAGTGATCATAAAAGGCTACAGTGAACTTCAAGAGCAAACCAATCAAATTATGTTGCGAATGGAAAAATAAATATTGTGAAAGTTCTGAGTAGTTTACTTGACAATCATCCTGAGCTCTCCAGTCACTGTGGTATCCACGTGCTAATGTTGAGTGAACGCTTCTTTTCTTACTACTCGGGAGTTTTGAGCGACTTGCGTTGCAACATGAAGCAAGAAAATGCAAACATTATGGCAATGTCCTCCTTTGACAGTTAGAAAACATAACATAACGCACTTTTCTTTAATGGTATTATGCCTTTTCAGTGAGATTTAGCAGTCGGTCATTGTAATATCAGTGTCTAACGTTGACTGTGATATTTTCTTTTCTTGCTGCTCAGGAGTTTGGAGTGACTTGGGTTGCAGCAGGAAAGCAAGATAATGTTCTCCTTTGCCAGTCAGAAAAATAATATGTATTTTTCTTTCATATTATGCACTCTTCAGTGATAATTAAATGCTAAAAATGTGTGTTTTTTAAGATAAATCTCCACATTGTTATTCAATAATTTATTTACATGAAAAAGTACCTTTAAAATCCCAAAATATGATGATAAAAATTAGTAAACATAAGGCGTAATTCTGAAAAAATAACGCGAAATTCTCAAAAAAAAACCCGATTTCCGCCAAAAAATGAAACAAAAACGCAGGTCCCTACTAATTGGTTATGCATATCAGAATTTTAGAGTGCGATATGCCAAAATCCATAAATTTAATTAAATTAATGTAAAATAGTAAGCACAATAAACCACTTGCAGCCACAATTTTTGAAGTAAATTCATATAAAACTAAACTACATTATACTGCACAAAGGAATTGGATGTTTTTTCTTTTAAACCCAGTGAATTTAATGTTTTTCCAGTAATAATGTGTAACACAGTGCAACAAACATTAAAAAAGTATTTCGTTTCCATTCGGTGTTTAAGTCGAGAAACGTAAATTTCCTTTGAAACTATTTTGAAGCAAATACTGATGCTGCTTTCTCGAAGTTGCATCAATTCAGATAACGTTTAATATTACCTGCTTTGTTGTTGAGTTCTACGATGTCATCTCCTCGCTCGTTCTGCTTTGTCTGGTCCGCCAGCTGCTTCAATGGTATAGCGTTGAGTTCTTTATCTCAGGGTATGCTGAGTGTAGTGTGAAAGGATAACAGCAGTTTAGTTGTTAGCTGATAAACTTAAACGCTGACTCAAGCATTCTGTTTGAAAGGAGTCACCGACTGTTGAATTAAAGAATTAAATTGTTTCTATTATAATAATAATAATAATAATAATAATGCAGTAGGTCGTAAAATATTACTCGGAAGCATCCCCTCGCAATAGCCGCTAAATCTCTCTAACTCAAGGGCGTTCATAGGCGCTACACACAAGAGTAATCTCAAGAGTCGTCACACGATTAAATCACATGGTTAACTAAGCAAGTCAGATTAAGTAAGTCTGGTTTAGAATGCATGATCTTTTTTCTAACTTAAGCTCCGTCTACCAATCATTACCTCTACCAGCGTTCCTACTTATGCGGTTCAATCTGAAATCTCTACGTATGCGTATCTGACACTGTTACTATGCGGTGTCTTTATCCCATTCACTCATCAGACTTTGAAGGACTTCTCTTACATAAATCTTAATGTGTTAGGGACTCCGACTGTTACCAATATTTTACTATGCTTTAAGACAGGGTTCAACTAAAATTTGCTGCAAACACACTTGTGGGTTTCTAAAGCACCCCAGTTTTCGCTTAAGAAGATTGGTGGTTTTCCTTATGACGTCACACTTTGTTCTTATCCTTGTCGGTTATACTCGCGCGTCTACCCATGTTCTGTCACACTCACTAATGTATGATCACATATGCAACGTACATAATATAACCTCAAGTTCCAGAAGCAGAGGCAACGCTAAAATATAAGCTGCCTCTTGCTCTGTGTTTCGCATAATGGATTCACGCTCCTTTGACACTGGTGATGAAAAGCGGGGGCGGTAGTACAACATTGCCGAAAGACAACTTAACGATCCGATGTTCAATGACACAGAGATAAGTTATTTACATCTGCTCTATTTGTTTATCCGAGTGTATTGAGTACGTAATGTACTTAATTTCTCCTCCAATAAAGTTGAAAAACATCTACAATCTAACCCATATGTAATTTTTAGACAATTGTGCATAAACCGAAATGAAATGCATCTTAATACCAAAGATATTCAGCTCACCATTAACCCTTTTCTGCTACATACTTTACGCTATTAGCGACCGTGTGGTGCTGACTCTGCCAAACTCACCTTATTCACTCGGTGCTTAATGCTTTCCGGACGATTTGAAACAGTGGGCTTATGTTTGCCTCGTACACTCTTGCCAGCTCTACTGAACCTTGACAAAAAAAAAAAACAAGTGACGTTTCGTAAATGAAGGGCGGAGAGAGAGAGAGAGATCAACACGTGCCTTTTACAATGAGTGATGCATGTTCTCTTTGTTCCGTCCTGTATTCACAGAAACATAATAAGAAACTTGTCACCATTCAGCAGAGATACGATATTGTGACTGTTCAGTTTTCACTGTCACTTCTCTAATGTGACTTAGTTCACTTTCACTGTCACTTATCTAATGTGACTTAGTTCAGTTTTCACTGTCACTTTTCTTTGCACGAAGCGGTGTAATGAATCACGCGCCAAGCAGACTCTTTCTCCTCCCACTTCACTTATTGGAGTGGCGAACTCAGGACCTCTCTTCTATCGCACGCCGGGCAGCACTCATTGTACGTCACAACTGTCGTCATAACCTCGTTCAAAAACACTGTGTAACCAGCACTCTATGTCGCATCAACATCAAAGACTCACTAGCCTACTGGCTGTCGCGAACATTCTCGCCGATAGTCACACGGGCTTCGAAAGTGTTTGCGGGAAGCGGGGGTAAAGATTCAGAACTTTCTCGTTGCGTCTCGAAAGCGTTCCTGAGCCTGTTTATCTCTCCAACCAAGTCGGACGACGCTGAAGGACATCGCCATCCACGCGAAAAGTTCGGCTTATAGCAGCTGCATCAGAATACTATTGTAAAAGTAAACGAGATAAACAACGACGGTATAAAACGCATGCATACAGGTACTTTATTGTGTAAATACCGAAATCCAAAATAATATATAAAATGTGAGGCCAGGGTCATGAATGTGAATCGTTCAGAGAAGAGAATGCAGATAAGAGCGCGCAGATGTCTGGAGGGGAGAAAAAACCAAACTAGATTGCAGACGACGACCACCAAAGGGGACACGATTTTCGATGAATATAACCATCGTTAGCAGTGAAAGGACTAAACTATTTTGTTATTCTCGTGAAGCAGTTTATTAGGACTTATTTTAAGCTCTTTTATACTGCAAATACTAAAACTGCACAGTTTTCCCTGACTCTACAAAATAAATGTGAATTTATTTACATTAATATGCTTTTTCTGCTAGTTTTGGTAACGTTTAGGAACAGTGCATTGTTCTGCAAAGATGCACAAATCTGTTGTTATAAACACATAACTCAGATTGATTATTCAGTTTGTTTGATAGCAATACCGCGACCACTACCTGTTTACTGACACACATTATGTATACATGAACACGCAATGCCATATATCTGTACCATGGGGCAATTGTGTTTACTTCGTTAACAGAGTAAGTGGGTAGAAACAAGATGGAGGAACTCTGCACACACTGACTCCTGTTTCAAAACCCATACCTTGTTAATATTTAAAACTATAGGAGAACAGCTATAAAAAATATACGTATTTACTTAGCTCTTATAAATCATATTATAACCTTCTTGGTTTTGTATTTGGTCTCAATTTATACTCTCATAGCACCCCAATAATGTTCTTATAAAATGGTCAGCTAGTGTATATTAGCGGTATATTATATATCAGAAGACAAATGGAAAGATCTGCAGTACAGAAAGTTGAAGTTTTTCAAATTAAGGAAACTCATGAGTTCATTTTCAAACCTTTAAGCCATTTATCTCAATTTTTTCAAACTTTGTCATGTATGCATATGCAACAAAAATGAATATAGTCACCAAGTTTCAAAACTATAATGTAATAAGCTATGAAGTTTCTAAGTTTTAAGGTATTGTAGGTCGTTGCATTTAAAATACTACCTATGATACACTTTTAGATTTTTAGTATATATTTTATAAACGATTTTTATAAACATTTTCAATGAATTATTCCATTTTGGTGTGGTTCAAAATTTTTTAAAATAAGAGTGTTTTAACCCTTCGTTGCTTGTCGGGACTTCCGGATAACTTTTAAAACTAACTTACGGCAAAACAAAAGATGGCTGAAAGAAGGTTTAAACTATGAGCAGGTACGTGCTTTGTTATATATTTTCCTGGGTTATTTAAATTCATTGATATAAGCATAACTTAAGATAAATAAAAGATTTCGTTGATAAAATTTCCTTTTTTTTATTTAAATGCAAAACCTTTTCTATCACATACTACTCGACCACGATATTATTGCACTTGACCTTGCGGAAACGTGCATTTGTAAACGTGTGGAAGCCAGCCCAACGAAGTGCAATACTATTGTGGTCGAATTACAGGTCCTGTTAACGTACAAGTACGCCATTCGGTGTTTATTTTACCTAGGCCCAACTCGTCCTTTTCCACAGACATGATGGCACCGCAACGAGGACTCGAAACTGGGTAATCCTTGACACTGAAATTCTGTTTAGTGGGATTCGGTGCTACAACCAAGTGCAACAATAACCAAACTAACCTGTGCAACAAAACATTAATATGGCGGTTGCTCATTTTTTGTCAGTAACATTTTGAAATAGTTTATGCACATTTAAAAATAACTGAGTTATAATGCTCATTTAAAATGACTACATTGAAAGTAATTCTGGGAGCATAATATGTTACAATGAACCTTTATACCCAATCGGTTTCAATTCTCTTCAAATTATGTTGTAGGAGCATTTTAACAGAAATAATCATATAAAAAATACAAGCAAAAATAACAACACAAACGATAAGTGACAACAACCTTTGCATGTAAGGAATTATATCACGTTCTTGCTTTACAAGCTTTAAAAATGGCTGATGGGGTAAACTTACTTAATTTCCTAATTGAGACAAAAAACCTGGAAATACTTTCCCATATTATATCAGGTGAGTCAACTGCCCCTATTTATTTTTTAATTTATGCAACGTGCTAAGCGACACATTTGGCTTAGACCTTTCTTGAATTATTTCATTTGGCTGTCTTCAACAGTTTCTGAGAAAACGGGTAATTTACGTCAGAAAACGTCTCTCACAGCAACAGCTGTTCAAAGTAAAAATAGTGAAAACCAACTCACTATATTTGCAAAGAAAGAAGCCACATGATTTGGAGACGCGGAAGTATATTTTACATACTAATTAATAGGTCAAAACTTCCCCTAAAATATGCACTAAATTTACTTCTGTACTATAAAACAAATCTTAGCTAGGATTCCTTCCGTGAAGTTGTGCACAATTAACAGTGCAATATTGCAAGTGGAGTAGCTTTTTTGTAAATATATTTAAAATACAAATATTGTACCTAAAATAACTGTACATTATATATATAATCAAATTAAAGTAAAAATCCTGTTTATAATACTGCACAAAAAGCTAAAAATGCCACGTTTTGGCAATTTTCTCTATTTAATCTCCCCTTAAAGAGCTTCTCGAAGTTTAACTTTTGTGATTTTATATTTTTTAACATACCATCAGGGTGGTTACTATAAGTATGGCAGACATTTAGGCAGTGTATGATCTCAATTCTGTTTTGATGTATCACGTATAGCCCAGCACGTGTCCTTTATGAACACGCCACACTATGCAATAAACATATATCTTCCTTTACTCTTTTTAACGTTGAAATTGAAGACGTGGAATGTCTTAAGGAACAAAGAAGCGTTTTCCTGCACCAGTCCTCCCTCTAACTTTTCCGGTGGTAAGCCGTAGAACTAAACGATGATGTAGTGCTGTCAGAAAGCGGCCCTACCCGCTAGCTTGCTTCACGTGACGGTGGTACGTCTCTTCTCAACGCAAAAATTATTGGTATGGGCTGTAACCAAAATGGAAAAGCGTTGCCTCGTAGCCAACCGAAAGTTCCATTCCAGTCCACATTAATGCTGTGGTATTATACACGATTTTGCTTTCTTAACACTATAATGACCAACCGGTAAATTGACCGGTTAACTATTTATAATAGTATACATGTTACGCACCATTGAACCCAGTGAAGCTGTATGAATTATTATGAATTTAGTAGCTGTAGACCTTTTAAAATGTATTCGTGAACTATAAATATAAATTTTACACTGCTACTTTTCAGGACCACAGCCGGTGAACTTCACCGGTAACATCCTGCCTCTACGATGCTAAAAGTAATACCTTCATTGTTGCTTTGCATATTAAAATGAGCGATCCATTGTTATTGTTTCCAGTTAACTCAAGAATCATTTACTTTTACTTATCAACGAGCAATTCCACGCATAACAGACTGATATTCATAATACATTTTTCTGGATAAACCAAAGTCTCGCACACATGAGGAGTTTAGAATTTGAATTTTGACCACATCGTGGATAGAGAAAACTCAGAGGATTAAAATGATCACAAACAATACGGTTTAAGGCCAAATTTATGAAATATTTATTTATAAACATTTCGCAACAGACTTACTTTTTTGTCAACTCTTTTTACAAGTTGGGCAATTCTGAAGTTCTCTGATAGTTCAATCCAAAAATAGTTTTCAAATCATCCGTTTACAGGGAAGGATTTAAGCTTTATTTTAAGTTTTTAAAAATCAAAAGATTCCAATTACTAAAGAAGCTAGGATCCAAAATGTGCCCCATAACAGACTGCCCTCTCTTCATAACAGACTGACAGCTGTGAAATTATGCATATTGTATTGCACCAGAATATAGACAATGTGCAATTATCAAAACGAACTGACTCACTGTATAAAAGGAAATAAAGTATATTTTTACATATTTACTTTATTCACTGTTATTTATGTTTCTATAGGCCTGTTTACAGCAAATTACAATGTCAGTACTTTGGGATTTCAAACAATAGTAACTTGTGGTAAGGGTTTATTTGTATTAACGAGTGTTCACTAAATCTTCTTTATAAGACACTTGCACATCAGAGATAACAGCGAAGAGAGAGAGAGAAGGTGAATATGAAATGTTACTTTTTCTTTTTAACGAACGTACATTCTTTTCATTACAAACCATTTTGTAGCAAATATAAAACAAAACTTCGTATTTTCATCTTCCATTCCCACTACAAACAAGTCTTCGAATCTCTTTAATGCGCGGTTTTCCGAATCAAGCGCTTCAAATGACTGCAAATAAAAAAATTATTGCACAGCTGAATCATGTGGTTTATTGTACAAGGATACAGATCACTAAATGCAGCAGACACTGTACATAAAGTTTTGCTATTGTCTTGACACTAAAACCGCGGAGCTTGCGGATCAGTCTGGCTGTACACATGAAAGATGAGCATACTCGATGACATATTAATCTATTACTTCCACACAATGAACCCAATGAGCAGCTGGAATAGGCGAGAGATGTTGTAACATTTCCTCATGATATGTTTACACTTCTTCAACGTCACTCCAAAGTATTTCCTGAACACTGATATGTTTGGATTTATTACACACAGTATGAATGAACTCTTCTGCATTTTGAACTCTAGTTCCAGTCTTAACGGTCATCCACGCCATCCTTTTACAAGGCGTGTTTTAAAAGCAAGTAGCGATAATGTTTTAAAAGATAGATAACAGAACACAATTTTCCTAATACTTTATTATCAATAATTACCTTACAGCTTACACTCCTTCTCCACATAGTCACACGCCGTTATTCAGGCACTTGCAGTAACGTGAAAAGCAGTTTTTGTCTGCCTTCGTCAAAGAATGATGCACCCTGTGATGAAAGCCAAGTCTGCAGTTCTTGTTTCACATCATCGTCCTTTAAATGTATTCCACCAAGGAATTTCTTCATATGAAGAAACATGAAGTTCGCTTGGTGCCAAATCCGAACTGTGGGGAGGGTGGTCGAATTGTTCCCAACAAAACTGTGCGATGAGTCTGTGTTTGGCTGTGTGTGGCCGTGCATGAGCACTCGTTATTGTTTCCCCCATAAACCTCACACAATGGCGATGAATGTTTTCTGGCGTAACATATCTCTCATTCAAAAACGAATCACAGATCCGACATCACATTCGGCGGGTCGTTCGATTGTTTTGAACATTTCAAAATGCTCTAACAATAGGAAAACACAAAGTGATGATTGATCACAGCTGCATCTGGCTTCCTAATGAATGAAAGAAGTGATTGCACATGCCGAAAATCATCGACTGCAACGGCAAAATATTAAAACGGTAATTACTTTATAAACATGCCACGTACTTGTCCTCCAATTGCATCCATAGCTCCTTTCTCGTGATAAGATTCAAAGAAGTTCCACTCCATTTGGATTTCAAATATTCTGGAAACCAGTGTTACATTGTTTAAAGTGGGCTGCAAACTCCATAAGAAAATATTTTCATGACTTTGAGGTAGTGCGGAATCTCCAGTAGTTCAGAAAATACGCTTCTTAGGCAAATGCCAATGGCATATTTATCATGTGCAAGGTAATCGGACACTAGAACAAAAGACTTCTTCTGAATCTCTCCACTACACACTTTTCTAAACCAAACAACAACAGTGAAGATGGGAACCTGTGTGTTGTTCCAATAGGCATCGTGAATCTCATTTTTCTGCTTGCATGTGTAGTTTTCGGAGAGGTCTATCTGCAACACGCTTCGTTAACTGGGATAGTTTCTCGAACACGCTTTAAGACCTGTCTTTTAACATAAAGGTAGTTTAGAAAGTTTGCTAGTTTGCTCAGTTCTTCAATGCAGTCAATAACAAATTCCCCTTGTTCTTCAATCTGAGCTCTTCCAATCTGTATTGTTCATTGATTTCAATGACATAGTAATGTGTATTTTACTCAGAAGTAGATAATCTTCACATCCTGACTGTATGCATTCCTCTTCATTCTAGCCACAAACCACTTTGGATATAAACTCACGAAATTCAGTTTTAACAGATATCCGTTTCCAGTGCAGTGTAAACAAAAGAAACTTAACATTTTCATGCACAATACAAGTACATACATTGTGTGGAATCTCACCTTGGAGATACACATTAACAGGACATAATTCTGCAAACTTAGAAAAACAAACGCACATGTCTTCGTTGTTCTGTATAAATAATGCATATGCCTCTTTTAGGGTAACCACCAAGTTTTTGATCCGGACCTCTTAGACTTCTCCATCAACGCGAATTCTTTTTGAATGCATCTCTTCTTGGAGCTTGATATGATATTTAGTCATCCTTAAAGCAATCCAGGACTGCAGCTTTAATGTCTTCTGAAAGTTTATATTTTGATGGGGTTTTCTTTGGCTTGTCAACAGTTAATCCTTCTCCCGTTGCTAAATCGGCAATCAGTTGTAACCTCTTCCGTGGAGACTAGGGAAGATCTTCCACAAAACGTTTTCTGAATTTTCGAAAATGCTACCCAGATCTAAACGCAGTTGCAGGTGTTGTAATAATGGCAACATCTCTTGCTTTCTGCTTTCCAAGCATTTTGTGCTTGATTCGCTGCATCCGTTTGTATTTGTGTTCTTTACCTTAATCAGTTCTTTTTCTCTTTTAGTCTAGCTGTGTTCAGACGTTTTATCACTGTTAGCAGCATTTTCTTTTTTTTTACATTCTCCCTAGGTACCTTTTTCTCTTAGATGCTGTCTATATCCACGTTGTCTTTCTGCTGGTGTTTTAACCATCTTCTCAAGAAGCACTGCTTCTGCAATCGCCAAGGTCTCTATTAACTGAGAGTAATACGAAGTAGCAAGAGCGTGGAATGTCAGTCTGTTACGGCACTATTACAGGAAGTCCACTGACTTTAGAAACAAATACTTTGATAACTTTTTGTTGGTAATATGATGCTAACATAGGACCTGGAAGGAAGTTAGAATCCCTAATGTATTTTACCGTCTATGATACTTTATCCATGTTCAGCGTAACAGACTAACACTGACAAGTGTTATGTATAAAAGAAGCCAGAAAATGTGTTAAAAATGTTTATGTTTGGAAGCGCTTATCACTCTGAATCAAGGAAGACCTAATGTCTGATGTTAAGACAGGATTTTATTTAAATTCCAATATTTACCTTGTAAAAGTTTGTGTAGAAGATAATGCGTTGGGTTTTGCATTCAGCAAGACCTTTAGCATTAAATTGCCTTATTTTTTGAGATTTTTATCATTTTATTATTGAATAAGGCACCTCAGAGCATGAGAAATCATATACCCTTACTTAAAATACTGAATTAAAATTTTACTACTTGATATGCCATTTTAATGGTATTGCTCCAACATGCCATATTACAGTAACACGTGTAAACTCTTACTACATACGTTAATTTGTGACATTATGTTTTTTATGAACTAACATGGCACGGAGACATCTTAAAGATGGCGAAATATTGCCATTCTTTGAATCGTTGTTCGATATGAATCAGAAGAGGAAGATTTCTTCCAATTTATGTGAAAAAGAAGATCTTGCAGCTCGTAAGAAGAATGGTGATGCTGATCATAACCCGTTACGACAGAGTAAAGACGACGTTCAAAGTAAAAGTATATACAGGATAGACCATTTAAGTTGAGGCTGTACAATGTCTCCAAAAGTAAGCGTTGTAGAAAGAAACGTCTTGAATAAAAGTTGCTTGATATTACGAGGGAAAGTAAATTCCATTAGTCGTGTTTTATTTGGAGGACGTGGTGATGGTCATTTTAAGGTCAATTTAATTCTTTTTTAAATAGGAACCTACCTTTTTTATGTTGCTTTCTCACTCCTCATAAAAAAACTAAACCTCATTTGTATAAAGCACTCTGCAATTGTTCTTACACCAACGCAAATATCAACGAAAATTCTGAACGGCTGTTTATGAAGATCGCAATGAATGGTTTGACCATCCATGGACGGTCATTTGAGAGTCAAGTTGCGTTTCGTAATTAGGAACCAACATTTTTTATTTTGTTTCCTTATTCTCATCACAAAATGAACAGCTTTTTATAAGCCATTTTCTAATGAGAAAACAACATACAAAATATAGGTTCCCATTAATTGACCCTAAAATGACCATCATAACGTCCTCCAAACAAAACACGACTAGTGGCATTTCTTTTTGCAACGCTTAGTTTTGGAGATATTGTACAGTCTCAACTTAAATGACCCACCCTGTATAAAAATAAATTGTTAACTCTAAATTGATATTAAGGGTAAAGATGTGTAAAGTTGTAATTAACACATGCACAGTGAAAGATCATGATTTATGGCAGTATTCTTGTTGAAAATAATTTCAATTTATTTCAGAACATAAAAACATTTAAAGCAATTGTTAAGTCTAAAATAAAGATTCAAAATAAATATAGCCTGAAAAAACTTAAAATTATCAAGGAATGATGTATCGGTCAACATGATGGGTGCTGGTCTTATTAGGTGGTACAAAACTCCCGGTCTTCATACGAGTGTCAAACTACCTCGTTAATTATAAGTGAAAAAAATCTCCACTACCTGATCAATCAAAACTCGAGATATAACAACCACACCACATTCCCTGCATATTGTTATACATTTACCTACTTATTCTACGAACTGTTCATACAGCAACTTATTTTTCTATCTATTTTCTGCTAATCATGAAACATGTTTGCTTGAAATGACTTCATTATACATTTTGTTGAAACAACCTAATAGCAAGCAGAAGGCTGATACTACAGCTGATTGTTTTAAAAGCAGTTGAATAAAATCCACCCTTGATATTACATCCTATTTGCAAGAGCTCTCGAGTAACAAAAGAAAGAACAATTAATGCTTTAAACTGTATTGTTTAGAATTTACAAACATCAAATGCAGAGTCATAAATATTTCGTAAGTAGGGAATGCAAGAACAACGACTACATGTTTTAGCCAAACTTATATTTTTCATGTGCTATCTTTCGTATACGGTTTATAATTTCTCAGCTATAACAAGTTCAATAACAACTGTTCAGATAACTTACAGAAAGTTCAAGAATGTCGTAGTTTCGAAGTACACCAAAAAATTGGACAAATTCATTGAAAATGTTCTCGTAAAATGCGTTTTCCAAATATAAACTCAATATCTGAGTTGCATCGCAAAACACATTTTAAACGAATAGGTTTAGAAAACCTTAAAAATTAAAAACTAAATAGCTAATTACACTACCGTGTTGAAACTTACTGAACATATTAAATTGTTTTCATATAAACACATAGTAAAGATTTCTAAATTTGGATAAGTAGCTTAAAACTTTTTAAGCATAGAATTATTTGAAACATCAAATACTTTAAACATCGTTTTATCTATTTTTAGCGAAATTTAAAGCTACTAACTTTCCGTCTAAGGGATTTTATTTTTGCGGCGGAGAAATTCCTTGAAAATATTTTTCTCCTTAAAAGCTGACTTACTTAAGTTAAAATCTGATTCGTATCCGTTTTTTGTTTTGTATTTGTTTTTGAGCTCCGCTGTTATGCCTTAACGTTATCATATTATTTAAAACGCTATGAAAAGGAATATCGAGTTCGGTATTTGGAAATGTCATTAGAAACGCTTGAAGAATAGAATTTCAACATGATGTTCGATTTCGTTTTTATCACTAACCGTTAAGTTTAGTAGATAGATAGATAAGGTATCTTTATTGGTTTCAAATTATTGAAGTTATTACACAAGTATTTAGTGCATGGGTCATTGACCGTACATGCATATTTAAGATACAATAGGGTGACAAAATAAACAACAGATAAAGAAAACACAACAAAAGGAACAAGAAAAAGGGAAATAGAAATAAATTACCTTTGTCTAACTGAACAAATTTGACCTAGCTTCGCGCACTTTAGCCAGAAAATTGCCCATGTTTTGCCAGTTCCTCTGGTCAGCCAGTAGATCCCAACATGCCAATCTCTTTCTTAAGGGACTTAAGAATTTTTCTTTGAGTTTAATCGTTCGCTGGTTCTCCCACTGTGCACATTCCGCCAAAATATGTACCCAGTCCTCATCCAATTCACAGAATGGGCAGATTCTCCTGCCAGAATCGTCGGTCATTTTCTGTGCTCTCCAGCCCCCCAGTCTAAACCATGCCATTCCTGATCTTTCCTTTCTTCCTAAATTAAGTATATATGCCTCTTTACCCCAGTTCAATTTTATTTCATTTGCTAGACTTAGAGAAGGTTTAATTTTACAGTCCGATTCTATTTCCTGTTGGTTGATGTCTCTTAGTCTTCTTTTAACACCTTTCCATATGTTTTTGTCATTTGTTTCAGCTCTTAGCCATACTGATCCCATTCCTATTCTCCTCAAACCCCTTTCCAAATCAGCTGCCCAAAACTTAGGAGACAGGTTTTCTCGCTGGTATTTATAACATTTGGATCGTAGTGTGGAGTTATCCCCATGCATCAGCCTTAGCCAGTACTTCACTGCTCTTATTTTGCAGTGTATTGTGTCTTCATAGCATCCTACCTCCCTCAATACCCCCGAATTTGATGTGCCTTGTGAAACTCCAAGAACTCTTTTCCAAAATGCTACCTGTGTTTTATTTACATGCTCTGCTCTTTCCCATCCCCAGATTTCACTGCCGTTACAATACCTGGATATTCCGTAGCTCACGCGAACGAGAGAAAAATGGTGTTTTGTCAAGTCTCCAATATACCAGGAGGCCCAAACAAGTCGTCCTTTGCGGTTTTATATCTCTCGCATACAACTGTGTAAAAAAAAATTTGCCGTATCACTGCTGTTCAAAGGGGCAGTGCGGTTACAAAGCGAAAGATCACTGAGGTAGTGCTGCTGACTGAAGATGTTTACATGGTAGCTTCGTAATGATAAGCATCGTGTGGTCACCTGTAAACGGTTAATCAGGTCATTCAGATAAAAGGTAACGTTCACCAATAACGAATACACAGATATGGTTACGATCTATGTCGAGGCGCACCAAAATGCAGCTGAGGCTCGAAGCCTGTGTTCTGAACATTTTCAGACGCGGCATCTGTCTTCTGTACACTTTTTTGACGTACAGAAGTAATATTAAGAAATGATGGATCTTTCCAGGTAGAGCGTGGTCCAGAGAGGCCCTTACATCAATTCGTCCACCATGGCGGGCATGTTTTTGCACATGCTTATTATGAATATTTCACTAATAGAAAATAATTCAATTCTAACGCACCTTTTAGGCTACATAAACATAATGAAAATATAATTTTGTTTAACCTTGTTAACTTTGCGGCAGCAATTGATGCCATATAGTTGTACTGATTGTAGATTAACTGTCATGGAACTAAGTGACTTAACACGTATGCTCAGGTTTGTGTCAGGCGGCAATCCTGACTTTTTGTTAATGAGCGAATTGCTTATCCAATAACCGATAACATCCCCCCCACACAAACACATAGCTACTCTCACATTCAAACACCAGACTCTGGGCACACCGTGAAAGGATTTTTATAGACAACTTTCTGGAGCCCAGCCGGGAATCGAACCCAGAACACCTCATATAGACGGCAGTTTCTCTACCGAATAAGCTTTGGGACCAGTAATAGCAGTTAAAGTGTTCGTTTACAAGCATTGGTCTTTCATTTAGCGGTCTCATCTCTGTCGGTAAGGAATCCCTTTTGCAGTTCTGCTTAGGCAAACCTTTTGGTATCCGCACTCTCCGGTACAAACTAACTTCAACTAAGGATGGCTTGTGTGGGCCACCTGGTATATTTGACTCTAAGTTTAGCAAGGTACTGTGACTTCAACAGGAGCCAAAAAATATCCCAACTTAGGTAAATTTGGGAGAAGACGTTTTCAAGAAAGAAACACACCTTCACTCTCTCTCTCTTTCTCTCAAATATAAATCTTTATTATTTATTCCCCTCTTGTTTTTTCTTGCTTTGAGCAGGCTCCAAGGACTCCTCAAAATCGTCTCTCTAAATCTAAGAGCACAGCCATTCAAATTACTATAAAAGTACAACAACAACAACAACAACAATAATAATAATAATAATAATAATAATAATAATAATAATAATAAATCCAGTATTGGTCACAATTTCTGGAGCTTAACCCCTAAATACCGCTGAGGGAAACCCTACCTCAAGGATGGCCTGAGCTGTTACCATACACACCTTTTTATACTAAAACTGCTTTTTTGAACCCAGAAGACCTCAAAGCTTCCGAGATCTGTAAGTCATTTTCCTTTTTTCTGTGTTTTTCCTTGCTTCTCCTTTTCAGTACATACTATCTTAATATTGATAAGAGATAGGTCAAGCAAATAGATACAGTCGGCAATGACAATAAGTCATAAATATAAGTGCACTATACTCTCAATGACATGCTCACCATAGAGATACCATAGTCAAGAAACAACGACATTAAAATCAAATTTTGTGCTCTTAATGCCTAGCTGCCTACACAGGGAATATTTCTCCAGACACGAAAAGTATAAAAGTTTTAAGTTCGGTGTGTTTGCTCTTGATTCACAAACACGCCGTATCTTTTGTTGATTTTGGGTATTAAACTAAGTAAACGCAAGTGTTTGCCAGGGAACGAAGCTGTATGCATACTCAGACATGTGACCTCCCCAGAGAAACTAATGTATCATCTGAGTGGTTAGGGCGAGAATTCCGACGAGAACATAAAATTCACTATCCTCTGCGTAAACACGAAACGCGGAGTAATAACAAGGCATTTAAAACAATACATACTAATAGTGTTGCATTTCCAAAATAATGATGTCGAAGCTACATGTGGCTTATAATAGGAGACAATCATAGTGTTTAACCCTCTTCAAAACAGGCTGCTGGTGATCAATAACAGCAACCAGGAAAAAGGCATTAGCTTGCAGAGTACCGGCGTGAACTGTTACCTATACCTGGGCGCAAGAGAAGTAGCACATATAGGTACGGGGCGGTTTAGGTTGGTAATGAAATGTGTGGTTTCGACGTCTACAACCATCACTTTTCTATCTCCCTTCTTTCATAGTTCTAGTTAACTACTTGACAAATTGCCTATGTCATCCTGAAAAATGAGCAACTAACCCTGCAATTGAGTTCTCTACGTTGCGTGCCAAAAAGTCAATACTATTCATGATTATAACTATAATAATCATTATTATAATAATTCATTGAAGAAGGTTTTTCTACAAGCAGGTCCATTTCGGTGTTGTCTTATGCAATGATTCTAATACAGTATTATTGTACAAATGAATCAATAAATGTCTGAGTGCGAGTAATAAAAATAATAAAGCTGAAAGTATTAACTTAATTTTAGCAGAAGTAAGCCTACATCAGAAAATTCAATAAGATTTCTAGACAATCATCTTGTATAAGGTTTAGTATGGCAAAGATACATAAACTCCATTCCAAAGAAAATCAGTAAAGGTGTTTTTTATGTTAAAGTGCTTAAGAAGACTACATCAACAGATTCAGTCTTATATGTATCTTGTAGACATATATTTTCTCATTTAAACCATGAGGTCTTGCTATGGGGCAATCATGATTCAGCTCACTCCTTCGGCTCAACGATATATAATATTGCGACACTGCTATGGGCCTCGTTATCGGAAGAAGGCGCCGACCGACTGGCCAGGAAGAGATAACCCTACGAGAAAGTGCTCTCCGCTGCCTAAACACCAGAAGCATTATCGAGAGATAACGGGATTGTTCTGGAATTTTCTTTTCCCTCCACCTCCAGAACATTCTAGAACTCCGTAAGAAGTTCCAGCGACTATATAAGCCGGCATGTTCGCGAGTGAGCGAGTTTAGTGAGTTGGCGAGTGTGTTTCTAATGCGACATCATACTGAGGTTCTACAAGCGAGTTTGTGGTGACAGTTGTGGCGTAGTGTCAGTGCTGCTTCTGCAAGAGATTAGAGACCTCTTGTGTTCGATTCCCCAGCGAGTGAATCTTCCGAAGAAGAGGCTGCTTCGCGTGTATTTCATTACGCGGCTACGTCACGAAGAAAAATGAAGTGGCAGGGAAAATAGAACTACATCGCATTAGTGAAGTAACAGTGTGAACTAAGTGAAGCCACAGCGAAAGCTCAACTAGATCACAGTAGTGAATGAATAGTGAAAACTTTGTCCAGTTTCCACTGTCGCTTCAAAGTCACAATTTAAAGTCTAACTAAGCCTCTACATAATCATGAGAACACTTTTTTATTTTTTAATGTTTTGCGGGTGTCTGCATAAGCTCAAAATACGTTTATAGTATTCCAAACACTAAGCAATGCTGTTAGGACCTTTCAGCAGGAAAGAAAGCGACAGATAAGATTGCCACCTTCTTGTTTCTCATAAAGCCGGAAAGCGCATTAAAAAGGGAAACAAGGAGTAAACGCTGAATAGGAATAAAAGAGAAAAGGGAGAAGACGATACGAGTTCTTAAAGATTTAAAATGGCTTTTTGCCAGAAAGATGATATATTAATGAGGACATCTTTAGGTTTCCGCTTCATTAAGCCGATATCTTCCTCTTACGTATGGTCCATCTGTTCTCAAGAGTAATCTGGAGTTGAAGATATTGCGCACGAAGATGCAATGCAATAAGGAGACATATCTTAACACGCAAGTAATAACGCTCTTTAGGTATTCTAATAATTCATTTCAAAAGTCAACTAAAGTCGCAATGAAGATGAAATTTGAGAATAAAAAAATTAAAATGGCACTCAAATAAAAATTATAAAGGGAATTATCCGAATTATTACGTCTTAAAAGTCTTGTTTAGTCCTTATTTAGAAATCAAAATTATTATTATTATTATTATTATTATTGTTATTGTTATTGTATTTCAAAATTATATGATGTAAAGCTCGTTCCTATGCATTTCCACAGCTCTCTAAAGAATCACATCCCGGTCAAATCATTCCTGTCATTGAAAACAGTAATATCATAACTATTTTCCCTGAGGTACTGTATGCATATGTCCGCCCACTGTAATGTAATTCCAAGTTATGAATAATTCTGCTTCCATAGTAATTATTTTAAACTGCAGGTACAGTGCTTTTCATTGTCCATTAATACTCCATGTTGCCGGATTTGCCGACAGTGTCGGTACGTCTGCATAATGCTGCAAGATGTTACTCTGAAATAGGCAACCAACACTTCACATTGCTGCAATAAAATTAGCAGATAGTAACATGTTAACAATAACATTGTCTATAAAACACCATTCAGAAATGTCTCCCTCTGAGTTGTTAGATTATACGTCAGCAAACCTACAGGGATTATGTACTTAGGCTACTGTGTACATTACCTTAACTTTAATGTATAAAGGAACTCAATAGTGTTTATGAGTGAATACTTGTCAGTGGGCTTGTAATATTTGGTACCGATACAATGGATGCTTTCAGGTTACCTGCCCGTTAGATAGTCCACGTATATGTGGCACAATAGGTAGGCGGGAGTAGAGAGTCAACTTGCGTTATTGGTCTTCAAGATTACAAGCCCACTGGCCAATGCGTCACATTATTCTCAGTAGGAGAGCAACTTCTACATCAGATCTCATGAAAAGAAGTGAGAAAAATGTTCCCGTCTGTCGCAACGAAAGACTCTCTCTAAGCACTACAATCACCAGTAGTCCTTTTAAGTAACCCTCACGAGAGCAATGATCGTTATCTGTTTGTTGTGTAGTCATCGTTAGTGAATAGTGGTTGGATGTAATCAAAATAGGAAGTGAGCTTATCCTTATGTGTTGTTTCCAAGATAAACGGCTGGTTGAAGTGCCTTATTTTGATTCTATAAGTGCAGTGGTGAAGAGATAATTTAGAAGTGCAGGGTTCTGATATGAAACACCTAAAATTCGTCTAACACAATGCCAAATAAATTACAAATATATGTCCTTTAATGTCTATTGTAGGATTAGTTTTTTTACAGCATGTATGTTGCATAAAAGTGTAACGTTGTAGGGAATTCAACATCCAAATGAAAAGAGATAAACTACGTAATATGTTTAGAATAAATATACACATGATTCTTACTTAAAATATATAACATAAACACTTTCAAATAGAGAAAAATAATTTATTACTGCTAAATATTGCTTTTAGTGTGCATAACTATGCAGCACACAGTTTTATTTCAAACTCAGTAAAATATACTAAAACATGTATTATTATATACAAAAACATTATATAAATTTAATTTAAGGCAAAATATACACTTTCAGGGTAGTTAAAGGACTTGAATATATTTCGAATGTAATAGCTTGAATAGTCAGTCCATTCTATTCCTGTGCAGTACTTCATTCAGGTATCTCTGAAGTGAATCCAACTTAGGAAGCGAAAACACTGTTCTTAGTAATGCCTTACCCTGCAGCAGACTTGCGACCCTGGCATAACATTGAGTCACCATAGCTGACGATGCCTGTACATTCTTTAATAAATGAACCTATTGAATCGATCATGTCTAATGAGGAACCTTCGATGGGTTTTGTCCATGTTAATTAAAACCTATATTCCACTAAAAGACCATAAAGCAGAATACTAAAATATTGGGGTAAACGTAGAAAATACGAATTTAGCTTCTATGGTTAAGTAATAATACGTGTACAAACAATATAAAAGCCGAGAATATTCCATCTGGGTGAAACAGAACTATGTGAAGCAGAAACTGGGTAAGCTAAACAGGCCAAAACTGAAATGCCGGATTGTCACCTCTGTAATAGGGAGCGTCGATGTTGGCTGTGAGGTAACAATGTTATCAATAATGTTATCCCTCCTCGGCGAGGTGATGTGTAGAGTTCCTATAAAGTCTAAAAATGTACTTTGTCTTGTTCTTAGATCTATGAAGTGATGAGAGAGAATTAATAAAGCAGATATAAATCAACTTCAGTGTAGCTTTTGAGCCCTGATCTACTTTTCTGAGCTAATTTACTTCTCATTAAAATAACATCTGCCCCTTCTAAGAAATTCTAGCCACATTTCCTGCTAAGGTCACACGCTTCCGTGTGGTATGAACCTCCAAAATGTGACGCTTTTTATTCCCCAGTAGTTTCCGTTGGTTATTACATCTAGCGTCCTGTAGAAATAAAATGTACTCAAACTTATGTTTTAACCTCTCACTTTACTTATTTGGAAAAAACGTCTAGCCACCACCTCTCTCTATCCTTGTTTAACTTTCGCTATCTTTGTTCAACAGTGGCGCTGTGGGGTAGAGCGTGGTTCTGTGGTTCCCGGCCATGGAATGCGCCCGGATTCGACACCACCCATGGGGTTGCGGATTTTCAGTCCCGATGCTGAGTGGACCGGTGCCCACTCAGCATCGTGAGGAGCTGCAATAGGCAGCGATCCCGGTCACGGAGGCCACCAACCTGGCTGGGGGTTGCATGATGCTGGTTACATCGCCTCGCGTATCGGTTGGATGATCGCTCACCTCTGCCGTGCGTACTGCCGGCAGTCGGGTTGGCAGTTCTAGGCCCTTTATGGGCTTAGCGCCACGGGATTATTATTATTATTATTATTATTATTATTATCATCATCATCATCATTATTCAAACTAGTCACCTAAACCCACTAATTCCATCTCTTCCCCATGACCCTCTGTGTGCCCAAAGCTACCGTTGCCTAGCTTTAATGTCTCTATTTTGATGTCATCCTTTCTATCTAATTATTGAATATGTGGTTTCGGGGTGGAAGTTACGGATCCATATAGGATACTGTTTGTAAAGATATGAAACGCTTAAGTACTACAGATGTGTGTGGTGATGTTTACAGTCAGCCCTTATCTCCTCCGTGGTCTAGGGGTACCCCAGTTACCGAGGTCGCCGGTTCAAATCTGGCGGAGGGTGCTGGATTTTTTCGGGTGTAAAATTTTTTAGCATGGTTTCCTTTGGAAGGGCAGTAAAGCCGGTGGTCCTGTGTCGTAGATTTACAGTACGTAAAGGAACCTCAAGCCCGATAAAGAGGTCTCCGAGCAAAATTTCTGGTCTTTCACGCCCAACCTAGAATGGGACGCCAAGAGCCATAGCAGTTAACGAGCATCCATAACTAAAACTCAATTTTAATATCAGTTAGCCCCAAACTAAGCTTAAACTTTATTCTACACAAAAGATGAATGTGGCGAATTTGATGAATGCTAATTGGTTTTAGCAACTTCTAACCAAGCCATTCTCTTTTATTTTGTTCTTAAAATTTAATCAAGTCTGATGGAAAGCAAAGCAATATCTGATTACCCTCCCCTTCATAGGACTTATACCCCCTAGGACTTGCAAGCAAATGCCTGTCGTCAGATACTTGTCGGGGAACTGAGGGTCTATGGATCAGAGAGTGGAAACCAGGGTGGGGGATCAGCCCGACGACCGCGATGAGAGCGAAGAAGGAGATGATGGATGAGATGCGAGAGATGAATGAAACCAAATGTGAGGATGGAGCACCGGTGGAATAATGAATGGCCGGGGAGACCGGGGAAAACCCACCCAGACGCCGCTTTGTCCACCACAAATTCCACATGTGGGTCTCTAAGATCAAACTCGGGCCTCCTTGGTGATAGGGGAACGGTCTAACCACTCGACCACGGCGCTACCCAAGTCTAATGCGATAATCTATATTAAGTACATAAAGAGTGAAGCTGGTCATAAGCGTTGGGTGCCCTATGAAGCTGGTCACCAAGGTTGGGCGCCATATGAAGCTGTTTACCACCTTCAACACGTTGGCGGCATATGAAGTCGGCCGCTTCCTCGATGCGTAACAATTCTCTTCTTTCTCCGACTAGCGTTGAGCAGTGTCGACTCTGTAAAGTCTACAGCGTGTGGTGAAATTATATATCGATTGGGATAATAAAAACATCGGCTCTGGGAATATTGACTTTATTATACTGTTATGTTACACATTCAGGAACGCGAGTCACCACTTCGTCAATTATCCGCGACTGACATCGAGATGCTTTGTTAGTCGGCAGTATTAAGATGTATTGTAAAGTTTTCCCTGCCTTCATAGCCGCGGCCTAACTTGTACGGTGCAGAGTTCAGCTAAGAGTGTTACTTGTCGTAAGGTTCAGCGAAGAGGCGAAGTTACTAGTATTCTGTGAATTTCGCCATGTCCGATATTATTTAACTTACAGGTCGCAGAGTTCGGCTAAGACTGAAATTACTTGTCGTAGGGTTCAGCGAAGAGTGTTACTTGTAGAGTTCAACGAAGAGTGTAGTTACATGTAGCAGGTTGCAGCGAAGAGTGTTACTTGTCGTAGGGCTTAACGAAGAGTGTCGTTACTAGTATTTTGTGAATTTCGCCATGTCTGATTTCATCCCTACTCCGCCTTCGATTTTCAATCATGTGACGATCTCCTGTTTTCGGATTCGTCACTTTGTATTTAAAACTTTTCATTTACGGCTAAAATTTCAGTTCTGCTCAGCTTTCTCTTCCCACGGTACTATTTTCAATTTGTTTAATTTATGCTGTAGCACGTATGTATGTTTATGGCTTTAAGCCTTTTCTCGGCACAAACCTCATGTTTCTTCCGCTTTGAAAAGAAACAAGCACTTTCCTTGTAGACCCTTTTTAATGTCTCAATACTTTTGTATACATGCCGACGAACCTTTTCCTGTCCCAGGAAACGGGTAGTTCAGTGACCCGAACCTTACTTCCTCAAACAATTTGCAATGTTTCCGTATGAACGTTTTTTCCTATCGAGTTATAATATTAAATACAATAGTTCACATCTTTGTTTAATCTATATACAATCAAATCAAATACGGAGCCGAGTTGACATTTTACATCTATATTTAATCTATATACAATTAAATCAAATACGGGGCCTAGTTGAACCGTATCAAGAGTACACGTTAACCACAGAAACAACACAAAAAATTGCAATAATTACTGGCAGAGAGGATTATTTCTCATCTTGTATACAGGCTAAATGACATTTAATTCGGACCAGGTGTTAAGGATTCTTAATAGTAATCAGTTTCAAACCTCTTTCATTAATTCCTGATATTAGGATTGTTCCCGCCTTAGTCCGAAGTTTTAGAGCGTTTATTCTATTAAATAACTACAGAGCCAACTGAAATATGCAACATTTTAAACTTCAATTTAGCATTCATATCTAGAAATCATATATGTTTCTTCACATTACTTTTCCCTGCCCATTCATCAACCAAATATTATTATAAAACCTTATTTTCTATCTACTTCACATTAATGGAGATAAACATTTCGCGAAACAGTGTTTTACCTATTTCCTTGTAGGTACAAGGAGATTAGGGGAACACAGTTGGCTTAACTGATAGCCAAATCTTTTAAAAACGGCTCGTTGTGTGATGACTTTGAAATTCCATCCTCTTTGCAGGGGCGCGAGTAAAAAACGAGTAGCAATTTTCCATTTGAAAAAAGTAAAAGTATCTGAAAATTAAAACAAATAACAAAGGACATCTCGGAAATGGTTAACGCCACAAAAGTGTTTATTAGGCATAAAATGTGTGCTCTAACGAGATCTACATTTTGTGTGTAGTACGATTTTGCTTAACTCTTACGGTTTAGAAGATGACTTTCAAGATATACATTTTGTGTCATGCAAATATCTTAAACACATGGTCTTTTAATCAAAATCATTAACCATTTTTTAGAAAAGCAAAAATGAGGAAAACCTTTCTATGTACAGGATAGTATGGGATGGGAGGGAAATCTTTGCGTCGCATCTTTGGAAGATATTGAACTTAAATACCACGTTTGGTATTAATCAGACTCTTCGTCTTTGAATTATGCTGTTCACAACAAACACACACACACACAAGTTTTTCTAAAAATGCCGTTTTTCGAGTTCAGGGCCCCAAAACATGTATTTCCGGTGAAATCTCGGTATCGAATTTTTGTGTGGAATACAATACTTCCTCTTCTTAATATCAGTACATATTAGAGAAAGTAAAAAATTATTCGACCGCTCAGAATATTTATCATAGTCCTATGGCATTTCCAAAATTTGGAATATTGTGTAGGCGGTAGTAAATCGAAAATGCAATATTCGTTAATTTGTCTTCCATTTTTGTAAACATTGACAATCAGGGAATTAATAATGATATTAGGTCGGACATTAACATCTTAGAAAGTAGTAGTATAATGAGAATAGAAGAAAAAGTTCAACATAACCTACATAGCTTTATATTTTCACGACCTCAATCAAATTCAGATGATAGAGCAAAGGGTTTACCGGGAACTTTACGTTATTTCAGGATCGGACATAGAGAGCTTAGTTATGCATGCATTAACATTTCAAGATTCCTACGTTTACCTAAACAGGAAGGGAAGGGAAAATACCTTCAAGAACTCAATATGATTAAAGAGAACAAATAGGCCAGTTTATTATAAAAAGGCAAATTCAAAATCAGTACCTGGTGGTCGGAAGAAAGGGGTACATGCACTCCGCCCATGGTCACTGTCTGAAGACAGCAAACCGAAAGAGGTCGAGAACACACTCTCATTAGTATCTACCTGATAGTTCCACCCATAAACTCTACATCACAACCGGCAATAGTACGAACCTCTGAATGTGTAATCCCCCAAATATACTAAACTAAACCCATAGAAATATGCTAAACGTCACAATATAGACTACAAATCTAAAGTGTAAAGCCGCAGAAATATAACAAACATGTTATTCAAGTTTTAAAAATTCACCGGCGGATAAAGCATCCAATAAAAACACGTAATTCGCAACTTCCTTTTAGTTTGATAGTAGATATTATATCCATTAAGGCAAATAGCTTATGATAAAATAAATATAAGAAAATATATAAAAAAAACACGGCTTCATTTTTGAATAAAGCTAAAAAATAATGTAACTGAACGACGGGTAACAATGGCTCCTTTTTGTCACCATCCATTTAAAATGACAAACTCTAGAGTTACGGAAACCATACTTTGCAGTTATAATCTACATCATGTGGCTATTGCACACAAGCATGACAAAGAATGAACTACCAGTTACTTGAATATTAAATCTTACAGTGATGCTCATTTTTTCCAGTCCAGAAAATTTAACAATATTTACCAACCGTTTTATCAGTAATTGTTAACATAAAAAAAGAAAATATTATACAGCTATTTATAAAACTTGATGAAAATTTGATGAAAAAGAAACTACATGATTTATAGTTTCCAGGAAAATAAACGTTTATTCTTAAAGTAATTCCCAATTTCGGAGACGTTTATTTTCCGTTAACTTATATTTATACACCGTGGTAAAATTAGAAATTATGAGCATACTTTTCAGAAAGTTTTAGATGACAGTACAAACTGTAACTGACATCTTTCATTAGTTACCTCTAATGGCTTTTGAGAAAAAGGTACATAAATATTACCATGGTTTCCCTTGCAGAAATAAATCATTACTGGGATGTAAATTATAATATGTAAAGAACTATGAATGCAATCTTTCTCATACGTACACATAATACCCACTTGATATTGCAAATTACAACTGAAAAATGTAGTTTCTGTAGCTCTAGTAGGTACAGAGAAATTCAATTTAAGTGGAGAATATATGGCAAAAATTATCAAATATGACATCTTTAGTCTTTATGTAGTCTTATAAATAGGAATTTCCAGTTTAATTTTATATATACTTTATCATTTGTGCACATGATTATATTTAAAATATATTTTAAACATGTTACTCCATCTGTCATTTTTACTGTGAATTTTGCACCGCTTCACAGAAAAAATATTAATTATTCCTACATTCTTTGGAGCAGAGTTAATTAAAACCTGGCGTAATTGAGAAAATCAATCTACCTTCCTTTATAAACAAAATATTTTGAATAAATCTAGAGCAGTGAACTTAGAGGATATGCATTTACATCCTTTAAAATCAGTCTGTGATCTTGAACATTTTCGAGATAATTGGTCATGAATTTAACAGATTTAACATTGGCGAAACAGGGATTTGAATTTCCCCTTAAATCGGTTGATGACAAAAAGCAGGTCATTCAGCCCTTCAATCTGGTAACTCCCCGTAGCGTATAATTTAGTTTATAGCTTTAAAAGGAACAGGCATAATATGTTTCACCAGAATACAAGTCCTGAAACACCAGCACCAAATGAGTAAGAGGATGAATATAATTAACACGTAACGGAAATCTCCGGCACTCAAATTTGTAAATCCTAATCTACTACATGCAAATGTACGCTGCAGAAACAAAAATGTTAATCCGGTCTGTATGCATTAGGATTTCCTCGTCAAACGAGAAAGCTCTGAACAGTAAAACATACATCCTGGGGCAATATATCAGTGGTGAATGTGTTACAGAACAAATCCATTCGATTAGCTCCTGCAGCTGTTAACGAGGGTAATTAGTTCTATAATTAGCAACTAGGTTCTATAAAGAAGGTGATATCCTGTATTAATAATACGAAAACTATAAATAACTTTGTATATTTTGTTGGAAAATGTGGGGAAAACAAATGTTATATTACTTTTTTAGTTGTAAGAACTCAGTGGCCATCCTTTACCTTTTACTGGATTTTTCTGTTTCACTTTTGGGTTTTACTGCTTATTTGCCACGTGTGCGTGTTCGAAGTGGCAGTGTTACCCCAAGCCAGAAAATGTCCTAGCGTAACCAAACGGGCCAGTTTATTGATAACTTAAAAGCCTACAATAGTCACGTACAAAAACCAACGCGTGGATCTAACACCTTATGTAAACTGAATCGCATGTGCCCTTAAATGTCTGGTAATTTATAGGTGTCTACCATTTCAAAAATAAAAGTTTTCTTTTTGAATATTTTACCAACAATCTAGGAAGTCTGTACCCTAAGAGGTAAACACCCACTCAGTCATAACGTAGTAGACGACGCAACCCGTCTCTATAGCCTACGCTGTGTAATGTTTACTAGTTGACCACGGTATGAGTACGCTTGGAGGAGGGAGTCACTGTTTTTGTTGACAATGCAAACGTCGTCAAAACTATGGACTAGAGAGGAGTGAGGGGCAAGGCGTTAGGGGAGTGTACAGCTGCACAATGAAAGCAGTACTACATTTGCAGGCATCAGCCTCGCTAGTAAATGCAACCCGGAACTCGAGATGTTTCCTTTGCCTGATTGTCCGTAACTATCCGCTTATTCCGTTTATTCCTCTTTCCACCGCGCGCAGTTATTTCGTGACGACTTGTACTTTTACATGTTTGCAAAGCTATACTGCCATAAATAGCTTTGCTACACATTTCAGTTTAATACCTGACATGTTGAAAAAGTTAACAATCCTGTTTCTGGACGAAACCTTTCTGCCTATACTAAAACCATTTTTGATCCGACGTATAAAGGGAAGTAAAAACTTAGCAGCGAATATTTCAGCCATCGCAGGGAGGGAACATCAACACATTGCACCGTGCTGCTCAGCAAACGGTCACGCTTACTCACTAAATAACCGGAGGAGAAAGGAATATTTGGGTCACATACCTCATGAAAATTTTAAAGTGTCAATGATAAAAGTTGTACCTAATTCTCAATTATGTAAACATTTCGCATCATTTTTTTAACCTTAATTATTTTATATAAAGAAGGTAAATATTTTTTACTTTCAAAAACAAAAGTTTATAATATATTATAATTCATGAAACGCGTTTCTAAACATAAAAAAGCGTAATTAATCATAATTTTGATTAATGACAAACCAACTTTTGCTTTATTAGTTTATTATAAGAAACGTTTTTTTTTCCAGTAGGATATTAGGATTAATGTTTTAAAGCTGTATTTACAAGTAAAACAATAACAACAATAATCAACCAAATAATAATAATAATAATAATAATAATAAAGGTAATAATATGTATTTTTCTGATATTACTTGGAGTACACACTTTATATATTAAAGATACCATCTATATCAATCAACTCGTATTTACCTTTACTCACCATTGTTGTCAGTCAACCTGCTACTGTAAAGGAACCCCACCGTCTACCTGTTCAACATTTCTTCACGGCCGCGAATACCATGCTCAAAATTTAGATCCCTGCGAGTTTTTAAAGGGCACCTTTTAAGAAGTGAATTTAACCTTAAAAGCCTTCGTTATAATAATATAAACAAATATAATTGTTTCTTATTCTTCTATTCAACATTTTATGAGTAATTAAACAAAACCAATTAGTTTAGAAAAACACAAAAATTATTAGAACTGCTTAAATGAGCGCTCAAAAATTGTTATGCATTTTGCGGTGCTGTAGTCAGTAGGAGATTATGGGAATATAAAATTCTGTCAGATAAAAAAAATTCCATAGCTTCTTAGTCCCTAGATCTATTATAGTAGACACTCGCTTATAAATCTTGTCTCAAACAAATTACGGATATAAGGAACGTTTAATTCTGCCTTTAGTATTAAACTCCTGGCGCAAGATCCTAAATCACCCCAAACCTAACGTGTAGCGAACACATCCGCTTCCTCCATCCACACAGGCCTTAATGAATCGTGTGTGCATTAGTGGGGAGGGGGCGACATGTGGTTAGCATGCCGCTTCCCCGGCCGCTCTGACAGACCGAAAGCCGTTACATTTTTTCATCAAATATCTCTCGGATTTTCACAAAACCCTCACGAGGGTGAACGCAGTCTATTCCAAATCTCCAACAAATGTGAAAAAATCTCGCGCTGGATTTGGCAAATCCATCTATATTTGTACATATTTGGGTATAAGAATAACTTTACACATTTTAACATAATTTGTAACAAATATAGAAAACAAAACAAAAACAATTTATGCAAAACAGGTGTTTAAACGCAGTGTTATCGGAGTTGCGACAACATACATGCATGCCAATCACCGTTTATTTACATGGGATAACCATCCATCTTCACTACAGACTTGGTAGCACCTGCTGCGGTGCTAACCTTGCTGCAGCTTTAGAACTTAGCCAGCTTTCTGACATAGAAACCCTAGCCTGAGATATTCAGTGCTTTGGTTAATTGAGCTGCCAAGCCGAGAACAGGAGATCGCAGTATTAAGGGTAACTGCGTAAACCGGTTTCGGTTGAACTTTCATCGGATCTGAAGGGATATACTACTTAAACATAAGAGAAATTGAAGTCTAAGAACAGGTTATCCGTAATCTGGGGCATATTTGGTGCAATTGTGAAAACAAATTTCTTTTAAATTTCCTACCTATTTGTAGAAACCACAAATTGTCTGCGGATACGACATAAATATTTTGTTAATACATAGCTAATAGTACAGATTATACAGTGAAATAAAAAGGAACTATTTTGTTTTCTAAATTATTTGCTTAGTCCACCTTAATGTAGGAATTATTATAGCTGACATTTTATTTCTAATCGAGACACATTTTCAGCATGTACTTCATACCGTTTATCTTCTCGAAAATCGAATAAGGGAAAACAATGTTGGTGTGCGGAACTGTGTACAAACAGAGAAACATTGCTTTGCATGAAGCAGCTTTGAACGATTTAAAAATAAGAATTAAAAACTAAATATTTGCTTTAACATTTTATTTAGTTATATCTCCCACCATAAGTGCCTACCAATAAAATGACAATTAACTTAGAATTTCCAATAGCTTATTAACCTAATCTATTCTTAATCAAGTTTTACAATACTTCGAAAGCGGTGTATTTCCATTCCAGTGTTCTAAAAAATTTTATCCTACTATTTGAATTTATGTGTGAAAGGGTTCTTACATCAAACAAGCATTAAGCCACGCGATTATAACCACACGACACAGTGTGTTTCGAAATGCCTAAGTAGAACGCTCCTAGAAATTGTACAGGGCATAGAATACACGATATTCTGTGTAGGTATGCATTCAGCAGTGTCTCTGCAATAGGTTTAGCTTCAAATCAATTATTCAGATCTCTCTTTTCTACTGGTACAAAGAGGAACAGTAATTTAATTTGACAGGACAAAAACAGTCATTAACTTGGTAACAACGTCAAAGGAAAAGTAAAGAAACCTTGTGATACTAATAATTGTCAGAATATATTTAACAATCAATTTTTCTATTATGAACCAAAGTTAGCATCCTAATCTATAAAACAGCGGCTGATTATAGCAATTGTGAACTTTGTTTGATACATGCACCTATAAATAATGTTCTGCATATCCACTCATACATAGTGACTTGAGTTTCTTAGGCACCAGACTCCACATGTGTTGTAACAAAGGGAAAAAGGATCGAGCGGAGTTAACTCCTACAATCACGAAGGCCCCCAAGTTGGGACACGTCAGCTTTTTTCCGATTCGTTAGCTAAGATGATCACGAGTAACATGTATGTCGTCCTCCGTGATGTACTGGTTACCATGTTAGCCTCTAGTTCCCGAGGTCGCGGTTTCAACCTCGGCGGAGGGCAATGGATTTTTTTCGGGCGTAAAAGATCATTAGCATGGCTTCCTTCGGAAGGGAAGTAAAACCGGTGGTCCCGTGTGGTAGATTTGCGGTACGTAAAAGAACCTCAAGCATGATAAAGAGGCCTCTAAGCAAAATTACCGGTCTTTCACGCTCAATATAGAATGGGACGCTAAGGATCCTAGCAGTTAAAGAGCGTCCACAAACAAAACTCAATTTTTTTTAATTTACGAGTAATATCTGCAGATTTGACTGGTACACTATAGTGTAAATTACATTCCTTGACCTGTGTTCACGGAGCGAGATGGCTCTACGGTAACATGTGGTGCTGCATTCCGACCGTCCTCCTTGACTGAGGTTTTTTCCAGGTTTTCCTCAGTCCTCATAACCGGCTAAAAAAGGTTATTTTATTTTGCCAAGGAATTACCCTAAACTTAGGCCTGGAAGGCTTCCTCTCCAAAATTCCTTTTCCAAATATCATGTCATTCATGTATCATCCGCGTCCACCACCTGCGGTGCCGTATGGTCTAAGAACGGGCGCTAAACACTACTAAACAAAATTTGACCAGTATCCAATGGAATATCCTTCAAGAACTGCCAAATAGAGGTGAAATATTTGAATACTTGTCGCTAAATTATTGTATTGTAGAACGGAAGAGGTAGCTTCTTAAATATAAGTTTATATCCAACATGTTATATACCCAGTCCTCTCTACAAGTTGGGAGTTTTCAATGGGAAAACGCGAACAGCTTAAGTTGGGCGACATTCTGAATGTATCTGCGATATGACAACACTAGGAATGCAACATATGTAGTTAATACAGAGTGAGCCAAAAGACTCCGAACCGCCTGTGCGATGTTTTTCCTGTCCGCGTCCTCGACGCTCGTTACCGTCTGCCGCTATCATAGAAAGGCGCGGATGAAACCATACATTTTTAAAACCACTTTTAAAGGCTTTACTTACCAACTTTACGAAAGGAGATGCTGAAACTGGCCACCGTCGTTGTCCATACATTTTTGGCAGCGCGCGGGCGGTTCGGAGTCTTTTGGCTCACCCTGTATGAAGTCACCTACACTTACCTGAGATGTTTCTCCTTAATGGGTACTCTCGAACATTACATTAATACTACTATAATAATATTTAACCTCGATTTGGGTTTACCTACATAACAAGGATAGTTTTAAACAGGAACAGGTACAAGGCTTGTGAATATATCCGAAGTTTCTAACCTTACGACAGTTTGTGTTATGTTGGTACACTTGGCTAGTGTGGACACTAAGCATGTGACAAATGAATACAAGTTGCACTGAAGAAGGCACCAGAGTCGACATTTGTCCCTGGGGTGTAACACGTAAAAGAATCGCACCTCTAGCGTAGTAGGTTGCTAGGAGCGTGCAGAGTCGTGCAAAAGAGCAATCACATGTTTCAACGTTTCCTCATTTGCTACGGCATTTGAAACTAACGATAAAATATCTAAATAAGCATAATTTTTGCTGCCATATACTGTTGTAAAGTCTTTGTGATATGGATGTTAGAAGAAAAAAAGCAAATTATATTTTTTTTTGTATTTCATTATTTTCTGCATTATATCGTTTACAATCCTGCAATTACTTGTATGTATGTTCATTGAGAACACTAAAGGGCTCACATATTCAGGGTTGTATAAGAAAGGCAAAATTGTACACGAGGTGCGATAATGTTGCTTCTAGAAAACTACAATGATAAACCGTCGTAATCAATTGACATTCAATGAATTCTTAAATTAAATTTATTAAACATGTGCAGGTAGCACTAAAATTACTACTAAGTACTAATCCAGAATATGTGCAAACAACCTAATTTTCTTTGATCCAGAAATCTTCAACCAATTTTATTTTACATATTTAGGTAATATGTTCATAAATCAACACTGATTACACTGATTACAAAAGTTTTTAAAACAAGAATCGTTAATATTAATGCAGATGGAAGTTTATGCATTTAACATTTGGTGCACAAAATCAAATTAAGCTAACGCTTAGAGCCTGGAAATAAATCATTTCCACAACCTTACGAAGTCTGTCAGATATAAAACCTAAGCAGTGATCTCGAACATCTTAGAGAAGACACCACGCGAGCTTTCATGGATTTGCTGAAATATCGTTCCTATCAAAGACAGATGAATAAATTGTATTAATGATAATAAATTAATTAAAGTATAGAAACTACTAAAGTGTAACTCCAAAGTAATACCAGATATTATGCCAAAGGTGTTTAATACTTTCTTTGTGCTTATCTATTAGTTACTTTAACATAGATCGACGCAAGTTTATTATTTTAATTTTGCACCTATTTGTAACGATACACAAAGCCAGCTCTCTTGAACTATCATAGTAGCTTTTCCAATAAGTGGAAGTTTAAAATAGAGACTTGGGCCAAAGTAACGTATGTTACTGTATCTCAAATTGTTACGCGTAAGTTACTTATCGTATTTTGAATTTATTTGCAAAGCGGCTGATAGCATTAAAACTACTTTTAGCCATTCATTCATGAAGTCTATACACTATGTCCTACTCCACTAACTGACCTAGTTTGTCGGAAAGTACGCGCAACACTGACAATGTTTACTACTCTCACACGTCCAGGCGGAGCGTTTCCGTTGCAATAGTCTCTTTTGCATCAAACACCATGCAGCTGAATGTATTATTTGTATATTAAGTGTAAGTGTAGGCTAGATCACTATTATTTCACAGCTTCTACTCAAGAAATCGACAAGAACGTTATGACCACAAGGGCAATACGCCTGTCCGTTTGTTATGTATTGGACAGAAATTTAATAATCAATATCTTGCGTGAGTAAACAGCGAAAACCCAAAAATAACCTTTGCATAATTGTACCCTCTGTCTCCGAGTCCGATCGTGCTCACCAGTATGGTTTGGTGTGAAATGGACTAAGACAACAAGGAATGAACATTTGTACAACACGTGATATGTTTTAAAATGCTTAAGTGGAGACCAAAAGGCAAAAATTGCCAAATGTGCAGCTTTGTTGTTGTCTTATTTATTGGAATTACCTCTTTAATTGATTGTATATACAGCATTTTTCAGGGTATCTGCGACAAACTCTGAGGAGCGATAAATCCCGCAGAGGGGAACATTGTTTGTCAAGCAACCACCATCCTCCGACGCATCGCTACGGAGTTATTCACCTCTGTTTGCAGAGTATCGTTAGGACAGGTTTGAGAGGCACAGCCAGTACCCTTTGACTCTGTTTGCAACCGCTCAATCAAGTGACGTCGCATCTTTCTTGTCCCTTAATCCTGGTTAGGTTTAGTAGGTCTGAGACGCACATCCGAATTTAACTCAAAAGAAAAGTCCCAGCAGATGATCCCCAACGATTTCAGCGCAGATGTTTCCGGAATACTTTTGTTGGTGATGTCTATCGAACAATGCATAGATTCTCAACATCCCAGATGTGGCTGTTATTGCTGTTGAAGTATCCGTCTCGTGTGAGGCAGGCCTCATCGGTAAACAAGACGTGCGTGGAAAATATAGGATCTGCGATACTTCTTTGCACAAACCACTGGACAAACTGAACACGAGGTGCGAAGTTGTTCGGCCCCAGTCCCTGTACTTTCTGTAATTGATATACGTGAAGCTGTTGTTCACAAACACTGAGTTAAATTGGGCTGTGCATCTCAGACCTACCAAACCTAACCAGAGGTAAGGGACAAGAAAGAGGCGATGTCACTTGATTTAGCGGTTATTAACAAACAAAGAGCCAAAGTGTACTGGCTGTGCCTCTCAAACCTACCGGATACGCTTCAAGCAGGGGTGAATAACTCTGTAACGATGCGTCGGAGGATGATGGTTGCTTGACAAACAATGTTCCTCTCTGCGAGATCTATCGTTCCTCAGAGTTTGACGCAGAGGTCCTGAAACATTCTGTGTGTGTATATATATATATATATATTTATATTTTAAATATATTTTTTTAAAAATTGTACTGCATCTACTATTTTGTACTGTGAATTCTGCACCACTTCACAGAAATAGTCATATCTCCTAGACACATTGGAGCAGAGCGGTAAACCTTAGCCCATTTTTAGGGAAAGTTTTTCTCCACAAATTGGTACTACTGTTAAGTATGGCTGCTTCTGTGTGCTCAACACAAGTGTTTTTTTTTTCTTTTGCAAAGTCTGTTTTCCCATTCCTCCTTAGAGTAGCTTTTTCTTTGAATGGCATTTTCTGGTATAAATGATCCGTTTTCTCAGAAACTATTCAAGAAAGCTAAACCCAATTTTAGGATGATAAAAACAACCTGGAAGTGCTGTTGTGGATTTACTTTGGTATAATAATGTGGTTGATTATTTAAAAACATCGCTGATAAATTATAATCAAAATATGGTATAATTAAAAATAATCCCATCTTTCTTAATAAACAAACTTATTGGATAAGTATGCTAGCCTCTAGTTCCCCAAGTCGCGGGTTCAAACCCGGCGGAGGGTGATGGATTTTTTTCGGGCGTAAAAATCCTTAGCATGGCATACTTCGGAAGGGAAGTAAAGCCAATGGTCTCGTGTCGTAGATTTACGGCACCTTAAAGAGCCTTAAGTCTGATAAGGAGTCCTCTGAGCAAAACTTCCGGTCTTTCACGCCCAATACAGAATGGGACGCTAAGGACCATAGTAGTTAAGGTCGGTCCATAAATAAAACTTTATATTTTATTGGATAAGTCAGATCGGTGTACTTAGAGGGCATTGGTTTACATCGTGTAAAAATTTCAGTGTGTTAACTTATAGAGTTTCTGAGACATTGGGTAATGAAGTTAGCAGATTTAACATTGACGGGATAGGGCCTTAAATCTCCCCTTAAAGCGACATTGAAGAAAAGCTATCCTAGATGTGGATGGTACAAACATAAGTTATGTTTTGTACACCTTCGGTTAGGACCACTATGGTATTATTGTGATGTTTATACACACCAAATACATAACATAAACGGAACAAAATATTCAAATACTTTGCTGAATTACCGGAATTTCTTTGGAATTAAGTAGCACAGCCTGAGTAGGAAAAAAAAAGTACTCGAAAAATCTACCGAGTTCAAACATATTATCAAAAAGTAAAAATATGATTTGCTTCATTCACATGACTTTCTCTACCCTCTAGCACTTATTAGTGGGTATTAAACACTGTAACTATGGCCGGTAAAATATAAATAATTAAATATAGAAATAATAGTAGGATAGAGAAATAATTGCAACAAATAATTTCTGTATATTCAATCAATGTAGAATGTAACAAGCTTGGGTTGAAAGATTTTGTCCGGAACGACGAAGGTAATTAGCAAGTTAGGTTAGCCAAAGTCACTAGCGACAGCCGAAGTAACGAACACATTAGCTTAAGGATTTCTGGGAACGCAGTTAGGTTATAAGTTCAATAGGCTTATACAGAGGCACGTGTGCTATAATTCTGGAAGAGAGAGAGGCACTTACCTTCTGAGAATTTTAGCTAAGCCCCATGGTAACAGAGACACACACGCGCTTAAATGGAAGTGAATATTGGCTCGGGCGTAAAATAATTATGTTGGGGGTAATTCTAATGTAGGCGTGGCTTAAGCAATATAGAGGTGGGCATCTAAATCACAGAGTTACTCTTCTCTGGTACCGTGACTGGTACGGATCGACGTTCGTGCACACATTAATGCCTCTCTTTCTGGTACCGCCATCGGTACTTGCTCGTGTGATATTTATAGCGTCCAGTGACGCTCTTGTGTGAATAGCGGCTATGGCGAGGGATGTTGCCGGTAAACATTTTAGCGACTCGTGGCAAATTATGCTTCTAGTTTAATCTATTGCGGAAACTGTTATTCCCAACCGTAACTTTGATGCTGCAGAAGTTAGCAGATTTAACAATTCAGTTGTTACAATTTCAAGTGCTATGATTCGTAATAAGTTTATTTCTTCATCTCAAACGTTCGACAACTCACTCCAATAACTCAGATATTATTTCACAATAAATTTCTCAGTCAATTTAAACTGGAGTATTCCTTCACAATACATCCACGTCACCCTGAGGGAAAATACTCATAGCAAAACCACTGGAGCTGCCGCCAGCATAATCAACAGCAGATGCTGGAGACAACGACAAAAGATAGCAACAACATTCCTGTACCAAATTGTCGAACTATCATCACGGCATCTTGCCATTGCTTCAGTATACAAATTATTCTTAAGGGAGTTTGTTTTCCTATCTTCTTCATTTTAATCGAGATAAAGCCTTCCAGACAATAGCTGTATTACACATTTTGTTATAGATATAAAGGAAATAGCAATAGTCAAATGTTTAAGAGCTGGACGCTGTGTACTCCCCTTAAAATTCTATGCTCTCTGCGTGCAATCGCGAGAAACACCTGCATATTGAAAGCACTTGAAAAGAAGGACAAAGTATTGAACAATTCGACCCATTAAAAACGGATATCCCGGAGATGCTACAAAAAGTTATTTACAAGAAATTGTGTGTTTTAAATATACAGTGCGTAAAAAAACTATTGGGACAACTTGCAATTCCAAGTTATTTTGTCAATAATATGATTTATAATCAGAAAGCATACAAATTAATTATAATGCATAACAGGCAATTTACAAACAAAAATAATAACATTTATTTTCTGATATCTTTAAGGCCACAAATATAAAAACATAAACAATTACACATTTCTATGCAAAATAAATATTGGGACACCTGAAGAAAAATAGCGTATCTTGTGCACCCAACCAGAAGTATCAATACCTTCTTAGATTTCCTCTGCGTTTTATGCCCTCTCTCAGACAATTGGGCATGCTGTTTACAAGTTTAGCAGTATATGCAGCTGAAATTTTGGCCACTCTTCACCGATTCTCCTTTTCAAATGCTCCTTTGAAGACATTGGCTGACTTGGGACTCTATCCAATTCATCCCATAAATTCTCAATTGGATTTAAGTCCGGTGATTGTGCAGGTAGATGAAGCATATGTGGACAGCTGTAGAGTAGCCATTCTTGCACAACTCCGGAAGTATGTTTGGGGCCATTATCTTCATAGAATTTAAAAACAGCACTGATACTAATTTTCTCTGCACTCCTGTGTAGGTTCTCCTTCAGAAGGTTCAAGTATTTCATTTTATCCATTTTTCCTCGATGAAAACCAATTCTCCAACTCCAGATGCCGCCATGGAACCGCAGACCATGACACTCCCACTACAATGTTTTACAGTAGGTTGAAGATTATTTTTATCCATTTCCGTATTAGGTTTCCTCCAGACCATTGTTCTTCCATCTGATCCGAAAACGTTAAATTTGCTTTCGTCTGCAAAAAGAACGTTCTCCCACCAGTTTTATGCCTTATGAATGAACTCCTTCGTATATTTTAGCCTTTTTTTCATTTACATAGGGCTTCCTCCTGCCCACACGACCATGGAATCCCTTCCTTTTCAGTACATTCCTAATTGTTTGGAGGGTTACTTTTTTGCCAGTAGTATAGCCTTCCTCGGCACACAGTTTGGGGGCACTCAATTTAGGATATTTTTCACACTCCTAACATTATTTGTTTCTTCTCGGTCAGTAATTGTTTTTGGACGACCAGTTTGAAGTATCAAGTTGATTCGGTTCTCATTTGCGTATTTTTAATTACATTTCCAACTGTTCAACATATCGGCACTCATTCTGTAACTCCTACCTTTATCGTAATGGAAGATGACGAGTTCCCTTTGCTCAAAAGTCGTATTCTTAACTCTACGCCCCAGTTTTGTGTAACTGAACTGCTTGTTTTGATTGCATAGGTAAGACTGTTTACTATCCATAGCTAGTCCTGTTGTGCCTCCCCCAGTGAGCACTTGAAACGTTTAATAGGGCGTACAAAAGGAAGTGTTCCAATATTTATTTTGTCTAAAATTATGTGAATATTCGAATATATAGCTGTTACAGTTAATACAATAAGACGTATAGTAATTATAAGTCCATTTACCGAGATAACTAGGCTTATAGAAAGCAAAGAAAACGAAATTATGATTTTCAGTTTCAGGTTTCAGTTATACAGCTAAAATAAAAGGGATACTATTGTGTGTCCCAATAACTTTTTTACCCACTGTATCTACATTTTTATATAGTACGTTTTCGTCCATCGCTTAACTTTACCAGTAATATAAGGTTATACAACATTTCTTCCAAGTGAAGTGGACTTCACAGGGTATTCCCAGAAAAATTCAAGGTATACATTTCATTTGTATTGTAAATATTTTTATTGTATTGTAATTTAATAAAAAAAAGCCAGAGCTATGTTTTAGAAAACCAAACATTTCGAAAAATTTTCCATGTAAAAGATAGTTTGGAATGAGGAGATTTTCTTGAAAATCATCGTGTCGAACCTTTGAAAGGTATTAAGCCCAAAATATACCAAGATTGGTATTTATCCTACTTTTAGTTTTTGAGTTAAGCTGTTCACAGACACACAGACACACACATGGACCTTTTTCTAAAAATACTATTTTTATTCAAGGGGTCTCAGAACATACATTTTCGGTGAAATCTCGGTATCGAATTTTTGGGTGAAATGCAATACCTTCTCTTGCTACTGTGTACGTGGTAGAGAAAGTAAAAATGAAAAAAAGACTATGTTTGTTTTTCCTCCATATATTTACATTTTAGCTAAAAGTTACAGCGTCTCTGAAAGGCTTTTAGTAAACCTGGGTAATTCTCGTATAACACGAAGATAACTCTGGATGCACACTATGCCACACAGTTGTATCGTAAACCGGGTACTGTTTTTTTATTGCCTATACCAGACGTCGTAACATGCTTTATTGCTTTTATAGGACGTGTTTATCCTTTCAAGTTGGGTTTTAGCTTCGGCACCTTTCTGCTTTTTATTTCTTTGGAATCTGAAATATGCATGTTAGAGTGGGTCGCGATTTATGGGTATTTCAACTCCGCCGGACATCGTCACATGCATATAAACCAGTATGAATTACTTCTCGCTTCACGACAGAGACAGGTTACTGAATTTCGCTGATGATGTCACAATTCTCTTTGTATAAATAACAATATTCTTTGGTACCGAAAAACTAGTGAGATTTCCAAATCCTCACAGTAGCCAGTGGTTGACACATGTAAAAGCTCTCACACCCAAGTTTTGATATAGGTTCGCTCGGTGCATCACTAACTTTATTACTCACATGGAAAAATGGAGATAGACAAATATAAAAAATAATTAAAAAACATGAAATGCTAAGCTTAAGGAAAAACAAACGAAGGGAGGTTTCATATATTACGTCACCTTCAGAGGGAAGGATGTCTACGCGTTACGGAGCGTGACATTGGCGAAGGGCGTTAGTGCCAACAGAAAGTCTCGTTTCTTCATCTTCGTCTCTCAGAGTTTAAAATATCTTAACTTATCTTAAAACACATTGAACATTCTATGCATATTTAGTTTTGGTTCACTTAACTCAGTACATTCAAATCATGACAGCAGTCATATCACTGATCAAAAATAACATATACCATGTCTGTTTCAAACCTGTACGAAATTATTTCAAAATCTTACAGATATCCATACAAACTTCTGTAGGTATATTGGATAATCGAGGTTTTTGGAAAACGACCTCCTACTGTATGTTCTAGCCGGTCATATGAGTGCGGTTGGAGGAGGGCACCATTGTTTTTGTTGACAATACGTAACGTCATCAAGGCTAGCGATCAGAGGGGAGTGAGGTGAAAGGCGACAGGAGAATGTACAGCTGCACAATGAAAACGGTACTGCATTTGCTGGATTGGCCTCGCTAGTAAATGCAGCTCGGAACTGCGGATGTTTTCTTTACCCGACTGTCCTTCCGAAGCCTTGCCCAGTTGTTCCGTAACTGATTAGTTTTTCTTCCCACCGAACGCACTCATATCGTGGCCGATTAGTAAGTTAGTATATGAAACCAGTTTGGGTGCTATTTTGAGGTTTCATACACGTAACGAAAACATATCTTTATCATGGTCAAGGTAATATCTTAAGAATGGGTAACTTTGTCTCCTTGAGATGAATCGTATTAACTAAAAGTAAATTAGGTGTGAATATTGGTACAGCATTACTTCCAAGCTGACTAAATTCATTGTTAGTAGCCGCTATCTACTTGATGGTACTATTAACTGTCATATAATAGGTTATTGTCAACATTGCAGTTTGTGCAGGTACTCTAAGATTGCCATGTATACAAATGAAACAGGGACAACTTTTTGGGAATGGTGTTGGACCCTTTGGGAGGAATAAATAATACTATACGTAAACGTATAAACAAACCACAGAGTTTAACCATTAGAAGATTTAACGTACCAGTCATGTTTTTCCGACTTTGTTATGCATCCAGGGTGATTTCAGAGCCTCTGCAAAAGATTTTGTGGAATGTGAAGCAGCATACAGTAGTAGCCATGGACAAACTAATACAATAACTCATTAATGTAATAAGACATCTAATTCACAGCTTCTCAGCATCAACACATTAATAATTTATTTCTTTAATATTTTGTTCTAAGTTTTACGTGTTACGTATTCTTTGATAATATTGCACGTATAAAAATTAAGAGGACCTTAAAACATGCATTCATAATGTACACATGGTAGAGAACAAGTATATAACGTTATAACATATAAAATATCATATAATATAAGAGGGAAAGGCCATTGTTAGCTATATAACCAGTAATATAAAATTACGAGAAATGCAATAGTATCTACGTAAGCATGTAGCGAATCTTGGATTCATAATTAAGATGATGGAAGTCTGTAAATATATATAACACAAACTGTTATTGTATGTTATTGGATACTAGCGCCAATCAGGTACATTTATAAATGCCTACAATTCAAATACGTACGTTAAGAACAACAATTGAAGGGAACGCTAACAGAAGCTTGTCAGTGTTCGAGCAGGACGGTAGTGTATAAGCTCGTCTCTAAATAAAGGCTAAAACTACGTATTTAAAGTCTATCAGTTATACATATTTTAACATAACAAAGGTGATAGTGAACTGTGAATATGCACATTTGGTTTATCTAAAATACAAATGAATTAATTAACAGAATACGTGCGTGCAAAATATTTTAACATGCTCCATACCCAATCCTGACAACACAAGTACTCTCCAACACAAATACAGCTGCCGTGGCACAATTATAAAATAATAATTACAACATACTGACACACACGCGAGAATACAGATATACGGTCATCAGATTCCAGTCTACGAGAAAGTCGAGATACGTCACGAGAGTACGGGCATCAAGACGACCTACAGGTACGTAACACAGCATCCATTATCATCAACGTAGTAGGGTCCTACCAAGGAGGAACCGCTACAAATGACAGATCTCACATAGAGGGTCATTTCTGGCTGATGTGTTGCTTAGGAGCCACATAGCCATGGAGGGAGTATGGTAAGGAAGTTTCTCAACATCTACAGGAAGAAGTGAATGGGGAGAGGAGGACCTGTTGCACAGTCATCGCGATCGCCCGACTTAACGCCTCTTGACTTCTTTCTTTGGGGGCATGTGAAGAGTGTTGCGTATGCCATTCCAGTTGATACTAGGAAAGAAATGATTATGCACATACTCTCACCGCATTCGTCAGAAACCGCACATGTTGGAGGGGGTTCCACAGTCAATGGAACGACGGTGTCGTGAACACACTGGCCTCGAAGTTGGACACTTTGAAGACCTTCCACAAAGTTTGTTGCAGAGGTCCTGAATCTCCTGTATAGCAAAAACATTTACTGCAAGTGAATTTTTTCACATTATACTGCATTTACAAGATTGTTTTAAACGATGATACCTTTAATCTAATACGCTCAATAGACCATTGAGAGACAATATTCTTTCAAATTTAGCATTAATTATGGGGATGCTTATAAAGCTCAGATGCTTTCAGTAGTCTAAAAACTGCTAAGGGATTTACATATTTGAAAAAGCGACATCCACTTTGCCTCAGTTTGCTTACATTTAAAGCTGTTAACTTCCTCCCCATCTAACTCTTTCGGCAACTGTCTCAATCATACTGACTGGTCACTTAACAAAGAATCATTAAACGGATGTCCTGAATTACAACAGAATTTTGAATGTTTTGAGGAATCTCATAAAAAAGCACCCACTTGAAACAACTTGAAAATATTCCACCCGTTTTCCAACTTATGTGTAATATACAATATACAACTTGTTCGATGTTTTCCTCGAAAGGGTTTACTTCAAAGTTTAACAAATTATTTAGAATACTTTGACTTTAATGCTTAAAAATGTTCATGTTTTTCTATAAGATTGGCTAGTAGGTTATCTAATATAGCCGACAAACAAACACATACAAATACATATTCTTCACTGTTTAATTTAAATTATTGAAAGGCAGACATTGCAGAAACCAAGAATACGCTTGTGACTTTGGGCGTTCAAAAATACAATTCAGTGTCTTGGAGCAATTTTCTAAGGACATAAAGCAAGACCTTAATGGCTCATATAATAAGATTATTTCAACAGTTGGTATGAGTAAAAATCATGTTACTATCCGTGCTGCAAGCCTGAAGTGTGACATGTGAGAGAGAGGTCTGATAGAACGTGACGGACTGTGTCATGGAGGAAGGTATTTAAACTTAAAAAAACTCCGTGGTGCAATAAGTAAACACTCCTTAAAGTATATTGGATTATAGGCTATAATTGATGAGGGAATGGGGAGGCTGAGAGGAAACAGACTACAACATTGTTAGATTTAGTCCTAAAAGTTATATGAACTTTATATTTTCGTTTGTTATTGCAGTCTACAAAATATATTGCCATAGGAAATGTCTGCAAGCACTTCTACAGCGAGATATTAGACTAGAGCAACCACGCATCGGCCCTGCACTGGACGAAAATCGCTGCACCTACCGTCCCGTTTGCGTATAAACAGCCGGAAAATTACGGACAACATAGCTGAAGTTCATGCAAAAACCATTAAGAATACAGACTTGACTTGCCTGTATTACCATCAGCGTTCAAAATGATGACCTTCATTGCGAACACTTTCGTTTTATCTCCGAAAAGGATGTTTACTATAAGTTCTTGTTGAACGGCATTTTTTAACTCCTTTTCTACTCTCATTATTTATTCTACGTGAGTATTTACGTGACTTTATTCACAGATTATTGCTAGCAGCCATATTAGGAATTATTACGTTTGGAAAGCTATAATGGAATTTAGTCCGAAACATTCTTACAGAAGAGTATTTTACACACCATCATAGACAAAAGTACGCTATTGTGGGGTATACTAAACAACAGTGAACAACTCATCTCCAATATAAAGCAAAATTTTAGTCTTTAGAGGTGGAAAGCTTCCGTTTTATGTAATTTCCTAAACTTGAATGACAAAAACACTTGCCATTTCCCTGAACTTGAGAATGAACGCAACGGTAGATGTTGTAAGTATCACCCGGTTCAAGTTCGTTGTGCAGTTTATCTACACTATCTCTAGATTCCCCGTATATTGAACATCAGCAAATTATTAGCTCAAATCAGTGGATTTTCTTGTACAAAAGCACAACAGGACAAACATATACAGAACACCTGGTTGTTATTTATGCATTATTTACCTGTTGTTCAGAATAGAATGGTTTGAAGTTGAAGAGATTGTGTTTTATTCATTAAGCTACAGTTAACAGAACCTCCACATCAAGACTGTAATACCCAATATTAAACCAGTACGCAGGCCATTAATTTAGCATGAGCAGTGCTTTGTTTTGATTGTGCATAGACACGAATTATACGTTCATGACTAAATCTGAAAATGTTGCGGTCCGTGCCCATCTCAACCTCACTTTACCCTGACCCAAGCTGCTATTCGTAGCCTGCAGTCTAGTATGGACAAAATGAGATGAAAATGCTGAAAGGATATTCGTATAGGGTGTATTCATATCCTTCTCTACCCGTAGTATGCACAAGCGTAGGGACAGTAATACGGCGGTTCCAGTTAAAATTCGTGAGGTCATTTTGAAGGCATTCCTAATGAATGTAATTCAACTTTTACTTATATTAGTAGCCTTCCCTATTGTTCCTGTCCTTGTTTTCAGGAATATTCTATGTATGCTCCATTACACATCATCTTTCCTTTAACACTGCTATAGATTTTAACACATTTCTCATAATGACTGAATTTCCGTATAATTTGGCTAAGTTGAAGTTCCTCTTTGTGAAAGTAATTTTATTGTATAAACAAGCCAGTCTTTGAAATCCTCCACTACTGAATCCTTCATATTTCTGAATGTTAGCTTTTTCTCTTTTCCATCTAATTCAACGTACAAGCATTAACATACTTTGTAGATTGCTGTTTACTACCTTCTTTTGACATAGTACCTCTCTTGGATATATTTTGCCAGTACACTTGCACAGGTACTTTACAGTGATGAAAGCGTCTTTTGTTCAGGGTAGAGAGCACACCATGCTTTACAGCTCTACACCATGTTCACCCCAACGATGTATAAATACAATGCTGTCTGATAAATTTCACCTAGAACTGTGCATTCAATCTACTGCATTATCTCAAGTAATAAAAAGGTGCTTGAAAATTATTTTTAAGATCTTAATTAGCACACTGAGGCGATAGATGTAGCAAGTACTACTCAAGGCTTACAAAACGTGCTGATATTCTGTCAGCCAGTGACAGCCTAGCTCTGCTACAGTGCCTCAGAGGTTGTGACCTTCGCATCTGTTCAGTCGTAATGCAGTTCTTGATCAGTTCCTTGGAGCAGTCATTGCGATGTTTACAACGTGTTTCATATGCTATTAGTGTATCGCTTTAGTTTTCATAGGTCCTTTACATAAGTTTACACTAACACGATTTATGTATGAAAACATAGTCTTAAAAGAAGGTTATAATGCCGTTTCTAACCGATTTTCCAATTGTACTTATCCACAAAGAGATTTAAGAGAAACCTTGCTAATACATTTAGAGCTACAGGATTGTTCTGAAGGACAGAAAGGCATGTGTAAGAAAGAACTAATCAGGAATTGGCAAACAGACTTCCATATTAGAGAACATTAAAGCAAACATCAAGCAAGAAATGTATTTAATTCGAAAACTGAAGTGATGCCTATGAATAATATTTTTCTAACAAAATACCATAGATATGTGGACACAGCAGGGCATTTCAAACGCATCATGACACCTATTATTATAATTATAGCTATAATTGTAATTGCGCAAAATTGAAACCATTTCGTAAATGCTACACGATGTTGAGTATTAATTGCATCTCTTAGGAATCTGCTTTGAAATGTATGGCATTTTGCGATAAGTGTTTTAGACTCAAAATACTTGCATTAAATAACATGCCATCTAGCAATGCATTTTGATACTTACTCTACCAGGGTCGCTAATCGGTTAGAAATAGATATTTTATGCACATTGCCCCTACTTTAATTCGCTCTCTCGTAACCATTTTTTTAAAATTCAGCAATTGCAAAACAACCTCATTATGGATCTTTGTCTTGAGCGCGTACTTTTGACCTTATTTCCACAGCGTGAAGTGGAATAAGATCTTCAACTCCCGAGTTTTGGCACAGAGGTAAGCTTGGACGAGTGAAAAACTTCGATGCGAATATGCAACTACATGTTGGAATGCTATTTATAATTCAGGATGCTAATTTTAGGGAGCTTTCGTAAAGGTAGAACCGATCCATCAATGAATTTCTCATCAATTACACAGAATTCAAGAGGTTCCGGAAAAGCTATTTGAGTCAACTTTAAGAGACAAAATATGTGATTAAATTTACAGTAATTAATTGCGGACCAGCAATCGTTATTTCTTCGTTATCTGCATGAAAACGCGTTTGTTGGGTGAATAAACTTAATCTGTTGTTTCATTTCCACTAGATATTCGTTTTGGAACAGCGGAATTATTTGCCCTAAAATTGGAGTTTCGCGCCAAAAAAAGCTGAGAGATAAATCCTCGAAGACACACAATGCAATGGCAATTAAACATGGCAATTAAACTCGGATATATCAATTCAAGGGCGGCGCCGTGGCCGAGTGGTTAGACCGCTCGCCTCCCACCGAGGCGGCCCGGGTTCAATCCCAGGGACCTGCATGTGGGATTTGTGGTGGACGAAGCGGCGTCTGGGCGGGTTTTCTCCGGGTTCTCCGGTTTCCCCCGCCATTCATTCCACCAACTGCTCCATCTTCACCTTTCCTTTCATCCATTTCACCAACATTTCGTTTCATCTACTTCATCCCATACCAGGCATCGGGCTGATCACCCATCCTGGATGCTCTGTCTGATCCATGAGTGTCTGCTCCTCGACGGGTCTCTGACCCCAGGCACCCGCTTGTAAGTCCTGGGGGGTGTAAGTCCTACATAAGAGGAGGGTAAACAGATAATGAATGCATGAATGAATATATCAATTCAATCAGCCTAATACAAAATTAGATTTGTCTCTTGGAAGCAGTCAGAAAGCGTTAAAAACATTCCTCAAAGAAGTTGAAATGTTTGGTTTTTAACAAGCTGGAATATGTAACTTGTAGTTGCAACCTTATATTTTAAATAATATATTTTCAACCATTTAATTTATTATTTTGCAGTAACGGAATTCTCTTGCATTTCTCTTTGGAAAGTTTTATACACACCTTTTATGTTATGCAACTTCGTTCATTGTTTTTAAATAATTATTCTATTAAGCACAATGGTTCATAACCACACGTCATAAAGCATTTTCCTCCCTCTAGAATATCAGAACATTCTGGAATTTTATAAATAAAATGTTTTTAAAATGCCAAAAGCAGTTCATTTACATATTCTGGATACATTGCTTTAAACGTGATCCTGCTGGTCTCGATGCTGAACCGCCGCGAGTAATTTGACCTGCGCATCCTGGCAGTGTTTTCCTATAGACCTGATCCTACTTGTATCGTACTAGTGAACACTGATAACGTCATCAACATAAAATGAGGCCCGCAAAAGAAACAAATAAAAATGAACTCCTGTATATGCAATTCGCCGGAACGTAAACAGCTGGCTGCCATGACACGGGTTACAGCATGAAAAATACTTATGGTCGTTTCATCTACCTTCTTTAAATAAAGGCCTACATTGCCTTAAGAAAGGTGATTTTGTATTTTAAAGATGTTTTCTGAACTTGTGCGTTTCACCACCACATTTTTTCCCGTTAGCTACGAAGATGCTTTTTACGAAGGGCTTCCATTGAGATTTAGTTAGCACGGACATTTTTCATACCGGCATGACTAGAAAACTGAAACCTAATTAGCTACTGATCACGCTTGGCGCATGTCGGCAGAAACTGACTCGCACAAGACAGCACGAGAAAGTGATTTTTCGGCAACGAACCTAATATGGCTCTTAATTAACTTTCTAAGTGCATTAACAAAATTGGAAAGAAGACGAACTGCCAGGTGTAAATGGAATCTAACGTGTCACTAACACCGAAAGTTTCAGCATTGCCATAGAGTATTTAATTATAACTTCTACATTATTATCCATAGTAAAGGTAACACATGTAATGAGCGTAAAGTGCAAGATGAAAACCTGAAATTTTTATTTAACTTTTGTAATAGAATTAGTGTAATACGATCATCCTCATTATGATATTATGACATATAGAAGGACTATGAAACATGGTTTTAGACCTGTGTTTAGGGAGGTCGTGAGATAGTTGCTTAAGAAAGTAGACCAGTGCCAGTCGTTTTTAAAAAGATTTCCAATTTAGTTTAAAGTGTAATAAGCAAGCCTAACATAAACATTGAATGTTTCCCATTACGTTTCCGTGTCGTTTTAAATGCTAAAGTTGTTCAGATTTAAACAAGGCATTTTATAACCCTACACCAAATGTTATATGTAATGAAATGCTACAGCTAACTTGTAATTTTATATCCATGCAATTTATTTAGCAACAACACACAGTGTTTTCGTGTTCGGTGTATTTCAAGAGAAAACAAAGGTTAAAAATATTTCCATTCAAATTTGTGTTATCCATTTAATTCGACAAACATCTACAGAAATAGTTTCACTACACATATCGTTGTAGATACACGCCCATCCATCCACCCACCCTCCCATTCATCCGTCCGTTGGGGATACTGGAAACGGGTTATTATATGCTGGCTTTGAAATTCCATACTTTTTGCAGGACAAAAGAATGGTGTCCCAGCACTTCAAAATGTATAAAGTATTACATAAATTTGGTGTTTAATGACATTTACATGCTTTGTATAAAGTTTTGTCTGTCTTATTGCTTACTAGTTTATACAAAATGATACAAAATTCAATCAGATTGAACAGGTATTCACAGAATATTCAAAGAAGATTCCACACATGCATTTTAATAGTCATAGAAATATTTGAAAATATGTTATTTTCATCAAAATATCACAGTCATTTTAATAAAAAGAAAATAACCAAAAGGTTTCCATATAAAGATTAACTTAAGGCGAGGGTGTTTTCATGAAAATCTTCGCGTGGCAACTTGTCCGACGTTTTTAGTCTTTAAATTGTACTCTTTACACACACACACACACACACACACACACACACACACACACACACACACATAGACACACACATTTTTTTTCTAGGTAGGTTATCTTTGCGTTCAGGGAACTCGAAACACGTATTTTCGGTGAAATCTTAATATCAATTTTTTATGGAATATAATATATCCGTACCATATGTAGTTGGTAGAAAAAGTTAAACTGCATCTTCTATTTTATTCTTTTGTTTTTTCTGAAATATGCCTAAACACCTTCGGAGTATTTGAAATAAAGCCCCATTGTGTGGAATATTTAGATCGGGTGAAATTTCTTAGAAAAAATGAGCAAAGAACGAAATTTTAAATTATAAGAATACTTATTGCAGAATTTTACCTTACCGGATGGTATTTAAGTGATCACAGTAACAGAAACTGTACCCTTGGAATTTATAGATTGTGAATTTTTGGCCAATTAATCCAAATATCCATCTTCTCTAGAGTTTCATAAGGTTAATGGCATATTCCCATAATATGACCGAGATAGACAGAAGCACACGTAGCTTTGGACATATCCAGAAACCTTACACTTGAGGAAAAGAATTACCTTCTGAGGCGAGAATAGAAGCTGGGACTTTCAGAATAACAAATAGGAAGTTTACTAATTACTCTTCCATCTGACGTAACACACAATATCGCAAAAACCGCTATACAGACATTGCTGCTCTCTATAGCTATATGTAACCTTTTCATGTTTTATTGTGATTTCTTCTTCCATACCGTGAATGAGTTTTATGATTATGCAGTTTTCAGAATCCAATTTAGATAAAGCACGGCTATCTTTATAACGTCTCTCATCAGTATATTTATTCTACATATAAATATGAATTCTGAATCGCAAATTGCGTCATGAGGTTTTGTAGGAGAACGCGAGGTTAAGCGATTTAACACCATGACTTTACGTTGCGTTTGAATACTCGTTAGCCGTAACGATATGGCTAACAATACGCAACGTTAAATCATTTAAGCCGTTGTGAGAGCAGTAAGGAAAGGCGGTGAAACCAGCCGTTTCCATTTTCTATTCAAGCAGACTATGAACTTTCATATCTTGGACGTGAACGGGGAGGTTCCGAAGCAGAAGGAATCATGTTAAGTGTTGTTTCTGTATGAAAGTCTAAAGGTCACTGACACCTCCAATCTTTGTAATGTTACATCTCTTAACTATTGGTACCCTCAGCTCCTATATCTTCAAAATGGAGACATAAGATTTAGCTCCATTTTGTTGAAATCCTTACCTATATACTTGCCTATTTAAGACTACTAATATGCATTTCGTAATTTTAGATGAAAGTTTTCCAGGTGTCGAGAATTATCAAAACTTTTATAAACAAAATATTTCAATCGAGTTAAAATCGTATTATAATTAATAGGAGCGAAATGTTGATTTTAATGGCAGGACAATGGTATTTAAGTTAATATATTGAACCTTTTCACACGGAACGTAGCCAAAATCCTGAAAAAAATCTTTAATTTCAAATAATAATAATAATAATAATAATAATATATAACTATAGATATGGGTGTTGGAGATGTAACATGAAACTTAAAATATCACCGCATAAGTATAAAATATATAAAAAAAATTAATGTTCTATAATTTTAAACGATCTTAAGGCACTCGTTACTCTTAAATGCAGGCGTTGCAGGCGAATGATTGATCAGAAAGAAACACAGAAATGGGTGGGTAGTAAAAAATAACAGGAATGTGTTTTAATTACAGTAGGCATAATACAATGTAGTGTATATAAAAATATCACCATTTTCATCATTATCATCATAACCGTCTTGAAAATTCAAAAGCAGAGTATGCTGCGATAAATACAATATATCTAAAACTAAATGACACTTCATTTAATCATGATATTAATTTAGAAGCCATTCTTGCATCTGCGATATCAAGCTACTAAACAAAAATATACAAAAAAGCAATGAATGCTCCTTTAGCTTTATGCCAGTCATTTTTAAAGTGTAGGTACTTCTTTAGAGTTCACTTAAATGAGAGGAGGTATAGGCATATTATACACTTTTAATGTTATGTCATTTCTATGCAGTTGCTTTCCTTCAGTCTCACTTAATTTCATTTATTATAAATAACATGCTACGCTTTAGTGGAACGACTGTAAAAAAATAGTTAAATAGAAATAAATAGTTCCAATCACTCACCTGCAGAGCGTAGATTGAATGCGGAGCATATGAAAGAATGTCTTAAGACGATCAACGAAATATACCGACGTGCAAAGAAAGTGACTCATAACGGAGCGCAGCTGTTTATGTTGGTCTGATTGTCCATATTCTCCCCTAACGGTATATGTTTATGGCAACGCTTTATCGAATTCTGGTGCAAAAATAAAATCTAATAAAAACTTAGAAATAAAGATGAAAGTTAAGAACCTTTTTACTTTTTAATCTTTTAACACACTTAAAACTTTTATTTTCATACTACACTAACGTTTTCTTAATGTTTACAACACATGTAAATAATTCATCGCCGTTTCCTCTAGAAGGCCGAATTATGTTGTATTATGATTTAGCCTTCCCTTGAGTATCTTTTGTAGCGAATCTCTTTCATAGAGGCGTATCTAAAAATCCTCTTCATTTCTTATTGATTGTAATATCGTTCATTGGTTCGTTTTTGTGTACCTGAATTGTTTTTCAGCTCCGTCACATAGTGAACTAATAACCGCTGATAGGAGTCAATGGTTGATTACCTGAAAGTGGAAACCTTTCGGAGGAAAAAACACAATGGCACCTGAAGGAATGGGCCACTTTTTATTCACGTCAGTGTACTTGTAGGCGGGTATTGTAGATTTTATTTAAACAACCTCTTATTTTAAATATAGCTTTACGTTCCATTTGGAACGTAATATTGCTGCTAATAATTATATTCCTAGAAAGCCAAAGGAGGTAAACAGAAATAGCTGATGATGCATATTATGTTTAAATACCATGTTTGAAGCTCTAGAGGCCACATTTATTATACATGCGAACAGCTGCGATGACCCTCTTGGTCTTCGTAAATGACATTCGCTATCTTTATAGCAGTTACCCTGCTGTGTGGATTTCGCTCCAGAATCAACCAGCGTTAGAATTGAACCAGATAGTTTAGTAACAAGAGTCAAGTATGTTGTCTATGTAGCAATCGAGGAACTCGAGAAAGAATAACAGGAAGTACAACTGTAAAAACGTTGTGTAAACCGAAAATAAACTCTACAAACGTTCCACATTATGCAAAATGCATACATTTAACATTTTAAAGCAGTGTATTCATGAAAAACGAAAAACCCGATAGATGTTTCGAACCTATTGGTTGTTTGCAGTGTAAAAATAATATGAAATATTTGGTAATTACTAGGTTTTAAACGTTTACGCATTCTTTATTGAAGTCGAGACTACTTCTATCCCATTAAATTTGCCCCACTTTAACAGTGTGGAACATGTATGAATGAATGGGTGTATTTAATTACATAACGCTATACATACATAGATCCCTATCAATCGCACGGATCCGCAGACCGTACGTGCTGTTATAATACATATAATAAGCAAAATCAACAATTAATAATAATAATAATAATAATAATAATAATAATAATAATAATAATAAAACGACAAACAATAGAAGGAAACGTAAAAACTATACCACTATAAGAAAACGTCATTGCATGAAAAAACGTAAAACACATTCAAACATAGCATCTTATATATAAACAACCCCAAAACAGCGCTAAACCGTATTTCGATACATCATTATACCTTATTATAGTAAACAAAGAGCAGTTAAGAGAATAAATATACACAGAACACCAGAAATTAGTGAAAAAAAATGACAAAAATAAAGCACCAACACCAACGGTTAGCTCTACCTACATCCCCGCTTCCCCAACACCAACCTTCTCAGATCTCAGCTGTCTTGCCTTAAGTAGAATTTTACCTCCCGCCATGTCTTCCCTGCCTGCCAGTAGCGTCCAACCTGCCCTTAACTCTCCATTTGAGTTGGTAAAGGATCGCGGTAAATATTTTTCCTTCCATTCCTCCGTACCCCTACAGCTTGCCAAGATATGCACCCATGACTCTTCCTCCTCGCAAATGGAGCAGATTCTTCTACCACTTTCATCAGCAATTTTTATCATCCGCCATGCTTCCAGTCTAACCACACGAACCAGTGTGTAATGAGTTTGGTGCCCGTTTTGATGTATTGCTCCACACCTCACTCAGATTTCAGCCCAGACTGTACGTCTGACGAAACCTTCTCCGTGCATTGCGCATTGCTCTGTGATATTGTGTGTCAATATCACAAGAGGCGGTACTTAATTTCTGTCTAAAACAGTGTTAAAATATTGGTATTCAGTGTAAACTTGTAGCAACAAATTGTTATTTTTCCAGCTTAATAAATGAAATGAAATAAAAATAATATAGTCATTATTTGAGTTTTCATACCAACACTAGAGCCTTGTGTAAAAATGCTAGAGAGATTGTTTTAAAACAGTATTGTGTGGAACGTTTTGAATGTCCTAAAATTAAAATAAAGTTGCGTAAAAAGCAAGAAAATCAATGAAAGTGGAAACTGGAATAAATGTTATGTAGAGTTTTTATCTCTGTGTGAGGTAAATTGATTTTCACTTTTTAAAACCACGACGTTTCACTTAATTTAGGCTACAAAAAACAAAATTCATTTCTGTTAACGATGTTTTGACTAAACTTCTCAGACGTACCTTATGAACTAATATTTATATTTAGATGTAACTGATACCAAACGTTTAACCAGTTGTGAGTAGTTTTAACATGCATCTAAAATAATATAATAAATTCGTACCATTACTGTGCCGTTGTATGTGGATTCTGTGATGGAGGCTAAACCTGAACTCAACCTTTCGGTACGAAACGGAGTGTAGTAAAGTATATATGCTACAAGGCTCAGGGTAGGTAGATATGTGATCATATCTTGTTTATAAACCCATGTCAAGAAACTCTTTGTTCACGTCCTAGAGCCTCCGAAACGGGAAACGGAATGACTGCAGGTAAATAAACCGTAGACTCGGCAGCAAGCAGTGGAGTTGTTTATCAATGATACTGCATCCGTTGTTACGAGGTGCACAGCAGTCCACCATATTTACAGCCAATGGTAGTATTTACGCTATTATTCTGCTTAGTAGTTCTATACTTTACAGTTTTCAATTGTGTAGCTATCGTCAAGCGGGAATGAACAATGACAGCCTTATACACGAATATAGAATAAACCGAGAATGCTTCTCATCTACGGGGAAGCCCGGAGGAATGCAAGAAGAGCTTGCCTGCTCTATCAACAACGTTATCTCAGAAGTTGTCACCTAGCCCACGCCATGTTTGCAAGTTTGGAGAGGCGTTTAGGTAAAACAGCCAGCTTACGTCCAAACAAACTCGGCTATGCATGTCCGCGGACGTGCCGTGCACCAGGCGATTCACAAAAGTATCGAAGTTGAATTAAAATTAAACTGAGTTTTATTTATGGACGCTCTTTAACTACTGTGGTGCTTAGCGTCCCATTCTATATTGGTCGTGAAAGACCGGGAATTTTGCTCCGAGGCCACTTTATCAGACTAGAGGCTCTTTTACGTGCCGTAAATCTATGACAGGGGACAACCGGCTTTATTTCTCTTTCGAAGGAAACCATGTTAAGGATTTTTACGCCCGAAAAAAATCCATCGCCCTCCGCCGAGTTTGAACCCGTGACCTCGGGAACTAGAAACCGAAGTTGAATGAATGAATGAATGAATGAATGAATGAATGAATGAATGACGAGGGAACGGAGGGGCTACCACTCACCTTGACCATCGCGGATCTTTTTGCTTACCACCCCAAGGAGGAACGGATTAGAGAAAGGAACCGCAGGAGGCTATAGGCCGCAGGCAGGTCGGCCGATACAAACGTGTAGAGGTCCGTAACGATTCTAAGCTTGATGACTCGGTCACACCGGCGGTTGTTCAGAGAAGGCTTCCCTTCGGCGTATCCGGGGGAGAACTAGATCCACTGAGGCGGCCCAGAGAAGGCTGCCATCTGGCAGGGCCGAGAACAACTTTCCAATGAACAAGCATCTGCACTATCTGTCCGACACCGACCGACGCTACACAGCCCCTAAGGCTACTTGAAACATAAAGGCGGTAAAAGAAAATTCGTGGTAGAAGATAAACCACCCAGCATTCGCCTAGCCAACAAGGGGAAACCACACAAAACCCATGGCTAGAATGGTCGACCTCAGTAATCGAACCCAGGATCTCCCGAATGCGAGCCTCGCACGTTACAACGGAGCCATCTCTCTCGGTATATATCGAAGTTAGTGTCAGCCATTTTGAGCATCTTCGTTAGTTGATTAAAACGTTAACTGTTTATTTGAAGTATTTCTTTATCTTTTGTGATTCGTACTGCCTATGTTCTCCATATTTGAGAGGTCCTAGCATTCCTGGACATGAATTTATTAAAAAAAAAGAATATGGATTATACGATCCCATCTAGCTATCCTAGCCTTGTAGCACTTATTGCATTTATTGTATTTATTTACTCCTTGTAGGAAACCCTACTAACAACCAAAAGGAAAATTGACTAGAACAGAAAGACTCCAAAACACCATGGAAAAAAGAAGAAATTGAAAAAATACGTTAAACATGAGTATTCTTGCCACTCCACGAGTCCAATAATTTGACATCCCTGAAGATGACATAGGAGAGGTATATTGGGAAACGTAAAGGCTGTATGTACATACATAATGTTTATGATAAGTTATCGTATTTCAGGGAGGGAAGGCCTGAAGAGAAGACCTTCAAAAATTATTTCTACCTTTTCTGTAGCACATGATTGCCACTGAAGGGGACACGAGGCTTAACTCGTCTCCCGGGTTTTTTCTTCGGTTTGCCTACCGTCCAAGTAGCTACTATTCTATTAGCACTCTGTCGCCGTAAAGTCCGACCACCCCTAATCCACAGAGTTGGAGGGAGATAGGAGGAGAATGACATCGAGCGCCACAAAACGTCATGGTTTGTGCCATATTACGTTACGGACATTCTGTACCGCTTATAAGTTTCTTTGAGCTCGAAAGGAAGCCAATTATTGCTTCATGCATTTTATTGGAATATTCCACAAACTTTCATACTATACAATCTCTTGCGACAGTCTTGAATCTTTCTTTCTTCCTTCCTTTTTTTTTCTTTCTTTTTTGTTTGGTTGTCTAGTTATACTTTTTTATCTGTAGCTCGAGCAAAAGTAAGAATTATCATGCTACAGGAGAGAAGATTTTGGAAAAGTATTTGTTGGATGACCTAGAAGTATAAAGTTAGCATTTAAAAGAATAGATTACTTTTCAACCTGTATACTGATTCTAGGACCTGAGCTCTATCTAGCTGCAAGCTCTGGGTGTAGGGGCAAATGTGCAGAATTCATCAGCAAGCCTTTAGCCTTAGGGTTACAGTCATATCTGAATACACTTGTTGTTATGCCATAATGATCTGTTTCCGACAAGATTCCTCCTGATTTGCTACCGACATGTTATCACAATCGTGAGCTAATACTCATTTATTGCAATAACTAGAAGCGATATGTGCATGAAACGGCACACACATCAATGTTGATATAGAGTAGTTTCAGTGGTTGGAGTTCCTTTATTGTCTTTCTCCCTGACCCGAGCTTATAAGTCTTGACTACACGTAAACTTGACCTCTTCATATCAGTTCTAGGCGAGGTGTTAAGGAAAAATTGAGTTTCCGTCCAAACACCCCTTAAAACCTCGTACTTAAAAACGGAAAACAATATATCTTGACCGCTATCCGTTTTTACACGTAATTAACTGAACTACGGGGACTGACTTTCTCTAGATCATTCTATCTAATAAAATAAAAAATGGCTTTGTGGAGGGACACTAAAAAATTATTAGATAACATTAACTTAATAATGATAATGATAAGACATACAAGTCGTAAGGCAAGTTTTCAAAGGTTGCACAAGTAACCGCTTTAGAAAGTCGCTCTCAAAGCCATTTTATGCCTCTACATGGAAACGTATGAACGAAATTAGGCGACGTAGCGTCAGCAGCAATAATTGACCCTGTCACTTCCGATTTCAGTACGAAAAACAAGCTCTACACGTATACACATGCTCACGTAGACATACACGTCCAATGTAATGTGTTTCGCTTCACTTCATGGTGCAAATTTCCCTTTTGGCGACTTCTGTATTCAGGTGCATGTCTCACGTTGCAATACCGCTTGACTTGGCTAATGTGAAGTGGTACAGTACTATGCAAATATACCTACAATCAGCAGAGTAACAATCAGGTCAGGAGCAGATTTTTCGATTATGTTTCACTGCGTCTCCAAATAAAGCGATATAAAATAAACGCAGCTGATGTAGAAGATTATGAATTTATAAAAACTATCAAGCTTCAGAATTTCATTCGAAATAATAGGAAAATAATGCCAAATACATCCAAATACCAAAAAAGATTCTGTATTTATTATTTATGTTATGTAGTAGGCCAGGCTTTTATAATTCTTGATTTACTCACAACTGCAGTACTCTAAATCGATTATATCATGTTACTCTGTCTCCCTACCTTACAATAGACAAAAAACCAGCCTTTTGTTTTAGGAAATACACCTTAACAGTAACTATACCCATACAGAAGGCATGAGACTACTATCTGGCAGGAAATTTGATGACTGTAATAAGATACAGATAAGACCTGAAACCTGCTCTGGAATATTACTATTTCAATGAGACCTCCTACACCATGAAAAGGGGAAAAGCGTACATTCAGGGCAAAAATGAAGTGAACGCACATTTTGAACGCCTTCTTAGCGTCAAATAAGTTTGATTACTCTGTGCCTATCTTTAGAATTTTTCTCCGTACCGAATGGGAATTGAAATGAGTGCTAGGCTATTCAGGCATGCTTGAATACAGAAGAAGTGGCCCATAATTGGACGAAGCGGTTTAAGTTGGTGTCAAAAAGCCTCGTTCCGCTCTCTGCCAGCGTGAAACTTCTCTCCTCCCGGAGATAAATATTGCCACTTGTTTGCCAGGTTACTTACCTCCCAAAAAGATGGCCAAGGGGTAACACAGAAGGTATTTGTCTATGTTCTCGTAATCGAGCACCGTTAAGTTAATGCTTCGGTGAATTTTGACGAAAATAAACTAAAATATTATAAAAATGTAAATAAATACCAAAGTTAAGATCTGTTTTATTCTTCCTCTTCTAATGCTAGTGTGTTTTCATGCTACAGCGCCGTTTTCTTAATTTCGGTCATTTCTAAAGCACCTAATAGTCATTTAAATGGCCCTGTGCCATTGAAGTAAGGTATGGTATTTAACCTCAAATCCATTTTTTTATCTTTATTCAAATTCTCTGGCTGCCACAGTTTTTATATTCCATGTTTGAAAAATTTAGAAGAACTTCAGACATTAAGGAGGTAGAAGATTGTGGTTTAATCATTATCAAGTATTAAATTGTTCATTTACTATTAAGTAGTCTCAATAACCCAAATTTGTGAAATTCAAAAACACTTACACAAAGCCATGGTGTCCTAATACACTAATTAAAATTAATACCTGGAATACAATTTCTTTACATTCGTTTTAAGTTCAAAATAAAAATGTGGAACTATATACTAAACATTTTTGTACAAATAACAATAATTATCTATTACGATAAAAGATATGTAATAAAGAGAATCAAACAATGTCCTCTTGGTGGCATTAATTCGATGACGGCAATAATTGTAGACGCTGTTTCCAAGGCTACATCAGAAGAAACGTTTGACATATTATGGCTGTTATGCAGCTCAGCGCTACCAGGCCGTTGTCATTGGGTTAGCCATGTATTTGTTAGGTGAATCAAGAGCGGAATTTATTAAGAGGAGTCATTTCTGATCCCCTGCTTCGTTTCGCAATGTAGCATCGCTCAAATGTCCATGTTTACTTTTTGGGATTTATTTCAAGCCAGCTATAGAGAGAATGTGACAAGGGCTAGATGGAAACTAGTATTGTTTGATAATTGTGGAACCCCTGCCGAAGACTAAACACTAATATCATTTGGGGAATGGGCCACTTTTTCTGCTCCAAAGTGCACATATACCTATTATAAAGGCTACATAAATACTCTTCCACTAACGTCACACCACAAGCCCCATAATTTGTAATACCTACATCTTAGTCATATCCAAATCAATATTGCATTAAATTATTTCCCTTTTCTTCTGTTACGAAGTTCCCTATCATTGTGGGGAGATGCACAAACACTGAAAACACAAGAGACACGTAAGAAATGTAAAACGAAACAAATTAGTAAGCAAATGTCCAGAATGCGTACCTATTTGCATGGTTTCTGATTTCGGAGGAGGTTACCTAAAAGCACAAAAGAAAGAAAGAAAGAAAGTAAAAGGACAGCAAACCTACAAAGGAACTTGGCTTATGAGCTCATATTTCTTTTTTGATATTTTATGTCCGTTTTAATAACCCAAGCCTGCAAAGACGATGAGTGAAATAGATGGGATTATGTTCAAATGGACCCGGGGTCCGCTGAGCTGAGCGTTACTCAACAGAGCCAATACTTCAATGGGTTATCCGACTTAACTACTGCTTAGCTTACAGAGATGTAAGGTAATACAGTGTCTGCAGCAGTTCAAAGATTTACTGTACTCAAATAATTCTTACTCTCATTTCTTTAGTTTCGAGAGTTTATTAATTTCTAACAGAGCATTTACACTCATATTAAGGATTTCTTGTTTTCTAAATCGTCTTGTAACTCCTGGTTACCATTTGTGACTGATGTTTTTTAGATTTTCTATAAATGTTATGTTGCATAATACAAACTTATAAGGATTTGGTGGATCACCGTTTTAAACCAATGTCACTCAGGACAGCTTATTATAAGGATATAAATATTTAGTTTACACATATCTTAGAGATATCTTAAGAGAACATACATTTTAACAGCTGAACCTGTATTCATGTTATGTTTAAATCTTAGTTTAACTTTTAAGTTCATTCTGGAATATATATATATATTCCAGAATAAGACGCATTTAATGTTCACTTTTATCGTCGAGGAAGAGCAGAAAAATTGCCCAGAAACGCAGTTTCATGTAAATTACAGGCTTATCAACATTAAAATCAACACAGATTCAACAATGCGTGATGAACAGAGACCGAAACTTAGAATGCCTTTTTAAATGTGTCAAATCTATCTTCAATTTGAAGGTGAATCTGTACGAATTATATCTTTGTGATTGAAATGCCACAGTTTTATGTCGACTTTTTCTGCCTTTTTAAATATAAATGCCTATTTTATGAAATAAAATGCTTTATGTTGCCTTTATTTCAGTATTTATCTACTATTTATTAATTATTAAACATTTCCTTCAGGTACATTTTATTTCAATAACCGTTAGTACGTGACAATGAAAGTTAGTTCGCCGAATGTATATTATTGTCTTTAAGTTGCAGACAACATAGGCGTCCTTAATTCAGTTCATTTCTTTCTTTGCAACAATGAGTGCTGTCGCACAAATAAATGTATAGATAACAGAAAGCGTTTGAATTACCGCTTGTGTTTGTTTTAAAAGGCAATGATGAGTTCTGATCTAACTTTGTTTTTCTTTCAGTTTTCATTGCGACGTTGTTGTAGCTAACAGCAAGATGCCGAAATTCAGTGTTTACGCAGTAAATTACAAAGATACGTTAATACTTTTGAATCCGACATTTTGTAACGACGGTAAAGTACTCACATGCAAAATATGCGAGCAGTCAGTGAACTACGAAAAGAAGTATTTTGTATCACAGCATATCGATACAATCAAATACAAAAATGCATTTTCCAAGGCTACTGGGAAGAAGATTTCTTTGCTTCCAACAGTAATTCCAACGAGTCGAAAATCCCAGTTTGAAGTTCTTTAAAATATGACGATGGAGTCATTGAATAGTTTAATCTATTAAATAAATGGGTTTTTATAATTGCCTTTTATTGCCTGTTTTACTATTTATAATGCTTTTTTCCTGCCTATTTTAGCTATTTATAATGCCTTTTTGCCTGCCTGTTTTAATGATTTATAATGCCTAAACTTCCGGTGTCTGTGATGAATGTTAACAATTTTATATATGAATGGTCTACAATTCAGGACCGACTGGTCTTCAAATACTAAATCTGTGTACATTTTTGTTTTTTATTTTAACATCTGCGCACAAGAAACCCTTAACAGAACTCTTAGAATTGTTAGCTTTCTATTTTTGACAATAACTGATACCAACTTCTATAATGGGCTGCTCTGGACTCAAAACTCTGATTTTTACATTTTTTGTATGTTTGCGTGTGTGTCTGCGTGTGTGTGTGTGTGTGTGTGAGAGAGAGAGAGAGAGAGAGAGAGAGACAGGGAGACAAACAGAGGGGGATAAAGAGAAATACCTTTTCACCCACGAAAATCGTCCAAAACCGATTGTAATTAAAGTTGCTATATTACACACCTCAAGTCCTACTTAGAAAATTATGGTATCTTCATTACTTACCTTAATGGGGATGCCTTAATGATGTAAAACAAAAACAAAACATTCCTGACAAATTTTGTTGCGTACAACTTTCAAAGAAATTAATAGTTATAAAGCTATAGTTATGAATTATTTGAGTACATCAACCGGTTAACGGAAAGTATGCTGTTCTTACAAGGGTATGCAGGAGATACACGTTTGTTTGGGGTGTGCAAAGGTAGGGACATCTCGCGCATTGCGACCTACAGAAGGAAGGGATGGAGTGAATGAACCAAAGGAGGCTACTGGCCGCAGCCAGACGGGCCACAGAGACGCGCGGTGGTCCCTAACAGTTCCCGGCTCGAAGAACCTCCCATTACTAGAGCTGCCCGGAGAGGGCGATGAACGATCCGTCCAACCAAGCAGCCCTTCAGTGTCCACGGGGAATTCTCCTTTCTTGGAGCACGCATCCGCGCCATCTGTCCGACATCGCCACACATCACGAAACCTGAAAGATGAGAAGAAAACGGTATGTAAGGGAAATGAGGGAAAGGAAGTCGTGGTAGATAAGAACTATCCCAGCATTCGCCTACCGACCAGGAAAATTCACGAAAAACCCAAGGTCAGAGTGGACAGCAGGAATCGAACCCGGGACTTCCCGATTGCGAGCCTCACACGTTACAATGGAAACAACTCGCGGGCTATGGGTTTTAGTAAAATCAGACCCTTTACTTGCGTTTTAATGTTTATTAATGCCCTAGAAGGGGCATTTTTATTACCGGTTTCAAAGTATATCATTATATCAAAGATTCCCTTAAAAGTCAAATACATTTATGAACGTGCAGAGTTCAAAGAATGAATTACAGTACCAATATATAATTTTCCCCATTGGCAGATTTTATTCCAGACGCCACAAATGTTCACCTTTAGGCATCCTTCTCGCTAGCAAGAGGACATCTGGCAACGCCCATTATGTCCGCTTTTCGTCCTTTACATTTCTTGCCTCTTCAAGTCATCAGCAGGCTCAGACTTATAGCGTAACACCCACTGAAGCCAAAGACGCCTGTTGTATGGGTATATCAATAGAAAACGATGCGAGCTTGTTGTATCCCTTCTCACTATTCATCCAATGCCTCGACTTGAAAACGTCCTGTTACAAACAAGAATCAAGGCTGCAATACACAATTCCTGTTTCTCAAGATTTTCGTGAAATACGGAAGCTATTAGATTGTATTCAATACTCTATCCATGTTTGAAAATGTTAATTCAGACGCGCTGTGACATAGAAACCTAATAATTCGTTTGGTGGTTACTAAGAACATTTAAGCTAACACAAACGTTCCTCTTAATTCACTTATTCTGGCGTTCAATAATAAAAGTTACATCAAGTTGCAAAATGTGTGGTTTGGCAAGCATAAACAACAGTGCGGGAAATTTATGCTACATTTCTTAGGAATCTATAGGAGTTTTCCTAGACTTCAGCTGGTCCCCGTATTTCACCTGCTTTTCTTTTAAGATCCTATAAAACATCTTAGTTTACAATATATAACACTAATTTTAATGCACAGCGTCTCTTTACAGATGTTTCTTACATCCTGGAAACCATTTTTTCGAGGATAGTGTTTTTCTATCCACTTCCCGCTCATGTTATCATACTTGAAAAGTTAAAATTCGTGCACTCCGTGCGTTTTATTTCTTTACCGCACATGCTAATAAAGTGCATTTAATCCAAATACTGATAGGTATATTCATTGTTGCAGACATGCAATATAATCATATTTGGTAGTGAATTTCACCACTTAAATTCTACCGTCTATACTTCCCTTTATTTTTTAACATTTTCTTAGGATTTAATTCATTCATTCATTCATTCATTCATTATCTGTTTACCCTCCTCTTATGTAGGACTTACACCCCCCAGGACTTACAAGCGGATGCCTGGGGTCAGAGGCCCGTCGAGGAGCAGACACTCATGGATCAGACAGAGCATCCAGGATGGGTGATCAGCCCGATGCCTGGTATGGGATGAAGGAAGTAGTTGAAACGAAATGGATGAAAGGAAAGGTGATGATGGAGCAGTTGGTGGAATGAATGGCGGGGGAAACCGGAGAACCCGGAGAAAAGCCGCCCAGACGCCGCTTCGTCCACCACAAATCCCACATGCTCGGTGGGAGGCGAGCGGTCTAACCACTCGGCCACGGTGCCGCCGATTTAATTCATGCAACATTTAAATATTGTAACACCCCACGGGGGTGGTTACCCCCGCAGTAGGTGAGGGGGGTTGGTAGCTCAGAGGTAGGGGGGATGCGTTGGTACCGGGGTGGTAGGCAGGCCAGCGTGGCGTTCTAGGATAGGGGGTATTTAAATGATGCACAGGGGATGCATTGACCCAGTAAATTATATTGTTACTTTAAGTGTGAGTACATTCAGTTTGGGGTGAAACCCCGGCAAATAAACAGAACTTAGATGAGACACATGCTTACCTGATTAACTGGTGGCGATGGGTCTCGAGTCTGACAACTGATCTGACGACTCTTTGATAACTGCTCATTGACTACTCTTTGATAACTGCCACGACCGAGTCAAAACCCTGTAGTATAAATACGTACAGAAGAGCTGACTCGGCGTTGTTTAGCGTGGTCGTGTTCTGTTAACCTGGTTTCCACACTTTGCGCTGGTTTATGACATAGGCTGCAATACTCGGTGCTCAACCTGGTCCGCTACATCGGTCCCAGGTTCGCCAAATTCCGACCCGGAATGTAAAATGGAAAAGGAGGACAAACATCTTAGGGGGTACTAAAACTGTCTACTTAGACGAGGGTTGATAGAAAAAGAAAAAAAAACAAAATATGGTTTGAGCCTTATACAATTGAAATGCTCGGGGGTCCTCTGCTGTCCAAGACTCGGATACCAGGGAAATTTTTTTAAGGGTTGGTGAGTACGTTAGGGGTGGGTTCTACTGCACACCGCAGCCTGCTTCAAATCTTTGTCTCTTCTCTGCTGGTTGCTTACTTTCGTGCCCGGAGGTGAACTTTGCCTTGAATGATTGAGGTTCTGTACAGAACGGCTGATTGACTCTGCATACTTAGCTATTTTCTTGGTAACGTAGGATTTATTTCCGCGCATGCTGCATTTCTTTGGTCAAGCAGTGGCGTTCCCTCAGAGCGCACCAATTCTTCGTGTTCTGGCGCGACTCCCGTGGTGAGTTACCGGCGTTCGTATACTGGTGGGCACTGTTCGACCTGGGTCTTTTTTGTCGGTTGCTTCTCTTCTAGCGGTCTCTTGGTGCACAGCAACAGGGTTGTTTTTCAAAGATGGATTTCACTTAGGAAAGGTGGGGAGGATTATATTGCGTTTTAAATTTTCACGGGATGGGACGAAACACAGCATAGAAAAGGTAAATTTAGAAAGTGAGTCGGTACACCTGCCGATTCCTCGTCTCTCCAAATTTTGAAAAAGAGGGGAAAAAAACACGGAACAGAAAAAAACCCATTAAGTTCTGTTATCCAGGTGTGATGCGACTACTCATAAGTTCTGCTTGCCTTGGTATGTTCGTTTGAACAAAAAAAATCAAATATGTACATAAATACAATCATTATTGTCTGTAACTGTACAAAAACTTTTTTCGTGTGTTTCATTGTATGTAAGCGGTGTTTAGATGTCCGCTTTTTGGCATTTTGCTGATTCCTTGCTTCCGTAACCCGGGGAAGAGGGTCGCTGAGGCTGCTGTAGACTGTGGTTTCTCTTGCATGCTTGAGGACATCCTCTAAAACAGACTTAAGTTTTGACTTTAGTTCACAGAAATATTAATATTGTAGAAGTTGTGTCCAATGAAACACAGCAAAAAAAGTAAAAACCATATTTACACTCCATTTTCTATTCATATACCTGTCGCAGTGCTACACGCCACTGAGAGGTGCGAAGTCAAGCTCTGCGTGTGAGGCGACAAATACTTGTGTCAGCGAAACTCATGACAAGACTGCTGCTTTCGACACTTACCGTTCATGCAGAATTGGATGTTTATGAAGGCGATATCTGTGTTTCTTAGTTTGTGAACAGAATTTTTGTACCCATTCGCGTGTGTGGAGAGTGATACATCTCGTGTTGTGTAATTCGTGGATACCTGTGCATTGCCTGCCTTCATCCCCTTGTTTATTTTGAGCCATTTTATTTATTTATTTTATATATCTCTCTTATTTATTTCTCCCTCTATGTTAGTGTTGATTCTGAGGCGGCATCTGTTGGTTTTGCCAGAATTATAATTCCCTGAGGTGACGTGTGCTGTGGTTCCGCCATGGTCGAGTTTGAAAAGTTCGACTTTTCCTTACAAAATTTCTTCAATATTGTGTATGCTAACAAGGCCATGACTACTATGCAAACAGTCATAAATACTATTTCTATGATTTCGACGAGCTCATCTTGCATGATAGAGTTTGCTCGCGCTGTCGGGAGCGTAGTTGCTAAGATGAGCTCGGGTGTCCCAAATAATATGGCTGCTACTATCATTGTTAGCAGGGCTGTCCAAACGTATAATGCCATTAGCATGGGGGAGGTTAATGCATATCCTTGACTGGGGCTGTGTGTCGCTATGATGGTTGGGACCTGTGATAAATTTAGATGTGGTATTTGTACCGACCAATTGGTGTTCACCAATTTTACGCAATGCACAGGGGATGCATTGACCCAGTAAATTATATTGTTACTTTAAGTGTGAGTACATTCAGTTTGGGGTGAAGCCCCGGCAAATAAACAGAATTTAGATGAGACGTATGCTTACCTGATTAACTGGTGGCGATGGGTCTCGAGTCTGACAACTGATCTGACGACTCTTTGATAACTGCTCATTGACTACTCTTTGATAACTGCTCATTGACTACTCTCTGATAACTGCCACGACCGAGTCAAAACCCTGTAGTATAAATACGTACAGAAGAGCTGACTCGGCGTTGTTTAGCATGGTCGTGTTCTGTTAACCTGGTTTCCACACTTTGCGCTGGTTTACGACATATGCTGCAATACTCAGTGCTCAACCTGGTCCGCTACAATATAACTCCTTCGGCACAAGCAACCATCTCATCTTCAGTTGTTGACTGGCTTGGTCAATACCACCAGGCGTGACTAATCGATCATCAGTTCGCAGAGCCTAGAGCGGTCGACCTTGTTACTGTTTTTAACAGCTGACAGTAATTACTTTTATTATCTCTAAATATTTATGTTATTTACTATCGTCCAAAAAATAGTATGCAATACATATGCGTCCAGTGATTTCCTCATTCTGGAGATATACACTTACCGCACTTGTATCGCAACATACCTACTGTTTCCTCTCAGCGTTTAACTAGATTACTATTTGCGCTTAATGTTAGTATCCCTCACATTGCTGGATGCTCGCATTTCACCTAAAAGCTTTGAAAATAAGTATAATAAAAATAGATGTCGTCTCTATTCTACTATGTAGTTTCTCAGCAGCTCAATTAGCACTTTTAAGACCCTAAATGTTTGCATCTCATGATATTGTGGAGGAAAGCACAGTGTATTTTTTCTCTTTTTTAAGTTCTCTTATTTTACCCAGTTTATGATACTGTGGTTTTACTGTTTTCGTTGCCGCTTATTATTGCAATAACACAACACGCACAAATACCCATGCCCATGGAGGCACTCGAACCCGCGTCCTTCAGTTTGGTGGAGCGCCGGAGCCACACACTCCAGCGACCACGGCTACGAGGGCCGGTAATTGGTTACCATTTTCATTCATATTAATGTATTTCGGTATGTTCTGCTTTTGTCATTCATGCAAGGGTTTAATTTTAAAATTCCTAGACCAAATAATTATTTGTTGAAATAAAATTATATTTAAAAAACAAAAGTTAAAAACAAGTGCTGTTTAAGCTTTAGATTTCGTGTTCTAACTCCTAGACAGCTCCATTTTTAATTTTCAAATGAAATTCTTTATTATAACACATTGATAGAGTATTGAGAACCTTCCACATTTTCATTTTCCCTTACATTTTGTTTTCTGCCAACACCTAGCAACCTGGAAGCGTTTGAATTGGAAGGAGTAAGTTATTTGGGTGTAACTTGAAATCAATTTATTTGGTACTGTTTTCTAAACTGAATTATATGGGATACTCACATGAAACGGGTCTATGTCATACTTGAAACAATATAGCATAAGCATATGTACCAGTTGTAGCCGGCATTCGGTAGGTCCCGGGTTCAATTCCCGGTGACCGCCCACTCTGACCCATGGGTTTTTCGGGGGTTTTCCAGGGTCGTGAGGCAAATATTCGAGTGCTTTCTTTCATCCCCGAATTTCCTGTCCCTCCATTTCGTTCCATCAATCATTTCATCCATCCTTCACCTCGTTTGTTCTGTTTTAGTTTTGTAAGTGTCGATGGTGATTCGGGACAGCGTGACAGGAGAAAAAAATTGCTCTCTATGAACTTTCTTCGTCCCTCGCCCTTCGGCTGGTTGCCGGGGTATAAGAAACGCCCCTTGAGGGGTGTTGGATCCTGTGTGCGGCGGGGTCCCCAGTCTGCCTGTCCGACTGCCGGGGCGTCTCAATCTTGAAACTGTACGGACCCTGTCAATGCTTGCCATCGTTCCTGGTTCCAGCCGCCCGGTGTCTGTTTTCACCTTATCCCTCCCTCCCAGTGGCGCCCCCTCGTGGGGCGTCTGTACAATATCCTCATTCCTGAATTGGTGCCGAATCCCCTACGCTTCGCAATCCAATCCAATCCAGTAGATGTGTGTCAGAAAGTCATTTAGTCTCGGCGGAAACTATTAGTGTGTTGCCGGCACATTCAGAAGAAAGGAGAATAGGTGCGCTGGTGCAATGAATTCATCCAAATACATCCAGCGTGCAAATTATTCAGTTTCTGGCAGCTACATTACGCAAATTCAAAACAGCCACCAAGAATCGTGGCCATGTGGCGAAAATGTGTCAAGATTTGTTGCATCACTTCCTATCGGAAGTTCACCATGCCCCATCTTTCGACGCTTATGTTTTCAAAGAATAAGGTGAGCAAACAATAGTGGTCTAACCCGATTTTGAAGAAACGTTCTGTAGCCAATCATTGACATTTTTCGCTCAGAGTATACCACGTGATTCATTTCCACCGGAAGTGTTGATTTTCGCCTGCAGACCGGGCTAAGCAGCTGCCAAATTCAAAGTGGATAAAGAGTTTGATTTGTTTATTTTCCCTTAACTAGTGCCAGTCTCACTGGTATTTCTCCTACATTATAGAAAAACCTTCGTGCGGTCTCCTATTCCAAGTGTTATCTGTATTTCCTTTCCAGGTGGGGCTAATGGGCATCTACTAGGTATACTACCTATATGACGAAAGAATGCAGTTTTCAGTGAGGTCGCCAGTGTACCATGGCTAGGTTTAGACAGGAGAGATAACGCCCGAAAGAGATTACAGAAATCTGACCATCAAAACATCAACACAACGTTCGAATGGAATAGTTAAACCATTACTAGCCGGCCACGATGTGGGTGCGTGCAGTGGAAAGAGGAACTAAACAGTTAGAGAACAAATGGGCGTGTCATCGGAAGGACAGCCAGGTAAAGAAAACATCCGCACTTCTATGTTGCATTTACTAGCGAGGCTGAGGCCTGCAAAATGTAGTACTATTTTCGTTGTGGAACTGTACATTCCCCGAACAAACCTTGCCCCTCATTCCCCTCTGATCTCTGGCCTTGATGACGTTAAACATTGCCAACAAAAACACTGACGCCCTCCTCCAAGCGCACTCATATCGTGGCCGAATAGTACGTTCTCTTCTTTACAAAACTGCAACACATTGAATAGTATTCTCTCTGTGAGCGTATATATTCGCGTGGCGCTTATTTACGAATCCGTCCACTGTGACTAACAGACTCAACTGCTGCATTTCATTATTGCAGACATGTACATGCTACGCACCGGGAACGGTGAAGTAAACCTGTCGCTTATGCTTCTGCGCGAGCTTCCTCTGCTTCGCTAGTTGTTCCCTGGAACACTTGCTTAAACTGCCAAGGATAGTGTGTGTTGGCAGGATTCTCATCTATGTGCAAAACATTCCAAGCAACAAACCATTTCAGAAATCAAAATTTGTCTCGCCATTGTTTGGCAATGAAATTAAAATTTCAGAATGTGACACACTTTAGGATGGGCAGTGATATATCCATTTCACATCACCTGTATTACACACCGAAGAAATGTTTTCCCCGAATGCCTCTTGCTAAAAGCGTAAGTAGTTTAATGAGCACACCGATTTTCAGCTCCGTAAATCCAAATTCATTCTGGTTTTCTTGTAGAGTATGCAAGATTTTAACACAGTTTAATACCAACTGCAGCTATTATAAGCTGCATTTATCATAGTTTAATAGCGTTTCTTGCTTTTTATTTAGCTGCAATAAAAATAACAACATTTAAATTGTCAGTCGGCGATACGAAAGGCATGACAATACACGCGTGAAATGCATACAGTGGAATGTTCCTTCAAGTTTAGGCATCAGAATATAGGGGTGTAATCTGAAATTTTAAGTTGTATGTAAAACGCTTATAACACTTAAACTTACCCCGCATTATCTGAACTGCCGTGAGTTTTTATAAATTAAATTTAAGTAAATTTAAAAAACAATGTTATTTAGATTTGGAGATTTTGGAATGAAAGCCATTCACATAAATGTAGCTCAAGCTCTGCACACATATAACCCCATACATTCAATTTGTGTTTGCTTCAGTGCTAGAAATATATATATATGTCATTAGCCGTGATGATGATGATGATGATGAAATGCGGTTTAAGGGCACTAAACAGCTAAGGTCTTCAGCGCCCTTACAAAGTATAAAATTTACAGTCCAAAAAATAAAAGACGGGTAAAAAACAGCATGGTTAAAAAACGGGACACAAACCCGCGATGTCCAAAAGGTAAAAAACAAAACATCAAATACCAAAAACGAACACACTAAAAGCACGGTCAATAAAAGAGTAAAACAACGTGTCAAGAACAGTAGAATGCGAGGGACATGAGCGCCAGATGTCCACTGGGGAGTAGAGGCCCCATTAAAAGACAATATAAAATCACACAGTCAAAAGACGCTCAGCGCATCAAATGCGTCGGCTAAAACCAATGTCACTGATAAAACGTAAAAGACATTCTACAGCACGCGCGTCGTCTGCCAAAACGTTGGCTATGCCAACAGGCAGACCAACACGAACGCAACGGAGCTAAAACCGGACACTCTGTTAAAATGTGGCGCACCGTTAAGGGCGCATCACACTGCACACACAGTGGTGCGGGGTCACCACTGAGCAGGTATCTATGACTAAAAAGACAATGTCCGATTCGTAAACGAGCTAAAAGTACCTCTTCCCGACGACACAAACGAGAAGAGGTACCCCAGAATAACGGGAGAGGCTTAACCTCCCGCAACTTGTTCCCCCGGAGGGCCGCGGAGAGGATGCGGCTACGTAAAATAACAAACAAATCTGTGGAGGGAACAACAGAGGTAAAATATCTGGGTAATAAAATCGCCGACCTGGCAGCGGCGTCGGCAGACTCATTACCTGAGATGCCCACATGACCTGCATTCCACATGAAGGAGACGCTGATGCCAGAGACAACAAGCGAGTGGAGCAGGTCAAGAATGCGCTGTACGAGCGGGTGGTAACTGTACAGAGAGCTAATACTTTGAAGAGCACTCGGGGAGTCTGAACAAATAAAACAGTGCCGTAAGTCGTGCCGCTGAATGTATAAAAGAGACTGATAAATGCTAAAAACTTCGGCGGTAAAAATCGAACATTGCCCCGGTAAACGAAAGGTAAAACTATTTCTACCACAAACAAAGGCACATCCTACTCCAGCATCATCTTAGATCCATCAGTAAAAATAAAATGAAAGTCCCCGAATTGCGACTGAAGTTCTAAAAACGCTGACCTAAAGACTGAAGAAGGGGTCTCATTCTTCGGCATCGACGATAACCCAAGGTGACAGTGGACCTCATCACGCAACCATGGAGGAAAACCGCGTTTCCCCCTTGGAAGGGCCGGCGCTGGCGTAACGTCCAAATGCCGAAGAAGTTGCCGAAATCGAACCCCTGGAGGGAGCAATGCAGAGGAGGTAACTAAATATTGCCGATCAAGCGAATCCTCGTAAAATATCGCGAAGGACGGGTGGTCAGGCAAGCTGGAGAGTCGACAGGCATAGCTGCACAAAAGCATCTCACGCCTGAAGGACAACGGAGGCTCTGCAGCTTCAGCATATAGGCTAGGAATGGGCTGGTTGGAAAGGCCCCTGTAGCGACTCTTATGCCACGATGGTGAAAGGCATTCAATCGACGTAATACAGATGGACGCGCCGACGAATAGACAATGCACCCGTAATCAAGCTTGGATCGGACCAAAGAGCGATAAAGATCTAGAAGGACGGTCCGATCAGCTCCCTAGGATTTGAAACTTAAAACACGTAAAAGATTAAGAGAACGGTCACACTTTGCTTTTAAAAAAGAAATGTGAGAAGTCCAGCTCAGCTTTCGATCAAAGATCAACCCCCAAAACTTCATCTCGTCTGCAAATAGAAGGACCTCCAACCCAAGATGGAGAGAGGAGGGCGGAGGGAAAGGCTTCCGGCGCCAGAAATTGATGCAGCCGGATTTCTCGGTGGAGAAGTCTAAGCCGTTGGCGTTACTCCAGGCGTAGAGACGGTCGATACAGATCGGGAGACGGCGTTCGAGTAGACAGGTCCGCCGTGAACTGCAATAAATGGCAAAATCGTCAACAAAAAGGGACGATGAAATGCCAGGTGGAATACAATCAACAATGGGGTTGATAGCTATTGCAAAAAGTGTGACAGTGAGTAGAGAGCCCTGCGGTACTCCGTTCTCTAGAATAAAACGACTAGATAAAACCGAGCCCACACGTACACGAAAGACACGGTGCGTCATAAACTCCCGAAGAAATATGGGAAGAGGACCGCGGATATTCCATGCGTGAAGTGCACGTAAAATGCCGCCCCTCCAACAAGTGTCATAAGCTTTCTCCAGGTCAAAAAACACAGCCACGGTTTGACACTTTCTCAGAAATCCATTCATAATATGCGTCGACAGGGACACCAGATGGTCGACGGTAGAGCGATAGCGACGAAATCCGCACCGAGCGTTCCCTAGAAGTTTCTGAGACTCAAGCCACCATGTCAAACGCCCGTTGATCATGCGCTCCATCACCTTGCAAATGCAACTGGTGAGGGAGATAGGGTGGTAGCTGGAAGGTAGTTGGCGATCCTTCCCAGGCTTAAGTATAGGGACAATGGTGGCTTCGCGCCAAACGGAAGGAATAAACCCGTCTGGCCAAATACGGTTATAGACCTGTAAGAGAAATAGTTTGCTGTCGGCTGAAAGGTTCTGTAACATCAGGACATTAATGCCGTCCAACCCAGGAGCGGAGTGCCTAGAGCAATGAAGAGCGTGCTCCAGCTCCCTCATTGTAAAAAGTTCGTTATAACACTCATTATTAGCAGACCGAAAATTATATGTTGCGGAATTCAGCCGGTCTTAAATAGAGCGAAAGCCGGCGCAATACTGGTCTGAACTGGAAACCGCCGCAAAGGCAGCACCCAGAGTGTTAGCAATGGCAGCCGGATCCACTATGGTGGCATTGGAAACCTGAAGGCCAGACACAGTACAATGCAACACTTTACCGGAGAAGCGACGAAGTTTATCCCAAACAACAGGGTAAGGTGTGAAGCGATTAAAGTCCAAGATGCCTTCTTGCTATCCTGAATAATGCGACCAGCCCTGGCGCGCGATTGTTTAAAAGTAACAAAATTATCAAGTTAGGGGGTCGCCGAAACACCCTAAGCGCAGTCCTACGAGCACGAACGGCGTCCCGACAATCCTCGTTCCACCACGGAACAGGAATGCGCCGAGGGTGAGAGGGTGATCGGGGAATTGTGCGTTCGGCGGCAGATAGAATCGTATACGTAAGGTGCTGCACCATTTGGTTAACACCAGTGAAGGGCTGGTCCGCAAAAGAATACAATCTCCAGTCGGCTTTTCTGAATATCCAGGTAGGTACTCTGGAATGCTGGACGTGGTGAGACAAAAGGGAAACGATGCAGGGGTAATGGTCGCTGGAGTAGGTGTCAGCGACGACGTTCCACTACAGACAACTAGCAAGCTGGATGGAGCAATCGGCAAGGTCTAAATGAGAGAACGAACCAGAAGAATCATAAATAAAAGTAGGTTCACCTGTATTGAGGATAGAGAGGTTGAACTGATCAAAAATGCCGGAAAGAAGATTTCCCCTCTCACAAGCCCTTGGCGAACCACACAGGGGATGATGGGCATTAAAATCTCCCAACAGAAGAAATTGTGTTAGGAGAGCGGATAGGAGATCTCGAACGTCCGCGTGAGCGAGGGGAGACGATGGAGGTGAATACACAGAGCAAACAGAAAGGAAAAAGCAGGGTAATTGAATCCTAACGGCAACAGCTTGCAAGTCGGACGTAATTGTGAGAGTTTGAAAATGAACGTCGTTACGCACTAATAACATGACACCTCCATGAGCAGGAGCACCCTCATCCGGTTCAAGTTCGTAGCGAACCGGAGTGTACCCTCGGAGATCAAAAGGGTCGTGAGGGCGAAGCTTGGTCTCCTGCAAACACACGACCTTTGGTGAATGGGAACGCAATAAACGTTGCAGTTTCGCCCTATGCGATCGTACACCACGTGCATTCCAAGTCAGGATAGCCATCAAGAATAGGGATAAACCTTCTACTTAGAAGGGCGGCTTAAAATAACCTTATGCTTAACCTTGGGACTCGGGCTTTTTGTATAGAGTTGGCCAGACTCCATTGGCTCCTCGAAGGGAGGGCCCACGCGCTCAGTGCCAGAAACCGATTCAAGCGCCGGGAATCGGTTCTGGGTGGCAATGGATGAAGGCGGCCGCTGAACGCGGCTAGTCCCAGGACCATCCTGGGACTGCGACCTTCGAGGAGGAGAAGGTGAACTCTTCTTACCGCGTGCACGCGGAGGGTCCTTCAAAAAATCTTCTCTACGAAATTTCTGCTTCGATTTTTTCTCAGTGCATTGTGACTTCATAACCTTTGGACCAGGTTTAGAGGGCTTGCTAACAGTAGCTGAAGTGGACGGCCGGATGGTAGTGGCGGTTAATGCAGTCATGGTCCAGGTTTGAGTCTCTGCTTCCTTCCGGTGTACTGGCGAGGCAACAACAGAACTGAATGTTCCCGATCGCAGGAGCGAAGGTTGGCGCGCATGGTAACGCCCCCGGGCTTCAGCGAAGGAGAGTTTCTCCTTTACCAGGATCTCCTGGATCGCCTTCTCGTCCAAGTACCGCGGACAGTCGGCAGACGAAGCAGAATGTGACCCTTTGCAATTAACGCAGATGGGTCCTGATGAACAGGTACCTTCGTGTGACGGCTGGTTACATGAGGCACAGATGAATACGGCACTCTTAGAAGAGACTTGCGTATGCCCAAAACGCTGGCATTTGAAACAACGCAGAGGTCTAGGAATATAGGGCCTCACAGCAACACGTTCGTACCCTGCTGAAATACTAGTGGGCAGATCGACGCCATCGAACGTGAGAAACAGGGTATGTATAGGTACCAACACACCGTCGCGTTTAGCCTGCACCCGATGAACCGCTGTAACCTTTTGGTCGGAAAGATATTCGACCAGCTCATCGTCTGATATTCCGTCGAGGCTGTGAGTGATGAATTCAAGATGCGGTGCTTCTCAACACGGATAGGATAGCCGTGGAGAAGCGTGGCGCGCAGCAACGTCTTACTTTGTTGATCGGACTTACTCTGAACCAACAATGAACCGTTTCGTAGGCGAGTGCAGGAATGAACAGGACCAGCAATTGAGTCAATGCCCTTCTGGATTATAAAAGGGTTCACCTTCTCGAATGATTGTCCTTCCTCTATACGGGTAATCACTAAGTAACAACCAGCTGTTGGTGGTGCTACTTCTATTGCAATGACTTTTCGGCGCTTGTTAACAATGGAGAAAGAGTGCTCCATAGCGAAAATAATCCTCTACCATTGCAACCGTCTCCGACCTCGGGCTCTGACTTCCCGGGCGTTACCCCGGCTTGGGTGAGTGGCCTATCTATACCAAACTCACCCCAGGGTCACACCTCCCAGAACATAGACAGAGGGACCCAATCGCCGTCAGAAGTCAGCAGCTCATTCAATGCCCCCCCCCCGCGGGACTGCAGTTGAACAGCGGATACGAACACAAACCCTACATGACGACCCCGCGTGGTGGGGATGACACCATTACCCACTCACCCAGCTTATCCGTCAGGCTGTGTCCACCGAGGATTAAAATAAAGGGTTAAAAGAAACTAAAAGTTTGTGGGCGTTTCGCACTCAAGGTAGGCCGGCGAAGAAGGAAAAGAGATGTGCAAATGAATGGACGTGGTGCGAAATGTGCATAAATAGAAGCGAGAATAAAAAAACGATGGCGAGGACGTCATGGAATGAAATGCACAGAACGCACGAGAGCCTACCTTGAGTCCCCCGGTCACGAGAACGAACCCACCTCGACCGGACGGGGATGAAGCGATGAACATGGCGATGAGTGGCTCGGGAACCCCCGGGTACGCCAAAACCCGTACTCACATAAGGTGAGCCTCTGGGGGGATTAGCCGTGAGCATATATTTTAGAGTTTTTAATGTGTTTTATGATTGTATAGAAAACATTTCTCAAACTGAAACTGATTTGGCTTTTAGCCAAGCTTTATAATTTCATACTCATAATTATGAACGTCGTAAAAATTTAATGAACAGTGACATTTACACAATGATGTAACTTTTAGTGTCATGTTATCGAAAGCATGAGGCTCTTTGTAATCAAATGGAAACATATTCCGTGCGAACTTTCTGCATGTACTACAAGCAATGACTTTTCCATAACACGCACTAATTGGACAGTAATCGACTCATCTCTCTGTCATTACCTTCAAGCCTCAGCGCAGAGATCCATACTCTAGGCTATGGTGTTTATTGGCTTGTAGCGCAGGTATTTTCATTATTGCCATTCAGTCGCAGTATAGGTAACCTGCCTGTACAATCAGTTTCAGTTACCATACAATGGTAACTCTATGCATTCGGCTCAAAACTTAATGGGACATTAACATCAATAATTGTGCTAAGGGCAGTATTTTCAGGAATCACGAAACGCGCGAGGACAAATGTCATTGTGTTTAGCTGACATTAAAATTTGCAACAGAGGTAGCCGTGGAACTTGCATATTTAGAATTCCTGTAGTTCAAATCATGTTTAAAGTTACGTTAATTGTGAAATCGAGAATGATGGGTATATGCAGTTATAAATCAAATACCTCAAATCTAATTGCATGTCAAAATGCTCTGATTTCATATTATGGAATCACAGAACCATTGAACTTATTTCAATCAAATGTATAGCTTTTCATTATTTACAGTTTCAGTGCGAGCTGCAGTACGAGTGTGACGACATAACGCGTTCAACAACACCACCACTGGGTACCTACGTTTAAGACTAGAAGAAGCATTTGTTCATTTATGTAAGTTTTTACTGATGATCGTATTTATGAATTATTGAATTATTTGTGCTTTAAAATAATCATAAGACTAGATAGCCAAAAATAAAAAAATTCCACCAGAAAGCGAGCACGATTCGGAGAACGTTGGAAGTTTTCGCTGACGGTGTATTCCCAATACACAATTTGATACCGACCTATATAAATTTTCAAGATGTACAATAAAATTTCACAAATTTTACACAATTCTGGTGGTTTGATCTGTTGGCTGAGAGCTGAAACGCACGGGTTTGCTAATTAGAGCTAACCCGATTGGAATCCTCCTTATGTTTTCAATTTTTTTCAAGTAGTAGAATTAATATTTAAAAAAACTGAAATATTATATACATTTAATTGGCTACATATATTTAATTGGCTACATTAGCTCTTATATACTAAAATGTAAATCAATCCTCTTAGTTTTCAGAATAAATGGCCCGAAGAATGAAGCCGCTAACAGAAGCGGAGGTTTACAAGCCCAATATTAATTTAAATCTTTGAATTGGATTTTCGCTTAGGAATATTTATTGGTTGCATATACGTTTTGAAAATAAAGAGAATACTGAAGTTTTTATGTGTGAGCAAAAATGTCTTTAATCAAATTACCCTTTTCCATTGGAAATATGTTATCAGGTTTGTAATTAAAATGCGCTGGTGTAAACAAAGACAAAAACAAAGTACACGTTTGTACTTTTAATTCGAACACCGGTTGTTCTGGATGCTAGAAACGTGCTTATAAACACTCGTCTATCAACGTACATTTGATATTAAGAACTCGTCGATATGACTGATGAATGGCAGAATGAAGCTAAAGGCTTGCGAGCAGAGATACAAGTGTGAATCGACGACCGCAGAGCCGACCGGAACTTACACAAATTACCCTTAGAGAATCCACTCATTTTTGTCGTCTAAGAGTTTTATGTGTTCAAAAGTGTTGGAGGAAAGCTAATAAATTCAGTTCACTTTGGACATAATCGCATGCTTAAGTTATTTTGCACATTTCCCATTCAACTTAGGTTTAGCAGATTTCTTTATTACAAAGAAATTTATGTAAATATGGTCGAGAAATATTTGATTGATGTTCATTGAAATAAATGGTATTTCTAATAATGGAATATGTACTTGTTAATATCAGGTAAGTATATTCTTGTCTGTTTTGCAGACGATTATCTGAGAAATGGTTTCACAAACATGCCAGGTAGATAGCTGAAGGTCCCAATAGTTTTGAATCTATGGGTTTTATGGAATACGCTTGCATTTGTTTCAAAATGAAGTATTACAAAGCAATAAAACAACTTTCTAGGCAATTTGGTATAGGTAATAAGCCATTTTTGGGTTATTCGGACACAAAATATCATATGCGATATAAGTAGGTAGAAGTGAACTCTTGGCTCAAGTTCAGAGCGCTCCAGGCCTGACCGCACGGCTGCTATACTTTTAACTTTCACTCAGTACTTCCACAAAATTTAGGCTATAAGTACCTAAATCTTCGTCGTCATAAACTTATGTCTTTCCAGCCAATCAGCGGGTGTCTGTTTCTGAGGGTTTGTGTAAACTTACTTCCCATTTAACAGTGCAATCTGATAATTTCGACCTATAAAGCGACTACATTGTGCGGTCTCCTTCAGAATTAAGACTTAGAGGGAGAATTCAGCAACGAAGAATAAGTGAAGATACTTATCTATACTCGGCGCCAATCAAGAAGGTGATTGACAGTTTCTAACCACGTGGCGGAACGCCTTAAATGAATGAAAAGGGGATGAATACGTCACAGCGGTCGTCATAGCAACCATTAGAAGGACCAATTAGAACTAAAACTTTTCCATAGCAACGATAGACGCAAATGCCTTGTTGCGATATTGTAACACGTGATTGACATGACCAGGCGAGCGACCGTTGCAGTAACTTGAACTGCAGTCTTATCTTCTGCTGTCGCTGCAGTTATAAACAATGTCCTCCTTTTAGCCCTAGCTTGCTTATGTTTTGTATCAGTTTAGAGATTGCCTGAGTACTGAAAAGTTCTTTTCCATCGTCCTATTTGTATGGTATTTGCCTTGTGTTACGTGTGTTTGAGTCCGTGTATTTGTGCGTGCGTTGGTTGTGTGAGCATTTATAATTGTGTTAACACGTTTAATGAATATTTAATAATGTACAAAAATAGTGACAAAGATAGCGCAGCCAAACGAAAAACTGAGCGTACTTGGGAGCTGAATAAAACTGTATTTGTAAAGGTATCCCAATTAAAGGACAGGCGCGGGAAATAATATGCTCTGTGGGAGAATATTTTGAAGAGGAGAAAATATTTCAGTGGCTTGTTCGCCGCAATATGCCGATGAAGGAGGGACTGAAGAAAAGTAAGCTACTGGAACTTGTGAAAGCAAACAAACCGCGGTTTCCAAGTTATGTAGTCGATGGCATTGCTGCAGAACATGGTCACAAAACTATAGAACAACTTGTCATTTCCGTGGGAAATTCTAGCAGCTCTTCAGATGATGCTGACGACGGTGGCGGTGGAAACATTATCTATAAAACGAGCAGCAGCAGCAACAACAACAGCGATGCAAGCGATTCGAAATCTGGCATTTTTTCCATTAGAATCAGCATCAATATTGCACAGGTATGTCTCTTCTGTCAAAGCAGATTTTTACACTGATATATTCTAGCAATTTCTATCCTCTGCACGTAGATTCATTATTTTACAATTGTCTTCGTATACGAATATAAATAATACCCGCTCTACAATGCAGGCGCCACCAAGTCGCCTTGGACACAGTTCTAGCACGCTCTCCCGTGGTCGCGATGAGTGGCAACGTCGCCTCTCTTTCTCTTTCTCTCTCTCTCTCTCTCCGCGAAATGTCAATCACCTTCTTGATTGGCGCCGAGTATAGTGTATTAACGTTTAACAACAAAATATAATATGTCACACGGTTCACGCCTGTCGCATGCTTGCGACCCCTCCTCGCAGCTGTCTGCGCGGTGAATGTCTTCGTGACGAAAACTGCTGTTTTTCTAAAAAGAAGTTTACCTAATAAGTTATGAACAAAATTCTCACAAATGTTTTAGGCATTTTTCTAACATACGTTACACCAGATTTAATATCTGTAATCGAATACATTTCCTTGTAATTAAAATATGACTTGCTTGAAATTAACCAGAAATTGGAAAATGAAGGGTGCTTCCATTTCTGATAGTGTGCACGTGATCTTAAAGTAAATATAACTACTAAGGAAGTGCGAGTTGTTTATATTAAAAGTAGTACCACAATTTTGTAACTTTGTATCCAAAAATTCATTGTGTTCTAACTTCTGATCTTGTGAAACTTACTTATACATTGCAATAATTACATCATCTATTCTAACTTAAGGAAATAAATTATTTAATTCGTTATGATAAGGAGTTTTTAAATAATTAAATATGAATATCAGCCAATTTCCTCACATGGGAGCATTGTTGATCACTAGTTAGTTTTTAAACAATAGGTCCTTCTTTGAGATTTTCAAATTGAAGTGATAGAGTCAATCTTTCAGTAGCTCTCGTACTTTACTCGTATCTGTAATCAATACCATATCTATTTATAAAAGTTGCGGTATATACTAATGGACAGGTCTGCCTGTATGTTCGGGCGCGAGAATAATTTTATATTCAAAACAGCAACTGTGTCAAATATACCAAAATATCACTAGATAAGAAGACGAGATTGAACGCTTTGTCTTATTAATGGAAATGTCATAATCCAGAGCATTTCAATGCTACTACATGCAAAAAGATATTTTATGCCCCGGGGCACTTCCTCTTGGATCAACAGTTCAAAATGTTGCTCTAGCATTGTGTATGCAAATGCCTGTTGTAACTCCTACGGCGGTTGTGATTTCAATCAAATGAGAAGGTGAAGTGGGCGTTGTCCTACACTATATGTCCCTATTTTTTCGCAGGTTAATCAGTGGAAGAAGATTTGTAGCACCCAATGCAGATACCCGTTCCAATGAGGAGTTTCAATTATACATTTCCAATTTATCAACAGATAACATTTTCAGGAAGTGAAATAATGAAATGGAGGCCCTTGTTCCAGAAAGGTTATCGAGCATAACTAATGAATGTCAATACAACAAACTACAAGAACGAAGATTACGATGATACAGAGCTGAAAGTTTCCTGGTGACGTAAAGCTTCGTAGTGTTCTCTGTGTAGTAGGAAATCTACGTCCGGAGAAGCTTCATTGTTCTCGGGCTTAGGATAAACCTGATACTGAGTGGCTTACACTGTCATTGAAAAGGATGATAGGAAGAACTGGCAGAGATTGACTCGCTGTTGGAGTTTAGAAGAAGAGTTACTGAAAAGCCACTTGTACGGGTTTGTCTTGAATGACGGACTGGTGTTCGCCTGGTATGACTCGTAGTAGCAATTGGTTTGAACGACCTCTCTCCTCGGCATCATAGCCCATGCGCCTAGGAATGGCAATGATATTTGCAGTTCAGTATACTGTTATTTGGCATGGTGTATGGTGGGAGTAACATCATGTGGAAATGGCTGTTGATTGTATTTACTGTAAGGAGCTATCTTGGTGTATGTGCACTAAAGCGTGTGTTTATTGTGTTAGGATTTGCTCGGCAGAATCACTGTGGACTGTCACCTTGAATTTATACAGAATTTCACTAGTGCTACAGTTAACAAATCCAAAAATTATAGACTATTAGAAAAAATTTAAATAATTGGATCTGTGTTCGAGGAAATAAACATTGAATGTTTTAACTGAAGAAAATTGGGCGGGAGAGGGACTAACGGTGAATGAAATCTTAGAAAATCGGTGCCTCACAGTATAATGTGTTTTTGATGATAGAGCAATTGACTGGCCTGCTAGCTCTCTAAATCCGAAATCCATGTGATTATTATTTGTGAGGAATAATTTAATATAAATAGATTTATATAATTTAATGTTTAAATAAAATTCATAATTTATATAGTTTAAATATAAATTTAAAGGAATTATATAATATAAAGGATACATTTTATAAAACAAATCCCCATATGCTCGACGAATTAGACAGCGGTATTAGGCGTGCGTTTGTAATATTTCAGCTGCAGAAATTTGTCATGTGTTCAGTAATGTGTTAAACAGTTGCCAGGCTTGTATGATCATAGAGGAGTATCGTTATGAAAAACATTTTATAACGAAAGGTAAAATATCCATATTGCTTAGCATCGTTAGCATCATCTAGAACGAAATGGCCGGTCGGTCTGCCATTACTGCACGAATGGGATTCGTATAGCAGTGTCATGGGAGCTGCGGACTGCCAGTCGCGTCAACCAAGAGAAGGGTAGTAATTAGAGCTAACTTAGCTTCAGAAGGGGCTTTTACTTATTAGTGCGAAAATCTTCATCTACAGATTCTTATTAAGGTATTACGATACATTGTAGGCTGAATACAGGACTTTTCATTTGTAACTTCATTTATTGATGTAGAAGCTGCCGCGAGAGTTTCTTTTTCCCAGGTTTCTGTAAGCTCTCGTTCCTTTCAGAGCAAGTTTAATCCAAGTTTGTCACTCAGTATCTTGTTTTCCTCTTTACTTTATACCTGACTTATGCCTCTCAGTTCTTCATTCCATTTCTTAAAATATCTGTTTATCTGCAGTTGTATGATTAGCCAAGTTAAATGTGCTTTCAACTAAGCCAGTTAGCAGTCAAAACAAATTTGTTTAAGTGAGTGAGAACGACACATAGCGCTCCAACTATCACAAAGTTTTCCCAATTAAAGCTGTAATTCTTCACCATTTCCGGAATCGCGGTATTCTCGTTGCACCATCTATGTATGCCGAGAGTTGCGATCCTTCTTCAAATGAGCCAGAAATGAGAATCTTTATTCACACATTTATGCGTTTTGGATATTGCACAGACTAGCTATTCAATATTGTCCTTAGTCCTAAAGCCACCAAGTATGCATGTCCATCACTTATCACTAGATCGAACATGTTTGTTCCCGAAGGAGTTTGTAAGCTAAGCGGCTGGTATTGCCTGGAAGACGGGGATCAGACTCGGAAGCTGACTGCATGTTTCGTGAAACTATGGAAGGCATATTTCGGTACTGTAACATGACGAGCATAAACATAATTGCTGCTAAATTAGAATTGTCTGTTCAGCTAAATGTTTAAACACATAAATGCACTAACATTTCTACACCAGAGCATAAGACAAAATATTATAATATCAATCACATATAAAACACACTGCACAAAATATAACAAAACACGGTATGCAACTTCATTTGCAATACAGTCATTCTTTATTTTATAAATATATATAGCTTAATATGTATATAAAAATAAAAACATTCTATTTAACAAAAACAATCCTATTACAGTGAACAAAAATATACATTCTGAGGTTATGAAAAGCATATGACTTCCGATTATCATTTAAAACCTGCTTAAACTGAGAAAATGCTCTTTCTGCGTCACACGACGTCGTAGGGGCAAATTTAAAGCATTCTATATTCTTATACTTGTTATTATTTAATACCTGACTTACCTTTCTTACTATAAATTAAAATAATTTTGATTTCACATATTTCAGTAAAGCCAGGACTTTTCTTAATGAAACTTTTAAGTTTTTCTTTTACGCGATCAGGAATATGCCCATCGGCAGCGTTGTTGATTCTTTCAGAGACTTTGTGGAACCTGTCAAGAGCATCAGACATTTCACAGCTAGACTTTACCAGATAGGAATCGTTTGTGGTAAGATATTGAAGTTGTCTGAAATAAACATAAAATTTTAGTAAATTTGTTCTGAGACAAGTGACTTTACAGCTTTAATGGCAGACAACTTGAACTGTCAAAGAGATTAAGAATCTTAATTATATGTTCATAATATTTGGCATAATGGAAACAAGCATCCAGCCAAGTACACCATCGCGTAACAATTGGTTGTAGAAGCATTGGTGCTGCAGGTGCAATTTCCTTAAGTTTAGACTCTCTATATGGAGCTTTCAAGAACACTTTTAACATTCGATATAAAATTGGCAACATCACTGAAATAAGCACGCACTTCCTCTGCAACCGCGTGCAAAACATGAGCTAAACAAGTAAAATGAATAATGTTTGGATGGAGGTTCTTCAGCTCTTTATCAGCTTTTAGTATGTAAGATGTACCGACAGTGATAAAAAGTAATACATTGTCTAGTTTTACGCCATCAGGTCACAAGAGATATAAAGAGCTCTAAAAAAGTTTAACAATTGATGCATCGTTGACTTTCTCTAACACTTCACATGTCAGAAGAAACTGTTGTCCGGGTCCATCGCGTGACATAGTTCCAACCACAACATGTGCGACATATCTTTCAACAGTATCCGTGGTCTCGCCTACGGTCACCCATATGTTGTTGTTGCCCACAACATTACGTATGCTACCCAAAGTTTTATCGTAGCAACATTATAGTTAATTCCCATGCATTGTAGACTCTCGTGGCACCTTCCTGTTTGTATAATTCTCAGTTAAATTCTTAAAACATTCATTTTCTAGTCTCTTAAAAGGTATGTTTGCACAAATCATCATTTCGCACAAATCACTAAAGAATTGTGAGTGGTCATTAACATCTGCGTCCGAAGTTTCTGCAGCACGAAACAACTTCAAATGTTCCATATGCTTTCTACTGCCACAATGTACTGTTATACCAAGACGTTTTCTAACCTTCAGTTCTACTTTACAGACCTCACAAAATATATTTCTATTCCTAATCCTAATACAAACGTCTCTTGCAGGGGGCATTCCTTTGAAAGGCAACATGCAAACAAAAAGAACGAAACAAAATTGAAATGCGAACGGGTTAAATCTACACTATAAATTAAAGTCTATCGATTACCTCGATGAGACAATCTTATATTCAGAACGTATTTTACTTAAAACATATGTTAAAAGAATAACGTGTAAATTAAATAAGCAGTAATGAAATTAATGTTGTTTTACACACACACATATATATATATATATTATACAAATGCAACTTACATAGTGTTGTACTCAGATCATAATGAAGTTGTAAACTACTTCGTAAACTTACTGTTGTAATGCACAACCTTCACAGAGGATCACCACGCTCTATGTGCTCATTTTGTCGTCCTTCGTGGACTAGTGGTACCGTGCTAGCCTCTGGTTCCCAAGGTCGCGGGTTCAAACCCGGCGGAGGGCGATGGATTTTTTCGGGCGTAAAAATCCTTAGCATGGCTTCCTTCGGAAGGGAAGTAAAGCCGGTGGTCCCGTGTCGTAGATTTACGGCACGTAAAAGAACCTCAAGCCTGATAAAGAAGCCTCTGAGCAAAATTACCGATTTTTCACGCCCTATATAGAATGGGACGCTAAGGACCATAGTAGTTAAAGAGCGTCCATAAATAAAACTCAATTTATTTATTTATCTATGCGCAGGACAACCCTCTCGTCTCGATTACGTCACTGCTAAACCACAACAAACTACTCGATCAGCTCTAAATTCGGTAACAGAAATGCTCGCTCTACTTGTCACTAATCGAGCTGGTTTCTCGTGTCACATTAACAGCTTTGAAGTTAAAGGTACGAACGAATGGAGGGGCCGCCGTAACAGGGACAGAGCACCGCAAGTAGGCCACAACAGACCTTTTTGCTTCTATGTGATCTTTGGGAGGTAGAGAGGAATGAGGGGAGAGATCCGAAGGGCGCCCACATCTGGATGATGGCGGACGTAAGCATGGACAGGGTCTCTAACGTTTCCAAATAGAAACCGCTGCCGAGGCCCACCCATAAGCCACCGGATCCCTTCGGTCCCCCAGGGCGGGTCCATTCGGAGGCGAGACCTATGTAACCGAGCAGTCACGCAACGACGCCAGGGAAGAAATCTCTACAGAGCGCACATCCACCGCCCATACGCAACCTACCGAACACCGTCTCCTGCTCCTACAGGCCTCAACCAGATGACAAGGAAGATGAAGGGTACAGGAAATGAGGTCCAGGAGAGTCGTGGTAGAATAGGAACCACCCCAGCATTCGCCTGCCGACCCGAGGAATCCACGCACAACCCATGGGTCAGAGTGGGCGATCGCCAGGGATTGAACTCGGGACCTCCCGAATGCGAGTCGCACACATTATCGCGGCTACACCGCACCTGGGCATTAACAGCGTAATAATAATAATAATAATAATAATAATAACCTACTCATTGTGTATATATATTTAACATGTAATAGTAGTCGTCTTACCGCCAAGCCTGCATATCCAAGGAAACGTCTACGTGATTCTATCAGAAAACGTTCAGGCTCATAACTGAAAAAACTTAGTCTATTGAAATAACACACTGGACCTCCAACCAAGTACACATCTGGTTGCAACGCAATACAACTTTACGACAGTCACGTTTTCAAACGACAGTCCCGGGAAACAGCTTGTTAATGTGGTGAACATTACAGAGAATAAATACTATTGGCTTTATCCGATATCTCCGTGCCTAATTCACAGGTGGATCGAATGAATCTGCAATAAGGTTTGTGTATCCATGTGAAAAAATAGTACGCAGCAGTTTTAAGGCTAACTTAATACTTACATTTTCATTATTTAAACTTTTATCTCTATAAAATGTAACCACATTTAATATACTTAATGGAGACGTGTGTACTTCACTTGAGCAATGTTGGCATATTAGTTTCAGGACATTGCCATTTAACTCATTTTATTTGCCAATCGATATACAACTCCCTCCCAACAAGCTTTTAATCTGGCTTTTATGAAAATCTACAGACACGGTTTGATAAAGTGCACATATAGAACCTATCGTGGGTATCAATAACCTTTGACTAGTTATCCTAAAACGTTTCTAAACTTGCTTTTTATGAATTTGTTTAAACAATAATTCCCCTTGTGGTTGTTGTCAGATACTTGACAAAATATATAGAAAGGATTAATTGCACATGAAATGTCAGGATAACTTTGTTGGTGAGGATCAGCAAAAAAAAAAAAAAAAAAAAACGTAACAAAAATTACGTTTTTTTATTTTACAATTAATGTCAGAATTAGCTTTCATAGATGATTTTTAACATCCGATTATTTAAAGGTATTAATAGTTTGCTTAGCACTTGTATGTTAAACATCTTTGTAATAGTCATCGTTTATTTCTGTCCCTGTTGTATAGTTCTTCAAAATTTCTTCGCTTTCCATGGGTCCATAATAGCAAAGCTGTGGAACATTAATTGATTTCGAATTTGCTTCCGATCTTTATGAAAGTGCTAGTACCATATAGTTTTTACCAACTAGTTTTACATATGTTATCGTCATCCGCTAAATATTTGTGCTTTTATGCAACAATAAGGTTCTAGAAAGTGGCTGTCTATAACTGTGTCAAGAATGAATAAAAATATTTTAAGATTTAGGCGTGTAGTTATATGGAAAGATTATTTCACATGCATTTATTTACGCTTTTCAGAAACACTTATAATTAGATGTAGCACTTTGGATTAATTAAATAATTTAGTATCAACAGCAAAATTACCAGCATATAAAAGTCCACACTTAGTAAAACGATTTAATAGTTTGGAGTAAGTATCAGCATTTTCATAAGTTTCACATTAAACGTCAATATATATCAATGAAACCTGGCCTTAATTGTTGTAATTTCTACCACACTATATAAAGTTGTAACTTATATGGATCACCACGTTTATAAAGCTAATATATCTTGTATAAACGAAAGGTTAAAGCATAAGGAACCGAGAAGAGAGCAATCTATTGCTCATTCCGTTTAAAAGTTTCCTCTATCAGTTCTGAAAATGACGAACAGGTGGCAACACCATATTCCTGTAAAGGAAGAATTTAACTTTCTTTTTCTACAGGTTCCTATGGTAAGCTAAAAATTTGATAAGGAAATTCAAGGAAAATGTGTGTGTGTGTGTGTGTGTGTATGTGGCGGAGTGAGTAAATTACGTCAACCCTAAGAACCGGTCATACTTCGTGGACTAGTGGAACCGTGCTAGTCTCTAGTTCCCGAGGTCGCGGGGGGCGATGGATTTTTTTTCGGTTGTAAAACTCCTTAGCATGGCTTCCTTCGGAAGGGAAGTGAAGCCGGTGGTCATGTGTCGTAGATTTACGGCACGTAAGAGAACCTCAAGCCCGATAAAGGTCTCTGAGCAACATTTCGGGTCTTTCACGCCCAATAGAATGGGACGCTAAGGATCATAGTAGTTAAAGAGCGTCCATAAATAAAACTCAATTTTAATTTTCATGTGAAAAAAAATTTTTCTTTTCCTTTTCTTTCATTTCTTTTCTCAAGAATGGCTTAAATCATTTTGATTAAAATATCGAATTTTTGCGATATTGGAGTCATGGATAAAGTGCATATCTTGAATGTTCTGCATATATTTTGTGTACTTCTCTTTATTGCTTTTAAAGAGAGAGAGAGAGAGAGAGAGAGAGAGAGGGAGAGGGTAATCAACTTGTCAAATATAAATGCAGACCTAAATTGACTATACAATTTTAAGTAAAATGAAACCTTTCGTGGCATTAACTACTTCTGAGAAATTCGATTTTGTTGGTTTGTATCTCTCTATATTTAAATCAATGGACTTGGTGCTCTAATGAAGTTTCTTGTTGATTCCCGTTCAATATGCATTGGCAATGAAGGCACATATCAACAAGCCGTTTAAAACATTTGACTGTCATCTATATCTCCTGTCTGCTACCGTTAATTCTGTACAACAAAATGTGTACTGAAACTATTTCTACAAAACCTTGCATGATTAAAAAAGTGGGTAAAAAAAAAGATCTATCATTAATGTATCATTAAGTAATAGTGGGCGGAGAATACTTTGTGATGGTAACGCATAGAAATTTGATAAAAATTGCGATTTTAGGTTGAATTTTTTCAAATTTGAATCATTAGTCAGCTTAACAATAGGTTATACAACTGACTTTTACAAACAGTGATCTAATGTTTCATGTCAAAATCAAGAGTGCATTGCAGCACCAAGAACCACCAAAGTGAAAACATCTGCAGGCGATCAATATCCTACTGTTGTTGTGTACTTAACCTGACTCCGGAAGTGCCTGAAACAGTGTTGTAACAGTGGCTTAATAAATACGACATAGTGTCCGACATGGTGCTTACCAGAGGTAAATAATGGTATACACGTTCCCTAATCCTAATTATACGGTTTCAATCAGGTATCCAGGTCAAACTCAAGCGTGTCATTTGTTTCACGGTTCTCGAAAGCAATTCAGTGAGGCTTTGAGTGCAGTGATCACAAGGAAACCTTTGAAATTCGCTACAACTTCTGTAATAGAATTGCTGCAGTCAGGATGGGCGCTGTTCCGAAAATAATAGATGTAGGTATAATTATCCTTCAACTATGTAGGAGGTACTGCTGTTAATACTGAAGAACACCGTTGTTTGATACCTACAAATAAATATTATCACCAAAGTAAGCATTAATAATGTAATTATTACTCTTAACAAGGAACGTAATTATTAAACCTTAGAGATATTTTATTCTTAGCCTTATATCAGAAAAGTATTTATTTCCATGGAACGGTAATTCAGAAATATGCTTTGATCTATAAGCTGGGTCGTGAGGATTGGTTCACATAACATACAAAATAATACAGCTGTAACCGAAAATGTTTTTTTTATTTTGGATGAGTTATATCAGTTATATTCTAACGCATACAATGAATACCCTGAAACCAATAACAGCATTTCTTAATTTTAGTGTGTGTACTTTTTTCACGCAAGAATGGCCAAACCGTTTGTTATGAAACTTTAGCATTTCTTAGGTCCTACTTAGACTATAGGCTATGTGGCACGTGAAATGCTTTGCCCAAAGAAAGGGGTGTTCAGATGAACAAAAAAAAGACCCAAATATTTCTTTTAATATTTAGTATTTTGTAAAATGCTACATAAAAGGTTTAACATAATATTTCTTAGAATTACTCTTATTTACAAAGTTTCGATATGATGAATATTTAAGTTGATACCATTTTTTTTCTCTTATTAGTTTACATAAATTGGTTACAAGGAGAAATCCAACACCTCCTATCACATTACAAGGATAGGGAAAAATCAATCTTCTAGTATTGTTAAAGCGGAATATATCACTAAAACGTGGAGAAATTTCTGAGAAAATGGACATTTTGAATGAGTGTGCGAAAAATATCTAAACCCTAATTACAGTATCATTTCGGCGTTTACATTTTGGTTATCTTTATATGCAATAAGATAATCTAGAATCAATTTGTTTTTCATTTTAAAGTTTAAGTACTTTACAATTCCTTTTCTTAGCACTTTTTCTCATTTAAAATGTTTCACATGATGGAATATAGTTAAATTCCTCTAATATGTTTCATGAACATTCCGAAAAAAGTGTCCTGTTAACTTTGTGAGTTTCAAAGTAATTTTTACTTATGGATCTTAAAAAGCAAAACGGAAAGTGTCAAAAAAACAGAAATTTATAATGAAAATGATTTTCCTTTGTAGTAAAAATAGTAGAAGAAATATATATATAAGAGTTTTGTGCGTTATGGTCAGATAAATGACATGCATGTTTAAAACAATAACTATTTTAGGGCATAATGCCGTATAAAGGCAAAAGTAGGATATACTAGAATAAGAGATTCTACTGGAGAAAATATATGCTTATAATTAATTTATGTGATGAAGTTAAAATAAGCTATAGGTTTTTATTCACTTACGCATATCTCATATCTATACGTATGCATTGCGTTTAACAAAAAAATATAAAATGACAAGGAAAGTTATGCTTCTTCATGATGATGACGATGACATTTGGCGCTACAGCCATCAACTGGGGCCGGCGGAGCGCTGTGTGCCCATATGATCATCCAAACGTTACGTTGAGATAATGTGGTCAGCATCACGCTTCCCCATCTAAATTTTGGGTTTCTGACCAACAAATCACTCGATTATTATGCCTAATCGTTCATAGTTAGTTTTCATGTTTAATCATACAAAAACCGATCTACACAAACGTCTAATACTTCCATTAGTACTGTCATCTAGATTTTTGCTTTCTCTATCACGCATGTGCATATTAGTTAGAGAAGGTATTGCATTCCACCCAAAAATTCGATATCGAGAGCTCACCGGAAATGCATATTTTGAGGCTCACCTGAGTGTGCGTGTTTGTGTGAATAGCATAACTCAAGAACGAAAAGTATTTTTCGTACTAAATCTAGGGTTTTATAACCATAAAAACCGAAGATTTTCACCACATTTCTTTATCACCAACCAAATATTCCTTTGCACCGAAAGCATTTTTCTGTTTCTTTTTTCAAAAGTATCTTTAATGATTTGCATTAACACATAATCTTGTTTGAATTTTTCGCTTGAAAAATTAAAGATCTATCCCGAAATTTGTTGACATAGCCTGTGAAACATTCGGTGAAATAATGCTGCATACTTGGGAAACAATGCAGCATATAGACAAATACGTTATTGTAGAAAATAATTTATAACTCATCGATATATACCTGCATTTTGTCAAATTGCTATTTTGTAGCAAGCACGAACTCTTTCCGTAATATTTGCTTGTTTGTGCTTAATTTTTACTTTATTGTAGTTTAAAGCGCTGTAATATGTTTGGAAATGAGCGATTTTTCTTTTAACCCCTTCAAACGATTCGCTACTAACAAGATCCTACTTGTGATATAAACAACAGAATACTGTTTCTCAATGTTACGTCTGAGTCCATGTTCTTTAATTTGAAAACATGTCTAAGCAAATATATATTGTAATTAATGCAACATGTATAGGTCTGACGTTGTATAAATAGCATAACATATAAGAAATACAAGTGAACTCTGTAATGGGTAAGTGATATGCCAGTACAACGCATCAGAAATTTTACTCTATAAAAGGGAGAAAAAGCTTCCCTTGTGCAATCGCCTATATGATTTAAGTTAATCGATAAGGTTATAATCTAGTTAATGCAAAAAAGGCTGTTTTGGGCCATGCTGGTTTATGTAGAAACACCCTGATATATAAGGAATTATAAAGTTTATTAACTGTGTCAATGAGACTATTTACCCATAGAAATTTATGTTACGTATGTAGATGTAATGAGTGCCTTTGATCTTACTTCAGTTAATGTTCTCATGAGCTTAGCACGAAACGAGAAACACATATTTTCAGCGTGTGCATACCGCTCCCCATGCAGCAATACGATTGAGCTACAAAAAGTTTGGCAATAGCTAAAGGTTCACTTAGCTTTAAATAGCTTTCCATGTAGCGTGAAAAGCAATCTTAACGTCAATATCGAAAGCATTAATTTACGTTTTGCACGATTGAACGCTTTGCTAGCCCAAAGTTGAATTGGACGAACTGAATCGTTTCCGTGCAATGTGTGCATGCCAGCTAGTACCGTTCACGCTAATTCTCAGCTTTATGCAATGTGTTAAATGTCCCGCATTACTATAACATTTATAATTTTAATGGCTCTATATGAACTCAACTTCGAATCTCTCAAATTATTCGATTTACCAGGTATTCCCTGCAGAGTAAACAAAACTCGAAGGGAAAAATACTTAGGCAGTAGAGCTGACAAAATTGAAACCTGAGAGTCGCGATTTACAGTGGAATACATTCGTGGCATGAGGGTTCTAATGTTGGACTATGTTTAGCTAATTTATGCACAAAACACAATTAGGCTAATTATCCGTTCACCTACCAAGTTTAATACCTATAAAATTGTGTAATCAACATTGTTATGATGTAACAAATAGTCACGTAAGGAAGGTATCGCTGTTAACGTTTCTGGTTAATGTAGTTAAGATATTAAGAATATTGCCACCGACATGGATGGGCGAATCGTTAATACACGGTCTCGTGAACGGGAGGTCAGCGGTGCTACGGGACCGTCTTCACTGACTGAGGTTTGTTTTCAGGTTTTCCTCAGTCCTCATAACTGTCAAATGCCGGGGAGGTACCTTAACTTAGGCCTGGAACGCTTCCTTCCCAAATGTAATTTCCCAAATATCATTTCATTTCATATGCCATCATTATCCACCGCCTTTGGCGTCGTATGTAGTCAAAGACTAGCGTAGTACGGGGTTAAAGACTACTAAAATACAATATTGCCACAAACAACCACTGAGATCAATAGAGTAAGAAGAGATTTGAAGAAGCGTAACTATATTGACAAAAATTATAATATAATTGTTCAATGTCCGTGTTTTTCTAAGACTGAGAAAAATTATCATAGTAATTTACATTCTCCACTAGTGTATTACGGTCAAATAAGCGCGTTTGAGTCAGTTGAAGCAGAGGTTCCCTCTGATATTTATGGTCCTGCTGTTGAAAGCCGAACTGCAGTCACATTGACATGGTAACATTTTAAGAAGCATACAGGAAAAAAAAAATATTTCGATGCGGAAGCATCCTAAGGATCTGTTAGCTGGAAACAGAGAAGTCGGTTTTTGTTATGGTTCTCTTTTATTTTCTTGTACGTATGTTCAAAGTTTGCTGCTTGCGTGCACCTCGAGTTAGTTATTGTGTAAGAATCAGTAAAGAATAGAAGATGAGGATAATAATGACGATGATAATTATGATGATGATAATAATAATAAAAATATTCCAATGCAGAACTATCATTAGATGCATGTGTTGGGAGTAAACACAGAAGGAGGAGTCATTGTATTTTATTTAATCGTTACATTAGTCTTGATGTTGAAAATTTGCTTCGTATGTGTACTTCGCTCTCGTTATTGGCAGTCAGTAAAGGGTAGGCAACATTAATAATAATAATAATAATAATAAAAATAATAATAAGAATAAGAATAACAACAATCTGACAGCGCGCGCTAAGTTGCTAAGGATCGGCAGTGCGAGTGCCTGCCGCCCATCTACCTGCCGCGTGTTAGGCTAATGGCCGGTCCCTCTCTAGAACAACGGGCGCTTGGGACAATAGCTATTGTGTGCCTCTTCCACTCTCCAGAGGATTCCTTTTGGCCCTTCCTGGTAGGTTCTCGTTCTCGAAAGTTCTGCTTTGTATGTGAGGCCTATATGTATAAGAGACACATCGGCAGGACGAGTCAGCTTTGAGTTCAGTAGTGTTGAATTCAGTGCTGTTAGAAGTGAAAAGTGGACAATGCAAGTCAGTGGAGCTTGATTGTGAGTTGTAACTCAGCAGTCAGTTGTGATTCGCGCAGTTCAGCAATTCGGTTGTGATTTGGTTCGACGGATCAGTTATGCTGTATTCCACCACGGTGACCCAAGTATAACCTTTGTGTTAGGTTGTGTGCTTTGAAATAAATAAAGAATGCTTTCGCAGTAACCGGTGTTCTCATTTGTTACATTGTTGTCAGGAGTGAGATGCACAAGCCATGATGGAGGACATGCTTAAAAAAGTACTGGCCAAAATGGAGAAGATGGAGACAAAAATGGAGTCCGGGATGGAGAAGATGGAAAGCGAAATAAAGAATGTAAATTCTGGAATGGACAAGATGGGAAGTGAAATAACGACAGAGAATTCCGCAATGGAGAAGATGCAGTCAGAAATGCGGGGTGTGAAGGAATAAATGAAGGGTGTAAAGGAAGAAATGAATACAGAAAGGTCCAGAATGCAGACGGATATATTGACTAGGATTGACGAACAGTTGATCGTCGTGAACAAAGTTATGGAAGAGTTCGGCGGAATGTTTAAAGCCCTTGACCAACGCGTTAACGCCCTGGAGGACATTGGGGACTGGCTTAGCGTCCTGGAAGGAGGAGTCGACGGTAGCGCCAAGGAACTGAACGCCATGATAGGAGAAATGCTTAGCGGAAGACTACAGAACTTGAAGGTCGAGATGTCACGCGACACGACATCCATGAGCGCCAAGACAGCCAAATCCGGCGGAACGTCAACTTTAAAAGTTTTCCACCGACAATCCGCCGCCGTTGCAGCCCACAACCAATGGCCAGTATAGAAGGAAGCTAATAGCCAGCCTCCAGGAACGGGTAGCAGAAATTTGAACACGATTTCAACGTCGGCGAAGCCCGGAGATATCTGGGAGACCCTCGAAAACCGGTTCGGGAATCATCACTTGTCCTCAGGCCGTCGTAGTCAACTCAAGTCAAAGCTGCCACAGCCAGGTTTGACGATGCAGGTGTTCGCCCTGACAGTTAAACAGTTAGTGAATAAAGTTTTGGTGGACCTCCCGCCCAGATACGTATCCAAGGAAGCTGCCTAATGACTTGCCGAAAGATTGCATAAGGCCGAGGTACGAGAGCGTCTGATGCTCGGCGACTACAAGACATCCACGAGGCGCTAACGGTTGCGTTGGCGATGGAAGTGGCCAAGGTAACAGGAGCATTCGATATGGCGGGGACAGACGATCAACCCAAGAACATCGACGATGATTTTCAAGCGGTGTGTGTTGGGGTGTGACCAGCCAAGACACCTACTAAAGGACTGTCCACGGCCAAGGCGACGAGCAAACGGGAAAGAATAAGAACCGGCGTGGCGAGTGGCATGTCAGGACCGTCTTCACCAACCTCTCGAGTGACGCTGCGTGTCTTGGGCAGAAGAATGGATGACAGCCTCTTCGCGGACGGCTTGATACAATGGCGGCTATGCCAGGTACTAGTCGATACAGGCGTAGCCGCGACCTTAATCTGATCTGACGTGACGAAGAGCTTACCGCTGAAGAAATCGAATCCGCCTTACCAACTAGGGACGCCATCGGGCGCTACCTTGCCTGTGTATAAGGAGGCCCTGCTGGAGTTGGCCCTAAGGCGGAGAATCTTAAGACTATGGGTGTTCCTCGTGGTGGAGGCTTCATGTGATACTGGGAGTCGATGCCCTCAGGAGCCACTAAGCGACGGTCGACATCACCAGAAGGGTCTTGAGACTCAGCAGAGACATGGTGACGCTACGGAACCAACGAACATCCGGGGATTTCCAAGGTGATCCTACCGGAGGATGTGGTTATGCCCGTAAAAATCGAGGTAGTGGTTAAAGCGCATCTGGAAGGAACCTGGTTTTGGACCGGAAAACACCATTCGATGGATTATGCGTCACGAAGGCATTGCTGCCTTGGCGAGAGGAAGTGCCAGTGAGCCTGCTAAATCCATCGGACACCAATCAGGACATACAGGACGGAATGGATTTAGCGGAATGCGAGCCAACTGCGAGTGTATCACCGTGCGACGGTGCCCGAGGTACCAGCACCGCTTCTAGATCTGGGGCCCCGGATGGAAGACTTTATGAAGAGAGCGGCCGACCATATGACCGCGGCACAACAGAAGAAAGTACAGTACCTCCTTAGGCAATACCAGTCCGCTATCAGCCAAGAGGACACGGCGATTATGACCGTACCCACGAGTGCTCCACCACGTAGACACCGGAAACTTTCGAACTATCCGACAAGCACCAAGACGCGTTCCTCTGGCGAAGCAATTGGAGGTACGAGACATGCTGGAGGCCATGAGATCTAGGGCATCATCGAAGAGTCCGACAGCCCATGGTATTCCCCTGTGTTCTTGCTGAAGAAGAGGAACGGCGAAATACCTTCTGTGTGGACTATAGGAAGTTGAACGCCGTCACTCGAAAGGACTGTTGTTCCTTACCCCAAATTGACGACGCTCTGGACACTCTTGCTGAAGCCCAGTAATTCTCAACCTTGGACCTGAAATCGGAATATTAGTAAGTGGTCCGGGACCCCAGTGACAAGGAAGTGACCACATTTTCGGCAGGCCAAGGACTTTGGAAGTTTACCGTTACGCCCTTTGGGCTCTAAAAAGCGCCAGCCACCTTCCAGCGTCTGATGGAATCGGTGACAAGGGGATTGACTTCGGCATTGGTTTTCGTCATATAGTACTAATATATGATAGAATTTGTGAAGACAACTCCAGAAGAAAAATCACAGGTTACCTTATAACTTGTAATAACAACCCAAATCTTGTTTTCGATCATATAGTATCTCGACATTAAAAAACGAAAAGTAAATAAATAAACAGGCTACACTTACACAACTATTTTCAACTCCTTGTAGAGAAAACCATACTGAAAAAAATGTAGGATACCTTGCAACTTTAAGAAGCAAACTCATACTCTTATTTTCAATCCCTTATGTACAAATGTGCAGGAGTTGACCTATCTGGATAAAACTTTAGACACTCACGCTTTAGTTATGACTAAACATAGTAGGCTTCTCATGACTTTCAAAATCATCCCATATGATTATTTTCAAGCCCTTACTTACAGGATGCATCTGTGGCAGGTAATACTTCTAGGGTTTTAATATAAAAAATCCTAAGTATTGCATTAACATGCTATTTTCTACTCTCTCTTCTATAAACTATCCATACAAAAACTTATTTTTCTATCTACTTCTTGCTAATAGAGCTAAATCTTCATTAAACATCTACACATTGCGATGTAGGTATATGCAGAATATAGTAAAATAAAGTGATGGTCAAATGTTTCAAAAGTGGGTCGCTATGTGATGGTTTGAAATTTCATTCTCTTTGCATGAACACGAGAAAAGCAAGGAAACCAACGAATAGCGATTTGCAGTTGAAAAAGTATATAACGGATTTGAAAATTAAAACCAATAACAAAGAATATCTCGGAAATGGTTAATGTCACAAAAAATTTATTTGGCATAAATTGTGTCCATGAATCCAGATCTATGTTTTTTCTGTAGTAAGAGTTTGTTTATCTCTTACAGTTTACCTAGAATACAGAAGTCATTTAGAATGATGAGGACTTCACAGGCTATTCCAGAAAATGCATGATATACATTTCTTTCGTCATGGAAATATCTTAAACATATCGTACTTCAATCAAAGTCTTTAGAGCCATTTGTTATAAAATAAAAGAGTAACGAAAATGTTTCTCCCTTAGAGTGAGGGGATTTTGTTGAAAAACTTCGCGTCGCATCCTTGGATGACGCTGAACTTAAATACCATGTTTCACGTTTAACAGACTTTTCATTTTCGAACTATGCCATTCACAGATGACACACTACCTTTTTCTTTCTAAAAACGCTATTTTGGGATTTAAGGGACCTCAAAACGTGTATTTTCATTGAAATTTGGTTATCGAATTTTTGGGTAAAAGGGAATACTTCCTCTACTTACTAGGTAAACAGTAGAGAAATATAAACGTGTGTTGCAATTAATTAAACGGGGTCTTTATACTTTCGCAAATTCTTAGCGAGAAAAATACATACATATTTTTCATGTGGCATAGGTTTGTAGCTGAATTACATAACTGTAGGATAAAATAACGGAAAAACTACTGAGTGTATCTGCAAGTGACAACTATATATTAACACAATAAACATTCTAATTTGAATGCTAAAAGTCTAAGAAGAGCGTCACCAAAATTATTTAAAGGAAAAGAATAAATGATACACTACATAACCGAAAATAATAAACCCGACTTTGACATTCGAATCGGGAAAGGTATCATTGATGTAGGAATTATTTTCTGAAATTGCAGTAACAATTTTGCATGGCAAATGTTTAAAATATGAAGTTGTTATCTGTGTATCCAATACTTGGTATTCACGCCCAATATCCTCAATAAAAGTGTTCTTATTAAAGTATAAGAGTAAGCATGGTACTCAATTACATAAATTACCTGCACAGGAGGCCTATATAGATCAAGTAGGGTAGTGAAAACTGTTTACAAGCCACCGAACCTAGCAGAATGCCACTGCACAACCACAGCAATTTGGCCACTGCGTCCAGCCTGAACAGTGCGATAACCGTGGCCATTATTGCGCGGTTGTATTGGGTTTAGAGCTTGTTTCATGAAGCAAAATATACTAACATCGTATACCCTCAATTGGAAGATTTAATCGCTTTTCACATAATAAACAGGAAGCTGTATTTAAAAATCTAAGTAAACAAAGAAACAAACAAAAGAATATATTTATAGTGTAGTTCTACTTAGAGGCCAGAGCTGTAATTCAATCAGGTAGATGCTTGGATTGATTCGACTGTCTTGGAGTGGCATATAAAATGAGCGGAATTCCCGTACGAATGTCATTATCTGGATGTTTTTTGTAAAACAAATGAAAAAGGTATTCGGCAGAACTTTGCCACATCTAAACGAAGATCTTTTAAAAACCTCTTAGAAACTGATGTGAACTCATGAAACGTTATAAGGTTATCCACAGTCCTGCAAATACACTTTCTTATATAGAAAAAATAAGCGCGTCATAAACAAATTTTTTCACCCTCGTTATTTAATGAAATCATTTATATAGGGTTATATAACGCGTAACGTAACGCAATAGATTGAAAACTCAAACTTCAGTGCTTGCGTTGCGTGCCTTGAGGAAGAATTCCTCATTTCTTTCCCTATGTGCTGCCAACTTCTGAACAGCACACGATTACGATGCGAGATTTTACGCCATATACTATACAATCACTGTATTGTTCCATTTAGCCACGCCAGCGCTGCCATATTGTTAGCTTATTCAGCTCCTTATAATGCTCTATTTATTTGTTTGTTTATGAGAAACGGATGAATTTTCATACTGGATACTATGGATTACGTTATACAATTTGAAATTTGTGTACGCTCGGCAAATTTCGGTATGCAATTTACGGATCTAGAGGTCCGTGCCAAATACGTTTATGCTGCATTGTGAATGGACAACCTCACACCTGCCCTTATACTGCGTCACGCTAACGATACGTCTTCGTTGAAATGGTTTTACCTCACGCCTGCGCTTATGCTGCGGTATGTTAATGTTATGTCTTCATTGAGAATGGAACCTAATATATTTACGGCTACTCCGTAAACTTGAAACATAATACTAACCGATTTAACGGGATAATATACATGAGGTTCAAAGCTTGCTACGTTCGCGTACTTATGAGTTACCAGAGATGTTTGAAAACCGGAGCTTTTTCGTTTATCTTACTAAAAGGTGGTGGCGCTGTGGCCGAGTGGTTAGACCCCTCGCCTCTCACCAAGACTGCCCGAGTTCGATCCCAGAAAAATGTGGGATTTGTGGTGGGCAAAGCGGCGTCTGGACGGATTTTCTCCGGGTTCTCCGGTTTCCCCCGCCATTCATTTCACAAACTGCTGGATCACCACCTTTTCCTTTCATTCACTTCACCGGCATTTCATATCATCTCTTTCCTCGCTCTCATACCAGGCTTCGGACAGATAACCCATCCTGGCTGTTCTCTCCGATCCAATTAGTCTGTCTGCTCCCTGACAGGCGTCTGACACTAGGCACATGCTTGTAAGTCCTCCTAACGGGGAGGGTAAACAGAGAAGGAGGAAGTTATTAAAAGGTAAATATTCAACATACTTTAGCCTGGATAGCTAGTTTATAAGCTTAAGAAGGCATGCTGGCTAAGTTTATTTGCTTTGGTTCGTTTTTGGCTTCTTCTGGGTTTTATTCCAAATTCGGTGTAAAGAATACCTCATAATTTAGTCACTAGTGTGCGCTAGTATGAACTGGCTTCTCACGTTTTGCTCGTGTTCTTCGATACAAGGATTATTTCGTTTTTGAACCATAGATCAGCGCATACGTATATGGTTTAAACAATGAGCGTTCTACTTTATGCAGCTGCAATGTCAATTTAACGTTTTATTTACTTTCTGTCAGGACTAAAACTGAAAGTATCCAGGAGGTTATTCTATAATATTGTCAACACATTAAAAGGTTTTTAATAGCGTTCCTTGAAACCGTAACTTGATAACACAGTTTGACCTTAATGACTTATTTTCTGTTTGTCCATTGCCACCCCAACTCCAGATAATGATGGTCGTTGCAAAGGGCTCTGCAATGCCCAGTGTGGAAACTAATTAGGTATATGAAATTGTGAAGTTCAGCGGAAATGTGAAATCATAGCTTGCTTAGCTGTATAAGAGTGATCATGGCAAAGGTGGCATGGTGAACATTTTGGGGGCCTTAAGTTAGATATTAACTTTCATGGTTTCGACATGTAAAACTGGTGAATTCCAGAAAATGAGCAGTTATGAATTAGTATTTTCTTTTTTAATCCAGAATAAAGTTACTTTACGTTAGTAGAGTAGTGTGGGGCAAGTGTACGCACTTAAACTTTTAAGACCTCTGCAACGGTATCTATTTAACTGGTATATGTGAAATTTTTATTATGCAATCTTTATTCTATCGTTTATCACAAACAGTGGTTAAAACCTGTTTTTACATGTCAAAAATAGTTTTATGAATGTTTAATTAAAATGTGACCCATGCGAACTTTTGCCCCATAGATGGGGGTAAGAGTACACATAAGGTGGGGTAAAAGCACGCAGAAAACACAAATGTTTAATTTTAATGCTTGGTGCTGTAACTTTAATTACATTATAAGAATACATCCAGGACCTTAATCTGACTAATATTGAACATCATTTATCTAAGAATAAGATGATAACCTAAATATAAAAATATTTGAATAAAGAAAAGATTGAAATATTCTCATTGTCTGTCATTTTTAACAATAGTCGCAGATAAATTTTCTGCCTTCCTCATGGTTGGAACAAGCTACAAGCCACCATTCTGCACACTTTTGGCACTGAATCCAATCCTTCCGGTGGTTCAACATACTCCCCGTCACATCCTGGACAGTGGATTTTCTCATTTGAAGTTGAAGTTGACGCTTTGTTTAGGACTGAATGGAATTTGGTTCTTAGGGGCCTCATATCTTTTGTGCATATTTTGATACATCACGCTAGACGTGTTTTGAAGCACTGGATGATTTAAGGCTTGATTCATTTCCAATCTTCTTTTAAAGGGCGAGCTAGTCAGTACTTCCGATTTTTGACTTCTCTTACTTCTTTGTTGTTCGTCTTTCCTCTGCAATTGAAATTGTGTTATTACACGTCTTGGGTTACTTAGTAATCATTTGTCACACATTGCAGAATATAGATTTTTAACGGCTTGAAAAATGATCTGTCAAGGGGCTGCAACCTATGTGAAGTATCGGGAGGAATCGATAATAGATGAATACCATTGTGTCTGCAGCAGACAATTGCTTCCAAGTTTATATGGGATATGTGGTTATCTAGCACCAGAAGTATTAGATTCTCCATGCTTCCTCTTACATGCTTCTGAAAATGCTTCAGCCACTCAGAAAATAGCTCACTGTTGATATATTCACTGACTGAGCACATCATGATTGAACCTGGTGGAGTTCCGTGATGAGTTCTTGTTTAGCTCTTTTTCTTGCAAATATTATGGCTAGGGGAACATAATTTCCACTGCGCTGACTGCCAAACAACAGTTGTTAAATTTCCTCTTTCTGTAGAAACAATTGTTTCAACTGCTTTCTTACCAGTAGGTGATACAACCTTAGGAATCTTACTAGGGACAGTGCTTATTCTGATTCATCCATATTATACATTCTTACTAGACAGAACTTGTATTGATCCATCATTTGTTCAAGATTATCAAAAAACAAAGAAACTCTACCAGCTAATTTGCTGTCCTTGTTAAATGGATGGATTACCTTGTTAATGTCAGCAAACTGAAATTCCAGTTCTACACAAATCCTTCAATGTTAAACTATAAAAGTGAGAGTCAAGGAGTCTGCAAAGCTCTGCCAATTCCTTCTCATGCTGTTCAGTTAACACTGCAGCAAAACGTCCCAAATTTGAAACACCTAAACCTTGCAAGAATAGAAATACACATAGGTATAAGATGCATATTTTAATTGTATTTTTAACTTGGAAAATGAACTAGAATTGCTTTGATTTGCATTTTAATATTTTATCTACTATATTAGACAATTTTAAAATAAATGTCTGTAGTATAAATTATATACAATAAAGTAAAAGAGACCATATACCAGTTTAAGTCGTTTTCTTAGTGTTCCTTCGGATATACCAAGATGCTGTGCAACATTTCGTTTCGAAAAGCCTTGTCCTAGCTTCTGCTTTCTCATATGAGTAGAGATATAATGCCGGTTTGAGCACAGTAGAGAGATGCCGACAAGCGATAAAGTTCTTTGTTCTACGCCGACAAGCCCCGCCCCCTCCCTTTGTGTGCTCACATGCCGCCAGGTCTCGTGTCGTTAGGCCCCGCCCCCTCTCGCTTTGTGTGCTCACCTAATGCCGACAGTGTCTGTGCTAACAGGTCCTACCCCCTCTCCCAATGCGTTCTACTGTGGCGTCATGACTTGAGGGAATTGTTTTCTCGAGTCCTGCCGCCCCCCGGCAAATTAATTAGGTAATGTTCGTCAAACATTTTTTTATGATTACTAAGGTCTGCAGATTGCATCCTCGAGCAATTAAGTTTTTTGATTAATGAATTGTTTACTGGAGCGTGAGTATAAGTAGTCTGCTCACGGTAACAGTCTGTCATGTAATGAAACACTGCAGCCTTATTGTATCTGGGGAAAGTGCTTGTCCATTAGCTGAACATGTTAGACGCTTTCAACACATTAATAGGCTTTTAAGTTTACATTCCGGATCTGTTTACATACATTAGCGAACGACATACTTCCGCCAGGCGGTAACGGTGACCTCCATTAGCTGACCCGTTAGACGCTTTCACCCCATTAGCGAACAATGTTAGTAATTGTTTTCCTAAGTGCTCTGCCCAACACTCAACACTTTAGATTTTAGCGATGGAAATGATATAAAAAGCAGCAGCTTCTCCAACGAGTTCCAAGTTGACCAGGATGCCCGGGTTCGAATTACAAATTCAGCTTCTAATAACTCAGAGACTAATTACGATAAAGACATCAAATAAAGTTTATTACATTAATGTCATTAGATAGTTTCTTGTGAATGTATATTTGGGTACATGGTGTCCAGGGTTCGAATACCGATAAAATGTAATTTAATTATAAATTTAATAACTCCTAAACTAATTAAGATAAAGACGCCAAATAAACTTTATTGCCTTTATTTTATTAGGTAGTATCTTGTGGATGTGTAATTAGATACCTGACGTTCTGGGTTCGAGCCTAATGTTTAAATCGTCATTATCTCAGAAACTAAGAGAGGTAGAGGAATTGACCAAAGCATGATTGATAGCTCCTATGATGGGTAATTAATACTGTATATAATTTTCAATCAGTTGTCCTTACTTCGAATCCCGATCTTTCAATCACTTACTTATTTTTTCTCTATACTCTAGAATATGTCACTTAGATTGATGCTGTAACTGCATACACAACCTTTAAACATATCAAACTAATATTGTAAATAATTTTGTTTCTGGTGTCCAGGGTTCGAATACCGATAAAATGTAATTTAATTATAAATTTAATAACTTCTAAACTAATTAAGATAAAGACGCCAAATAAACTTTATTGTCTTTATATTATTAGGTACTATCTTGTGGATGTGTAATTAGATACCTGACGTTCTGGGTTCGATCCTAATTTTAAATCGTCATTATCTCAGAAACTAAGAGAGGTAGACGAGTGAACCAAAGCATGATTGATAGCTCCTATAAGGGGTAATTAATACTGCATATAATTTTCAATCAGTTGTCCTTACTTCGAATCCCGATCTTTCAATCACATACTTATTTTTCTCTATACTCTAGAATATATCACTTAGATTGATGCTGTAACTGTATACAGCACCTTTAAACATATCAAACTAATATTGTAAATAATTTTGTTTCTGGTGTCCAGGGTTCGAATACCGATAAAATGTAGTTTAATTATAAATTTAATAACTTCTAAACTAATTAAGATAAAGACGCCAAATAAACTTTATTGCCTTTATGTTATTAGGTATTATCTTGTGGATGTGTAATTAGATACCTGACGTTCTGGGTTCGAGCCTAATTTTAAATCGTCATTATCTCAGAAACTAAGAGAGGTAGACGAGTGAACCAAAGCATGATTGATAGCTCCTATGATGGGTAATTAATACTGTATATAATTTTCAATCAGTTGTCCTTACTTCGAATCCCGATCTTTCAATCACTTACTTATTTTTCTCTATACTCTAGAATATATCACTTAGATTGATGCTGTAACTGCATACAGCACCTTTAAACATATCAAACTAATATTGTAAATAATTTTGTTTCTGGTGTCCAGGGTTCGAATACCGATAAAATATAGTTTAATTATAAATTTAATAACTTCTAAACTAATTAAGATAAAGACGCCAAATAAACTTTATTGCCTTTATGTTATTAGGTATTATCTTGTGGATGTGTAATTAGATACCTGACGTTCTGGGTTCGAGCCTAATTTTAAATCGTCATTATCTCAGAAACTAAGAGAGGTAGACGAGTGAACCAAAGCATGATTGATAGCTCCTATGAGGGGTAATTAATACTGTATATAATTTTCAATCAGTTGTCCTTACTTCGAATCCCGATCTTTCAATCACTTACTTATGTTTTCTCTATACTCTAGAATATATCACTTAGATTGATGCTGTAACTGCATACAGCACCTTTAAACATATCAAACTAATATTGTAAATAATTTTGTTTCTGGTGTCCAGGGTTCGAATACCGATAAAATGTAATTTAATTATAAATTTAATAACTCCTAAACTAATTAAGATAAAGACGCCAAATAAACTTTATTGCGTTTATGTTACTAGGTAGTATCTTGTGGATGTGTAATTAGATACCTAACGTTCTGGGTTCGAGCCTAATGTTTAAATCGTCATTATCTCAGAAACTAAGAGAGGTAGAGGAATTGACCAAAGCATGATTGATAGCTCCTATGAGGGGCAATTAATACTGTATATAATTTTCAATCAGCTGTCCTTACTTCGAATCCCGATCTTTCAATCACTTACTTATTTTTCTCTATACTCTAGAATATATCACTTAGATTGATGCTGTAAATGCATACAGCACCCTTAAACATATCAAACTAATATTGTAAATAATATTGGTTCTGGTGTCCAGGGTTCGAATACCGATAAAATGTAATTTAATTATAAATTTAATAACTCCTAAACTAATTAAGATAAAGACACCAAATAAACTTTTATAGGGGAAAGGATGCTCTCCTGAAACATTAGGTCTCTAGATAGAAGTATTTATAGGGGAGAGATAGGGAATACCAGGGCTGATGCTAGGCTAGTCAGATGCTAAAGAGGGAGGGATATGCTTTATACGAGAGAGATAGGGAACACAAGGAAAGATGCTATACTAAACAGGACTTGAAGGGTAGAATATGAGCGATATAGCAAACCGAGGAGAGGTATTAGGATAGGAGTTTTGAATGATGGAGTAGGCGTTTATATGCGAGAGATAGGGAATACGAGGGTCGATGCTAGGCTAGACGGTGTTGAATGAGGGAATGCATCTTATATGAGAGAGGTAGGGGAATATGAGGAGAAGTGCTAGGCTAGTCGGGAAGGTCTGAATGAGAGAGTATACGTCTATATGGGAAAATATAGGGAAAACGAAGATAGGTGCTAGGTTGAGAGAGTCTTCAAGGAGGAAAATGCATTTATATGAGAGCCGTAGGGTATACGAGGAGAGGTGCTAGTCTAGACATGGTTTGAGGATTAGAGTATACGTTTATATGGGAGAAATATGGAAAACAGGAGAGATACAAGGATAGACAGAGATTGAAGGAGGAGGAATGTAGGTTTATACTGTAATATAGAGAGTAATTCGATTATAAAACTTTTCTCATCCAGCCTTACAACACTTTTTATATACTTAATTTCTAAACCTTACAAACTTTATATTTGTTAAACAGTAGTGCGCGAGATGGAGAGGGACAAACAGTATATCGGTTTACAGTGAAGTATACGTCCTAACCTATTCCCACCTTGTTTGTTCTGGATCTTCTCATTGTCTGTCATCTAACGTAACCACGTAACAAGACGTAACACAGGAAATCATACATATGGCACATTAAAAAAAAATAAAGGTATATATAATGAAACATAAACAAGTAGACAGAGGGTCGTCGATACATAGAAAACCAGGAGTTGTATGTACTGAGACCATAGATTAGTATAGGCAAACAACAAAGAAGTGAATTTATAGTGTAAATAGCCTAATATTTTCAAATATTATTATAGTCTAAAAGTATATAACTTAATTATGTATCGAGTATTGAGAAATAAACGTTATTCATTATTCACTAATCTCAGATCACTGCAATTGTATTGAATCAATTCACAATTGCTAATGCCATTCAACTTTCATTTGTCTCTGATACATAAACAAATTGCAAAATGGAGAAGGACGAAAGTAATAAAAAAACTCAGGCAGCAAATTTTAAGAAAGAAGAGAAAGATATATGACCGACATTGTTTTAGAACACAAATTAGTGTTGAAAATAAAATGACTGATAGCTCTGCTAAGCGTAAGGAAGAGACATGGAAATAAATTGCAAATGAATACAATTCTAGGTTAGTAAAAGAAGATAAACAACATTCATGTAAACCAATTTTAAAAATCAGTTTAACTGAATACATGTAAAAAAACATATCACTTTACAAAAAGTAATGCAGACAACATTTATTTTTTATAAACATTATCCTATTACATTCCTTTACAAAAAACCATACATATTTCCTAAAGGCAAAGGTGATAGTCTAGACATTCTAAACACTCAGTTATATAATCATATACATCACACAGAAAGAGACCATCATTATCAGTAAAAAAACTAAACATCTCAACAATGTCTGAATGATGTATTTTATAAGTACAAGTTTTTTGATATTTCAAAGTTCCTGTTAACCATGGCAGTAATTGATTAACACAATTTCTCGATCCTGTCATGCTATAACTTTAGATGCTTTCAGCTTACTTATAATTTCCTCAATCTCTTGTGTGTGTCTATTATTACCAGCATCCCTCGACGCAATTAGTAACCTCAATATATTTACTAGTCTATTCGGATTTTCAAGCGTTGATATCACTGAATCATCATCATATGAAGATTTCATATTCTCGCAACTTCCGATGTATCCAGATTTTTCACCAACAGTAGTCTCCAGTGAAGGACAGAGGCTTGATACGGTATAACATTCCCCTCTATACATCTTCGGATCTTCAAGTGCAGGTGAGAGAGTCGATTCAGTATAACATGTTGCTCTATGAAACTTAAATCTTGACAAAGAACGATTCTTAAACATCCGCCCGCATACACAGCATCTAATAACGCGTTTTCCTCCATGTGTAATGTATGAAAAATCGAGTTTCTCATTCGTCAGTTGCACAGATTTTCTCGGGCAGTAGCTCATGCTAAAACTAAAAGAAATTAAATGAATACGTGAATGCTAACGCTCGAAGGAATTAAAAGCGAATGAATGAATTCATAACACGCACCTATGTATATATCCAGGATGAGGACGACGGAGGGAATTGCGATCAATGCATAGCAGGGAGAAAGGATACTCTCTTGAAACATTAGTCATCTAGACAACTATTGTTCACGGAGCCTGTAGACGTCAGGTTGAATGGGACAGACCTCAGGTTCAAATCTTTAAGGGCACGGACCCAGCCTTTTGCCTGTCATGTATACTAAACCATCCTAACAGCGTAACATTACGTTACAACGACACGTAACCAGAACATGGCGAGTGCGAGCATGGAAAAAAGGATGCTCTCTGGGAACATTACTGGAAAAGGATGCTCTCTGGAAACACTAGTCATCCACACAACGGGTTGTCCCTAACATTTCCAGATTTCGGGTCGTTCAACATCGTAACGCGCCCCTGTCATCTACATTTCGACGAAATTTTACCTCCTGAATTAAAGTTTGGTGATCTGTATAGACCTGTACAACATGCATTACGCTATGTAACAGACTCATCACGTTATGTAACAACACGATCACGCTAGGTAACAACATGTTCACGCTATGTAACAACATGATCACGCTATGTAACAACATGATCACGCTATGTAACAACATGATCACGCCATGTAACAACATGATCACGCTATGTAACAACATGATCACGCTATGTAACAACATGATCACGCTATGTAACAACATGACCACGCTATGTAACAAAACGATCAAGCTATGTAACAACTGATCACGCTATGTAACAACATGATCATGCTATGTAACAACCTGAGCACGCTATGTAACAACATGATCACGCTATGTAACAAACTGAGTACGCTATGTAACAACATGATCACGCCATGTAACAACTGATCACGCTATGTAACAACATGCTCAAGCTATGTAACAACTGATCACGCTATGTAACAACATGATCACGCTATGTAACAACCTGAGCACGCTATGTAACAATCTGATCACGTTATGTAACAACTGATCACGCTATGTAACAACATGATCACGCTATGTAACAACATGATCACGCTATGAAACAACATGATCACGCTATGTAACAACATGTTCACGCTATGTAACAACATGACCACGCTATGTAACAAAACGATCACGCTATGTAACAACACGATCACGCTATGTACAACACGATCACGCTATGTAACAACTGATCACGCTATGTAACAACCTGATCACGCTATGTAACAACCTGAGCACGCTATGTAACAACATGATCACGCTATGTAACAACCTGAGTACGCTATGTAACAACATGATCACGCCATGTAACAACTGATCACGCTATGTAACAACATGCTCAAGCTATGTAACAACTGATCACGCTATGTAACAACACGATCACGCTATGTAACAACCTGATCAAGCTATGTAACAACATGATCACGCTATGTAACAACCTGAGTACGCTATGTAACAACATGATCACGCCATGTAACAACTGATCACGCTATGTAACAACATGCTCAAGCTATGTAACAACATGTTCACGCTATGTAACAACATGATCACGCTATGTAACAACATGTTCACGCTATGTAACAACATGATCACGCTATGTAACAACATGACCACACTATGTAACAACATGATCACGTTATGTAACAAAACGATCAAGCTATGTAGCAACACGATCACGCTATGTAACAACCTGATCAAGCTATGTAACAACTGATCACGCTATGTAACAACCTGAGCACGCTATGTAACAACCTGATCACGCTATGTAACAACTGATCACGCTATGTAACAACATGCTCAAGCTATGTAACAACATGATCACGCTATGTAACAACATGTTCACGCTATGTAACAACATGTTCACGCTATGTAACAACATGATCACGCTATGTAACAACATGACCACACTATGTAACAACATGATCATGCTATGTAACAAAACGATCAAGCTATGTAACAACATGATCACGCTATGTAACAAAACGATCAAGCTATGTAACAACCTGAGCACGCTATGTAACAACATGTTCACGCTATGTAACAACATGATCACGTTATGTAACAACATGATCACGCTATGTAACAACATGATCACGCTATGTAACAAAACGATCAAGCTATGTAACAACCTGAGCACGCTATGTAACAACATGTTCACGCTATGTAACAACATGAACACGCTATGTAACAATACGATCACGCTATGTAACAATCTGATTACGCTATGTAACAACTGATCACGCTATGTAACAACATGATCACGCTATGTAACAACCTGAGCACGTTATGTAACAACATGACTACGCTATGTAACAAAACGATCACGCTATGTAACAACTGATCACGCTATGTAACAACCTGAGCACGCCATGTAACAACATGACCACGCTATGTAACAAAACGATCACGCTATGTAACAACTGATCACGCTATGTAACAACCTGAGCACGCTATGTAACAACCTGAGCACGCTATGTAACAATACGATCATGCTATGTAACAACCTGATCACGCTATGTAACAACCTGATTACGCTATGTAACAACTGATCACGCTATGTAACAACATGATCACGCCATGTAACAAGCTGAGCACGCTATGTAACAACATGATCACGCTATGTAACAACATGAACACGCTATGTAACAATACGATCACGCTATGTAACAATCTGATTACTATGTAACAACGGATCACGCTATGTAACAACATGATCACGCTATGTAACAACCTGAGCACGCTATGTAACATCATGATCACTCTATGTAACAACCTGATCACGCTATGTAACAACATGCTCACGCTATGTAACAACTGATCACGCTATGTAACAACATGATCACGCTATGTAACAACCTGAGCACGCTATGTAACAACATGATCACGCTATGTAACAGCATGTTCACGCTATGTAACAACACGATCACGCTATGTAACAACACGATCACGCTATGTAACAACATGGACACGCTATGTAACAACATGAACACGCTATGTAACAATACGATCAAGCTATGTAACAACCTGAGCACGCTATGTAACAACATGATCACGCTATGTAACAACATGAACACTCTATGTAACAACCTGAGCATGCTATGTAACAACATGATCACGCTATGTAACAACCTAATCACGCTATGTAACATGATCACGCTATGTAAGAACATGATCACGCTATGTAAATAGGGTGGACCATTTAAGTTGAGGCTATACAATATATCCAAAACTAAGCGTTGTAGAAAGAAATGTCTTTAATAAACTTGATTGATATTATGGCGAAAGTAAATGCTGCTAGTCGTATTTCGTTTGGAGGACGTAGTGAGGGTCATTTCAGGGTCTTTTTAAATGGGACCCTAATTGTAGGTTCCCATTTTAAAAAAATAAATTGACCCAAAATGACCCTCATAACGGCCTCCAAACGAAACACGACCAGCAGCATTTACTTTCGCCATAATATCAATCAAGTTTTATTAAAGACATTTCTTTCTACAACGCTTAGATTTGGATATATTGTATAGCCTCAACTTAAATGGTCCACCCTATTTACATAGCGTGATCATGTTGTTACATAGCGTGATCATGTTACATAGCGTGATTAGGTTGTTACATAGCGTGATCATGTTGTTACATAGCATGCTCAGGTTGTTACATAGAGTGTTCATGTTGTTACATAGCGTGATCATGTTGTTACATAGCGTGCTCAGGTTGTTACATAGCTTGATCGTATTGTTACATAGCGTGTTCATGTTGTTACATAGCGTGTCCATGTTGTTACATAGCGTGATCGTGTTGTTACATAGCGTGATCGTGTTGTTACATAGCGTGAACATGCTGTTACATAGCGTGATCATGTTGTTACATAGCGTGCTCAGGTTGTTACATAGCGTGATCATGTTGATACATAGCGTGATCAGTTGTTACATAGCGTGAGCATGTTGTTACATAGCGTGATCAGGTTGTTACATAGAGTGATCATGATGTTACATAGCGTGCTCAGGTTGTTACATAGCGTGATCATGTTGTTACATAGCGTGATCCGTTGTTACATAGTAATCAGATTGTTACATAGCGTGATCGTATTGTTACATAGCGTGTTCATGTTGTTACATAGCGTGATCATGTTGTTACATAGCGTGCTCAGGTTGTTACATGGCGTGATCATGTTGTTACATAGCGTGATCAGTTGTTACATAGCGTAATCAGGTTGTTACATAGCGTGATCAGGTTGTTACATAGCATGATCGTATTGTTACATAGCGTGCTCAGGTTGTTACATAGCGTGCTCAGGTTGTTACATAGCGTGATCAGTTGTTACATAGCGTGATCGTTTTGTTACATAGCGTGGTCATGTTGTTACATGGCGTGCTCAGGTTGTTACATAGCGTGATCAGTTGTTACATAGCGTGATCGTTTTGTTACATAGCGTAGTCATGTTGTTACATAACGTGCTCAGGTTGTTACATAGCGTGATCATGTTGTTACATAGCGTGATCAGTTGTTACATAGCGTAATCAGATTGTTACATAGCGTGATCGTATTGTTACATAGCGTGTTCATGTTGTTACATAGCGTGAACATGTTGTTACATAGCGTGCTCAGGTTGTTACATAGCTTGATCGTTTTGTTACATAGCGTGATCATGTTGTTACATAGCGTGATCATGTTGTTACATAACGTGATCATGTTGTTACATAGCGTGAACATGTTGTTACATAGCGTGCTCAGGTTGTTACATAGCTTGATCGTTTTGTTACATAGCGTGATCATGTTGTTACATAGCTTGATCGTTTTGTTACATAGCATGATCATGTTGTTACATAGTGTGGTCATGTTGTTACATAGCGTGATCATGTTGTTACATAGCGTGAACATGTTGTTACATAGCGTGAACATGTTGTTACATAGCGTGATCATGTTGTTACATAGCTTGAGCATGTTGTTACATAGCGTGATCAGTTGTTACATAGCGTGATCAGGTTGTTACATAGCGTGCTCAGGTTGTTACATAGCGTGATCAGTTGTTACATAGCTTGATCAGGTTGTTACATAGCGTGATCGTGTTGCTACATAGCTTGATCGTTTTGTTACATAACGTGATCATGTTGTTACATAGTGTGGTCATGTTGTTACATAGCGTGATCATGTTGTTACATAGCGTGAACATGTTGTTACATAGCGTGATCATGTTGTTACATAGCGTGAACATGTTGTTACATAGCTTGAGCATGTTGTTACATAGCGTGATCAGTTGTTACATGGCGTGATCATGTTGTTACATAGCGTACTCAGGTTGTTACATAGCGTGATCATGTTGTTACATAGCTTGATCAGGTTGTTACATAGCGTGATCGTGTTGTTACATAGCGTGATCAGTTGTTACATAGCTTGAGCATGTTGTTACATAGCGTGATCAGTTGTTACATGGCGTGATCATGTTGTTACATAGCGTACTCAGGTTGTTACATAGCGTGATCATGTTGTTACATAGCGTGCTCAGGTTGTTACATAGCGTGATCATGTTGTTACATAGCGTGATCAGTTGTTACATAGCTTGATCAGGTTGTTACATAGCGTGATCAGTTGTTACATAGCGTGATCGTGTTGTACATAGCGTGATCGTGTTGTTACATAGCGTGATCGTTTTGTTACATAGCGTGGTCATGTTGTTACATAGCGTGAACATGTTGTTACATAGCGTGATCATGTTGTTACATAGCGTGATCATGTTGTTACATAGCGTGATCATGTTGTTACATAGCGTGATCAGTTGTTACATAACGTGATCAGATTGTTACATAGCGTGCTCAGGTTGTTACATAGCGTGATCATGTTGTTACATAGCGTGATCAGTTGTTACATAGCTTGAGCATGTTGTTACATAGCGTGATCAGTTGTTACATGGCGTGATCATGTTGTTACATAGCGTACTCAGTTTGTTACATAGCGTGATCATGTTGTTACATAGCGTGCTCAGGTTGTTACATAGCATGATCATGTTGTTACATAGCGTGATCAGTTGTTACATAGCTTGATCGTTTTGTTACATAGCGTGGTCATGTTGTTACATAGCGTGATCATGTTGTTACATAGCGTGATCATGTTGTTACATAGCGTGATCATGTTGTTACATGGCGTGATCATGTTGTTACATAGCGTGATCATGTTGTTACATAGCGTGATCATGTTGTTACATAGCGTGAACATGTTGTTACCTAGCGTGATCGTGTTGTTACATAACGTGATGAGTCTGTTACATAGCGTAATGCATGTTGTACAGGTCTATACAGATCACCAAACTTTAATTCAGGAGGTAAAATTTCGTCGAAATGTAGATGACAGGGGCGCGTTACGATGTTGAACGACCCGAAATCTGGAAATGTTAGGGACAACCCGTTGTGTGGATGACTAGTGTTTCCAGAGAGCATCCTTTTCCAGTAATGTTCCCAGAGAGCATCCTTTTTTCCATGCTCGCACTCGCCATGTTCTGGTTACGTGTCGTTGTAACGTAATGTTACGCTGTTAGGATGGTTTAGTATACATGACAGGCAAAAGGCTGGGTCCGTGCCCTTAAAGATTTGAACCTGAGGTCTGTCCCATTCAACCTGACGTCTACAGGCTCCGTGAACAATAGTTGTCTAGATGACTAATGTTTCAAGAGAGTATCCTTTCTCCCTGCTATGCATTGATCGCAATTCCCTCCGTCGTCCTCATCCTGGATATATACATAGGTGCGTGTTATGAATTCATTCATTCGCTTTTAATTCCTTCGAGCGTTAGCATTCACGTATTCATTTAATTTCTTTTAGTTTTAGCATGAGCTACTGCCCGAGAAAATCTGTGCAACTGACGAATGAGAAACTCGATTTTTCATACATTACACATGGAGGAAAACGCGTTATTAGATGCTGTGTATGCGGGCGGATGTTTAAGAATCGTTCTTTGTCAAGATTTAAGTTTCATAGAGCAACATGTTATACTGAATCGACTCTCTCACCTGCACTTGAAGATCCGAAGATGTATAGAGGGGAATGTTATACCGTATCAAGCCTCTGTCCTTCACTGGAGACTACTGTTGGTGAAAAATCTGGATACATCGGAAGTTGCGAGAATATGAAATCTTCATATGATGATGATTCAGTGATATCAACGCTTGAAAATCCGAATAGACTAGTAAATATATTGAGGTTACTAATTGCGTCGAGGGATGCTGGTAATAATAGACACACACAAGAGATTGAGGAAATTATAAGTAAGCTGAAAGCATCTAAAGTTATAGCATGACAGGATCGAGAAATTGTGTTAATCAATTACTGTCATGGTTAACAGGAACTTTGAAATATCAAAAAACTTGTACTTATAAAATACATCATTCAGACATTGTTGAGATGTTTAGTTTTTTTACTGATAATGATGGTCTCTTTCTGTGTGATGTATATGATTATATAACTGAGTGTTTAGAATGTCTAGACTATCACCTTTGCCTTTAGGAAATATGTATGGTTTTTTGTAAAGGAATGTAATAGGATAATGTTTATAAAAAATAAATGTTGTCTGCATTACTTTTTGTAAAGTGATATGTTTTTTTACATGTATTCAGTTAAACTGATTTTTAAAATTGGTTTACATGAATGTTGTTTATCTTCTTTTACTAACCTAGAATTGTATTCATTTGCAATTTATTTCCATGTCTCTTCCTTACGCTTAGCAGAGCTATCAGTCATTTTATTTTCAACACTAATTTGTGTTCTAAAACAATGTCGGTCATATATCTTTCTCTTCTTTCTTAAAATTTGCTGCCTGAGTTTTTTTATTACTTTCGTCCTTCTCCATTTTGCAATTTGTTTATGTATCAGAGACAAATGAAAGTTGAATGGCATTAGCAATTGTGAATTGATTCAATACAATTGCAGTGATCTGAGATTAGTGAATAATGAATAACGTTTATTTCTCAATACTCGATACATAATTAAGTTATATACTTTTAGACTATAATAATATTTGAAAATATTAGGCTATTTACACTATAAATTCACTTCTTTGTTGTTTGCCTATACTAATCTATGGTCTCAGTACATACAACTCCTGGTTTTCTATGTATCGACGACCCTCTGTCTACTTGTTTATGTTTCATTATATATACCTTTATTTTTTTTAATGTGCCATATGTATGATTTCCTGTGTTACGTCTTGTTACGTGGTTACGTTAGATGACAGACAATGAGAAGATCCAGAACAAACAAGGTGGGAATAGGTTAGGACGTATACTTCACTGTAAACCGATATACTGTTTGTCCCTCTCCGTCTCGCGCACTACTGTTTAACAAATATAAAGTTTGTAAGGTTTAGAAATTAAGTATATAAAAAGTGTTGTAAGGCTGGATGAGAAAAGTTTTATAATCGAATTACTCTCTATATTACAGTATAAACCTACATTCCTCCTCCTTCAATCTCTGTCTATCCTTGTATCTCTCCTGTTTTCCATATTTCTCCCATATAAACGTATACTCTAATCCTCAAACCATGTCTAGACTAGCACCTCTCCTCGTATACCCTACGGCTCTCATATAAATGCATTTTCCTCCTTGAAGACTCTCTCAACCTAGCACCTATCTTCGTTTTCCCTATATTTTCCCATATAGACGTATACTCTCTCATTCAGACCTTCCCGACTAGCCTAGCACTTCTCCTCATATTCCCCTACCTCTCTCATATAAGATGCATTCCCTCATTCAACACCGTCTAGCCTAGCATCGACCCTCGTATTCCCTATCTCTCGCATATAAACGCCTACTCCATCATTCAAAACTCCTATCCTAATACCTCTCCTCGGTTTGCTATATCGCTCATATTCTACCCTTCAAGTCCTGTTTAGTATAGCATCTTTCCTTGTGTTCCCTATCTCTCTCGTATAAAGCATATCCCTCCCTCTTTAGCATCTGACTAGCCTAGCATCAGCCCTGGTATTCCCTATCTCTCCCCTATAAATACTTCTATCTAGAGACCTAATGTTTCAGGAGAGCATCCTTTCCCCTATAAAAGTTTATTTGGTGTCTTTATCTTAATTAGTTTAGGAGTTATTAAATTTATAATTAAATTACATTTTATCGGTATTCGAACCCTGGACACCAGAACCAATATTATTTACAATATTAGTTTGATATGTTTAAGGGTGCTGTATGCATTTACAGCATCAATCTAAGTGATATATTCTAGAGTATAGAGAAAAATAAGTAAGTGATTGAAAGATCGGGATTCGAAGTAAGGACAGCTGATTGAAAATTATATACAGTATTAATTGCCCCTCATAGGAGCTATCAATCATGCTTTGGTCAATTCCTCTACCTCTCTTAGTTTCTGAGATAATGACGATTTAAACATTAGGCTCGAACCCAGAACGTTAGGTATCTAATTACACATCCACAAGATACTACCTAGTAACATAAACGCAATAAAGTTTATTTGGCGTCTTTATCTTAATTAGTTTAGGAGTTATTAAATTTATAATTAAATTACATTTTATCGGTATTCGAACCCTGGACACCAGAAACAAAATTATTTACAATATTAGTTTGATATGTTTAAAGGTGCTGTATGCAGTTACAGCATCAATCTAAGTGATATATTCTAGAGTATAGAGAAAACATAAGTAAGTGATTGAAAGATCGGGATTCGAAGTAAGGACAACTGATTGAAAATTATATACAGTATTAATTACCCCTCATAGGAGCTATCAATCATGCTTTGGTTCACTCGTCTACCTCTCTTAGTTTCTGAGATAATGACGATTTAAAATTAGGCTCGAACCCAGAACGTCAGGTATCTAATTACACATCCACAAGATAATACCTAATAACATAAAGGCAATAAAGTTTATTTGGCGTCTTTATCTTAATTAGTTTAGAAGTTATTAAATTTATAATTAAACTATATTTTATCGGTATTCGAACCCTGGACACCAGAAACAAAATTATTTACAATATTAGTTTGATATGTTTAAAGGTGCTGTATGCAGTTACAGCATCAATCTAAGTGATATATTCTAGAGTATAGAGAAAAATAAGTAAGTGATTGAAAGATCGGGATTCGAAGTAAGGACAACTGATTGAAAATTATATACAGTATTAATTACCCATCATAGGAGCTATCAATCATGCTTTGGTTCACTCGTCTACCTCTCTTAGTTTCTGAGATAATGACGATTTAAAATTAGGCTCGAACCCAGAACGTCAGGTATCTAATTACACATCCACAAGATAATACCTAATAACATAAAGGCAATAAAGTTTATTTGGCGTCTTTATCTTAATTAGTTTAGAAGTTATTAAATTTATAATTAAACTACATTTTATCGGTATTCGAACCCTGGACACCAGAAACAAAATTATTTACAATATTAGTTTGATATGTTTAAAGGTGCTGTATACAGTTACAGCATCAATCTAAGTGATATATTCTAGAGTATAGAGAAAAATAAGTATGTGATTGAAAGATCGGGATTCGAAGTAAGGACAACTGATTGAAAATTATATGCAGTATTAATTACCCCTTATAGGAGCTATCAATCATGCTTTGGTTCACTCGTCTACCTCTCTTAGTTTCTGAGATAATGACGATTTAAAATTAGGATCGAACCCAGAACGTCAGGTATCTAATTACACATCCACAAGATAGTACCTAATAATATAAAGACAATAAAGTTTATTTGGCGTCTTTATCTTAATTAGTTTAGAAGTTATTAAATTTATAATTAAATTACATTTTATCGGTATTCGAACCCTGGACACCAGAAACAAAATTATTTACAATATTAGTTTGATATGTTTAAAGGTTGTGTATGCAGTTACAGCATCAATCTAAGTGACATATTCTAGAGTATAGAGAAAAAATAAGTAAGTGATTGAAAGATCGGGATTCGAAGTAAGGACAACTGATTGAAAATTATATACAGTATTAATTACCCATCATAGGAGCTATCAATCATGCTTTGGTCAATTCCTCTACCTCTCTTAGTTTCTGAGATAATGACGATTTAAACATTAGGCTCGAACCCAGAACGTCAGGTATCTAATTACACATCCACAAGATACTACCTAATAAAATAAAGGCAATAAAGTTTATTTGGCGTCTTTATCTTAATTAGTTTAGGAGTTATTAAATTTATAATTAAATTACATTTTATCGGTATTCGAACCCTGGACACCATGTACCCAAATATACATTCACAAGAAACTATCTAATGACATTAATGTAATAAACTTTATTTGATGTCTTTATCGTAATTAGTCTCTGAGTTATTAGAAGCTGAATTTGTAATTCGAACCCGGGCATCCTGGTCAACTTGGAACTCGTTGGAGAAGCTGCTGCTTTTTATATCATTTCCATCGCTAAAATCTAAAGTGTTGAGTGTTGGGCAGAGCACTTAGGAAAACAATTACTAACATTGTTCGCTAATGGGGTGAAAGCGTCTAACGGGTCAGCTAATGGAGGTCACCGTTACCGCCTGGCGGAAGTATGTCGTTCGCTAATGTATGTAAACAGATCCGGAATGTAAACTTAAAAGCCTATTAATGTGTTGAAAGCGTCTAACATGTTCAGCTAATGGACAAGCACTTTCCCCAGATACAATAAGGCTGCAGTGTTTCATTACATGACAGACTGTTACCGTGAGCAGACTACTTATACTCACGCTCCAGTAAACAATTCATTAATCAAAAAACTTAATTGCTCGAGGATGCAATCTGCAGACCTTAGTAATCATAAAAAAATGTTTGACGAACATTACCTAATTAATTTGCCGGGGGGCGGCAGGACTCGAGAAAACAATTCCCTCAAGTCATGACGCCACAGTAGAACGCATTGGGAGAGGGGGTAGGACCTGTTAGCACAGACACTGTCGGCATTAGGTGAGCACACAAAGCGAGAGGGGGCGGGGCCTAACGACACGAGACCTGGCGGCATGTGAGCACACAAAGGGAGGGGGCGGGGCTTGTCGGCGTAGAACAAAGAACTTTATCGCTTGTCGGCATCTCTCTACTGTGCTCAAACCGGCATTATATCTCTACTCATATGGTTTTCGGTCAGTTTTTCTTTTATATACCCTGAAATACAAATTAAGTAAAGAATTATCAAAGAAATATTCATTAGCAACATTATAAATACATGTACAGCGTTTAAATTAAATTTATTGTACAAAAGAAACACGCGTACTTTTGCCCCACTCCACAGTTCGTACTATTGCCCCGTTGTCCTCTTTAACATTTCCCAGACCGTACTGCCATCTGTGGCCAGTTTCACACAATGGCCAAGCCACCACAAGTTATTGCAGAAATTTGTCTGAGAAATGACATAATGCTAAAATACCTGTCTCACATTTCTAATAGCTCAAACACGTTTCCAAAACCACGAAAAATAACATCAAGATGAATGATTTTCAATCTTACCTCATAGCTTAAAGACGAAACACACCAGCACAACGAAACTATGTAGAGAGGCTATCGGCCAAGTAATTCTTCCAACAGCACACAGTGCGGCCAATTACACGGCCATCTTCATATAAATATCCCTTGTGCGTACTCTTACCCGCCGCGTACTTTTGCCCCGCACTACTATACATTTTATGTTCTAATCGGACTATTAGATAAATAATTAAAAAGAGTCAAGTTGGGAGTGTTTGTAGATTATAAGATAAAAATTGGCTGGGCGGATTTTTCCACGAGTGAATTCAAACATTATTCTCTGAACATATCTCCGCAAATGCTTCGTTTCCATGATACCTGACAAGTCTGTTTCAGGACAAAATATTTACTGTGTAAGACAGAAGCCAATACCTGATAACAAAGCTACAGCCCACTCCAGTCCTCGTGAACAGTAGAGTGCACGGAACCGTGCCGATGCTTTTGTTTTCTTGTAGTGTTTTCTTTATTTAATGTTGGCAGAATCTCTTTATCATCACATGAGTCCTGGGTGAGTCAATCTCTTCATGGTTTGAATTCAAGTCCAACACACACGAATTAGCCTACGAACGAAGATCCGGCTTTGGTGAGTGGCGAAAGGGGAGGAGTAGGGAAGCATCTCAGCTGAGTGGCTAGAAGGCATTCTTCGCAACGACGGTTCACAACAGCCCCTTAACCTGGTTGAGTTCGTGTCGTATTGGTTTGATACGCTAAGTCTAGCAGTCAAATTATCCTACAAATACAATTTGGTTTCAGGTACAGGAACGAAGGAAAAGGGGGAGTAAAGCAAACATTAAGCGGAGTGCTAAAATCAGATAAAAGGTGGGGTTGGCCGTGCAGAGGCGGTTTAGGATTTCCTTGCCAACATAAACCACTTGCGTTATTTCAGCACGAGTCCATGCACTCGATTGCATGCCAATATCTGAATCTTGCTTCCCTGAAAAAGGTGTTGGCTGAGGGAGGTTCAGTATGTGGCCTGGATCCTTTCGACCTTTACACTTTAGGACCTTTTGGTGCCTGTTGAGACGGTTCCTGATGTATATGTTCTACAACACCTGCAAGGCCTCTGTTATGCTGTTTGAAATTACTCTGAAATCCTTGAGAGGATTCTATTCCTAACCTTGACGCTGAGATGTTCACTCTGCCAGGTGTAAATTTAAAATCAACCCAGGAAGATGACTTCCCGGTAGCATGAGAGGCTCTATTTCCGTCGTTCGCCCACTCTGATCTTGGGTTTTTCGTAGTCTTCAGTAGTCGGTAGGCGAATGATGGGGTGCTTTCTCATCTACCATGATTTCCTTCCAACATTTTACCTGCAGTCCGTTCCCCTCTCATCTTTAAGGTGTGCTTCTAGGTTTCATGGCGTATGGTGGTGCCAGACAGATGGCGCGGATGCTTGCTCAAAGAAAAGAGTACTCCTGTGGACAACAAAGGACTGCTTGGTCGACGGGTCGTTCATCGCCCTCCCTAGGCAGCTCCAGCAGTGGGACGGGCTTAGAGCTTGGAACTGTTAGAGACTTCCGCGGGTTTATTTGTGGCCTGTCTGTCTGCGGTCTGTAGCCTCTTGTGGTTCCTTCGCTTTATCCCTTCCTCCTTGAGGATTTGTAGCCACAATAGATTATGTAGCTCGCAGTGCACGAGGTATCCCTCTCCGTTACATAACCTATTCCTATAAATGTAATATCAAGCATCTGCCATGACGAATGAAATGGTATCGATATTGATACTCAGAAATTGAAGTATATTCATATCAGATTTTTTGTCCCATAACATGACAGCAATAAAATCTCAAGGTTAGTCTTCTTTAAATTTATATTTATATCCTGTATAATGCTATTTGTAATGCATAACTTGAAGATAAGTGTAAATTTTATGAAGAAACATACTAACAGTTTTCCTTGGAATACAGCAAATACGTTCAGGATTATATCTTAATTAAATTACTAAATAAATAATTCACGCCACAAAGGGAGTCAATCACCCAAACCTCTGGACCTAATCCGAATGTAAAGGAGCTGACTTTGTTATAAACAAAATTACGTATAAGGCGGTTATCCTGTATTCAGATTTTCTTAGCTGTAAATTGTTTTCTAAGCTCGGAATAACGGTAAATATCAGTTCGGTTACAATACGCGTATTACTTGGTAAAATGCAAGTTCCCTACAATTATCTGGTTATTGGCACTAAACCTACATCGTATGGATTTAATTATATCCAAGTTTCCAGAGGCTAATAACTTCCAATTGGCCGTTTCACTCAAATGGGATTTTAAACGGCCTGCTTTTATTACGGCTGGGAAAATGTTCAGCACGCAATATTTCACAGAGTTTACTACTCTCTGGGGTGCTGGACGTTCTCTTGCCCACGTACTCCTCTTCAGCCTTGCCGTTTCCTTAACTCCTGCTATATAGCACATTCATTGACCTCCCCATCTAAGGGAAGAAAAACTTCCCTTTAATTTTAAATCAGAATGATGCTGCAATATCTTCAACATAAGCGTTATAGCCTCAGCAAGAATTTGCCTTCAAGTATAAAATGGGAGTGAGTATAAAATTAACAGAAGAAACTTAGTTTCGAAGAATATCGCTTTAACTCTCTCGGGACAGCGTTTAAAAGAAAAGAGGAAATAGACACAGGGTAAATGCAACCCGAAGTATATACACCGCTTACAAATATCGGTCCCAGGTCCTATTTAAGTCAAGCTAACACAAAGATACGCTGGGCTGAACGCTCTAGCAGATAAAATTAGTCGTTACCATGCGTTTAAATTCAAGTTAGAAACTAACAAGCTTTTAAACGACCGCAAGTTCTAATAAGAATTGTATTAGTACATAAATGCTATGAGCATGTGCTCTATAGACTGTTGTGCTTATCTCAAGACGCGCACTAGCTAAGTTGGACAGAGGACGCGTAAGCATTCGCTCATAGGCCAAGAGTTCGAATCCCAGGATGACTGTTTTGTTTGCTTTTAATATACCTTCCTTAGGACTGAGAATGTAAACATGGCTGCGAAATCTGAGGACTTCTTTGTTCATTTGTTCCGTTTGCTTTTCCTTTTCCTCCGTTTCTTTACTTTCTGTCTAATGCTTTATCTACACGCTTCTGAATTGAGAGCAAATTTATACGTGTTATCACAGCAAACATTGTCTTATGCATGCAACAATGTATTGACCGAAAATGCACCTTGCACTAATAATGTAAAGTGCGTGACCTTCATAGGAGAGACAACTGTGAAAGATACATGTCCAAAGCAACCTCTTCCTTTTGCTAGGCTTATTATCGGGTCCAACCTCTTGACATTTGAGGCGTGTCCACTACTGCGACACTAACGAATAGCAGTGGTGCGTCGTTGCCTCATACGGACAGTGCAGCTTGTCACTTGTAAAACTCGAAACGCAATGCGTTTCATGCGTATTTCATATCATAGAAAAGCAACAAGTAGTTAGGGTAAACGGTGACGTTCTTCTGAACAAATACCAAAACGAATAACATTTTTCACCCAATGGTTCAAACTTATATTTATCTTTCGTGAGCCTAAATGCAGACTTTTAGTTTTAGTTATGCTTATAACAGCAATAAATACCTTGGTGGCATGAATTAGGTTAGTTTTTTTAATATTGTCAACTGCTATTACATTTTCACAATTTTATGAACACATAATAACTCCTCCTCCGAGACATGTTGCAAATTACTAAAAGAAGTATTCAAAGCTCCCAGTTCAAGAAACATCCCTTCGCACGAAAGCCATGCATTGCTTGAAGCAATTCTTTAACAGGTAAACGAGGATACATGGAACGTCGGGAAGATACAGGTGTATGACCGTAACTTCCTCCAGGTTAAGAAATTAAGGTTTGGTGGACAATGACAAAAATCAAAATCACTAGTGAAGCGTTTCAAGCATCTTACATTTGGGTTAATTTCGGTATAATACTGCTGTTCATTTCTTTCAGTGGTAGGTTCTGTTGTAACATTTATAAAGTTCTGGTGGCATTTATTACACACGCTGAACACTATGCCGAGGCGGAGTGAAGTTTGGCAACGGCGGTTAAAGGTATTGGTTCTCGCTAAAAGTCAGGTGTGGAACGCACCATAGTTCTACAAGTATGTAATGAATAGGCAGAGCGGCTTTAGTAAGTAAACAGAGCAATCGTGTTACCGCACGGTAATGTGCAAGTAAGGACACAAAAATACCGGAAGGTTTGAGGCAATAGAAGAGGTTTCAGAAACACCGAGTAAGGTATAAAGCTGGAACTTTAAAGAATGGGTGACAAAGAAACTTAGAAATATTCTAGAGAAGAATTCAGGGTATACAGAAATGTGTAAAACGACTTACTGAGGCAGGGAATCTCAAGCAAGCCTGATTTTTTTTCTCCTACTACGTCAGGTGATGTGGAACATAGATTTTCGAAATATAACAAGTGTCCACGTGCTAGTCGTATGCGACTTATGTGCCATGTATTTCGAAAATACATTATTGCACACTACCAATAGCCAAACATATCCACATTGTTTTCTTCCAATACTCAATAATCCTAATCTAACTGCTTTCGAAGCAGGTTGTAGTGACTTCAACTGTTCATATTTGTCTACAGAGAACACTGCAAGGTCGCAGTTGCATCCACCTTCCCTTGCCACCTACCTTCGGTGCTTTCCTAACTTGATGGTTTACTTACTAAAACCTCTCTGCCTGTATTGAATCATTGAATGTATTTCGCATAACTCACTCGCAAAATCCGGACCCGCGACAGTACGTACCCTTACACGCAGAGAAACAACGTTTCGTTGGTGCATCGAGAGTGCATCTTCTTCTGAATTATACATTTAATATCTGCTCTATGACCCCTTTCAATATTTAAAATGGTGCTTTCAAAACTAAACAGCACATCACCTTATTGAGCTTGAGAAGTTTCGAAGTAGGCACAGAGAATTTATTCGGAGCGAAATGGAAACACCTAAGTGAATTAAGTCTTCTAAGGTTAGCAACATGTAAATCACTTAAAACTACATATAAATTCATACACGGGATACATACGATTTTTTATTATCTATTCCTTTAATAAGTGTTTCTTAAAAATATATTATCTGAATATTCTCTTGCGCTGCCCCGTGTTGGCTAAACTCGGAAAGGTAAATAAGATTTGAAGCATTTAAATTCTTCGCCATGCCATTTCATTTTTCAAATCCGATTAAGCTGTTAATTGAAATGCTTTGTTGTTTTATTTCAGTATTTGCTGTTAATTCATCACACAGATGCATCCCAATAGTACACATAACACTAATTAATTTAGTCAGAGTTAAAGGATTCATGTTTACACTTCGTGGCTGGCATTCTTACTAGAAGTGGCTGACTAAAGTGAAGAGGGTGGTTGCTCCTGTACGTTTCATTCAATCAGCGAGTGGAGTCGTGCATGTCATAGGGCCACTGGTGTGAACTTGATGTCAAGGAAACAGAAGACCAACTGCATCGGACTATGATGTATTTATATACGTTGCGCTCGCATGCTTGCTGCAATTAACATTCTTTCCCTTTAGTCAAATTATAAATTAATTGGTTGCAAATTTTAATTCTGAAGTAATGCCTTTACAATGGCAATTTTTAAGTATATGTTTCAATTTACATTCTTGTTTCAGAGATACATCCAATTGCTTCAATTGCTTTTGAAGAAATTAATTACTGTTCTAGTGTGAACGTTTCAGTACCCTATGTAGGTACTTTAATTTATTATCAGATAAAAAGTGTTTTAAGAATTGTACGTTCTGTTTCATTTTGCCGGTTGTAATAAACGGGGACACCATTTCAGGACACAATATGGTGAGTGGACTGGGAGGTTAAGCTACTCTCACATTTATCTAGTGTAAGTGAAGTGAAGATTAATAACCTCTCTTGTTGTGTTAGTGCAAAAGTGGTAGGAGGACCTGAAGGCAATTTTGTTATATGCATACGGGAGGACTGGAGTTTCTCGCAAGTTTTTTTGTGCTTCACTGAAACACAAGCATGTTTATAGAAATAAAAGCCCGTTTCGCTGAAGTGATTCAAACAAGAGCCAAGTCTTCAACTGTAGCTGTTCTGTCCTAAACAGAATATGTAGATAAGCACCCACGACGGTAGATATAACCAAAATGGACTAGAAAGTGGTAATGAAACAGCAAGTTGGAAAAGTAATGTGAAATTATTTTGTTGTGCATTCCACGCCACATTCCAGAGCAGTGTTCTGCTCACCACGAATGCCACAGCTTTTTGCTGTATAAACAAACTTTTTTCTTTTATATAGAGTAACGAATAGCACTAGTATCCTTTGCATGGTTACAGTGAAATAATTGCGAGGCACAGAGAATGCTATTACCGTTCTCCCCACCGGAGTCAGGTGTTAATATACCCTACATGTTGAATAGCTACCACCATCTCAGTCTCTCACCACTTGCAGTCAACTGTTTGTGGTCTTAACTAGGACATTATAGTACATTCAGCTTTATTTTATACAGTACACATATACTTTTCTACGTACTCTCCACGGAAACTAGTAATCAGTTTAGGTCAACAAGCTAGGCAACATGTACTCTCATTAAAGAAGCCCATATAAATAGTGTATAATTGTTTCTGTGCTTAAGATGTCACGAGCGAAGGGAGAACTCATTTATTCTGAGGGAAGGGAACAATGTATAATAATGAAGCGCAATCTGGATGACCGTCTAGTTAATCCTCTACTTTCTGTCACTGTTCCTGAAAACTGGCTTGTTATTACGGATGTAGTGCATGAGGCTTTCTTCAAGTTTTGAGATCTGTCCGCTGGAAAGCTGCCCGTCTTTGACACAAAAACAGTCATAGACCTTCTTATTTTTTGCCTTTCATGCGTGTTAGTTTTAATAATCCACTCAAAGTGACATTGTGCTCAGTGAAATAGTATCTGCCAAATCAAGTAAGTTTCCTGTAGCTACTTGAGGAGCAAAATGTAGCTAATTCAACGATATGGCTATATTTCAATTTCGTATTACTCTGAGTTATACGTGGATTTAAAATTAATTGTGACAGCATATGCAATATGTACAAGCAACTTGGTCTTCATATAAGTGACCAGTATATTATATCCTATAAGTAACTCTTGGCCTTGTCCTAAACGGTGTAAGCCCCAAGTTTCCTGTGAAGGGAAGAATTGGAATACCCCAAATCCTTGGAGTAATGAAAGTTTAATTGTTTTTGGCATGCAGGGGGGGGAAACTCAAACTACGAGTGCTCTTTCCAGATAATGGTGTGGATACCCCAGTACATTAGTTCCAACGCAGTCAAGTTTCACATTATTTTAAATTAAATTCAATGAACCACACCATACAGTACCTCTGTGCTCAAAATACTTCACCATAAAACAAAACTGATAATGCTTTATAGAATTGAAAGAATGATACCTTACCATGATGTCTCTAATCAGCTAATTAGTCACGCTTTCTAGAAGAGACATGGCACAATCGATGTTTTCTGCGTATTTCACAATATTTTACTTGACTACTCAACTATACTACGATAGAAACCATTAGGTGTTAAGTCAGTTTAGCAATTATTAGTTCGTATACATTAATTAGTATATACGACTAAATAATTTTACTAGAAATTAATGCTAAATGCCGTACTCCAAGTATTGGGGTGCTCTACACATGCTCTGTACAGAAAATACTTGTCTCACAGCATCCAACGGCTGCGGCACACTTAAAATATTGCATTGGAAATGTTTGATAAGTTCTATGAAGAAACGTAGTAATCATTTTCATTCAGAATAAACTGTGTTACCACTACTTTACAGTATTGCGAAAGACTTTGTTGTAGTTTTACTATAGTACAGGTAAATTGTTTGGACACGTTCTACGATGTATCTTGTATCCTGGATATTGTTTTACATATCAGAAAGACTACATCTTTCGTCCAAAGGGACTATACTCTGTCCTTTCGGACAGTGTGTTTTGTTGTACACATTACTGAGGATGATTCTGTTTTGAGTACAGGATGGTTCTTGCTTGAACAGGTATACAATGCTGCGCTTTATCCACTGGTTGGACTGAGAAGCTCAGAGTCGTCGGCAAAAGGGGAAAGAATCTTGAGACATGTCCTTTGGAAATCAAGAAGTAATGAATTCAGGTCGTGGAAACTTTTAAATTCAAATTGTTGCAATTTCCTTAATATAGCTATTTCATCTGCTTTGTTTTATAATATATATTCTTAGCTTTTTATGATATGTACATTTGTTTTCTTGGCCAAATTAACGGACTCCTATACACGTTTTAAGACTACTTCTGTGACTTTCTTTTAACAAGTAGCTCTAGAAGTTAGCTCAAAATTCAGCATTAAAATTTGGTGTTACACTACATCACTATTCCCGAATTCTTCTGAAGTTAAAGCGATTTATTCTCACATCTGCTTAATAAACAAAGTAGCCCAATATACTATCGATAAGTGGCCTTTATTAACATTTTACGGCCGACAGGAATGGCCTTTAATACAACACGTCGCTTCCTTGGACCACTAGAATGTGAAAACAGATTACTACATGCAGGGTTGGGTTACAGAGGTGCTTAACTGAAATATATATGTTAGTATTTGAAAGTATTTAACGTGGCATCACACCAGTCTCCCCCTTCCCTTGCTTCCCTTGCTGCAGTGTCGTGGGAGATATAACAGTACCAATTGCAGTTAACGGTGACAGCAGCGCAAGAACTATTGGGTCCCCAGGCGACTGAGCAAGCATTCTACCTGAGAGCGTTAAAGTTGCTGATACAATACAGAATTCTACACATTAGGATGCATTTATGAATGTCTTATAATCATTAAAGCATGAATTGTCTGCTATTATTATTATTATTATTATTATTATTATTATTATTATTATTATTATTATTGTTATTTTCTGTTACTGTGTATCGTATTAATAGGGATGTAATCAGCATAAAAGTTATCGTCATTCAGAAATTACCGCAAATGTGAAAATTACCAGTAAAAACAGATGGTTTATCGAAACAAATTGTTTAGTAGGTACACTTAACTCATCCATATTATAGATAATTTTTAGACTCCCTTAAATTTGCGTATCACTTTGATGGTGTGTTCTTCGTGGATAAGCGTTGAACATTATTTTCTCTATGGCACAAAAAGCACTAAGCAGCAACTTAAAGTCCGAAAATTTCGTAGCTAAAATGCTTGTCTCTACAAATGGCATTGTCCCAACTAATATTCTGCGTTTAGAGTTTCTTATAACAATAAAAGATTTCGAATGCTGTTGAGGGATATGAATGTGCTGTTAATAACGAGTACTGCTCCCATTCTTTTCCTCCGGTTACCCAAATCCTTCCCTACTTTCTCTTGAGAACTTGCAGTAAACAAAGAGGCTTAGTCATACATCCCGCCACTCTCTCACTGCGAGTTTTTAATCCTTTCGATTTCTAAAACTGCCCTTCAAGCTCTACAAGAAAGCAGCTCACGATGTCACCAAGTTTATACAGAAGTTTTATAAGTCACTATACAAACTTCGTAGGTGTAATACAGAGGTCAAAATAAGAGTAAAATGTTATATAGTACTTTATCTGAAATTGCTTTATTTTGGAGCTATGATGCTTAGGACCGGTTTCACCAACAGATGCTAAATTTTAACACAATGTTAAACTTATTTAACACTGAAGTTAACACAAATTCTGTTTCATCAAACAACGTTAAGTTTAGCAATGTGTTAAAGTCGGTGTTAAGTTAACATCCCGATACCCCTGTGTTAAGGCGTTTAACAAATGTTAGAAATTGGAAAGTGGCTGCCGTAAACCAAGCTGTTGATGCGAATTTGCTACAATTACCATTTTTAATGCCATTCCTAATAGAAGCGCAATCGCACGTCATAATAAATTCGAAACCCTGCAAAAGGAGGAATTTGTAAAGCAATATAGATTTTCCAAGGGGTCATGAGCATGGTTTTATGTGAAGTACATAAAGTTAAAATACTACCAACAGAATCATGCCTCTTTCAACTATGCTAAATGTTAATTGGGTACTTGGATTTGATTTTATTAATATTTTTCATTTACTTGTGATAATGTTGACATTTCCAAAGCTACCGTTTGTGGGTTTATCCGGAAGGTTTCCAGAGCAATTGCTTCAAGAAACAAACAGTTTTTTTCTGATCTACTTGATTAATCAGCGATACACATTTTTGTCCACTTTAGTTTCAATGCAGTGTCCACCACCAGTTTTAAACCGTCTATAAGCGCTTTTCGCACTTAACGTTTCTGGTGCTGCACTGTGTTAGCATACAATTGCCGTAGTTTCTTACTGGACTTAAGAGAAACGAGTTCGTTCCAATTAAATTACTCGTAGATTTTGTCCCAGGTTGCAATCTTATTCTTTAATGTAAGAACGTCAGCTTTTTCGCACTTGACAATACGTCTATACTTATTAACCACATGTTAGTTAACGCGTTTCAAACGGTGAAACGTTTATTTCAGTTGACATCATGATTCTAACCTCAAACAACCGGGAAAATCACATGACCATTGCCATCAATGTAAATAGTTGTCGGCTACTGACACAGAGAGCGCAGCGATACGTAGACAAAAGTGCATCGGAGTACGTTCAGAAGCAGTGTAGTTCGGACACCGCCTTCTCGAAAGCTAGAGTTCGCAGTTGTCTTTGACGTTAACAAAATGTTAGCTAACAATTTGCTGTAAAAGCTTGATGAAACGCAAAACTTTTAACTTTATGTTAAACTTTGAACACCTGGTTAACAAACAAGATATTAGAGTATTTTTAACATCGGTTGGTGAAACCGGCCCTTAATGTACCATCTTGGTAGGTCTTAAAAACATGGGCCAGTAGAGTCTTTGAGCGTGTCATGTTCGTCGACATAGCGACTGTAACACTGTAGAACATGACTCTACACAGTTCAAGAAAACACTACTGTGTTAATTGTATACGTAGATATGGTCTGTTGTACTCTGTAGTATGGCGCTGTTGTCGTCTAGAGACACCACGTCTGCTACACTGCAATTCGTCATTCAGTTGTTGCTGACCTACCAAGATAGTAAATTCAGATAAAGTATTTTATAACATTTTACTCTTATTTTGACGTCTACATTACACTCAAAGAAGTTTGTACAGTGATTATGAAACATTCTATATAATACAGCGCCGTCTACAACTATTCTGGGAAGAGGTCAAACATTAACAATAATATGGATTCTTTCGCCTATTGCCACTACTGCCAATAATCTGGCTGGTCCCATGCCCAAAGAAGCTGCTTTATGCCTTGCAGTTGATGAAGCCTTTGAAACTCTCCATATGCCTAAGTACTGAGCAAAAACCCCGAAAACTTCATTAGGACTCCACATCGAGCAACAAACTTCATAATGCACGGAACAACTCCACATGTTATTATCGGGAAAGGTTGGATCTTATTCACATAAATCCGTATAGCCATTCAAGATCTTCACTGCTATATCTCATCGTAAACACCGACCACCCGAGTTCGCTTACCTTCGGAAAGCAGAAGAGCACATCATTTTTCATGGTTCGGATTTTATCGAAGAGGCCACAACATCTTTAGTAAAGTCAAAGTGCCGCAGCAGACCCTCAAAGCGTGCCTCAAAATCAGGAACTTCCTAAGATACATTATACTTCTCAAATACAATGTAATTCAAATTTGTGTTTTATCGCGTTTAATTACTAATTCAGCACCATGTATTATGTACTAATTTAGCATGCTGATTACAACACTAATGCCATTATATGAATATGGCCTCGTTGTTGGAATGAAAATACATAAAGAAAAGATATATATATAAAATAAGCCAATCTAAAGTATTTAACGATGTTTTAAATTATTGTAACCAAATATTTCAACATCTTTTTCCCTAGTTCTAAACTGTTCCTACTTCAGTACGACATAAAGAACAAATTTAAACAAATTCTTCAGGTTAAGAACCATTTTGGAATGAAGAAATCAGCTCGGCTTTGCCTGCGTATTTTTATTCGTTTCTGAAACAGAAGGTTGTGTGTATTTTAAACAACTCATCTCAAAACTTGCACTGTATAGTTTTGAAGCATCTAGAATAATTACGAGAATAAGGTAAAAACCAAAATAAAAACGAAGAGGATATTATTTTTCGAATTGCTGAAAATCTTTAGCTGCTCCGACACTAAAGGTGTTAGAATAATATGGCATGCTACTGGTATTAAATAGGTGTTCTTCAGTTCTGTAATAATGCTGACATGTTTACTACATTACACCACCCATAATAATTGTATAACACCTTTCATCGTTTGGTCCCAAAATTAAATATTCTACTTTCCGGATGTATGAGCAGCTACCCGGGAAGCCATATTTAGCATCGAGAGTCTTTGAGGAAGATGATGTCCTTCTAAAGCTTTAAGCCTTTCTGAGCGGAAATCGGGGTTGATTACCATTTCAGTGGCGTTCTCTCAAAGAGTAGGATACCTTCCATCCTTCGTAGGTAGAAAACGTGTTCCAAACCCCACAAACAATAAAGCTCATATACAAACCGGTTTTTCACAGGGATGCAAATAACATACATAAACCAAATTTAATGGTCCGGTACTCAATATAAATTGCAATATCAAAAACGAATCACAACTAATTCAAATATGCAGAACAACTCGATTGGTGTAGTCTCATTATAGCATTGTTAGAAGTTCATATTAAGTTCAGCATTTAGTGGATTTTTTTATTCAATCACATCATCAGTACAATCGTCATCATCATAATCATCACTCCATCCAGCTAATATTTTCAGAAGTAAGACTCCTTAAATTTTGTGAATATAATAAAATAAATTGTTTTATCATTATCTGTGATTCACATGCAATTATTTGGCTTTTATTTATAAGTTATGAGTTTTACTGCGTGGACATTTTTCATATTGATTCTGAAAAGCAAGAGAAATACAGAAATAGTTTAATTCAATCATTTCAAAATAACTTTTAATTCCATACCATTTAAGGCAAACTTAATTCATAGATACAATTTATTTCAGAAAAACATATTATTACCATCTCCCGCGATGTTTATCTGATAAGTTTACAATCTTGTAAAATAAATATTTATCAATTTCTTAGCAGCGTTTGTACACTGCGAGAAATTCCAGCAGGATAGACCTGATCTGCCCAAGAAAGGGATCAATATGGAATAGAGGTCACGTGATACTGCTGGGGCAGTTTTTTTGCGCTGTTCTTGCCACATCAAATTAAATTAGTAGAACGGCGCAATTCAATTGTAATTATCTAGCCTTTCATTTCCTTAGTCCCCCTTCTTTGTGAGATACAATATATAGCTGTGTATTTAATTATAGATTTTGTAATTATATGCTAAACCCATGTATGGCGGAGACAGTTCACTAATTGCACTGTTCTGAAGCTCTTTCCATCAAAAACAACATCCTCCTTTTATTTTATTCTTAATTATATGAGACCTTTCATATTGAAAAGCCCGTTCTAACCATAGGGTGTATGAAAATAATACATGCACAAATTACAAGTGCTGTGTAAGGAAAGGTGCCATCAGTTTTTGTATATACTGTATGCGCGCGTTTTCTTGAACGTGCGGGGTGGGTGGTTCGGTCCGTCGGTCATATGTGAAACCACTCTCCATTGCACATGTCCACGCTTGTCCAACAGAACCCAAGAAGTCTTCGATGCATAGTTGGAAATAAATTGGGGAAAGCTGTGAAAATAGAAAGTAGTCTAACTACTCAAGAGTGGATAACGACTTGGTAGGCAATAGTCTCAAGGGTAAAGTTTTATTTTCATCTCTGGCTGAGATGAAAAACGTACCCAAACACCGATTATACAGCTGAACAGATAATAAAGGGCAATATGCATAAAAGGTATAGGGAACTGTCTTTTCGATTCTTTGCTAGTTCAGCGAGCAATTGGTTAAAATAGTAACAACGATGGATGGAAAGTAATGTGGAATCTTAGCGATATGCATTTCCTTTTATTAGTAAAACCAAAGGAGGTTAGGTAAATATGGGGCAAATAGCGTATTAAATTAAAAGCGTGATTATCAAGTAGCATTCATTCTTCACATTAGCTCAGCGCTAATGAAGGAGTAAAGAGTGGCTAACTGCTGCTCCAGAAGTGAACTTACATCTAGCTATTCATCCCTCTCCTAGCACGAACAGGATTATTGCTTTAACTTCATTTATATTTCACATTATTACAATTCCATGTTTAAGATAGCGTTTGTTTTAGAATTTTGTATACATAATTTTTACCATAATCATCACTTATATTAATTTTAATACAACAGCAAACAATAAGAATACAATAATAATAGTAACGATAACAAATAATTTTCACGCCTAAAATGGAGGCATTGTATTATTAAACGATTAATCTGTTTTAAGAAATGTTTCTCTATAGAAAAATGACAACAAGAGCGAAAGAAGGAGGAATTCAGTAGAAACAGCAATATTCAATGAATTGGTAAACCCCAAACAAGCATAAACACGAGTAGTATACAGGGTGGACCATTTAAGTTGAGACTGTATAATATCTCATAAAGTAAGCGTTGTAGAAAGAAATGTCTTTGATAAAAGTTGTTTAGTATTATGGAGGAAACTAGATGCCATTAGTCGTATTTTGTTTGGAGGGCGTTATGGTAATCATTTTAGGGTCAACTTAATTTTGTTTAAATGGGAACCTACAATTAGGGTTATCAGATAAGCTAATGATATCCAATACCAAATGTACAACCAATAACCATATTAGCCCCCCCCAAAAAAAAACTACGGTAATGAAGTAGTACAGAGTGTTCATTTCATTGTGTCTCATGACGTTATTGTTTTGAGTCAAGTTTTTGAAACAAGGGTCATCTCTAAGGGGAAGAACGTAACGTAGTACACGTGTGACGGAGAAGTTGCCTCGCAAGCACGGCGATCAATGTGAAGAACATTAATGCGGTAACGAACCTTAATCATAAAACGTATATCAAATAACGTACCTCGGAATGGCACACGCAAAAGCGTAAAATACACAAGAACCTCGTATATCCAACCCTCATTAATCCATATTTCCGGTGTATCCGGACTTATTTTTGCTTACTTCTTCACTAATAAAGTAAGTGCGCCCTTTGATAAATACATCTGAATGTACACGGTTGTAATATAGTACCACAGATACCGTACAGATCGCCATCGGCAGCACGCATCAAGCTACACAGAGCAACAAAACTAACGTGCCCAAATGTTTCGTTCGTTTTCATGACAGTCCTGATAGCAATCTTAGACTTTTAATCTGAATTGCTTTGGATTCTATTTATTTTCTCTACCACGTACCTAGTAGGTAGAGAAGGTATTGCATTCCACCCAAAAATTACATATCGAGATTTCACCGAAAATACATGTTTTGATGCCCTCTGAATCCGAAAAACCAAAAAGACCCTATGTGTGTGCGTCTGTGTCTGTAAATAGCATAACTGAAAAACGAAAAGTCGGTTAAATACCAAACTTGGTATTTAAGCTCAGTATCTTCCAAAGATGCAATACGAAGATTTTCAAGAAACATACCCTAACACTCTTATATTCTTTACATGGAAGATTTTTCGAAATTTTTTATTTTCTGTAAAATGGCTAACGATTTTGATTAAAACACCATATACTAAAGATATTTACATGACAAATAAAACGTGCGTCTTGAATTCTCTAGGAATAGCCTGTTAAGTCTTGTTCATGCGGAAGGATTTTTATATAATCTTATGTGACTGGTAAACGTTAAGCGATAGACGAAAAGATATAGGTACATACACAAAAAGTGTAGATCTCTTGAAAACAAACAATTTATTTCAAATAGCGTTTTTGTGGTATTAGCCATTTCCGGGGTATCCGTTGTTAATGGTTCGAATTGTTCAATACTCAATACAATATTGTTTAAAGTCCTATAGCCATTCATTGTTTCTCGCGATTGCATGGAAAGAGTATGGAATATAACACCCAATTCTTAAACATTTGACTGTCGCTCTTCCCTTTGTCCCTAACGAAATGCGTAATATAGCCATTTCTGCAAATATTTATCTGGATTAAAATGAAGTAGGTAGATAAATAAGCTTTCGTAGGAATAATTTGTACCTATACCCACTAATAAATTATAGAGGGTAGGGAAAGTCATGTGAATCTAACACATCAGAAGTTTTTCTTTTGATTTTGCGGTGATCCAAATTTTACTATCCTATATAAAAATTTGTATGCATTTAATATTTTTTTTCGGATTATCCGCATTTTCGTTAATCCGGTCCCACTTAGTCCGGATAAACGAGGTTCTTGTGTAAAATCAATTAGCAACCAAACATGTTAACATTTCTTGGATAACTCTACCAACGTCCATTCATTGCACAGGGATTAATGTTTTATTTCCTTTCGCAGAAGAGAACAGCAACGCACTGTTGACAAATCCATGTCGCCTTACACTAGCGATAACAAGTACTTCGCTTACAGCTTTCACGGAGCTTCGATATCGACCAAATAAAACCCAGCGCGAAAGAGGTTTTGGTAGGACACATATCTACAGACGCCGTCTGCTGTTAAGACATGGAAGGTTTTCAAGTTCAGACTGAACGCCTTGCTTGCTAGGCAACTTCTCCGACCTACTAGTCATATGCCACTGCGGAAATATGTACTAGGAGGATGAATTCTAGGCGGCGCTGTGGTTAGACCGCTCGCCTCCCACCGAGGCGGCCCGGGTTCAATCCCAGGGACCTGCATGTGGGATTTGTGGTGGACGAAGCGGCGTCTGGGCGGGTTTTCTCCGGGTTCTCCGATTTCCCCCGCTATTCATTCCACGAACTGCTCCATCATCACCTTTCCTGTCATCCATTTCACCAACATTTCGTTTCATCTACTTCCTTCATCCCATACCAGGTGTCGGGCTGATCCCCCATCCTGGATGTTCTGTCTGATCCATGAGTGTCTGCTTCTCGACGGGTCTCTGATCCCAGGCACCCGCCTGTAAGTCCTGGGGGGTGTAAGTCCTACATAAGAGGAGGGTAAACAGATAATGAATGAATGGATGAATTCTAGGCTCAGCGGATAGACCAGTGACGTCATACAGCATATCATGACACACTTTGTAATGAACACCTACTACAACAAGCAAGATACTGCTGTTTTCAGTAGATGAAAGAGGAGCTTGCAAGGTTTGAAATGACCGTCGAAAATCTCTGTGTGTGCAGCTCATGCACAGAAGCGTTCACTAGAAACGCACATGCGTCGTCTGTAGAAGATATGGCACCCGGGTGCCACTACTCAGAAGAGGTAGATCGTGCTGTTGCTCTTCTCCTACACCCAACATTCTCAGAATGCGAATCTTAAACTCATCGCTGGAGGAATTTCCTGCTTCTGGCCGCTGTAGTCGAATATGACAACAGGACATGTCCAAATCCCTTCCATACTCAGTAATTAATTTACGCCCACCTAACCTATTAAGATTAATTACTATGCAGTGTAAATTACTATTTACAAGGTATGCTCACTAGGACAAGCAAAATGCTGAAGAATTGGCAACATGATCAAGTGTTTATTATGTCGTGATATTTATTTGTTAGCTATAATATTGTGATTACCCATTTCATAACTTCAGACATGTGAAGAAAGTTTTGACTGGACAGTTGAAAGACTTAGAATTAATTTTCCGAAAGATGGTTATATTTCCAGTTTCAGGAAGATACCTATTGCCCTTTTCTCTGGAATTGCGATAAACACACCATGCAATATTCTTGTATTACATTAAAGCTGTTTTCAAACCCTACTGCACAAGCGGCACCTATCCGTCCGCTGAATGTGCTCCACGATTATCATATCGTGATCGCTCATCGACCGTATTTGTTGAATGTTATCAAGAGCTTGTGCGTACCATATTGCGTTCCGCGGGAGCTAACTGCAAACGGGAGTCTGTGGGATGCTTTATTAGTGGAAAGGAAAGATGGGTGGTCTACTGTCACCCGTCATGTAGCTTAAAGTGCACTACTAACAGATGCTGGACACAATCCCAAAATTTGTTTCCGTTGCACCTTTTATACTAAAGTAGTTCTGATTTTGTATTAACTACAATTTACATGAATGATGCTATAGGTATTAGAAAACATTTTAGAGCCTGGAATGTATTATTCTCCTATTCTTTTAAAGCAATGTGTGTGTGAAACCCCTCCCCCCAAATAGTTTTCTTTCGATTGCTTTGACCTTTTTACCACATCCTCAGAGCATAAAGCATACAGTTCACACAAAATTTTAACAAGCTATGTCGAACCGTTAAGATATTAATTTTCATCTTTATTTTGGTAATGCGAAATGCCCCTTAGACCCAACGGTTTATCGTATAACTCCCAAAATTGTAATTAGATTAGTATACGAACATAAAGAAAATTTTGTGCAGGCGTTTCTTAAATTCAGTTGGTGTAAGAGAAAAAGCTTTTTTGTTGTTGTATTTTTGATTTTTTTTAATGTGTGTTATAGAAAATAATTTAAATTCAACTATTCAATATTTTCTCACTAGTGAACAAAAACTTTTAAATCCATAATTTCTGAAGCTCTCCTGAAAATTTCAATTTGTTGTAATAAGTTAATAGGATAAGTTGTAAGCTGTGGCCCAAAGAGCATTCATTTTGAGTAGTGCAAAATGCTGAAAAAAAATTCAGAAAAATGGAGTTTAAAATTCAGCGCGGTGTTTTACCTTAATGGTAAAGGAGCCATTTGTGGCTTTGAAATTGTTGGTATAAAAATCAATTGTGTAGCATGAAAGCAGAAGTTATAAGTATAATAAGAATGTGAAGGAACTGAAATTGTTCACATTTTTATCAAATTTCACAGATACATTGCCTCAAAGTTTGCTCATGCAAGATTGTTGTGTTGCATTCTGCGAAGAGACTCGCTTGTTTATGGTTATTATAAACCTAAGAAGAAATACTACCGTTTCATAGTAGGAAATTTACTAACACACAGAACAAGGACTCGTATAAAGCACTGCATTAACCAGAGAAAATGACACTAATAAAGCAATCACACCAAAAAAACCCAACCCCTTTTATGGTGCATAAGAAGGAATTATGCACAGCAGTAGTGTGCTGAATGAAAAGAAGTTAATATGCTTCTCCTGAAAGCAGTCAAGAAAATATACCTCGCCGAGGGACTGCTTTGAAAACAAACACACACACACACACACACACACACGCACGCACATCTACACAATATCCTAGAACCAACTGCCCCATGTAGACACCTATTAAAATAAGTAGAAGGAGATGTTCCTCTTAACCAGCGACGAAAGCATTCTTCACAAAAATAGTCCCCGCGACCTGATAAGAAACGTCATAGTGGGATCTGGCATGGGCATGTGCTCTTTCTATACCACGACAGGCGCCCAGGCAAAATTCAACTTCTCTCCATGTTTTCGAGCAACTCCAGGGTGATATGACAGCTGAAGAAGTAGCTGCGATCCTCCGGCGCAAATCCTAAAAAACCATCATTGGAGCGCTGTAGAGATATCTTCTCCCTATTCAAATATGCGGTAATAATATGACGGGCAGTTCTGTAATATCTCACGTAGAAATCTGTTGTCATCGATCTTCGACAGCATCAAAACTTCAAAGGCTCACTTGTTATTTGCTGTAATTGCCATTTTCTAATTTGTATTATTATTCAGCGAGTTATTAAACTTGATTATTGGTAATTGGCATCTGTTCCGGATCCCTTTATTGCATGACATATGAAAAATGAAATGTATTTCTGACTTCCGATAAGCAAGCTTCTACCACGTGAGTTAATTGGAAAATATAACTGGATTGGCTTAAAGAAACTTTCTAGTTTGTATCATATCTGATTTAAAATACAACTGAAAAAAGCGTGCAACGTCTAACAGTATTACAAGTGTTATTTCGAATGCACAAAAAAAACGGACAACGCAACGATATTAATAAATATAACAAGTTAATTATACTGTCATTTATTGTAAAAGCCCAATCTGTTTTTGTAGTATTCTTCTTAGATGTTAAAGCCTTTACTAGAGGGAATGTATTTTATTGTAGAATAGGCAATTCGTGTAAAACAACCTTAGTATAAATATGAGAATAATAGCTATTTATGCAATAAGTAGATAATCTTAATGATTATGACACGAGCAAAGGTTTGCCGCACTTACTGTTGACCGTGCGATAATTTTCACGCCTGTCATATTACGATTATCCACGAATTGAATACAAAATTTTATGCAATCTTAGCATTATAAATTGTAGGAAACAAATCATGAAATAATTCAGCATCCAAAGCTGAAATAGGTAAGCTAAAACGTCTTCTTAAGTTCGTAAACGAAACGTTACCTTCTCTCCCTGCATTTCAGTTATTACCTGGCGTGTTGAAGCGAAAAATAAGATAAACACTTGCACGCATTTCTTTCCTGGGAGAGAAGTTAGCAGGTGTTATGGACTGTTACGTAGCCTATTATAAGCACAGAATGTTAGGTAATAATAAATTCAGATCGTAATTATTCTATATTTGATAATGTACACAGGTTTTTGCATCTTCATTGCTCAGAAAAAAGTATCACAAAATGATTTATCTTATCTCTATAATCGGCGGCAATTTGGAATATCGATATTATGTCATCGCCATAGGAAATACATGATTGCAATCATTAGCACTCCTGTCATAATGAGCCAATTATGCACAATATTGGAATGCAGTAACAACCTATTTATGATGCTAGGGTTACATAAACAATTGTATTCTTAAGCTACGTATGTAGCAGGAAAAGATAGCGATGCAGAGAATAGAGATAAAATGCGTTCCTTGGAGTATAGATGCACAGACATGTATACAGTTTATTGTTACAAATAATTTTCTCTGCAGAATTTAGTAACTTAAGGTGAACGGAAATTACTTTGCTCTTATTTTTTTTTATCATTTTCTAAAAGCTTTTATGTAAAATCAAGCGAATTCAATTCTGCGCGTAACATTTTATTTGGTTTCACTGATGCTTTTAATCTCTTTGGAGAGCAGCAAGCATTATGACCGTTATTTAAAACATAACAAACAGAAAATTAATTTTTAGTAGAGTCATCAGCGTTAAGCTGTATGCTACAAAAATGTGATCATTAGCAAAGAGAAGAGGAGTGACAAAGCGGAGAAGATAAGAGCAAATGGCAGAAAAATATTTCATACTCACTACTCTGCATATACATTCACACGACCCACAGTGCTTTTATTATTATTATTGGATAATTACACCTAAGTCATTCTATTGCAGGCAATACTCCAATATATTATGGTCATTTGCATTTCATTTACACTCCAAACACACGCTCTGCGTAATTCAAATAGGAGAGAATTGTATGCTAAGGGAAAATGAATATTGCGCTCTGCGGATGGATATGGTGAAACCAGTGTGACTATTTATATTTATTATTTCAAGAAAATTGCATAATATCCGTTATTAAACTGTCCTGCTGATGTCAGCAAGCCAAAGTTAGCACAGATATTACCGCACAGCAATATATGGTGCCGTTGTCCTTCATTGCCATTCTTGCCTACTCTATTTTGCGATTGTGATTTTGTAATTTTGGGATGTCACTCTGACTTAACAGATTATATTGGGCATTGACTCACGTGAATTATTTGCCAATTCATCTGTGACTAACGACTGTAGGTTCTGACACAATCATGTGTGTCAGATTTGCTCGCGTTTTTTGCCTTGGCTGCTCTGTTTCCATCTTACTTCCGATCTCAGGCATTACGGATCTTGAGAGGAAGTTTGAAAACAGATTTCTTATAATCTTAGAAATGTTCTTTACCAAATCTAATATAGAGATGATGAGGCTCCTTGCGAAACCATGTCAATATTTTTGTGCCAAACGGCCGCCTAATTTTACCAAAGTTACTATAACATGTTGGCTGCTAAAGGAGAAGTTTTCTTCTGACTTAATTGATGTCTACTGTTCCTGATAATTCCATGATAAGTGCCCCGTTTTTCCTTACATCCTCTGTTCTATATTTTAGTATACTTAAAAGCATACTCTGCATGCGCATTCTCTATTTACAGCAATAAACGTCCCGATGATCTGGAAAGTTATATTTCGTGCTGCCTTTCTTTTATCTGAATAGAGTAACTATTCTATATAGCACATATTCACATAACATGCTTATATATCTTAAAACCGAACCTGAACTCCGGATTCTTCTTCTTCTTCTTCTTCTGAATAATGCCTCAATAAATTCCCTTTGAAAACTTACTAGACGGTAACTTTTCTCTGCAGGCCTTTAATGAAAGTATTTAGTTTCGGCTGAAGATTTGATCTAAACATTACACTATAACTTCTAATAATTATCTACTATTTACAATATAAGATGGTCCACAAAGACCGTCTGTAATTCCAACAGCACAATGTGTTGAGGGTTATATACATTGTAAATGAGTAATAGTGTAGTACTATTTCAGCAATACTGAGTATCCCAATAAAAATGGAGCACCGTTTTCCATATTACGTGAAAATTGGGTGATGCACATTTTCATTGGTCGAGAGCAATTCAATCATCCTAACAAAACATTTTCTTTAAATAAACCTAACGTAAACATGTTAAAGTTCTCTTTTTATTGAACTGGTAAAATTAAAGGTTTACTATCGTACAAAGTGTGAAGATATACAGAATTTTCCGCGAGATGGGAACACAAGGTACGTTCTAATGAAAGTCGAAGCGAGAGAAAGAATAAAACACAACCGAGGATGACGTGAGATGAGTGTTCATGATTAACAATGTATAGACTATAGAAGGAACAGGGCGAATTTATATTTCATATATTCACCTCCAGAGACTTTTCATTTGTTTCCACACCTTTCAGTCAATAAGGAGGCACACAATTTTAAAATTATATAAGGCTTTATAGCAATAGAGTGTCTTCTCGTTTCGCTGCGGAAATATTATCTATATGCATTCTTAGAAACAGTCCATAGTTACATTTATAGTATTTGCATTTCAAATTATTTAATTAAATCCTGTTTTTGTCAGGGGGCCACTCAATCCCAAAAAATTGTGCAAAAAATAACATACCTTTATTTGCAATTCTTTGCAAGAAAATATTTTTATAGGAAAGATTTTCTTTGAAATTTAAGTCCAAATATATTTTTAAAAAATAATTTCTTAATTTCTTCTTGGGACATAGCTACTCCGACAGTATATATTATACATAGCTACAGTTTTCAGTTACAGCTTGTATCCTCTAAATTGTTTTGTTCAAACAACTTAGGGGATACAGTTTCAAAATGTAGTGTATTCTACTACCGTATTCTGTAGCCAGAAATAATATTTTTTTTCGAAATCACTAAAACCACATATTAAAACATCTAGTTAGAATTTAGAAAAACAACTTTCAGGATTCTTTCTCGAGTTTTCCGCGTGTTTTGCACAAATTAACTTAGTTTTTATATGCGAAAATATCTTCATCTGGACAAATCAACAGAAGTCTGGTAATATTTGTTACCTGGTATTGTTTTTCTATTTTAATTGCCTATTATACAATATTGATGTGAGGTATATGTATGCCGGTAAACATATATTATCAACAGCAATAACGTATATAGCATTTCACTTAATTAAGCAGTTCAAAATTGGATATCTGAATACACAAGTACACAGAAGTGCTTAACTCCTAAGTTAACAGGAGAGCATGTAAACTGTTAAACATATTTATGCAAAAGTTTTCTTTTTATCCCTTAAATCTCAGTTTTTTGCAATATATAGTATCAAACTATGATGAGAATTTTAGATTTAATTTATTGAGCATGGGTTTAAACTTTTCTTCAGGTAATCATTTTCTATTTCGAAAACTACCTATACCACAGCTTAACAACTTTATAGATGCAGATAGATAACAAATTATCAGCAAAAGTTACCAAAAAAACGAGACCCATGAAAATAAATTTGGAACCAAGTGGTGAGTTTCACCAAGAATCACAGATTTATATTCCTTATTTATTTAAAACTACATCATGTGTTTACTTTATACTACGTATTTACAGTAGGTGAATAGAGGAAGTACTGTGTTCCACCAAAAGTTTGATACCGAGATTTCACCGGAAATATATGTATTGAGGCCCCCTGAACAAAAAAAAGCATTTTTTAGAAACAAGTCCGTGTGCGTGTACAGCATAACTCAAAAACGAAAAGTTGGTTAAATGCCAAACCTCATGTTTAAGTTCAGCAACTTCCAAGGATACGACACGATGATTTTCAAGAAAATTCCGCTCATCCCAAACTACCCTTTACATGGAAATTTTTTTGGAAATGGTGGTTTTCTCAAATACGGTTCTTAACGATTTTGATTTAAATGCCATATGTTTAAGATATTTGTTATGACACATGAAATTTAATGCTTTAAGTTTCTGGGAATATCCTCTGAAGTCCTCTTCATTCTGAATGACATTTTCATAACTGGTAAGCCGCAAGAGATAGACAAAATCCTACTACTTAAAAGCTCTAGATCTTGTTAAAGTATACAATTTATGTCAAACACAAATTTTTGTGGCATTAACGATTTCCAAGGGATTCTTGGTTATTGATTTGAATTTTAAAATCTTGTACTTTTCTTAAGAGGAAAATTGCTGTTCGTCTCTCTCTCTCTCTCTCTCTCTCTCTCTCTCTCTCTCTCTCTCTCTTCGCCATGCGAAGGGAACAGTATTTCAAAGCCTTTGCATAGCGATCCGCTCTTAAAATATTTGATTATAGCCTAAAGCCCACTTTATTCCCCTAATCTCCTTATACCTACAAGGGAATATGCAATAAAACAATATCTGCAAAATTTTATCTCGTTTAACATGAAGTGGACGGAAAAATCAGCTTTTGTAGTAATATTTTGTTGAAGAATGAGCAGAGAAAATTATGTGAATTTAACACATTAGCTTTTTGTTTTAAAAACACATGCCCATATTTATTCACAGCTGTTGTGCAGAAGAAAAAGCCTGAGTACGGCTACTTTGGTATTCAGTTTTATTCATTTATTTCTATAGAAATTAGTAAAGTGTACTCTTTTTGTGTTCTGTTCCCATTCTCACTCCTGCCATGGTTACTTGAACGTTCTATTTTTGTATATAAAACAAGTGAATGATATTTGTTTATCTCTGTTGTGACGAGAAATAATACCTAATGCTTTGCTGCAAGGTTTTGTATTTACATTAGTGTCCCTTTGTGTACTAGTAGAATGCATTCCCACCTAAAAACACTTAAGAGCTGAGCGTACATAAAGAACGCAACTTTCGTGTTCGAAAATGCTTTGCCAGAACACTTTTCTCGTGTGACAGTTGCGGCAACATAATATGCACATTTCAGAGACTTGAAAAATATAACATTTGTTTTTACAGAGGAAATGTTGAGTCACAGTCTACACTTTGCAAACATTTCCACAATTATTCCATTACGCTTGTTGCAAATTTTCTCCCTCCACGAATAAAGGTAACAGTGAAATATATTAGTCAGATAACATGCAATATATAATATTGTGTAAAGCTATTTTGTAGTGTGTGTTAGCAAATTAACGCGCAACGACCCTGATAAATTCTAGGGTCACGGAAACAATGAATGGCTTTATTACTGAATGCTCAACATTGCGTCCAAATTCCAAAAAGGGTATCCCATATTTGCTACTGCAAAATAAGAGAAAGCCTGAAAGTAAACGGTTATTCAAACACATTGGCCTAAACGAGATTAGAACTCGAGTCTTACGGATTTCTAGGTAGGCACGCTAACTATACGTTGCTAACGGGGAATAATTGGTATGTGCTTGCTTTAATTAATGACATACACGTTCAAAAAGTCTGTTTTGACTAAATATGTATTTGCTCCTTTACTTTTAGCAACCTTAAAACATTTATTTATTTGGTAGGTAGCCCCGCGGAATGAATATTCTTGTTGGCATATGAGACTAACTTCAAAGAAGAACTGTAAACGTATAACACTTAGAGTGTGACTTTGAAATTCCTAGGTATCAAAATAACACGTGAGAGAATATTAAAAATAATTTTATGCATGCAAACACTAATTAAATCAAGGGATCTCAAGATAACACGCAGAGCTTCGTGCTTACAGAATTGTAAAAAATTCAATAATGTGAGAAATACTCCTACCTAACGCTTAAATCCACTTTAGCCTCTTCCTGCTCTACTTTCTCAAGTTTCCTTAATGAATGTCTTATATGGTTAACGTTCCGTTGTATAACTGTGTCGCTTCTAATCCTTTTAGTTGCATAAAATGCAACTGTTTGTAACTGTGTTAAAGATCAATGCCCTCGAATGTAAATTCACGTATTGTTTCTTTATTGTATAGATTCGTTCAGCATTAGAAATTCTATTCAGAATCCGGATAAAATACATAATAACAATATAAACTAATCTGAGGTCAGCCACATGAGGCCCCTCTGATACCAAAGTTACAGATAATAATATTGTACATATAGTTCACTGACAGTCTTCCAATTCGGCATCACTTCCAGAAGAAGGCAGCAGGTCCTGCGGGAGAGGACTCTTGATCCGGGGAACCGCATCATATCTTCGTCCCAAGGAGGAATATACTGCATCAGGTATTGAGTGAAGATGCTGACAAAATGTGTGAATCTGAGAGCGAAAGTGTGCAGAGATGGCACTGAGCCCAAGTTCTTGATGTAACTAGATGTTTCTGGCATACCAAGGTGCGTCCAGTATAAGCCTTAAAACTTTATTTTGAAAGGCGATTAATTTTGCTTGCAGCTGCACCTCTCCAAATTGGACAAGCATATGTGAGTAAAGGACGAAGCAAGGACTTGTACAAAAGAGAACCACATAATATTTGCAAAGAGACTTGCGGTTGAGGATAGGATACAATTTGCGTATTCCGGAGTAAACGAGATTTAATTTTGAATTAATGTGAGACTTCAAGGTCAGTCGACGATCAAAATGTAGGCCAAGATATTTTACAGTGTCATTAGCACGTTTTCTGGATATGGGAATAGTTTGTAAAGTATTAGGAAGCGGAACAATGGGACGACGATTGTAAAAATCGTGGTTTCATAATTCTTATGGTTCAAAGAAATCCTCCAGTTGTCAATCCATGATACTAGAATATTAAGAGACGTCTGTAATCTGTGAGCAGCAATATCTAGTTCGTAGTGGGTGATGAAAATGGTGATATTACCAGCGTGCATGGCGATGTTGACATGTGGTAAAGCAGGTATGTCATCCGTGAAGACATTGAACAGCACAGGTGTTCAAATGGAACCTTGAGGCACTCCAGATATGACTAGTCGCATAGAGGATAGAGTAGGAACAATCCGTACTTGAAAGGTACGACGTGAGAGAAAGCTATCAATCACATGATAAAGATAATCCGAGAACCCAATGCTCCGAAGTTTGTAGAGCAGACCGAATGCCACACTCGATAAAAAACTTGTTTAAAGTCCAGAAATGTTGCGGCCGTGTGTTGTTTAAGCTCAAAACTGCGAGCAATCGCCTCAGTTAATCGCAGAAGCTGATGGGTTGTAGAGATGTCTGCGAAAACCAAATTGTTATAGTGATTTAGTATACAGCTACTTTAGTATAAAGCTACTAAGATACGAGGGATATCCAGGAAGTAACGACTGTTTGCGCATTTCCGCTGTGTAGATCACTATGGGGCTTCTGTCTTAGGTCGAATGGTTTTATCCACATCTTTTCTGAGTGTTGTATGAACGCCAGTCGAAACAAGTTGTTACTGCGCATTCTGTGATTTTTCGAAATGAACTGTGTGATACAAAGTTCCAACCACTGTTAGGTATGAGATGTTATTTGATTTTTTCATGATCGTAAGTTGAAACCTGCAGAGGTTTACCGTCAACTAGAAGAAGTGTATGGCGATACAGTAATGAGCTAAAGAAATGTGAGAAAGTCGTGTGAAATGTTCAACAATGGACGAAGAAACGTGAAGGACGAAACTCAACCCGACTTCCGGCGCTCATCACAGATGATTTGAAGAATCAAATGAATAACAAAATGGTGCAGGGCAGACACATAACCCTGGACGAGTTAGATATTTCTTTCCCTTATGTTTCTTGTTCTTTGCTTGGAGACCTGTGTTCCGACACCTTGATTTAATGGACTGGCGGCAGCCTACTGCAGCACATGAATTTTAAAGCTCATGGGCAGATATAACAAATGCTTAAATAGAAGGACGGACCGTTTGTGTCTAAAAATTAAAAAAATATATTTTGTTAAAAACAGTATGTTACTAACAAAAAGTTTGAATTGTGTATGTGACATGCTGTTTTTAACAAAATATTTGCTTAACATTTTAGAGACAAACGGTCTTTAAATCTGGATTACCCTCGTAAATAGTTACAATGTGTTGCGTTAGTATAATTACTTTTTAAGAAAGAAAAAAAAAGAATTAGAGTTTGAAGCAGAAGAGAATCTATACTATTAAGGTTAGAATGTGCTACAATTTTCCAGATGTAAGTGGTGAAATGATTCATTCATTTAAAGCTTTAAAAAGGTATTTTCACCCCCTTAATGTTTCTCTATCATCCTTATCAGTACCGAGCCCTTAAATAAGCATTAGGAAAGGCATCGAAACCGTCGTGAAACGTGATGTAGAGGCGCTAACCTCTTCTGTGAAATAGTTTGCCGTACATGAAAAAAAGTTTATTCCCCAATCCGTTAAACAACCTCCTCTGCTCTTTTTCACGAAACGAGAATCTCTAGGCAAACACAGGAGATTTCTGTCACGTGCAGCTTGCGTTACGCGAGACCAAAAAACTTCTAAGCAATTCAGTTTCGTGGCTGTAAGCATAATTAATTTTCTCATCTGGAAATAATTCCTCACGAAAACGGCATTACCATTGCCTACAAAAATGTTAACTACTGTGGCCGAATGGGCAAAGTCCACAAAAAGAAGTTATTATTCAAAATAGAATATGGACAAACGATTTCACAGAATTTGTACATAACAGAATGCATCATTTGAGAGTTATAGTATTCATGGTTTTATAGAATGAGGAAGTTCGGGTGTAAAGCAATTTTTCAATTATATTTAACTTCTGAAAAAATGGAAAGACTCTTGGCGATTCACCAGAACAATAATTATAAGAATATTTTTCGACGATAAGTTTCTTTTATCCACTTCCCGTTCATGCTATCATACGGAAGTTTATATTTCTGCACTCCGTGGGTTTCAAAATTATATCGCAGATGTTAATAAAATATATTTAATCCTCTAACTAATATATATCTACATATATGTATAATAAATATAATGTGTATGCGTGTTATATTGCAGACAGGCGATATAATCATATTTGATAGTTGAAGTTTACCATTTAAATATTACCGTCTCTACTTTCCTTTAGTTGTTAACAATTAATCCATATAGCATTTAAATGAAGCTTTTTCGACGCAAGTAGCCATCTCATCTTCACTTGTTTACTAACTTGTCAACACTACCAGGCCTGACTAATTGATCACCAGTTAGCAGAGGCTATCGGTCGACCTTGTTACTGCTTTTGAAAAGCTGACAATCATTCTATTTCATGTAAATGTTTCTATTATTCACTATAGTCGAAAAAATTATATAAAATACACATGCTCTAAGTGTTTTGCAGAAACTCGGAAGTGAAAATACTCGACTTCATATCGTATTCTGAAACTTCTTCCTCGTTCTGCAAAGATGCGCTTCTCGCACATGTATCATAATATACTATTCCCTACCACTTCGGTTTACTGTACCACACCTGTGCATATCGTACATGTGTCTTGTGATACTGATAATAGACTAAGGTTCCCGGACAGGTTAGCAACCAATGCATGTGCAACCTTACTATAGAGTTCCGTAAACCTAGTACTCTAGGTGCAAACAAAGACACCAAAGTGCTGCCTTATTTACTACTGTAAACAGTACAGTCTAGTGATGGTGGAAAATGAAGTAGGACACATACAGCCTGAGACAAAATAAATGAACAACTGCCAGAGAGAGAAGTTCGATTCGGAAAACCTCGGAAGCATTCGCTGACGCTGCGTTCACAATACACGATTTAATACCATCCTGCGTTCATTTCAAAGTTATGCAATAATTAGGAAGATGGCGTTTAGTTTAGTTGAATGCATGGTAGCCGAGCGGTGAAACGTATGGGGCCTTGTAAGTGCAGCAACCTAGGTTCGAATACTTGGGGTAAACGATCTTCTATTATTAAAATTTTAATTTGTTAAATATATGGTAATGCGGTATGTTTACCATTCATTAGATATCCATTAATTTTAAGACATTCATGCATAAAAACACAAATAAATTACTCTTTTCCTTTTCAAAATAAGTGCCATATGAGTAAGAATTCTAAAGTGAATTCCATGGTGCATGGAAATAGTATGAAATTTTAAGGACAGCGTATAGCATCCAGTTCTTAAAGATTTGACTATCGCTATCCTCTTTGTATCTATAATGGAATGAGTATGTAGCTATTTCTGTAAATGTTTATTTGGATTAAAATGTAGTAGATAGAAAAATATGCTTTATTGAGAATAATTTGTATACCCACTGATAAAAATAGAGGATAGAGAAACTCTGTAAATGTATCACATCGGATTTTTCATTTAGGACTATAATATTTGCTTATTTCTTATTTAGTTTGAAAACGAAAAGGAGAGTGTTTCAATTTTTATGTGTGAGCATAAAACCAAATAAGCCTTAGCAATTGGAAATTAGATTATAGTATACGTAATAAACATTGCGTTTTTCTGGAAAAAATTACAATTATGCTCGTGATACGAACCTCGGTAGGCCTGATTATGGCGTACCAACTTATAGCCGCTCGGCTGTCAGGGCATATTTAGTAGATGTGACTCAATATGAAAGGTGACAATAGAATGAAGCTAGAAGCATACGTCCCGAGACAACATTGTGAAGCGCCTGCGGCAGCGATTTGGACTTAGACGAATACACGATTAGAGAGTCTGCTCATTTGTGGGGGGTTGTTTTGTCTTAGGGTGTACATCAGAATGAGGGACAGAAGTGTATTGTACCTCTAGTCACGAAGCGGATTGTACACGGCCTCACAGGTAAACAAAACCCCAATGCGCCACCTCACTCCACCATACTCGATGCACAGTATATTCATTCTTAAGTTGTCCCGGTTCCTTAACCTGCTGATTAGCTTGCTCGATATTAGAGTAAAATTCCAGTCGAGCGCATGGAGAAGAAAAGTATCAATCTGATTCGCAATTCCTTGTCTTCAAAATGTGCCTAACCCAAAAAGGAAACCTATAGTCGTACTACTTTTTAACCTCCATAAATATATGGAAACATATTTAAACTAAGCGAAATCAAAGCCTATGTTTAATAGTATGGAATGAGTTCTTCTGAAGCAAAAGCTTACTGAGTTTATTGATTTCTGCTTATATTATATATCCATAAAGCACATACTTCAAAGCATTAGTGTTGTAGATGTGAATAATAAAGAACGGTTGGGAAGTTATAACCTCTGTAGTGTAATTTATACCGTTCAAAGCTTTTTATGGTCATCCTGGGCGCAGTCAGAAAACGTCGATGGACAGGTTGGGAGGAACAGGCTTACTAAGCTATCTAGGAGAAACAAACAGAAGTTCGTAACGTACCCAAGTAGCCTATTATGTCCGCATCCCCAATGGCTTACCACGTATAACCATTACAGCCTTATCGTTACAAAGTTTCATCTCCCCAAGTGTTCTCTGTGGGCTAAAGGCTGATCGAACATGACACCAAATATCAGTTAGTTCCTAAGTACTGTACTGCACTGCACGGGCATGGGACATTTCAGTTGGTTTCGCTCTCTGGAGAATATGAAACTGGATATGCCCGAAATATCTGTTTCTATCGCTTGCCATTTAACATTTTTGCTATCGAGAACTAATAAAAAACCTAATGTGTTACATTCACATGGCTTTCTCTATCCACTATCACTTATTTCCATATAGCTTCGACAACTAATTTTCCAAATTCTTATTTTTCTTTCTGCTTCTTGTTATCGAGATAAATGTTTGCAGAATTAGTTTCATTGTACATTTCCTAGTCGGTACAAAGGGGATGCAGGAAACCGAAGCGATAGTCAAATGTTTAAATGCGGGTCGCTCTTTCCATAATATCGTGAGTAACAGCTGAGAGGCGACAGTACTACAAAAAAGTATTGAAAAATTCAAACCAATAAGAGCAAATATATCGGAAATGGCTGATGCAATAATAAAATTTGTTTGAAATAAACTGTATGTTTTAAATAGATCTGCATTTTTGGTGTAGGTAGCGCGTTTTGTCTATCTCTTATGGTTTACCCGACATACAGTTATACAAAATTCCTTCTGAATGACCAGAGCTCCATAGGATATTCCCAGAAAATTCAAGATACACCTTTTATTTGTCATCTAAATATCTTAAATATGTGAAATTTTAATCCAAATCCTTAGAGCCACTTTTGAGAAAATAAAAAAATTCTAAAAACGTTCCATGTAAAGGGTAGTTTAGGATGGGGATTTTCTTGAAAATCTTCTGGTCGCATCTTTGGAAAATACTAAACTTAAATATAAAGTTTGGTATTTATCGGACTTTTAGCTTTTGACTGTTCACAGACATACAGGCAAATGGTTTTCTGGATTCGGGGACCTCAAAACATGTCTTTCCATAACTACAAGGCACGTGGTAGAAAAAGTAAATTTACCAGGTGAGTCAGCTGCCTATAGGTATTTATTCGTATCTATGCAATCCGCAGTTTATCGTCTAATCTGAAAACATTGACCCTTTTAGCAAACAAACTGTTATTGTAGCTCTGCCCTTCTATTCGGTACTATACGTAACCACTATTAATGATTGAAGGCCTGAATGAGCCAAGGAGTTGCGAAAGGCTAAAAAAAACGGCTCTTCATGGATATAATGCTTACAAGGAGGTACAGGAGTGTGCTCCCGAAGAGCGACTTACAGGCCGTGGGCGCTGGCAGAGGGGTTAGCTGCCGGAATGTAGTGAAACGAAGGTTCGAATCTATTAGTTACATGAAATTTTTTTCTTTCTCCTTGTGTTTATTTTCTATATTTTAGTATATCAATCTATTTATTTCTGTTATTGGCTCTCCTGTGAGCCAAAGACACAAGAATTATAATCAGATAATAATTGTGGATCATGTTTACCCTAATAGTCTGTACCGTATCTGGTGTTGTAAATCGTGTTACGTAGTTAGCTTTCATTCTTTTGGGCGCATGTCGACGCTGTTATATCCCACGGTTTTTGTTTTATATTTAAACCTTAATTTTACTTGTTCTACTTGCAAAGGAGTTGTAAATTTGATAAGTTCACAGGTAAACAGAATAATAAATTGTTTAAGAGCGTGGATTTCATCAAAGAAGTAAATGTTCAAAATGACGATCCCCTTCATCAATGCACATTTTTGTACGTTGCCGGAGAGACCTACTTGCATGCCGTAACATGCGCGGTGTAATCTTCCTGCATTCTTCAAGTATAAGTGCCCGTAGATGATTTGAGCTTTGCGGTTCTTCAGCGTAGACCCGTTCCTTTAAGGGCGCTGATGACCTTAGCTGTTTAGCGCCCTTAAACCGCATCTCATCATCATCACCCGTTCCTTTAAATGATCCCACAGAAAGAAATCCAGTGTGGCGAGATCAGGTGATCTAGGGGGCCATGCAATTAGGCCCCCTCGCCCAATCCGTTTTTGGGATATGTTCTATGTAAGTGATTCCTTACAATCATTGACCAGCGTGGTGGAGTTCCATTCTGCTGGATCCACATTCCTGTCCTTTTCACTAGTGGCACATCTTCTAGTAGCAATGGCAATTCTTGTAGAAATGCAAGGTACCGTGGTCCTGTGAGGTTTCTTTAAAAAACTGCGGTCCAATTAGCTGGTCGCCTAATATTCCGCACCAGACGTTGATGATATACTCGGGAATGCAGCTTCTCACATCCAGTGAGGATTGCCTATACTCCAGTAGTGCATGTTATGGCGGTGAACAGTTGCGTTATTGTGGAATGTGCCCTCATCACTGAAGAGAGCATTTCCTAAAAACTCTGCATCCATTTGCGCTCGCTGCTATAGCTACTGTGCCTGCATCACTCGCGCTTGAAAGTCGCGTCCATGGAGAACCTGGTGTAGTTGTAGATGGTTACGGATGATATTTATTACGGTGCAACATGCGCATCACTGAGGACCGACTTAGACTTATGTACAGATCTTGTGCTATAGCCCTTTAAGTGGTATGTGGATTGTGTTCCATTGCGTGTCGCACAGCTTCTCCATTGCCACCGATTACTGGAGCATCGCGAGCAGGTGGTGCTCTTCCAAATCATCCTGTTTGACGAAGGCGTCTTTCAACCCTTCAAAAAGTGTCTGCAGTAGGTGCCCTCCTTCCTGGAAGCCGTTTTACATATAGGCGCTTTGCTGACAGTGCATTACACCTTGTTTCTCCATAGGCTAACAGCATGTAAACATACTCGTCGTTAGTAGATATACATTAAGGCAGCAGCCGTGTCTCGTAGAAAGATTTCAAATACTCAGTAGATAGTGAAGAGTTTATTCACGCCAAGCATTGTACAGGCGCAAATAGCTAAAGCCACTTTGCATGTGTGAAGTGTTTTAAATTTGTTTGAATGGGTCAAGCATAATACCGAGCATAATACATTGCATACTACGAAGTATAAATATACACCTGTCAGTGGAAACATGACGATTATTCTATTTTGTACATACTTCTTATAATGTTATTAAAAATGTTCTTTGTATTATAATATCAAATTATAGGACCAAAGAGATAAATCAAAAGGTAATAAAAAGTTTAAGTGAACACGAAGGATTTGAAACGGAATTGAAGGTGCACAGTGTTAAAGCAACCATGAAAATACCATTCGACCAATGCTACCTTCAACCTCGGATACCTTTACGAATAAATAATTGCAGAACTCAGACCCCACCTCGAATCTTTACACGCTTTTTGCAGCTTCATGCAGTGTTTGGAGCTCGTTTTGGTAGCTTTAACTCAAATAAACAAACTGCATCAGCCATTTCAATTACTGTAGGAATAAAAATATGCCATAGTCTGTGACAGAAGCGAAATTATCTACCTAATACTTAGCATTTTTTGACAAGGCTCTACAACGAACCTTTGTTGGCTGACGGCTTAAATCCAATTGGTCGCACTGCGTAGATCCGACCTTTGTTTTTAAATTGCTTTGTCAACCGATGCATATGATAAGTTGTTCCTTCAGAGGCGTTTTCAAAGGTTTGTATGAATGTATGCAAAGGGATAAAAGTTTGTAAAATCAGCTAAAAGTGCTATTGCAGCTCCAAGTGTCAGGGTGGGATGTTTTTGGCATCGACATACATGGCGATTGCATTCTGTGCCGTAAAACACTTATGCACCGAGTTATCTATCCCTCCTCTATAACGTGTTACGAAATCAACCATTAGAAGGCATTCAAGAAAGGTGTAAGTCAAACATGTCGCTTAGCACGTTGCATAAATTCAAAAATAAATAGGAGCAGCTGACTCACCTGATTATTTAGGTGCAGTTACTGGCGTAATTTAGATGCTACTCATGCTCATTCATATGTCATTTTGAGCGGAAATCAAATAAATATGAGCATTTTTTGAGATACAAAATTTTCATTAACTTTTAAAGACTTGCTTAAAGTAATCTTTTGTCAACTAAATATTATTTCCGGTAAATGTCACCAGAAAGGTTAACACATTTAATCCATAAATAAGACTGGGACATTGGGACCTTGAGTGCATAAGGGACCATAAACAATTTTTGATTGTTTTTAATAAGGCTGTCAATCACCAGGATTATACCAGCGCCGTCAGTGTGCCAGAATTTCGTCCCAGAGGAGTTCTTTTACGTGCCAGTAAATCTACTGATAAGGGGCCGTCGCTGTTAAGCACACTTAAAAACCATCGGTTTGAACACGGACATTGGGATCAGAAGGCCTGAGGGAGCGGTATTCAATGTCAACAAATACTTCCTACCCCACAAAATACTGTCACCGAGTACACATGTGATAGCTTTTCTTACGTTATACACGTACCCCAGTTGACCACAGGGCACACCGGGTCCTAAGTTCCGAGCCTTACACCTAAGCGTGATTCAAGATTAATAACTTGCCATTAATTTATACTATGAAACACTCTAAACACGTGATCCACAACGTTGAATTCTACAGCTGGATTATCATGTAATTTCATAAACATAGGTTGATTATTTCACTGAGGTATATTACGACCGCACTTTATGGACGAATAGCGTTTAAGTATATCTAGATGTCAACAATCCCTAGTTTCTTATAGGGTAATATTACAACCAAAGATCTCATACTCATGCGATAATTATCCCTTCATGTTTAAAAACATCTTTATGCAGTGAATAATCCGCCATTTACTTCTGATTTTGAAAAATTCAAATAAAAATGGCAGCTTTAAGATTTATTTAGTTTCATACACTTTATTGACTTGTTTTAAAAACAAATGCTGCGCCTTTAGAGGATCTGAACTTTTATTCTCTAGTTGTAAAGCTTTTATTTTGGTTTTCAGGTTAGGCATTGTTTCATTATTCGAAATTGGTATTGAGGATAGCATAAGCCACTTTGGTGTTTTAATAGGTAGAAATAAGTGGAATTGTATTTATGTTAGAATAACGCCATTAATTATACCAGTTTTATAAGTTAAATAATAGTAACAAACATCATTCAAGGTTCTGAATCTCAAAATTTCGACAATCTCAAATTCTATCGTAATGTTAACTTAAAGACTGCATTAAATGACAAAATTAAAATAAATTAAAATACTGTTCTGTAGGAGAAAACACGCTTTTAGTATTTGGGGAAGTTTTTGAGAGCAAAGACCAGATCCGCAGTACCATTGTTGTTTGCTAAGGGACTCGGGTTAGATCCCTGATGTGAATTGAAGCTGATGAAGCCCTTGATGATTAACTAAGGAGCTACTTGAAGGTAAAGTAACAACTACTGGTCTAGTGAGCCGCATTTAATTAAACAACATTGCTTTTATGGTAAAACAAACACTGAAAGAAATTTATTGGCATCATATTTAAGATATTGTTTACAAAGGGTTGAGTTAATTAAAATTCGAACGAAAAACACTACTGGGGTACCTCAAGGCTCTGTGCTGTGTCCCTTTTTATTTACAGTTTTTATAAATGATTTCGATTTAAATTTACCCTCTCATTCGGTCTTGTATGTCGATGACACAGCTCTCAATGCAACAGGGAAAAATAGAATAGATATAAAACCCAACCTAAAAGATAGCACTTTCAGCCAGGATAATCATGTGTTTTATCTGTAAATGATTAGCAAGAGTTATGTATATGTTAAGAAATTTAAAATCAACTGTTTCGTGTTCTATGTTACTAATGGCATATAATGTCTTTTTCCATTCAATTACAAATTATAGAATCAGACACTGGGGTAACTCTTCCTCTGCAGCAAAAGCATTTGTACGACAACAAAGAGACAATACGTCGTACTCAAGGGCATTCCAATAAAGATTCACGTAGTAAAGTTTCAAAGTGTTACACATTATGGCTGTATCGTCCCATTATATTGTAAGAAACGAGAACTCCAATCACTGCGAAACGCACTTTATTTATCACTAAATACTCAGCGTAGCACAAAGGTTACACTTGAGTCACCTCTGGTAGACATTCGGAACACAACACAACTGATCCGTCGAAGCACAATTTCCAACTGCACTGTCCGCTGTCCACTTTTCACTCCGTCACTTCTTCTAACAGAACGGAACTCAAATTTGGGCAAGAGCAGCCCCTTGTACAGGCCTCGCATACTAAGCGGAAGCTCTAGAAAGAGAGGCTAATAGAACATGCCGAAGGGAATGCTCTCGAACAGGTAAGCGGCACACGATGGCTATTGTTCTGTAATAGCTACTGTTCCGCGCTGCCTGTTCTTCCCACGGCCGGTCAAAAGCTCCCTCCAGGTGCCGGTCCGAGAGACACTTAACTGTGGCCCGCAGGTAGCCTCGCGCTCGTAATCACACTGCTCCCTCTCCTCTGGGTTGGTCGGCCCGACCACAGCGGGCGAAACGATCCAGGTGTACCACGAGCATCTCTCTTTGAGACAGCCTCTGGAAAGGATAGACTGCATCGTTAATCTTCTTCACTATGCGGTACGGTCCTTGCCGTGGCTGCTGAAGCTTGAGGCATCGGCCCTTGGTCCGAGTTGGGCGATACAACCTCACCAGATCAACCTACTGGAAATTTTGCCTGTTGGCTTGCCGATCGTAACGAGTCTTATTCGGTCACTTGCCACATGGATGTATTGACGGGCCATCTTGTGGAAGACGGTCTACGAGGTCCCTTGACCGCTGACCTCACAAGCGCGTCCTCACAGATAGCTCCAGTCTTATGAGCACACCGTATCTTCGTCAGGGCTAACCTGCAGATCTCAGGATTTCCGTTGGGGATCCGGAGCTTCACCTTGTCCCGGTCGATTCACAAGACTCTTTTGCCGACGTCTACCATCGCGTCGTTAGCCATGAGGGCATGCAAAACCAATATCACATTCTCAGCGACCTCCGCGACAAACACCCACAGTCTCATGATGGCAGAGACTCTCCGCCCCAGGGTCAACACCGAAAAGGGCCTCCTTCTTCAAAGGCGAATTGTCGCTCGATGCCGACACTATCTGGTAGGATCGATCTGGTTTTCTTGATGACAAGCTCTTCGCCACATCGGGTCTGATTAGTACGGTCACGGCTGCACTCGTGTCCTTTAGTATTCGGCGCATTTTTCGTTTAATCCAAAAGTTCGCGACAAGGCCGCCTTCCATTCTTCTGTCCAAGGCACACAACGTTACTCGAGGAAGTGGCGATGACGGCTCCGATGTGCCCCTCTCCACCTCTGTGGTTCTCCTTATTCGTTCCCTGCCTGCTCATCGACTTGATTGTACACAGCTCTTCACTTGGTGTTCTAGCTGGTCACACCCCAACACACTCCACTTGACGCTCGTTGACTTGTCTGTGGACAGCCCCTCAGTAGGTGTCCTGGCTAGCTACATTCCCAACAAGCATCACTTGAAGATCTTCACCGACATCCCTGGTTTGATACTCTGTCCCCATCGTATCGAATGCTCCTCGTCTTCGGGGTAGGTGCAGCTGTTACCTTGGCCGCCTCCGTCTTCAACGCGGCTTTAGCGCTTTGGAATGGTCTGCAGTCGCCGAGCATCAGGCGCTGTCGTATTCTGGCGTCATACACTCCGTCGACAAAGCAATAGGTAGCTTCCTGGGACACGAAACTGGGGACGAAACCACGTACTCGCCTCTCGACCTTCAAGTCCTTAAGCCTTCCGCTAAGCATTTCTTCCACCATGGCGTTCAGTTCCTTGGAGCTGCTGTCGACTCTTCCATCCGGGACTCCAAGCCGTTTCTTGAAGTCCTACGTGTCGTTAACGCGTTGGCCAAGGTCTTTCAGCCTTCCCCGAGCTCCTCAACGTCCTTCTTCACGCCGGCCAGTTGTTCCTAAACTTAGGTAGATAACTCTCTTCATCTTGGACATTTCTTTCTGTATTTTCTCCATTCTGGAGTTCAATTTCTCCTCCCATCAATCTCCATTGCGGATTCTATTTTGCCCTTTATCTTCTCCATTACGAAATTCATTGTGGTTATTTCACTTCCCTTATTGTCCATGTTCTCCATCCCGGGTTCTATTTTCATGTCCATCTTCTCCATTTTGGTCAATAATGTTTTAAGCATTACCTCCATCAATGCTTTTACATTGCAATCCTGACACCAATGTAACAAATGCAAATACCAGTCACCGAGAAACACACTTTATTTATCACTAGGTACTCAGCGTAAAAGTTACACTTGAGTCACTTTTGTTAGACAAAAGGAACACAACACAACTGATCGGTTGAATCACAACAGAACTGCTGAATCATGATTCACAACTGCATTGTCCACTTCACTTCGTCACTTCTTCTAACAGAACTGAACTCAACTCTGGACAAGAGCAGCCCCTTATATTGGCCTCGCATACAATGCGGAAGCTCTAGAAAGAGAGGCTACTAGAACATGAAGAAAGGGATGTTTTCGAACAGGTAAGCGGTACACAATGGCTATTGTTCCGCACTAGTTATTGTTCCGTGCTGCCTATTTTACGGACAGCCGGTCAAAAGCCCCGCCCAGGTGCCGGGCTGAAAGACACCTCGCGTAACGCCCTGCAGGTAGCTTCGCGCGTGCGGTTCATAATATTTATAGCAATTTAACATATGTTAAACAAAACAGACATTAATTTAAAGAACGCTTACATTATCATAATTACGAAACGAGAATAGAAATTATGTGAAATTAAATCTATATAGGTTAGCTGACACTATGAACAGTCAGAAGTACCTTCAGTTCAAATTGTATAATACCTTGCCTGAATCTATTAGGGAATTGCCCACTAACATTTTTATGAAATTCGTGTTTAGATGGATACAGACTCAAGCATTTTATAGTTTAAAGGAATTTATGTTAAAAAATTACACGTATCGACCTGTTTTAATGTTAGTACATATCTATCTATTTTTATGCATGTACAGTTTTGTTACTTTCTCTACCACGTATATAGTAGGTAGAGAAGGTATTATAATCCACCCAAAAATTTCGATAACGAGATTTTACCGAAATACATGTTTTGAGGCACCCTTAATAAAAAAAAGCATTTTTAGGTGTGTGCTTGTGCATGTCTGTGAACAGCATAATTCAAAAACGAAAAGTCGGACGAATACTAAACTTGGTATTTAGGCTCAGTGCCTTCAAAAAATGCGACAGGAGGATTTTCAAGAAAACCTCCCGCACCAAACTACCCTTTACATGGAACATTTTTCGAACTTTTTTATTGTATAAAGTTGGCTCGAACGATTTTGATTAAAATATCACATATTAAACATATTTATATGACAATTATATGCATATCTTGAATTTTCTGGGAATAGTCTGTGAAGTCCTCTTCATTCGGAAGGAATTTTGTACGATCTTGTATAACTGTTACACGCTAAGCGATAGACGAAAACGTATTAAACAAAAAATTTAGATCTATTTAAAACACACAATTAATTTCAAATAATTTTTTTTTATTTTGTGGCATAATCCATTTCTAAGATATCCGTTAGTAATGGTTGGAATTGTTCATAACTTGTACATTCTGTTGAAGACCTGTGAACATTCAGTTGTTCCTCGCGATAGCATAGAAACAGTATGGAATTTTAAGGCCACATATAGCGCCCAGTTCTAAAACGTTCCCTTTGTATCTATAACCAAATGTGTAATGTAGGTATTTCTTCAAAGGCTTTTTGAATTAAAATGAATCAAATAGAAACATAAGCTTTTGTAAGAATAGTTTGTATAATGACTAATAAACGATAGAAAGCAGAGAAACTCATGGAATGTATCACATCAGGATTTTTTTGTTGTTATTGGATAATAACCATTCAATACTCTATATGATTAATGGTTTAAAACAATAAATTTAAATTTGAAATTGAAATAGCCACAGAAACTCGACGTACTAATCATGTGCATCTCTAATACTGTCGTATTGCTGTGCTGACGAAGGCAACTGAAGCAATGGTCGTATGGTAGGCTTGGCCCACTATGGAATGTCTCGCCGTGGAGAGCATTTTGATAACGTAATCCCAAATTATCGGAGCTTAAATACCTATATCGCTATTTAATACACCTCTGTAACCACCGAGTTGAAACATAGAATAAACTATGTATAAAAGCAGATGAAATGATTGTATTAGGAAAATTGGGGAATGTTTAGCAATGACATTTGACCCTCCTCTTCGCTAACGATCAAAACATCGGCCCTGCGAAGTCCATGCCCCCAATACGAATTATCGATATGCCGATTGGAAAATTCTCAACAACCTCTACCCGGTGGAATAGGAATAGATGTCTTCCTCTTAGGAGGCGATTCTCTGTACAAAGATCGACGAAACTTTCCAATATCATTTTAGTCTCCTGCCGCTTATTTCAACACAAAATAAGTTTTCCGTACTTTCTCGCGTTGTAATTACAATATGGCACGACTAAAGCAAATCTCACTTAAGTATGTATGATAATACCAAGGTGTATATATAATACTGATAGTGTCTGAGGCTCGCATTCAGGAGGTTACGGGTTCGATTACCGTTGGGCCGGCCACCCTGTCCTTGGGTTTTATCCTGGTTTTCTCCAGATGGTAAGCGAATTTTGTTTTGAGTTTTTACCACGAATTTTCCTGTCGCTCATTTCCTCTCATTTTATTACATTTCGTTTATGTAGGGTTGCAGGACCTGACACACGACACAGATAGCCGAGGTCGTTAAGATACGGACTCGTGATTGGGAGGTCTGCGTTTGATTTCCCGCCAGGACCGTCCTCCCTGAGACTTTTTTCAGGTTTTCCTTGGCCGTCATAAGTGGAAAATGCCGGGGATACCCCAAATTATCGTTTCAGTTCATATATCATGTGTCCACCGCCTTTGGAGCCGCACGTAGTAAGAACGGACGTTAAACACTACGAAAAGCGTCCTGACACGGCAGCTGCATGTTTGTGGCGCAAGCAGTAGATGTGCTTTATGGAGATAACTCTTACTTCGCTAGCATGGAACTTTCTGCCCTTTCCGCCCAGATAGGGGCGCATCGAAGAGACGTCTGGGAACGCTCAACCTGGAAACGTTAGGTAAGCCCACTGTGACTACCGCTATCAGATCTGGACACCCTTCGTACTCTCTCGCGTCATCCTTTCCTTCCGGTGGTTTAGCAGGCGCAATAGGCCAAGACTTGACCGCAGTACTGAAATCCTCTAAGTAAATGATGGAAGAGCAACTGATCTACATTTTCTTAACTTCATTTCCTTCCTTAAGCGCCTCGTTTCACCAGAGTTATGGTTTTATGTAACTCATAATTTACTCTAAGTTACGATCTTACAAGAGCAGGTGAATAACTGTTCACACACACGCCTCCGACTGGTATTTTATCTCTCACCCGCTCGCTTATCACGTAATCGTCTCTTCGGTATCAACATGGTTAACAGCAGGGTACTGTGCTTTTATTGAGAGTTGAAGTAAAAATTAGGTAGTTGAGTTAACAGTCTTGATTATTAAATGTTTAAATACTTCATTATATTGCATTTCCTTAAATTGTTAAGTAATGTCCCGTTCACTTTATTCGTTCTTGCTGAATTCTTCGATAAGGACCGGAATGTTTTTAACTGATAGATAAATACACTTTATCGGTTTAGATTTTACCTTAAGTGCATAATAATTATAACTTTAAGTTAAAGCGTTCCGTTTTACTCTCTTATTTAAATTTAAACAGGTATTGATAACTTAGTAAAAGCCATCGGGCAGGAAGACCGTGGTCTATTATAAGGGTATTCACATTTGACGTTTCGGTTTGCTCTTTGGTTGCCATCTTTAAAGGATAAGATGCCGGGCAGCTTAACAACGACTGCCAACAAGGAGGCAAACATTTCACAATTTATACCTCAAGCAAAGGTGGGAAGTGGCTTGTGATTGGTGGGTCTGCAATGGCGTGCCGTAGACCAAGGCCTTCCAGCCCGGAAGCTTTTAACAATGTATCAATTAATTCCGGTGTTTAGAGCCTTCACACGTATTTAAAGAAGTATGTCTCGGTATTAGTTCCTTTCATTAAAAATGTCGCTGAAAATACACGAAATGATTATCTTGGGAGTTAATGTTATTCCCATAATACAACAGCAACTTCGCAGCATCGGTAAAAGAGCGCACATCTATCTGTGACGAATCTGGCCTTACCCGTAAAATATTATTTAGCCACCCGCCGGCGAGAGAAAGCGCGCTGTTTTTCCAAAACGACTCAGCGTTTCATATAGGTCTTCTATAAATCTATGAAAGATACAACAAAGGTACTCATAAAATATTTCATTGTACTCATCGAGATCCATCTGTGGTTTAAAACATCATTTACCTTACTCCCAGTATATCAATTTGTCGCGGTAATCTGTTCGTGTTATCTTATTTGCTGGGCGCCTGTTATTATTTTAAGATTTGGGTGCTTTGTCCTCCGGCTAGCTATTATTACTCAGTCGTGCAAATATCTCTGAGCAGGGCGTGTAAACGGAAAGGAGTTGTTACTAAACGATCACACTGATAAAAGAATTTATTTTCACACATTTATTGCCGTCACACTTAATTAATAGTTCACATCTTTAATCTTTATACACGCTTGACTGAAACTGTTATACTTCCGAATGTAATTACTGTCGTATTAGTTGCCGCGTACTTCACATTTTGTAACTAACTTTACGACGCGAGAGATTCTTCCAAACTGTATGATGTGCACATCACGATAGATTCTTCAAGACTGCGCGACGTGTACCTCGTGAATGATTCCATAGAACTGCGTGAAACATGCTTATAACTCGAGAATATATACTCCTTCACCTCGAAATGCCTAAACATTATAATAGAGCTACTATTGGTTACCAAATCGCGCCAACATTAGCGTCTGTTTTGTCAGCCAATCACAATTACTAACACATATGCTCAAGGGAAGATATTCCCTCCATTTCTAAAGAAAGGCACGCTACCCTGACGTCATTTGTTTGTGTGTTCTTAGTGATAAACAACTCACCCCATCGGTTCATTGTTACCCACTTCTATTGTCAGTTTCAGTGAGGCCGTGTAAACTTATTTCCTAACAATGCTTATGGCTAACAAACATCTAAAATCATTGTCATACAATAATGTTAATCTACACTACAATCACTTTGGCATTCACAGTGTTGTGATATAAAATACTGCCTCAAATTGGAATGCTCCGTTTTCTTCCGTGGTCGTGAACCGTGTTATGGTTTGGTTTGATTTATTACCACTTGCCACATCTCCTTTTAGCATTTAATTTGGATTTTCACTTCTTAAAAGGAAACCACCCGTGTTTGTATCGTTATATATTGAATGAAATCTGTGATCAATGGACAAAGGAAGTCGGCATGGCCGAGACACCAACACATAGCCACAGTTTGGATGAAATATATAGCAGCAGAAAGCTGCCACCCTATTGAGCATTCTTAATTTCGAAATTGTATGTTGACAGAAAGCTACTGAGGGCGGTTTTCAGTGTCAAAGCTGCAGTGTACTCCTAGGAAGCACATAGTGGCGATAAATATATTCCAAAGCTCCAAACTACAACGGGTGTCCTTGAAAGTAAAATGAGCATATGTTGCATGTACTGACTGTACTTAACATTACAACTCACTAGGATTGTTAAACACTTAAAATGTTTGCTGAAGAACTATAAAGCTGCTGGACACCCAACCGTGCAAAAGGATACGGGCGGCATTTAGACTTGAGTGAAACAAAGCGCTACCAGTGTGCAAAACTAGGGAGGCGTAAAATTTATTAGAGACATTCATATCTGAAAATCCAGTTTTACTACGAATCCATTCCAAAATTATGCGTCTCTTCTTCTAAAGAATACTAAAACATACGTTTTTAAAAGTGTTCGCAACCTTAAATCTCTTTAAGAGGTGGTGTTATTAACACAAAAGAAATAGCAAATAAAACCATAATGATGAATCGTGGTGCTAACTATGGGAAGAAGCGAATGGGAGAAGAACATAACCCAAAATGCAGCACCATCATCTACAGGTCACCATTTCCATCTGTTTTTCGGTTCTGTTTCTACTTCACGCATGTTAACAGCTGTTGCTCTGAGTTTATGCTTGTCCTCTTAATAATCTATATTTATGACCGACTCTAATCTTGGATAGAGATATGAGTTTACATTTCGCTGTTTACCCAATAAAGTCCCCATATTTGTATGCATTTTGTAAAGGTATTTCCTACCTCGTTTATATTTGACCAGCTCTGCTGAATATTAACATGGCTCCTCTTGGCTTTCTGTGTTACAGCACATGCATACACAGTGAGAGGGCATGCGGCAAGGAGGTGATGTGCGCCAATTCGGCGGCACGGGATTTGTAGGAATAGTCCCGGGTTCGATACTAGCTCAGGTTCTTGCATGAATCTTGGATCTAGGTTGTGGTGCATAACACGACTGGTTTTCCGTCATCCTATGTATCTTATTCCTAATGGAGCCTCGCCACTCACACGCATTTATTTTTCCCGAGCCGGCCCAATCAGGATCGCCTCGGCCTCCAAAGCCGAAACTGACATCCTCTGCGACTCAGACCTCGCGGCCCTCTAGGCCGAAGATGTTCTGTACTGCAACGCAGACCGCCGCCGTCTCGGCTCCTCGGGAGTCGAGCACACAGACGCCGCCATTAGCTGACCCGGCCACTCGGCCTTCTAGGCCGCAGATGGTCACCGCCACAACGCAGACGCCGCCAGCTACTGACCGGGCCTCTCCAAAGAAAGCAGCCCAGCGGCCAATCACCGCTACCTCTGCCTCTTCAACAACGGAGAACCCACCGACGCCACCAGCTGCCCGCCCGGCAACTGACCTGGGACGACAAACGACGCCGGCGCACTCCCGGATAGATGGACGCCACAGCGTCGTTATCTGTGGGGTGCCCAGAGACCTGCCACCTCATTATGTGCTGGAAGCGGCACGGCAACACTGGCACTCGGCAATACGGGCCTCACGCATCTCTTCTGCAAGAGGCCCAACATTGCTGGTCCGCCTGCATCTGGGAGCCGCATCGGACGTGGAAGCGGCCAAAGCCACAGGTCTGCCTCTACTTGGGAGGACCCTGCGCGCAGAGGCCACTAGAGGTGATCGTCCGGTGCCCTGCCGACGCTGTTGTGCCTTTGGGCACACAGCAGAAGCTTGCAACGCTGCGCCCAGATGCCACTACTGTGGGTCAGGCTCCCTTACGTCAGTCTGCTCCCATCACTACCTCAGACGACGCCGACGCTTCTGCGCCACCTGCTCCGGGAACACACATTTTACAGGGCAGGCACATTGCCCCCTGTATCCCCGGAGCAGACAAACTACAAGACCGACGACAACACCAGCAACTTCAACGACACCAGCATCGTCAACGACGCCAGCAACTACAGTGACACCAGCAACTTCAGACGGCCACCTGACGCAGCCCTCAGGGAGGGCTCAGCACCTGACCAGCGGCATCACCGACGAAGAGCACCATGGACTTCAACGCCTCCTGTCAGCCATACAGGCAGGCATACAGGACCTCACCTCACAACTGGCTGAGCTGAGCCGTGCAACCTTCACGCGCCTTTCGGCCGTGGAGGCCAAGCAGCGAACTTCAGCCAGGGTGATCACTGCTCTCACCAACAAGATCCACAAGCTTCAGGACGAAGATGGGGTTCTCGCGTCGGCCCAGCGCAAGCTGGGAAGAATCGAGTGTCACCTTGTCGAGCCCTACACCGACGGCAGCGACGACCGGTCCACGAGACTGGGCGCCCTCGGCGCCTCAGTCGAAGGGATTCGAGAGCTGCATACCAGCACCAGCAACTCCATCACCGAGAACTTCAAGGCGCTCAGCGCCAACTACGACCACCTGCAAGAAGGATACATCCTGATCCGGAACTTCCTTGAATCCCATGTGATGCCACACCCCTCCCAATCCTCTTCCCATCCTCATCCTCACCGTAAACCCAAACGCCATTAACACATTATCACCTGGAATACCAAACACCTTCTCCTTCACTTTGCTAGGGGGCAGGCTGGGCCTCGGTCAAGCCTGTCTCCTAGCAAACATCCTTACTCCACTGGCGACCGCACTGCGGCCCAGTTTTAACCATCACCTCGGACTGCGCGGGTGCTTTAGGCGGTACCGCAGCAAACCTTTCCTTTCAATCCGGTGGAGGAGTTTTTAGTGGGTATGCCGACGCCTCGGTGAGTCCCACACTCTCAGTCCCGACTCCCATCGGGGCTGGGGTAAGTGATTAAAGTATTTTCTCCTCCACTCGAAAAAAGGACGCCGCATTTTACTGCTGTACTTCAAACTACCGCGCCTACACGCCGACACTTTTCAATCAATTTGCTTTGAACTGCACCAACATTTGTTTTTTTAGAACAACCTTCAAGGAAATACCACCAACAAGTGATTTTCAAAACTCCCATGCTTCTTTATTTCGAATCTTTCTATCCTCCCATTTCGTTATGACGTGATTTCTACCTTCTTTCTTATTGGTTGTCTACTTTAAGTTTCCACATGAACTCGTATGTCTACGGATATTAGAGTATTCTACGCACTTGTTTTTCAGGCGACCTAACGGTACATGAATAAAGGCGTCTTCTGTTCTTACTCGGCTACAATGGGAAAAAACCAACCCCTTTTCCTGCCTGCTGCTTGCAATGTCTCCCCAACTCATATTCATCTTTACAAGCAATATTCAGCTCCCAGTCTTATTTAATAATATTATTCCTACTGTTGCTAACATTTACTTTCACATCATTTTGGCTATCATTTCATATTTCTAGCTGCGCAGAACGCACTGTCTAAACAGAAGGCCTATGGGATTCATATCGACATTCGGCAGAGCTAGCAAGCTAGTCGTTAAATGTCAAGGAGGCAAGTAATATAACCTTATCATCTCAAATTTCACGAAAAGAATGTTATATAAAGTCAACAATGTCAACGCACCGAGTCAGCTCCACGCCATGACTGTTTCGCAACATATCTAGCAAAAATGTTAGAGATACACTACAAATCTCTTCAAATTGCATATGCAAACAAAACAATAAAAGTAAACGACACTTTAGACAATGTACGGTAAATCGTGCACACAGATTCCCTATGACTGCATATGTTTTCTGTATTCAAGGGTAAGTTCGATATCATGTATTTCATAGCAGGAAAGCTGTGTACGGGTTTCAATCCGTAAAAGTTTGAGACATTGTATAATCTGCGTGGCATGTCACTAACAGTATTTAAGTAACATCTTACAGAGAGGCAGTTAATACAACAGCATGTCTCATTCCAGTTCCCTTGGTCTCAACTTTGTATGCGCTTGTGTCCGTGACTACTCGCAATGAAGACGTATTTCATACGTATTACCTGTGCGCTCCCCTAGCACCGAGGGCTTTCAAATGAAGTCAAGGACCAAGAATAGTGCTTGAAATAGTTGGTTTGCTACAAACACACTGAAGGACGCATCCAAATGCATACTCTGGGCCAGAAATGTGAAGGACATTAATTACACCTTCCGTGCCACCGGTGCGCGTAACAAGACGCTCAGCGCCTTTTCTTCAGGAATACTCCACTTCATGCTACCCCGTGTTTGTGGTCCCTCTGCTCAGTCAAAATGGCTGTTTTTATTTATGGACGCTCTTTAACTGATGTGGCCCTTAGCGTTCCATTCTATATTGGGCGTGAAAGACCGGTAGTTTTGCTCAGAGGCTTCTTTATGAGGCTTGAGGTTCTCTTACGTGCCGTAAATCTACTACACGAGACCACCGGCTTTACTTCCCTTCCGAAGGAAACCATGCTAAAGATTTTTACGACTGAAAAAAATACATCGCCCTCCGCCGCGTTTGAACCCGCGACCTCGGGAACTAGAGGCTAGCATGGTAACCACTACACCACAGAAGACGACAAATTGACTACGTTTATTAAATACAATATATTTCAGTTCAAACCAGCAAGAAAAGATTGTATGTCAGAATTTAGGCACTCACGCAATATGTCTTGTATATAAACAAGTACTCAGATTAAGAAATGTAATCAATAAAAACGCTATACCCATTAACACAGTGCGGATTACAAGAATATCATAGGTAAAGAAAGGACGGCTTGTTAGAGGAACGAAAAATGGTAGTTACAAAGGTAGGTTAAAGATGAAATATACATTTTAAAGAAAAAGGTTGTTCTAAAACAGGCACATAAGAATGTTAGTAGCACATTTTAAAATTAATGAACAAATTAAATTATATATAGCTTATATTTAAATTCTATCGTGAACATTTTATCGCTGATAGAAAGAAAAGATTACGAAGAAACGTTAGCATTAAAGAATGTGACGGGTGCTAATCACGGATTATTACACTTAAATATGTATTGTGTGGAGAAAATTTATGTTTTGAAGAATATATAAATGCACTAACACTCTTGTAAAATAGTTTGTATGACGTTAAACAGATAAAGAAGGTTAAAAATGCTATTCTTTGTTTTCGACACATCACTAGCAGCAAATCTCGAGGAAATTGCAGATGCATGCTTACAGTTAGAGCTTACTGAACTTAAATGCAACTGCCAGCTTTACGGGGATCTTAATAATTCTGTACCAGAGAAATAAGTAGACTTTTACAAAGGTATAACTGAGATTCAATATTGCAGTATTAAAAATCATCTTTCAAAAATAATAGCAAGATTTGGGAGTACGCAGATGTGTGAACAGGCGTTTGCTATCATGAAGCTCTTAAAAAGCCGAAATAAAAAGATTAGCTAATAACAGCCTCAGTAACAGTTTAGGCATTTGCGTTTCTAATAACTTCCAGCTAGACTGTAATACACAGTATACTATAACTAAACAAGAATTGTAATGCATGAGCAATATGTAGACTTTTTATTATTGTTTGTTAATAAAACATTGAGTGGTTAAACGAAATCTCTTGAGCGGACATTAAAATCTGAGAACTGACGTTTTTAATATTTGTATCTTACTCATTTACCAATTATATTGCCTTTCTTATGTTTAAATGCGAAACAGTTTATTATTTAAGATGTACGTTTTCTGAACGTACAGATTTAGGGTTAGCATTATTCAGCCGGAAGAACCTCCAGGCATTGGAGTCCAGCTTTTGTGCTTCCAACGTGACCCTAAGAGGAAGGGATGAAGGGGAGACCCGAAGGATGACCAGAACCGGACGGTGCGATGATACACGCTAGCAAGGACGGAGTCCCTAAAGATTCCAGAATAACACCAATCCTGACGCCGCCACGACCCCGCCTTAGCTGAGGGTCCTGGAACGAAACGAACCCCTCCTCCCAGGAAGGGGCTCCAGCCGGCTAGCCAAGTACCAGGGAGAAATCCTTACACAGCTCAAATTCCACTGCCCCAACACAACGCATCAATCGTCGCCGCTGCTACAAATACATGAAACGTATGAAGATAAAACAGAAGAAAGGAAATTCGTGGTAGAGGAGGAGCCACCCTAGCATTCGCCTAATTATCAAGGAAAACCACAAAAAAAAAAAAAAAAATCCAAGATCAGAGTAACCGGCCCAATGCGAAATGAATCCCGGACTTCCCGGCTGCGAGGATCTGAAAGTATAAGTAATACATTACTGGTACACACGAATCAGAATATGTAGCTTTTATTGGAATGCAAGTTCACTTAATTTATAATAATTAAAAAAAAAAGTCGTTTGTGATGAGGAAAATAAGTGTTAATAGTAAACGTATAGAACACCACAATCCTACACAGTTCATAACGCCATCATATGTTCGCACACGCAATCTCCAGCTATCGCCTAACAGTATACACTATACCAGAGGTGAAATAAATGACAAACATATGCGAAGGTGTCAAAAGAAGACTGCCGTGGTTCCTTCACCTCATCCCTTCTTCCACTTAGGAAGAAAGAAAAGATCAGGAATGACATAGTTTAGGTTGGAGGACACAGAAAATGGCTGACGATTCTGGCAGGAGAATCTGCCCATTCTGTGGTTTCGATGAAGACTGGGTACATATTTTGGCGGAATGCGCAGAGTGGGAGCACCAGCGAAGAATTAAACTCAAAGAAAAATTCTTAAGTCCTGCTAGAAGGAGATTGGTATGTTGGGATCTACTGGCTGATCAGGGGAACTGGCAAAACACGGGCAATTTCGTGGCTAAACTGAGCGAAGCCAGGTCAAATTTGTTTAGTTAGTCAGAGGCAATTTATCTCTAATTTTTTATTCCTTTTTGCTTGTTTTTTATTTCTTTTGTTTCTTTTGTCACCTTATTTTGTATCTTAAATATGCATCTACGGTCAATGACCCATGCACTATGTATATGTGTAATAACTTTAATAATTTGAAACCAATAAAGATACCTTAACTAACCAAACGGGATGGCTCAGGCGGTTGCGTCTGTGATCCGCACTCGGAAGATCGTGGGTTCGATTCCCGCGACCGATCTTCATGACCCACGGGTTTTTTCGGGGGTTTCCCCGGGTCACTAGACGAATGCTGGGAAGGCTCATTGACTCTCATTTCATCTTCCTCTTTCACGTTACAGGTTGGCTGCCGGGCTGTGTGTCGGATGACTGCGGAGAGATGGCGCAGATGGCTTGCGCATTGGAATTTCTTCTCGGCCCCGTCAGATGAGGGTGCTTAGTCTCTGCTGCTAGGTCGTGCTTTCCTTGGTCTCCGCTGGAGGGCGCTGTGAGTCACCCTGCGGTGGTTTGGTAGGGTTACCTTGAGCGCTCTCCGGCTGGGTGGTCAAGCTTGTAACTGTTAGGGACTTCTGCGCGTCTCTGTCGCCTGCGCTGTTCGTCCTGCAGCCCATACGTCATCTGCTGTTCCTTCATCTCATCCGTTCCGCCCGGGGGTGTATGCACACAAGATCCCTGTGCTAGGTGTCCCCTCCATAGCGTAATCCTAAGCCTAATCCTACCTTATCTATCTTCACTATACCGCAGACCGACGCACAAAAGTCAGCAGCTATCGTTCATAGCGCTGACTCTGGCATGGCTGTCCAACTCTTGTGTTCGAAGAAAAATGCGACAGCCAACGAATCACTTTGAGCCATTCAGCGAGCTATGATCGCGGTTACGTCCATACGAAGTGTTCGCCTTCCACCACACTTGTGTCTTTATGGCCTAAGCCTTTCACGCAGTCAAGGATAACAAATGCGAAGCTCCTTGAGGTTATAAAAACAATGGCCATTTCACACGTTGTTTTCTTTTCAAGACATTCTTTGCGGTATTCACACGGGTATGTTATGCGTATTCATTATTCACAATTTCAATGACAGTTCGTTCATTAAATGGCATTGTCATTGTATTTCGCTATTTAACCTCGTTACGAGAATGAATTTGATGAAATTAAAAGCTTTTGAAGGGAAACAATTTTTAATAAGTTTTAATACCGGGAAAATGAAAATGTTAATAATGAAAACACAAACGGAATGAAGTGTGTAAATAAAGCAAAATTCATTTAAAGTGTTTGTTTAATGAAGCCTTATGCATTAATATGAATCAAAGTACCAAATTTGCCCCGTTTTTATTTGACCGCAATTGATTTGCTGTATTATATTTACATGATTAGCTTTTTGTCTCTCGCATGTACCGCGCTCCAAGTCTGACAGAGGCGGAAACAGCATTGATAATGGGAGTGTTGTGTCTGTACACAGTGCATAGTAAAACCTTGGAACACTCAACAGCTGAAAATATAATTACACCAACGTTTATGTTCACCTGCTGTTGTTTGTATTGTAAATAGTACTAAATGAACCAATACTAGAAAATTTGCTGGGTATGAATATGAAAGCAACTTCATGATATTCAGAAATTATCGAGTGTTGTGAACGCGCCTGTTTTGTGTCACTATAGGAAACGTGGACGCAGCGTTCTGGAGCTTACTGAAATATTATGGCCACCGACGTTTATTGTCGACCGCAGAACGGTATGGTTATTGTTGTTGTATCTTCCGATCGGCCTTTTCTCCTTTATGCAATTAACTTTGTAATTATGTACTTGCATGTGTTCTGAGTATGTTAACCCTGTAAATAGTTGCATGTAAAATGTGGAGGAATCGTAAAGGACTCCACGCGCACTGCGACCTGCACATATCTATTGTGGCTACCATTGTGGAGGAAGGGATGAGGTGAAGGAACCACGGGAGTCTATAGGTCGTAGACAGTCAGGCGCGGAAGTACCTAACATTTCCAAGCTCGCAGATCCGTCTCACTGCTGAAGCCGCTGGGAGAGGGCGATGACCGACCCCCCCCCAATCAATAGCCCTCCTGTGTTCACAGGGAGTAGTCTTTCCATTGAGCATGCATCCGCACCATCTGTTCGGCACCGTCATACGCCACGAAACCTGGAGGTACACCTGAAAGATTAGAAGGAAGTGGTATGAAAGGAAATCGTGGCAAAGAAGGAACCACCCCAACATTCGCCTGTCGACCCCAGAGAAACCACGAAAAACCCATGGGACAGAGTGGGCGGTCGCCGGGGTTCGAACCTGGGACCTCCCGAATGCAATCGCACATGTTGCCGCGGCGCTACCTAGCTCGGAAAATATGTGCTAAGGCTATAACTTTATTCTTGACTTGCAATGACTAATGTTTTCAATTCCTGTGTACATTGACAATCGGGGAAAAACATTCTGTGAACAACTTGTTCTAACTTTGTGACTTCTTTGAAGCTCAACCTGTACTTTTAATAATGCTTTAGGAAAGATTTTTCAGAAGTAATTGTAGTGATGGTGGCGGTACTATCAGTAGTTGTGGTAGTGATAATAGTGGTGATGTTATTATTATTAATATTATTATTATTATTATCAGCAGTAGCAGTAGTACTGGTAGTTTTCTTAGGGTGGTAGTAGTTTTGGTAGAGGTGATAGTAGTGGCGGCGGTGATAGTATAGTAGAGTAGAATAGAGAGGTGTATTTATTGGTCTTAAACAATTTAATGTTCAAACTCATACATCGATCGGGTCAAATAGACCTTACATGCTTATATAATACATTGTAGTTCTTATTTTTCAGTCTGTATTCATCACACTGGGGTTTAAAGTTAATGATGCTTACAAGAAATGAAACGAAAAGAAAAAAAACATAAACTAACAACAAAAATCACACAAACAAAACAAGAAGAAAAAGAGTAAGAATTTTTTTTTCACAAGCACACCCTATTGTTTACAAAAGAAACAAATACCTACTTCTAAGCCACTAATCCTCCCCCTCCCACCCTTGACCCTCTTCACTCCGATCTCAGCTGCATAACCTTTTGTAAAAATATACCAATTGCTTCCCCCTTCGCCCTCCCTGCCAACAAGGTCCAACAAGCTTGTAATCCTCTCCTTGAGTTAACAAAGGAACCTGGCAGATAGTTTCTCCATAAGTGTACTGTCTTAGTACAATGCGCCAGAATATGAATCCAGGTTTCTTCCTCTCTACACCAGGGACAGATCCTTATGCCTTCTTCGTTAATGAATTTGATCGCTCGCCATGATTCCAGTCTGATCCAAGCAAAGCCCTTACTTGCTGGCTCTATTTCTGGAGAAAATATATTCTTCTATACCCCATTCTGTTTTTAGTTTCGACTGTAACCTTAATGATACTTTCTCATTATATTGTGATAGAGTCTGTTGTCGATATATGTCCGGTGATAGTAATAGTAGTAGTAATGGTGGTAGTAGTAGTAGTGTCGTCCTGCATGGCGTAGTGGTTACCATACTAGCCTCTAGTTCCCGAGGTCGCGGGGGATGAATTTTTTCGGGCGTAAAAATCCTAAGCATGGCTTCCTTCGGAAGGGAAGTAAAGCCGGTGGTCCCGTGTCGTAGATTTGCGGCACGTAAAAGAACCTCAAGCCTGATAAAAGAGGCCTCTGAGCAAAATTATCGGTCTTTCACGCCCAACATTGAATGGGACGCCAAGGACCACAGCAGTTAAAGAGCGTCCATAAATAAAACTCCATGTAGTTTAATTTAATTTGTAGTAGTAGTAGTAGTAGTAGTAGTAGTAGTAGTAGCAGCAGCAGCAGCAGCAGTAGTAGTAGTAGTAGTAGTAGTAGTAGCAGCAGCAGCAGCAGCAGCAGTGATTGTACTCGTGATTGTTTGTTACTGGCGGTGGTGGTAGTAGTAGTAGCAGTAGTAAAAGTGATGACGGTTGTATTATTGGTGGTGGTGTTGGTAGCGGTGGTGCTGATAGTAGTAGTATTGAAGTGTTGGCGGGAGTAGTAGTACTGGTATTAGTGGCGTACTGGTGATAGTAATAGACATAGTGATGTTGATAATAGTACTGCTGGTGTATTAGTAATTGTGGTAGTGGTGGTTGTGGTAGTAGTAGTCATAGTGATGTTGATAATAATACTGTTGGTGTTGATACCGGTTATAATGGTAGTGGGGGTTGTGGTAGCAGCAGTAATGATGATGATGATAATAGTACTGGTGGTGTTGATACCGGTAATGGTGGTGGTGATGGTGGTGGTTGTAGCAGTCAATGTGATGGTGTAGGTAATAGTAGTGGTGATGTTGATACCGGTAATGGTGGTTTTGATGGCGGTTGTGGTAGTAGCAGTAATGATGATGATGATGATGATAATAGCACTGGTGGTGTTGATACCGGTAATGGTGGCGGTGGTAGTAGCAGTCATTGTGATGGTGTTGATAAAAGTGCTGGTGATGTTGATACCGGTAATGGTGGTTTTGATGGCGGTTGTGGTAGTAGCAGTAATGATGATGATGATGATAATAGCACTGGTGGTGTTGATACCGGTAATGGTGGTGGTGACGGTTGTGGTACTAGCGGTCATTGTGATGGTGCTGATAATAGTACTGATCGTGTTGATACCGGTAATGGTGGTTTTGATGGCGGTTGTGGTAGTAGCAGTAATGATGATGATGATGATAATAGCAATGGTGGTGTTGATACCGGTAATGGTGGTGGTGACGGTTGTGGTACTAGCGGTCATTGTGATGGTGCTGATAATAGTACTGATCGTGTTGATACCGGTAATGGTGGTTTTGATGGCGGTTGTGGTAGTAGCAGTAATGATGATGATGATGATGATGATGATAATAGCATGGTGATGTTGATATCGGTAAAGGTGGTGGTGGCGGTAGATGTGGTAGTAGCAGTCATTATGAAGGTGCTGATAATAGTACTGGTGGTGTTGATACCGGTAATGGTGGTGGTAGCGCTTGTGGTAGTAGCAGTAATGATGATGATAATAGCACGGTGGTGTTGATATCGGTAAAGGTGGTGGTGACGGTAGATGTGGTAGTAATCTAGTCGTGGGCATCCTTTCCCCAACCGGCTACAAAGCGAACGGAAAGCTTTGAAGCCTGGCCATAAAACAATCAGTAAACGATTACTAGGGTCTTCCCATCCCTTAAATACAACACGTGGTCCTTTCTCGAGCTCCACCAAAGCAAAGCGTTGTTGCAATGTCATTTCTGCTGTTTCTTCGGTTTTAGCAGCTGTGACTGTTCGCTCGTGCTTTTCTTCCATGTTCAGCTAAGCTTCTATATTACTTCTTCAGAGAAGTTATATAGTGTTTTACTTAGTGCAGTTTTGTAAGTTTAGCAGTGTTTAATAGTTATTAGCGTTTAATAGTTTAATTAAGATGTGGAGACCTTGGGAAACGAACCAAGTTGCTGCCCCTCCGGCCGCACCAGCAAGTGACCCTCTGCCGAATATCAGTAATGCCAAGACCACGAAGAAAAGGGCTACAAAAACTGAATAAGCAAAGCCAGATTTTTGTGTGTAATGTTCAAGAACATGTAGAAAAGAACCCTTTATGTGGAAAAATGTTTGTTATTGTTTTGAATTTCTCAAAAACAGCTTAACGATTTTTAGTAAAATACCGCAAGTTTAAGATATTTGCAGGAAAAATAAAATTTGTATCATGAATTTTATATTCTGGGAATAACTTGTAAATTCTTCCTCGTTCTCAGCTTGTTGTATTACTGGTAAATTCTAAGAGAGAGACAAAATCTTACTTTGCGTAAAATGCAATCTCGGTAAAGGACACATTTTAGGTCAAATTGTGTTAACCATTTCCGAAAATTTTTTTGTTGTTGATTTGAATTTTGAAATACAAGTTGGAAGTCCCTGTTTGTATTTTCCTCGTGGTCATGCTAAGAGCATGGAATTTCAAAGTCATCATATAGTCATCTGTATTTTAAAAATCTGACTATCGCTTTAGCCTATGTATCCTTATATTTACAACGATATGTGCAATGAAATTTTATCTTATTATTTAAGAAGTAGATAGAAGAATAAGCTTTTGTGAAAGTATTTTGTAGAAGAGTGAGTAGAGATAATCTTGTGAATATAATACATAAGATTTTTTTTTATTTTCTTTCTTTTGCCTTCGTATTTTTACTTATCCTGCATTTTACAATAAAGCTATTCATTTAAGTAAAAGGAAGATGTCATGCTTATAAATCTTACACCTTAAACAATCCACAACTTCTTGTATTAGCTTTATATGAATAAAACATTGTTGTGATACAAGTGATAAAAGACTTTTTACCATAGCTCCGCGCACAGCATAATCAAAAATGATGCTTTGATTTGGGAGTAAGAGTTCCTTTCAAAATAAATTAATATTTATGTATTTTAATTATTTAATGATGGTCCAACAATGTATAGTTTATTCGGGACATGTTTCTAAGTTTCTCTCGGATATGTTAACATGCATTTCCATTCTTGTAGCGCAGTATATTAGTTCAGATCATTCATTAGTTCAGTTATATTTTAAAGCGTTTGCAAGTTAAATGTAATTACTATGCGATTCATAGTTATTTACATAGTTATTTTGTGTGTAAAGCAAGCAGACAAACTGCATGATTGTATTCTGTACATGTGGAAATCACCTGCAAAGTTTTGCTTTTAAATACTATTTTTAATTTTGGCAACAACGCGCATATGCACATGGATGTCACTAAGATTTTATGGTGCTTGCGGTTAGGGAGGGTAGGGAACAAGTGTTTGGCTACTGCACAAAGGCCGCCGCTTGGGGATCCTAAGGCTGCGATGACCATAGCAGTCATTATGAAGGTGCTGATAATAGTACTGGTGGTGTTGATACCGGTAATGGTGGTGGTAGCGGTTGTGGTAGTAACGGTAATGGTGATCGTGGTATTTGTGATAGTAGCAGAAATAGAGATGATGTTTATAATAGCATTAGTGGTGTTGGTACTGGCCAATGTGGTAATGTCGGTTGTGGTAATAGCAGTCGTAGTGATGGTGGTCGTAATTGGTAGTAACAGTAATGGTGGTAGTGGTTGTAGAGTTAAAGTTAATTGGAATTAGCGAAATAAGACAGATGAATATTTGTCACATTGCTTAACACTAGTGTATGAAAATGATATGCAAGTTCGCGAAATTGATTATACAATACAATGCATTGGGATAAAATAAACGTGACAGTGAATATTTAACCTTTGTAGGCTCCATTTTAACCTATAACTTAAGGAAAGTCCAGGAGTTCACACCGTTGTGGAGCCTTTTTGCATCGCTATAGTATTTTCGTAGTCCACTCAAGGCCATTTTGCCCGCTTTTCAGCCTTTCTCCACTCCACTCGGTTCCCTCTTGCAGTAGCAGGAGTATTGTTGTAGCAGTAGTGTCTTGTAACTCTGGTCTCAAGCCTTGTTGAAGGGAGGGGCTGGCGGGGAAGCTGCAAAAAGAGACAAATATATAGAGCGGGAGTGGGATTACCTTGCGTGACCTTGACTGAACTGAAACCACTATAGTTGCTTGTGTAGAAACGCTTATAGTAACAACAGGTTTAACAAATCAGTGAGTACGTTCTTGCAAACCCTCTAGTTGTGCCATTACAGGCGATAAGTGCATATTCATTAGGAGATCAGCGGTAATGGAAAACACTTAGTAATTATAGGCTTATTTTCTTTTACACGTATAAAATAGTACGCCTTATACATTTTCTTAGATTTGATGTTTTGTAACTTTAAATGCTTTAACCTAACGAGATGAATAAGTATCTGAATACAGGGAAAAATAACTGATTAAATCCAATAAAATAATGAATGAAATGAAAAAGGGTTAATGAAAACGGGTTCTAATAGCTACCTGCCACCAGATAATCTTAGGAGTAGAAAGAGAAGTTTATTAAATGTTAATACTAAACTGTGTTGTCGTGGTGTAAAAACAGTTAATCCACCGCCCCCTCTGGACCGAGTGCCCAAGAAAGGGCAGAGCTGTATTAATCCATGCCTACTAGTCCCTGACATTCTATCAGCAACCCTACATGTAATTTTATCCTTGTGCCTTGCATACCGTCATGCTGTCTATATTTAAGCAATAAAGATGAAAGCAATCCTGTGTTTTCATCGTTGTTGACTGTACATAGCATAAACGTTCATACTCTCCCGCGCTTAAAAAGCCAATATGTAATTCTTCAGGTATAGAATATGCATTAATGGTGCCCTTAGCTGAAATTGTTAAAAGTTTCAAAAATTACAAAATTAGTTGTTAATTTCCCCAAAAATATTTTGAATATTTAGCCTCAATTACACACCACGGCTTTTGTTCTCAGAGCACTTTAAAGCTTCAACACGTAATCATTTATATGCCAAAGAGTCTCATGGTCTCTATTTACTTCCAATTTACTCGATTTTGAATTTTCTTATGCTTTTGCGTATTGAAATTGTTCCATATGAACGTTTTGTTCAGAGTTTTCAGCAGAAACGTAGGGAAAGTGAACTTAAAAAAACTGACATGTGGTGTTCGGTACACTTTTAAATTCCCCAAGATATGACGTAATTAATTCAGTGTTACAAAAATTACATAAACAGATTTAAGAGTTTTTTTCTGAAGTAATCCAAAAGTGTGAAACAAGTTCTATATGCCAGTTTTGTGTGTATTAGCATTTTTAGATTCTGTAGTGGTATTTTTAGCTCTTCTTAATTACGATTCCTGCATCATGTGTAACATTTGATTTAGTAGCATAATAAGGTAAACACATTTTTTTCTCATGAAATTTTATTAAAGATATCTGCATGAAGTTTAAAATGTACTTATAGTTGTGGTAGAGCAGCATGTGAAAACAATTTGAGAACACTTGGATAAAAGCTGCAAAATTTAGATATTTTACCTATGGTTACTCCTAAGGCATCTCAAGAAATTTTATGTTGCGGAAATTTTCAAAATGAGAAATATATGATGTACAGATGTCTTCTTCCCTCTGAGTTTTATTTTAGCTAAAATATTTGCGATTGCCTTTGCTTATCAAAGAATTATTTTCATTGCTGTTGTACAAGGAAATAAATGTCGGAGGGGGCTAGGGCATTCCTATTATATTTTTGTCCCAGATTAATATAAGGCGTGATATTTTGTGGGTACTCTATTGTAACGAGAATGGTTTATTTCTTAATTCATTTTCAAAGTAGTTTCAATGTCTTTAAATAGCATTCCACAATTTTACGACGTTTAACTTTTTACAATTCTCCACATTTGTTCCTGGTTCCCACATTATTGTGCATTTTCCAACACTTTTGTTATGTTTTTGACATTATTAAATGTTTCAATTTCCCTTCAATAAAGATGTTTCGATGTTTTACAATTTTTCATTCTTACATCTTTTCGAGCCTTTCCATTATATTTCACTCAGTTTAAAAGGGTGTCTTTTCTGTGACGGAAATCAAAAGACGATCACCTTCTATGGGAGGGCGCATTATTAACCGCGACAATTGAAGGCGGAAAAATTGAGGAATAAATAATTAAGAAATAATAAACAACACTTGAGGTCACTGATGTGCTTTGCTATTATTATTAGTAATAATAATAATAACAATAATAACAATAAGTAATAAAACTTAAAAACATATCAGCTTCCAAATACCTCAAACTATTTTAAAATCGTCGAAAGAGATTCAACCTAATGGTTGAAAATAATCCCAACGAAAACTTTCCGAACAGTTACAAAGTGTTAACGTTTTATTATTTCATCAGTAGTTTGAAGCATATAATTATGGAAATAATCTTAAATCTAACAGTAGTACGCATTAGGATGTTGAATCGCAGAGCCATGCATGAAATAATGCTTATCCTGTTTACCACTAGCGTCAAGATTATGAGAGACCCAATACCACCTCTCCGAAACCTTCGCCCCTTCCGTCAAGTAGCACAAGCCAGGTTTTCCTCTGCTGAATTGTATAAAATAACATAATTCGTGTTGCATATTGAAACGGCAACTCTAGGCCGAGCCCGAGAACTGTAATTATAGATAATTTATTAATTAACTTTTATTGATGTTAAATCATACTATATAAATATCTTTTTCACATACTGCTTGTATATTTTAAGAAGGGTGATTTAACGTTACGTATCTATCTAGGTTACTAATATTAGTAGAGTTATAAATGGTTTAATGTAAATAATTTAAGCGCTGTGTTAAAATACTGTCCACGACGAAATGTTTTAGCTACAGGAATAGTGCCTTCGAAGGCAGAAAACCTAGTTTTATGACATCTCTTTGGTCGCTGGGCCATTATTCCTACAGCGAGGGTGTAGCGCCTTTGTCCCTTTATTTGATAATTCGCCGTGACCAAGTGAGAGAGAGAGATAGCTTAACGGTAAACTTGGGAAATGCCGCGATTTATATTAAACTTGGACCAATGAGATCCCTGGAAGTTTATACGAAATGGTTAGACGCGTCGAGTGGCGCTAAAAATGGACCAATAGGAAAGGAAGCAGCCTCAGTAGCCTGCGACTATAAATGGATCTGTTTGGAGCAAATTCGGGACAGTTTTGTCATGTCAGTTTAGCATTGCAGTTTGTTTGACAGTTTTTGTCATGTGTGGTCAGGGAGAGATGCTGCAGGATGTGTGGGATATCGCGCCAAAACAGGGAATCAAGATAGTTTTAGAAACACGCCTAAGATCCGCTACTCGTAAAGAGATAATAAGCATATTTAAACTTCGTGTCATATCCGCGCCGCATTTTAACAGCGGTGGACAGTATTTTACGGCGACAATACCAGTGTTGTATACTACGAGTGTTAATTAAATAAAGAGAAACGGCAGTGTCATCTTTTCATAAACAAAGCACGTCTATGTCTTCCTATATCACCACCCGAGACCTACGCTTTCCTTTACTGAGGATAAGTTCATGCTCCTATATAGTTTAAAGAAAACTACTGCAGCTAGCCGAGAATAAAATTGAAGAGAACCAGCACACTGTGAACTTCTGGAACCAACGGGAGAAGCATCAAGGTAAGCCTAAAGCAACGGACGAAGGAGGTGACAGCCGCAATATCATTTGAACATAGTGAAACGTTGGTCAGGTTCCAGAAATACAACAAGGCGACCGGTGGCAGGTACAAAGATCAACATCCCTTATGGCTGCCCTTCGGCTCCAGCAAGTTTGGGTACATTTGCTTTGTAAAGTGTCCGTGCGTGACAGAGAATAAGTTCGCAGATTAACTCGACTTCGAAGCCTACGTATTTTATATTAGACCTCAAAGACTAGCATGAGAAATTCAACTAAGAGTGGACGTATAGCAATATAGAAACTAGCCAATCATAACAACATTAATAATGTTGAGATGCGAATAAAATTGAACAGAAAAAGTTATCGAAGAGACGAAAGAAGGGGAAATTTCTGCCATGGCCGAAATAAATTTTTCTTGGACACATCACTAAGCAAATATACCTTCGGGAGTCGAGACGCCGGGCGATGTGAGAGAATCTCGAACTTATAACATTTCCGCATGCGACTCTGAAGTTGGCCAAGTATGTGGCGCCATACGCGCGACCAGGCGAACTACAATATTCAAATTCGTTTCGCGACGAAGCCTATTATTATCGCGGCAAGATAACGATTTAGATTCAGTAAATTTTTGGCGCGGACGGGTTCGGGTTACTAGGACGAGAAGACAACTTACGAATTGAGTCAGTCAGACCGTTGATTAAATCCACGTGATGGAGACTGTGACAACTATCATGTGTAATAAAGTAGTAGTATAACGAATATGGAGTGCATTCATTCCGATTGAGCAGCCAGTTCCAGATCAAGAAAGTACCCACTCCCTGAAAAATTCAAGAAGAGATCTCAGGTGAACTTTGGCAAACCTTGAAACCAGATAAGCCGTTGCTCGCTCCAATCCGCCCCTGCATACCCCTGACTAACACCAGAGAGTTAGGCGACGAATGCAACGTCTCAGTAGGTTGGCCCGAGGGAAACCTACCTACTGTGGCAGGCAGTTGCAGGCAGTACAAATAGTAGAAACGTACAATTAAGTGCAACTAGCGCGAGAAGTGGAATACTGTGTAAGACACTCCAGTGAGTGGAGTGGAAGGAACAAGATGCTGCTTCACACGTTATTCATTACAGCGTCACGCACAAAGAAGAAAAAAGTGAAGAGGCAATGAAACTGAACTAGGTCACAATAGAAAAGTGAAGTGACAGTGAAACTGAACTAGGTGACACCAGAATATCGAAGTGAGAGTGAAACCGAACTAGGTCAGAGTAGAAAAGCGAAGTGACAGTGAAACTGAACTAGGTGACACTAGAAAAGTGAAGTGACAGTGAAACTGAACTAGGTTACACTAGAAAAGCGAAGCGAAAGTGAAACCGAACTAGTTTACACTAGAAAAGCGAAGTGACAGCGAAACTGAACTAGGTGACACTAGAAAAGTGAAGTGAGTGAAACTGAACTAGGTTACACTAGAAAAGTGAAGTGACAGTGAAACTGAAACAGGTTACACTAGAAAAGCGAAGTGACAGTGAAACTAAACTAGGTGACACTAGAAAAGTGAAGCGACAGTGAAACTGAACTAGGTGACACTAGAAAAGTGAAGTGAGTGAAACTGAACTAGGTTACACTAGAAAAGTGAAGTGACAGTGAAACTGAAACAGGTTACACTAGAAAAGCGAAGTGACAGTGAAACTGAACTAGGTGACACTAGAAAAGTGAAGTGAGTGAAACTGAACTAGGTTACACTAGAAAAGTGAAGTGACAGTGAAACTGAAACAGGTTACACTAGAAAAGCGAAGTGACAGTGAAACTAAACTAGGTGACACTAGAAAAGTGAAGCGACAGTGAAACTGAACTAGGTGACACTAGAAAATTGAAGTGAGTGAAACTGAACTAGGTTGCACTAGAAAAGTGAAGTGACAGTGAAACTGAAACAGGTTACACTAGAAAAGCGAAGTGACAGTGAAACTAAACTAGATGACACTAGAAAAGTGAAGCGACAGTGAATCTGAACTAGGTGACACTAGAAAAGTGAAGTGACAGTGAAACTGAACTAGATGACACTAGAAAAGTGAAGTGACAGTGAAACTGAACTAGGTGACACTAGAAAAGTGAAGTGACAGTGAAACTGAACTAGGTGACACTAGAAAAGCGAAGTGACAGTGAAACCGAACTAGTCAGACTAGAAAAGCGAAGCGACAGTGAAACTGAACTAGGTGACGCTAGAAAAGCGAAGTGACAGTGAAACCGAAATAGGTCGAACTATAAAAGTGAGGTGAGAGTGAAACCGAACTAGGTCAGACTAGAAAAGCGAAGTGATAAGAAAACCGAACTAGGTCAGACTAGAAAAGCAAGGTGACAAGAAAACCGAACTAGGTCAGACTAGAAAAGCAAGGTGGCAGTGATATATACCAATGAGTACATTGAAATGTTGATGTACATTTTATATCCGTATTTGATAGATTTGTTGAAAAATGGATTTCAAAATGCAGAGGCGCTTTACAATAGAGCGTTTTCCCTTGCAACTGGATGGGAAAATCACACTTTGCGAGTAGGTCAGGTCAGGGCTGTGGCCGCTGTCTCAGTTCCATTGCAATTTCGTCATCGCTACACAAAAACATTTTAATTTTGGTAGCGGTTTAAATTCCCAAGAAAATTCTTTCGTGTATTTTCAGCGATATGTTTAATGACAGCAACTAAACGCGAAACACACTTGTTTACGTTTGAATGAGATGATGAAATACATGTTGTAGCTGAAACGTTTACGTATATCTTTATATAAAAATCATATGTACTATATAATATAACTATTAGATTTAAAAAGGTGCAAACGCTCATCGAAGAATTCAATCACAAAAACATAAAGTAGAATTCATATTTTTATTTAACGGTTTAAGAAAATGCAATAGAACAATGTAAATTAATACACGAGAATAACAACTAAATCATCATTTTATAAAAAAACAATAAATAAAATGGAATAACTATTTACAATGCTGGTAACGATATTTCTACCGAAGATGCGAACACGTGATAGCAAACGGACAGTAAATAACTACAGCCGCATGAGGAGTGTGTAAGTTCTTTTATTCAGTCTGTTGCGACGTCATAACTTCAACTTAAATTTCTAGTTGTCCAAACCAAAAGTGTTAATCGTGGTGAAACTAGGAAAGGAAGAAAAGAAGTTCATAAAAATTTAGATTAGTTTCTGTTTAATAGGATTTGCCTTAATCGTTTGCGAATTGCAATGTGACGAAGCATGAGTCGAACTTCTTTTTCTGCTCAAATGAGTGTTCACATAAACCACGTATTGTAGTTTTCCATATATCTGTGTACACAGAATCACTTACCGAGCGAGATGGCTTCGCGGTAACGTGCGAGGCTTCCATTCGTGAGGTCCTGGGTTCGATTCTTGGGACCGGTCACTATGACGTGGGTTTTTCGTGGTTTTCCCAGGTGGGCAAGGCGAACGCTAGGGTGGTTTCTCTTCTACGACGAAGTTCCTATCACTCATTTCTTATCATTTCGTTTACCCTTTCATGTTTCAGGTGGGCTTGGGGGCTGTGCAGTATCGGTCGGTGTCGGACAGACAGCGTAGATGTTTGCTCATTGGAAGGTTCTTCTCGGTCCTGCTGGATGGCGGCCTTCTATAAGCCCCTCAGGTGAGTCGAGTACTCCCCGGTTTCGCCTGCGGGAAGCCTTCTGTGAGCAGCCCGCCAGTGTGAGCGGGTCATCAAGCCTGAATCGCTAAGGACCTCTGCGAGTCTCTTTCTGCCGACGTGCAGTTTCTTCACGTCATCTGTTCCTCCTAGAGATGATACACACAAAATATCCACGTTGGATTGGAGTGCGAAGTGTCCCCTCCATTCCCTGGTCATAGTCATCGAATCACCTTCTGAGAGCATTATTTTGTACTCCTTTCCACTCTCATCACCTAGATCATAAACTTTCAGATCTAAGGATACTGCATAGTGCAAATGTCATAATTTACTCGCTGATGCAGCAATGATGAAAGAGATCCCTTAAGATGGAAATGCGAGTGGGTTACATAACTTAATCACGAATAGCATATGCCATTTGAAGCACACAAATTATAGAGAGAAAACAAAAACCGAGGTACTTAATGAATAAATCGTTTTTCTTCAGGTATAAGGAAAACAGTAATGAAAAAGATGCTGGAGCAGTGTTACAGCAAATATAAATTTGAAAATTAATTGCCCTCGCAATGTCGACTGAATTAGTACCTATATGTGGCACCAGAACTAGCGCAACACTGCCTAATTTCCACTCAATGAAATGCTCTGTTATTTTATAGGCGAGAAGCTTGTTAACAGCTGTCGTACTTTCCTTTGAGTAGCACTTATAAGACTCCTGCACTGTTTATCGGGTTAAGCTACGCCTGGAGACTGTCATTACTTTACCTCATTTGAATTTGTTTCAACTTCTCAGATACTTTGTAACAAAGGAGTGCTTCTTATTACGCCGTGTACTCTACTGCAAATTGTACTCTTAATTAAATTTTCTTAAATAAATCGAAATGTAAATGCAGCCTTTGCATTTATTAAATAATGTATTTTATTCTTGCCAAATCATTTTATACCATTATTTATAGACGACTGTATCATCACCACTATTATTATTGGGACATATTTGTTGAAGTTTATAATTAATTGCTGCAGAAGATTCTAACACTTTAAATACACTTAGTACACTATAATAGTGAAAAGTATTGTCTCTAATACACCACCTTACAGAAACCTTAATTAAAAATTGTATCAACTAAAATGTTCGTAGAAACCAGGGGTGGGACCTTAATATTCGATAGTATAGAAGTATGTATAATACTTTGAAATAAATCTTCCATGCTTTTTGACTACCTCTACAATTTTCACTTTCCCATTCATGTTCTACATGCCAGTATTGGCAGATATTGCATTTCGCTTTGCTCTAGACAACAAAGAAAGGATCAGAACGAGGATAAAGCTTCAGTTTCACCAAAATATTGCTGTATTCAACAACTTTGCCACTGCCATTGACTACGTCCCTTGTAAGTGAATCAAGGCAAAATCCATATATCTTAAAATAAAAATCCCTTACATCTTAACAAAAACGTGCAAAACAACGAAAAAGTCAGAGATACCTGTATAACCTGTAGTGTTAACTGAGTAGTGCATACAGCTGATTTAGTTGACGTACCACGCTGCCTTGTTTCTGCAGTCGCCTCGCTTGGTGACTCGCTTCAAAATCAGTGAATCTTATGAACGGATTAGAACTTCAGAAGCGAGATTATTCAGCGTTTGATAATACTTATTTTTCCTTCAGTGCGTTAATTTGTGGCTACAGAATCACATTCACGTGATACCTACTTCCCTCCTGAGCGTACTCCATAATGTTTATCGTACTACCAGTTTCTTTAACATTTTGTTCCATTTAGTAGGGCAGTGATATTAAAATCTGAGTGAAATGTGAAACCTTTTTGAAGTAGCCGAAACTAATCATATCAGAACGTTGTACAAAATACGCAAAAATACTTCTTCGTGTGGTGATATATAACACAAAACATAAAATTTGAAGCAGCGAGTTGCATATATACAGGGTTAATCACCTGCACCGCCAATATTTCGGAAAGGGAAAGTGCTATTGATGTGCAGCTTTCACAGCATTGATTGGTAGTTAGGGGCTCATATATTTAGCATATAAATAGATTTTAATACTACTGAGAAAGTGTATTTTTTGAGCAAACATACGATTTTTAAATGGAACAATGCCTAGTTACACCAACAGATTAAAGGTAGGATAAATTAGAATGTCAATGGTCTTAGTTGCAGAATTCTAGTGCAAGTGGTTTACGAGAGGTTTCTACCCCGACAATTGTTTGTCCCATTCAATCTGCTTAGTTGCTAGGTACGATGTTGTTATGTTTGTTTGCATTGTGTTTTCTGTTCATTGATTGCATTGCGACTTTCTGGTCAGTTACTTTGTGACAGTTCAAGCAGTAAGTCGTGAGTGGAAGATGGGGTTTACTAATGCAGAAAAAGCCGACTTGCTCATGGTGTATGGAGACTGTAGGAAGAATGCAGTTCGTTCCTGTACGGTGTATGCGGAAACGTATCCCAATAGACGTCAACCATCTCTGCAATTATTTATCAACCTCTTCAACCAATTACGTGAAAGTGGTACTGTAACACCTAGAAAACGTAACAGAAACAAACAAGTGACTGGAGAAGAGGCAGAAATTAATGTTTTGACTGCCGTTGCAGTAGATCCGCAAATTAGTCCCGCACAATCGTACGTGTAAGTGGCATAAGTCAGGCAGGTGTACTGCGCATTCTCCATCGACATATGTAGGTTCCAGCCCTATCACATCTTTCTCCATCAAGAGCTGCATGGAAACGATTTTGAGAATCGTGTTAACTTTTGTACATGGACATTAATACATGATACTCCAGATTCATCATGTATCTTGTTTAGTGATGAGGCAACATTTACTAATCATGGCCAGGTAAACCGCAGAAACATGCACTATTGGTTGGTCTGTTGACAATCCCCGTCGGCTTCGTCAGGTGGAACGTCAGCGTCCAGGCAGTTTAAACGAGTGGTGTGGGGATAATGAACCATCAGCTCATAGGCCCTTTGTTCACAGAAGGAACAATGAACTCGCACAAGTATCGCAGCCTCCTGACAGACCATCTGCCACAGATGCCAGAAGACGTTCCTTTGCAGACTAGGAGGAACCTGTGGTACCAACATGATGGTTGTCCAAGCCATGGTGCACAAAGTACTACAGCTTGTCTTAACGGATTGTTTCTAAATCGTTGGATTGGACGAAGAGGACCTGTAACTTGGCCGGCACGTTCACCGGATCTGACCCCTTTAGACTTTTTTCTGTGGGGAAGGCTGAAAGACACTGTATACAAGCATGTACCAACTACACCAGACGATATGAAACAACGTATTACTGCTGCCTGCTCTGAAATTTCCGCTGAAATGCTAGAACGTGTGCAGCAGTCTTTCCATAGCAGACTGGAAGCGTGTATTGAAGCTGCCGGTGGTCATTTTGAACACAACCTTTGAAGGGCTATGTTCTCTTTACTTATAAGAATCCACAGAAGTGTTGTAATTCCCTATTGTTTTTCTTTAGTTTGTGCTCTCACAGTCTGTACAAGTGTCGGTGCGTAAAAGTTTCAAAATAAGATATCTCGTAAACCACTTGCACTAGAATCTTGCAACAAACGCCACTGACATTCTAACTTGCCCTACCTTTATTCTGTTGATGTAACTAGGTATTGTTCCGTTTAAAAATTTTATGTTTGCTCAAAAAATACACTTTCATAGTATTATTAAAATCTGTTTATAGGCTAAACGCACGAGCCCCTGACTACCAATCAATACTGTGAAAACTCCACATCAATTGCACTTTCCATTTCCGAAATAATTGCGGTGCAAGTTTTAAGTGATTCACCCTGTATACAGGGTGGACCATATAAGTTGAGACTGCACAATATCTCCAAAGCTAAGCGTTGTACAAAGAATTGTCTTGAATAAAAGTTGCTTGATATTATGGAGGAAAGTAAATGCCATTAGTCGTGTTTTGTTTGGAGGACGTTAAGATAGTCACTTTAGAGTCAATTTAGTTTTTTAAATGGAATCCTACAATTAGGGTCAAATTAAATTAACCCTAAAATGACCATCACAACATCCTCCAAATAAAACACGACTAATGGCACTTACTTGCCTCCATAATATCAAGCAACTTGTATTCAAGGTATTTCTTTCTACAACGGTTAGCTTTGGAGATATTGTACAGTCTCTACTTAAATAGTCCACCCTTATTTACCAATTGAAGTTTGCAGAATCTCCATTAAAAAGCAATGTATGGGTTTCCCAGCTGTCATAATCTGATGTCGGGACATCTGAAATTTAGGAGCATTGCAATGGTCTGTCTCAACATCAGCCACATTTAGTAAAACGTATATTCATCCCAGAATATAATTACATAAGAACGTAAATTCTTATTCTTATTCTTGCCTTTAACATCTAGGTATATATAGTTTATAAAGATACGAAATTGGGAAAAAGATAACTGCTGTCATTTGGAGAATGCAATTGTAACAGAAGCAGAGTTAATACGCATGCTGTTCGCGAATTAGCGTCCACTGCATCAAGTAATATCTTGTAGTTGTGCTCGGTACGCAGGCATTATTGGTTGTAAGTTGCAAGACCTTCAGGAGTGGTACAAATTTTAACCATTAAGGAGTTATGGCTCTGTCCATACGTATATATACTTACAGTGCAGTATGTATTAAAAACACAAAACTCTACAGACGGGAGCGGAATTCGAGCTCGGAATCTGTTCGTTAGAAACCTGCCTCCCTAATCACGCGAACACAAGTACAACTTTGGATGTGAAGGTCAAAACAGCTACCTAGCAGGTAATCCACAGATGTCTGATTCATGACGGACGGGATCTATTTTCATTATTATTATCAGTATTATTATCATTATTATTAAACTGTAATGCATTGCGAAATATTGCATAAGTATTCATATTATAAACGTTATAATACTAGACGAAGTATACATCTAATAATTCACAAACAGTATGTCGGTTAGCTGGATGCAACAATCAAAAGTAAATACACTTGCCTAATGCGCGGTAACAGTGTTAGCGATACCGAAAGCCTTTAAATAAAATGAAACATAAGCAAATAGTCCTATGTAATGTAGTGATGAAACAGCAGAAATATTTTATCATTCCTGATGTTACCATTTAGATTGCCTAGTCGAACAAACAGGACGGCGATTCGGAAAGACCGTGTATGATACATCAGTTATTAATGGAATTAATTGTTCTTCTACACAAGGCGTGTGTTGGACAAGGTTGAAAAGGTAGAATCAGACGACTGAAAAATTCACTGCCATAGCCGCGATATGAACCACGGATCTCCCGATTTCCATCCGGTTACTCTAACCACTGAGCTACCATGGCAACATTCCGGCACTATATTAAATTCCCCAACTGATTTGCATTTTTCCCGGTAAACCACAAGGACATCTCAAATTTGTATTGAGTTTCACATACCCCAATGGCGATTTACAATGTTGCAAGTACTTCAAGTCCCGGGCTTCATAGTTTCATAGTTTGAGTTTTTCGTCTAATTCTACCTTTCCAACCTTGTCCAACACACACGGGTTCCCACTCTGGTTACCGAGCGTGGCGGATGTTTGGGAAAGTGCTCTGTTTTGTTTTAGTTTTAGTGAAGGAATTTGTGAATTTATTTTGAAAAGTGAGATATTAGAAGGAAGCACTTTGTAAGTATTATATATGCCATATGCCAGCCGGCTACTTGAAAAGTTGCGATGTAAGCTGTACGTGTTTTCCAGTCATACGGAAGTTGAGGTGAATAACATCTTACGGCCGTCGACGCTATCAGTGACGTTTGTTTTTCTCTTTTTATTAGTTGGTATTGAAGTAAAAAAAAATTAATGCTTATTTGGAAAAGGAGAGTAGTTAGGGTTTTCCCCCCTCCCAATGAGAATGGATGGAAACGGGGTGTTTTTACCTTGCCACACTTTGAGTAGGTCACCAGATCGGAAAGGAGAGAGGGAGAAATTAAGAAGGGAGGTAATGGAAAATCAGCTAAAGAAGAAAGAGGAAGAGTAGGAAAATATTGCAATGGAGCCCTTAGAATTATTTAGTGATGTTATAATAGAACTTAATACACTTATAAGCAAATAAAAGATTGTGTCTGATAAGAAAAAAGAAGCTTATGTGCTATTGGCAAAACTACAAAAAAACTCATGCACACACCAATTTGAGGCAGAGAAATCCAAGGCCGAGGCCAAATTGTCCAAGGAACTTTTTGATAAGGAACCTCCAGAACTGACGAGAAGCTTTGCCCAAGTCGCAGCCACATCTGCACCAACGGGGAAAATGATGCAGCTTCAACGCACAGCAGAGATTAAAAGACATCTGTGTTTATATCATCTAGTAAAATTACTGATGTCAGAGAGCTACAGAAAATTGTAACACAAATTCTTAAACCAGCACTAGAGAAAATTCAAATACGAAGTCTTAGAACAGCTGGCAAGAATCTAATAATGGAGACTGAAAGTGAAGAAGATCTCAATAAGGTTATAAATAGCAACAATCTTAAAGGGAATGATCTAAGAATTGAACCACCCAAGAAGAGGAATCCCCTAATGATAATGTACGACGTGTTAACAGGTGTTAACGAAGAAGATTTAAAAGAAGACATATTTATACAGAACATTGAGAACTATGTAACCAGAGAAGAGTTCAATAAAGATTTTAAATTAAGATTTAAAACCGGTCCCAGAAACAGGGCAACCGTTCACCATGTGGTGGAGGTGTCCTCAAAACAGAAAAATAATCATATCTAACGGCAGGCTTTTTATTGGATTCCAATCCGTCAGCACCAAGGATTTTGTATCTGTGGCAAAATGCTTGAAATGCTACGATTACGGGCATGTTGCGAAACTTTGTAATAAAGATAAGATAATTTGTGGACATTGTGGCGAAGAAGAGCACGAGCGCAAGGATTGTTCAAAAAAGAACAGCAATCCATTTGTATTCCATGTAGTAGACGAAATAAGAAATGTGGAGGTAAACAAGACTGTCCCAGCTATAAACTGATGTGGGAGAGAGTTATTGCCAGGACAGATTATGGATAAACAGAAAATGGATAATTCAATAACAAAATTAAAAAGAAGGAATACTCCAAGCAGGGTGAAACGGAACCTCAAAAGAGTTATAGCGCATAAATTAAAATTAAAAAATATGATCAATAATGTAGATAAAGAAACACAGACAAAAGATAAGGAGTTTGTTGGAGATTATTTGACAACTATAGAAATAGAAAACCAGGGAGTATATTGGATAATAAACCTAAATTACCCCCAAATTTAAGAATTCATAATATCAGTCACGAAATGGGTATTAAAAAGAAAATGTCAGTGGATTAGGACGCCTTACTAAATGATGAAAATAGTGCAGAAGAGGAGAAGATTGAAAAATAAGAAATAGAAGAGGAGGCGAAGGAATTGGCTTTATATACATAGGAAAACATGTAGAAGCTTTTTAAATGTTCTGTGGTTAAATAGAAAATGGAATATAAAACTAAATAGAAATAATAATAATATCAGTAATAATAATAATAATAATAATAATAGTAATAATGAATTTGAAGTATATGAGGAGAGTGAAATTGATAAAGTAGAAGAACGAAACGAAGAAGATGTAAATACCAATAAGGAAGCCAATTTGAGTCAAAATGAGATCAGCGATGGATGTAGTGATACCACAAGAAGACATTTTAGGAAGCAATGAAGAGGAAGTAATAGTAAGAAGATCAGAACGTATACGATTACAATATCAATTTATCTCACAGGAAGAAGAAAGAAGAGATGAAGAAGTAGGTGAGGATGAAGGGAGCGAAGAAGAGGATAATAATTATAATAATGATAATATAAGAAGATAGCTTGGGATTATAATAGGAAGAAGAAATGTGGAGATAGATTTTGTTTAAAAACAGTGGGAATTAAATGTATGTAAAAAGATATGAAGCGGTAAAGTCGGGAGAAGAGAGAAGGGTTTATAGATGAAGAAAATTATGAGGCTGTTAAGAAGAGAGATAAAGTTAAGGGAGAAAACTAATAAAAAATAATAAAAATAAGAATAAAAAAATCTGATGTGTTACACTCACATGACTTTCTCTACTCTTGTACAAACTATTTTTACAAACGCTTATTCTCCATATGCTTCATGCTAATCGAGATATCGAGATGTCAATCTTATTGGTAATTTTCATGTAGATGCAAGGGAAATATGGTAGGTTATAAGCGATAGTCAAATATTTTAACGCTGGTTGCTATGTGGCGCATTCCATTCTCTTTGCATGTCCAGGACAAAAAAAAATGAATAACGAATTTGAGAAAAAGTATAAGTATTGGAAAATTTAAGGAAATAACAAGCAATATCTCGAAAACGGTTCACTCAACAAAAGAAATGTATGTTACATAAGTTGTGTATTTTAACGCGATCTACATTTAATGTGAAGTAAAATTCTGTCTATCTCTTACGGTTTTCCAGTTATGCAAAAGTCGTTCACAATGAAGAATACTTTTGGAGACATTCCCAGAAAATTCGAGATATACATTTCATTTCTCATGACATTATCTTAAACATATGATATTTTCATCAAAATCGTTAGAGCCATTTTTGAGAAAATTAAAATTTTCGAAAAATGTTCCATGTAAAGGGTACTCTGGGGTGGGGGGATTTTCTTGAAAACCTTCGTGTCGCATCTCTGGAAGATAGTGAACCTAAATACCAAGTTTGGTGTTTATCCGACTGTTCGTTTTTGAGTTATGCTGTTCACAGTCACACAGACACACACACACACACGCACACACAGACACACACACGGACATGTTTCCAAAAATGCTTTTTTTGGATTCAGGAGGTCTCAAAACATGTATTTCCGGTGAAATCTTGGTATCGAATTTTTGGGTGGAATGCAATACTTCCCCTACTTACTATACGTAGTAGAGAAAGTAAAAAGGAAACAGTTAAGTGAATAGAAGAGAGAAGAATTAAGATAAGGAGATTTAATAGTGATGGAGGATGTAAATTATAAGGAAGAAGGAAGAGGAGAAGTAATTGAAGAAAAGAGGAGGGAAGGAGAAGGAAGAAGAGAGAGATTGGGAAGAAGATGGAAGAATAAGCGAACGAGAAGAAGAAAGAAGATAAGGAGTAGAAAAAAGAGGGAGGGAAGGAGAGGAAGAAAGAAGAAGGGAGAGATGAAGAAGAGAAGAAATGAAGATCTAGCACATTAATACATATTGAAATAATAACCCTATGGATAACATGACAAGATTATAAACTATTACAGCGACAATTACTAATGACATAACCATAGGAACAATAACAAACGTAAACAATATTACTAATAACTGATGGACAATACAATGACACTTAAAAAACCAACTTTCCCAGTTATATGATGACAATATAACAACAAAATTCAACCTATTGACTGTTACAACCACTAGGCGTAAATAAATATATAAACAAAGTAGTATATTATGGAAGGGGCAGAAGGATGATCTATGATGGAAGGAGGAGAAGCGGGATGACCGGATGGGATGGGTGACTAATAGCAAAGGAGGCGGTAACTGGTGGATGGTGCGAGGAGAAGTATGGTGTACTGAAGAAGAAAGTGAGGAGATAGGTGCAGTTACAAGGGAGGAGTATAAGTGGGAGTTATTGCCGGCATGAAGAATAGTTTTGGTCGTTATTAAATAATAGATGTGAAAGTGAAGTGTTTTGTAAAATAATTCATACGATATAAATATAAATTATTATCAGATTACTGAAGTGACATGGAAGTGAAGTGTAAATTTAATAATTGTGAATTTAGTATACATCTTAGTACTGAGATGTTAGGGTAAACGAATGAATTGGTTATAAATTAAAATGTAACTAATTATGGTATATAATTATATAAACACATTAAAAGAAATAGAAGAAAATAAATTTAAATATCTCATAAACAATTAAAGCAGACAAGGATAAAAAAGAATTGGCCATAATTAAATTATTATGAATTATTTGTTATTATAGTGTTAGTTTTGTATTGGAGGTGCTGGATACCAGCACCAAAGTTGTCGGTTTCGGATGTAAATTTAGTTATTTAGTTAGATAGCTGCCTACCATTTATTTATTTTTATTGGCTACCAGTAGAAATGTAATTGTTATATGTCTATTTTGAGTTAGTAGATGGACATTTAAAATTTTTATTTTAGTTACTTTTGCTATTATTCTTTTTGTATTTTTTTCTTTTTATTAGTTATAGTTAATTATCTGTACAATGATAATGTAAGTGTATTGTATTAATAAACTGAAAATTTGTTAATACACGTCCTGGTTTAGGTAACAAGGTGCCGGGATGGAGTATTACAGATTTTATTTACTTATTTATTTTTTTGTCCAACACACGCCTTGTGTGGAAGAAAAATTAATTCCATTAATTGACCTAATAGTGGCTAAACTATGAACCCCGGGACTCAAAGTACTTACAACATTGTAAGTCGCCATTGGGGTATGTCATCTCAACACAAATTTCAGATCTCCTTGTGGTTTACCGAGAAAAATGGGAATCAGTTGGGGAATTTAATGTCATGTTGGCATGTTACCATGGTAGCTCAGTGGTTAAAGCAACCGGACGGAGACCAGGAGATTCGTGGTTCAAACCCCGGCTATGGCATTGCATTTTTCAGTTGTCTGATTCTATCCTTCCAATTAGTTGTTAATGTTTGTATGTACACTTAAGATTAAAAATAATTGCGTAAAACTAAAGTGAACGAGCTACTGCCTTTAGATTCACAAATTTTGTGTCAAAAATCGGTGTTAATGTCAGCATCGTTATCGAGTATCGAGAAATAGTGATATCGTCCCATTCCTAGTGGAAGCTTAGAAAGAAATGAAACTTCTTACAAAATACATTTCATGGCATTTTGTAATATACAGTTGATGTACTGCTGAATTTTTAAAGCCAGTGGCATATCGCTTTTAAAGCGTCCAACCATCTGCTTATTACAGTGTATTATCATGCTATTTAGAATATGGAGTCGGTTATGGAGGGTGATTGGGGCAGCATATAAATTAATGAATCCGAGACATCCCGCGAGAGCAGGACCTCCTGCTAGCTCATTAGAAACCGCAGCAGGGGAGGTATTCCTGGTGGGATAATATAACCTACATGATGCACTTAAACTGCAATATGTTGCTCGTGATACTCACAGGCGGAGATCTGTAATTCTCTGTATATGCACACCGGTGGTGCAACACTTAACCCTGCCAATGAAGGAGAAGTACGTAACACAATACCAGAACCTGAGGAAAACAGGTGCATGAAAATATCGCTCTGGGAATTCATTACTACAGCTTCTATTGTGCACAAGTGATGTTTTCGGGAGCAATGTCGTCGACTTCTTGACTAAATATAGCGCATCTAAAGCACGTGTAAGTAAGATCCCTATAGATTGTTTTCAATGTGTGCAACCCGTTATGTGACAAGTGTATTTTAGGTCTGAATTCGTTGGCCGCTTTACAACTCGCGTGCTCATTTAGATGGACAAGATCCTCACACTCAGTGAGAAAGGTCCAAGTTACTCTGGATTGAACTCCATCTGTCAGACCTACTGCTGAGAAGTGCACCTCTTTTCTATTAGATTTTATTAACTTTGACTACACAGCGTGCATTTCTACCCTCCCCTGAAACCGTCCGATAACTGAATCACATACCTCTACATTTACAGAAGAGGTAGACTAAGAACAAGACACGCCTATATTCAAAACGTGCATCGTGCAGTCACATCATACAGAAATTAAATGAATAGTTTAATGTTAAGGTGAACGAAATGGCATACAATTGGTATAGCATACAGAATTTCTTCTGTCAATTAATTAATAACGTTAACACGTCTTCAAAGTGGCTTAAAGACGCGCTAAAAGTCTATAAAACACAAGTCAAGTTTCGAGGTGGCAACCGAGCTCATCTGGTGTAGATATAATTAAAATCGAAAGTCCGTTTACCTTCAAGGTTCAATGAACTGAGTGAAATGTTGGGCATTCGCTCAATGTAACAAACGCACTTGGTTTCGTATCCTACGAATTCATCCAAAATCTTGTTCACTGCTTTGAACTTAACGTTTTATACTTCTGTATAAAATATAGCTGTATTTAATTCAGAAACAAGCTAAACATGCTAAATTTGCATGGTCTGTGGAAAAAATTACATCTGACATTTGTGGTGTTCTCGTCGGTGCAGTTGAGAAGGATTCAACATAAAATAAATATTAATTATGTTGCAACACCGTATACAGGACAGTACATTAGTAATTACGCGAAGTAAGTATTTAGCTTAACCTCCTCGATTCAGGTTGTAAGCTCTTCAGCTTCAATCACTAAAGACGTTTCCTTTGATAAGGGGTAGAACTATGGAGTTTTGAGCCCGGTTCACTAATTTCGGAGAGCGAATTTGACGAAATTCCTGCAACGAAATTCATCATCTTGCTTTCCGATATAGGCCAATGTATGTAGCTTTTAAAGCTTTCTAAAGCGCCTGGTATAAAATGGAAACGTGATTAAAGAACATTTAAAGAAGGGAACAGTGTTGTCATTATCTTCATTTACTCCATTTTGTAACAATTTATTTTAGAAAATATGTGTTACATTCACATAACTTTCTGAGCTCTGCATCGTTTATTAGTGAACATATAAACTGTTCTTACGAAAGCTTCCTTTTCCATCTACTTCATTTTAATTGAAATAATCTTTTGAAGCAATAGTTACATTATTACCATTTCGTTATAGATACAAAGGGAATAGCAACAAGCAAATGTTTACGAACTGAACACCATACGCTGGCCTTAACGTTCCATACCGTCTCCAGCAATTGCGAGAAACCACTGAATATGGAAAGGACTTTAAAGAATGACAAATTATTGAACAATTCGAACCATTAATAATGTATATCTCGAAAATGGCTTACGCACAAAAAAAAATATTTGGAACACGTTATGTGTTTTTAAAGAGTTCTACATTTTTTGTGTAGTACGCTTTCGTCTATCACTTAACATTTACCAATTTATACAAGATTATATAAAATTCCTTCTGAATGAAGTACTTCGCAGGCATTCCCCGAAAATTCAAGACAAATTTTATTTGTTATGTAAATATCCTTAATACATGGTATTTTAATAAAAATCGTTACAGCCATTTTTGAGAAAATCAAAACGAAAAATTTTCCATGTAAAGGGTAGTTTGGGCTGAAGGGATTATCTTCTAAGTCTTCGTGTCATATCCTTGGGAGGTCTTGAACTTACCAAGTTTCGTATTTAACGACTTTTCGTTTTAAAGGTATGGTGTTCACATATATGGACACACACATACACACACAGACTAGTTTCTAAAAATGCTTTTTTTTAGGGTTCAGGTGTTTCAAAACATAGATTTCCGTGAAATTCCGACATCGAATTTTTGAATGGAATACAACATTTTATTTACTTACTATAAACACGTAGTAGAGAAAGTAAAAATTAAGAATTCCAAAAGCTCGGAGGAAAAACAGGTGAGCTAGCACCAAACATAGAATACTTGAGGAAATTTTCATCCATTTAAGACGAAAGTTTGACGCATTGCATAAGTTATATCTAAATAAAACTGTGCTGCAGGAGCGGAAACAAATGCTTCTAAGTTTGATGCCCCCTTATTCATCATCATCATTATTATTATTAAAAGCGGCTAGACCAAACTATTACGTTGAATTGGTTAGCTTGTGATCCCTCTTTATATAATTTTTGGCCCTAGGTACGACACGTTACTTAATGGTGCAGATATGTATTGGTGAGAAGGTTAAGAATGCCGGCCCTCGTAGTCGTGGTCGCTAGAGTGTATAGCTCCGGCGCTCCGCCAAGCTGAGGGTCGCGGGTTCGAGTCCCGGTATGGGTGTTTATGTGTTGTGTAATTGCGATAACGAAAATAGTAAAAACACAGTAAAAAAAAGAATCAGTAGCGTCTTGTAAACGAATACCACACTGCGCAGTCTGGGAATTTGGCTAAGGCATTTCGTTCGTAATGTGAAACGAAGCTTTCTGCTTGGAGAGTGTAAAGTGTGACATCATTCCTAGATATAATAATTATTTTAGAACCTCAGAAAATTTAATCCCCTTATTATTTAAGGGGGATTATAAGCTCTAACACGCCTGTGTTAAATATGCTAAACTCATGAAGTCATGATCCATTATCTCGGAAACTGTGTAATATATCGCACTGAAATGTTCACAAGATGTAGGTGTACACCTTCTAGGTCCACGGATCCACTTTCATCCAATAAGTTCGTTTAATAAGGGTAGTATGATATTTTCCTCAATTATACCATCCTTTGATTGAAATTTTATCACCAATTAGTTTCTTAAAAATAACCAAACATCTTATGTACACCAAAATAGATCTACAACATTATTAGAGATTGCTTTTATCATCCTAAACCTTCAAATAGCTATCTTGAATAGTTTCTGAGGAGAATCATTTATACCAGAAAATGTCATTCACACAAAAACCTGCTCAAGCAAAAATGGGGAAAACAAATTCGGACATATTTGTAAAGAAAGAATCCACATGTTTTGAGCACACAGAAGTTACCAAATTTAACATAGGTACCAAGTTGTGGATCAAAACTTCCCCTAAACGTGGACTAAAGTTTACCTTTCTTAAAGCGTGTAGGAGTTTTGATGTTTTCTGTAAAATGATGCAGAATTCACAGTGGTAAGTGGCAGATACAGTAGCATTTATAAAAAATATTTAAAATATAACTATTATGCTTACAATAGTAAAATATATATGAAATTAAAGAGGAACTTACAATTTATAATGTTGCACAAAAACTAAACATGTTAGTCTCCCCTTAAACCCTTGGGCTAGAAACAGACAATGACGAGATTTGTTAAGTAAGTAAAGCTTATTTCATATTATGATAGCATACTGGTTCAGTTTGCTTAATGTAATGTTCTTGTCATGATAGCCATTAATGCAGGTATGAAAAAGTGCTAGTGCGCGTTCTCTAACAAAGAGCTTGTTCTTGGTCGGTGGCCAGAGGGCAGATACAGCGTGTATCGTATAAACATCAGAGTTGTATTACTTGTTTACATTTTCCGACAAAACAGTGCTAATTCTGCTATATCATGGCATGACTCTTGCTCACCTTCTATGAATGAAGGGCAGAATTAACCACGAGAATGTAAATGTAATCTAGAAAAGTAATATTGACATAGAATATGAGGTTTATTGCAAATATGTTTGCTCGCATATTTCATCAGTTACTGTGCAGCTAACAATAACCTTAATTTGACATTAGGCTAGTAGGCAAAAGGGAATTGACTATAAATGTTCTAATTAACTACCAATTTAGTATTATATAATACTACACAAATAATAATAATAATAGTAATAATAATAAATATCGACTGAATATTCCCGCTTCACGAGAGATCAGCCATTTTAATACAATAACATTTTTAAAACTAAACTTTTCGGCCATCTTGTGCTCTGTGGCCTACCTTAGGAATTTGTATTGACACGGCTGACCACTAGTGAAGCTATACTCGGTTTTAAGCCTTATAAGAATAAAATTAATAATCATATTGCATTTTAAATTGCTATATCTCTAAAATCCAATATGTATTAAATGTACATATATCTTATCCCAAAAACCCTGTGTGTTTTCATGTTGAGCCTCATAATCATTACCATCCCTCCTTTTGAAAATTATTTTCTGTTTACATATAGGAAGCTGAACACCATTGTTATGTTTAAAATGGAAGAACTCAAATATCCACTTGCCTAAACTGGCTGTACGGTCTCTCTCACTATATGTATTGCTGCACTCATTGCACTAACATCGCCCCTTATTTACCGTTTATCTGTTCGCGCAATTGACAGATTAGTCTATCACTATAGATGTTATAATGTAGTAGTAGTAGTAGTGGTGGTATTTATTAAGTATTTAGTATTACATTAATTGCATAACACAGTCACATGGGTCATAAGGCCGTACATGCTCTCTAGAAAAATACCTGGTCTGTATACGTGACTTGCAGTATCAACCAGAAAACCATTATTTTTTTTTATAATCACCGCACTATATACATACATATAAAATTGAAAAAACACTCTGAATCACACACTCAAACACACACACACACACCCACACACAGTCGCGCACAAGTACTCAAGCACCACATATGTTTAAAGAAAGATTACATAAACACCTTATCTCTTAGTACACGTACTTCCATTAAGTATGTGCCCAAGCTTGGCCAGTTTTGGCTGTTTAGAATCATGTCCCAGCATGCTGTCCTCCGTCTGTTGGAAGCCAAAAATACTTCCGGTAATAGTTTTTTCCTAATACCCTCCGTCTGCACGCATGCTGCCAAAATATGCGTCCAGTCTTCTTGTTCCCCGCATAATGGGCAAATCCTCCTGCCATCATCATCAACAATCTTGCGAGCTTTCCACCCTCCCAACCTAAGCCATGCTATTCCAGTCCTCTGTTTTATGCCTAATTCCAAAATATATGTTTCCTTACCCCACCCAGTTTTTATTTCATTTTGTAGCTCCAATGTTGATCTTTGTCTACATTCAGATTCTATTTTCTGCCTGCTTATATCGCATAGTCGTCTTTTGACCTTTCTCACGGCACTGTGTGTATTTTCATTACCCCTTTGCCAGATATCATTTAAGCCAATTTTTGATAATTCGCGTTGCAACCCCGCCGCCCACCATTTTGGATGCTCTATGTTGTTCATTTGATGACGATAACATATTGCTCTCAGAGTTGTTTGATCATCTTTAATTATTCGCAGCCAGTACCTAACTACGTTTAGTTTAGCAAATACAGCATCTTCCCAGCATCCTACCTCCCGAAGAACTCCGTAGTTTGAAGTTCCCCTCCCCAACCCTAGAATGCGCTTCCAGAAATTGTATTGTATTTTATTTACATTATCCACCCTCTCCCATCCCCACACTTCACTGCCGTATAGTAATGAGGACCTAACCATTGCTTCATACATGGTCTGTAATGTTTTTACTGGCATATCTGGTACCCGTGTCAGTATCCGTAATACTTCAGAAAGTTGTCCAATCCCTTTGTGTTTTATAAACTCCATGTTCTTGTTCCATTTTCCGCCCATATCAAACCTTACTCCTAAGTAATCGAAGTGTTTAACATTTATGTTATAATGTGTACTCAGATCACTCAGTTCACTGTAAGCACGGGTAGCAAATATCTACGGGAAAACTACAATGGAGCAAAATTATCTATAGTGAATCGAGTTCTGCACGACATCCACTGGCACAAAGTCACGCTATATGTTAATCTGTCGCTGCAGCCACAGAACTCGCGGTAGCGTCGCGCTCAAGTCGCCACGGAACACTCCGCTCATTGGGAACTGGGATTTTATTCGGGTTTCTCAGGGGGCGCACTTCTTAGAAATTCAAACATTCTTGGTTCAAAGTGCTATTCAGAGTCCTTTGAACGCTCGGTGCTGTATTTGGCAAAGGAACGGAAGAATAGGTGAAGTCGGCGATATCAAATAGTCTGAAAGACTAACTTTATGATTGGTAGCTCAACGCGCCGAGCATAAAACCCACTCTCATTTCCACGTTCGAAAAGGGTCCTAAATATCACTTTGAGCCAAAACCGTTCCGATATCTACATATCATCTACGTCAGCTAACTTTGCAACCCGAGCAAAATTACAGTTTCGAAAAATAAAAAAATTGGTTTATATTCACGTTACTTTCTCTACTCACTCTTCTACAAACTATTCCTACATAAGCTTATTATTCTGTCTACTTCTTGTTAATCGAGATAAACTTTCAACGACATTTACACATTTCGTTGTTGGACACAGTAGGTAAAGCGATAGTCAGATTTTTAAAGAACGTGTTGCTACGTGATGGTTTTGAATTTCATGCGGAAAAAAAACCCACCGAATTACGACTTCTTATTTGAGAAAAGTATAAGTATTTTAAAACTCAAACCAGCAACAAGGAATATCTCGGAAAGGGTTAACTCCACATAAATTAACATAATTTGTATGGTTTAACGATATCTACATTTTTGTGCAGTAAGATTTTGTCTATCCCTTACGTTTAAAAAGTATGTAAGTCATCTTTAATGAAGTTGACTTCAGAGGCTATTCCACGAAAATTCAAGATATGCATTTCTTTTGTCATGAAAATATCTTAAGCATATCGCACTTCAATCAAAATTGTTAGAACCTTTTTTGAGAAAATTAAAGTTTTCAAAAAAATTTCCATGTAAAGGGTAGCTTGGGGTGAGGGGATTTTCATGAAAATCTTCGTGCCGCATCCTTGGAAAATGCTAAACTTAAATGCCGACTTTTCGTTCCGAGTTGTGCTCTTCACAGACACACACACACACACATGCACACACACACACGGACATTTTCTAAAACTGAGTTGTTTATTATTATTATTATTATTATTATTCAGGGAGTCTCAAATGTGCATTTCCGGTGAAACATGGGTATCGAATTTTTGGATAGAATACAATACTTCCCCTACTTACTCTAAGTACGTGGTAGAGAAAGTAAAAATTGAGTGTCCCTTGTAAGTACTAGATAAAACTCGCGTGTCATCACTGATGGAAGGCATTGGGTCTTTGAGTGAGAGTATGTGTGTGGGAGTATTTTACGTTGACAAGGATTGTCGTTCTTGCTTGTTGAATTACACTAGGTTGTGCGCTAAATGTGTTTACAGTGCTTTACAGAACGGCAAAGAGTTATACAGTTACAGGTCTCTAAAGTAACACTTATGCCATAGCCTCCTCAGCAATGGCAGTAATATAACACATGTATAAGAGTCTTGTTTTGAATCCTCTATGCATGCCTGAAATACACCATGATACTGAAGCTGCCTAGAACAAAGTACAGCTTTTTCTCCATTGTACGTAAGTACACAGCACATAACACGGCGCCACTTAAGGGGACCTAGGACAGATTATATGATTTTCTACAATTTTTTTCAATCTTATTAAAATTTTGTATGTTGGTTTCCCTCATTCTAAATAGCATTATGTGTAAATTTCAATAAAATTGATGAAGTAGTTTTTCAGATATGAGATATTTTCTGTTTTTCATATCGCGATATTTGAAAATTATGAAATACTCCATGCGGGACAAATTTTATTTTTCATCAGTACCACTTTGTCACATTAATATTTGAACTCCTTACAAATTATTCTAGTATGCTTTTTTCATTTTGTGCTTTGAATAACAAATTATTAATTATAATCATTAATGCAGATATTACAGCCTAAAAAGTAAAAATTTTTAGGGTTAATAGCCCACTGTGTCCAAGTTTTACATAGTAGTCCAAAAATGATACTACAACTTCTTTAGATAGAACAGTAGAACTATTATTCCAAGTTTCATGCAAAACTAAAGAAAACTATCCCGCATGGGACATTTGAGATATTGAAAAATGTCGTTCTGAGAAAACTTAAATTTTATATTGAAAACATCTATACAGGCTAATGTACCTGGTGTAAAGGGTTAAAATTGTCCAGAACCATAGCTCTTTCCCTCCTTCTTCTTCTTCTTAGCCTCTTCTGCTTGCAATTTCAACACCTTCTTCTTCTTTCTGGTGGACTTCTGCTGTTGTAATGTGGAGCGGCGACTTTCATACTTTCTGCGAGAATCTCTTTTCAGAGCTATTTTTCTTCCTATTCCAGTAATTTCTTCTCCAGTTGAACTGGCTTTTACTACTTGTGAAGCAATGCATCCCATATTATATTCAGAAATGGCATCAATTACTCCTATGTCTAACCTTTTCCTGGAAACAAAGGTTTCCTTAGGACACTTTCTCCAAATTGAAGAATGCAAACTTTCATTTGCATTCTGAGTTCCACCTTGGGTGCATCTTGACAAAAGTTCAGTACAGGCTAGTCTTTGGTACAATGGTAGTATTTTTACTAGCATAGCAGAAGAAAACTGTATAGACATAACCTTATGGCTTTCTGGCTTTTTTTCTTCTGCAATACTTCTATTGTAGAAGCACCATGAATCCTTTCCAGAAGGACATTTACTATGTTTTGGGCTTTCATCAGTAGATGAGCAATGATACAAAGTGGCATAGATGGCAGATTTCATCCTATCAACATCAGGTAAATTAGAGACAATGGCATTCCTATAATAATTGGTTAACTTGACAATATTAGCTTCTTTTAGTGTTCCTGGTCCTCGCCCACCAAGTTGAGTGCCTTTTGCTTTCCATTCCTGTACCAAATTCCTTAATCCTGTACCCATCCTCTTGGCAATATGGTTAACACACTCTTCTTTTATAATTGTGGTATCTGATCCATATATAGCTTCCTTTGTCAGGTGAAGGAATGTTTTGGCATCACCGTCAGATAATAGAGTTGTGTAGCGCATGGAACACTCACTTACAGACCTCTTCCATAAGATATCTGCTGCAGAAACTTCCATAGCAACAGATGAACCAGAGTAATTCCTACAGCATTCTCCAGGTATACTTTTATGTCCTCTAAGCCATATGTTATACTCTGGAGTATCTTCTACCAGTTCATTTTGAGAGAGGACACACATGGGGCAATATTTTGATAACATTTCAAAGTCAATGACTAATCCAGTTAAAATATCAATTACTATCCCTATCCCATATAGAGATCTGAACCCTCTTTTGTGCCAGGTTCCATCAAAAGACACAGCTATATCTATTACTTTCTTATTTATGTTTGCTGCATTCAGATCCTTATGGGCTTTATGCACTGCTTCTCTTGATTTGGAAAGAACATTTTTTCTTATGGTCTCTGATTCATATGCTAAGGCATGCATATGCTTAGTGAATGTTTTAGAATCTATTATATTCAAATTCATGCTCATGCAAAATCTTTCCATTGTTCTGTGACCACCTCCAATTTTTAAAAATGTCTCTATACATCTTCTATTTACATCAAAAGCAGCCTTTTTACTTTTGGAATCAGTCTTTACTTTTGGGCTGGAGTAAACATCTGAAAATGTCTTGTCACAATTCTTACATTTTACAGTACGCTTACATGCTAGGCCCTTATTTTCTCCTGTTTCAATAATCAAAGACTTTTCCCCACACTCATCACATACTATATTGCCACATAACTCTTTCAGAACTTGTGAGTGAATTAAAATGTATTTATTTTCATATAGGTTAGGCTGTGAAAGTGGTGTTTGAAAATATCTGAGCTTTTTGTCACTGGCAGAAATTATTTCATGTGTACTGGTATGTGTGGGTAATGTATTATGTACAACAGAAGTAGAATCTGTAATTTCTGTACTACTATTTGAATCAGATAAAATACTTTTGTGATCATATGGCAATGTTGATGGGCCAGGTTGTGATTCTATAGTTTCTTTGGGAACACCTTTCCATCTTTTTTCAATATTTTTCAGAGTCTTTAGCTTCCTTTTACTCATCCTACCTGTTGGTTTCCTCCAACTTGCACTTAGTGTATGCATTTCAATTACCAATAAATAAACTTGAAAGACACTGACAGTAATAACCTCACAAAACCAAGCTGCATGTATACATAACACATAATTATTTAAAACTTATAAAACAGATAAAATGTTACAAATAAATTCTTAAAATATTTAAATACTATAATAAAAATATATTTTACTGGTGTGAGACGGCTGTATATTTTGTTTCCAAAAAAAATCGGCTATATTTTGAACTCATGAAGATGAAGTTTTGTTGTAGTTACAGTAATGAACACCAGATGGAAGCAATAACCAATACACACTGACTATGGTGCAAATTTGAATGATTTTTTGGAAAGAAAGTAACTATTTTGCATGCGAGAACAAAAATGGGCGTGGCAGGCATTTAAATTTCCGTGCAGTGGTTTTTAAAAATGGCTACCAAACCCTTTAAAAAGGTGCTTATCAGCATAAAATGCATTTAAATGTTTGACTAACATTATAAAGAGTTAATTTTTGCAGAAAACAAAAAATTGAAGATTTTGGCCATTTTCACTAAAAAATCTGTCCTAGGTCCCCACAGAACGGCAAAGAGTTATACAGTTACAGGTCTCTAAAGTAACACTTATGCCATAGCCTCCTCAGCAATGGCAGTAATATAACACATGTATAAGAGTCTTGTTTTGAATCCTCTATGCATGCCTGAAATACACCATGATACTGAAGCTGCCTAGAACAAAGTACAGCTTTTTCTCCATTGTACGTAAGTACACAGCACATAACACGGCGCCGCTTAAGCTCATGGGGCTTGATAACCACTCCGATGCTGTGCTGCTGACATATTCCAATTACGAGCAGCCAGGCATAAAAGCAAGATCGCATATACCCAGTTGCCTCTATGTAATTGCCAAATTACAAAAATAAATGTCTGCTGCCGTGTGGATACAATAGCCAACCTGGGAATAGCGGCGATACATAGCCGATGAAGACAGCGCTCATAACCGCCTAAAACAGATCCTCACAGTGTTTTGTTTCACTTATTTGCTACGTGTTTAAATACGTCTGTAGCAGTTTCCTCATAGAGATTAAAATAAATACGACAACTGAGTTTAAAGACATGGCTTAGTTCAGCAATGTCAGGGCCCACACATGAATTTCAGCTTCAAAGAAACTGTGAGCTGTCAGTGTTAAGGAGAAAGCGTATAGACGTAAATAAACCTCTTCGCAATTGCGAATGGTCGGGGACATGTTGGTGTATAAGCTCTAAAGGGAATGTAGAGTAAGGTATAATGCACTACTGGTCCTCTATATCATTAAAATTTCCAGCAACACTAATTGATAAAAGGACAATATAATCATAAGTTATGTTTAAATACTAAGGGATTCAACACAGTAATTAACATAAATTCTGAAACTATTCAGTGATCTGAATCACTTATATGCGAACTGATAATCATAAAGTACGAAGAAACTTCATTTTGGTTTTATGAAATAGGCATAGAATAAAACAAGCTTCATAAATACATTACGTAACACGAATTAAATTTTTTTCTATATTGATTTATATGCACAGTTATTACTTGCTTACGACACTGTGTTTTTACATTAACCTACTTGTATTTGGGGAGATATTAATAGCAGAAAAAGTTTCAACACTGAGCTTAGGGATTGTCATTCCTTTAGTACCGGGTGTATCTTGAATGTCGCAAATGGTAGTTCGCTGCCCCCACGTCACTACTATGCAAATCCGAACGTTCAGTAGTGGCGGAAATGCCCGCCGTTTCTCGTAAGATAATGCTCATGATGTGAAACGATATATTACGTTAACCTTTCGTTATAAAAGGTGTTCTAAATGATACCCCACTGTGCTTATTTTATAAGCCTGGGACCATTTGGAAGGCATTAACACTCGATGAATATTTGCAGCTGAAATTTTGGAAAACGCACGTCATTTTTGCGTAAACCTTATCTTTAAGTATTCATCATAGATAAGCGCATGGACTTGGATTTGGAGAGTGAGCAGGTCAGTCATTTATACTGTTGTCAAAAATATGTTGTAATGCTGGCAAGCGATTTCCTTAGGCTTCTTTCGACGATACTCCCTATTTCCTGAATTTTTCCTCGATTAGAACAGCTAGAAGTCTTTCTTTGTATCTAACACGGACCCAGCCGGTCAAATGTTTCTAACAACCTATAAACTGTGCATTTGTTAGGAACCTTGACACAGGGAATTTATGTGTAAATTCAAGCTGACAGTCTACATGTGATTGCCGTCAAGCAAAACTTAACCCAATAAACACAGGTTATTCTGTGTTATGCACTATGATATCTGCACACAACAAACAGTATCTTGTAACGCCATTGTCGCGATACACCATACCATAAACATTAGACTGAACTTCGAATTCGGTTAATCTACTTAGGCGTCGAGTTAGGCTCTCGCAGAATGTCATTCAACCCGTTGCTTGTTGTGGGTCGGACCCGGTGGCCGCCGGACCCGTCGCTCAAGATATGACTCATCATTTCCAATATGGATTTAAGTACTAACAATTAATCGTATAGTCGTGACATTAAATTGTCCTTTTTCACCAACTTCAGCTTATGCGTGGAAACACTATATACAGATTCATTTGCGCTGGAAATTAGAAAGTAGCTTTAGATTAATTTATACATATGTATTATAGAATAAACTTCAGTTATATAAACTAGTTTATTATCACTGATGTTTGAAGTAAAATAAGTGCAACACCACGAAACGTCAATTTGATTTGTGTGCAAACTATTTGGATTTTCAAGAGTTCACTACCTCTGTCATTGAATAAGTGCAAATACCTAGTTGCAATTCTCAATAATTCTGTGCATCGTCACATAACATTGGAAAACACCAAAGAAGAACAAGCACCTACACCAAAATTCACAAATAAATGGAAAATATTCCAAAAATACAAAACCACTTGTCTATTGCAATTTTCAATGTCTTCGATTCCTTTTGTTACTGTTTAACTCCCTTTCTAACGCCATACGCACCACAGGCGGTGGACACTAGTGGTATATGAAATGAAAGGATAATTGGGAAAGGAAATTTAGGAAGGAAAGTTCCATGCCTAAGCTTAGGATATCTCCCCGCAAATTGCCAGTTATGGGGCCTGAGGGAAACCTGGATAAACCCTTAGTAAGGGAGGCATTTGAACCATGGATCTCCTGTTCATAAGTCCGTACTATAACGACCTCAGCTACCCGTGTCGTTAAAATTCTTCGATTGGCATTTTAATAAACTGGGCATATAATGTCTGTTTTACTCTTGTAAACTCTGAATACTCTGTGGATGCCACTATTGGCAGTTTATCACTCCATTCGGACTCATAATTTGCAATCTCTTGGTTGCATAAGACATTGGTGAGAGGAGGATTATACAGTGGATTAAGCCCGTGGCTTCATCTTATTTGTAGCTCTAAAGTGACGGCGTAAAACGTTGTTCAAGTTCTTCTACTGTACGTTTTGATAAACGAAAGCTCATCTATTTTAAATTTATTTTTACGGAGTTCATTAGCATGGTGAAATGCAAAGTCATTAGACCATCATTACATACAGAATACTCCGAATGTGGCAAGCGCATGTTGACATGGAATTCAAAATAACCTAGAAACATCATGCATATACGCACAACACCACCATTAAGTTACACGCTACTAGAACGTAAGACTAACAAAAGTTATCTAAACGCGATATAAATTTACATTTAAATGGTAGGTACATATTACGGAGGGGCCCCCGAAACCGGGGCAGAGCACCGCAAGCAGACAGCAAAGGTCCTTTTTGCTTCGAACGTGACCCCCGAGAGGGAGAGTTGAGGGAAGGGACACGACAGGCGACCAGATCCGGTAGACGGCGTACACAAGCATGGACGGAGTCCTTAACGTTTCCAGTTCGAACGCATCCGATGCCGCTTAAACTCGCCCACAAGCCCTGATTCCGAAGGGAGCGTGCTCCAAGTGTACCCGGAGGCCGGACCTAGCTCAGCAGTCCGAAGGAAGCCAAGGAGAAACCTTCAAGAAGTGCACCTCCATCGCCCAGCCACAACACACCGAAAACCGTCCCCTACTCCTTCAACCCTGAAACGGATGAAGAAAGGGATGGGTACAGGAATGAGGAAGAGGAAAGTCAGGAAGAAGAATAATTACCCAGCATTCGCCTACCGATCTGGAAAAACCCATGGTAAGACTATGCGGTTGCCGAAAATTGAACCCAGAACCTTCCCAATTTAAGCCTCATACGTTACCCCGGAGCCATCCCCCTCGGTTAAATTTAATTTACTCACAACTTCATGTATAACCAGAATCCTTTTCTCTACATAATTTATTACCCATGCTCTATACATTTGAGCCAGCCAAAATACACTACAAAAACTTACAAGTCAGGTTTAAGTGCAGATTATACGCAATAAAATTTGGTTAATGCTTAAACAACACAAAAACCCCGTATACATTATAGCAAGCATACAGAAAGGGATAAAGCGAGTTTTAACACTTTGTACTGTAATCGGATTCCAGCTAGTATTCCCTATACTAATTTCTGTACACACATTTAAGTATATACTTGCTATATTAAACGCATTTTTTCATTAACTTTTATATATAAGGGATATGTTAATGACAGAAAGAAATTTTAATACTAATCTGAGGGGTCCATCTTTCATAAAAGAAACAGTCAATTACTGGGATCCAACACTGAAAATGCTATTTTTATTGTGTTCAGTCAATCTGGTTGAGAATTGAATCTGAATTTTGACTTGTGTAAACATTAAAGGATTTTAAATTTCGTTTCAATAACAGTAGGGTAGAAAGGACGGAGCTGGGCCACTCCATTTTGGGCAAGAGGGAGTATGAGAGCAGGTAAATGGATGGGAGTACGATCCGAGATGGATGCCGGACGTTTTGGCCGGTGATTGATGATGTAAGAAGGTTGGTATGTCTAGGTGAGAATGATAATGGTACTTTATAATGATATAATCTAAGAAGGGAGATCTGAGGGAGGTAAAAGGAGTTGGGACTGATGATGATGAGTAATCCATTATGGCATAATATGAGGGTCGTCCAATAAGTAAGTTTCCCTATTTTATAAAAAACAATTACACAGAATTGATCATGTTGAATTAATTTTATTTATATTGTACAACCCTTCTGTTAGTTTTCTATAAAGTCAACATGTTTTTCCAAGCATTTTCGGGGACGTGACACCAGTTTTTCCAAACCAGTGGTGTACCAGATCGGGTCCTTTGCTCGCAAACAGCTGTTCACTGATTTGACTTCATCATCGATGTTAAAAGTGCTTACCTTTGAGTTGGAGGAACATGTGAAAATCACTTGGGGCAAGCTCCGCTGAATACGGAGGTTACGAGAAAACTTCCAAGTTGAATCTTGAATCAGGCGGAGCTCAAAAGATTCAACTGGGAAATTTTCTCGCATCCTCCATATTCACCAGATCGTTTCCCAAATGATTTTCACATGTTCCCGTGACTCAAAGGTCATCTGGAGGTAAGCACTTTAACACCGTGACGAAGATCAATCAGAAGTGAGCAGCTGGTTACGAGCACAGGACCCGACTTCTGGTTCACTTCTGATTCGTTTCAGTACAGGTTTTACACTGTATATTCTCACCCATTTCATTGCGTAGTAATAATACCTCAGCATGTATGACATTCATTGCTGGTTCTCCTTCCCTTATCGTACATAAACGCTTTGCCTAACCATTTTCATTGCTCTCTGAAGTGAAGTTACCAGCCCAATTGTCTGTGTTTCCATTTTATACTGGTACAGCGCTCAACTCCACCTGCGATTAAAATAGACAAGCGGGAATGAGAACTTTTGATATCCCTGGCTTAAACCTTCTGCCTATTTAACTTTTACAGTCAATAAGTCAATAACCGGTCATTTTTCTTTCTAGAGAGGCATAATTTAATTATTTTGAGCGTCTCAATTTTCCATCCCGTTATTGTATTCTGGTGTATTTGTTTAGTAATAAATGTATTTATAACTTATTCTTAAATAGCTTATTACTGGTACGCTACTTTCAAGTTTTTCGACATTTGGTTTTCTTAAGAAACTTAACTTTTTCAATCCTCTTTACACGGAACTTCTTTCGCGAGAACCTAAATTTCAATTTCTTAGAAATTTTCCACTGTTGATAACGCACGTCATTCATAAGAAGCGATTCTTATAAGCCTCTTTCAAAGCCCATATATTTATAATAAACATTCAATTATTATCAGAATGAAGCTAATTAAAGGACCATTGCTCGAAAGTTTAATTTCGGATGATTTTTCTATCTTTATTGCTCTATATTTCGGTGGTCTAAATTATATATTTTATTTATGGACGCTCTTTAACTCTTGTGGTCCTTAACGTCCCATTCTATATTGGGCGTGAAACACCTGATAAAATTACCGGGTTTTCACGCTCGGTGGTCTGATTTCGGTTTTGATCGTTAGTATATCTGACATAAAAACGAAAGTAAAGAACGCAATTCGTGTCATTTTAGATTAAATGATAAACATACGTTCTTGCTAAGTGCTACCAGAATCCTCTCTACATTCCACAACGACAATCAGCGTTCATTATACATAGTCGTATATCATCCTTTGCCCCACTTGACGCATAGCAAACCTACCTGCTGAAACAGTAATTTATTTTGTATACTGTACAAAATCCTATCAGAGCAAAGTAATTATGTTTAAATTTTATGAACAACGGATGGATGTGTTTTTAGAATAATATTGTGACAAATGAGAACACCAGTTACAACGAAACAGACTATTTATCATTTAGACACTCAGCGTAGCGCAAACGTTACACTTGAGTCGCTTTTGGCACACACTCGGAACACAACATAACTGATCCGCCGAATCACAACTCACAATTGACCTGCACTAGCACTGTTCACTTTTGCTATCCACTTTTCACTCCGTCATTTCTTAACTGACTAAACTAAGAGCTGCCTTTTATACAGGTCTCGCAAACAAAGCGGAAGGTTCTAGAAAGAGGGGCTACTCATGCCGAAAGCAGTGTTCTGGAACAGGTAAGCGGCATACGATAGCTATTGTTCCGCACTAACTATTGTTCCGGCGGCCGGTCGATAGCCCCACCCAGGTCCCAGACGAGAGGCGTTTACCGGGTGCCCGCAGGTAACCTCGTGCCCGCGGTCACAACGTTTAAAGAGTATGTAATTAATATGAGTGCTATAATTTGTTACATCCAGGCATAGAAATTCTTAAGTAGTTGGCTTCAAGCTAGCATTTAAATCATTATCACTACAAAGAACATAATCAACAGCGGCCAAGGGCCACTGACAGGAGGTACAAACCGATCTGAGTCTGCAAATGCCAAAAGATTGTAAGAGGGGCAGGGGATACGATAGTTTGTTACCAGCGACATCCCTTCCTATAGTCCAGTACAGTTCAACCTTTCCTATGTTCTGGCTTTAATGTTTAGAAATTCCTATGCCTGGTTATACGGGTCTTCAGTTTTATTCGGTCTTTGACGCCAGTCGACTATCTGCGCATGACGTCAATACTTTGAAGCGACATTATCACCAGTGCCTCTAGCAGAGAACTAGCCAAAGATGAGTGGAAGGGATGGATGTCAGCAGTTACGAGGTCACCTTAATAAAATGGGACTTGTATTTTACCTTTCAGGAATCTACATTTGGAACTTCTTTCGCTTGCATCTCGTAAATCCGCAATCTCAGTATGTATGCCGATAGGTAACTCAAATAATTGGACGGTTTTATAGCGTAGAGTGTCTCGGCTTTAATGGCACAACCTTTAACTTTTTTAATAAAAGAACAACTGAAGTAATCTGTATAAGTATTTTTAAATATTTTAGGTGTTTCTCCCTTTTTGTTAATAAAAACAAAACTTTTTTTGTTTTTCATTAGGTTTTGTCTCGGGATTTAATGAAAGTTTGAGTAAGAACGGAGAAAATCATTCACACAGCGGCCAATATCGTAAGGACAGACTCCCCCTCGTATCCTTCCATTTCGGAAGTAGCATTAACCATCAAATCCTGTGATCGGTGGTCACTTCCATCGCGTGCAAAGAGCACAAAATGTCCTATAAAAAGCAGTTCTGCACCACCGCAGTATATGAACCTGTTTATGAAGTCGGAAACTTATGCAAATCGCGGTTCAATCCCGCACCTCCCGTTTAAGACAAGGGGCCGGTGAACTAATAATGACGTCATTCATTTACACGGACTGGCGTTAAAGACCGAATACTTTTTGAGAACCTTTATATGTTCAAAGTATAGTTTATTTTCTGTATCGTGCATTGCACATTAAAACATGCAGAGAACGGTAATACCAAATACACGTGTACTCAGATGACAATTATCCACAACAGTTTATAATCGCAATATCGGTTTAGACTGGGAATAAATTGTTTCCTGAAACTTGTAATAATTTCGTCTATTCGCTAAATTTGTGGTGTAATTTCTCTGTTAAATTAAGGGACATGGATAGTAGTTGTACTTTATGAACAACTTCATATAGATGTGAAGCTTAATGTAACAGATGCAGTGATTAGAAAATGAGTTAATTTTGTGTAGTAAGCTGTGAAACAATCTATTTTGTAACGGAGTACAAGATGGAGGTTGTGATCAACAGTCTCCGAGGAACAAACTACTTAGGTATTCATTAGCGTATGAGATTGAGCGAGCATAATCGAACTCCATACCGTTTAGTTTGTAATTGGTAGTCCAACTGATATGTTGTCAACTACAATATGTATCTTAACTATTGTAAGGTAGCCAAAGAATTACAACGGTGATTTCTACAAAGGAACCAGTTTCAACAGTTAAGAGATATTAGGCGCATATTTTCGTAAATGTGTTCCACATCTAAGTAAAAATAAAGGAATGTTTAGGGGATATTTGGTCCTCAGAAAATACTCGTGCGAATGCCAAAATTTCGGCTCCCATGCCACGTTAAAGTAAGCGTTTGTTAAGGAATATTAGGATCTTAATTATTAAAAAGAAAGAAAAACCAGTAATGATCAGTCTAAATAAATCTAATATGTTGAAAGACAAGCAAGGGAGCAATTGACCAGTTTAAGGTGTGAAAGTACGAGATTATGTATATTTTCATGCAAATCCATATAAAACATACAACATAGAATATTATTCATTAATGATTTTGCAAATGTAATATTCCTATAATTTTCTGTTTGGTTTCCTTTTATAGCTTTTCGTATTAATCAAATCAAAAACGCAACCATAATTATTAGAATATGTTATTGTGTGTTAAGCTGGGCGCGAGGGCAGCGCAGTGGTTTCCTTTCCGGCTCTCGTAGTGAAAGTCCGGAGTTCGATTCCCGGCTCTGGGGTGGCGATTTTAAGTCGGCCCTATGCACGCCTTCACCTCTGGTTTTTTTGTTGTTGCAATTAACAACCTTGATCAAACAACTGGAAAAATTATGAGGATTAGTTAGAACTCAGCAAATATTAGAAGAAAGCACATAAAGATGCTTTGGAAGAAACGAATTTTCATAAATAGATTAGTGTGTACTTTCCAATAATCATAAGAAGGAACTCTTCTAAAAGTTTAACAAATTAATCAAATTTTCATTCACATTATTATCATCATTATTAGTGGTGGTGATGGTAGTGTTGTTGGTGTTGTGAGAAATTTCCCCAATTTGTTGCCTAGTTGATAACGGACACATTACTTTCGCTTTGCTGTGTATGCTTTAGATTCTCACACATTTCTGCAATATGAGTGATTTTTTGATCTGCGGAGACGATGAATGAAATGGGTGGAATGATGCTCAAATGATCCTGGTGTCCACCGAGCTGAAAGTTACCCTACATTTTTACTTTTGGAATAACATAAAACCTGATTCAATAAACTCAACGCAGACGAAATTCAAGCACCGATCCTGAAGGTTTAAAGACATTCGTGTCACCCTCACTCACGGCATCGGAATGGGAATACTTAGACGACTGTTACCACATATTATTTTGTGGTGTTGTTCTTCCTCCCATCTTCCAAAGATATGAATAAATGCGTGTAAACTCTTTCATATTTACAAAACGGTATATCATATTAGCCCCAAAACTCATCTGTGATGAGCTTGTAGTGTTATAAGAATGCTTAATACAAAACCACCGTTCTTACACTGAATGTGAGTGTACCGTCTGTTCAGCGACATATTATCTAATGGGTGGGGAGCCCTTCCAAGCAGATAGGGGTTTAGCTACTGGAAGGAGGTAATGTTTACCTGTCTGAGGCAAGTGAGAGGTAAAGATGCGCGATGGTGAAATACCGTTGGCCGTTTTCCACTGTATGCGTCAAGCGCGGCAGGAGTTCAACATACTGTGTACCTCTCTCGCCAGCTAAAGCTTAACCTGAGAGATAAATCACCCCACCCCACTAGCTAAAAGGTCACTGAACATACTCGTCGTTTCTAACGCTCCCCATATAGCCCATGACCTTCGGAGGATACCTCATTCCAACAAGCGATAACTAAAAAAATTGAGTTTTTATTTATGAACGCCCTGGTACAGTTCTTAGCGTTCCATTCTATATTGGGCTTGAAAGACCGGAAATTTTGCTCAGAGGCCTCCTTATCAGGCTTGAGGTTCTTTTATGTGCCGTAAATCTACGACACTGGACCACCGGCTTTACTTCCCTTCCGAAGGAAGCCATTGCTAAGGATTTTTACGCCCGAAAAAAACTATCGCCCTCCGCAGGGTTTGAACCCGCGACGTAGGGAACTAGAGGCTAGCATGGTACCCCTAGACCGCGGCGGACGATAACTGGACCCATTTCCGTAGTAGAGGCACCCAGCGCACGGAATCGATTGCCTCCGATGTAAGGATGATGGTGGTATTTTCAGTAAAGTAACATAATGTTTGCGCCAAAAAGACATTAGCTAATATGCTAATATAAATCAGTTTAGTTTTGTCATCTTTTAGATTCAAAGTCACACTGTAATAAGTACATTTTTATTTTAACTCAAGTGAAGACCAAGAAAATTGAATTTAGTTTATTTATTTTCCATTATACACGTTTACAAATTTTAGTTTTGAAATTTTTATAGACCTGCAGGAAACATTTTAATTACATTTTATGCTAGTTAATTAAAATTCTACACATGCTACAGAAATGGAAGTTTAAAACAAACATACAGAATACATTGATTTACTTAATTAACAAAACTGACAGATTTTATATTGTTCTGCCTCTTTCAGGCGGGATGATTAAGCTTTCGATGCTTACACTTTGAATATCTGGGGCATTATGAAAGGGTTAAAACAAACAATAACAAGTCTTACTTCTCTGTTTCGGGACTTGCCTTAAAAATTTGGAAACAACTGAATAAGAATTGTACCTGTAAAACATTCATAACGCAACAAAAGGTATGAAAGTGTAGTTGAAATGCGCTGCTGTGTTCAAACGGATATTTTAAGTGTAAGAAGGGACAGAAACGCCTTTCACGTGAAGTAGAACTCTCAAGACCGCTACTGCTTTAAATAAACATTTCAGTTTTAAAATATTTTCGAAAAATTTTACCTGTGGCCCCTTTCATAAAATAAAAACAAATGATGATTTATGAGAGCATCTACCAACTTGGGGATTGAAGGTAGGATAATGTAAGATCCTTTGTTTTGGAGGTCTGAAGTTACACAACAGTTGGTGATTTATGTCGCAAGTTATTTGTATAAATACATGTATAACATCGTCAACAACGTCATTCATTAGATTTAGCTTTTATCTTCTTAGCCGCCGGCATGCATGTCGATCCAAGTATCGTGTTCATTTTATTTCATTTTTACGCTTGGGGAAATATGCTTTGAGCTATGATTTTGCGTACCTAGATATGATGTAGTGTAGCAAAGGTATAACTAGGCTTTGGGGCAGAAGCTGATGTGGTGGAAAACGCATTTACGGGTTTGTAAAAAGGACGTAAATAAATATAGGTAATTGCACCGTTATCACCATTGCTTGTCTTGTTTTCATATTATAGATGAATAATTACCAACATAGACTCATTCAATATACCCTAAGGCTATAATGCGGTAAAAAAATCAATGAACTCTTTTGTGAGCTGGAGGTTAATCCAGTTACAATGTAAATGAATGCTCTGCAGCAAAGCGTGATAAAAGAGGAAAATATCACACTGAACTGCTAGAACATAATAAAGGTTTTAAACACATTTATACAAAAACGTTTCCCTTAAACAAAGTAAGCCGAGGTGTTACAAAGTGTTGAGCTCTGTATCACATGTTTATGATGATATTTCTGGGCGGTTAACTCCAATACTACAAATATAAATTAGAACCCAAAGGTGGATGCAGCATAGGTTAATTTTGCCGCAAAATGAAGAAAAGGGAAATGTATACACATTTTCTAAAGCTCTTATAAGGTATTCGTGCTCTGGTAAACATACTGGAAGATTCATTTTATTTAAAAACAGAATGCTTGGCAAGATGATCTGTAGCCTTACTTTGCACAATGCATGTTTTTCAGACACCAGAGTTCAATTCACAGCCATATTTACTAGCCACACGGTTTAGTATTACCTAAATTAATAATTCAGGAAATATATAATCAATCAATCAATCAGTCAAATAATAATCAATGAGATGAATGATATCTACCAAAAATTATACCAGGCGGCCCACACAAGCCGTCTTTAGCTGAATCTAGTTTATACCAGATAGTGCGGATGCCAAAAGGTTTGCCTAACCAGAACTGCAAAGGGGACTTCACACCGACAGAGAGGAGACCTTAAATGAAAGACCAATGCTTGAACCGAACACTTTAACTGCTATTATTTGTCCCAGAGCTCCTTCGGTAGAGAAACTGCTTCCTATATGAGGTGTACCGGGTTCGATTTCCGGTGGGCTCCAGAAAGTTGTCTTTAAACTAAAACGTTTCACGGTATACCCAGGGTGTGATGTTTGAATGTGCGAGTACCTATGTGTGGGGGGGGGGTGTTATCGGCCTTTTAATAGCCAATTCGCCCATTAACAAGAATTCAGGATTGTTGCTTGACGCAAACCTGAGCACACGTGTTACGTCATTTAGTTCTATGACAGTTAATCTACACTTATGCCGCAAAGTTAATAAGATTAAACGGAGCTCTATTTTTATAGTAGTTACGTACTTTTAAAGGTGCATTAGAATTAAATTATTTTCCATTATTGCATTATTGATAATAAGCATGTGCAAAAAACATGCCCGGCCCTTGGTGGACGAATTGATGTAAGGGTCCCTCAGGCCCACGTTCTACCTGGAATGATCTATCATTTCTTAATATCATCTCTGTACGTAAAAACGGAAAAAAGAGAAAAAAAGTGCGTAGAAGACATGCCGCGTCTGAAAATAATCAGAACACAGCCTCCGAGCCTCAGCTGCATTTTGGCGCGTCTCCGCGGACATCGTAACCATATCCGTGTGTTCGTTATTGGTGAACGATACCTTTTGGTGTGAATGACCTGACTCAAACTGCAAGCAGGCGATCATGCGACGTTTATCAGTACGAAACTACCAAGTAAACAGTTGCAGACAGCAGCACTACCTCAGTGACCTTTCACTATGTACCTGCACTGCCCCTTTGAATATCAGTGATACGGCAACTTCATTTGCACCTATACATGCGGGAAACATAAAAATGCCAAACGGCTTGTTTGGCCCAACTGGTACGTGCCATATTCACATTACTTTCTCTACTCACTCTTCTGCAAACTATTTATGGAGAATCTTATGATTCTAGCTACTTCTTAATCCAGATACATTTTCAATTCACATTCACACATTTCGTTGTACGATACAGTAGGTAAAGCGATAGTCAGATTTTAAAGAGCGTGTCGCTATGTGATTACTATGAAATTCTACGCTCTTTGCACGACTACCAGAAGAAAACTAATAGGTAACGACTTTTCCTTTTAAAAAATTATAGGTATTTGAAAATTCAGACCAATAACAAGGAATATGTCGAAAATGATTAACTCCACAAAAAAAATATTTGACAAATTGTGTGCTTTAACGAGAACTGCATTTTTGTATAGTAAGATTTTGTCTATCTCTTACTGTTTATCAGTTATGCAAAAGTCCTTAAGAATGAAGAGAACTTCGAAGGTTATTCCCAGAATATTCAAAATATACAATTCATTTTCGAGAAAAAATCTTAAACATATCATATTTTAATCAAAATTGTTAGAGCCATTTTTGAGAAAATCAAATTTTTCGAAAAAGTTTCCTTATTAAGCAAGGATTTTCTTAAAAATCTTTGTGTCGCAACCTTGGAAGATGCTGAACTTAAATACCAAGTTAGGTATTTAACCGACCTTTCGTTTTTAGATATGCTGTTCACACACACACACACACACACACAGACACACACACGCATAGACCTTTAACTAAAAATATGTTTCGTATTGAAATTTTGGTATCCCATTTTTGGGGAATAAACTACTTGCTCTACTTACTATAGGCAAGTAATAGAAAAGGTAATAACCGTGTCATACCTTCAATGTGAATGAACTGACTTTATTTAATTAGTTTAGTTCACTTCTGCTAATATGTTGCCTGTAACCTCCAGATAGATTAACATTTCTGCACGATGAATGAATGCAAATGAATGCATGTTATAAAAGTTAATTGTCACTCACATGGATGCTAACACAAACTTATTTACGGGAACAACTTATCAAGACCGAAAATAAACCCAAGCCCATATAGGAATAAGTATAGGTTATTCAACGGAGGGACACAACTCGTACGCTGCGATCTGCAGAGATCTGTTGCGGCTATCCTCCAGGAGGAAGGGATGAACTCAAGGAACTACAGGAGGCTACAGGCCGAAGGAAGACATGGCACAGTGACGCGTGGAAGTTCCTAACTTTCCAAGCTCGAAGATCCATCCTACTGCTGGAACTGCCTAGCGAGGCGATGAACGATCCACTAACCTCTAGTGTCCACGGGGGTAATGTTTCCTCTGATTATGCATCCGAGCCAACCGTCCGGCACTGCCATACGCCACGAAACCTAGAATCGCACCTGAAAAATGAGAAGGAAACGGAATGATAGGGAAACGATGGAAAGGAAATCGTGGTAGAGAAGAAACCACCCCAGAATTCGCCTGCCGGCCCCGGGGAAAGCACGAAAAACCCATGGACCAGAACGTGTCGTCGCCTGGGATCGCACCCGGCACCTCCCGAATGAGAAACGCAAAGGGTACCGCGGCGCTATCTCGCTCGGCAACCCAAACGCATAATAGTAAGTAAATATATACGGGATGGAAGGGTATGTAGGTAGATATCATCCTCTTCGGAGGAGATTGTATTTAAAAAGGTGAATGAAACGTTATAATACGTTTTAATCTGGGAACGCTTATTTCAGCAAAATAAATAAAACTAAGTTTACCGCACTTACGTCTCATTGTTGCTTATGGAACAATTAAAGCCAGCTTATTGATGTATGAAGATAAAAAGGCAACTAATTAACAGCTTCTGTTATCTTCACATTTATTCATCAGCGTCAGTTTCATCACAATTTAACATTTTTGTTTTGCGCAAATCGTAGCCTACTCTGAAGTTGCGACGCCGTAACAGCGCCTGAATAACTGTCTACACACAAGCCTCATATAGTTACAGTATCTCTCGCTCATTGGATGTTAAGAGGTTAAAATTCGTTACCAACACTGTGCGTTATTTTTATTTTATTTTGGCGGATATTGAATAAAAATAAGTTAGTTTAATTGCTATTAGCCACTTCTATTAAATGTTTAAATAAAATTGTCTACTCTAATTAATTACATTTACTTAAATGTTTAAATAAAATCACCCCTTTTCATTTTATTCGTTTCCACTGAATAGTTTAATATGCACCTGAAGGTTTTGTATGTAATAGTTATTAAGTGCTCTGTTTGGATTTTACATTAAGTGCATAATAAATAAACTTTTAAGGTAAAATGAGTATTTCATTTCATTAGTTCATTCGAAATAAGTTTGTTTCGACATTAGCTGCTTTCATCAAACGTTAAAGTTTTGTGGAAAATACACGAAATGGCTTTATAGGATGTCTCACATAAACAGCAAAGTTAATATCGTTCCCGTAATGCAGTAACAAACACGCAGCGGCATGAAGAACAAGCGCGCATGCTACACTGCGGCGGAGCTGACCTTACCTGATAACGTGAGCCGGCCCTCGTAGCCGTGGTCGCTGGAGTGGTCGCTCCGGCGTTCCGCCAAGCTGAGGGTCGCGGGTTCTAGTCCCGCCACGGGAATGGGTGTTTGTGTGTGTATGTGTGTTGCGGAAATAAGCGGTACGAAAATAGCAAATCACAGTAGCATAAACTGGGTACAACAAGGGAACTTTTTAAAAAAATTTAAAGAAAAATAGATAAATAAATAAATAAAAACAGTGTAAATTCCTCCCTTTCTCTCTGCATTTCAAATGTTTTTATAAAAGAATTATGAAGGATAGAACACATGTCCATAAATGTTCTTTTAGTACACGCTCTCTAAAACAGCTCCCTGTCGGGGTGTAAACACGCCGAAAAATAGTACTTTAGCGGCGTAATAAACAAATCCAGATAGCAGTGACAAGTCGTACTAGCTTTAACAGGGTTTTAAACAAAATATTTGTTCATAAAACAAGAAATATCACAAAAGTTGTTTCTTATGTTAATCATAAAGTTTATCGGCATTTTTCGCAAAACAATTCATCATTTAGTAACAAATATAAGTTATCATCGTTTTATTGCTTATCAGAAATCCTTCACAAAAGTGAAAGATTTATTTCGCAGCATGGAGGTGAAAAGGATGGTTCTTAGCAAATTTTAAACTATTCCCTGAAAACGAAAATCCGCCATATATATATATATATATATATATATATATATATATATATATATATATATATATATATATTCCTTCTCATACTGTTGCACAGATTTTGCTGGCATCAGCTCCGATTGGATGTTTCTGGCCCAGATTGAAACTTCCTCGGGATTTTCATCCATGCTTTCAGTCACAAGCTTGCTGTTTAGAAACGAGCGCTCAGAATAGGCACTGCCATCTACATCTGCATCTTGTATTGTTACGGTCAATGCTTCCTGGAAGGCTTTGGTACGGTTCATAGTGTAGGATTGAGGCATCTGTGAGAATATGTCAACAAATGACTGTCTTATTTATTTACTTTGGTTAATATAATTTAGAGAGGCTTTACCAAAAACTATTGTATGCACCACGTATGCAAAGGATTTGCTTACTAGATACACAAATAGCTATTAATGTGGTCAACAATATATATTGCTCATTTTAAGAATGACATTGTACAGCCTATCTCCCGGAGAAATTCCGATGTACATTTCGGTTCTACTTCACGTTTTGCACACCTTACAAGACAACCTCCTAATAATTCACTGCGGATTTTCAGAACTATGATAAGTTATCACCATTATATTATATGTCTACCTACACGTTCATCAGTCTGAATTGAGAGCGCTAATCCCAAGTATTACAATGGATAAAATTCAGAGGTATCTGAAGGCTTTGTGGATAAAGTAATAATGTGACGAAAGAAAATTAGACATTTGGGCACAAATGAGAAGCTTTTTTCCAAAACCTACTAATCCCATTCATTGAAATTTTACAGAAGATCATAAATTATCCTATGCTTTTTGAGGACACAGATTCATAAGATCTTTGGATATCCGTAATACATATAACATTATAATAGGCATTGTTCTCTTCAAGCATACATTTACTCATTTAAATATTTATGTTTAAGTTTAAAATATGGCATAACATGTTTTGGAAATAAAATTGCCCTTTAGCATTTTTTAGAAATAAAGATATTGATTTTAGCATATTTTGAAAAATTATATTTAAAAGGCATGTACTACTACTTCAAAAGAAAGAACATGTCATAATACAATAGCGTGTGATAAAAGACAATGAATTTATACTTAATTTAATCAAGGCGTCTTTCATGTTTGGATCTGGCACATTTTCTTGACAGTTACACAATTTTAATGAGAACGACCAAGAGTGTTCTCTCTAACATAGTGACTTTCTCAATAGTTTAAGGATTTAACGAGTGACAAAGTGTCTTCATCGATCTCTTATTTTGCTAGATCTAGCCCCCACCTCTGGTGTCTTTCATAATCTCATCAGATTGCACTGTCTCTAGAAGGCTTCTAAAACTTTGCTCTACCCACAATATGAATGCTCACGTTTTTCTTTGCATATTTTTACTCTAGCGTTATTTTTTAGAATTATATTGGTTGTAGAAACTCTCGCTTCGTGATATTGACATTCATTGCTTGAGTTCTATTTTTTGTGCTGACTTTATTATAAGGTTCCCTTGCATAAATCTCCTTCATTTAACTGCACTACCAAGACACCAATATTTGTTATGGAATATTCGTATAGCATCCCCTTATACATTATACATCTATTTTACAAAAGATATACTACTTTTGTGGTTGCAGATGATGTGATAAACAGACATAGGAATTCCTAAGCATTAAAGCCAGGACGGAAGAAAATAAAGCTGAATAGTTGTTACTGGACTATAGGCAACCACCATCCCCAATCTCTCGTTTAAACTTTTGGCGTTTGCAGACACCACTCAGACCGGTTCCACCTACCTGTCAGTGAACCCACTGTTGTTAATATTCTTTGTAGTGATAATGGTTTGACAGCACATTACATAGAGACTGGAGCCAATTGCTTAAGAATTCCTATGCCTGGTGATAACCTTTGTCTTTTGAGTTTCACTTTCCTACCTTATTTTGAGTTTTCTTTACTTTCAATCTAATAGATATCGATTTGCATTTCTTTAATTTATCTTCCAATTCCATAAGGTAGTCGGGAGCTTCAAACTCTATTTTCTGACATTCTAGTATTAAAAAAGCTGTTTAGAGATTGAATCGTTTGTTTTAAGATGTATTAGAAATTACTAAATAGCGTCAAAAATACTGTATATATGACAACACACCAGCAAATGAAGTGATGTCTATCTTTAGCAATTTTTACAATGTCACTAATGGAAAAATCTAGGCATAGGTAATATATAGTTCTGGGAAAGTTGTTTGTCAGTATTATCACTTGGAAAAACAAACTTATTTTTATTACCAATTAAACGAAAACATTTCCTGCTATTCACCTTAAATTATATTTTAGTCTGTTTTGGAAACAGACTACTGTTAGTATGTTTTGGAAGTAAACTGTAAATATAATTAAGAGTTTTTGGAAATGAACTCTAAATTTAAATGCAGTTTTCATGGACAGGTGTACGTTTTGGGAAAAAATGAATATTAAGAATTAAATTTGGAGGCAATAAGAAACACAGTGGTAAGTTTAACTCATATTTGAAAAAAGATATCGTTTAACAGGTTTAGGAAATAAGCTTCTCAGATGCCCTTGTTAATAGTAACTTAAGATCGTGAGAATATTCTGCACCTTGGGAGCTGCATCAACTTCTGACATAACCAAACGGTGATAACAGCGAGGATTTTATAAGCATTTCATAAGCAAACACCGTTAATTCTATGAGAATTATAAGGAAATAACTATAGTAGACACAAACAGTTGTACACTATGAGAACTATATGGATGTAAATCTTAAAAGCAGCAGCCGTTACAGTCTAAGACAGTTATGAAGATGTAAATATTGCCGAAACAAACGGCGGTAGCCTATGAAAATTTGTGGTTGTAAATCTATGAAAATTATCTGGATGACTCATGCAATCACTGTACCCCATTCGATTACTATAAATCCTTTTGTGTAATGAACAAAAATATTTGAGAATAGCGCAGAGTAAAGGAGAGAGTTTCAAAGTTCACAGTGCTGGAAAATGTAAACAAAAATATAAATACTAAGTGAAATTAGCTGCAATAAGAATGCAAACTGAAGTATAAAAATAAACCTGCTTCAACAAACCTTCAACGCAGTTGGTTCTTGAAATAAAAAATGTTGGCCTATATAAGTATCACATGTAATTTAACAATTTCCACTCACATTAATTCACATGAATTTTTTAAACAATATTTTGAATTTGAATGCACTGAAACAACTCTTTGGACTTTCAGTAGCCATACGTTTATTTACTCGACGAATATCATGATAACATGAGCTGAGAAGACGAAATTTTTTCTTTACAATTCTTGATTTATCTTTCAATAAGCAACTAACGTAAACAAAACTATAGTGAAATCCATGCTTATAACTCCAGGAGTAAATCAAATTTTCAAACTGAAATATTTTACTAAAACCAGGTTACCTTATGTAAATATGACACAACCCACGTTAAATTACTGATAAATTATCGTCATGAGGGGCGTTCTAAAAGTTCTCACCCTGACCAAGAAAACACAAGATTTAAGAGAAACGTTTTTTATTTTACTTTTCTTCATAGTCACCTTGTAAATCAGTACATTTACTCCAATAGCTTTAGGGCTTCTCAATAACCTAAGTAAAATAAGATTTGTCCAACTGTGTAAAACAAGCGCCTGTCTCAGTTTCAACCTCATCATTTGATGTGGATGTTCCTGCACCCAGCCATTTATTTAGGTCTGAGAACAAAATGTAATCACTGACAGCCAAATGCGGCGTGATGAAAGAGAACTATATTTTTTGCAAGGTGTGAATGCTTAGCCTGAATAGCAACCTTGTCTTACTTTTTCGTGCAGTGATGTTTTCTTATATCGAGATCTGTTGTTCTATTTTTGTATTTTTGTGTTTCATTTTCTGTGTATTTATAAAAGCACTTACGGTCTGTTGGAACACTGCGATTGTTAGGGATCAATGTAAGTATATTTTAATTTAAATAAATACATTCATTCCAATGTCATCTTTAAACTGGCCCAGTTGTGAAGCGTAATACTCCCCAGTGATGGTTCTCTCCTTTTAGAGGTAATCCAAGAGTACCTCACCATGAGCATCCTAGAATACTGTATTCATTACTTTTACTACAGATGGAACCGTGTTTGCTTTAGGTGCGCTTTCACGTGTTGGCACTCACTGTTTGGACTGGTTCTTCGTCTCTGGTGTGTATTGGTCAATCTAGGTTTCATCTACTGTAATGAGACGTCGGAGAAGCTCGCTGGATTCGTGGTCTAGGGGTACCATGAGGTCGCATGTTCGCGGAGGGCAATGGATATTTCCGAGCGTAAAAATCCTTACCATAGCTTCCTTGGAAGAGAAGTAGAGCCAGTGGTTCGTGTCGTAAAAGAACCTCAAGCCTGTTAAAGAGGCCTCTGAGCAGAATTTCCCATCTTTTACGTCCAATATAGAATGGGACGCTAAGGACCAGGATAGTTAAAGAACGTCCATAAATAAAAAACTAAATTTTTTTCATTGTATTTGCGTTTAACAAACCTAAACTTCCTGAGAAATATTCATTCTAAGGAGTCCATTGGTCCACTGTTAAGAAACGCGGCACCCATTGAGCGGAAAGCTTTCACATCTAAAAGACTTCGTGTAAACTGTAGTGGACACGGTCTCTTTACAAACTCAGCTAACTCCCGCACCTTCAATCGACGATCAGACTAGTCAATGTGAAGTTTTATAAAAATATCGGTCGTCTTAATGGTTTTGGAACATGCTGAGCGCTCATCATCTTGAGTGGATGTAACCTTGTAGAGCCACGCTTAAATTCAGCAGCCCATTTTTAACTGTAGAAAACGAAGGTGATAATCCTTTAATGTCGAATATAACTCCTTTAGTATTTCCGTTGGGGTTAAACCCTTGAAAACTAAACACTTTATCATAGTTCGTATTGCGGTTTTATCCATTCTGTAGAAAATTTTAGCACAAGTTTGTTTACACAAATAAGTCACTACACTTACGCGTCTGAAACTTTACAGCGCTCCATCTAAAAGATGATACTCAAACAACGAGCATTGTGATTTGGCCATCTTCACGTCATCGTCTCTCAAGTCGGACCAAGAAGTTTTAGAACACCACCGCCACCACCTTTATATAATGATTTCGAGTATTTTTCTGCGTATCCTGCAACGGTTTCACGCTCCTGATTTTGGGAAACAGTGCTTTATGAAAATTAGGTTAGTGTACATGGTAGACACAAACAATATAGTTTCCGAAAAAAATGTAGAAAACGATGTTGCAGACACAAACAGTTGATTTATCATAATAGAAGGACAATATGTGTATTATTTTCTTTGCACTAGTTTTGACATAACTAGTTAAGAAAAATATTCACGTACACATTATTTTCCGAAGTGAGAGAGAGAAAAACAAATACTCAATGCCGCTTTGTCTGGCACGTAAGAATGACATTAACACTATTAAGGTACTGTAAATGAAACTGAATCTTAGTTCTATCAGGTAATATTATGAAAAATGTCTCTGCAGATATTTGTATCAGTTTATACCTATACAGGGCTTTCCCCATGATTTGTACATTGCACACTCATAATTATCAATTATAGAGTAGACTTCTTGGAATGGTTTATGAACTTTAATTAATTTTCATTTTAGTTAAAACAATAAGTGGACAAAGTCTATGTGAAGAGTTTTTTATTTTATCATTGCTCATTGAGCCTTAAATGACAAATATTAGCACTTTTTTATTTATTCATCTCTTGGATGTGAACGCGATATTATTTTCTCTCATATTCTGTGAATTTGTTTCAGCAGAAATGCAAATTTACTCTTGACGAACATCCTCGTAAAGTAGATCTGCATTTTTTCCGTATACTTAATTTTTTGCATACCTTTGAAAGCTAATATTGTCATTACATCCATTTAATTAAATTTTCTCTAGAAGTATTCCACTCAGCAGGTATTATGTTAGATGCGGTGTGATGCAAATTATTCAAGACGTTTGTGTGCTGTGATAATGAGAGGAAATGAACCGCAGCGATGTCGTACAAGAGATGTTTATGGAGCTTCTGGTGCTCCTGTTTATGTAACAGATGTATTATTTTGATTAATTATTGGAAATTACGTTGGAAAAGTAATTAAATACATCGTTTGTTACATGATAATGTACCGCCAATGGGCATATTCACCCAGTATTCACGTCAAAGGGGCGGTATCGCGCACATTAGAGGCGGTCTTAGATAAATGCCGCTTTCTCAGATTTATATTTACGGAAAATCGATAATCCTCTAGGTAGTGAACATAACGGCGCCATACTGGCTTATGGGGAAGGTCTGTAGCACTCGAAAAGGGATATAAGACATACAGCAGCAGTCAGTTTAGTTAATTCAGATTTGGGAGCTATAACAGATACACTACGCACTGAACTCGAAAGCTAGTTTTCGTTTAATGATTTGCACATACCGTTTTCAGTTTAGAAACAAGTGAATTTCAAAATACCCGGAACAGAAAAATATTTCAATACCGTTTCTAATCCAGAAGCATAAAATTATAATGTTGGAACAGGAAGTGAGAAATTCTGAAAGTTTTCTTAGCGAAAGATACTGAAATATGACAAGAATATTTGCTCAAATGATCTGAACTGTGGCATTTTTCTAGAGAGAATAATACGATCTGAGCACTCAGGGCAGCAATATAATACTTTATCAGCAGCCTACTGTTTGAAATCATCTAAAAGCATGATATCCTATATTTCTCTGCAAGGAAGAGCACACTGCGCGAGATATTTTGGAGACGATATTTCACTATCGACCACAGACATCCACTAATGTTTGTTTCGTCCCACACCGGAATATTGGTGATACGCTCTGATACAATTCCGGCCAACACGAGCATGATTGTCATAAATAGGCATTCCAAACTGTGACTGGAGCAGAAACTGAAACTTAATAAAGGAGTCTTATATAGTCATTTCTTTTATCAGTGGCTGTTTAGGTCTATAAGTAGGACTGAACTTGGAGTCGTTCCGGAACTAATAACTAAATAGACATGTTACTTCGTAACACGTAAAGTATACTTAAACTTTACAGAGAGGACTATATTTATACATTATTGCTGCTCAATTCCACCAAAACTGTTATGTAAAAAGATGATTTATGTAGGTGATCCCCGAATAGGTATGCAGGAATATCAAAAGTAAGATGCAAAATGAAAGACCCATTACGAAAGCAATAAAAGTGGCAACGAAAAAGTCGCCGAAAGAAATCAAGGAGAAAAGCATAAAGCTATACCATTTGCAGTGTACCTTCGATGGAGGCAGGAGCTTTGTGTGAGGAAGATGTCGACATTGAAGGAAAAAGTATTTCACATGATGAAATTCTCCCGAACAGGAGTTGCGAATTGTAGGGGCAAAACCTCCATTTAAAGCTCAGATTAAAGTGAAATTATGTATACCATATTGCCTTTTACCATATATTCTTCAGTTTTATTTTTCATCGATCTCTTATACACTATGCATTGGTATTCTTATTTTTCTGACCTTCATGGCATGGCAAGAGCTATTAGTCAACCTTGAAGCCTAACGATATTCTGATTCAAGATATTATAGTTAACACATATGTGTAGCTGTCGGAGTCTGAAAGTAGGGTATGGCTGTCTATGGGGTCCAAGAAAATCAAGAACATGGGCTATAGGAATCCTTCGCGGTAACGGAATTGCCAATAGCTCGTATACATATTTAAACTAGCTGGTATGGCATAAAAAGTCATAACTTTTTCTTTCAAATGCTGTGCATGTAAGAAGATGATAGATTCGCTGGTAGGTTAATGCTAAGCGATTACACGATTAACCACCAAATCGAGAAAACTAATCGCTATTGTACCAGAATCTGCAGCACAGAATTCCCGCATGCCATTGAGGGACATACATGAGATTCAGGAAGAAGAGGGTGTCATTTGGAAATGGTTAGAGGCAAAGTACATGCTCCTTCTTTTATGTCGAGCATGTCATCATCAACCACGTTTGCCACCGCATGTTCCCAAATGGATTATATCTCAGAAAAAGGAAATTCTATTCCACGTGATCTTTGAACTAAACGGTGCTCCTCCACACTTTCATCTGGTTGTTTTGCGACTACCCGAGCCACACTGCCAGAATCTTAGAACGGTAGTTACCGATACTGCTCTGTGAAGCAATAACAAGTTTGCTACGATGATGGTGCGACAATTTGAAACACGAATGTAGTTGCCACCTTTTCTCGTTATCTCCAATATATGCTGTTGATTCTGCCGCCGGTTGCTCCAGTGGTATGGGTATGAGTACTTTCTCTCAGGGTATGTGTGGATGTATTGTGAAGGACAACACCAGTTTAGATTGACTGAGAAATGCATTTTGAACTACCTACTATTTGAGTTTATTAAAGTGAGTTGCGGGCCATTTGAGATGAAGAAATAGACTGATAATGAATTGTAACACTTGAAATAGTAACAACTGAATTATTAAACCTGCTACCTTCTGCAGTATCAAAGTTACGGTTTGAAATAACTGATTCCGCAATAAATGAACCTAGAAGCGTATTTTGGCATGAGTCGCTAAAATGCTTATCTGCGAGACATCTCGCAATAACCACCACTCACACAAACGCGTCACTGGGAGCTTAAAATCACACACGTAAGTACCGCTGACGACGGTACCAGCGAGAGAGAGAGAGAGAGAGAGAGAGAGAGAGAGTAACTCTCTGATTTGGATGCCCGCCTCTATATTACTTAAGCCACGCCTACATTAGAATTACTCCCACTAACGTTATTTTTCACGCGCAACCAATAATTAGAATCCTCTTAATGCACGTCTCTTATTTTGTTGCTAACTGAGACTTTCACTTCTCTGTTTCAGAATTTTGGCCTACGTGTCTGTATAAGCGTATTGAGCCTATAACCTAACTGCGTTCCCAGAAATCCTTAAGCTAATGCACTCGCTACTTCGGCTATCGCTAGTGACTTTTGCTAACCTGACTTCTTAATTACCTTCATCTTTCCGGACAAACATTTCAACTCAAACTTTTACATTATGCACTAATATATACGGAAATTATTCATTGCAGTTATTTCTGTTTTACTCTTATTTCTTTATTTAACTATTTATATCTGCCCGTCAATAATTACAGTATCAGCTGGCATTTGTGATGTCTTTTTGTGGATATTCATCAGTGATGGACTTATCTTCACGTATTTGTTTAGAAAATCAGATTTATGAACAACAACATATTTCCAAAGCAGTGGAGCTAACACTCGGGACTGTGTTACAATGAATCTCGGAAGAAGCTGACTACCGTCAAGAGAGTTGATATTTCAGCCAGTTTGCTCGCTCTAGTAACGCCCATGTGAAACTTGGCCGTTGTATCATTTTATATTAGTACGACATTTGCGTTTAATTTCAGTAAAACATACGTTGGTTACTTCTGCATATCTGTACATTTTGGCCTTTCCGTAACGCTGCGGTAGCGTTGCTTCCTGCGATGTGAAGGGACATTTCTTCGGTTACCTGTATCGGCATGACAATTTTCCCCAACTAGGACACCTCGTACGGGATGTACTCAGCCTCTTGAGCTCCTTTGCGACCAATTGAGGAACTAAATGACGGAAAAGTAACTGACTTGTTATGTAAGCGGCCGGGGAGAGGCGGCATGCTAACCGCATACTACCCTATTACGACATTCTGCCCATTACGTCCTATGTCGACGGAGGTAGAGCATGGAACCGCCGTGTGGTATGCCTTGGCCCAATCAGGCTGTTATTCCAGAGTTATTTTCTGTCATCCGAAATCACAACAATGAAATTGATACAGCTAAAGTGAACAAAACCCCAAATGTTCTTGTGTTCTTTTAATAACTTTTGCTTTCTTTCATTTATTGCAATACTTACAATACTCATGTGCAGCAATTGGAAATCAAACGTAATATAAATGTCATTCCTATCGGTAAAGTACATAAAAAGTAACAAATACAACATAAGTAAGCTGTTTACTTTACAAATGAATTTGCGAATAGCTGTACAAATACCGCTTTCCATATTATGTTTAACATACAAAATTGTTGTGGAAGTCCAGGAGACAAATCTGTACTGCGTCAGACACAAAGGTTCTGACGTTATGAACAACACTGCCAATAACTTTGCTTTCAGAGTCTCACTCTACCTTAGTAACTATTCTAGACTTAGCGTAGGTTGGGTAATAAGGAAATACCTAACAATCTACCGACTCCCGTTAAAGGATCTTGTTCATTTTTCACTTGAAACTGATCATAAACTTTATACAAGCCGTCTACAAATTTATAACAAATTTCAAAAATTTTATGAATCAAATTTATTTGTAAAATAACTTTGTTCTAAATCATGACTTGAAGCTTTCCTGGTGGAGGTACCAATAGAAGACTGCTCGGGCTATCAGTCAGGTGAAGTTTGGGAAATGATCCAGTCTTTCGAGAACTAACGTCACTCTCAGGGAATTAAGGGAATGAAGATGAGAGCGACGTTAATTCTTGAATGCTTGGAATTTTCTCCAAAGTTCACCTGACTGATAATCCTAAAATACTTCTATTCAATCCCGTTCTAAACCATTTTAAAATCTCATTTCACCCATATGAGAAAATAGGACAGGTTTTATAGACGTACAATAGGATAAAAGATTACGTGTATTATGAATGTGTATCTTCTCGAATCAATATCCACACCATGCCTAGTTTCACGATTCCATTCTTTTATGTTAAACACTTCATCCAATGTTTTCCCTTCTTATCTTCAGGACGTAGTGTTGAAAGTACATGCAAGAGCAGTCTTCGTCTATACCATTCTCATCATTATTTCCGCCAAATCATATCTTATCCAATGTAACAGTGTACTATTTACTTGTTATATACAGGTTTTGGAGGTTATTACATTCTTCTACGTAATCTCTAAATTCTCCTGCATTTTTAGAGTACATTTTGGCACCACAAAAACGTTATTTGTGGGTGACGCTCACGCTTTCATCAATATGGCTATTGTATATTCAAGCCTATCGATTAGTTTTCCACTGGTTTACTGAAGATACGTTGCAGTCTTTAAGTCATGATCGAGGTAAACACCACTCAAACTTTGATGCTCATATTATTATCATCGTCATCATCATCATCGCCAACACCACTATTATTAGTACTACCAGTAATACATAATCCAAGTTACTTACTACATCATTCAGATATGAACAAACATTGCTGTGTTTTTACAGGTTTTGAAACAAATGGCAAAATTAGTAATCCTATAACAACGAATACCCGTAAACGTTTCCTGGCGTTATTTTGGACTAATTTCCTTAGTTTTAACACATTATTCTTCTATAATGATGCAATTCATCAGAAAAGCAAAGGAGTGCAATGTAGACGTATTGTGTATTATTATTTTGATCAACATTCTAGTTGTAAATGTTAACGATATTTTCACTCATGTGATTTTTTTGGAGATTGGAACACGAAAATGAAACAATAAACATATAAAACTGGTAGCGTTAAACACAGGAAAAATAGTCCTCGGTAACAGTTGTATGATAAGTTTGTTCTTAACTTTTATAACGAAGTTAAAATGTATTCATTACATTTCGTGAATCGGTGCACTGATTCCTGCTAATTTTCAGGTAACCTGGTAAAAAATTAGTCATTACTTCGTTTTATTTATAGCATTTGTTAGAATTTTGGAACCAGAAAGTAGATAGAAGCTTAAGTATGCAATCATTAATAGGTTTGTTTTAATGGATTATGCTTTTTCTACCACGTGGAGGACTTCTTGTTATTTCATGTTTGCGTTTGGTTTTAATCCAATTCTCAAATTAATCAAGTAGGTGCACAATGAAATTTCTGAGATCTGATATTTATTGCAGTAGTAGGTTTTTGTTCTAGAAATCGATCCTGGAGTTCACGGTAACGCTAAGCCTAACATCTAACGCTCAGACTAGTGAGATACATCTCAGTCTAGTCAGATTCATCCCGCTGGCGGAAAGTTTTTATCCAGTGGCACAGCGAGGGGATGGGGTCTTGTGGGTTAATGCCCCCAGAGAGAAAAATATCACTCAAAGCAAGAGAACACGGGAGACTGAACGTATCGGACAACTGTACTTCACAAAGCAACCGAGGCCTTAACCACAAGAAAGTTTGGTATGGAAGGATCAACGTTATTTTCCGATAATACGGGTCCCCATGTTCGAAAAGGTTCATGTGAGGAATGACTTCTTTCTGCCAAGTTCAAGTTCGCAATTTGTTCTAAGATGAATAATAGTATTTATTGTCTTTTGCCAATGTCACCAATCGTGGTCGATTACTTGAAATTCGGCGGCAAAGGTTTTGCGCTGTGGATATTTGGGTAAGGTAAAAACAGCGGCCGTTTTCGGTAATTCATAGACGCCAATCTAATCGTTAAACGTTATTATTCTAAACCTCAAAGTCAAAACTACGTTCAGAAAGTGTCTGGACCTGAAGGTGACTAGGAGCAATCTTTAACATGGATTTTGAAGCCACTAAACGAAAGGATGCTCAACGAGACTTCCCGAATAATGTCAAACTGTGAATAAAAGGCTAGTTAAATAAAAAGCACTGTTACAGTGATAACCGAACTACTGTAACACTTATTCTTGATTATTTCAATGCTGAGCTACATGAGAACATAGACTTGCAGGTCATCACTGCAATCTAAACATAACAGGACGCAGGACAGGACTGCTTGTCTGCTTTATTTCGTACTTCTTGTAGCAAAATTTACCAAACAGTAACGTCTGTTCTGACACCGTTTTTTACTTGCTCTGATTGAAAGATAGTTAAGCAATAGCCATCAGAGGCTTCAGATATGTGGCAGTATATGAATATATTAATAAGTACATTATATTTTCAGCTATACCTTTTTATATACTGCTGAAAATCGAAGTTTTATGTTGTGTTTGATCTTCTCTTCCGTGAATAAAGGAATCAACTACTGCTATTTCATTATGTATTGTTAAGTTTCTAAATGTATATGTATTTGGTTTATTTCTCTCTTTTCGCAAGACATATTTAGTATTTTATTAGATACTGTTGTTTTTATGGAGTGTTTTATAAGCCTTTATTTCATTATGTATTGTAATATTGGCATGTTTCTCGTGCTTCTGATACCGAAAGTGAAAAGTCCATTAGTATTAATAAATTTTAAAACGAGTCAAGTCATGCCCTTGAGCCAAATCTTGACTGCGCCACTGCTTTATTCAACTCTTTGAGATATATATTGCATGGCGAGTAGAGGTCTGCACGCTCTGAATTTCCTAGGCCCGGCCCGGCCTAAACCGAGCCTGAGAATCGCAGATTAACCCCGTTCGTTCTTCATCCAACAATGATATTCTTATTATCTGCGAACCAGTAACTACCTGGTATTCACGTTACTATAGTCCCTCTACTCTGAGCATTTTCATCTAACATGCAACAAACGAACTGCTTTCCCAGTTTATGGATTAGATTGTCGCCACATGTTAAAACAAAACCATAATCATGCATTTTTGAAAACACGCCTGAACAACTGTTTGGTTATCCATGTCTACCAGTGTATAAACCAGTTTGCAGAAGCTCTTGAATAAATATAAATTTGTATGCATAATAAAAGCAGCATTCTACTACCTTGCTTGAGACTATGTACAGTCAAATGCATGGAAATGTGCCGATGCTTTCAGTTTCCTATAGTAATTACTTTATTTAATGTTGGCAGAAACTCGTTATCATCGATGTTCCACACCAGGTGGGCTAATCTCTTATTCGTGTGAATTCAAGTCCGACACACACGTATTAGCCCATGAACGAAGGTGAGGCCTAGGTGAGTGGCGAAAGGGCAGAAATAGGACAACATTTCATTTCAGCAGTTGGAAGGCATTCTTGGTAACGACGATCCTCTGATAGAGTCCGTCTCTTATTGGTTTGATGTCAAAAGTATGACACTCAAACATTAACCCATGAACATAGATCGGTTTCAGGCAGATGAGTGAAGGAAAAGGAGGTAGTAAGACAAACATTAAGTGGTGTGCTAGAACCAGGTAAGGGTTGGGGGCTGGACGTAGCAGAGGTGATTTAATATTTCCTTACCAACTTAAACTGCTGCGCATTATTTCGGCACAATTCCATCACTCTTGCAGGAACGTAATACATTTATAATAACCTTAATGGATAGCACAGCTCATAAAGATGACACTAGCTGCGTATTTGATATAAATTATGTTAATGCTGACGCTATCCTTGTTGTATAAAACAGGCACTTTTGGAGACAAATTAAACTAAATTGAGTTTTACTTACGGACGCTCTTTAACTTCTATAGTCTGCGGCGATCTTAATGTTTGTTAGCCCCACGTTTGGGAGCCAGTTTGGGGCGATCACCTCCTCATCCGTGCTGTTAGGCTTACCTTGATGCTTCTCCCGTTGCTTCCAGAAGTTCTCAGCGTGTTGGTTCTTCAATTTATCCTCGGCTAGCTGCAGTAATTTTCCTTAAATTATATGGGAGCATGGACTTATCCTCGGTAAAGGAAAACGTAGATCTCGGGTGGTGATATAGGAAGACATAGACTTGCTTTGTTTATGAAAAGATGACACTGCCGTTTCTTTTTATTTAATTAACACTCGTAGTATACAAAACTGGTATTGCCGCTGTAAAATACTGTCCACCGCTGTTAAACTATGGCGTGGATATGGCACGAAATATAACTATTCTTATTGTCGCTTTCAGAGTAGCGGATCTTAGGTGTGTTGCTAAAACTATTTTGATTCCCTGTTTTGGCGCGATATCTCACACATCCTGCAGCATCTCTCCCTGACCACACATGACATAAACTGTCGAATAAAATGCAATACTAAGCTGACATTACAAAGCTGACTTGATTCCCTTCTTGGCGCGATATCTCACGCATCCTGCAGCATCTCTCCCTGACCACACATGACATGAACTGTCCCGAATTTTCCCCAAACAGATCCATTTATAGTCTCAGGCTTCTGAGGCTGCTTCCTTTCCTATTGGTCCATTTTTAGCGCGACTCGACGCGTCTAACTATTTCGAATAAATTTTCAGGGATCTTATTGGTCCAATTTTAATATAAATCGCGGCTTTTCCTACATGTACCGTTAGATTGTCCTTCTCACTCACTTGGTCACGGCGAATTATCAAATAATGGGACAAAGGCTCTACACCCTCGCTGTAGGAATAATAGCACTGCGACCGAAGAGAGGTAATAAAACTAGGTTTTCTGCCTTCGAAAGCACTATTCCTGTAGCTAAAACATTCCATCGTGGACAGTATTTTAACATAGCGCTTAAATTATTTACATTAAACCATTTATAACTCTACTAATATTAGTAACCTAGATAGATACATAATGTTAAATCACCCTTCTTAAAATATACAAGCAGTATTGAGAAAAAGATATTTACATAGTACGATTTAACATCAATAAAAGTTAATTAATAAATTGTCTAGAATTACTGTTTTCGGGCCCGGCCTAGAGTTGCCGTTTCAAGTCCTTATCATCCCATTCTATATTGGGCGTGAAAGATCGGAAATTTTGCTCAGAGGCCTCTTTATCAGGCTTGAGGCTCTTTTATCTGCCGTAAATATACGACATGGGACCACCAGCTTTACATCCCTTCCGAAGGAAGCCATGCTAAGGATTTTTACGCCCGAAAAAAATCCATCGCCCTCCGCTGGGTTTAAGCCCTCGACTTTGGGAACTACGGGCTGGCATGGTACCACTAGACCAAGAAGGACGACTTTTTGGAGACTGTGGTAACAAGTTGCAGTTACGATACCGTCATTAAAATCCTGATAGATGCACCTGAAGTCATGGATAAATGGAAGCTTGCTTTATGAAGCCAGGGACGCTGCTCTGATAGAATTAAGTTGCATGGGCATGGCAGCGCTGGGACCGAAGATAGAGTACTGTGGTACCCTTAACCTCTTCTAGCTGAGGAATGGACTGGCAAAGGGGAGTGGGCTTTGGACGTGTTTATGGAACAAACAGACGTAGCGCCGGCGTGAGAAAGAGGGGGCACTGGGAGATTTATTAACGGTGGAATCTTGATTTACGATACAAAAGGATACGATGCTGCCGTTTTCTTCTGCAGTAAAGCCTTGTATTTGGGAAATAAAAGTAACAACTCCATAATTCAGCGAGTTACATGTGTCCCTAGCCAGATCATTCAGGAGAAAAACTGCGAACATAAACTGCAACTACTATAGAACATTTCCATGCTATATCGTCAAGTGTGTGGTAGATAAGAGTAGCTCTGTAAATGCCTCGAAAACTTTTGTGGTAGAGGTCTTTGGACAGTAAGCAGTGCTTCTGTAGAAATTCTGCTTTCTGGAATGGAAACCTGTTGCCTTTTGCGTTCTGCTGAGGTAGAAACAACAACATACCAGCTGCTGGAAGCCACTGTTTAGTTAGCGTTATGGATACCCCCTGTAAAGAGAAGACCAAAAGTTGCAAAAATTCATAAATATACATTTGTATATTATTACACATCACAAACCTACTTTAGTTCTATGCAGCCTTTATAGCTTACGATCTTTTAAAGCATGTCATGTAACGATTTAAATGTCTGCCTGTAAACCTAGCTTCCTATAAAATGTTAATAAAAAACAAGACGTTTTCCTTACATTAAAGTCAACAAACCATTTAAGAGAGGTCTCAGCAATTTTCAAATACTATATTAGCTGCAGAAATGAAAAATACGAAGGAGGGTCTGTATATGCATTAAATACTTTTCAAACAGTATAAAGCCAGAAACAGCGTTGTTTTAGTGTTATAATGTTTAAACTCTCTTTTTTCGAGCTCTCTTTTGTCCGTACATTCTCATTTTCAAATTCTCCATATGATGTGCTTTAAGGTATGGATTTTATACACCCTTATAAGTAACAGGATGAAAATGGTGATATGAATTAACAAGCTTAATTCTGAAGTTATGAAACATTATAACTCATATGTGGAGATTTTTAAACAAAAAATAAAGTTTAACATTTATTCTCTCCCAAAGAATTAGGTTGACTACGAATTCATCTACACAATTTATTAATATAATATCATAGAGTCAAATAAAAAAATATTTTTTCAAAATTTTTGTTGCATTGTGTGGAGCAATTTTTAAAACAGTAAAAATAAAATAATATAAATTTAATATCTCGTAAACTAATTTAAAAATATGCATGAAATTTGGTACACGTATAATACATTTAACACTGATTGCTGCGTTACGATTTAAAATTAATGGAATTGAAGTTGTGGATTTTAGACATTTCACATATAGTTATCTTGAAGTAAACACTACACTCGATTTGTGAAAACATGTACTAATGTCTATTAGCAATGGAAAGGTAGAATCAGACTACTAAAAATTCAATGCCATAGCCGGGATTTGAACCACGGCTATTGCATTGAATGATTCAGTCGTCTGATTCTACCTTTCCAACCCTATCCAACACACGGCTTGTGTGAAAGAACAATTAATTCTATTAGCAATGTTACACTATATCATTATTTATTACTAATATATGCAAATATTGGAATTGCTTGTCCTTTTAAGACAAGATTCATAGATTGAGTTTCTTTAGCAAACTTTAATGGCTAGGCCGAGCTCATAGTGCTGTTAGTGGGAATTGTTCTCCTGCAGGGACTACGGGGTGCACTTAGGCTCATGATGTTTTTGAGGACCAATTGAAGAGCTACTTGGTCTCGAAAATCGCATTTAAGCTGCCGGAAGGAGATGGCATGCTGTCCAGAAAGCAGCCTCATTACCGCATTCTAATTAGGATGTCCTGTGTGGAAGGAGGCAGATGTTGCAGCGGTCGCGCGGTAGGCCTTAGCCTAATCGTGCTATTGCGTCACGGATATATAATGATGGTATTTATAGTATAAATAAGCGAAGCATTAAAGCAGTTTATGTTCAGTAATTTTCAGTTACTTATTTAAAAATTGTATAAACGCCTGTATCCCATTAGAAAAAAGTTCTGTAGCATGCATATATTTATGTAACCACATTTTTCAGTGTAACTATTGAGTCCAACGAATCCATTTTTAGATCCATATTTAGCTGTTTAACATATGGTTTATTTGAATTTAAAATGTTTTGTTTAAAAATCTGATTTATCAATATACCAGGCGAGTCAGCTGCCCCTAGATATAGTCTAATGTGAAAACATTGACCCTTTTAGCAAACAAACTCTTATTGTAGCTCTGCCCTTCTATTTGGAACTATATGCAATCCCCATTAATGATTAAAGGCCTGAATGAGAACCAAAGAGCTACGAAAGCCTTAAAAAGGACGGCGTTTCACGGATATAATGCTTGCAAGGAGATAGCGAAATATTTTCCCGAAGAGCGGGATAAACTACGTGAATTCTGGCCGAGTGGTTTAGCTGTCGGCATGTGGTAAAGCAAAGGTTAGGTTCGAATCTGTTAAAGCATAACAGTTTTTGGTTCTTTTTTTTTTCTCTCCTTGTGTTCATTTTCTGTATTTAAGTGTACTAATTTATTTATTTTTGTTACTGGCTCCCCTGTGAGCCAAAAACATAAGAATTTCAATCAGATAATTGTGTATCATGTTTACCCTAATAAACCGTGTTACGTTGTAAACCGTGTTTCGTAGTTAGCTTTCATTCTCTTGAGGGCATATCGACAATATTAAATATAACAGTTTTTGTTTCATGTTTAAACCTTATGTTTCACTTCTTCTATTGACAAAGGAGTTGTAAATGTGCTAAGTTCACCGGGAAACAGAATAATAAATTGTTAAAGAGCGTGGATTTCATCAAGGAAGTAAATGTTCAAAATGACGTCCCCCTTCATCAATGCACATTTGTGTACGTTGCCGGAGGGACCTTCTTGTATATTGTAACATGCGCGGTGTAATCTGCCTGCATTCTTCACGTATGAGTGTGCTCGTAAATGATTTCGATTTTGCGGTTCTTCTTCTTTTCGGTGGAAAACATGACGATTATTCTATTTTGTACACATTTATAATGCTATCAAAAATGTTATTTATATCATAATATAAAATTATAGGTCCAGAGAGATAAAACAAAATGTAATAAAAAGTTTGAAATTCACCCGAAGGATTTAAACTCGAATTAAAGCGGCACAGTGTTAAAGCAACCATGATAATATCATTCGGCCAATGCTACCTTGCGAGCTGAGGTTCCTATACGAATTAGTAATCGCAGAACTAGACCCCACCTGGAACTTTTACACGCTTTTTGCAGCACCACACATTGTTTTGAGCTCGGTTTGGTAGTTTTAATTCAAATAAATAAACTGCATCAGTCATTACAATTACTGTATAATCTGAAATACGCCATACTTTCTGAAATAAGAGAAATTATCTACCTAATACTTAGCATTTTTTGACAAGGCTGTACATTGACTAACGGCTTAAATCCAATTGGTCGCACTGTGTAAATCTGCCATTTTGTTTTCAAATGGTTTTGTCATCCGAGGCATGTGATAGGTTGCTCCTTCAGGGGCGTTTTCAAAGGGATGCATGGATGTATGCTAAAGAATAAACCTTTGTAAAATAGGCTAAAATTACTACTGCAGCTCTCAGTGTCAGGGTGGGATGTTTTCTGCATCGATATGCCTACATAGCGATTGCATTCTGTCCCGTAAAACACTTATGCACTGAGTTATGTATCCCTCCTCTATAAAGTGTTACGCAAATCAGCCATTAGAAGGCATTCAAGAAAGGCGTAAGCCACATATGTCGCTTAGCACGTTGCATAAATTCAAAAATAAATAGGCGCAGCTGACTCACCTGGTATATTAAGTCAAAAAATAACGTGATTTTAAAGTATTTAATACAATATATGACTTTTAGCACCCCTTTGTAAACTTGAATAAATCTGAAAAGTTTCATATTCGTAGGTGCAGTAGCTAGCGCCAGTGCTAGCTCTCTCTCTCTCTCTCTCTCTCTCTCTCTCTCTCTCTCTCTCTCTGCGCATATATATGTACCGAAAGTTAGAGAAAATATATCCTTGTAAAAATGCACTTAAAGCTTTAAAGAGCCCGTCTGACTGATTTCATGACTATTATTAAGGTTCAAAATGTTTATTTCAAATTGTGTAGTCACATATATAACCTATTTATAACTTTGCCTAGAAAGGCACAGTCTTAAAAACAGTCGTATCAATAAGAATTCTACTTTTTTTTACCTTCCTGACCCATGAGTTTTTTTGGAGTTTCCCCGGATTGCTAGACAAATGTTGGGAAGGTTTATTACATCCCTCGAATTTCCTGTCCCTCCATTTCACCTCCATTCTCATTTCACTTCACTTTTCGCCTGCTTGGTCTGTTTCAGAGTTGAAAGTGTCGCCCGGAAGTCACAGCGTTGCATGGCAGGGGATAAAGAATGCTCTAGGTAACCCTTACGTCTCGGAATGCGGACGGTCTCCGAGTCTCGATCCCCCAGTGGTGTGTGCAAGACTGCAGGGGGAAGGGGAGCCGGTTGCACAAGCTGTCATCCGAGGATTTTCAATCTGTAAAAGGTAGGAACCCCACGCTCTGCCCTGTCGTGCCTCCTGGTCCGGCCGCCCTCTGAATCCTCGCAGCTCACCCCTCCCTCCCGGGGTACCCCTCAGGGGCTTAGGCACAAAGGATCTTGTAGGTTGAAGTGTATTCTTGCAACACGAGGAGTCCTTGTATTAGGAGCCTCTCTACAAAATGGGGAATTCCAGCATCCCCCCTGATAAAATCAGGTGTACCCATAGTATTCCTAGTACTACGTCTCCCTTTTTACTTCATCTACCAAGTGCATAGTACAAGGTAGAGGAAGCATTGCATTCCAATGAATCTTTTGAGCCTCTGAATAAAACAAAACAAACATTTCTTGAAAATTGCCCGTTTGTGTATGCGCGCGTGTGTGCGCATGTGAGCAGCATAACTGTAAACCGAATAAACACCGAACTTGGTATTTAAGTTCAGTATTCTCCATAGAGTTGCTGGAGTATGTATCCACCCTAAACTACCTTGACATAGAACATTTTCCGAAATTGTTTGTTTTCTCAAAGTGGCTCTTTAACAATTTCCATCAAAATACCAAACGTTTAAGCGATTTACTCTTCTTTTTCTTCATCAATGGATCACCCTCCTCTTTGTAGGACTAAGACCCCCAAGAACTCAGCTAATGCCTTGTGTCGGTAGCCTGTCGACTAGCAAGTAAACTTTGGATCATAGCAGAACCAGATTGGGTGATCAGTCCAATGCTTGGTATGGCGATGAAGAAGAAGGCAGTGTTATGTAGTGAATGAAAGGGATGATAGGAAAATTCGCGGATCAAATTATCCAACCCAGCATTCGCCTAGCGACCGAGGAAAACCGCGAAAAATCGTTCGGTCAGATTTGTCAGGCTCGGGATTTGAACCCGGAACCTCCCGAATGCGGGCCACAGACGTTACCGCCCTAGCCATTCCGCTCGGTTAAGATATTTACATGACAAATAAAATGAGGAACTTGAATTTCTTGGGAATACCCTGTGAATTTCTCTTAATTTGGAAGACATTTTGTCACTAACTTGTATAACTGGTAGACCATAAAAGATACAGAAAAACGCACTGCTTAAAAATTGTAGATCTCTTTAAAATACACAACTTATTTCAATGACTTGTTTTGTGGAATCAGCCATTTCCGAGGTATCCGTTATTATTGGTTTCACTATTATTTTTCACTACTTTGTCATTTTTTGAAGTGCTGCCACATTCAGTTGTTTCTCGCGATGTCATGCAGAGAGTGTGGAATTATAAGGCCAGCATATAGCAACCCACTTTTTAACATTTAACTATATCTTCGGTTTTCTGTATCTCTAAAACAAGTTGTGTAAGGCTTTATCTGGACTAACATGACGTAGATAGGAAAAATAAGCTTTTATAAGAATAGTTTGTACAAGTTATTTAAACAATAAAAGATAGTGAGTAGATAAAATCATGTAAACGTGACAAACCAGAATTTTCTGAATTTTCTTGGTTGGGACAAACAGTTTCCCGCGTTCGTCAATCAACGGAAATAAATATTGTTGAAGTCGTCCCCTTCGTAGTGTTTCAGCAGCGAGGACATTGCTACGTGCTTCCCCATGCACAAGATAAACGTGGGCAACTTCTGTGAAAATGTACCGGCACTACGTCATCATACTTTTCGACTCTTCGAATGACTTGAACATCTCTTTAATTTATTCATAGCGTTAAGGAGACAACTGTTCGAGAACTTTTCATAAAATAAAAAACTATCTGAAATAGATGGTCTTTTGTAAATAGTTTATCCAGAACGCCCTAGGTTGCATTTCTTCCTAAGGGTTATAAAATATTAAAGTCTTGAAGTTTCTGACATTCAGTGACGGCATGTTTGTTCCGAAGTCTTCCGTGAATCCAACAAGTGAGGAAATGAGCAAAATAGCAGACAAGTTTTCAGTTACGTCCTTAAACAAAGAATTTGACACTGGTGTCGTGGCAACACAAAGTGTAAGCTAACTGAAGCTATTCTTTTCTACCATAAGTAATTATGTATGCGTCTCTTTTGAAAGAAAGTATGTTAGTGTAAACCTGAATTACTCTATTATAACAATTGTAAATAGGTGTACAAGTATTCGTAAATAATACTGAATAATACTAATAAATCATATGTAACACTGGAGGTGAAATGTTAACAAGCTTATATCACTTCATGTGTTGTTATTCCTAATGCTCCTCAAACCAACTCTAAGTTACGTAAAAATATTAATTTTAGCGAATTTTTCAAAACATATAAAGGAATCATAATGTTCCTCTCGATTATTCCTTAACATTTATTAAAACCTCAATAAAAATATTAATATTTTCGTGGTGCTTTTTATGCCGCTTCATTGAAGGTAAAGGACGTTTTAGAACCAATGTGTGATTATTTCCATCAAGATGCAGGCTGGCAGCAGAAGATGGCTCGTTTCTCCAAAACACCAATAATGACACACTTCAAACCTCATAATTGTTTCGTTTATGGAATTTACTATAAAACTGTTCCCAAAACCACGCATCTAAATGATCAGGAAAGTAGACGCTACACCACATATAAAATATCTCTGCTATGTTTAACGCCAATGAAAAAAGAGTGATGGGGCTAAGTTATATATGAGCTATGCTTTTGTTTTAATTTTTGTACAGGCGCCTTTCCAACAGATCAGGTGAAGTTTACTAAGAAAAAGAATAAAAATTATCGATAGGGCTGATAGGTAATACAATAGGTGCAACGAGTGTGTCACCTACAGTTTCTGCCTGGGCATTGATGGAAAATCGATACTGATACCTCCATATTAGAGTATCGAGGGTTTCATCTGACCAGACATGTACATTGTGAAAACTGACATTTCTATCTCCTGTAAATCCTACCCGCATATGAATGGACGCAGTAATTGCACTTGTTGTAATGACGTACATACATCACAGGTATAATATTTATTCCCTCATTTCTGTATTTTTGTGAGCACCACATGCTCTCGGTCTATTGTACGAGTTCACAACAATAATAATAATAATAATAATAATAATAATAATAATAATAAATAGTAAAAATAATAAATAACAATACCAGCAAATAGTTATAATTTTAAAAACATACTACATTAATACCCCATAATAGTGCATTAATGTTCAATGCTATTGTAGCCACGAAGGAATATTTTTATAAAGAATCCATAAAACCCAACGAACTTCTATCCTACATTATATCCTATTAGATGCTTTCCATTCTGAGTCATACACATGTATTGTGGTATAAAATCGACAACTTCTATAGGCAGTACCCGAATCCTTGTTCACAGGTGACAATAACTATTCAGCGCAGCAATAGCCAGGCGGATTATTTACATCAATCTGCGAAATAGGTGTTGCACACACTGTTTAAGAAAGAAACGTTTTTGTAAAATATACAACAATACCGACTTTACTGCCGTCCAAAAAAACTGCAATAATATTAAATTTCAATATAATCAGCAGCGAAGACAGTATCTAAACCAGTGTCAGTCAAATGAATGATCTGTGACGTCAGCGAGAAAGTATCGTCTTGCTCCCTGATCTCGGCTAGGAACTCAGAAATGCAGCATAGGCGAGACAAGAGGAAAGGCGAAATTAGTGTTAGCGAAAGGCTAGAGGGGTAGGGGGAAAAGTACGTTGCACTTTATACCTGTGCGGTTATAAGACAGCCTGTCTATCCCTTCCATTCGCACCTTTTGCTTACGAATCCCAAAAAAACGATATTACATCACACGACTGTAATGCATCCCACATAAATGAGTTGACTGTTTCTGATGTAACAATTATGTCGCTGTGCCAGAATTATTTTGAATGACGTGGCTATGGCCGCCGAGTCTGATTTTTAGCAGCTATCGGGTTGGATAACATCGTTCTGCGGCGGCCTAGCTCACGCGCCTACACGCATAACGGTATCTGCAGTTCAGTCTTGTCATTGTTTACCACGTTGTGTAGAAGGAACAACTTCATGTGAAGCTGTCTGTTGTTCGTTACCTACTGTGTGTACCTATCATGATGTAAACTACACAACCGCTCTATTTGATGTATAGAAATATCCTGTTGTCACCATTCCGAACAAACACACAATTTATAGGTTGTTACATTGGCTTTCTTTTAGGAGCGCTGATGTAGCGTAAAAAGGGAGAGATAATTGTATGCTCTCTTTCCTTTCTCTGAAACTACCCGCCGAGATTGAAGTACAAACACGCGAATTTGTAACGTACTGTTCACAAAAATTCTATGGGTTAGTTATTATAACTATTGCTCAGTTAAATGTCCTTAAAGTCAAACCTGTCATATTTAGCGTTTGTAGTATAATATATAATAAAACTGTGGGAACCTTAAATATAACAAAAAAAGCACTTTTAAAACACACAAGATGGATACAAATGTTCATATACATGAGTTCATATGTGTAATAAATGTGACTGGCCGGAAGGTCTAGTAGGCATTAATAGTGTTACTTCGCATTTAAGAGAGGTCATCGGCCTTCGTAAATGAAAGATACTTAAGAAAATTTTAAATATATCGAGTCCGGTCGGGCAAAAAGAAACACAGCTGATTAACCGTTTTAATTGAGGGAAAATTAGATAAGATATGAGTTGTCGTGGAAAGAAGTCCAAGAAAATAACTGCTTCGCATTACATGTTTTTGATGACAGAATAACTTCCTGACCTGCGCGCTCTGCAGATCAAAATCCATGAGATTATCTGGAGAAAGTGCTGAAATATTAAAGCTTATGTATCATAACCGCATATGCTCCACAAATTAGATGACAGTAGCCAGTGTCCGTTTTTTCAATATTTTGACTGCAGAAATGTGTTGAGTTTTCAAAAATGTATTCAACAGGTGCCAGGCTTGTATAGACGCTAAGGGGTAGCATATCGAACACATTTTACAACAAAAGATAAGCGTAACAAATTCGTGTTGTTTCACATAGCATTGTTAGGGGAGAAACGGGGAGCTGCTGCGCCGCTTTCAGTAACAAATTTGTATAGTAATATCGTGGAAGGAGCGGTTACCGTTTGTGCGATTCAAGAGAAACAAGTTTCATTATGAATTTAGAACAACGGAAACTTATCCAACCAAACACCTATCTCCTTTGCGACCGCAAATGTTACAATTTAATTGTTACTTTAAATTACCTCTATTTCACTAAATGAAAACATGTCAGTGTTTTTTCCTCGTGTATAGACTGCTCAATACCTAATTAGGAGACAAAAATGTGTGCTTCTATCATTTATTGAAAGATATCAGAAGCTGGAAAAATCATTGAAGACGCGTGAACATTCATCACTGATAGCTTTGTACACCATCTGCCGACAATACCTACGATGAGGTTAGAGCACACACTTCCTGCCAGGTTGCCACTGGAGGGGCAACGAGATTGCATCCATCCCACTGTTTAGTTCTTCGGTTTGCCTAACGTCCAAAGAATTTCTATTCTACTAGGACTGTGTTGTCGTAAAGTCCAACACCCCAACACATGAAGTTGGGAGAAAGAAGGAGAATGGCACTGAGTGTCAAAAAATTATATCTCTGTAATATATGGGCGACTGCTTTTGCGTACAATCATTTTATGCTCGGGTATCCATAAGTATTTGCGTCATAAATGAATATATTATTATTGTTAGGAAGACGTTATCGCCGAGATTTTCTTTGAGAAAAATAGAACTATAGTTGGGTTCAGGACAGATACTATGAGAAAAGCGTGTTTCCCATACTTTTAGGGCAAAATAAAACCTTCCGGAAAAGAAAGAGTTGTTTTTCAGAGAATGGAGGTAGTGTAATTCCTTTCATGTAATATTTTACGAAAAATCCGTCACTAGAATGTTTCACCGAATTCTCGAGTTTAAATCCGAATATAAATAGCCAGACGTGAAATTTGTGTTATTGTCATCCTTTTCTTCTTCTTCTTCTTCTTCTTCTTCTTCTTTTTGTCCATGCTGTTCATTTTGCAGACGTTGAGCTACAATCGTTAAGGCGAAGATCTTTAGTTAATAATGAAAATCAACCCTCAGAATGGCAGCTTCAACCTAGCTGGCAGTTATAAGTTATAAAATACCAAATATGCAAAAGAAATGGAGAGTAGAGGGCACATAAAGATAAATAATTTAAGAATATATTCATAATAATATAAGGATAATTTGTTTTAATGTAGATATGTTCTCACCCTTATATTTACGTAATTGTTATGGACCTTAATAGTCGTTTAGTTGATGTCAGCACCACATTACTGCTTATCTCTTCATGCCTAACTCTATCCGTCCCTGAAAAAGTTACCTGTCATCACATGGCGTCCTGCTCTCGATGGCAATTGCATGTATGTGTAACCGTCAGCTGTAAACGCAAGCACTAATGGAGGCAAGTTATATACGATGAAGCAAGCTCTGCAAACACAGAATCAAGGCCATGTGACGCTAACTTAATGAGCGTGGCCATATAATCGCAATCCTGCTACGGTCAACCTCATAATCGATCCTAAACTATAACGAAAACATAACATATAACGCGTATAAGTAATGTTATGAGGTAGGGACCGATTATGAGGTTTACTGTGGCAGCACTACGATTATATCGCCGAGCTCATTACGTTAACATGTAAATATGGCTTTGAATGAGATACATATGGTTACATGGGAGGGACATTTGACGTATCGGGTGAAAGATAATTCAGATATAATTGCGTGATTACAGATAAAACTTGGAATCACACTGTGCAGGTAAAATTGAGCTGCTGCTAGTATCAAATAATGCGGTATTGGGGAAGAGAGACCTATTTATTCCTCAGTTCCGAAATCATGATTGAAAACGTCATCTACGCTGTTAGAGTCTACAGGACCAATGAACTTAAGAGTGATAATTTTTTTACACCTGCCGTGTGTTGGCTAAGGTTGGAAAGGTAGAATCAGACTGAAAAATTCAATGCCATAGCCGGGATTTGAGCCATGGAGAACGCCTTGTGATTTATCGAAAAAAATGGGAGTCATTTGGGGAACTTAATGTCTAACCTATGTTGCCATGTTAGCTTAGTATTGGTTAAAGCAACGGCATGGAAACCGAAGATTAGTGGTGCAAATCCCAATTATGGATTTGCATTTTTCAGATTGATTCTACCTTTTCAACCTTAGCCTACACACGGCATGTGTGAAAGAAAAATTATCATTGATTGACCTAACAGTGGTTAACCATGAACCTTAGGTCTTCAAGTGCTTATGAGTTTGTAAGTCGCCATTGTGGTCTTCATCTCAAAATGGTTTTGAGAACGCCTCTTGTGGTTTACCGGAAAGCATGGGAGTCATTTTGGGAATGCAATCAATGGCACACCGACAAGTTGCCACAGTAACCCAATTGGTTAGAGCAACAGCACGGAAATCCGAAGACCTGCGGTTTAAATCCCGGCTACGAAATTGAATTGTTCAATCTGATTCTACATTTGCAACATAGGAGTGTGAGTTAAGGAGTGAAGGGATAGGTCTAAACAACAGTTGCTATTGTTGGTACAGTGAAGCAGACATGAAAAATGAAGTATTAGCTAGAAGAACCCGCCCATGCTTTTCCCCTTTCATACACTTCCGGATGATCCAATTTGCTCTCAAGATAGTGGTCTATGTGTGTGAATGACTGCGTACGAGGACACACAAGTGGATTAGCGTGGCTAAGACTGCGCGCGTGGAAAGGTAACAAGCTAGTTGATGACAGCGGGGTGAGTATATGTCCAACCTGCGGAGAGGAGGAAACATGGAAGCATATTTCGGTAGAGTGTAGAGAAACATAATTATTAGGAAAGGAACAATTACCACCGCAGCTTCTGGATTCCAGTAGCGGAATTAAGTCTTGCTTCAGTGTAATGGCGGACGCTAACTGGCACAATCTGGGAGCATTTCTAGCAAAGATTCGGCAAAGGAGCACAATTGCCATGAAGAAGAGGGAGGGAAGCTACAAAAGGTTAAGAGCCAGAAAAATTCGTATTCTCAATGTTAAGTTTGCCAGTGATTTTATTCTCTCTCTTTCTCTCTCTCCCTCTCTCTATGTGCAGTACTCAAAAGGTTTCTGTTAGCATGTTGTCTGTCTTTCTTCCATTGTTAGTATGGAGCGATCAAGTCTGTGTATTAAGTGCCGTACTCCAATAGCAGAATTCCAAGGAAAAGAAAATCTGTACGGCCATGAACCCATGAACGCTTGTGTTTGCAAGAACAGTTTATTTCAAAAGTGTTCTAAGCTCAAAATTGTTAATCTTCAGTGTCTATGTACGAGCGTGGGGTTTATATATTACTCTATTGTCACAATTTATTATACTCTCAAGTGGTTTTATCTTTCGTTTAAATGTTTGGGAAAATCGAGTGTCTTTCCTAAGTATCTTATATCCCTGAATTTTAAAATTCAACATGTCCTACATCCATTTAAGAAATCTGTCTCGTACACATTATGGGCCATGGTTATTTGCCAGTAAACTTTACCTTTGGAGGGTGGAGAAAATGTTGCCTAAAACTGAGCAAGCTGTATGTTAGCAGATTATCACAACAATTTGAAAATATTGAATGTGTACTCGCTTTAGTTACACATTCAAAGTAAGAAGCTGAGACAAATCAAACTAGATAACTATACACTCCATCGTTAGAGGAGAAAAAAAATTGGTCAACACTTAAATCACCAGGCTTTAGTGCATACAGTACAGGAGAATTTATACCACATTAAGTCACTTTTAAACAAATTAGGCGTTACTGAGCTTAACTACCAGCTGGCAGAAAATGTCAGGAATTTTTAATGGTGTTTAACGCCACTCTTACTTCATACGCTACCACAGGCGTTGACACTGATGATAAATAAAATGAAATGATAATTGGGAAAGAAAATTTGGGAAGGAAGCATTCTAGGCTTACGTTTTCACAGTACCTCCCCGGCATTTGCCAGTTACGAAGACTGAAGAAAAGCTGGAAAAGAATTGGTCAGGGAGGACTGTTCTACCGGGATTTCACCGAGTCCGTGCCTCGGCTACCCCTGTCGGTTAGAAAGTGTAAACAACGCTAATAACAAGCCTACGTAAACAAAATTAAATTAAATTAAATTGCAGGCTTCCACGGCCGTTGTCCATAATAACTTGACTGCCTTCCGGTGAAAGCCGCGTCACGTTTGATAAAATAGCCGACGTTTCGCCCTTCGTGTTGAGAGCTTCTTCTGGGCACTGCCAATATATGGGGTATTTGCAAGGAAAAGGAAGAGGAATAGAAAGGGTTTAATGCTGTTTTGGCGGTTTTTATTGGGACATAAGTGGTGTCATGGTGGCTGGTACCGCCGTAGCAAACCCGCTGCTTGTGAGTGCATAGTAGGTTGTGGCGGAGCTCTCCGCTATGGTGATAAGGTAACTGTCATGGCCGAAGCCCTGACAGGGACCTTTGACGGTGGTGTTTTCTGATTCAATGAGTGAGATTTTTGGGTACCGTAACCGGGCCTGTTACCTCCAGGCAATGGTCTTTGTGAGGTGGTGTCGGTGGTACTGTGGCGTTCATCTGTTGCGGCGTCTGTTGGGTTGAGCTGGTTGTTGCAGGACGTGTTGCTCGATAAAGTTGCGTATAAGTAGGTAGCTCTCCTCCAGCTTGTGGTGATTGTCCTGTAGTTGGCGGAGGCTGTTGGTGATATCTGTGTTGGTACATAGTTGTTGTTCCCTGATGCCGGCGCTTGAGGCCTCGATGGCCGTCAGCCCCTCGGCACGGTCGTCGGTGGTGTCTGTAGCGTGGTCTTCTTCCAGATAGCTTTCAATTCGGTATAGCTTTCGCTGAATCGATGGCAGCCGGTCTGGATCGTCATAATGAGATAACTCATCGATTGAAGTCCTCAATCTGTTGAGACTTCCTGTGGCGCTGGCGTAGGTTCGGTTTGAGGTGCGTTGTTTCGCTTCAATGCCAGCAAACCGACAGTTGGCGGCCTGCCGAAGCGCTTCCAGTTTCTGGTTGAGTGTTGCGACCTCTGCCTGTATGGTGGATGAGGCCGCCAGAAGTTCTGTGATGGATGCTTCTATTGCTGACAGTGTGTTATTTGTGGCCGTGTTGGTGTTGTTGTCGGCGTCGTTTCTGTCCCGGCGAGAGCGGGAAGGCTGAGGTGGAGCATCTTGTGCTGTCTGTTGTGATACTGCCCTTCTAGGTTAGAGCGGGCAGCAAGCTTGGCCTGTGAAGTGATCCAGCCTGCAGCAAGTAGCGCAGAATCTTCTACGACGAGAAAGATCATGCTTCTTGCAGGCGGACGTCAAGGCCGGAGAGCCACAGTAGTGGCAGCGTGGTGAAGCACTGCAGTGTGCCGCCGAGTGCCCATACTGGCAGCAGCGACTGCACAGTGGTGTCCATTGTGTGCGGCTGGCTTCAAAGCGGATCGTGGTACCGAGAAGCTCCACGTCAGAAGAGCGACGTCGTATTGCGCCTTGTTAAGGAAAACAAGGCGTACCAGTGGAGATGGTCCATTCCTTGAGACTATCCTGGTTGCCTTCGCCATTGAAGGCCAGCGTTGCTGGAGTTGCTCAAGGAGGATCTGCGTCGGGAGATTTCTCTGCACCCCAACCGCAGCGGCACTGAAGCGGCCTTCTTGGTCGGGGGTGTTGTCCAGAGAAACTCCAGTGTTGTCGGGAGAGGCGATCTGCTGCGTCGGTAGGGCGCTGTGAGCGCCGGCGGTGATAATCGGTGGAGCTGCGTTGTTGGTCCCTGTTGCCGGTGCTGGAGTGGTGTCGCTGGCGGCAAGTGGCTAAGGTCTTGCCTGGCGTTGATGCCACAGCCGGGTGCACATTCCAAGCCAGTCTGTGATGCGAGGCTGCTCTCTGGGGTCAAAGTGTCCAGAAAGTTCGGCAGACTCCATTGACCCTGTTTATGTGTTTTAATCCTTTGTTTAGCAAGTCTGTGTTGCATATTCGGTAAGCTCGCTGATATAATGTGTTGGCCATCGCCCATTTAACTGACGGAGGGTGGTGTGATGTGGCTGGTATATATTTCTCAGTATGGGTCGGCTTACAATAAAGGGAACAATTTAAGTTGTTCTTAATTTCGTCTCGTTCAACAAGAACATCCAAAAAAAGGAAGTTTACCGTCTTTTTCTAACTCGCACGTAAACTTGACACTTTTATGGAGATTGTTCAAGTGCTGCAAAAAATCAGCAATCGTATCCTTCCCATGTTGCCAAGTTACAAAAATGTCGTCAACGTAGCGTGGCCACAATGCTGGTTTAAGAGGGTATGTCTGCATAGCTGTGTTTTCAAAATCTTCCAGGAATAAGTTTGCCACTACCAGTGACAGAGGCGAACCCATTGCTGCGCCCTCCACTTGTTTGTAAAACTGTTCATTATAAGTAAAATATGTTGACGATAGGCAGTGGGCAATTATATTGAGCCAGTCTTATTAAATTGAGTTTATTTATGGACGCTCTTTAACTTTCCATTCTATATTGGGCGTGAAGGACCGGTAATTTTACTCAGAGGCCTCTTTATCAAGCCTGAGGTTCTTTTACGTGCCGTAAATCTACGACACGGGACCACCGGCTTTACTTCCCTTCCGAAGAATGCCATGCTAATGATTCTTTTACGCAAAAAAAAAAAAAAACAGAAAAAAACGCCGGGTTCGAAACCGCGATTTCAGGAACTAGAGGCCAGCATGGTAACCACTACACCATGGAGGACTACCAAGCCTGTGTAGAACGGATTGTCACAGAAATGAAAGCACTTTTACCGAAACAAAGAACTGCATACACTATTATTTGTCCGATCTTATTTTCTAATACTAAAATCACGCTTAAATGCATTTTATCTCCAAAGCGCCTCTATGTCATGTCGCACGTTTTTTATGGCGAAGGACTGGTGAGTCAGTGCTAATATTGACAGTACCTACAGTTAAGATTACGATGTTTGAAATATTTATCCGAGAAGAAAAACACATGAATCCTGAATGTTGGCAGTTCATGGATTTAAGGCACTTCGGAAATAAGTTCAAGTGTATGAAAGTGCTTGGCAATAAAATGATATCACTATGGCCACTTACTTATTCTCACATTTACGGAAATTCCTTGAAATAATCCTCCTTTATGAGTACAGTACCCTATAAAATGAACAAATAAACCAACACGTTTTCGTCGAAGAGGTATTTGCATGGAACTGACATTATTGAATACGCTTTTAGTTATCAGAAAACCAAAATGTATAGCTATGTAGCATTAGGATGATTGATTGGATGAGCATCATAAAGAGGCAGCAATGAGGGATTATACGGATTGCTGCTTCTAGTATTCTCGCCGTTTTAGAATATAAAAACCATATTCGGTTCTTATTCGCCATCACGTAAATATTAGTTATTTTCCAATGCTTCTCTTTCATCTAATTAAATCTGTGTTTGAGATTTACTGCTGGATGTTCAGTTTCTCTCACATATGAGTCTCTATTTTTCCTTTTATTAATAATTTTCATTGAGACTGTTATTTATGGAAGCGCATTTTAAGTTTCATTTATATATAGGTACACAGAAAATGCGCTGTGTTTTTTGGCATTACAATATCAGCTTTTCTGTACACAGTGTGTGGAAGCCAGTTATTTGTTTAAGATTTTGGAGAGGTTCTCTTTCCGTACATTATGTGTGAAACAGTGCAAATGAATTTTGGATGAACAACCTTGTCTGGTGCAATAACCATGACTAAAAGAGAAATCCCGTGTCTGTTTTACACCCCTAATTTAAAATGTGAGGCCGTAGGAAGACAATCTTCTCCAAATACCAAGGTAGAAAAATTAATTTGTCATTTTTAGAAGAAACAATTTTCCGAGAAGAAACATTTTCACATACATTTTAAGGGCAATATTAACGAAGCATAAGCGTTTTATCGTAAACAGTAATATTTTCCTAAAAAACTTTAAAATACTTCAAATACACGTGTTTACTGCAGGAGTAATAACGTTGTGAAAGTTTCGTCTCTGTGGTATATTCTTAAAATCTTCCATTAGAAAGTATATTTACAGCCAGCTTCCCAGCCCTGCAGGGTAACTAGTGGAGTTGGGAATCGAGAAGCCTCGATTGTTCCGGCCGACTTGAAATAGTGACAAGAGGGACAGAACACCTAAACAAGTCCGCTGTATCAGCGTGCGTAAACAATAACGCATCCCGTTCCTCTTATACAATCTGTATTCATAATTTAATTCATGAGAAGCTATAAAATTCTAATTTTAATGTTTAAATATGACTAAAGGTTTTTATTGTATTACGCGTAACACCTGTTTCTTAAAAAATATATTAGCACATTGTGACTTTGCCAGCTTTTTTTACTGTCACCTCTCTCTCTCTCTCTCTCTCTCTCTCTCTCTCTCAGTTCTCACTGTCACTGTTTTGATCTGGTTCAGCTTTCACTGGGAGTTCACTTACTTCACACTGTCACTTCATTAATGTGAACGAATTGAATTTCCCCACTTCACTTTCTTCGCGACGTATACTCTTCTTCCAGACGGTTCGCTCGCAGGGCAGTCGAACTCAAGACTTCTACAATCTCTCGCTCCGCAGTAGTGCACGTCACAGCAGTCGTCATCAACTCGCTCAGAGAACCGCACTTGCTGTCGCAGCTGAAGCTAACTTGAATTATTTTTTTTATGGACGCTCTTTAACTACTATAGCTCTTAGCGTCCCATTCTATATTGGTCGTGAAAGACCGGACATTTTGCTCAGAGGCCCCTTTATCAGGCTTGAGTAAATCTACGACACGGTACCACCGACTTTACTTCCCTTCCGAAGGAAGCATTGCTAAGGATTTTTACGCCCGAAAATCTCCATTGCCCTCCGTCAGGTTTCAACCCGCTACCTCGGGAACTCTAGGCTAGTATGGTACCCCTAGACCACGGAGGACGACAGAAATTAGTGAGCAGAAACGCGCTCACCAATTCACTTACTCACTGACACTCAACTGAGTGACTCCTCTAGCAAAAACGTTCGCTTATCTAGCCAATGGAATCTTTCACAGAACATTCTAGAACTATCTGGAGAAGCGTTATGGAGACAGGGGGAAAGAAACTTTCAGAATATTCTGATTATCTGACAATGGCGCTTCTGGTGTTTGCGCCGGGCTAGAGCGCAGCTTATCCTTGTTTATCTCCGGCTGCCTGGCACAGACCTCCCGATAACCTTGGGCCATAGCCGCTGCGACAATTATTCTTGTGCTCCTTTGTTTGCATTCATTTTAAGATTTTGCCACAAGCAGGGAAATGACACTTTCTTGTGAGCTGCATAATAACTTGTTCAGCAATGTATGGAAAATTACCTCTTTAAATCGAATCAGTGTTGTAAATGGAAACTTAAGCACTCCGTGTTTAATTTTTTTTTCAAATCGAATACTTGTGTATGAATTGAAATTAATGGGTTATGAATAGAAGACTTGATCTTAAACACAAGTTCACACAGCATACCTCTATGTGTTTGCGACAAGTGAGTACCGTTGGTGTTAATTCCAATCTTCGTATCATAGCCGTTGCACATGTATCGCAGAATTTCTCTGCCACATAAATTACATTTCCTCTTTGTAGGACTCAGTTCCTCACACTAAAGTCCACGATGTTTCCTGTTCTCCATCTGCGAATTACAATCAGCAGTGATATCTAGTTCCAGTCATTGCGAATGTGGTAGCTAGCAGCTTCAATTTATTAAAAAAGTAAAAATATGAAACAATAAAGGGAAGAAGGCCAAATCCAGCTTACTGGGTTAATACAAGTTACTGAGTACAGCTACCAAGTTATGTGAGCCCAACCATTTTACCATTGAGATACGCACAGCAAGAGTACACTGCTAAACCAAGCGGGCATTCAATGCTGCGCTCTGATACCGGTTAGCGACCACTTGCTTGTCCCTAGCGCTTCGGTACAGGAGCTAACAATCTGTCTCCATTCTCATTCCTAGTAATGAGGATGTGGTGTTCACGACTTGTTTGTCCCCCTCTACAGTTACAGAAAGTCAGTAGGAGCCATGTCAACTTTCAGCAAACTTAGCAATCTTCATGACTAATGACATTCTCTTTGTTAGAGAAGATGCAATAACACCTTATCATCTCCGATGTAAACCGTACACTGTCTAAACCCATCTGAAGCATCTTTTCTATGTATGAAATTCTGAAAAATTCCTTGGCCTGCCAATCTTATCTAAAAAATCGTAGGTTGGGTTTGCTAAGAGGCAAATAAATTAGCAATACATAATAAAACGCTTCAAAAATAGACATTAAACATGACAGTGAAAGTTAAAAATGTTATCTTAGGTTACGAGAGGTTCCGTCGACACTGGTACAGCAAGGCCAGCAATAATACAGCAACGAATACAAGCCACATTTCTTGCGAATAAGGCGAAAAAAGCAAACAAAAAGAAAAGGTAGGAAATGAAAGAAACAAAGCTTCTGGAATTTTTTATGTAGTAACACTTAAACACAACGGCTGCGCTTGTAGCAATTTCCCTTCTCTATCGCTCTTTTGTTTCCAGTTCCTTCGTCCATTTATAAGGGACATTTATTATCTTTCCCACATATAATACTCTGGGTACAAGGCTATGCTGCCTTTAATGCGCTTTCTTCCCACCCTCTAGGAACTATAAATTTCCATTACTGACACTTTTCACTATCGAACTTCACTTGAGAGAATGATAAACTTCATAACTATGAATGAATACCCTGAGAAAGGTTAAGATATCACATAACTTCGCATCGCTCAAGCTTTTGAATGCACCTTGCAACGATCTTTAGGCTTAGTAACTGCCTAGAAAAATATGTTTAGGAGGGAATGAATCTGAAAAATATAGTATGTATTCTCATGTTGCTAGAATGGGGGTAAATCTGTTAAATTCAATCTCCAGATGGCAGCACGCCCCAATAAGATCTAAAGCATACAGTAGAAGCTATAGCAGAAACGTAAAATTATTCACTTTAAATGGACAAGTATCTACAGTAAATTATGCCAAATACATACTAGAATGCTTCTCATTAAAGATAAAGGTTACCATTATTTTATACCCTGAAGATTCCACTTTAAGAGAGAAAAAGTTGTTTGCTTCTGTCAGTTGAAACCAGAGGAATAACCTCAAGATCAGAAGACAGCTGTTGATTTAAATGAGTGTTTAATTTGCAAATTTCCTACTTAATCTTAATGATAAGCCCAAATAACTTTAAATGTATGTGGCTAAAAGTGCGATTCAGTTCAGTTTTGCAATTGATTTCTTTGTCGCAAGTGAACAAAAGTAATATGTTTCACAGTAAATTAACTCAAACTAAACGTCCTAATAGCCTGGGGTAACTGTAAAGCAAGGATTAACAGAATACGATTTCCATGCTGCCCACAAGGTTTTCAAATTGCATTGAATATTCTGTCTTTTCATGAATCACTATTAAAACTATTCATTGGCATATTAATGTCTGCGATTTTGTTGTGGAATGAACCAATTCTTTAAACTCTTGTAGAAAAGTACTTTTAATGCTATGGGGCAGTCCATTTCGCTATGTAGGATTCGTATAATTCAGAAATAGTTTTTAAAACATTGAACAGACATTGATTGCTTCTTGCAGCATGAAAATACGATATCAATACTGCCACTTTGCTTACATTCACGCACTATAGTCTCCCAGTCACCAAGAATCTTGTTAAATATGCAGCTGGGGTATAGTTAAAAAATATTTTAGCAGTAAATTCTTTTGGGGATTTTGCGCTCCAACTAGTCGATTTTTGCTTGTGTATAGACTGTGGAACTCTAACCTTTCGAGGCAATAGTTTTCCGTTTCAATTGCTATACAGTTACTTCATCCCTTTCTTGTCACTTAATGAATCTTTAATTCTTAAGAATTTAACTGTTTAACACTAACACATATCTCTACTCAGTCTCAAGCGTTACCAATTAAAAACCATATGCTGCTTGAAAAGCTTCAAATGAAAGAAGTCCGAATCTCAGTCTGTTTACCTAGTGGTAATGATGCTAAAGAGATTTAATTTTCATTAAGCAATATTTTATAGAGATCAATAAATTAATCTATTGTCTAGCTTACCCAGACAATAGCCCTTTTATAAACGTAGACTGAAAAGTCAATGCCATAGCCAGGTTTTGAAACACGGATATACCGGTTTCACTCCCGTTGCCGTAACCAACTAAGCCATCATGGCAGCATGCCGACACGTCATTAAATTCCCCAGCTGACTCGCATTTTTTTCCGTTTAATCACAGATTTCAAATTCATTTTGAGATGGCATACCACAATGGCGACTTGCAATCTCGTAAGTAGGTACTTTAAGTTTCCGGCTTCAAAGTTTAACCTACTATTAGGTCAAATCATTCCATCAATAGCCCTCTTGTTTTAAACCCTATTATCCTCAAAATTAAATTAAATAGAGTTTATTTGTGGACGCTCTTTGACTGCTATGACTCTTAACATCCATTCTATATCGGGCGTGGAAGACTGGAAATTTTGACAGAGGCCCTTTATCAGGCTTGGTGTTCTTTTAGGTGCTGTAAATCTACGACACGGGACCACTGGCTTGGCTTTATTTCGCTTCCGAAGGAAGCAATGCTAAGGATTTTTACACCTGAAAAAAATCCATCGCCCTATCCTTTGAGGCTATAATAGCGGTAAAGCTGCGAACTTTGGTGAAGTAAACATTTTTCACAGAACCTCTGCGGGATATACGATGAAACTTCACCAGGTAAATAATTTGCAGACATAACATAGGTTAACAATATACATGAATACTAGTAGTAAAGTAACACTGATAAACACAACAATTATGCGAAATGCAATGTATAATAGAATGTCAACATATATTTATTTCCTGTGTCTATTACTTACTAAGGGAAACGCAGTGTAATAGTAAAAGTTATGTATAAAGATTTCTTTGCAAGCACGCACCTCGAGGACACTTGAATATGAGAAAAACGTTGATAACGTTCTGTGTGCTCCTAAAACCAAAGGGTCGAATAATACCAAATTTGTAATGTGAGGTGTCTTTTCAGAATGGCAATCGTAATTTTCAAGGAGGTCTACCTAGCCCAAACAGATATTTATATGATAAAAACATTATTTCCATTTCCTGAAATCAGCTCAAACAATTTTGATTAAAATACGAGTATAATGTCTCCGAAATATTTGGCTGGTTGTATAAAATGTACATATATCTGCAATTTTCTCTAAGTAGTGAGGCAGTATTTTATATCACAACACTGTGAATGCCAGAGTGATTGTAGTGTAAATTAACATTATTGTATGGCAATGATTTTAGATGTTTGTTAGCTATAAGCATTGTTAGGAAATAAGTTTACACGGCCTCACTGAAACTGACAATAGGAGTGGGTAACAATGAAGCGATGGGGTGAGTTGTTTATCACTTAGAAGAGACAAACAAATGACGTCAGGGTAGCGTGCCTTTCTTTAGAAATGGAGGGAGTATCTTCCCTAGAGCATATGTGTTAGTAATTATGATTGGCTGACAAAATAGACGCTAATGTTGGCGCGATTTGGTAACCAATAGCAGCTCTATTATAATGTTTAGGCATATCGGAGTGAGGGAGTATAAATTATTGAGCTAAAAGCAAGTATCACGCAGTTCTACAGAATCATTCACGAGGTAAACGTCGCGCAGTTCTACAGAATCATTCACGAGGTACACATCACGCAGTTCTCAGCAATCTCTCGCGAGGTACATATCTCGCAGTTCTACAGAATCTCTCGCGAGGTACACATTACGCAGTTCTACAGAATCTTTCGCGTCGTAAAGTTAGTTACAAAATGTGAAGTACGCGTACGACAGTAATTATATTCGGAAATATAACAGTTTCAGTCAGGCGTGTATAAAGATTACAGAAGTGAACTATTAACTAAGTGTGACGGCAATAAAGGTGTGAAAACAAATTCTTTTATCAGTGTTATCTTTTAGTAACAACTCCTTTCCGTTTACACGCCCTGCTCAGAGATATTTGCTCGACTGAGTAATAATAGCTAGCCGGAGGACAAAGAACCCAAAATTCAAAATAGTAAAACAATAACAGGCGCTCAGCAAATAAGATAACACGAACAGGTTACTGCGATAGTAGCCCGTAGAGTCTTGTCCATCTTATCGAGTTTTATGTAACTTGGAAACCATTAAGGACACTAGCTTGCAACCAAGAGAAACCTCAGAAGTAAATAAATGCAATAAAATGCGGTTAAGAGAAAGTTCTAAGAAGGAAGGAAATCTCCTAGGCGACAGTTGAAATGGTGACCCTCAATGGCAATTGTTTTAACCAGTTATAAGATGATGATTTATATTTCTCACCACAGCTTTAAATGAAGTTATAGGAATTATTTGTGACAAAGCGCTTATATTTGTGCCAAGTAGAGAGTATTAGTTTAAAATTTACACTATGAATGATAAAAGTGCTTCACAACACCAGTTATAACAAAATCTCATGATGGCATTCTAATTCACCACTCTTTGTTTTAGATGAACAAAGTAACTCTGAAATGATTAAGCCAAAAATTCCCTGTGAAATGGAAATGAAATAAAGTGTGACTACCATACATCACACCTTGTTCTTCTACTTCTAAGATTTGAAATTACTGACGATCAGGAGGACTTGGATTATGGTGATATTTAATGCGATTTCTTACCTTGATATACAATTGCTTGATCACCTAAATGGCATTGCCCTCAGATATAGATAGCATTTTCGAGATCCATCAATTTGGTTATATTGATGAAGATATTTCCGCAATTTTCCTTTATACTGAAACGTTTAATAATAACCAACTCTAACTACACGTACTCTGGCCTCAATTAACTTCATTAAAATATATTTTTTTACCAGTTTTACGTCCTTTCCACACTTTTGACGGCACTATGTAGTAGTCGTTGATGTCAATATGTAGGTATATGCTGCTGCTACTCTGCTTGCCTCTTGTAGATGCTGCACTGGTGCCTTGAGTGTGGTATATTGATTGTTGTATGTGTATGTTCAAAATTGTTTTTAACTTGCCTTGATATTGTTATAGTTTGTTTATGCCTCGGCCAGCTTTATGTGTGGCTAGGCAGTTTGCTCTTTAATTGGGCAGGATGACGACAAAAGAAAGAAACACCCCCCAAAAAACACAACCTTTACTGAAATAGTCACCTGAATATACATATCGTAACGGTTAGGTATCACTGTGGCATATTAAATGTGTTACAAATTAGTAGCTTGTTTCTTTGTTGCCAGAATATATGCGCGTGCAATTGGCAGACTTTCTAAGCGAATACTAGTACACGTGATTTTTAAGTAATTTCAGAAAATTTTAGTTCACCTTGTAGCCTTTGACGTAACTGATAAGAATTTTAAATATTATTATGAAATTTTGCAATATTGCAGTACTTTATTACAGCTCTTAGCGGAGCGACACGTCTCCTGCTACATCTCGTGTCTGAGCGAGAACTGACTTTCTTAAAACAACTTCTGGTAGCGTCGCTTCTACTCTAAGTTTAAATACAAAATACTTCAATCCTATTGGTTCTACCATGACGTATCTCACACACTAACCTATTACATAATATATACAGTGGAAAGTTTAAAGAGACGGTTACTGCCTTTTAAGCCGTCATAGAATGTTCTTGAAGCTTCTCTTTCTTTAAGTTTATAGCTATGCGTTGACTGACGGGAGTGTTCGTTCCTAAGCAGCTTTCTCTCGAAGCTTCTTGGTTACATACACGACAGGGAAGAACTTTGCTAGCTGCTAACACAAGATTGGCTTCACTCAAATATTATGAACCTTTTGTATACCTTTTCTTAACCTATAACTCCTTGATAACTCTTAACATTGTTATTAAAATGGTCTTACATTAATATGAATACGTGTTTATTAGAAGATAATTAATTGAACAATACTTATGTCATTGTCAGTAGGGATACCGTCTCAGGTTTCTACTTTTGTAGAATTTTCAAAGCATTAATTTAGGCTTATAGAATTTCTCCATTTATTCTAAGTTGGTACCTGTGGCTGAAAAAAATACAAATGGCTCTGCCAGGCAAGATAGTTTTAATGACGACATCAAAATGACTATGACCATGATAAGTCGGTTTTTAAGTAACATGGACTCTTAATATGTGGAATTAATTAACTGTTTAGGTATTGTGTAGCTTTATTAGCAAATCTTAAGGCGAATAAAAAGAATGAAGTCTTTTATATTGGCTGTATTTTATGTGGCGAAGTAAGATATTGAATCAGTAGATTTGTCATACACCATGTGTTCTGAAGCTTCTAATGAATACTCATTTATGGCATTCTAGTATGCACTTTCCTTAAGTTCCAAACAGTTTGTAATCCTTATTGAAATAATATATAAGCAGACTGTTACAAATAGAGTTATGTAATATTGGGTATAGTGAAAATGACAAGAAGGAAAAGCGGAAGTTGGATTATGTGTCAACTCGTTCCTTGCTTCATTTTAATTCATTGAATAATCCATCTTCATTCTTTCTTGATGACCTTTATTCGCATCTTTCTTTCGAGGCAATTATTTCAAAGACAGTGGCGTTATTATTTTAACTGTCTTACCACACTGTAACTATCAGACAATCATAAATAAAGTGAAAAGATTCAGGATTTTGTTAAGAAGTTTGTTAATCCATAAAGAAGTAAACATGATGTTTTCTCTGCTCAAAATGCTTTCTGATGTTTATAACCATCATTGTACAGTGCTGTAAAGATGATTGAGCGCTGTAAAATACGCGAAGTTAACAGAGCTTGGATCACACGTGCAATGTGTTACACTACAAATCAGATTCGCGTATAATTCGAGCTAACTCACGATGCATAAAGTTATTAAACAAAATGACCACCGAGGAAGTAATTCAAAGGATGGTTCTTCACATAAATGCAGAGGCAAATACTCAAAAACAAAAACCAAACCGTTTGATCTGAATCTTTGATTACACGACTATACAAACAGGGTAGAGTGCATTCCGTGGTAGAAAGGGCTCGGTGCTAGCGTTCTGGGTTAGAAACTTAGTCTTTTACCTGAAGAGAGCCTTCGAAACCAGTAATCCGCATGTATTGTTTATTCATGCACTTTCCACATAGTCAATTTTTATGTTTATGCAGGATATGTTTCATGATACTATACGTATATTCTTCTTCAATGTATGAGTCATTTATCTACTGCTCTCAAAAAAAAAAAAAAGGAAGGAAGGAAGGAAGGAAGGAAGAAGGAAGGCAGGAAGGAAAAAGAAAAGAAAAAACTGTAAACCTTAATTCTACCCAGTAGTTTTGCCATTGCAATCGCTCTTCGGGGCATGGAATCCACCAGGTTCCTGAAATGACTGATATCCGCTGCTAGCGATTTCCAAGTGCCTTTTTGGCATACCATGACTGTGCACTATTAGTGAACCTGGGATATCGAGAAAGCCTCTTCTTTATTTTCGCCCACACATGTTCTATGGTATTCAAATCTGCCGATTTCGGAGGCCATGGCATCTGCTTAAAAATGTCCGTGTGCTCCGAAAACCAGTTTTAAATTCTGGCCGACCTAGGGATCGAATGGTTATCCTGCTGGAATGTAATAAATAATTCTTTCGAATAACTCTCTCGAACAGACACGAGGGAGTTTCAATATGTTTCGCCGTTCAGAATGCCATGAACGGGTTCCAGCATGCCTGCCTTTCCTGTGACACCCATGCCCAATTCGACTACTTCTTGCACGAGTGGTCAGATAATGATTCTTATAGCAAGTCCCACTGGGTCTGCAAGCAAACACAATAGAAGTGCTACTTGCAGTACTGAATATAACTTCATCGGAGAAAATTACTTCTTTCCAATCAAAGTTCTCTTACAGTGCTGCAACGGTTGCTAACAGTCCGACATTACCACAGAATGAAGACAAAAGCCTTCAGCAGCGGCTCCACCGAGAGAGACTTTTCTTATTCCTCTGTAGATACATGCTGACCTCCTTTGCCTTTCTTGCGGCAACCTGTCCACTTTCTTGGTTAAATTTCACCCACTTCCTCGCAGCGGACTGTGAAATACCGCCTGCTCTGGTGGCCGCATAGCCCTCTGAAACAAGTGCGAGAACAGCAGAACGCGCGTGGTCTCTGTCTTAGTTAGAAGTTGAATGAATGCACCATTATAGTGTCATATAGAAGAGCGATATATGCTCTCTTTCGGTAATGTATGCAACTAAGCATAAACGTGTAAACATGACAAAGAAAGGAAACAAACTAATGACTGGGGTATACATCTGCAGGGTATAAACATGTTTAAGTAATCAACATTTTATAATATAATGTTATGGAAAGTATTACATTCAGGCGAATCTTAAGAATACGATGTATCAATGGAGAAGTAGGGAGAAGAAAACTATAAAAAGGGAAACAAAGAGATCGCCGAGATAAAAATGTTATTGCTCTAAATTGTGTTTTAAAGAGAACTGCATTTTTATGTAGTAAGTCTTGTCAGTCTCTTATGCTTTACCTATTACATAAAATTATACAAAATTCCTTCTGAATGAAGAGCACTTCACAGGCTGTTGCTAGAAAAATCAAGATACACATTTACTTTTTCATGTAAATATCTTAAATGTATGGTGCTTTAATCAAAATCTTTACAGCCAGTTTTGAGAATGTGAACAAATATCGAAAATTTGTTCACGTTATTAGTTGTTTGAGGTGGGGGATTTTCTCGAAAATCTTCGTGTCACATCTTTGGAAGACACTGAACCTAAATATTTGTTATTTATTCGACTTTTCGGTTTTGAGTTATTCTGTTCAGACACACACACACACACATAAGCGCTGACCTTTTTCCAAGAACGCTTTTTAGGTTTTATTGAGCCTCAAAACATGGATTTCTGGCGAAATCTCAACATCGAATTTTCGGAAGCAAATAATTCCTCTACATACTGGGTACGTGCTAGAGAAAGTAAACATCAATAATCTATTCAGATATTATGAAGAGAGAATATCGTGTGTATGTATGGAGGGAGCGGGTTAATCTCAGAAAATATTCAACTGAATCTGATAATTGTTTCAGTATTGAAAATTCCTGTTCTTTGGACGAACGTAACAATAAAATATTTCCAAAAATGTTTAAGCTTGCTTAGGGGTGTCTAGGAGGAAGCTTTTATATTAATTTCATACAATTTTAATCTCCTTTCTTTGCGTATAAATATCAGAGGTCACTTTTGGCACTTAATTTCGAGCAGGACAGACTTTAAACGACCTTTTTTTTTTTTTTTTTTTTTAAAGTTCCCTTGTCGTTCCCAGTTTATACTACTGTGTTTTTCTGTTTTATACCGCTTATTTCCGCAACACACATACACACACAAACACCCATGCCCGAGGCGGGACTCGAACCCGCGACCCTCAGCTTGGCGGAGCGCCGGAGCGACCACTCCAGCGACCACGGCTACGAGGGCCGGCTACCTTCAGCCTAAAGGTCTAAATGAGAAGGCTTAAAATGTCTTAAAATAGAATTATTGGGAGATGGGGCTAGTATACGTATTCATATCACCCAATTCCCCTCTGATTTCGTTGAAATATATTACTAAGAAATATTTTTGGTATAACGTTTGACTAAACTTTGGGTTATAGAATCTGAAAAACGCAAAAGCTACCTTATAGGTAACATTCAGAAAATTCAGCGACCCTAATTCTCAGTTCCTATTTAGAAACCCTAATACACGATTCGTCGTGTTTTGGCCTATCTATACAAAAATTTGCAGATTATACTATAGAACCCTATGAAAAGGCTACCTTACAACTCCCAAACACTATTCCTATTGTATATTCAACCCCTTATGTAGAAATCTGAATTCCTTTACCCATTTGCTGAAAATATTATACTATTATATTATTGGACTAGAAACCACCCAAACCTTATTTTTATCACATAATACCTCGAAATTGTTAAACACTGCCCCTTTTTGTTTATTTTCAACCCCTTATAGACAAAACTGTACTGTTTGGCCAAACAGGGTGCACATTTTTGTACAGTTTTAGTATAGCACTTAGCGAAAATCATAGATACTTACAGCTTACTACTACCCTTACTCATACCTTTTAACCCCTTAAGTAAGAATTTGCTTTATTTGACCATCTGGTCAAAGCTTTGGACACTTACTCTTTAGGTACAAATGAAAATAGTAGGCTACTCATCACTTTCAAAAACCATCCCTATCCTTATTTTCAAACCCTTACTTACAGAATGCATTCGTGCAATACTGATGAAAATTTCTATAAAGTTCGCGGATTTGAAGGAAATTTGCTCGTACGCTGTCAGGGCACTAATGAGGGACTCAAGTAGCATCACTGTGCATCAGAATTATCGAAACGAAAACTGTCTTACCCGCCCTGGCCACATGTACACTATGTTGTAACCAACATGCCTCTACGGATGAAGATAATTTCACTTGCTGTACAATAGTGTGCTATCTGAATTCTCTGTGACGTCAAAGAATAAGTCTTTCTTGCTGTCCACAGCGAGAAGAACTTGCTGAGAAGCGTGTCAGGGAAAGGGGAAATTAATCAGCAGGCCATAGAATTTAAAAAATTAAATTGAGTTTTATGTATAGACGCTCTTTAACTGCTATGGTTCTTAGCGTCACATTCTATATTGGGAGTGAAAGACCGGAAACTTTGCTCAGCGGCCTCTTATCAGGCTTGAGGGTCTTTTATGTGCCGTAAATCTATGACACGGGACCACCGGATTTATTTCCCTTCCGAAGTAAGCTATGCTAAGGATTTTTACGCCCGAGAAAATCCATCGCCCTCCGCCGGGTTTGAACCCGAGACCTCGGGAACTAGGGGCTAGCATGCAATGGAAATTTGTCTTATATTTTGTACCTACATGATTGTAAACACGGAACCTGATCTTCCCTCCGTACCCAATTTCCATGATTCTCTGATACAGCTTCTGTCAAACAGCCACTTATGGGTCACACGTACCTGAGTTGGCTCATTGGCTTTACACGACCTTATAGCAGCATAAATATCACTGCTATATAACGAAAATTATTTTATCTGATTCTTGTTATGTCTTACCAAAGACCTTATGATATGATCCCATATGATATGTTTTTGAGTCTCCGTGCGTATAATTCTAACAAATAAACTATATAAATTGTACATCCTTGCATCTCTCTCCCTTACTCTTTATTGCAATTCAGATTAATTGAATCAATTTAACCTATCACCTATAAAAAGTGTGATAGAGTTTTACGCCCCTTACAGACGGAACACATTTCACACTTTAATTGAATGATACACATATGTGAATGTCTCGATAAGCTGAAAGGTTTCCGGGCTACCTCAGTCGCGTATATATATCATGCCATTAGGTTACAACTGTCGCAAAATTTCGTGGCACCTATTTTAAAACGTCAGATATTGTGTTGAAGATATATAGCAGACGCTTGCTCACACGGAAAAATCAATAATTCTGTTAAATCCAGCGTTCTCGTTCAGCACCGCGTGAAGTTGAGATGAATGTAAAAAGGTTCATAGTTCAAAAGCAACGTCAAGGCTTACAACTCACTTCAATGCCGTAACTCAGAGAGGCCTCTACAGAAAATTCTACCATTCTAGTGAGTTACACAGTTGTAAAGGTCATTTGTTCTTATAGAATATTTAAGGAAGCAACAGCAACTATTATTATGATTATTGTTATTCCTCTTATTATTGTTTCATAAACTTCTAATACTTGACGTACACAATGATCGTCTGGTGCTGACCGAATTTGTGCACACAAAGCTGAATGTCTTCCACGCGAATTGAAACCGCACGATTACACATTTGTCTCGCTAAAGTTTGCCGGTAGGTATGCTAGCTCTGGTGAATGTCGACATCACTCCATCTCACTTTCTGTGAATGCAGCACTCAACAACAAGACGACACAGAGCAAGATATGCATACTATAGTTTTAGGATCATAGTTTGTTCTTATCTTTAAACATACAGCATTGGCTTTGCATAAAAACTGAAATTCGTTTTAATATACATTTCGAAGTATATCCTACCAAACTGATTACAATTTAGCAATAAATTTTCTATAAGGTGATTTGAAATCAACAAACCTCCTGAAATGCTTAAATGGAAGAGAAAATGTATTGAAGACTTCAAACATTTTGGAATGCAAAGCCTAACAACCCATTTTAGGCTGTTAGCTTCATTCAGATCACCTACTTCAGGATTTTTTACTTGAAACAAGTGTTTCTTGAGTACACCTGTTACAGATTGTACTGTAAAGACACTCATTACTGGAATACAAAATGCCAGAATTTCCTGTTTTCGAACTACGCCAAGCTCATAGGGCGTTTAAATCATATTAGTGGCATTTAAACGGCCGAAAGCAGTAAATAAATATGGAATAAGGCAGACAAATGAATAAAGATGTCAAATACAGTACAACAATAAACTTGTCGTCTTCCTTTTTTATTTTCACTTGCGCATTGCCTAAGAAATGTGATTCTTAGATTTAGGGCGCCCAATTTTAGACATAAATAACAGTTCTTGATCCAAAATAGAGATTTACTAAAAATAATATGATAATCCTAAGGCAGCTGATACACCAAAGTGGAATGGTATATCATGCCATTCAAACCACGCTTTTTAGAGAAATGTTAGCGCAAAAAATCTATGTTCTACTGTCGTAATACAGAGTTGGATCAACCACACTCTTCGAGTCTATGAAAATATTTCATTACCTCAAAGCGAATGTGTAAATTCAGACCGCGTGGTATTGTTTGCTATACTAAATAGATAATTTCTTCCCTTTCCAGGAACCTATGGGTTCAGAATAAGCAAATTCTTCATCTGAAAGTTTTATGCGAAATGTACTAGAATAACCTTATGACATTTCAGTGGTAATAGCTTCATGTGTTAATGCAACAAAAATAACGTTAGATGTTTTGGTATGGGCATCCTAAACAAAATATTCATTAGCATTTCCAGCAGAAACAGTGTAAGAATATAATGAATCTGCAAGTACTGACCGTTATCGCTCTCGAAGCTGGTGTTTTAACAAAATTACAATACTCAACTATGTACGTATATATAAACAGCTTTAATACAGAAGAAGTGCCAGTAAGGAATTCATTAGTATACACATGGCATGGCATATTTTGCACAACAAGGATTTTTTTTAATGCATGGGAATGGGTTATGAACGGATGATTTCAGCATTACGGCCGAGACTATTATCCTATAGTGCTTATTAAACCTCCAGGAGAAACGTAAAAGGCGAGGGACTACAAAGGGTGACCAGATCTGATTGCTGCAGGCAGAATGCAACGGGATCCCTATCGTTTCCAGATTGAACATCCTCAAATTAGCCTCCCTCCAAAACCACCTATCATCGTAATAGGGACAGGTATAGGTAGACGGTATCAATGTTGGGATAACCTAGAATAGCGTCCCTTCGATACTAGTCCTTTCGACGAGGACAGATACAATTTGGAGGTATCGATGCCACGGGAGAAATAGTTATTTCCTCAATGCACGTACAAAGCATACTCCGCACTTCACCGTCCACAGCGCTTGAACCTGCAATGTGGAAAGATGAAAGGAAATACAATTGAAGAAAAATTTGTGGTGTTATATAATAGGCCCCTGCATTCGGCTATCGATCTGGGAAAACCACGAGAAAACCAAGGTCAGTGTGGTTGGTCCAACGGGAAATCGAACCAAGGGCCTCCTGAATGCAAACCCCAGACTATCGCCTGAGCCATTCCACTCAGCTGCATAAATACATAGTCAGGGGTACTGTCTTTCTTTCAAGAATTGGAGTACCTACCAACATCCCTTGTTCCTCAACTGGGTGTATCACAGCATTTCATTATGCATGCCTTGCATTTGACGACTTAGAGGTTGTGCCGTTGTCCAAATAGCACACACCTCTTCTTTAAATCTTGTGAAAAGATGCTCCTTAAAAACCAGTTACCAAATTGCAAGTTTATCTAACGCCAATGCACTTAAAGTAGTACTTTGGTGTACTCCCAGGCCGGTGCAAATTTGTTAAATCTTTTGAGAACCATAGTGCATTTCTTGGACGACTATGATATAAACGTATCTGTGAACCTCTAATTGCTAATTTTTTTAAATAATTTTAAAATGCTGAACTGTAGTTTTGTGCATGTATTTTATGAAGATAAATTACCATTTTTATAACCGATTACTTAAAAAAGTATATAATCTACTAATTCTCATAATGAAACGTTTTATACTAATACTCTCAAACTAGACCTCAGTAACTAAAGGAATAATGCTGTATATGTTTCTTAGTCTGTTTGGAAAAAGCTAGACCAATGTTTGAATTTGGAGAATATTAACCTTTAAGTAAATATTAAGAAGCGTGTTTAAATTGTAGACGGAAAGCTAAAGGGATACATACAACTTAGTAATTTCAAATTACTGGTATTCTAAGTAATAGAATTCCAAATAATTTTTTGAGATAACCTCTGATACATTTCTCTTCCAATATATAAACTACGATCTTACTAGAAATAATCCGATCCTGTTCAGAGCAGCAAATTTAAAAGTTTTTCGAATCTTCAGCCAAATGACTGCTCCGTGACGTCAGAGTACCTTATTGCTCGCGGCTCTGAGAGAGGAACTCGATGAGGAAGTAGGACAGGTGGAGCGAAGTTTTTGTTATCGAAGGACTAGCGGGGCAAGAGGAACGTATATTCTACTTTATAGCTATGTGGTTGTAAAGCAAAACTACCTTTCTGTTCTCTCAAGTGTTTCTGTTCTCTCCACCCCTCTTATCTACAAAATTCCCGAAACGGTGTTGCGCTACGCAACTGTGATACGTCACACGCAATTAAGCTAGCTGACTAATCTATATGAAATTAAGATGAACGAATGTCTATAATAGAGGAAATGATGGAAATGCTCAACAATTTTTAGCCGAGTTCAAGAAAGCAGCTTTCCTGTTTTAGGGCATGCTAACAAACTATTTAAATGTTATTCCCACATAGTTGCATGGCTTTTATCCTCCCAATAAAACATTTCGCTCTTCATTTCCATCAACACATTCCCTCAATCTACCGTTTGTTTTGCTTCATTTTTCATTTTTTTAGAATTGTAACATATTTTAGCTGTTTTAAAAAGTAAAAGCTAGAGAAAGAGCTGCTTAAATTAACAATACAAACGTTTTGTGAAATGCATAGAAAAAGGCATTTAAAACGTTATTTGTGACACCACTTTTATGGACTCAAACTGAATCCTGATATCCAATAACGTAAAACGTTGTCACGTGCTAAAGACCAAAACATTTAAAAACATGAATTTCGCTGGGTCAAAGTACACACTTCTGCTTGCGACATATTAATAAAATTATGAATTAAACATTGATAGCAAAAGCGGGAACAATAACAAACAGCGATAATACAATCTGTTATTTCTTGAGAAAGTATCTTTTTTTTTCAATTATGGACGCTCTTTAACTGCTGTGGTCCTTAGCGTCCCATTCTATATTGGGCGTGAAAGACCGGTAATTTTGCTCAGAGGCCTCTTTATCAGGCTTGACGTTCTTTTACATGCCGTAAATCTACGACACGGGACCACCGGCTTTATTACCCTTCCGAAAGAAGTCATGCTAAGGATTTTTACGCCCGAAAAAACCCATGCCCTCCGTCGGGTTTGAACCCGCGACTTCGGGGACTAGAGGCTAGCATGGTAACCACTACACCACGGAGGAGGACGAGAAACGTGTGGATGTTATGTTCTTATAATCTACGCCTTATTTGAGAATTTTTTTCAAATTCCACTTTTCTGTTGCTGAATATTGAGCATTTGCATTTGTCCTCTGCGTTTTTCATATCCAAAACACTGTAACCAATCACACCACCAAGTCTTGCGTTTCAAATTTGTTCGGTTATGTATAAAGAAGCTTCACTAACAGGTTAACTCCCGGAATAAAGTACATTTCGGGCATTTATAAGCATATGACATGAAATTGGCCACAAAACTTTCGTTTGAAACGTACATATATGTATATACACATAGCTATTATATTTATAGAATGGAGGTTTCGTACGAAACGGTTTGCATGGCATCTGCGTGTGGTTCCCTGTATAACACTGGCAGCGTTTATTTCATTATTTTTTTTTGAGTGCCAATTTCATATTCCAAATCGAACAAGCTCTACTGTCATACACAAATTGCAGCATCGAGGAACCGTGCTGTGCACACAATTTTAGTTCTACAAAATAAAATAAAAAACAAACGTGTTGTTTTCAGAGCTGTTAGAAGCAAATATCCATTGAACAATGCCTGCCCTTTCGCATACCGCATTGCTTATTCTCTCATGACAGAAATAGACTATAATTCAATAAAATACAGAATACGAACAATCAGCATGAATACAGCATCGTGTACACAATGAAGAAGCACTTTCTGTTTTAGTTCGCGTGAAGAATTAGAGCTAAATGTCTGATCCATGAAAACAAAACTGAACAGCATAGTACGCGCTTACTTGCAATGCATGATTTAATGTTCTTCATTATTACTGTCAGATATTGCTTATAAAAGCGGAAGCTTATTACCTGTTTCCTACTAACACTAGTCTGCATGACTGAAAACTAATAAGCGATTCTGACTCAATTTTTTATGCTGATTTCAGAACTGCTTTTAGTTTTTTTTTCTATCACTTACGGTTTTTTCACAATTTTGCTTCAAAAATATAGAGTTGAGCCAGTAGATGATGAGTATTGTTGAAGGGAAATTTATCACTTCTTGGAGGGAAATTTCTCAATACAGACTTGTAAGTCTTTAGGTTGTTACTCCTGTAGATGCTGGTTGCTATTTGTAATTTAGGCATTGTTGTTAATATCAGAGGCTTGCATTACCAATGCTATATCGTGATTGAAGTTATAAATACATTCTGTCTACACGCAAGTGTGTGAACAATCCAAATGCTTTCTGCTACATTTGGGAAATTATACAGTGCTTCAGCAGAGAACTGATATAACAGACTTTGTGAAAACAGTGTACCATGCTTATTTTAAAGTGAAACTTGGTGACCAAGACAAGGCCTGGGCTCCAAAGACAGTTTGCCGCTATTGTGTTGAGAGGTTAAGATTGTGGATAAAAGGAAAGATATCATGCATGCCATTTGCAATTCCTATGGTGTGGAGGGAGCCTAAAGACCACCTTAAACACTGTTATTTCTGTTTAGTTAATGTTCAGGGGTGAAATTCGAAAAATAAGAAACTCATTGTGTATCCAAGTATTCCTTCAGCCATCAGGCCAGTTCCGCACGGAGAAGACCTGCCTGCTCCTCTTCCTCCAGCTGTTTTAGAGAACTTGGAAGAAGATGGTGTTCAAAGTGAACCTCATACAATCACCGAAGACGATTCTGATGATGTCTACCGCCCTGAATACGACGTGACTCCAAAACTGTTCTCTCAGAGTGAACTAAGTGATCTAGTATGTGATTTGAATTTGTCTAAGGAATCTGCAGAGATACTAGGCTCCCGTCTTAAAAATAAGAACCTTCTGGAACCAGGAACACATTACTCATGGTACAGACACAGAGAACAAGAGCTAGTTCCTTTTTTTCTCACAGCTCGAGTCCTTGGTTTACTGCAATAACATAAACGAGTTAATGCACTTTTCTGACATTGAACATGATGCTACTCAGTGGAGACTTTTTATTGGTTCATCAAAGAGGTGCCTGAAAGGGTGTTACTGCATAATGGGAATGCGTATGGGTCCATTCCTGTCAGTTCAAATGAAAAAGACAGTTGAAAACATGAAGATACATTTAACAAGTATCCAATACGAGGAACGCAAATGGCGTATTTGCGGTGATTTCAAAGTTATTGGAATACTATTAGGACAACAAGCTGGGTTCACAAAAATGCCTTATTTTCTGCGCAAATGGGACAGTCGGGCAAAGCAAAGACATTGGAGTGTGAAAGTATGGCCACAACGGAGAAACTTGTTGCCTGGAACTAAAAACATCCTGCACGAACCACTTCTAGAGAGACAAAAGATATTGCTTCCGCTACTACACATAAAATTGGGCTTGATAAATCAATTTGTAAGGGCTCTACCACAGGACGGACCCTGCTTCAAGCACCTTTCCAAGCAATTTTCCTTCATTACACAAGACAAATTAAAAGGCTGGAATTTTTGTTGGTCCTCAAATAAAGAAATTGATGAAGGATGAAGATTTTAAGAAGACAATGAATGAGAAAGAAATAGAAGCATGGACCGCCTTCGGATCAGTTACTGAAAACTTCTTAGGCAATAACAAAGATCCTAATTACAAGGCCATTGTCGAAACAATGTTGGAAAATTTCAAGAAGATGGGTTGTAACATAAGTGTAAAGGTGAATTTTCTGTATTCACATATCGACTACTTTCCAGAAAATCTGGGACATTATAGAGATGAGCAGGGTGAACGTTTTCACCAGGATATTAAGGAAATGGAGAGGAGGTACCAGGGGAGATAGAGTGAAACTATGATGGCCGACTGCTGTTGGATGTTGAGGAGGGACAGTCATCTTCAAAGATCTGCAAGGAAGTCAAAGAAGAGAAAGTTTGAAAAAAATTAATTGAAACACTTTGGCTTCTTCTTTTGTTAAAATGTAGTCATGAAATAAATAAGGGGAGTTCTTGAGAGTATTCTTAAAATGTTTCTTGAATAAAAACTTACCTTGCGTGAAATGGTATTTGAATACTTTTTTACGCTTATTAGTAAAATTGTCAAAACACTACTTCTTATATTGTGTAAAAACCTGACGTGATAGAAAAAACGGAAGTTATTTCTGGAATCAGCATAAGAACTTGATTCAAGAACACCTACTTTTAAGAAATCATCTGACAAAAAGTTTGAAAATGCAGACTAGTGTAATATACTATCACTTTCTGCTTCAGGTTAACAATTTTACAGTAAGCGGTATATACATAAAAATTATCAAGCTTCATTACGGGAATAGTTGGAGATACTTTTGGAGAGAATTCCTTGAGCTAGATTTGGTATCCGGTGAGAAATTCTCGCCCGGTCTAGTTTCCTGAAAGTATGATGTATCCAAGCGCACATACACCACTTCATTTCCGACACTCACTCTAGAAACGAATCTCTGGTGCTGGAAGAGAATAGCACAACAGGGAGAGCTAATGTCCTTCAAGGAACACTTATTTCTACACAGGTTTAGCTCCTGTGTGAAGTATGATTTTTCATAAAAGACAAAATGCATATCTACTCTTGAGGAGAGATTAAGGGCCCTAATTCGCCTATGTAAAATTTTCTGAATTCATAACCCATTATCTCAGAAACTACTTAAGATATCCGACTGAAATATTTACAAGATGTAGATACATGCCTTCTAAGCTTATTGATTTATGCAATAAATTTGTTTATTAAGCTAGAATTTATTTCTCAAATATATCTTCTTTTGTTTAAAATATATCAGCAATTATTTTTTTAGAAAATAACAGAATATGATCGTAACATTAAAGTAGATCCAACACAGCATAGCGGTTGTTTTCATTATCCTAAAAGTTTTATTTCTGAGAGAAGGGTTCATTTGTATCAAAAATGTCATTCACAGATTGTTCAACGCAAGTATGGAGAAAACACTCGCACATGTTTACAAACAAAGAAACCATGACTTGAACACACAGAAGCTTCTCTATTAATAGTAGTACCAATTTGTAGTGCAAACCTTCTCCTTAAAGATGGCTAAAGCTTACCTGTCTACTCTAGAGTGTGTAAGAGTTATGCATTTTTTTCTCTGAAGTGGTCCAGAATTCAGAGTACAAAATGGCAGCTGCAATATAATTTTTAAAAATATATTTCAAATATAAGTATTTTGCCTGCAATGTAAAATACATATGAAATTAAAGAGGAAATTCCAATTTATAGGACCATAAAAAACTAAAAATATCATTTTGGACGATTTTCACCATTTAGTCTCCCCTTAACTTCGTCATTCTGGCACCAGAAGAAGACCGCAAATTTGTAGTGGTAATAAAGCTTTTCCACTACTCCATTACATTTTAGTATAATTTTGTATCTCGGTTATAAAATCTGCTTATTTTTATATTCTTGGTTCCCATGCACGACTTACTTTACTTATGAGTAGTAGTTAAGTTATTAGAAGTGTATTGTCGTGTTTTTAGACCGAGATCAGGCCGTTGATTTCCGTGATGACGCTGGCTTTTCAATTGTAGGCTTTAGGCGAAGCGGCATTCCAAATCATTCTGTTTGTCTCGTTTGCGGGAAAATATATTTTCAAACGAAGTGGTTGCTTTGCCCTGTTGAACAGGCATTGTGGCAGGCAACCGCACGCACAGATGCTCTTTGGTTTACGGTTCGAAATTGTTTTGTTAGCTTGTACAGTGGCGAAAAAAATTATTGAGCGCACTCTGAGAGCAAGACTTGCTCCATCTGCACTTCGGTTTTAAGCGGGGTTCACACGAGTCCATTTCAAAGCGTTCCAACAGTGGCAAAAACAACATCCACGGTATTTCTTATCATCTGTCCAGCGTATAAATAAGAGACGTCTTAAAATAAATTTGCCCTTCTATTTGTTCCGTGACAATGAAAGAGGGGTGAAGGAGCAGGTTAATTGACTACCCCTCTTCCTTCGAAGACGATGTGTCACTAGAACGCAAATGTATGTCTGTATGATGCCACGCTCAGTGCTCACTGGTTGTAATACAAATAAGAGGAGCAACCAAAACCTGGTTGACGAACACGGCCAATGGACTGAACCCATGTAAGCCACCGACTACCTGTAAAACGAGAAATGACCTAACCAAGAAATCCATGGCTATTTTTATTACCTTGCATTGGACGTGGAAACAAAAACTTTGAAAGGTAAGAGCAAATAGGTCAGAGGTAAAGCATGCACTTTGCGAGTTCAAATCTCGGCGAATGCCAATTTCCCCACCCACCATTTATATTTTCTTTTTTTTACCTCGACATCATATATGGTATTCTTATATTAAACCTATTCCATAGCATTATGTTATAAAATGCGTGTTACTTGTACATGTTTATGCCTTTCAGTCGTATGTCGCTGCAAACGGTTCCAACTACTGGCGATGAAGACCAGTGGCTTTGTCATGTGTTCATGGAGACCTGAATGGCGAAACGTATGTTGAAATACTCCAACATGTTCTCCCGTCTGCTCGAGAGCGTTATCCTGAAGGAATTATTATATTCCAGCAGGATAACTATTCGGTCCATAGGTCGGCCAAAGTTCAAAGCTGGTTTTCGGAGCGCACGGACATTTTTGAGCATATGCCATAGTCTCCGAAGTAACGAGATTTGATTCCCATAGAACATGTTTGGGCGAAAATAAAGAAGACTCTCTCTCTCAATGACCCAAGTTCACTAGTGCTACACAGCTCTGGTAAGCCCTAGGAGACACTAGCAGAGTACACCAGTTATTTCATTAACCTGATAGGTTCCAAGCCCCGAAGATTGAGGTCAATGGTAGACATTTTCTAGGACCGCATAAAATATTAGAGTTTTATGTTTTTTCTAATTGCTTTATTTAATTAGATTTGTTTCTCTTTTTTACTTTTTAAAACGGCCGAAGCTCAGTTCGCTATGTAGAATTAAAGCCTTTATATTTTTTCTTAGAACATCAGATAACAGCTAAAAATATGAAAAGTGGATTAATGAAAAGTGCATACAGATTGCGAGATTCAAACCGTCTCTTTAGAGTTTAGATAATACCTTTACTTCAAACATAGAACCATGACTCTGAGGCACTTCTAAGATGTAAAGTGGTATTCTCTCTTTATAAAGTCATGTAACCAAAGGTTTTGGTTCGTATGCGACTATTTATGCGAAGAGCTATTCTTTGAATGGCTGTTTTATATAATAACGTAATACATTGTGCCTCACGTAAGTCTGGTTTGTGGTAAAACACAATGCGCGTATGAACCGGGTTCTGTTAATTTCATGCATATCCGTGAGACCGTAGCGATATTGAGACTTTATAGCGCTCAATCTTTTTTCCAGCGCTGTATCATGATTGTATTCTAAGTCTTAATGGAGACTTTGGAATTTGAAGAATATTGCATTACAATCTAACACAATTAAGGCTTCAACGTTAGGATCCAGTATTTTTCTTGCTAAACGTTTACTTATGTGGTATGATAGAGAATAATCTTGAACTATTACTGTTAATACCTGAAAGGATTGCACCGAGCGGGATGACTTAGGCGGTAATGTATGTGCCCAGCATTCTGGAGGTCCCGGGTACAATCCCAGACGGCCGTCCACCTCTGACACACGGGTGTTTTTCCCGGGTCCCCAGGCGAATGCTGAAGTGGTTTCTTCCATCCCCCGAATTTTCTGTCCCTCCATTTCGCTCCATTAATCATTTCATTCAGCCTTCATTCCGTTTGGTCTTGGTCTATTTCAGTGTTGGAAGTGTCGGCGATGGTGTTTCAATTTAGCGTGACAGGGGAAAAGGATGCTCTCTGTGAAACTTCTCCGTCCTTCAATCTCCGGCTGGTTGTTGGGGTGTGGGACCCTATGCGGGGCGGGGTCCCCGATCTGCCAGTCAGAATGCCGGGGTGCCTCAGTCTGGAAACTGTAGGGACCCTGTCACTGCTGTGTCGTCAGTCCTGGTTCAGGCCTCCCGGTGTCTCCCTTCACGTCATCCCTTCCTGCCGGGGGCGCCCCTTCTAGGGACGTCGGTACAATATGCTCATTACTGGATCGGTGCCGAAACCCCTCCGCTTCACAATCCAATCCAAATAAAAGAATGGTTGTTTTGGAGTGCTACAAACGTAAGCGTCAGGGATTATAAAAATGATTAAACGTTAAGATAGCCACTGCACTGTACACATATAAGAAATTATGTATTTATTTCGAGAGGCTGAGGTGCCACAAGTCTTGAAATATAATTGAAATAGTGCACAATCGCATTTTAAAATGACGTCAAGCAGAAAAAAGGATCTGCAGCGAAAACTGTCAAAAAGAAGAAATTGTCACTTTATACTATATTGATGAATTGCATAACTAACGGGTTTAGCTATTTATTCGCTTTCTTTTCGTTTCTTTTCTTCACTTATAAAGAATCAGGAAACATATTGGCGTACTACTTTGAATTCATTATGTAAGATATCAATGCAATAAGCTGCAAACACAACGTTATTTGTATTATCTACTTTTAGATGATGTAGCTTATCAACATTAATTAATGAAAATATTAACGTTTCCACATCTTTGTTTGAATTTAGCTTCTTCTTTTACGTCATTTCAATAGTGATGAATTAAGTTTCATTATTATTTCAAAAGTTTTTCTCACCGCTGCCCTCTGAAGTAAAAATATTTGATTTCCGACTATACTATACTGATTATATATTTCAATGATTTATATTTTTATCACCTCTGCCATATTTTACCTTTTAGGTTCTAAAACTTCAACATCTTTTAACATTTTCAAATTCAAGCTATTGTTATTGATTGGGTAAATTGAATTGAGTTTTGTTTATGGACGCTCTTTAACTGCTCTGGTCCTTAGCGTCCCATTCTATATTGGGCGTGAAAGACCGGGAATTTTGCTCAGAGGCCTCTTTATCAGGCTTGAGGTTGTTTTACGTGCCGTAAATCTACTACACGGGACCATCTGCTTGACTTCTCTTCGGAAGAAAGCCATGCTAAGAAGTTTTATGCCCGAAAAAATCCATCGCCGATTATTAACAACAGCTCAGTTCTTCTTTGTTTAATAGGAAAGAAAATGCCACTGGCCTGTTATTTTTTTGCATCTTTCAGCTTCAAAATGGTAAAAAAGACTTAAGCCAAATCACAGAAAACTATACTAAGGTATACTGTAATGTTTAAAATGAGACCTATCTGGCATACTTGATAATCCAAATAAACTTTATGCATTTCAAAGAAAAATAACTCTGAAATGGCATTTTAGGCTGTGCATGCGGCAAAGTATCTGAAGGGTAAAGGCTTTAAAGGTACAATAAAAATTCCTTTGTAGTTTAGAAGAATGATTTATATAATAATTGATTAAAATTATAGTCTGATAGGGCCCATTTGTTGATTGATCCTATGTACAGTCGAGTGCATGGAATCGTACCTTCGAGTATATAATGCGCAGCGATTTATGTTTGTAACGAAATACCAAATTACTCCTGCTATATCCGTTTTCTGGTTCTACCACTCTACTTAATGTTTGCCTTACCCCTCCCCTTTTCCTTCGCTCTTGAACCTGTGTTCATAGATTAATGTTTGAGTGTCCGACTTTTGACATGAAACCAATAAGAAACGGATTCATCCAGAGGCTGGTACGGACCGTCGTTGCGAAGCATGCCTTCCAGCCACTCAGCTGAAATGTTTCCGTACTCCTCTTCTAAGCTAATGTGTGTGTATTATGATGATGATTATTATTATTACTACTACTGTTACTATTATTATTATTACTATTATTACTATTACTACTATTACTATCATTACTATTATTATTATTATTATTATTATTATTATTATTATTATTATTATTATTATTATTATTTACGGGCGCTCTTTAACTGCTATGGTCCTTAGCGTTCCATTCTATATTTGGCGTAAAAGACCGGTAACTTTGCTCAGAGACTTCTTTATCAGGCTTGAGGTTCTTTTACGTGCCGTAAATTTACGACACGGGACCACCTGCTTTACTTCCCTTCCGAAGGAAGCCATTCTAAGGATTTTTACGCCCGAAGAAAATCCATCGCTCTCCGCCGGGTTTGAACCTGCGACCTCAAGGCTAGTATGGTAACCACTACACCACGGAGGACGACAATGTGTATGTCGGATTTGAATTCAAATCAATAAGAGATTGACTCAGCCAGGGCTGATGTGGATCACAGATAAGGAGATTCTCCAACATTAAAGGATAACACTATAAGAAATCAGAAGTATAGGCACGTTTCTGTGAACTCGACTCCAACGCATGGCTGAATGTTCTCAAGGTGATTTTACCTCAAGGTAAGTAAAGAAATAATATATCAAATATTTGGTCTCTTACATTTTACCCCTGTGAAGGTTCTCTGCCACTGCTATTTGCAAAATGTGGACCATATTTTCTGGATTAATAGCTATAATTTTATTTTGCTAGGGCAAAACATGCAAATTATAAAACTAAATTTTGCACGGAGAATATCTCATCCCGTATTATATTAAAGTTGTTGCATTAGTTTATTATTATTATTTGATAATCTCTTCGGTAAGCCAGCATTGACATTATCCTGATTTCAGGGACGCATGGTAAGTATGTACTGAACAAGAGATTTGCAAGCACAATTTTAATGCTTTGACAAAATCGCACGCTCTAGCTCAAGACAGACGTACACAGCAGCTATCTTCTCAACTATGGACTAGCATCACGCGAATTTGTGATGTCAAATCACTCCAGAAACAAATTCACGACACTTCAGCTATAGTGACTTAGTGCTTCCCTTGAAAGCGTTTGAATCCTAAAAATAGACCACGAATGCCTACAACATATTGACAGAAGTGTCAGGAACAGGTAAAATGGAATAAAGGGAAAACAAACAGCTCTTCGCAAAGCTATTGGAGGCCTCCTATTAACATGCTAAATTAATGGGCATATTAAAATGACTCTGCCTTTGTACCCTATCTCAAACGAAATTTCACGAAAATATGAAGACAAGGTAATGGATTTAGCAATACGGATTTCTATTTAGAATAACTCCATAATAGATTATTCCATTTTCCACGAAGTCCAGAGTCCTGAAAACAGGGATTAAATGTTGCGTTAACTTGGAAGCAAGAAAAAATGTAATAGTTACTCCTGCCTGACTAAAACAACATTACAGTATTCACACCACGCAGAAATGTCTTATTCAATTAACTCTTGTAATCTAGGAGTTGAGCGTAACCTGGAATGGTTTGAAGATGAGTCATAATTAGGGATAAATAGAAACCTGAAAAATTCATGTTCCTTTATCTTACGTAAACAAACGAGTGGCGTATTACAAACTATCAGAGTGAATCGCCCCTCAACGTAAAATTTGAGGAGGAGGTGATGAGGTAACAGGCCTTCTGTGTGCGCGCACACATAACAATTTTAGTACACCAAATTTTGAGCAGGTACTGTATGGGCCGTAATTTGCTCTACATCCCTCAAGTCAGGCTGAAACTAAGCTGGGTAAATTACTGTAATTGGCTCAAAGACCAAGGCGTGTATGTGCAGGTTCTAGTCATCAATAGCTTTGTTAGTTTTTGTTTCTCAAGGAAACACTACTCAGAAAATAGGAGGCATAAAAACAAGTGCGAAATCTGGGCATGTAAGTGTATATACAATCAACTGTTTCTAGTTTGTGTGTTTTATTTCTTCATTTCTTCTCTTATTTATTTCCTTTACTTTTTCTGTGTGATTACAGTAAATATTTATTGATTTATTTACTCCCAAAATGTAGATGCTTAGTATGAAGCTTTGTACTGAGAATGTACGGGAGAGATCATTGTGCGGCATACGTGTTTACGCGGTTAATTTAACCTATGTTAATTTAGGTATATTCTTAACACTATACTAAAACGATGAATGAACAAATAAAAAAATGTATCCTAAGACTCACTCAGTCCGAACTAGTTCAATGCCCGTCGGGCCGGTCGCTCTGACCATGGATGTTTTCGTGATTTCTCCTGGTCGGTAGGCGAATACTGGGGCGATTCCTTTTCTGCCACGAATTTCCTGTCCCCCATCATTCCCTTTCCATCTGTTTCAGGCGATGCTTTTCGTTGTGTTGCGGCAGGACGGCGGATTGGGCTTTGAAAAGATTTCTCCCTGGCGTGTAGTTCGTCTGTTGAGGCCCCCTTCCAGGGCGCGTGTGTTGGGCCAACGAGACCCCCATGGAGCACGGGGCTAAAGCGCGGCTAACCGGCGCCAGGATGTGCTCCATTTGGAATCGTTAGGGACCCAGTCTTTGCTTGCGCACAACATTCGGATCTGGTTCCCCTCATACCCCTCCCACCCTCCCTCCCAGAAGCCACGTTACAAGCTCAATACAGTTTTTGCTGCGGACACGGAAGGAAATTTAAATGCGACTTTGTGATTTGCTGCCTTTGACAGCACTAGAGTAAAGTGAGGTTATAAGCGAATGTAAGAGTGAATGAATATGTTTGGTTCGGTGTTATCAGGGATTTATTGGTATGTTAGGCCACTCATCAAGTGGTTTCTTAGGAAGACTACGCGACTATGCTAGCTACAGAAAAAATGTGGTAAAAAATTTAAAAACAAAGAATAAAAAAAAGCTAAAAGGGTCACTGCGGCCTAGTTGCGGTGCAGTGTTCCAGTATCTGGAGGCCTCTCCGTCCGTGTAACCCTACTCCACTCAACCGAGTTTAGTTTAGACTTACAAGGTGTCGCCATGTGTACTGTTTCGTATTTCTGCAGCTACTAATGGTTTTATATCCTCTTTTCATGGCTAAAGCTTTCATTTAGCGTTCTATCATTGTAGATTAAGTTGTAGAACTTGTAACATTAGACATATTATCTCAAATGGCTTTACCTTAGCAGTAATAATCTCGTGCTTTTGGAATGGACACAGCTAATGCTCTTGAGGTTTACTATCGCATAAAAGAAGCTTAGATTTCTCCGTTTAGAGAGAGGGAAAAATCGAACAATTCGCCTATATTCTATGTCTCTGTGAGTATTCTTGAGAGAGAGGGAATTGACACGATCTGGTGTTTAAAAAGGGCAACATATACCTGTGTATGTAACTATATGTCTATTCTCTGTGTGGGAGAAAGAGAGAGATAGAGGACGGGACTTTTATTTTAGATTATTTTGTATTGCCAATGTTTCTATTGATATTGTGGTACTAGTGAAAACTTCAGTTCCTCGAGTCGTGTACATGTCATGGAAAATAAATAGCTCCTTCACACAACGGTCCTAGAGGGTTAAGGGCCATAGTAGTCCGCTGCACCCTCTGTCTCTATATAAACTAGATATAATGGATATTAGATAACTTTTATCTACTGGATACGACGTGTAAATGTTCTTCCATTGTAATGATATCGTTTGAGAAGAGATTATTCAGTTTGCTGTTGAGGCGCTTCATCGATACCGCAACTGCCGGATGCTGTATATGGTGTCACCTTCGTGTCCTCAGGGAGTATAAAGCACACAATACAGGGTTAAAATATCCTCTGGAAGTCTTACCGCTGTTATCACTAATTCCTACGTAACCCAGGTCTCCTCGCTTTCAGTGTTACTGCTAACCTTATAGGGACGGTTGGAAAACAAATGAACGGTGAAATAAGCCAAAGATCCCAAATGTCATTTGAGATTATTAATGATTTAAAGCATAAAATATCACTAGTATCTCGGAGAAAAATTTCATCCCATTGGTGTCATTCTTCCAATAATTTCAGATTTCTTTCAGATAGGTTCAAATGTCATAACGTTGCGTAGTCTGTCTTTCAATCTGAAGGAAGCTTTCATTTTAAGGTTGATTGCTAGCATTCAACTGTGTTTTTATTATAAGACCCGTATTCCTTCAAAATATTTAGATTTGGAATGAGGTCATGAATAATTATCAGCTTGAAATGAATAACACATAGTGAGGCTCCAGTTTCTTTCTAAACGTTAAAATGCTTTTAAAATAAAACCTGAATTTTCTCGTGGTGTTATCAAAATTATCAACATTCAAAACAGAAGGAGCCATTTGGTGGTTCTTGTTGTTTTACTTTATTTTCTTCTGCACAGGTGGAGCCGAAATGCATTCGACAGCAGTCACGTTAAAATATTCTAAACAGTAGTGCCGAAATTCAACAAGGAATCACTAGAGTGAGGGTAAATTAAAATTAAATTGAGCTTTATTTATGGGCGCTCTTTAACTACGATGGTTCTTAGCGTCCCATTCTATAGAGGGCGTGAAAGACCGGAAATTTCCCTCAGAGACCTCTTTATCAGGCTTGAGATGCGTGCCGTAAATCTACGACACGGGACCACCGGCTTTACCACCCTTCCAAAGGAAACCATGCTAAGGATCTTTACGCCCGAAAAAATTCCATCGCCCTCCGCCGGGTTTGAATCCGCGACCTCGGGAACTAGAGACTAGCAAAGACGACAGAGAGCAAGCGTAGTCGAGTTATAGAAGGGTAATGGTGCGATGGAAAGCGCTCATTTTATAATTGTCTTCAAGAAAGGAATATCAACATAGCTTTTAAGAATCCGGAGGTTGGACTTTCAGACGCTAAACCAAAGAAAATATTGGTAGAATGTACAATAAGAGAGACTGACTTTTACATGACGTCGTGCGAGTTTGTAGCAACTAAACCTTGTAATAGTTTCTGTCTCCTTATACGGAGTTGGATGATGTTTTAAGTTTTGTGATGGAAATATCAGGTTTAGGTTAAGGTTGGCAATAACGTTAGGGAAGAGGACACCTGCATGGAGGCAACATAAGTATTGGCCCTCAAATGAAAAGATCATTAAATCTTTTCTCAACATACAAGGCAAGCTCTGTTGATAGTTTAAGGCTTCTCTAAAGCTTTAGTTACTTATCTGGCAATCTACGTGGCGTTATCAGCGTTTCTCCATGTTTTCACAACAGAGAACATTTCAAACGTCCTTTCCGGTAGAATTCTTGGTGCAAAGTTGTATTGAGGATGTCCCCAAATCCCCGCTCACCTTGTTTCAATAAGCAACCCAAATGACATCAGGGATGTTAAAACATCTGTTTAATTATATTCCGTATGACTACTTCCTTCCGTTTCAGTTATTTTATTTAAAAGCGTTCTGGTACTGTTAACACTGTCACCGTGTATGAGACAAGTGTAATTCTTGTACTAACATTTAGCTTACCGAGCGGGTTGGTTCCGGCGGTAACTCTGTGGCCAGCATTCAAGAGGGCGTGAGTTCGATTTCCGTGACCGACCCATGGGTTTTTTTGGGGTTCCCCCGGGTCGCCAGGCAAATGCTGGGAAGGATCATTACATCCCCCGAATTTCCAGTCGCTCCATTTCATCTCCATTCTCATTTCACTTCACGTTTAATCTGCTTGGATTCTTTGAGGGTTGCAAGTGTCGGCGGGAGGTTTCGCCTTGTGCATGGCAGGGGAAAAGGATGTTCTGAGTAAATCTTTGGTCCGGGACTACGAGCGGTCTCCGTGTCATGGGCCCCACAGGAGATGTGGAAATCCATAGGGGAGGAGAGCCGGCTGTACCAGCCATCACTCGGGAGTTCAAATCTGCAAACGGTAGGGACCCTGTCCTTTGCCTGTCGTGCCTCCTGGTATATTATTAATTGTGCACATCCTATGGTATTATAATGTTTATAATATCAGTACTAATATAATATTACTTAAAACTTTACACTATAATGATAATATATAATAATCAACATAAAGCATAATAATAATAATAATAATAATACGTCACGTGCGCCATAATTCAGAAATCTGAAGATTACCTGTCAATTAACTGCTTTGACCTACATATATGAGCTGTGCTTTGTGTACGAGTGTTTAGGGCATTGGGTTTCAAACGCATACGAGTTTGAATCCCACTACCGTGTGCAAGAATTTATCTGTGATTTATACTGCACTTTACGTATACATGTGTGTTGCAACTGTAACGAATTAAAATTTGTACCACTCCTGAAACCGGTTACCTATAACCAACATTACCGGCTCGCCGTGCACAAATACGACAAATGCTTCAAGAAGGGAACGAGGATTTGAGTTCACTTTGTATACAGCTTCACAGCCAAACTCCAAAAGATGTGATGCAAGATTCCTGATTGGCTGTCATAATTCCATTCCCTTTTACCTTTGAACTACTTGAAATACTATTGGTATATGAAAATTAGACTAATATTAAATGCTTACTTTAGCTTCACGATCAATATAAGTATAGTGGACATTTAATAACAAAGGATACAAAATATATAATTGTACTTTATTTATCACTCTAGAGCTATTATAGAACGTTTTCCTTTCTATTATTGTTGCGTAATATTTCGCTATTTTAAGGAAGAGAGTATCCATTTTTTATTTACGCATTTATTCTGTCTATTAGGTACCCTTGGCAAAAATACTTTTTAGGTAAGGTTTCATCCTGGGTATTTAATACTCTAAGTTTGATTATGCTTTAGCACCCAGAAGTCCAACCTTTTGCAAACAGCTGAACAGTATTCAATTTTTTATTGCTTTGGTATTTTCGGTAACACGAATTTTTATAATTTGATCCATCCTGCGAGTACAAACTTCTGATACTGGGTTCGTTTTGACAAAACAGCTTTAAACTATTATTCCTCTTAATTCTTTGTTTTAATCTTTAAAATACTAAAGCATTCGTATTCTGAGAATATAAGAGTGATTTATAAAAACTATTGCTTCATTTCTTTGAACTGTGTCAGATTATTTCTGCCGTAACATTTTGAAAGTTTTACTTAACCCCTTTTGCATATTGCACTCTAGTAATTGTTTGCCATAAGCACACCACTTAGATTATGCTTTATGCTTTACCCTTACATATTTTCCTTGCAGAGTAAAATAGTTTGAATAAAGTATTCTGCAAAATGGCGTTACAGTTATTCAATCTGTGTAAATTACAAGAGTAAACCAGTTTTTAAAAATCCATTGTCCCAAGTGGGTCTCGAGCTACGGATCTTCGGATCTTTAGGTTGACACATCAACACTGTGCTATAGTTACGAGAAGGTATTTTAATTTAGGATTTCTAGGTAATCATCGCATAGGGTTAATTTATACATTGCTAATAGCATACTGTGTTAGTGTGTGCGCGGCCCCCTCCCGAATCAAAGATACTTGGAGCATAGCAAAATTTTTCTGAGTAATTCCAGTTATTGGAATCATCTCGGAAGTTCACCAGGATAGAGGAAAGTGTGCGCCAGGGCGCTTTTTAAAATTAGCCTCCGTATTTGAGTTTTTGAGCGTTTCTTCTTAACTTCGTCAGATTTTTACTGTTGTTACTTTTGTTGAGTTGTTACTTTTGAAGTTCATGTCCACACATACGCGCATAGTCACATGTTCTTGTCACGACAGTATAGTAGTAGTGCGTCGGCAAGGTAAGCTGATGGTCGAGTCCCGACCACGCAATGAAGTTTTCAAATCTGATTCAACTTTAAAGCCTTGGCCAGTAAGAGCAATTAGTTAATATTTATGTAGTAATTACTTAATATAATATATTATATATTATATAATAATTACTTAATACCTTATTGCTTAATCTTATGTGAATACCACATGACGGTTTAACCTGTACAAAATTACGCTTCTGTTACACTCAACGTTGTAATGTATGGGTCCGGATTTTGATGACATGCCATCTTTTAATAGTGGCATCATAGGCACTGCTAACGGTTCCAACCTTATGAAAATGCACATTTATTAAGCCATTTTTGGTCATTTATACCATGTTATACTTTTAGGGTGTTTTTGTATTTTGCGTATCAATATTTCTTAATTCTCTTACCCTTTCCGTTTTTATTTAGTCGTTTTATTGCCTTTGCATTGGGTATAATAAGATTTTTATATCAGTGCCATTTTTCATAAGGATAATATTACAAACATCAGAAATTTTACAATTCAACTGAGAAATAAGAGTAACTTTGTGCATCATTTACTCGCATTTTTTGGGAAAAATATCATTCCTATGTAGTGGTTCGTCTGGAGGAGATTACTTGTAGTTTGAGGGGTGGCTAATTTCAGGAGAGCAGGTAAAATTTCTGCTATAAATTCATGTCCCAAACTAGGGATGAGACAACTAAGTTTTCCCTGAGCGCGTACGTAGAGTGAGGTTGCTACTGTCGTTATCCTTATGAAGTCTTCTTTATTCGCAATGAATTTTGTATAATCTGAGAACTCAAAAGACTTAATGCTATAGTTTTGTAAGTCTTGCTTCAAAAACAATTTTCATAATTCTTTTTCGGATTCTTCAAACAAGATCACGGAACTAGGATATATTTAAATATTTTTCTAAATTCTCCCACTATCATTCTTATAACTACTTTTTCTACTTGTATAGTAGTTATATGCATGTTCTATTAACTAATTTATACGCTTTGTACACTAATTTTAACAAATAAAATCTCAGTTTTAGGTTTTTTTTAATTATACCACTTTGTAATAAGTCTTTTTATATGTCATTTTTAAAACATGTTTAGGTCATAAAAATCCGGCCCTGCTGATCACTCTTAGCTTTAAGGGAACCAAGAGGATTGGTTAATGATGTTATTAGTGTTTACAGATTACTGGATGTTGTGATTGGTTTCACATTTACGTCCTGGCCCTGTGGAAAAGCTCTATATAATCCGTTAGGCTGCTCATTACGTGCAACCTGGCAGAAAATTAAGATTAACAGGATTTACAGCTGACCTACACATGGGGTCTGTAATGTCTTGCAACAACATAATCCTCGTATAAAACATTTGACTTACCCAACTCTTCCAAAGGACTTCTTCCAAGCCACAGACTGAAGCAAAAGGTGTTACTCACCTGTAAAGAAAACAAATTTTAGTTACAGGTTGAATTATTACAAGTTTGGGTTATATACATTTCTTTAAGAAAAATCTCTTTCTATAAAAATAACTGTCTCGATGGTTTTCGCTTGCACAAGCTGGAAGCGTCTATTAGGAAAAGGTATAGATGTAATCCACTTAGAAGATGATTCTATACAAAAAGGCGAATGCAAAGTTACCGTACCATTTTAGTCTGTAAACGTTTATTTCAGCAGAAAAGGTAAGCTTCGTGCACTTTCGTGAATTGAAATTCACATGCAGAAGGATTAAGGCAAATCTTTCTCAAAGTGTATGACAGAGCAGCTAATTCACATTTTCTGCAATCTTCTCTTTCTTCCTTAGGCGCTTCTTTTCGCCATAATTTAGCATTTTTTATACAAATCAGAATTTACGTTTAAGTTACCATTTCGCAACAGCGGCTGTATAATCGGCGCGCCACACGAACGCATTCTAACGCGGTCCCGTTATCTTAGTGAGTAAAATAACAATCCAACTCAGCCCCGTAGCACATAATCTCAACACAACTCAGCCCCGTGGCATATACTCTCAACAACCCAACTCAGCCCCGTAGCATATGCTCTCAACAACCCATCTCAGTCCCGTAGCATATACTCTCAGCAACCCAACTCAGCCCCGTAGCATATACTCTCAACAACGTAACTCAGTCCCGCACCATACACTGTCAGCAAGCCAACTCAGTCCCGTAGCATATAGTACAAAACTGTAATAATAATCTTAGCATAGTGAAGTGTAAAGTGGTGTGGCAAACCCTGTTACGAAAAATCGATAGTGGCATTGAGCACAAGAGTTGGTTGTGACCGCGACATTACTGGTAGTTCTTCACAGAAGAACAAACGCTATTACATATTGGTATTTAGTTTCAGTAGTTTCCAAAGATGCGACACGAAGATTTTCAAGAAAATCCCCCCACCCCAAACTACCCTTTACATGGAATGTTTTTCGAAATTTTTTATTTTATAAAAAATGGCTCTAACGATTTTGTTTAAAATATTGTATACTAAAGATATTTACATGGCAAATAAAATGTATATTTTTAATTTTCTGGATATAGCTGTGAAGTCCTCTTTATTCAGAAGGAATTTTCTATAATCTTGTGTAACTGATAAACGTTGAGCGATAAACGAAAACGCACCACACACACACACACACACACACACACACACAAACACACACACACACACACACAAAATGTAGATCTCTTTAAAACGTACATTTTATTACAAATAACTTTTTTGTGGCATCAGCCATTTCCAAGATGTCGTTATTTGGTTCGAATTGTTCAATACTTTTGTCGTTCTTTTAATTCCCAACGATTTTCATTGCTTCTGGCAATCGCATGGAAACAGTGTGGAGTTTTAAGGCCAACGTATAGGGTACAGTTCTTAAACATTTGACTATCCTTTGTGTTCTAACGAAATCTGTAATGTAGCTATTTCTTCAAATGTTTATCTGGATTAAAATGAAGTTGATACGAGAAAAATAAGCTTTCGTAAGAATAATTTGTATACCCACTAATAAACTATAGAGGGTAGAGAAAGTCATGTGAATGTAACACATCAGAATTTTTTATGTAACATCTGATTTTGCGGTTAATGTCAGTTTTGGTGAAACATGAAACTGCAATATCGTTTTTCAGTCACTATAGATATGCGGAAAGTCGCAAGTCTTTTAAAATGAACTAGAATGAGATTCATTTCCCACAGGACAGAGTTAGGTTGTTTATATTTTGGAAAACGGGACCTAGGTTGTTTATATTTTGGAAAACAGGGCCGAGTTAGGCTGTTTATATTTTGGAAAACATTACCGAGTTAGGTTGTTTACATTTTGGAGAATGGGACCGAGTTAGGTTGTTTACATTTTGGAAAACGGGACAGAGTTAGGATTCGAAAGAGAAAATGGGACCGGGATGGGTTTCACCGCTCCACACGTGTAGGTACTACTCGCTTGTTCGATGTCGCGGTTCATATCCTCTGTATAAATAGCGCCACAAATATTGCAAAGTGTTCCTACTTTTATTTAATCCTGAAATAAAATCAGTTTAGTTGTTAATCTCGTTTACAATACGTTTAAATACAACCATCTAATTTTTTTGTTTTATATTTTTAAATTGTTAAGTACAAATATCCATTTTACTTTATTTTTTCTGACTGAATACTTCGATAAACCTCTAAACTTTTTAGTATCCAATGGTTACAAAGTGGTGTATTTATTTTCCTATTAACAGCATTATAAGTAAAATTTTAAGTTAAAATGTGTTTTTCATTATTTCATTCAAACTTGAATGTGTTAAGGTGTTTGTCGCTTTCATTAAAGATTTACTTTTCACTGTAAATGGCTTAGGAATTAAACACCACTAGCAAAGTTACCATTGTTGCCATTATGCAACAAGGAGTTTGCAGCCGTATGGCGCATTTTACCTTGCGTCAGTTTTGACCTTACCCTTGAAGTTCGGTCCTCCCATCCACCTGTGTGTGCACCTAAAGAGGTAATTTTTTTTTTTTTTTTTTTTTTTTTACAAATCTATGAAGTATAACAATAAGTGTTTTATTTTCGCATCTCTGGCTTCTTGAAAATCCTGGTCTTCAAATGGGTTGAACCTTGTATGATATTCCTTAAAATACATTTCATGTAGCATTTTAACTGTGACATTCCACATTATTTTTATAGCATCAATATGAGGAAACCAAACGGAGAAGAGTACACGAAATAAATTACGCTATGAAATTAACTAGATCGTTGTGGTTTTAAATAACGTTTATAATAAAGGAACAGAAACAAGTTAACATTTATCAGCCTTCTTCTGTAAAGAAAGTCATAACCTATAATGTTGATAATGTAAGTTTTATTTGTTTCATATTTCCTCTACTAGGAGCACTGTTACAATCATAGATAAAAGAATATCAAATTCCTATTGCAAGTACCACATCCAGATGGCAGAAAATAATACTAATATGATCAAGTTGCGTTGATCAAACCAACAAAACACCAGTATACGATTCTAACTTGTTTTCCAAAACAACGCCACATATATTGCAAGTAAACATGATGATTTTATTGTGATAATCATGATTTTTGGGTAAATCACTTCATTTTGTTCGTAAAATAGTCTTAGCAAATGCCATTAATGATTTCTAAATCCTCTAGGTAATGTCTCGAGTCACGAAGTGATTTGGAAACCACTCGTGGCATTACTACAGATAATCATCACTTGTTATTTCAAACGCTTCTATATTAGGTCGTTATTTTAACCGACAATTGGCTTCATAAACTAACAGCGATATATGCTTCCATTCATACTATATAAAGGCAACCTGGTCATATCACTGCTCTCAGATATTAAATCACACTCTTTAGCAAAAATCCCATTGAGTTAATTATTATGCGTTACCTCATTAAAACATTTAAATATTAATTCAGGTTAATAAAACTTTCTTGCCAATAAAAAATCTTCCCGACATTTGAAGCCGGTATTTTATTCGGGTCGCACGGTGAGGTGGTCTGTATCTCATAAATTGAAACGGTGTTGCCCCAAAGTGATATTTGGGTCAGTTTTTGCCCAAGTGATGTCTGTCTACTGTTCTTGCATTCCTTCCACGCGCCAAACTAAGACCGACTGATCCAATTTTAACTCTTGGAAACGACCCTAAATATGATATTGTGCTAAAATCGTTTCAATTTCTGAAGAGTACGCCATCTCAGCTAGTTAGCCCTGCAACAAGAACGAAATCCCAGGTCCGAACGAATGGAGTGTTCCTTTTAAGTTTATTTCGTTCACTTTGTACGACCTTAACCTCCAACTTAGCAAAACTTATTATTCTAATTTATAACATTAATATAGCTTTTAATTAAAATAACTATATTTCACAAGATGAGTGGTTCCTAAACACTAATAGCTAGCACTCCCTTATAAGCTCTTCAGTTACCATGCACCTACAGTTATTGAATTTTTTCTCTCAAAAACCCTTACATCTAACAATAATGTGCAAGAAACAAATTTTAATCAATGCATGAACCAATTTTAACATTCTATACAGGATTTATAATTAAAACAATGTAAAATGAACTATAGAAAATAATCATACGTTAACAGATTTCAACTTTGAAGAGCTGCTTCAAGTACTAAGAACTTCAAATAAACTTGTACACCATTAATTCACATTAATTTTTAACAGTTTTTAAAAGCAATAGGGACTCAAATGCAGAGAAAAAACTATTGCTATTAATAGCCTGCATTTTCTAATTCAATTTTGTTATCAATGCATTAATGTAGATAAAACTAGTGATATAATTTATGCTTAGTACAGCATAACTAAACATCACATCCATGGAGAAACCTTCAAGAATCATGCAGTTAATGTGGATCCTTCTGTTATTGGAGTGCATCTTTCAAAAAATCTTCGCTACAAAAAAAAAAGAAAAAGAAAAAGAAATAGGACACGCTGAAAGGGATAGATATTAAAACATCATGAATATTCCTGGAATAATTTATGAGATTAGAACTACTATATAACCAATAGTAGTGGTACCGCAGTAACGTGTGCGATTCGCATTCGAGAGTTCCAGGGTTTTAACCCCCGGGGCCGACCAACTTGACCGAAAGCTTCTTCGCGCTTTTCCTCGATCGCTAGGGGAATGCTGGGTTGGATGATTTGATTTGCGAATTATCCTATTATCGCCTTTATCACTACATATCATTTCCTTCTTCACCGCCATACCAGGCATTGGGCCAATCACCCATCCTGGAGTCGTCCTCCGTGGTCTAGAGTACCTCTAATTCCCCAGGTCGCGGGTTCAAACCCGGCGGAATGCGATGCATTTTTTCGGGCGTAAAAATCCTTAGCACGGTTTCCTTCGGAATGGGAGTAAAGCCGGTGCTCCCGTGTCGTGGATTTACGGCACGTAAAAGAACCTCAAGCCTGATAAAAAGCATCTGGGCAAAATTACCGGTCTTTCACGCCCAACATAGAATGGGGCGCTAAGATCCATAGCAGTTAAAGAGCATCTATAAATAAAACTCAATTTTACCCATTCTGGATTTGCTTTGAACCAAAGCTTGCTCGCTCCTCGATAGGCTACTGACGCAAGGCCTTGCAAGTCCTTGGGGGTGTAAGTCCTAGAGGAGAGTAATCCGTCTAAGAGAAAGAAGAAAGAAGAAATGCTATATAAAATGTGCATAAATTTGTTTTTGCCTAAGCATCATAATTATCGTCATCTGTATTTATATCACCATGTTTCTTTTTTCATATAAACAGGCTGTCTGCATCACCTGTGCAACCCTCACATCCCTTCAGGGGGACGAACACCTATGCATGCATTAATTTGTAGTATTTAAATCACGAACAATAAGTAGTACTATTTGAAAAGTGAATATATAAGTAATTCAAATTGTCAACTATGAAGTGCTATTAAAACAAATGAAAATGAATACCGAAACAATTTGTTGAATAAGGCAATTAATGAGGGCGGCATGTAACCGAGAGTTTTAAAACGCGCTCTTTACTGACTCGAAATTACGCTATTCCTTTTTAAAACCAATAACTCCAGAATTATTCAGAGAGAGATCTGAACAATTTTAGATGCATTTGCTATTATAGAGCGCCCATTTGCCTCTCTTTGTCTATTCATTGGCAAGCATGGTACAAATCAGGAACGGCGCATACCTGTAGTCGGAATATTAACGAGTGCTAATAAAATTTATCCAGGCCTCTAAAATTGGCCAAAACGGACAAAAAATTAATGGTGAGCTTTCTAAAAGTTTAAGACTTTTATCTATTTCATGTTTGGAGTTGAAAGATATATATAGATATATACTCTTGTTTCATATACATATACATTTTTAATATATTTCTGTGGGGATCTAGAGTGCAGTTCAGTCATTAAGAGTGATTTATTTTTTTCTGATCTAAATATGAATCAGTATATGCTCTGTACTGCACAGCGTGTGTTCATGTATGACTCGTATGTGTTAACCCAGTCAGCTTGACAAGTTCAAATGTGAATTGCATTAAGCATTCCGGGTGCAAGAGTTCCAGGCCGTTCAATAACGCATAAGTTTTATTATATCGCAAGTGCTGCTCACAGACAGCAGAAACGTTAGGCGATATCGGAGAAGTCCCTCTCCAAAAATCGCTTAGACGTCTTTCATACCAACAGGTATTTTTTTAGCTCTTTGCAAAGAGCTACTAAATTATTGAAACTAAAACCATATAAAATAACTGTGTTAGATGATCCTCGATCAGACGATCCAGTACGTAAGCGCACATTTTGTTAGTGGAGTCTAAATAGTATATACAACGCGAAATGGGCTATATTTAGTAATTTTCTCAAACGAGGCCTGGTTTCACCTTCATGGTTATGCGTGCACACAAAATAATCGTTATTGGAGCTCTGAAAAGCCGATATCGTTCATGAAGTACACCTCCATGACAAAAAAAAACGTGTGTGGTGCGCAATGAGAGGAGAAAGAATTATAAGCCTTTTTTACACCCCCCTCCCACATACTAAATACGAATTTGCCCCATTTTATAGCTTGATTTCACACTTTTTCAACAAGACTCTACCACAGCTCATACAGCCAATAGTTTGATGAGAACAATTGAAACGGTGTTCGCGGAGGACAGAATAATTATTAGTAGAGATTTGTGTCCCCCTCGTTTCCTAGACCTATCCCCAGTGACTTTTATCTCTGTAGCAAACTGTATACAGGAGAAGCCCACATAGCCTAGAAGATTTAAAATAAAATATATTTTTCTTCTTTAACTGATTACCCCCCTCTTTGTAGGACTTACACCCCCAAGAACTTACAAGCCAATGCCTTGGGTCAGTAGCCTATCGAGGAGCACGTAAACTTTGAATCATAACGTTAGAGCTGTCAAGGGCATGGTTTTACTCGTTTGTTTTTATATGGTACATAATCAGACTCGCTCATTTCTTCCAGCCCAACTCGTTCGAAAACCAGCAACGAATATACAAGTATGGTCGATCTTCTGGTTCACATGCCCGCCCTTGGAAAATGGGATTTACTCTTTCGAGTATTCGCTCATAGTGGTGTTGTCAGGCATATTGCTTCAGTACGTTAAGGCAAAGAAACGGGAATATCCAATGTCATGTTACTGCGTTTTCGACTTTGTTTCTACCTACTGTTAAATTAAAGATTTCGTTTGCTACATTATGATATACTAATTCCATTTTCATGCTTTGTTTTATCATTACACCTATGCAAAAATATGTATGAAAGTGTTACAAAATAAATATCATATAGAGTTTAATTCGGAATTTCTGTGTGAGGAAGAAAGCAATTCAGTCATCTGTATACACATTTGGTTAAATGAACATTACAAATTATATATTATAATGCAACAAGTGAAATAATGGTTTTTCTTTAAAGTCTAGAAGAACACCCTCGTCCTATTATTTACACTGACGAACTCCGTAAACCAAAACCATGCTAGAAGATTTACCTAGCAGGGTTCTAAATGAAACGGTGGTATAAAGATCCCATTAGGTAAAGGATTACATCTAATAATCGTCATGCCAGATAGGCCAAATATGGTTTCATAGAAAGGGCAGGTTTAGTGTCAGTAAAAAGATGGTGGTGATTATCATCAAGAGATGAGTAATGTAGTGTTTAGGGAATAGTTTACCGATCTCCTTCAGAGACTGGAGGGTGAACTCGTATGGTGGTAATGGACAATGTGAGCTATCTGTCTATGCGCAAGGAAAAATATCTAATACAATCTCTACGAAAATTGAAACTTCAAAACAAGAATATACCTCATAATCTATATACACAATAGCCGAATAATAAACTAATTTTGAAACCGTCACAAAGTTAGTTGTTAGTAATTCATCGTTACAGTACATGAGGTCGAAGCATGTCCATTTTGGCGCTACCTGACTGGTCTAGGAGAAGAGGGGTGCACTAATGACGCTCCAAGTGTTCAGAAACCCTATCACAGTCAACCTTCACTGCCTAGTCTCTCAGTATAGCTGTACTTGTTGTTGCTGGTTGCACTTTTGGCAGTGAGATATGGAAAATATTCTGATATTTTCGGCCGCCCTTGCTTCGCTAGCTTTCGTATTGTTACAAGAGGGTGTTGGTTGTTCTCTTATAAATTTAATGTTTCAGCCTAAACCATTTTAAATAGTAAGTTTCAATAACAAAGGTTTTCATATTAGGCAGTGAGGCAGTATTTTTAACACTTAAATGATTTCAGTCTAATTATATAATATATAAATACAATAACAGCCCGTCTTAAAGCAATATGTGCATGTAATAATATATAAAAAGTGTGTATTACAGTCATTGTATATGTTTATATTACTGTATACATGTTAAATAACGTTATCTGAATGTATTACGTAATTTAATAATGTAGGAGCTGTGAGAACAATAGGTTAAAAATTGCTAACAATGCGGTAACAATGAGGTAATCTTGAGGCAATAATGAGTGAGAAAGTGTAATAATACTACTGGTGATTCTTGGAAGCAATAATGTAATTTTTGTGACAGTTTATAACATAGCCAATCAACAACCAGATAAAGCTTTAGTTAAATGAGGGTATTCTATTGGACTAGGATTAGCCAATCAGAAACTGAAATAGGGCAAATTGTACAAATTTAGGCGGTAAAAATCAAGTCAGTTGCTTGTAGACAGCGCTCATAACTGGACGCGTTGCTTGTAGACAGTGTTCCTAACCGGACGCGAGATGCGTCCTCGAGAAATTTAATACGTATTCGTGTGAGACGAAAATAGTTTACATGTTAAAAAGTGCAAGTATTTAATAAAAGAATCTTACAGCTCTCCATATCAGTAAAGTGTTATTTAAATCGTGTCAATAATTAATAAAAAGGAGTGAATAAAAAATTAAAATCTGTGTAAGCCTACATTCTTCAGCCGCACCACGCCTTGCAAAGAAATCCATGTCTCTAACAATAATACTGACGCAGCCGAGGCAAACATAAATATATAATATTTAAAGAAACACTCAAAATTACAAAGTTAATATTTTTTAAACACTTGGGGCAAAGGCCACCGGAAAGTACATTTGGGGCGAAGGCTACCGGAAACTTTTTACCATACGTGCGGTTGCAACTACTTCAAGTTCGGCTCCCCAACAGTTGAACTACAATACAACTCCTACTTCAAATTGGCTTTCTATACGTGAAGTAACAACCATCTACTTCAAATTGGCTCCCAAAGCGTGGGGCTAATAACAATACAACAATATTACAACCTACTTCAGCAGTTAAGGATTACCAACTGTCGTGTGGAATATAGTGCCATCTCTTTCTACTTTCCATGTTTCAACTTAAAGCATATGCACTATAGCGCATTAATTGCGCTTGCATTTCGCTTGATCATTCAACACAATTATCACGCCAACTTGAGCCGCGCATAAGGAAAGCAACAACGCTAGTAAAGTAAACAGACTGAGCCTTCCCCTTGGGTCTGGTCACTCTGGGCGTTCGAAGAGGAAACGAGACATACCCGTTCGGTATACCAAACGGAATGGTCTGAGAGAGGGACACCGCTCGGAATACAGTACACACAATTCGCCCGTATGCAGTAGCTCATTTGTATTCGAAACCATGAATGGTACAAAATAGTTTCCAAAGCTCGTTCGATGGACAGCTCTTCATAGTATATCTAGGATGGGTGATCAGCCCAATGCCTAGTATGGCGGTGAAGAAGAAAATTATATGTAGTGATGAAAGGGATGATAGGAAAATTCACGGATCAAATTATCCAACCCAGCATTCGCCTAGCGAGCGAGGAAAACCGCGAAAAAACCTTCGGTCAGATTGGTCGACCCTGGGAGTTTGAACCCGGGTCCTCCCAAATGCGGACAGCAGACGTTATCGGAAGAGTAAAATAAGATATCTAGCAGGAAATAGCCGGCATTACTCAACACGAATTACGCCGAGGTATGGATAGTTTCTTAAAGAGATGTCAAATGTGTGGATAACGATGGTGGCCGTTTGAGCACCTTCTGTCTTACAGTTGGTAAGTAATGTTTTCTATAATAATTAAGAAAACCGTTGTGTGGTTGCGTTACCGTCGTCCTATAATAGCGCCAGATGGCAATGAGCGCCGCTATAGCGAATAGGCGAAACACCACCGAGTGCTGGTTCACAGTTCATTGGGTCCTTCTGTATAATCACCATGTTGGTTAACTAGTATCCCAGCGGTTGTAGGTGGAATACCTACGCCATAGGTAATAAATAATGATTGAACATAAAGACTGATCACAATATGTACATAACGATAGGGAGAATAATAGTAAAGAAAACAACATATTCAAATGGAAATAAGTAATATATCATGTAATATATAAAGTTATAAGCTTATGTACGTAAGAAGGAATATTTGTAAAAACACCTTGTACAATAAAGCGTGCTAGCCTGTTGAAACAATTAGTGAGTTGGACTTTAGTACACGCCAAATAGCCCCCACAACAGGATTAGACAAAAGTTGACCTGGCAGCACAGGGAACTGGATAAAGTGGCAGCAAGTATGAGAGAGAGTACCGATGATAAAAATAGACAGAGATACTTAGGAATTCCCAGATATTACATTAGTAGCGTAGCTGCAGGAAAATGAAACATTGAATTCTCATATAACGCTAGCACCAATAAGAGGGGCGTTACAATTAATGGCGCGAATGTACTCGTCGTGGCATTGATATATAAAAGGAGAACATTTTCCAAGCAACAAACATTGATTTCTTAGCATCTAGAGCTGAATCCACGACTGTTTTGTCAAGAAGGTAAAGGGGTGATAGCGGTGACTAGAATGAGTTTAGCTTCCCACTAACATTAATCAAGTAGCGGGGTAACGGGAGAAGTATTATAAATCAGGAATAAAGGTGCAAAACAAGTCATTAATGGAAAGTTACTTGGCTAACTGCTTTCAAACATCCATTTGCAACTGGGATACAATCCAGATAATAGCCAAATAAATGATCGTTGCATCATTGCTCTCATCCACTCCTGAGAAAAGAGCCTATAGGAAATAGGTTTTATTTACGAGACATCAGCCGGCAGAACACTGAACCTGAGGCTTCAAATGGCAAGGCGAGTGCCTACGTTATACCAAGCGTAACTCCGAGCCTGAGCGATAGACACGATACCCTGTTACACGGTCCACTAGACACTTATCTCCGAGCGAAAAACTTCTTTTTTTGGCTGCGAAATAGTTTCTCAGCGGCTTCTGAGATCTAATCATCGTCTGTAAACGTGCGTTCCTTGAGAGTATTCTTATCATATATGATAGGCATAGTGTTAGAATTCGAGGATACAACATGCACGGTAAAGGGCCTCTGGAAGCGCTGCAGCAAATATTAGCACATTCTTATCATGTAGAGACGGCGTTGTCGTGTAACACTCTTACACATCCTTCATACTAGAGGAAATGTCAGCTATGCTAACAGTTTCAGTCTTCAAAACTGAAATTACGGTATGTTGGCCGCATTTATTTCATTCATGCAACGATCGTGCCTAATTTCATGGATTCCCTATATGCCAACAGCACACTGATACCATCCAGATGACAAATGACTTTCTGACATTAGGAAACATATACCACAAATACACTATACTGTGTTGCTTCAGAACACGTGCTAGTATACAAATGTAAATCTCATTCTGGTACTCTTTATTTATAGTCTATGTTGTATACTGACGTGCACAAAAAGTTGCCCACAATGGAACGCAGCTGTTTATGTTGGTAATGACAAATGGAATCCAATCCTCTGCCAGTGTGAGCTGTCCTATTCCTCGATCATAATTCTATCCACTGGGTTGACAGGGTGCTTTATTTCCCCCAAAATATGGTCAAACTGCCGAACGCTAATATTACAAGCTACATGTTCTCACTAATGGAGTATGGATTATTCTTTACAGACCGAAGATCATATTCAGTCAGTTGTATTTACGAGGGGTGATCAGAAGCTAAGGTTACAAAGTCTATATTCCCTGAGTTTCGTCCGTTATAGAGAAATTAGTAGTGTGCGGTAATTCTAATACTTGCCATTGGCAACTGAGCAGAGTTTCAGCCTCCCGCCACCTAAAGCGCTAGTTGTAGATAAACACAAATGGTGACTCGTTTGGAAAACTGGTCTCGCGAAGATATCCGCTCCATTATTCGATTTCTGTGGGCAAAACATGTAACCGCGGCTGAAATTCACTGGCAGCTGGCAGAGGTTTACGGACAGACTGTAATGTCTCGTCAGCATGTCGCAGAATGTGTTGAAAGTTTGCAGGCGGTAGAGAAAACGTCACCGACGAGTATCACAGTGGCCGACCCAGCACGGCATCAACAGACTTCAACACAGCTCACGTGGAGGAGCTCATTCAGGGCAACAGGAGGGTCACTTTACGGCATACGACGGTAGAATTGGGAATGTCATTCGGAACCATTCGTCACATTTTTACGATATTCTGCAATACCGGAAAGTTTGTTCCCGATGGGTTCCACGAAATCTGTCCAACCAACACCAGGAGAAGCGCATGGAGGCATGTCTGCAGCTTTTGGAATGGTTCTCCACGGAAGGGAACAGTTTTCTTCACCACACTGTCACGGGTGACGATACATGGATCCACCACTACACCCCCAGCAGTAAACTGCCGTCAATGGAGTGGAAACACCCCTCCTCTCCAAAGACAAAGGAGCTTTAGGTGACGCCATTAGTCGGAATGGTGATGGCCACAGTGTTTTGGGACAGCGCAGGTGTCATACTCGTGAAGTTTTTGGAAAGAGGGCACACAGTGACCGCTGATCGATGCTGCGAGACCTCGATACTATTGCGAGAAGCAAGCAGGTGGAAACGGACAGGACTTCTCACCGAGGGCGTCATCTTCCTTCACAACAACGGGCGACCTCCCTACAGCCCGAACCTCGCTCCAAGTGACTTTCACCTTTTTCCTCACTTGAAGGAGACCTAGGAGGCCGACGATTCGCTTTAGACGATAAGGTGAAACATTTCGCGACAACGTGACTGAACAAGCAAGGACACCATTTTTGCCAATAGGGTATATTCAAACCCATCCCACGAAGCGACAAGTGCCTAAATCGATATGGAGACTATGTCGAAAAATAACCTAATGTATGTACTATCAGTTGACCGTACTGGTTGTATGAAATAAAATATACATGTTCCACTGCAGGCTTTGTAACCTTAGCTTCTGATCACCCCTCGTATATTTGTATGCTTAATCGGTTTCTCTGGGTCGATATATAACAAATTTGGTTTTAGGGGTCTTAAAGGAGGTTTAGGCTTCTATAGACTTTATTCTGTGAACCAAAATGTGTTATTAAGGACTAAAATAACACAAATATTCAAGATATCAAATGTTGTTTTAATTTTGAGCGGCTCAAGGGGTTGAGAGGGGTTGTATAATATACTATACAGTGGGTTTATATCAATTTTAGGTTGTTTATTCAATTCTACCATCGATACAAAACAATTAAAGATAGAAAAGAATTATGATACAACCGGCTGTCGTGACTTTGACTCGTTCAGAGAGCGAGAAAGTACACGAAACCCGATATTTTATGTATGATATATGGGCACGCTAGAGGTTACAGCATTGTTCATTTGTTGTTGTTTTTTTTTAGTACTTATTCATTTACTTAACGTAATGTATGCAATCTACAGCCCAATTTATGAACGAATGACTGTATTTATTTGAATTTAAGTCTATAGAATTGATCCTCAAGTATCACACTCTAACAGACCACATTCGTTGGTATATTACACTGGAAGATAATGAAGGTAAGAAAGTAACTCACTACAAGATAACCCGACTGCAAATAAAAGATAAACTTAGTCAAGTATAGCAACTTAAGAAAATAAAAACACAAACAAGCGTAAACCTAATTACGATGTGCCCTATGATGATATCCAAAGAACATTCAAGAAAGATAAATAAAGCAGAATACGAATACGTGAGTAATGTCATTAAATAGCGTAAAAATAAAGCACCCAGTTACCTATAGCTGTAATTAGTGCTTCCCTAATGTCAGCCTTCTCAGACCCCAGTTGTCTCACCTTAAGCAGAGGTTTGCGTATCCCCTCGTAGTCTTCCCTGCCTACCAGTAGCGCCCGACAGGCCCCTAAAAGGATCGTGGTAAATACTTCCCTTACATTCCGTATCTCTACAGCTTGCAAAGCTTTGCACCCAGGATTGCTTCCTTTCGCAAATGGGGCAGATTGTGGTACAAGGAGCACCAAAGAAAATCTTCGGCGGATTTTGTATCGTTTTCTGGGGTCTTTTGAGGCGTGTCCTTCAGCATACCTATCGCAGAGCGTGGTAGCTTGATAATACAGAATAAAGGGGAAAAGAGGGGAGGTTGATGCCTTTGATTTTTCTGGTGTTATTGAAACCAAAATATGTTTATTGTCTCTGAACCAGCCATGCCGTATGCTAGCGAAATTACTCGTGGACATATCGTGGGCATGTGGAAGGCTGATCGCACTGTTACAGCAATAGCAATGGCAGTACATAAAAGTGTTTTTATAGTAAATTACTGGATGAAAATGTTCCAGGAAAGTGGGAAAGTCGGGCTACACACTCGTCAGAAAGCGTGCACTCCTCGTAAAACATCCGCAGATGATATTCGTTTACTAAATGCAAATTACTCTTTTGTTATAATTGCCTGATCATGTTTAGAAACTAGGGATAAATATGAATATGTATATGGTTTATCGAATATGACATACATATTCTGGGAATAAAATTGGGTTACATGTTTGTCTATAATCCTGTTGTATACCTATGATCAGCAATATTTTAGTAAAGGTATATTAACGAATTATAGTTTGAATTAGTTAGTTTTTTTTTAATTAGTTGGTTTTCTCTTCGTCTTTAGAGGCAATACAACATTGCCATTAAAGATAAAAAAAGTTATCACGGTACGAGATTTGAACTAACTAGTCACTATTTGTTATTTACATTTGTGCATTGTTAAATAATTGATCCTGCTTAGGCACATGAACAAATATACATGTTACAAGAAGATAACTACAGAAGAACGTAAAGTTTGATAAAAACTGCGATGTTTTCAGGTTAGAATATAATATGCGGGTTGTACATTTTCAACCTGGTCTAATATTCCCAGCTAAGCATATTAATAATTATATTAAATCCGTAAAGGAACTGCCAATTTATTTTTTTACCATTATCATGATACCTTAAATGTCTGATGTATTGCATTCGTGTGACTATCTCTACTCACTCTTCTACAAATTATTCTTACAAAAGCTCATTATTCTTTTTATTTCTTATTAATCCAAATAAACTTTCAATTAAAAGTTATATATTTAATACGATACAGTAGGTAAAGCGATAGTCAGATTTTTAAACAGCGAGGCGTTAAGTGATGGCTTTAGATTCTACAGCACTCTTTGTATGACCACGAGAAGAAAAAAAATCTTCCCAGTTGAGAAAAGTAGAAGTATTTGAAAATTCAAACCAATGACAGGAAATATCTCGGAAATAGTTAACTCTACAAAAAGGATTATATTACATGAACTCTGTGCTTCAAAGAATCTACATCTTTTGTCAGTAAGATTTATCTATCCCATACGGTTTACCTGTTATATAAGTAATTCAAAATCGATAGTACTTCAGAGGATATTCCCAGAAAATTCAGCATATACATTTCATTGTCATGAAAATACGTTAAAACATGTGGTATTTTAATCAAAATCACTAGAGACTTTTTGAGTAAATCAAGACATTTTAAAAATCCATATAAGGGGTTGTTTGGGGTAGGGATGTTTAGTTGAAAATCTTCATGTTGCATCCTTGGAAGATGCTGAACTTAAATACCGAGTTAAGTATTTAACCAACTTGTCTAAGAATGCTTTTTTCGATTCAGTTTGAAATCGTGAATTTCCGGTGAAACCTCGGTATCAATTTTAGGGTGGAATACGATATTTCTATACTTGCTGAACAGTAGAGAAAGTATAAATGTGGTAAAAATAACAAGAAGATAAAACGGTAATCTCTCAAATGTAACAAGCAGAATGTGTTAATACAGTTTCTGTTAAAGCAGTAAGATTATAACAGACACAGCTAACTTACTGTCGTAGATTAGAGACCGAGTGTAATTTACATTTCATTAATTACCGAAAGAACCTGGCAGCTGTGTTACGTCACAAGCCGTCTAATGTCTCTGCCCAATTGCATGAAGCATCTTGTAACATATAGCTCGTAGGCATCCCATCACACCAAAACATCGAACACACAGTAAGTGCTTACTCAAAGAAGTTCCCTGTGCGAACACTCGGCTCCTTTCCCACATTGAAATGCCGCTAACCAGCTTGGAGCTGACTTTACAATAGCTGCAGGCACGGATGGTTACTCAAGTTCCATCAAGTCTGTGGCATCGTCAACATCAGAGACAAGAGCAGTACAGCATGTAACCGCGGTATCTCTTCAACATTCTCTGTAATGACACTTTTGTATAACTAAAATATTGCTTGACAGCTACAAATTATACACGAAATAATGCGTAGTTTCATTACTAATTTTACTGACGCATCTTGGAAAAGATAATACTGCAAGAGCAAAATAAAACCACTAATGAATGCAGTCATTAACGCCTGTGAATTACACTGCTTCTCACGTAAGAGTTGGCTGGTTGGTTGGTATATGCATGTGTATTATATTATGTGCCAACTTGCAAGTGAAAAGCGCTCTATATGCCAGGGGTGGCCAACCTATTTTGAGCTTGGGACCAGTAAATTCACAGTATGCTTTTGAAGTGCCATCTAACTAAATATCTGTTAATAACTGTTTTGCAAATGAACTAAAGTATTATATAAGGATTAATGAAGTATTCAAGCTGATATTTAAAACATAATGTTTTAAAAATAATTCAGTTATTCTTATTATTCACTTTTTATTCTGAGGGCACCGGGGTAGCGCAGCGGTTTTGTTTAGGCTCTTATTCTGAGGTTCCGGGGTTCGATTCCTATCCACGCCATCACGCCATCACTTGCTAATGCGGAGTATCCCCAAGGACCATCGTGGTTCGGAGTCCATGGTAAAAGTTGTAGGTTCCCTCATTCCACCGCCATTCTAATCATCAAGCTACCATCGAAGGTTACGGACTCCGCCCTCTGAGTGCCTCCACGCCAGATATAGGTTCATTCATCTCGGTGGAATGAGGTAACCCCGACGATTACCATATATGGGGAATGTAGAGAGGGCGACGACGTTTTATTTTTATTTCCTATAATTTTACCTATGTTTTAAAATGATCATGAAGTGACACACATTGAATTATAATAGATATAATCAAATAAGAACACTCCAATGAATGCTAATGTGACTTTTGAACTTGGTTTTCATTTACCAATTTCTTAACATTAGATGTAACGTTTTATGTTCACAGAACAAGTATATTGTCAAGATGTGCATCTGGAATAATGAAAAGTAATTTATTCTGAATAACGTTCATGGCACAAAACGTTTGCTCACATGTGTGTGGAGGCAAATCTCCAACGAGCCTTAGAGCAAGATCGTGAATTTTAGGAAACCAGTCTGACATATTTCCAAAATATGTATAATTTCAGTTAAAATAACAGTGGATGATCCACAATGCTCTTTACATTTACCACAAGTCCTGAGTGGTTTTGGATTCCTACTATTTCCATTTTCAAGTATGGGGAGTAATTATGAATCTCAAACTCTGAAATGCAAAATAGATTTATGATTAAATCTACGGCACTCTTTTTAGATTCGAGAGAGGAATAGTTTACAATGATAAACAGGGTCACATCGGCGAGCCATTCAACATGTTTTAACGGGGCATTACGTACTTGGCCCGCGGGCCTAGGGTTGATGGTCCCCGCTTTATGCCGTACTGTTCGAAGCAGACGGTAAGAACATTGGTTGTGTTACTCTTTACAAGTGCCTGGTTAGAGATCATACCAACATATGTTCACACATTTTTCAAAACGTCAAAATGCACTTTGTGATATTATTATATCCTGTGTTGTTGGTTGCAATAATAAGTATTCCAAAGGAAGAAAAGAGTGAAATGTTAGTTTTCCATCACAACCGCATGAACTGGAGCCTAAAGGATTGTACATGGTGTACGAAAATCGCAAAATTGCAAAAGTGTTTAGTAACTCAAATTAAGTTTTACTAAATAGATATACAATGCATGCAGATACGTGTGCCAAACAATCAAAGCGGTTTAAATCGCTGATAGTCGCGACTATCTCAGAAGTATTTATGTAAGCGAGCACTTTCAAAAATAAAACATCTTAATCTTTCATTCACATAATTTTCTCTACCCACTGTTGTCTGGTTCTATACAGCTTCCAGAAGCTATTCTTAAGAAAGTTTTACTTTTCTACTACTTCTTTTTAATCAAGAAATACCTTTGTTGAAATATTGTTATTACACATTTATTGTAGGTAGAGGGATCGATAGTCATATGTTTAAAACTCGGGTGACTGTATGCTGGACTTGAAATTCTATGCTCTTTTCAAGATATCGCAGAAAATAATTGAATGAGACAGAACCTCAAAAATGACAAAAATATTACAAATTCGAACCAGTTACAACAGATACTTCAGAATTGGCTGGTACCACAAAAAATGTTATTTGAAACAAATTGTGTCTTTTAAGAGATTACATTTTTTTGAAGTGCGTTTTTGTCTTATGGTTTATCTTATCTCTTATGGTTTACTAGTAATGCAAACTTACACATCTCTTCCGAATGAAGAGGGCTTCACAGGATATTCTTTTAAAATTCAAGACATGCATTTTATTTGTAATGTGAATGTTTTATATACTTTTAATCAAAATTGTATGAAGCGTTTTTGGGAAAAAAATATTTCGGAAAACTTTCTATATAAAGGTTAATTTGGGGTGGGAGTATTGTCTTGAAAATCTCGTGTCTCTTCTTGGGAAGATGCTAAACGTAAATGCCAAATTTGGTATTTATCCGACTTTCGCTTTTGAGTTATGTTGTTCATAGGCGCACACACACACACACACACACACACACACACACACACACACACAACACACACGTATGAACCCGTTTTGTAAAAATGATTTTTTTGGATTCAACAGGCCTCAAAACATCTGTTTCCGTCGAAATCCCGATATGAAATTGTAGGGTTCAGTGCAATACTTCCTCTGCCCACTAGATACGAGTAGAGAAAGTGAGAAAGTAAAAACGCTTTTAGAAAATGTATTTTCAGCCAACATACGGACGAAGGCAACATCTTGAGAGGTTAATGCTTATTTAAATTACATTTATATATTTAAAGAAGCAGGTGATGTATCTACCTGAAAATATTAAAACATGTATTTTATAAACCCGTACTCGTACCCCGTACTTTTATGAAGGAACATAAAAATCACTATTTCATGACATTTATTTTAGAGGAATATTTTCATCGAAACCAAATATATATGATATTCGCCACTATCCTAACATTTGGTAACTCTTAGCAAATGCATATCTTATAGAATGATGATGATGATGATGATGATGATGATGATGAGATGGGGGTTAACGGCGCTAAACATCGAAGGTCATCAGCGCCCTTACAACGTATAAAATTTAAAATCCAAAAACTAAAATACGGGACGCAAACCCGCTTAGTCTAAAACAATAAAAAACAACACACCAAAGTCTAAAAACCACCACACTAAAGACATGGTAAATCAAACATAAAAGATTAAACTACGTGTCAGGAACTGCAGAAGTCAAGGGACTAGAGCGCCATATGTATATGTCCCCAGGGGAGAAGAGTCCCCCATTAAAACAAACAATATAGAAACACAAAACTAAAAGACGCTCAGCGCATCAAATGCGCCGACTGAAACCACTGTCAGTGATAAAACGTAAAAGACATTCTACAGCAAGCGTGTCGTCTGCCAAAACGTTGGCTATGCCAACGGGCAGAGAGACACGAACGCGCAATCGACCTAAAACCTGACACTCTGTTAAGATGTGACGCACCGCTAAGGCCGCATCATACTGCTCAGAGTGGTGCGGGGTCACCACTAAGCAGGTGTCTATGATTAAAAAGGCAATGTCCGATTCGTAAACGAGCTAAAATTACCTCTTTCGGACGAGAAGAACGAGAAAAGGTACTCCAGACTAGCGGGAGAAGTTTAACCTCCCGCAACTTTCCCCCGGAGGGCCGTCCACTCATCGCGCCAAAGCGAGAGGATGCGGTGTCGTAAAATAACATACAAATCTGTGGAGGGAACAACCAGGGTAAAACATCTGGGTGATAAAAGTGCCGATTTGGCTTCGGCGTCGGCAGACTTGTTACCCGAGATGCCCACATGACCTGGAATCCACACGAAAGAGACGCTGATGCCAGAAGCACCGAGCGAGTGGAGCAGGTCATGAATGCGCTGTACGAGAGGGCGGTAGGTGTAAAGCGCGCGAAAACCTTGAAGAGCACTCAGAGAGCCTGTACAAACAACGCAGTGCCGTTAATCGTGCCCCTGGATGTATAAAAGGGATTGATAAATACTAAACAGTTCGGCGGTGAAAATCGAACATTGCTCCGGTAAACGAAAGGTAAAACTATGCTGACCAAAAATAAAGCCACACCCTACTCCAACATCAGTCTTAAACTCATCAGTATATATAAAATGAAATTCCCCGAATTGCACTTGAATTTGTAAAAAGGCTGATCTAAGGACTGAAGAAGGGGTTTCATTCTTCGGCATCGATGTTAACCCAAGGTGACAGTGGGCTTCAGCGCGTAACCAAGGAAGAAACCACGTTTCACCCTGGGAAAGTTCGGCGATGGCGTAACGTCCAAATGCCGAAGAAGCTGGCGAAATCGAACCCCTGGAGGGAGCACTGCAGAGGAACTAATTAAATATTGCCGATCAAGCGAATCTTCGAAAAATAACTCGAATGACGGGTGGTCAGGCAAGCTGGAGAGTCGACAGGCATAGCTGTACAAATCATCTCACGCCTGAAGGACAGCGGAGACTCCGCTGCTTCAGCATACAGACTGGGTACAGGGGTGGTTGGAAAGGCCCCTTTAGCGACTCTTATGACACGATGGTGAATGGCATTCAGGCGACGTAACACAGATGGACAGGCCGATGAATAGACAATGCAGCCGTAATCAAGCTTGGATCGAACCAAAGAGCGATAAAGACGCAGAAGAACGGTCCGATCAGCTCCCGAGGATGTACCACTTAAAACACGTATAAGATTAAGAGAACGGTCACACTTTGCGTTTAAAAAAGAAATGTGCGAAGTCCAGCTCAGCTTTCGATCAAAGATCAACCACAAAGATTTCACCTCGTCTGCAAATGCAAGATGGAGAGAGGGCGGAGGGAAAGCTTCCGGCGCCATAAATTGACACAGACGGATTTCTCCGCGGAGAAATTAAAGCCATTGGCGTTACTCCAGGCGTAGAGATGGTCGATACAGCTCTGGAGACGGCGTTCGAGCAGACAGATGCGCCATGAATTGCAATAAATGGCAAAATCGTCAACGAAAAGGGACGATTAAATACTATGTGGAATACACTCAACAATGGGCTTGATAGCAATCGCAAAAAGTGTGACACTGAGTACAGAGCCCTGCGGTACACCGTTCTCTTGAATAAAACTACTAGATAAAACCGAGACCACACGTACGCGAAAGACGCGATCCGTCATAAACTCCCGAAGAAATATGAGAAGTCGACCACGAATATTCCATGAGTGGAGTGTACGTAAAATGCCACCCCTCCAACAAGCGCCATAAGCTTTCTCCAGGTCAAAAAACAGAGCCACTGTCTGACACCTTTTCAGAAATCCGTTCATAATATGCGTCGACAGAGATACCAAATGGTCGACGGTAGAGCAATGGCGACGAAACCCGCACTGAGCTTTCGCCAGAAGGTTCTGAGACTCAAGCCACCATGTCAACCGCCCGTTGATCATGCGCTCCATCACCTTGCAAATGCAACAGCTGAGGGAAATAGGGAGGTAGCTGGAAGGTTGTTGGCGATCCTTCCCAGTCTTAAGTATAGAGACGATGGTGGCTTCGCGCCAAACTGAAGGAAAAACGGCGTCTTGCCAAATACGGTTATTGACCTGTAAGAGAAAGAGTTTACGGTCGGCTGAAAGGCTCTTCAACATCAGGACATGAATGCCGCCCGACCCAGAAGCGGAGTGCCTAGAGAAATGGAGAGCGTGTTTTGTGAAAAACTCATTATAACAGTCCTGATTAGGAGACCGAAAACTGTAGGTCTCGGAATCCAGCCGGTATTTGAGAGTGCGAAAGCCGCCGGAAAAATGGTCAGAACCGGAAACCGCTTCAAAGGCAGCACCCAGAGTGTTAGCAATGGCAGCCGGATCCACTATGGTGGCATTGGAAACCTGAAGTCCAGACACAGTACAATGCGACACTTTACCGGAGAAGCGACGAAGTTTATCCCAAACAACAAAGGGAGGAGTGAAGCGATTAAAAGACTCGACAAAACGCCTTCTTGCTATCCTGAATAATGCGATGAGCCCCGGCGCGCGATTATTTAAAAGTAACCAAATTATAAAGGGTGGGATGTCGCCGAAACACCCTAAGCGCAGTTCTACGGGCGTGAACGGCGTCCCGACAGTCCTCGATCCACCACGGAACAGGAATACGCCGAGGGTGGGAGGACGAACGGGGAATTGTGCGTCGTGGCAGATAGGATCGTGGAGGTAAGGTGCTGCACCATTTGGTTAATGTCAGTGAAGGCTTGGTCCTCAGAACACACAAGGCTGGAATACAGTCTCCAGTCGACTTTATGGAGGTACGTGCTCTGAAATGCTGGGCGTGGTGAGTCAGAAGAAAACGATGCAAGGGTAATGATCGCTGGAGTGGGTGTCAGTGACGACGTTCCACTGCAGACAACAAGTAAGCTGGATGAGCAAACGGCAAGGTCCAAGTGAGAGAATGTACCAGAAGAATCAGAAAGAAAAGTAGGCATCATTGCATACATGAAAACATAAGGAGAGCTTGCACTGGTAAACAGATCCTTATTTTCTCAGATAGCCTGGCTGCACTTAGGGCTCTAAGTAGTCATAAGGTAATATCAGGACTGGTTTTAAACTGCCTAAATATGCTTACAAGCTTTGCAGAAAAGAATGAGGTTCAACTCACCTGGGTGTCGGGTCATAATGGAACATACGGTAATGAAAAAGCTGATGACTTGCAAGACAAGGAACAGCTTCACAATTTATTGGGCCAGAGCCTGCTCTGAGAAGATATCGATGTTTAATAAGAGAAGCTATTAAGGACTGGTCCAAAGTAGAACATCATAAAACCTGGTTTAAAATTCCAGAAAACAAACATGTTAAACGATTTATTAGAAAACCATGTTTGAAAAGAGCTGAAAGCTTGCTTCTATGCAACAGACTTCAGCTAAGAACAATTATTGCATTTCTCACAGGACATGCTCCTGTGAGACGTCATCTTAACACGATGGGAGTGTTTCAGGGTAACTTATATTGCAGTGTACAAGAAAGAAACTGAAACAGCCCAGCACATTATATGCTCCTGTGAGACCTTGGCTCACAGGAGATATATTGCTTTTGGGGAAATATTTTAGAACCAGAAGGATTTGAAACCATATCTGTTATGCGATTGCATTCCTTGATAAAGAGGGTAGGCATGATGAATTGTCTTTAAAACGATACAGGCAGCACAATAAGCCCAAGGCTGAAGTTCGTCCGTAGCAATGGCGAAAATCTGTATCGGAAAAGACAAGACAAGAACCTGTGTCCCTTTGAAATGATGTATACGACACTGTCCTAAGATGTAAAATTCTCCGTACGTTTTATATTGTTCTCAGATGCCGCGTGTTTCTTGACTTGCTTTTCAAGATTTTTACAGTATTCACGACAGTTTTGCGCCAAAGGTATTCCCGCTACCGCCAATATCAAGTAATAAAAACACAGACTTTTTTTATCAGCTCCTTCTTTAGTTCCACACAATCAGTTGTATTTATCGTATTAGCCTTTTTGAATTTTTGCACAAATGCTCCATCCTACTACGATAAAGTTAAGCAAGTGTTTATGGGATTTTTAATACAGCCTTTAGCTCTAGCGAAAGTGATGAAATACTACGCGCACCAGATGTCAACTCAGAAATCCAGGACATGAACGCTACACTACAAGCCCTCACTCGCCGCATCGAATCTTTTGAAGAGGTTCTGATTCAAGTGGTGGTCAGCATCAAGAACATTGCCTAGCACTTATCACCAATCCCGGGCACCATCAACGCAGCTACAACAGGCACACGCACCTCCACCTCCACCAAGCTCCAGTACATCGTCACTTACATCAAAGCTTCAAAAATCTCCGAAGTACACAAGGACATCGAAGACATACTTCTGGAACACACAGAGAAGCCAATGACTAGACTTGGACAAATGGAAGACCGGCTGATCTCTTCCAGATCTCCCTCCTTTCTTAGTTCTCCCTCTACCTCAAGACGCCGTTGTCTCATTCCCCCTTCACCTCTGCCTGCCTATTTCAGCACCTCAAATCAGAGATTGTTGTTAGGGCATCGACCATGATCTCTACCTTACCCCCATAAATGGCTTTCTGCGTAAGCGGAACCATGAATGCCCACAAGTATTCGGTTTGCTTCGGCAGTAGCGGACATCACAAATCAGCCCCTCAATTATAAAATATAAATCAGCACCCCAATTATAGATAAACTGTCATCCAAAGGCGTTACCACATAACTCTATTAAATTTTAACAAAAATAGAAATAAAGTAAGAAATAAACAAAACTCTACATACTTGTATTACTGTGGCCAAAGAAAATTATAGGCTACCTTATTAACTCTAAAAGCAACCCCTAACACATTTTAAACTCTTGTGTAGAAATTTCATTAACGCATTTGGTCAAAATATTGTACATATTTACTGCAGGTGCGGCAAAACTCATAGGCCCTTTAAACTACTAACAACTACCCCAAAACTTATGTTCATCCCTAGAGCACCTATAGTTTTAAAAGTTAACCTTCCCTTTATTTTCAACTCCTTATAAATCAAATTGTGCTGCTTAGTGAATCGGGATGCCATTTTCTGCACTTGCACTATAGACTCAGCGAAAATTGTAGGCTACCATAAATATGCTCTCCCTATTGATATTTTTAATCCCTTATGTATAAATAGATACCATTTGACGTGTTTGAACAAAACATGGGACATTTATGTTTTACGTCTCAGCGAAAATATAAAGGTACTCACGCCTTTCAAAAACTATCCTTATCCTTATATTCAACCCATTAACAGGATTTATCCGTGCGGTGCCGAAGAAGACAGCTAATGTCATATATCTTAGCAGTAGAAACTTATCGCTTCTTAACTCGAGATTTATCAAAGCCTAAAACGTGAAGATTCGTGGCATATGAACAGTTCGTGTGCCGACACTGTTTGTAACGGTTCCTATAAAATATCGTATTATGCCATGCCATAGGGTGAATAGCATAAAATAACTTATGATAGAAGCGTTAAAGGTGGAGTTTCATTTTGAGAGTAGCAATCCTACGAGCAAATTAAAATCACTTTTAACATGTGTTCTCATACTATTTTAGACAGCTCTGAAAATTGTAACAAATGAGAACATCACTTGCTGATAAATACAGTTTATTTATCACTTAGATGTTCAGCATAGCACAAACATTACATTTGAGCCACTGTTGAAACACACTCATAACAGAACACAACTGATCCATCGAATCACAACTCGGAACTGAACTTCGCTCGGCACTGTCCACTTTTCACCTCTTAACTTCTTACCTAATGAAATTCTGCTCACTGAGCAGAGCAAGCCTTTATATGTGCGCCGAATACAGAGCGGAACATTCTTTAAAGAGAGGTTACTAGAACCTAGCGAAAGATATTTTCTGGAACATTAATTACCCAAGCTGCGGGAAAATGGCACATAACGAGCTTGCTGTGCGGCTATTATTTTGAGGCCCGGCGGTAGGCCCAGCCAGCCGGCCAGGTACGCGAGTTGGGACGCGCTCGCACCGCCGATCCATAGGAAACTTCGCGCCGCGGTCAAAATATTAAAGTATGAAGTATCCAGCTGAAATTTCTGTGGAAATAGCAGTATACTCCAACATGCGCAATGGTGAGATCTAGTAAGTTGTTTGACCTTCATGGCACTAGTGCTGACAGCATGATCACTTACACAATCATCTTCTTCCTCTGTGTACCTTCCTCATATGACTTACAAGTGGGTGCCTGTGGTCAGAGACCTGTCGAGGAGCAGTCACTGGGTCAGATAGAATTTCCAGAATGCGTGTTCAGCCCGATGCCTAGTATGAGAACGAGGATGTGGAAGATGTGAAATGGTGGTGAAATTACACAATCATAAGCTTCTATAATATATAGAAGGCTGTGGCAAACAAACGGTTCTGCCGTTTCTCCATTGTTTACTTTATGAATATAAAATAAAACCGTATACTTATTATTTTATTATTATATTTAGCACCATTGAAGATATCTATTGTGTGTATTGCACTAATCATCTACTTATTTGGTAGCAATTTCAACGTCATCCTCTAGTGTCGGATTGGTGGTGTTGCTTTGGTATGGGTTTTTTCCTGGAGTGCATGGGTGTGGGTTTTTGCTCCGGTGTCGATTCTTGGCCCCTCATGAGTTCATTCTTCCCTCCGGTAGTGACAGGATGTTAGACAGGGTTTGTGCGAATAAAGAATGTTCAGGTAGCAAGTATACGGCCTTGACTGTTTGCCATTTATTCTCGCACAACAGGTAACACATTGGATTCCATTCACGCGGATTCCCCTTCTTCCCATACACAAGACGATTACTACTTTCAAATTATTCTAAATTACCCTAGTCACTGCCAGGTGCCCTCCATAACACTGATTAGTAAACGATCAAAACCACGGAACACTGATTTGAGTTGTTAATCACTCACGTGCGCCAGACTGTATATAACTTAGTATCACGGACTTAATGTTTCTCCGACCGCTACGTCGGAGATGCAGTAACTTTGGGTATCGTAATACCGTGATGACCAGAGAGAGAGAGAGAGTGTCACTTCTGCACCGCACCTTCCTCGTTCTGTCTAGGAGTTTTTCCTATTTCACGCCCATTTTCTAGGCGGCTTGGCTTCGGCCACTAATGATTAGGCACGTAGGTACTAGCGACCTTGTTGCTGTGAAATGCTAGCTTTGTTTGCGAGGCACATGTGTTTACCACAATTCCAAAGGCAGAAGACCTTTTTGGTCTGTCCCGTTACCGCCTCCGGCTTGGTTTCAATTGGCAGACACTTATTTTGAGTATTCCACCCTTCTTAGCCTATGTGAAATTATTTCCTTATACTACGTGTATAAACTTATATATATATATATTAAAAAAATATTATCGATCGCGTGTCCCTGCTTCACCTCTCCGCTGTTTGCAAAATTTCTTCTGGTCCTGTCAACCTCATTTCAGAGCCATTCCAAGTAATCCGCTATTACATCATTACATTAATCGATACAATCCCTCCGCTTAATACATATAAATCGCATCTCAAGAAACTGGGATGGAGTGTTACACAATTTTTATTCCAGCGAGTGTTGCAATATGCTATTTCCTGTATGAGTGGCTCGTGTTAAAAGCTCTACATTTTTTGCGAGCTATCTAAAAAGAAATCTCCCTACACATGATGTAATTTAGTATAGCTGGTTACCGTTCTAACTTGTTTATGTAGAGAGGTGAATAATGAAATAGAATATCTTTACCTTATTAGCACCACGCTTTGGGCGCCAAACTTGAAAGGGTTATTGCCCCACTGTTGGAGAGCCAAACTTGAAGTTGTTTATTACTGCTGTTTGCACCACGTATTGCGGGAGATTTGTTTCTTGTAGTGTTCACCCCATGTACGGTACAAACTTTCCGGTGGCCTTCACCCCACGTTCACCTTTACGGTAGCCTTCGCCCCAACGTTTAAAAAAACAACTTTATAGTTTAATGTTTATTTAAATATTATATATGTATGCCTCGGCTGCGTCAGTAGTAATTTTTAAAACACGTATCTCTTAGCAGGGGTAGTACGGTTAAAGAATGAAGGCTTACACAAATTATAATGGTATTTAACTTCGTTTTATTAATCCTTCACACGATTAAATAACACTTCACTGATGTATCCTACTGTAGAGCTGTGAGATTATTGTTACTTGTACTTTTTAACACATAAACTTTATATTATTCACGCCGTAATGAATTTTTTTGTCTGCTCGGGAACGCTGCCTTTTAGCATTTGACGTCTACCGCTTAAATTTGTACATTTACTATATAACAAATGTCTGATTGGCTAATTTTACTCCAATAGAATACTTTTATTTAACTTAAAGATTTTCTAGTTTTTGATTGGGTATTTATAAACTGTTTTAAATATTACATTATTGATCCAAAAATTATTAGTAGCATCATTAAACTTTCTAATTTATTGTTGCCTCAAGGTTACCTCATTGTTAGCAACTTTCGGCTTCTATTCTCACAGCTCCTACATTGTTAAATTACGTAACACATTCACATAACATTATTATACATGTACATAATAAAATAAACATAATACAATGACTGTTACATACATTTTATATATTATTGTACACATATTGCTTTTAGGCGGGCTGCTATTATATTTTATATTATATAATTAGACTGATATCGTTTTAGTGTTAAAAATACTGCCTTAATAAATAAGAACCTATGTTAGCATAGTTTCATAATCCATTTGTATTTTGCCCATGTATTGTTAACACTAAAATATAGATTTAAATATCATTAATATGCATACCAATGACCGAGCTAGATCACTCCACGGTAACATGTGATGCTCGAATTCTGTAGGTCTCGGGTTCGATTTCCGTTGGGTGTGCCACTCTGACCTTGGGATTTTTCAGGTTTCCCTGGTTGGTAGGCGAATGCTATGGTGGATTATACAATGCGGCGAATTTTTCTGTTATTTTATTTCCTTATCATGTTTCGGGATCGAATGATCTGGCAAGTGGACATCGGATAAGGCGTTTTGTGGAACAGCTGTCTACCCTGGCGTTTGGTGTGAGAAGGGCCCTCAGAAACCTCTGTGAGGAAAGGTAGTCCTGTGGTGGACCATGCATCCCCCAACGTAAGGATGTAATATCTGGAGACGTTAAGGACTCCGCCTTTGTCCGAGCCTGCCAACCCGATCTGGTCGTCCTCTGGGTCCTTCCCTTTACCCCTCCTTCCTGGAGATTTCCAGAAGCAGAATGGGCGACTGTGCTTAAATGCCCAAATCCTTCCCCGCTTCCTGATAACCATAATCATATATAAAGGTTGAGTATAGTAAGCGTGTTTTTTCGACGATAGTGTTGGATGATCCACTTCCCGTTCAGGCTGTAATGTTGGAAACTTACATTTACTTCATTCAGGGCTGATAACTTAACCTACCTGTGTGTTTTGTCTATTTTACTGCACGGAGATGCATGAATTATATGAAATCCTCTATGTTTAGATATATTTTTGTTGCAGGCATACAATATAATCATATATGATACTTGTTTACCATTTAAACCTTACCTCCGTTTCTTACTTCTTTCTTATTTGTTAATATTTATTTACGAAATAATTGATGCAACAGCTAAGTATGAACTTACTGATATTTTTAAGATCGACAAACAGGCGTGGATAATCGATCGTCAGTTCGCCATCTGTATTAATGTTGGTGACCTTGCTGGAACCACCATGTTCAACAAGTGTTAGTAACATTTTATTTTCGCGTAAGCATTATTTGTATTATTCACTATCATCGAATAAAGAGTATGCAATTCAAATAGTCTTGGAAGCATAAAATATTCGACTTGGTCTTCAATTTTCAAAATCTGCGTCGTTCTCCAATGATGCACTTACCGCACTTACTCGTATATCGCAATATACTGTTAACCCTCAAATATAGATTTAAATGTCATTAGTATGTATACGTATAAGTGCAGTAGATGTTTTTTCGCGTCTAGTATTAAGCGCCGTACCTTTGCTTCAGGTAATCTGAAGTTCATAAAACTTGTTCCGTCATTTTTATAGCCTAGTCTGCTGCTTTAACGTTCTAATGTGACAACTACAATGTTTTGTAATATGGAGGTATGCATATGGAATCACTAAACGGATTTTGTGTGTAGCGGGAACCATGCATAATTGGCACAAACTTGTTGGTCTAGAGTCTAGACTATATGCGTTCTAATTAGTCTACTCCCCACCAATGTAGAACGTCACACATATCGAGTACGTATTGAAGGTATTAATGCATTGGCTTCTTTTGACATAATATGATTAGGAGCTGCGCAGAGAATTCCTACGTGATGCTGAGAGCATGAACCATCCTTCTGATAAAGGTACAGGCAATAATTACTGTGCATGTGTGTATTGCTTCCTACATTGATGCTTAGAAATTTTTTGTTCGTAATACGGAGGGAGAGAGAAATTGCGTTTGTATGTGTGTGTGTGTGTGTGTGTATGTATGTATGTATGTATGTATGTATGTATGTATGTATGTATGTATGTATGTATGTATGTATGTATGTATGTATGTATGTATGCATGTGGGGAGGCAATCTTGGAATCCATTCAAACGATTTTGATAATTCTATCACCATTAAAAGGCATTGCTCTTCCAAAGGAGCATTTAACTATAAAATATTTCAATGTTAAGACTGTAGGGATTTATGTAGTCTTTCTCATTCGTGCCATCCAATTTCAATTCAGGTTCGTTGAATAAAAATATGGTGAGTTTTTTATTGTGTTATTGGCAGATTTTTAATACCTTTCAGCCCTGAGGGTTAAATACAGATACTAAGACACTTTGAATTGAGTTATTGGAAGGAGATTTGCATATCGTGCTCATATCACCAAATTTTCCTCCAAATTCGCCGAACTTTATTTTTTTAATGTATTTTTTGTATTACTTTGTAGAATTGGTATACTAGGGGTTTAGAATCTGGCCAAAATTATTTATAAGCCTACAGCTTTAAAAAAGCTTCTGCTGCCCTTATTTTCAATCCTTATTTTCAGTCTACACTCTTTGGACTACCTACACAAAACTTTGTATAATTATACTATAAAACCTAACGAAAAACAGGCGGCCTTACAGCTCTTAAAATCTATCCTAAAAATTTTAAACCCGTACCTAGAAATCTGCACTGTCTAACCAGTTTGTCAAAGTGTTTTACAATTATAGTATCTGACAAATATTACAGATTATCTTGCAACTTAATAAAGTTTTACTGCCCTTATTTCCAGTCATATACTACCTTGCAATTTTTAAAACTATTTTCAAACTCGAATAGATAAAACTAAATTGCTTGTCCAGTCAGGGCACAAATCTGTGCACCTGAGTTGTGGAATACTATAGAATTTATAACTTCAAAGAAATACCCTTCTCAGGTGTTCAACACCTTACCTACATATTTGCACCATTTGGTCATGACACTTATGCTTGAGGTACGAGAACATTTTAGGCTTCTCGCGACTTTCCTTTCCTATTTTTAACCTTTATGTGCAGAATGCATCCGGGCAATCCAGGGTAAGACAGCCAGTATCTAACAAGGAAAATACGAGTTACATGCGTTTGTATTGCATGTCTGTCTCCCGGTCTTCCGTCTGTCGTAACCATGAAATAGCTTATAATTCCTGAGATATCCAGCACTACTGTGTCTTAATGCATCTGTGAAATTTGAAAAATTCACAGCATGTAGGATTCGCAGCTTGCATGGCTATTTAAATATTATTTTTATTGTGTAAATTCATTACTCCAATCAAAATTCTCCACAATATTCATTTTTTAAAATATTCATGACATAAAGAATATGATTTTATGTTAACAAGTTTACAAAAAGACCAATTATATTAGATTTTTTTGTCTCTACCCCTAATTGTTGTAGAAACAGTTTTACTTGGTATGATTCCAGAAAATGTTGTTCTCTCAAGCTTAATTTCCTTCCCAAAATTGGAGAATTATTTTAAAATAGTATATGGGAATTTTCTTTCATGTATACTGATGTGCATAAGAAGTGGCCCATAATGGAATGCATCCGATTATGTTGACATTGACAAATCAGCCTCACCCTCTGCCAGCGTGAACTACTCTATTCTTCGAACATAATTCTGGCCACTCGGCTGGTAAGGTACTTTACCTCTCCCAAATATGGTTGAATTGTCGAAGGCTAATATTACAAGCTACGTGTTCGCAGTAGCGGAGTACCGTTGTTGAATTTAGGCGAAAAAATTATAAATGCTATATAATCAAAACGACGAAATAAAGACGAAAAACTTTTTGTCTTTGTCTCCATGTTGCTTATGAAAGCTCTCATATAAATGGCAAAGCTGTTGTTCAGTTTAACGACACGTGCAAGTAATTCTTCACCCCTTCCTATAGAAGACCGAATTATGTTGCGCTGGTAGCATTTCCTTGTGTGCCAATCGTAGCGAAATTATTTTATAGAGATGGTATCCGAAATATCCATTCATTTCGCATAGATTATAACCTCGTTCATTGTTTCGTTTTTGTGTCTCTGGATTGTTCTTTAGGCCAGTCATATTGAGAACTAATAACGGCTGGGTGGAGTCGGGGTTGGTTAGTTGAAGGTGGAAACCTTACGGAGGGAAAAATCTATGGCGATCTAGGCGAGTAAATGTACTTCTGAGATCCAGGAAAAGTTTTATGAAACAAATAAGTAAAAAATTGCATATTGAGGAGAATTTCCAGCATGGAAAAATGCTGAAGAAGGTTCGCGAGAAAACAAGGTTTAAAGATGGACGTGTCTGTAAATATGCATGTGTCTGTGCATTTGAAACTTGACTGTATTGGTAGTTAAATATGCCAAATGCAAAAACCTAATAGTTTTATATTAGTTATATATAGTCTTAAGTTTTATAATTCATATTATTTCATTATGAAGAATTTAACTTTTTAATTTTTCACAATTTCCGGTCAAATTTTACAGATACATCACCAAGTTATTACTCTCTTGCCCAATGGTTGGTACACACTTAAACCAACCCTATTTTAAACAAAAATACGCTTAACAACAGTAACTACGGCTGCTTCTGTGTTAGTATGGACAGTGAAGTGGCTTTTCAACCCATAGGTCCCGGGTTCGATCATCCACTGGAGCGCAGAATTTCTTCAGTGTCGAAGACCCGACATAAGCATAGAAGACAGCAATACAAGTTGCAGATAAAAGGGTTAACTACATCCATTTCAAAATAATTGGAATGTAGCTTAGTCTTCCAATGTATTTAAGACTGTAATATAATGAAAATAACGTGATGTGCATCTTTATTTTATTTTTCCGTTTATTATTACTGTGTTTTTCTGTTTACTTTAACACTTATTACCGCAATTATTGTTACGCATCAACATAACACGGACACACAAACTCGCGAACTCGCGAACTTTATGGCGTAGCACCGAAGGGATACACTCCAGCGACTACGGCTACGAGGACCGGCATGCGTTGAGGTCCTTAACGATTAAAGGTTAAACGAAGGCTTTAAACCATTAAAAAGTGGTGTATAAGCACATATTGCCTATAAACGTGGCAAGAGACCTCGGTTCGTATCATAAGGGCGAACAAAACATAATACCGTAGCTAAATGAGTGATTACATAGTCGTGTGCACACGGTAAGTCGACAGTGAGTGATTCAAGTCCTAATATAAGCACGATATGTTACACAATTTTTGATTCCTCAATTACATGTAGATCTAAGTACAACCAATTAGAAGAGGCTACATTAATCATTCATATTATGTGAGCTCCTCTACTAAGAACAGCATCGCAGCACGTAGCTTAATATTTAGTGGCGTTTAATCGCATTTCAATTAATACATTGACCCATCCATGGATACAGTTTTACTATGATCAAACATTCAATTTTCTCTTAACAAAGGAAGATATACAACAATGTTGACAGCTGAAGAAAACTAGCCGCTTAGGAAACATAACGAAATAAATTAAATGAATAAGCTTGTAAAGTATTTGGATTATTTTTAATGCGGAAGGGGAAACAAAAATAAGATACTAAATGGTATATTCCAGTCCTTTGACCCGTGGGTGAACATTAACAAGTTTTTTCTAATTTAGCTCCTGGGTAGCTTGGTAGAGGTGAGAAGAGCAACGGATAGGCTATAGAATTATATCGAACATTTTAGACATTGATGTGATATTTTAGTTGAATTCAGTACCACATCTTTTGAGAAAATATGAAAATAACGAATACTTTTTCATGTAAAATACAGTCTTAGGCAGAGGAAGTTCATGAAGGTTTCTTCCCAGCATACTAAAGAATGCTCTTCGCGCACGCGCGTGAACTTTGATTCTGGGTATCGAAGATTTTCATTTCTAATGAAATATAGAATATGTCGATCTATCAAATAACCCCTCTGTCTAAGGTAAAACCTAGATAGATTAATTATAACGGGTCTTCAGATCTATTCGGTATTTACCGCCAGTCGTTTTAAATGAATTACGTCAGTATAAGTTCAGCGAGACCCTTGTCTCAAAGGGGAAGTGTGGAATTGGACCTCGGACTGTTTCCAACTTCGTAAACAGGTTGTTGTACTGCAGTGGTGCAGAACTGCTTTTCACTAGTACATTTTATGCGTTCTTTGCACGCGAGATGTAAGTAACCACCGATCACAGAATTTGCGTGGTTGAGTGCTCCTTTCGAACTGAAAGAACACAAAAGGGAGTCTGTCTTTACACTGACCGCTGTGTGAATGATTTTCTCCGTTCTTGCCCAGAATTTCATTAAGTCCCGAAACCAAACGTTATTTAAAAAGGCAGTTGTTTTTATTAACAAAAAAGGGTAAACAGATAAAATGCTTAAATATATTTTAAAATATTCAAAAGTGTTACTTCAAATGTTTCATTAAAAACGTTAAAGTTGTGACATTAAAGCCGAGATACTCTAAGCAACAAAAACGGATCAGTTATTTGAGTTACCTATCAGCTTACATGCTGAGATTGTGAGTTTACGAGACGCAAGCGATGGAAGTTCCAAATGAAAATACTGGACTGGTTTGATACAAGTTCCATTTCACTAAGGAAACCTCCAAACTGCTGACATCCACCCCATTCCACTGACCTTTCGCTAGTCCTCTGCCAAAGACACTGGTGATAAACTCGCTTCAAAGTAGTGACGTCATGCGCAGACAACCGACTGGTGGCAACTGCCGGATAGATTTGAAGACCCCTGTATTTATCAGCAGCTTAAATTAATCGTGAGAACTGTTTTTCTAAGGATGATTTCAAAGTTGTTGTGACAGTTGTGAAAAACGACAGATACGGAACGCTGTATTTACGAATTGCATAATGCAAATAAAAAGATATCCGAGGTGCGTGCAAGGGTTTTCTAGAAAATATCTAATTGCATGACATCACATCCATTAATATAAACAAATTTAAATAAGACAAATTGGGTAACAATTCCATGGTAATTTTCCACGCATAAAATTAATAGCTATAGGCTTCATGAATAAATTAATATTGCTATTTTATAAAAAAACATTACGTTAGAATGCATTACTAAAGGAGATGCAATTCTTGCCTGGAGATTAAAAATGAAAATTCTAGTGCGAAAATTACAAAAATAACCAATTTTTGAGTTATTTGACCCATATACTACATTGGGAAAAAGCACAGTAATGTTTCCTCAAAGTTTAATTTATGATTCTTGAGGTTTGCATTTATTAGGAGTTCAGAAACTTCTGTTTTAGCTTTTCTTTCTTTATCTCTTTTTTCACAAATCCAGATTTGTATAATTGTACTAGACCAAAATTAAACATTCTCGTGTCCTCCGATAAATAAGAGAAAGGGTGCTGGTCTATGCAGTTTTGCAGATCCATCTGGATAAGAATGGTATATATATATATATATATATATATATATATGAATATTTTATCCCATGAATGGTGTCTGGAAAACTAATAATGGGAAAATTTTGAATAAATCACCAAAATGCATAAGTTTACATCCACATAAAATTTCTCTGTTCAAAAGCTAAATTACTCATTTTTGTTATTGACCATGCCTAAGATTTTGGCACTTTTGAACTAGTGTATTTAATGTTGGTATCAATTCTGGTTGTGTAATTATTCAAAATAGGAATGTAATCAAGAAATACTTCCTGGTTTAATGAAAAACGTTACATGAAAAAATTACAAATATAGCGTTTCAATGTGTCCATTTAACAGACCTCTTTCAAAAGAATACTCAGGAGAAACACCCGGAGATTCTGTACATATAATTCAAACTTGTGTACAAATAACCTGGATTGCAATTCAATATTTACCGTTTAAATCTGCATAGATACCACATGCAGCTCCAGTGGACCTTCGAAGGAAACGGACTAGTGGTACCCTGCTAGCCTCTAGTTCCCAAGGCCGCGGGTTCAAACCCGGAAGAGGGCGATGGATTTTTTCGGGCGTAACAATCCTTGGCACGGCTTCCTTCGGAAGGGAAGTAAAGCGGGTGGTCCCGTGTCGTAGATTTACGGCACGTAAAAGAACCTCAAGCCTGATAAGAGGCCTCTGAGCAACATTTTCCGGTCTTTCACGCCCAATATAGAATGGGACGCTAAGAACCATAGCAGTTAAAGAGCGTCCATAAATAAAACTCAATTTAATTTAATTTAATTTCGAAGGAAACCCTCGCCAAACGAAAGCGCATGATTATTAGTAGACTCTTAGCAGAGGTTACGCCCTATGTGGCAAATATTTTCATTGGAAAAATTGTTGCATTTGTGAGAAAAAAACACTTATTTGTTTATCACCTTCCTTTGCACTTTATACGCTTAGAACTGATAACCAAGTTCTTATGTGGTATTGACGCACTCTCTTCTCTCGCTCTTCCGTCACGGCAGATTTTAGGCCATCTAGTCCGACTTCGTGTTTCACACTGATGGCCTCTAAAATAAAGCACTTGATTGCCTTTGTATGTCCACCCATACGGTTCGTCTTTTCACTACACATACACATGTGAATTAGCCATTCCTTTTATCCTCTTGTTGCTTACAACAGTACATGTAGCCATTGTGTAGTACACAAGGCTTCCCACTCTCTAGACTCACTACTCCATTTAGGGATACATTATGCTCAGAATAAATTTACGAAAGCTTGATTAAAAGACAAAGAAATAAACTTTTGTATGCATTCGATCCGTGAATTATAATTATCTAATTTTAGAAAATATTACGAATAAATGCATATGCCAAAAATGACAGAATTATTGTAATTTCTTTTCAATTTATTTAACGTTCTACTCAAAAGGGCTAAGGCCGGATTGCAAAATAACCTTTTGTAGGTCTTGGGTTCATTAGAGTTTGGGCTGGACTTGAAATATCTCGGTTGTACAGACCTCTAAAGTGGACGACCTTTAAGAGCAAAAAAGCAAAAATCAGAACTGGCTGAACAAGCAAGCGCTCGGATTTTTATAGCACTGCTTAACGCCCGTTCTTATTTCATATGCAACCACAGGCGGTGGACATTGATGATACATAAAATTAATTGTTAATTGGGAAAGGAAATTTAGAAAGAAAACGTTCTAAAGCTAAGTTCAGGGTATCTCTCCGGCATTTATCAGTTATGAAGACTGAGGAAAACCTGGAAAAGCCTCAGTCAGGGAGGATGTCCTGGCGGGGTTTGAACCGCCGACCTCCTGTTCACCTACTCGTGGTTTAACGACCTCGGCCTTCCGTGTCGGTAGATTCGATTCCGTCTGCTACCAGTATCCTTGTGGTTCCTCTCAACTCCTTACCCGTCTGCACTCACTGAAATGCAGGTACTCCACTAGGTAGTAAACCTAATACTCGAAAAGCTTTTCCGAATATTTTCCCTAAGTGTCATATATTCGGTATCAAATTAGACAACACGGACCTTTTTACTTGCAGACTGTAGAAGAAATACTCAGGTGGTCGTATCCGCAGTCGACTTTTGTTGGTCATGGAAACGTGCCAAGAAAAGAATAACAATCACCAGTTTCCAAACACCAAAGTTCCTTTTTTCTTTTCGCAAGGGGCAGAGGAGGATTTAAGCACTGCAGCCAGAGGCCTATTGTACCGTATGCAACCTCCAGGAGGAAGGGATGAGATGAAAGATCCGAAAGGTTGTTGCCCGGATGAAGTAGAGGCAGATGCGGATATTGCAAGATAACTAAAGTTCACAGATGGAAACATTACTGCAGGCACTCCCCCACCCCAGGGCTCCTCCTGACTAACCGGTCCTAACTGCCCTGGTTCCTTACCAGAGGAGGAAACATCACATAGGGAATATCCACCGCGCACTACCAAACTACCCAGTCAAGTCCCGCACTCCGAAAAGTGATATGAAATGAAATGATGGGGAATGAGAGAACGGAAAAAGTCGCGGTATTATTGAAACCACCACACCATTCGCCTGGCCACAAGGGCAAACCACGAGAAAACCCAAGTCAGAGTAAGCGGTCGCCGGGAATCGAACCCGGAATCCCCGAATGCGAGTCGCACGCGTTACCGCGGTGACACCTCGCTCGGTAATAGAAAAGTTAAAACAGAGCAACGAATAATATCCGTTCAGTTAAAACAACGAAAAAACGCATTACATGAACTGAATACACAAGGGTCGTTAGACTTTTCCTATGGAAAAACGGTCTCTCTCTTAAGATCTTCCTTTTATTTAGTAAAATCAAGAAATACTGCTATGACTTTCAGGGGATGTAAACTTTCTTTGTCTCGTCAATATTTCAACTATGGTACATTACTTTATCAAAATTGTTAGAACCGTTTTTTAAAAATTAAACATTAACGATAATCTTTTCATATATACATGGTTTTTGATGTGGTGAATTCCAAGAAAACTTTCATCTTATTTGGATACTCAACTTAAATAGGATGTTTAGCATATTTCCAAAGTTTTGTTTTAGAGCCTGGCTATTCTCTCTCTCTCTCTCTCTCTCTCTCTCACGCGCACACACACACACACACACAAACCCTTGTGTATATTTTAGTTAAGCGTTGGGGATAATAAACATACCATCAGGAACGTTACATTAATCACGTTGTATGTATCCCTGGGAATAGTCTCGCGTTAAGCAATATTGACTTTGGTTATTTGGAAGGGAATGAAGAGGAGGCGAACATTTTCAGGAAGGACATTATAAACACAAGCCTTTTTCCCTATACAGCTAATGCTACTTTAAAATTTAGCATACAGAATTTTAAATCTTATAAGCCCTAGAATTTTACTACAGGAAGCTAATAATTCCGTCTTAAATTTTCGCAGTTATATAAAATTCAAAATGACGGAAAGTGAATCACACGATATTTACGCAATGCACATTGTGCTTGTCATGTTAGCAACTGAAAATACCATATTTTGATAAAAGCTGTTAGAATAATTCTCAGTGATGAAAATCTTTCTGTTAAAAATGCTGATTTTCGGAGCAATTGTATAAAATTTATCACTTTCATCCTTTAAATACACTGGACTTAAATACAGTTGCAAAGATCTAAACACAATAAATATGCGTGCACTCTATCGACAAAAAATTGTTACGAGTATTTGGACGATGCTCTCTTGTATTTCTGCGTTCACTGCTAACTCTAATTCTAACTCTGCTTTTACAGCAGACACTTGGAAGATTCTTTAAGTTTCTATGATGCATTGTGTGGGCTATTTCTAAATACCTCTCACTTTTTGAAACAATATTTTGATGGAGTTGCATAATTAAAGCCACCTCTAACGCACTCGATGTCGCCTTTAGTGATTCTGAAAAAAGGAGTAAAGTAATTTGACTGACACACACACACGCGCACATGCCCACACGCGCACACGTACACACACACACACACACACACACACACACACACGGCACCGGTGCGAATAGGTCCATATATAGAATGATATTTTTTTTAAAAAAATGGTAATTTTGGATTCTGGGCACTTCAAAACATGTATTTTTGACGAAAGAGTTAGTTTCTTAAACACTCTTCTCTGCCAAGGTAAGGAGTGTAAAGAAGAGAAAGCTTCCTTGGCAACCTTAAATTTATTAGTAGAAATGCTTATTGAGGATGGTTTCCAATTATGCAATATCTAACCATTGTTTGCAATACGCAGAAGAGTTTCTCAGCAGATGATCTGAATTTTACTCAGCAATGACATCATACCAATAAGAAATAACCATAAATGTGGCTTTTTAGACATCTATAATTGGATTTTCACTTTCTCACTATTCATGGAAATTAAAATTGACAGATCCGTTTTGAAACAATAAGAATTAAAGCAACATTGTGAATGTAACATGTTATGTGAGAGGCCTGGTGGATTTCATATCGTATTTCATCCTTTAAAGATATTGGGACCGTTTAGTATAATTTTGACTATTGGTTAAAGAACACACATCGGAACATTTATGAACTTTTCTATAAAGGTGCTCCTTCTTAACTTATGACACTTCAAGGTGAATTTCTGGTGAAATGTTGAAATTTTGTGCAAGTGAGGCAGTATTTTCACGTAGGTAAGCGGTAGAGAAAGTAAGTAAACTTTTTGCAGCTTTACGTTTATGATCATAAATATTTATTCAGGCTTTTCTTTTCAAATTGATTATATGCATTTAGTTGCATGTGAAATATGTACTTTACTGTTTATGAAAAAAGTCGATATTTTGTAATGCTCTAGAGAGAGAAAAGAAAAACCTAATTTCAAACACGTCACATAGATGCCACCCATTAACCTTCAGTCTAAGAAAAATAACAAACAACTAAGAATGGTTCAGAAATGCTGAATGCTACGAAATAGGTTATATAGAATGTAAGTATAGTTTAATTAGAATTACATTTCCCTATACAAATATTTTGCCTCTTATGTTTTACCACTTATATATCCAATACAAAAATAATGGGGAATTTTTCATATTCTATATGCTAGAGCTGAGAAAATAGCGTTCATTCCTAATGCTCTAACAGGCATAAGCTCTGTCTCTAACTTTATGTTCGGCGGAATGGCTAGTTGCACGGCGTAGTTCTTGAGACATGTTACACCAGTGTCAGCAGGTGATGGCTCTGTGATGTCAGAGAATAGGTCTCTTTTACCCCCGGTAGAAAGAAAGTAAAAAAAATAAGGAAATGTGAGGAAATAGGAAAGGGGAATATACTGGTAAGGGAATGGTTAGCTGGTCCAGAGGAATGTATGTTGTTTACCTGTATTAAAATTTACAGAAAACAAGGTAGTGTTATTGAATCCACATTGATGTCTTCTTATGATTTTTTCTTCTGTTTTATAAGTATTTACGATTACACCTTGCAAGTTTATTCTTATTTGAGTATAAACATTACTTTAAATACAGATCTATTGCAATTTTGCATTCTGATTTTATTATTAAACCAAATGTTATAAATTATTACAGTATACCATGCACGTATCACAAAAGAAGTGTTTAATACCTTCGCAATCTTTACCTCTACCTTAGTGCCAAGCACATCTACTATGCAAAGTGAGGCACTGAGTCGAGCTTTCTCTTTTCAAGCAGAGATGCGAGTAATGAAGTTGATTTCACCGTCTTCCAGCAGTGGTAGCGCACTCGAGCGGACTGGTTCTAGGTCCGATCGAAACGAGAGTTACTTTGCTGCATTGATATACCTTTTTCACTATAAGCTGAAAGGAGAAGTAAACAAACCTTAAATGTATCACTCCGCCGAGCACATGGCAGCACCACGTGGAGGATGACGGCACTAAGACCCGTGAGAGGAAATTGCTTCAGAGTGCGAATACAGTATAACGCAGCTTGGGGATCATTAGCTTTTAAACATTGTATGTCTTATTCCTATATTTTGCCTTACATCCTAAACTTCCAACACACAATACTAAGAGTAGACAAATAAGAGTTGTACCTTAACAGTTCGGCATCTGTATTAAAGGTACTGGATTAAAACTGTTCTTTACTTCAGGCTTTAGTAATCATTCATTTAATGACTAATATCAGTGTACCACCTTTGCATTAACTTTTTATGAGTCAACAAGTTAAATAACGATTAGCGCTATAGGTTAAAACACAACAGAAAATAAACACGGCCCAAGCTATCTGAGCAAGAATTCTGCATCACTAACAAAGTAGTTCAATTATTGCTAAACAATGGCCAACCATATTCATTGTCGATTAAAGGTGGATACTTTTCACAGAATTTGTTACAAGCATTTAACACAATTGTCTTCTTTTCATTTCCCTCGTTTATGTTTTCTACAGTGGCAGAAGATTCTCAGCCGGAAACAGGAAACGAACTGCAGCACCTGCGCATAGCCTCTTAAACCCTCTGATATAACGGTTTATGTAGTTATATGTGAATCTCAACAAACACATTTAGTTTCATAAATTTAACTGTTACAATAATGAGTTTTTTTAAATTTCTCTGCACGAGAATAACCACAAAATGTTACGATATGAACCGAACTGTTTCTTGTAGAGGAAGAGACGACATGCTAAGCAAGAAAGGTTGCAATTTGTCCACCAGCCAATGAGGTACTGTCTTGTCATGTGGTTTTGTTTACTTCTCCTTTCACCTTATAGTGAAAAAGGTTTAGGTCGATGGTCGCTGTGGGCTCGAGCGGGAAAGAACTATATCTTTCTGGCGCGAGAATGGGTCCCCACATAAACAATCCACATAGTATCATTCCGCGCTCGACATCTCACGAACACATGGAGGAGTTTCCTCTGTTCCCCCAGCTGACTTCAAACTGCCATTGTTACCTCTCAATTTTATATTGATCATATGCTATCTATCACTGCATCAACACTAAGCGTTAAAGAAATGCGTGCCCCTATACTTCGTTATCAAACCTTATGTACCAATTCAAGAATTAATGAAGAAATGTAATGAAACGATATTGTGACAGCCGTGGGCCTCAGTTATGCCGCAAAGTCGTCGACCGATCGGGTAAAGAGAAGTCAACAGCATAAACACCAGAAGCACTATTGAAAGATAACGGAATCGTTCTGGAAGGTTCCTTCTCCCCGCCTTCCTTCTGGAACACTCGAAATATCTAGCGGCTATATATTATGCGAGCGCGCTCGCGGGTGAACCACTTAGTCAGTGATATAGTGAGTTGTTCTGATGCGACATCAAGTGCTGTGGTGGCGACAACTGTTGTGACGCACAATGAGTGCTGCTATTGCGAGATACTACAGAAATCTTATGTTCGACAATCCAGCAATAGAAAGTCGTCCTCCGTGGACTAGTGGTAACGTGCTGGCCTCTAGTTCCCGAGGTCGCGGGTTCAAACCCGGCGGAGGGCGATGGATTTTTTTCGGGCGTAAAAATCCTTAGCACGGCTTCATTCGGAAGGGAAGTAAAGCCGGTGGTCCCGTGTCTTAGATTTATGGCACGTAAAAGAACCTCAAGCCTGATAAAGAGGCCTCTAAGCAAAATTTCCGGTCTTTCACGCCCAATATAGAATGGGACGCTAAGAACCATAGTAGTTGAAGAGCGTCCATAAATGAAACTCAATTTAATTTTTTTCAGCGAGAGAAGTCGACGGAAGAAGAGGAGATTTCGCGCGTGTTTCTCTGTTACTGCTACGCGTATTCACAAAAGTGAAGTGTCAGTGAAACTGAACTGAATCACATCAGTGAAGTGACAGTGAAAACTGAACTAAATAACATTAGGAAGTGTAAGTGAGGACTGAAGTGAATTACATTAGTGACGTGAGAGTGAAAACTGGACAAAGTCACAATATGTTATTACTGTTTTACTGCAGAGAGCACCTTATCAATGGTACGGGGCTCATTGTTTAAGAAAACACAATGCACCTTGAAGATATGGCACTTTTCAAAAGGTCGCCCACTTGACCTAAATCGCTGCGATTCGATTCCATTTCTTTTTCGGGGTTTTCACAGTTCCCGTGTCCTTTACTTCTTCCTCGCTTAGGAAACAGCATTCACGTCAGTTGCTTCCGGTGTCAATTCAATGACATTAACAGCAAGGGCAGCATAACATTCAAGAAAATAGTTGAATAATTCAAAAGTATCATGTTTTTACCATTTTAAGGGCTTTGGCACTGCTGTGATATGCTAAGCACTCAGACATGATCGCGACAAAAATTACTGATTAGCACGACTGTTGCTTCGCTCCAGTAAGCAACGTGAGAACACTGATGGCTGCATGTCCATGATAATAAATAGAAGCTAATAATTTAAATTATATTTATATGAAATGGTGATTAAAATATCTTGCTTATTTATCCTCTGTATTATTTGAAGCACAAAAATGAGGAGACTATTTCAGTAACGAACTGTTTTTATTCCCTTGAAAGGTGTACTGCGGCGAAGTCATGTGGTTTGTTTAAACCAGGACCCTTCTTTGGGCTGGATTGAATATAGAATTGCACAATTATTGTACGAGCGTTTGCTATGGGTTCATCCAAGACCAAACCATGTCTATGAACACAAAGAACTATCAAAGGAGAGAAGAACTTTCAGTTGATGGAGGCGAGCTGGAACATTCGTAAGCTTCGGAGTATGTTTTGCTTTTAACAAAGGAAAATTATTTAAATATAATGTATCCAAAACATCTTCCACTGATCCGCAATAGATATATTAGGAACGTGTCGTGAAATTTGTGAATGTCATGAAAATCACAGGTGCATTAGCAATACGTTGGAACAATAGGTATAACTAGATCATCAAGCTGCTTCTGTGTAAATCCCCGGCTTGAAATAACAGCTGTAACATAAAAAAAATTGAAAGGAACGTGATACCAACGTCAACAATATCGTCTTACCAGTTATAATAGTCGAACCTCAAGGGATTAGAGGTCGCCATTCCAGTAAATGATACCGCAAACAGGCGTAAAAGCCCGTGGGATCGGGGAGGGTTCATAGCCCTTTAGTTCTGTAGCATCGAGTTACCGGACAGTTTACTGCTTATCCTCTTTACCTCAGAGAATTCTCTGTATATTCACTCGATCAGAAAGAGAATAACGCCAGGAAGGTGCCAACAACCGCCTTTCTCTCTGAAAATGATTAATAATCTCATATAAGGTCATAAAAATGATCAACTTATTGAATCAGAAAAATTCAGAGTGGGTATATTGATAGGAACTTAACTCGCCGCTAAAGAACAACGGAAAGAATGTATGAGCCACCTAAGCCATTGAGAAATAGCATGATTAAGTACCATCATTTCCATGGAGCTATAATGGCTACATTTCCAAGGCAATTTACCTCTCACAGGCTTCTTGGAAAGAAATTCGCCATGCGAATGCATGAACCTTACTGAACCTTCGGTATGACAAAATGAAAAAAACTCTTTTGCGTTTTGAGGTTCAGGATCAAACCATTCATTTCTAGGAGCTACACTTTTATGATTGAGCTACTAAAGTTCCCTAAATTGACAGCATATTCCGAATTCTGTGGTTTTATTGAGCAATTATAAAATACAACCTTATCATACGAGATTAGCAAGTTGTGTAAATTTAAATACCACAACATCTTAAAGTATGTCATATACAACATCAAAGCGATAAAGGATTTGCTGTATACAATATCTACAGATATATTATGTACATATTCTATTGGAATATATAAACACCAACTACAAAATAAAAGCAATTGGAAAGTAGGCCTTAATTTTCTGCAGTGTAAGCAATAAGCAACTGCTCTATTTTGTTGCAAGTAGTGTTGATATAATATCACTATTATGCAGGTAATACTTAGGCACACCATATTTCTAGGTCTCACGGTAACAGCCTCGAAAATAATTTTAGACGAATATAAATTATAATCTAGCATGAGTAATGCTCTTAGCAAAGTAAGGTCCCCAGACCAATCGAGTAACACAAACGTCTGAACAAGGACAGATGCTTTCAGCGAGTGATATCATTTCCTTTGAAGAAATACTGCACGTATGTTCAGCCATATTTAAAGCAAAACGGAAAGTGTAACATGAAGCTCTTTATATTCCTCAATAGAACTGTGTAAGATACTCGCTGCAGATGCATCTTAGATATAAAGATTACTGCATTTACAGATTTAAGAAAAATATTTTCACGGTAAATTTCAGAAAAGTAATCCATGAATTTACAACAATAGGAATCTTTAAAGTGAAAATATAATTGAAGTAATGATTATTATTGTTATTATTAAATATCCTAATGATACCAGTTCCACTTTTTCAGTGCTCAGTTGCTTTGAAATAAATTATACGTTTAAAGGTATATAAACCGGCAGAATCCTTTCATCCTGTTGAGGCACACCTATAGTTTATAAACAATGAGCATGTAAATATGTACAAATATGCATATTATATTAATATGCACACAAAATATATTAATTTATACTAGCATATCAAAGCATAAAATTACGTATAGCTTTACATCAATAACTACGAAGAGACACAAAGCGAAACAATAAATACAGGGTTATTCAAAAAGAAGGAACAGATTTTAAATATTCATTTTTAATGAACGACAATAGATAGCGACGCATATTGCACATCATTGATTAGAGGAAAGTTCAAAGTTTTAAGCCCCGCCTATTAGTTCCATTCAGTGCCTACAGCGGTGCTATGTTTGTTTACGAGAAAATGGCGACGCCACAGGAAAAGTCGTTTTGCGTGCTGCATTATGCAAAGAGTGAATCCATTGTTTTATTGCAGCATGCATTTCGTTGTAAGATCAACAACGAGCCGCCTCGTCATAAAATATTTACAATTGATACAATAAATTCGTAGAAGATGGTTGCGTATGCAAACTGAAAAGCACTGGTCATCCTCGCATAACAAATGATGCTCATTTTGAACACATAAAATAAAATGTTGAACTTTCCTCTATTCAGTGATGTATCGCATGTGTCGCCATCTATTGTCGTTCATTAGAAATAAATATTTAAAGTCTGTTCCTTCTTTTTGAATAATCCTGTATAAGCTCTCGACTCCATTTTGGGTATGTGTCGACAATATCACGGTTTTCTAAGCTAGAAATATTTCATCAGTTGTAATGAGGGTATATAATGCATTATATTTATAGGTATAAAATAAATGTATGAAGTTCAAATTAGGACAATGCCGGAAACATAGCGGGCGTGATTACTAGACCATTTAAATTCCTGCGTATGAATCTTTAGATGTGGCTGCCAGATATTTACAGATTCTAAAACGGCTATAATTGCGTTACTTTCCGACATTCTTTATATTTATGTGGCGAGACACTTGCTCATCAAAACTGCACTTAAACTGCCATGATAAACGAAAACTATATTTCTTCGGCAAGAGAGAAAGAGAGAGAAATGAGCTATCAGAACAAGATGTAAGCTGAGCGCTTCTAAGATCTTAATCATACTTTCATGCATTAAACTAAATAAATACTACATGACCAAGGTGAGTGGAGTTCTGCATGTCACAGTGTCGCTGTTGACGAACCTGACGTCATCGAAACAGAACCAACTGAAGTAGACTCTGCGGCCTACATTACGTTTCACACAAGTAACCAAGCACATGTCTCTTGTTGTTTATGTTAAGTTCCACCAGAACTTCAATGTACATTTGGTACATTAAAGTTTTCAATAAATAAAAAACAGGCAATCACTGCGGTAGTGCACGTTATTTGCGCGGATGCAGTCACCTTTGCCAAGTTATAGGAACTTCTGCATAATTTTAATTCTGATGGTACTGAAATCTGCTTTAAAATGTACTTAACTGCTTGTATTAGTGTTATTGAAATCCTTAAAATATAATTAGAAATACATTCAAACTTCCTTAAGACAAAAAGACGTGGCACCAAAACACTCCCCGTTTGGAAATAATAATAATAATAATAATAATAATAATAATAATAATAATAATAATAATAATAATAATAATAATAATAAACAAATGCTAACTTCCAAGTATTTTGTTGTATATAGTTTAAAATCAGTACATCTCATGTCAAAAATACTCTCAATAATCTGATTTTGATTATAAGCTAATCGCACTAAGTCATTTGCTATTCACTGCATATTCCACAGAGGTATTATTTTGATTAACTCTTTATTATTAAGGTGTTGTGTAAAGTACTCAGCACAGCATTCAACTGAATATGCAATAACTTTGCTTATCATATTTCAATTCTTAATTTTGCCTGGGCTTAAGTGGAGACTAAACGGAGAAAATTGCCGAAAATAATATACTTAATCTTTTTGTGCAGTCCTGCTTATTGGAACTTCCTCCTTAATTTTTATATATATAATGCTTATATTCTAAATATATATTTTTATATCTAATGGTACTGTATCTATCATTTTGTGCTGCGGAATCTGCACAGAAAAAGATCATAACTCCTACACACCTTGGATAGAGTGGTCAACTTTTAGCCCATTTGGGAAGGTTTGTTCTACAAATAGGTACTACTGTTAAGTGTGGCAGCTTCTGTGTGCTCAATCCATATCGTTTCTTTCTTTAGAAATATATGCGAGATTTTGCTTTGATAACTTTTTCTGTGAATGACTTTTCTGCTAGAAATAACCCGTTTTCTCAGAATACACTAAATTAAACTTAAGGATGATAAAAATAATCTCTGAGTGTTGTTGGGGATTTTCTTTGGTGTTAATAACATGTTCGACTATTTTTTAGGAAATAATTCTGATAAATCTTAATCAAAATGGTGTATAATTAATAAAATAAGACCATCTTACTGAATACGCAAACTTATAACTTATAGGATAAACATAGATTTGTAAACTTAGAATGTATGCATCTACATGCTGTAACATTTTCAGACTGATATCTTGAATAGTTTCTAAGATAATGGGTTACGAGTTCACCAGATGTAACACAGGCGGGATAGGGCATATAATCTCACCCTAAGTATAGTAGTTGGTTCTGATACTGCATTTGTTTTTTTTCTCTTGTTTTACTTTTAATTCTACCACTTCTACCTTCTCGCTTGAGGATTGTGACACATTTTTATGAAATGTGTTAATCGTAAAATGTACTCATTTGGTCACAGGAAACAAGATACAGTTCTAAGCGATTTACTGAAGAAAATGTCTAGCCAATAGGAGAAAACAGTGTATGATCAGTTTGAACTTTACGCAGTTACACCTAACGTTAGGTTCACAAACTGATTTTGTTTATACCCAAATTCCCAAGTTCTCTTAGAGATAGAGAGCGGATGAAATTCATAATGCACCAGAGATCGTTTTGGTACTGCTACTTCGTTTTCTTAAGGAAAGATTAAAGGCTGTATCCCACCAATGTTAAATCTGCTACATTCATCACTCATTATCTCAGAAAATATTTAAGATATGAGACTGGACGCTTTACAGGATGCAGATGCATACCTTCCAAGTTTACTGATCTACTGTTCTCCAATAAGTTTGTTGATTATGGAAGATGGTGGATTTTGCCAATTATACAATTCTTTGATTAAAATTTATCATCAATTATTTTTAAATAATAAAAAACATGATATTAGCACCAAATTAGATCCACAACACCACAAATGAGCTATTTTTACCACCCAACAATTTTATTTAGCTATCTTAAATAGTTTCTGAAAAAATCGGTCATTTATTCCAGAAAACGTCATTCATAGAAATAACTGTACAAAGCAAAATTTGAGAAAACAAACTCTTGTAATTGCAAATAAAGATACCAGATGGCTTGAGCACACAGAAGCTTCCGTGTATTTTAATATTAGTGGCAATTTATGGAGCAAAACTTCCCCTAAAAGATGAGCTAAAGTTTCTTTCTCTACTCCAAAGTGTTTTTATTTGATGTGGTGCACAGTTCACAGCACAAAATAGTAAATGCAACACCATTTTAAAAAAAACATTTAAAATAAATATTTTGCCTAAAATTATAAACTATATATCTAAATAAAGAAGATGTATTTTATAAGAGTGCATAAAAATAGCAATATCTTTTTTTGGCAACCTTTACCATTTAGTCTCCTCTTAAGTCGTTGAACAATTCCGGTTTATTCTGGAAAACAGTATCTAAAGAGTGTGATTTTTACTGGAAAATGTGCTATCTTTCGAAACAGAATTCCTGTTTATTCAACGACAGATTTATTTCATTGTAACATTTCACTAATTTTGGATTCTGTATTAATTCCACTTTACTTGTAATATGAAAAATGGTTACAGAAGGCAATATACAAGTAACCAAAGTGGAACATTCTTTATACAAAAAAAGAGGAAAATAATCGTTGGCACTGTATGAAGTTTTATAGAATTTTGTTGTCAAGAATGGCACAGTTTAATTATTTGTAGAGAAGCAGGTAGGTATTCTCCTCTGCCAACGGTGGCTTACAAACAGTCATGTCACTAGCATTAAGCTATCATAAAAACCAAGCTACAGCAACCTAATGGTGCTATCCACTCCGCCCCTTGAGTAGCATGTTTGTTAAATGACTTCCTGAAGCTTGGAAAGATCAGGTTAATAAAGATTGAGGCGATGCTTCCTGTTATCTTCAGATATTACCTTTAAGGCCATTTTCGCTTGCTCGTTGCAAGCGGACAATAATGCAGCCAAAAATTCGGGTTAAAATATAATATTAAAGACCCTCTCGTCCTATTGAACTTCTCTGCACACCGAGAAGATTTCAAGTAAGAAAACAATTACGAAGATTGGCTTCATCAGAAGTAAGAGTGCAAAATATCTCCTAATCCACCTCTGGGTATCGGCATGGAGAAACGGGAAAATGCTTCCAAGTCTAGCGCATTTATTAGCCAACTAAATTAGAAGGAAGCTGAAAGCAGAGATTTGGTGGAGGTACTCCGCGAAGACACTCCCATTAGAATAAAATGAAGAAGCAGAAGAGCTTCACGACTTACAAACTAATGACGAAAACAACTTCTTTGCTTCTGCAGCAATCATGTTCACAAATGGGAGATCGCAGATAAGTTTCTCTTGTGCATATTCTCTAACGACTGCAGCGAGAACTGAAGTGTGCTCAAGAGCTTATGTCAAAAATGTGAATATGTTTCCGCAATTAATTCACGATATTTTTAGGCCGTGATAACGATTTTAATTAGCTAGGCGTTGTGAGGGATATAATCATGGGAACAGCAAGTTACAACTTATGCTGAAGCTACTTTGTTACCGAATTTTATAAAAGTGCATAACTGTGTTAACTGACGTACAGAAGAAATGGCGATATAAGCCAACTACTATTGACGAACCATTTCATACGAGCAGCAACAGCAGCTGAAGTGGTAAGTAAATGAGCAGGCTTGTAATTCTGGGTAACGGTATGGTAGTTTGCCGTCAGTATCGTGCTCTAGTCAAGTTTAGTCATCTGTCTTCAAGCATGCAAGTCGCTGGCTGAATATGCTGGTATGCCGGGGAGCTCAGGAGGCATTCGAATGAAGTAGTCTTCAGTTCCAGCTAGTGATCAATTTTCTACCTAGTCACCTAACTAACCACTAAGCTTCAATTTCAAAGTTTCAAAATTAGCTGTGAAAACAGAAAAAAAAAAACGGACTAGGCTAACTCTCCTTATGCAACACAACCAAGGAGCAGAGAATTCGTTTATGGCTACCAAATGGATCTCCTTGCTGCTATACTTGTGAGTTTTACTAAATGACCCACGGAAATGACAACTAAGAAGAAACCTTGTTAAAAGGTATAGTTTGCGTTTGGCCTATTAGTCTATAGGCGCTAATTGTGCTATTGCGCCTATATGATCTCCGAGGGGGAGGCACGAGTGAGGAAGTGCATAGGTCAGCCGGATCTAGTACTAGTAGGCACAACGAAGGCGAGATCCCTAACGTTTCCAAATATAACAAAGTACACCGAGCTCTCCTCAGTACGACCTCTATACTACGTACAGATTCTGGCAGAGGGTACCCTCACAGTTTTGGATAAAGCTTTCCTCACAAAGCCCCCTTATGCACACCGACAGGTTTAGACGGGTGTTTCACGCCACACATAAAGACTTTCCCATGGAGCATGATCCCCGCCATACGCTGTATACCACCGTCTAATGCACCTGGCCCTACAACCTTTGAAATGAGAGGAAATGTGGGACAGCAGAATTCGTGATGTATGATAATCCCAGCCTTTGGTTAGTAACCACAGAAAATTACGAAAGCCACATAGTCAGGACGATAGCTTCGGGGTTTGAACCACGCACCTCCCAAATGTAAGCCACAAATGCTACTTCCTGAGTCATTTCACTTGGCTGAGTGTGGGATCCTCCACATTACTTTCGTTAATCTAAAACTCAATAATTCGAGCATAGTATTTTTCAATGTTTATCTTTAACAAATACAACTAGTTTCCTAAGAACTTTAAGTAACTTCTAAATGCAAAAAATTACTTCTTTAGAAGCATCTCATACATGTTCTACTTCCATCAATGCTTGCGCATTCTGTTTAACTCCCCTGGGTGTATAACACTTCCTAAAGAAGGCAAGGAGTTAAACAATAGATTTCAACTATACACCTTTTCACAGGAAAATAATAATCTTTCAAATTACCCTTGTTCAATCAACTAAGCGTTTCTGTTCAACACTTAAAATTTTATTTACGTCGTTATATCAATGCTGTGGTCCAGCCCATGGAGAACATGGAATTACAAACAGAAAAAAGGGACAGGTGGTTCTGCAGCCATAATTTAATAGCACCTCTGGCATTCACTAGCCGGAAAAAGGGTGATAAGTCCTATATCCGAGAAATGAAACGGGAGTTTCAGTTCATTATCTCATTTTTATCGAATTCTGGGTCCATTCACATTTGATAATTTATTTTTTTAGAATTACTCAGGATTTAAAATCAAAATTAAATTCCATACAAATAGGACGTACTTCTGAGAGAAAAATTGCATTGAACGATTCAGGGTTGATTACAGTTCCCGAATTCCTTTGTATCGCGTATTCCTTTGTATCGTGGTTTATCAAAAATATGCATTGGGTTAGAGGGGCTTTTATGTTATCAATAACGTTGTAAAGTGAATATAATGTTAGAGCGTTTCCGAAAACATTATTTTAGGATTCCCAAACTCAATTATTTGTGACATAGCAGAGCCTGTTTGATGTAGGAAACGCTTGAGAATCATAGATAAGGAGTGCGGAAGGAAGGAAAGGGCAGACTGATTTCACAATCAGGTATGTTCAAAGTCAACATGCTTTCCTCTTGCTCCTCCTGTCCTTTAACTTAATGTTTCTCCCTCTCGCCGATCCTACTCTACTCGGTGAATTATTCGCTCTGTGCTAGGAGCCACAGAGACATATCCAGTGACGTCATTTACCATTCATTTAGTTGGGATGGGTTACTTTAATCCTTTAAGTAAATGTAACGACCTTGTCTACTGGAGAAACCATATTCCATGATTATATTGTAAACATAATAATTCGGGGTTGAAACGCTTCCAATATCTGAAGAAGCCAGAACTCTTGAAAGGCTTCTAGTAGATTTTTCTCTAAACCGTAGCATTACAGTTGTTAAGCTGCTGCTAAGAGAGGGATACCGAAAGGGGTTTAAGAGTAACACTTGAGAAGTTCCAGATCCTCAATTAATTTCATCGCTTGAATTGCTACTCAGCAACATCCTCGCGGCTGTTGCTATTAAGATTATGACTAATTAACGCACGCTCGATCCTCTAAAGAAAATTATTTTCTCATCGTTTTCTATCATCCAGTATTTATATTAATAGCATTGCCATTGGCACTGCTTCCTTTAGTAAGAAGTTTGAATCCAGATATCCTCTTAACGCTAACACTACGATAATATGCAGCAGCGATATTACTGCGCGATGTCATTTGTTTTATTCCTGCAATAAGTTTCCTCCATAAAAGAGGGAAATGTAAATATTTACTAGTTATGCAGTCCGAGATAAAATTCAACAATTATATGAAAGGAGTTTTATTTCAACTGTTCTTAAATTAACGGGGTCCGTCGAGTTCTCTCCATGCCTTTAACTTTCCTAAATACTGCCAGTTCAGTGATGTTTTAGCTAGTGGGGTGACAAATCTCACAGGTGAAACTTAGCTGGTGGGAGGGGTACACAATATGTTGAACTCCTGCCGCGCGTGACACGTGCTGTAGAAAACAGCCAACAGTCTTTCACTAACGCGCGTCTTTACCCCTCACTTGTCTCACACTACTTCCTTCCATTAGCTAAACCCCTACTAGCTTGGAAGCGCCCCCCACCCACTAGATAAAATGTCGCTGAACAGACAATTTATTTCCTACTGCCAACAGTGACGTCATGGTAACTAATTTTTCGGTAAGTCAGCATTACAGTTTCGCATTGCTGCGCCAGCGGTGTTCAGTATAAATGAGAAATTTTATTATTATGGAGAATCGGTTATAACCAGGCTAAAGATCCGGGACAACTTAGCAACCAATGTATGTGCAACTTTACTGTGGAGTTCCGTAAACACAGTACTGTTGGTATAAACAAATACTCGAATGCGCTCCCTTATTTACTACTGTAAATAGTGCATTCTAGTGATGGTGGAAAATGAAGTGGGACACATACATCGGAACGAGAGACAAAGTGTATTGCACCTCTAGTCACGAAGCGGATTGAACACGGCCTCACAGGTAAACAACACTCTAACGCAACACCTCACTTCATCCTACTCGATGCACAGTATGCTTCATTTTTAAGTTGTCCCGGATCCTTAGCCTGAAATTCATATGATATGACAGCTATATAGTGACTGTTTTAATAAAAGACAATGGTAATCCTATGAACATTAAAAAAGTGATACCACTGCCTTATATTTAAAAGGAGAATCCTCTGAAGAGAATTCTGATAAAACACGTTCAACTGCCTAAAGCAAAAGAAGGTCGTTCAAGAAAAATAGAAGGTTGCAGTGATACACCTGTAACTAAAAATATTGACGTGTGTACAGTTCGCGTAGAACCTGAAGACGTAAAGGAACTTAAGCGAATCAAAGTTCTGTAGAGTGAGATGAGTGACAAGGCATAAAAAATATGTGATGAATCTGAAGAGAGATCTAGTCAAAAATCTGTTTTATCAAAGTTATGAACCAATGAAAGAAAAGCCCACTTAAGATGGATATCTCTACAAACCGAAAGATAGTGGCGCTCCATTGTTTGCAAGGGGTTTGTGGCTTCAATAAATCCGTAAACAATAACTGGAAGAGGGAATAGGGGTTCTAGTTATCTTAAAGTATGGTCATTGCCATTATAGGAATCTTTACCGAGCAGAATAGTTTGTACTCAGACTGCAAAACGCGATAATGTCCTTCTTCCAAATCAGTTTCATACAAATATTTTGAGCACACGTCAGTTATTATTGATTGCTATAAACTTCTCTCTTGATTTTATTCCACCGTGATTTAAGGTTCTGCAGTGATTTCCCTCTATTTGGAAGTATGAAGTGATATTCCTTCTCCAAGTTTTCCTTTCCCTGTTTCTTCTAAACCAAAAATGAAATATGTAACACAACCTTAAAATTGCGCCGCTGTCTGAAAGCAAATTAGGTTTAACCCAGTCATAACCGAATACAAAATTAATTCACTAAGAGAGCCCTTAAGAGAACCTCACCATTTTGAGTGGCCGCTACGTCACACGTATCTGTTTGGAACCAGTAGAACAAGATCCAAGCGTCGCACTGACAGGTGGAATGTTATACTTTGTTAAGTTTGAAAATATGTTTAAATGTCAACCCTTCGTTAGCGGCGCAAGCGACTTCCTTGCATAATTCCGTTTTGTTTTCTGTAGGTGGAATTACGTTCTTAAAGGGATATGACTTTTGGCATAATACATTTTCTTTTGTTTCATAAACGTTTCAATCTGATCACTTTACTAATGTATGAACAAATTTCTATCAGACAATGAGGCGTTAGCGTCAAAATACGTGGAATGGAACTTTACCAGTGGCAACACTGCAGTGGAAGCGAAACGAAAAGGAAGTAATTATTTTCGCGTCTACCATGTAGTTGCCTATGTTTTACCCACCTCCCAGGAAATGGACTCTTTCTTCCGACTCAAAAGTTCATGTGCTATGACGAGCGGAAGATACACCTATGTGAGCTACCGATCTAAACCGGTGTTTTTGTGTTTTCGCCATGTTCACAAAATAGGGACAGCGGAGTTGGCTGAAGATTGAATGTGCTCGTGGTCGTACAGTAAGACAACGTCATGAAGGTCTTCTTGAGGCATATGGGGAAACTGTATTACCATACAGAACAGTGGCGAGGTGGGTTAGAGCTTTCAATGGGAGCTTTCCATGGCTCGGTCGGGTCACCCAAGCGTAAGTGAAGATCAATTGTAGACTGTTGCCGTGCTGTTAAGAGACCGATCGACGTCAGACCTTAAGTGAGTTAGCCCAAGAGATAGGATTACCGCATACGACTATGCTGCATATTCTAAAGAATCGCCTGCGAATGAGGAAACTTGCATCTCGTTGGGTTCCCTAGGATTTGACAGAAGCGCAGCGATATATACTATACGACGCCGCCCAAATTCATTTGGAGCGTTGTGGTCGCGATGGAGAAGCTTTATTACGCCGTGTAATTGCGCTTGATAAGACATGGGCCAGATCGTACGAACCACAGCTTAAGCGCCAATCCAAAGAGTGGAGTCATTAAGGTCACTGCGCAAAACAAGTCCACCAAACCCCTACAAATGTGAATGTTATGATGCTTTTTGTGCACGACTGTGATGGCATATCCTAAAACATGCCGTACCGCAAGGACAGACTGTATTGATAGACTGACAGAATGACAGAATAAATAGCACAGTATTTCTTTCGTTTTTTGGAGCACCATCTCAGACCAGCATTCTAAGAAAGCCGCGACATTATTTGCAGAATCCTCCCATCATTTTGCAGGGCAATGCTCGGGCGCGGTTGGGAAATGATTTTTCATTCACCATGTTTAACGCATCTAAGCCCCTGATATCGACATAAACCCGAAGATGAAGATACCACTTTGTGGAATTCCGTTTAGGACTGTTCCCGAAATTCTGCAGGCATTAGATGGCTACAGCTGGAACATCAACCAGAACAGGTGCTGCAACAGGGATCCTATGACTTTGACATCACTGGCAATGGATTATTGACAATGCTAATGATTACATTGCAGAAATGTAAGTTTCAAACACGTACCATTCTTGTAATAGCATTAAATAAATAGTTGCAGCTTTTTAAAGTTCCAACCAGTGCATTTGGAACGCTAATACAGAAAACAAAGGGTCCTTACCCCAGTATGGTTTATTTTTTGCGACATTATCTCCTGACAAAAGTAGTGAAAACAAATTAATTAGCTGCTCTACGCTAAATGTTGATAGTGCACAAAAATAGTTCCTTTTGTTAGAATAGGTATAACTGCTCAGTAACAAACCATGGCCAGTGTGGGAGTTTACCAATTGATTTCAGTAAACCAAGCGTATACTTCCAAATTTCGTTTGTACGAGTGTAACAAAATTCTGCTGCAGACTCGTAACATGACAGGAACACAAGGGTGGTTTTGGGTGATCGCCCGTTTCACATGTCAGCTCTTCTATTAGATTATAACTATTTTAATACTTTTAAGATATTATACCATGTGACTCAGGTTTACCTACCGATTTTGGAAGATAGGCCACGCTTCAAGCTGCAATTGCGCTTTAAGTCCATTTTCTTCGCATATGAACTTACTAACTGGCTTTTTGGATAGACAAAGGCTCAACACATTCAGCGTAAAAGTGGCTTAAAAGACATAAGGTACTCTGCACTAAAGTAGAGTTCAAAGATATACGACCTATTTACTGACAGTAGATTCCGGGATTCCAGCAGATTGAACAAACTTTTATGTTGCAGTGTACATAGCTACTCAACTGGTCAAACTCCCTGATAAACTGAACCAAACATGTGTGTTCAGTATCAAAACCTTTAAACAAAATGGCGGAATTTTGAAAATGAAAACAGGATAGGCTACTATAAATTACAGACACATTTATATTCAAAATGGACGCTGTGCAGTCAAGACATAAAGTTTATCAAATAAAGATTTATTTTAAAGTCAAGTAACGAGGGGTACCTGCGCAGCGTCTGGCAGGTAAGAGCTAGGGTTTACCAGCGAAGGTTCTCTCAACCGAGCATCCAAGTGGGCGAATGGGATTATACTGGTGAGTGTTAGTCGCCAGTAGCGTATGCTCGCATTCTTCATGTTATTTTGTTTACTTATTAAGGCTTGGAAATCGATTACATAATAATGTACTTTTGAATCCTCGAGTTCTTAACGAAATTATAACGTAAATAGTTGTTGATTATATAAATTTTGTAATAGAGTGAGTATAATTACCTAAACACAAACTGTGATTTTATACTTGTTTGTCCCATTTGGCCGGTATTATACTGCAAAGTGGTGTTTTGAATGTCGACTGCGTGCACTCCTCATGCGCATGCAGTTGTGACAGCATACAAGTTACATTTGTGCCAGTCCTTCGCTATACATTTGATAGACGAGTACCTGATGTGCTCCTTATCTACGCAGAGGCGAGAGTGAAGGCACAACAAGCTAGTATTTATACCAGAAGAGATATCTAAATAGACGGCAAACTACACCAAAAACTTTCCAGAATGTTGAAAGACGTCTGCATACATCGTCAGTTGCAAGGATGCCTCCTGTGAGAGACGCACCAGTGACATGCGGTGTTAATGCAGAAGCTGTTTTGAATGCATACTAGTATACGGACAATTGCACAAGACCTAAGTAAGCATTAGCCAATCTTCTGTGGTGCGAGTACTGCGAGCTAATACGTTTCATCCACATCATTTGCACCTACAGCAACCACTCCACGGGAGAGATTTCGAAACTAAGGTGCACTTCTGCGAATGCATGCTGGACCGAGTGGCAAATGATATGGGGTTCGTCTCTCATCGTTTTAGGATGAATCAAGATTACATAACAATAGGACTGTAAATCGCCACAATATGAATTATTACGGTGTTGATAATCCTCACTGGGTAAGGGAGGCAGCTTTCGAAGAGCAGAAGAGCAGAGGGGAGTGAATGTCTGTTGCGGAATCTTGGGCGAACTTCTTATTGGTCCAGTTTTCTTCGAGAGACATAACGGGAGCACGCTACCTGGAACTTTTCCATAATGAGCTCGCCTTGCTACCTGAAAATGTACCACTGCAAGAGCGATTAACAATGTGGTTCAACACGATGGTGCTCCACCGCACAGGTTGATGATCGTCTATAATCATCTAAATGTGGTACATTCTGGTCATTGAATAGGAAGACAAGGACCAGTCTCCTGGCCAGCTAGATCACCTGATCTAACGCCTCTAGGCTTCTTCTTCTTCTTCTGGAATAATTTAAAGCAACAAATTTATGCAGAGGAGCCAGAAGACCCAGAGAGTCTTCGCTAACATATTACGGTGTCCTGTAGATCCATCACACCCACCATGTTACACTCGGTGAAGAGAATTTCCGCAACAGCGTGCTCAAGTGTCCATTAGCCAACAAGGACTTCAGTTTTGAGCACTTATTTCGTTAAAAGAGTCGTGATCGAGCATTGGTAATCACCAGTGAGTTCAGACAAATAGGACTTTGTTATAAACCTTTCCTTCAAGGCCACCATTACATACCAACAGGAGGTTATATTTATTACAAAATATATTTCTGTGCACTGCATCAAAGAACTCTGTTATTAAACCTCCCATATTAAACATTATGTGATACGTAATTCGCTTGTTGTCTGAGAACAAATGTGAAGAATCCTTATACCATCAACATCAAATGTACATACCTATGTCGCGTTTAAAGACTTAACTAACTGTAGTATATCAAAAGGAAACACTAAACACAATAAACAAATAAAAATAAAACATAATTGCAAATTAAAACGATATTAACAATGTGAAACATAATATTAGCTTAAACCAAGATTATTTATGAATATTACAACACAGTAATAAAGCAAGTTGAACAATGTGATTCGAACTACCGTTACGGCAAACAGGTGTAGTATGACTATACACTTCTTCCAACTGAGCTATCTAGGAGGGGAGTTTTTGCTAACGAAGATAACATAGTATGAAGTATGTGCTTGTCATTACACATTTTCCGTTGTGAAAATGTTTCCCTAACGTCAGATGTGTATTACAAGTGCATTAAAACCCATACTAGTATAACATCTTATATATTAGTCATTTCGCTAAGTGTGAAACCAAAGATATCCATGTTACAGAGTTTCCTTAGATCGCATGGGGCCCGATGTTTTCATGTTAGAGGATAAATTGCGGATTGCATAAAACTGGATCGCTAGGGGCGGCTGACTCACCTTGGGTGCCTAACTACCATGATGCTGTCGCTCCTCAACATCCATGGGTTTTTCGTCGTTTCCCCGGGATCAGTAGGCGAATGCTGGGACGGTTTCTTCTCTACTACGATTTCCTTCCCATCATTTCACTTTCATTACGTTTCGTTATCACCTTTCAGCTGTGATTCTAAGTTTCGTGGCGTATGGCGGTGCCGTACAGATGGCGCGTATGCTTGCTCAATGGAAAGAGTATTCCCGTGAGTAGTATTAGTCCCGGATGAGCCAATTGTTTTAACGATAATCCTGCCGCTAGGGGCGCTGGTGTCGCTAGTGTCGGTGCGTGCGACGGCGGCGGCGGTAAGTTTGAAAAGCGCCCTGAGCGGTAGGATTATCGTTATTGCAATTGGTTCATCCGGGACGAGTTGAAAGAATTGAGGATTAGGGTAAGGTGAAGGAAGGAGAGGAAGTGACGTGGAGTGTTTTGATTGGTTCGTTAATTTGGGTGGAAGATGAAGGAAGGAAGATGGAAGAGTATGGAGGTCGCGTGATGGAGAGGAGCTGGGTGGCGAGGTGTTGTCTGTGCGGAGGTCGGGACTGAAAGAGGGAAAATATGGGGGAGCGAGGGATAAAAAGTGTAACAGAAAGTGACGTGTGAAGTTGTGATTGGTGGGAATAAGAAGTGATGTTATTGGTGGAAAGGAGCAAATGAAGGTTGTTGATTGGTAAGAATAAGAGAGATTATGATTGGTGGAAAGAAAAAGGAGTGGGGTATGTTGGAGGTGATGGGAAAGGTAAGTTTTGCTAGCAACAAGATTTGCAAAAGCCTGTCGTGAACTGATCAGCAATTTTTTTTGAACGTTGGATGGTAGTTTTCTTGAGTGGATAGAGAGATGGGGCGATATGAGATGCGGTGGCGAAAATGGGAACTAAACAAGGTGGTTGAGACAAGAGGATTAAGGACGAGGAAATTTGGAGGTTAGTGGTGAACATGGCGGTCGCAAGAGGTGGGGGTAAGGAGATGCGGTGGTGAGAATGGGAACTAAAAGAAGATGGCGGTAGCAAGAGCTTAGAAGAGTAGATTTTGAGGTTAAAATAGTGGGAACTAAAAATGGCGGAGGGTCTGCGACAAGGAGATGCGGTGGGAACTAAACAAGATGGCGGTCGCAAGAGGAGGGTAAGGAGATTTGAGGTTACAGTACCAAAACACGAAAGGATATATTCCTACGCCAAGCAGGTCCGAAAGATAATTATGCGTGTGGTACTTACCTGTTACCGGTGTGGATGCGTCACCAAAAGCGCGGCACGCGAGGCGGAAAAATAAAAGCAAACTGTTTTTGAAAATGCTTAACCAGCTTTAAGATCAACCAACATCACTACGCACTGATATACCTAGGTTTTTAAAGCGGTACAGACACCCTTTGCAGAGGCGTAATTTAACTATACCAAAAACCTGGTACTGGACCATCGTGATGGTCGCTAGCGTACGTAGGAGCAGGGTTCTCATAGCCGGTCGAAAGCGGTCAAAAACGTGTACGACGTAGGTGTTGACAGTAGCTGCTGTCGAGTCAACCGTCGAGGTGTGAATAAACAAGATCTGTTCTCGCCGGCAATTTGGTTCGGAGATGTGAGCAGCGACGAGGTGTTGTCTGTGCGGAGGTCGGGACTGAAAGAGGGAAAAGATGGGGAGCGAGGGATAAAAAGTGTAAAGGAAAGTGACGTGTGAAGTTGTGATTGGTGGGAATAAGAAGTGATTTTATTGGTGGAAAGGAACAAATGAGAGTTGTTGATTGGTAGGAATAAGAGGGATTATGATTGGTGGAAAAGAAAAAGGTGTGGGAGTGGGGTATGTTGGAGGTGATGGGAAAGGTAAGTTTTGCTAGCAGCAAGATTTGCAAAAGCCTGTCGTGAACTGATCAGCAATTTTTTTGAACGTTGGATGGTAGTTTTTTCTTGAGTGGATAGAGAGATGGGGGCGATATGAGATGCGGTGGCGAAAATGGGAACTAAACAAGGTGTTTGAGACAAGAGGTTTAAGGACGAGGAAATTTGGAGGTTAGTGGTGAACATGGCGGTCGCAAGAGGTGGGGGGTAAAGAGACGCGGTGGTGAGAATGGGAACTAAAAGAAGATGGCGGTAGCAAGAGCTTAGAAGAGTAGATTTTGAGGGTAAAATAGTGGGAACTAAAAATGGCGGAGGGTCTGCGACAAGGAGATGCGGTGGGAACTAAACAAGATGGCGGTCGCAAGAGGAGGGTAAGGAGATTTGAGGTTACAGTACCAAAACACGAAAGGATATATTCCTACGCCAAGCAGGTCCGAAAAATAATTATGCGTGTGGTACTTACCTGGTACCGGTGTGGATGCGTCACCAAAAGCGCGGCACGCGACGCGAAAAAATAAAAGCAAACTGTTTTTGAAAATGCTTAACCAGCTTTAAGATCAACCAACATCACTACGCACTGATATACCTAGGTTTTTAAAGCGGTACAGACACCCTTTGCAGAGGCGTAATTTAACTATACCAAAAACCTGGTACTGGACCATCGTGATGGTCGCTAGCGTACGTAGGAGCAGGGTTCTCATAGCCGGTCGAAAGCGGTCAAAAACGTGTACGACGTAGGTGTTCACCGTAGCTGCTGCCGAGTCAACCGTCGAGGTGCGAATGAACGAGATCTGTTCTTGCCGGCAATCTGGTTGGGAGATGAGAGGCGCGGTGGTAAAAATGTGAACTAAATAAGATGGCGGAGGCACGAAGTTGAGGTTAAGGAGCGCTGAGGCGTTGTCTGTGCGGCGGTTGGGGTCTGAAAGAGGGGGAAAGATGGCGAACGAGGGATAAAAAGTATAACAGAAAGTGACGTGTGAAGTTGTGATTGGTGGGAATAAGAAGTGATGTTATTGGTGGAAAGGAACAAATGAAAGTTGTTGATTGGTGAGAATAAGAGAGATTATGATTGGTGGAAAGAAAAAAGGTGTGGGAGTGGGGTATGTTGGAGGTGATGGAAAAGGCGAGTTTTGCTACCAACAACATTTGCAAAAGCCTATCCAGAACTCATCAGCAATTTTAAATAACTAGTGTTTCGGGGTTTTCTCTGGTTGGTAGACGAATGCAAGCTGTTTCTGCCATACTTATATTATTCGTCTTTTCCTTTTTTTTTCTTTTTTTTCTTTTTGTTTTTTTTTTGTTTTTTAAAAATAACTAGTTTTTGGGGGTTTTCTGCGGATGGTAAACGAATGCAAGCTCTTTCTGCTCTTTCATAGGTTTTCCCTGGTTGGTAGGCGTTTTCTGTACTGGTTGACGAATGCGTTTCTAATTTTCGAGGTTTTCTCAGGTTTTTTAGCGGTTGTCCCTGCCCGGTAGGCAAATGATGAAGTTTTACCTTGTCGGCGCACGGATACTAGGCACATACTCGCGCGCACACACACACCCGTTGCAGCTGCCATACTTATATTATTCGTCTTTTGTTTTTTTAAAAAAAATAACTAGTTTTTTGGGAGTTTTCTGCGGTTGGTAAAGGAATGCAAGTGCTTTCTGCTTTTTCATAGGTTCTCCCTGGTTGGTAGGCGTTTTCTGTAGTGGTTGACGAAGCCGTTTCTAATTTTCGAGGTTTTTTCAGTTTTTTTTAGTGGTTGTCCCTGGCCGGTAGGCAGATGATAAAGTTTTTCTATAATGTCGACGTTTTGGCTTGTGGCGCACGGATCCTAGGCACATACTCGCACACACACACACACCCGTTGCAGCTGCCATACTTATATTATTCGTCTTTTCTTTTTTTAAAGAAATAACTAGTTTTTTTGGAGGTTTTCTGCGGTTGGTAAACGAATGCAAGTGCTTTCTGCTTTTCATAGGTTTTCCCTGGTTGGTAGGCGTTTTCTGTAGTGGTTGACGAAGCCGTTTCTAATTTTCGAGGTTTTCTGAGGGTTTTTAGTGGTTGACCCTGTCCGGTAGGCAGATGATAAAGTTTTTCTATAATGTCGTCGTTTTGGCTTGTGGCGCACGGATACTAGGCACATACTCGCACACACACACACACACACAGACACACACACGGACATGTTTCCAAAAATGCTTTTTTTTTAGGATTCAGGAGGTCTCAAAACGTGTATTTCCAGTGAAATCTCGGTATCGAATTTTTGGGTGGAATGCAATACTTCCCCTACTTACTATACGTAGTAGAGAAAGTAAAAAGTATAAGTATTGGAAAATTTAAGGAAATAGCACGCAATATCTCGAAAACGGTTCACTCGACAAAAGAAATGTATATGACATAAGTTGTGTATTTTAACGCGATCTACATTTTTTGTGTAGTAAAATTTTGTCTATATCATGACATTATCTTAAACATATGATATTTTCATCAAAATCGTCATAGCCATTTTTGAGAAAATTAAAAAAGTGTACTATCTTGTTTTCATGGGTTTTCCGGGTCGGTAAGCGTTAGAATACTCTTAGAGCTTTTTTCAGGTTTTTTCGCGTTTTGCCTGTCTGGTAGGCAGATGATAAAGTTTTTCTATAATGTGGTCGTTTTGGCTTGTGGCACACGGATACTAGGCACATACTCGCACACACACACACACACAAACACACACACAGACACACACACGGACATGTTTCCAAAAATGCTTTTTTTTTAGGATTCAGGAGGTCTGAAAACGTGTATTTCCAGTGAAATCTCGGTATCGAATTTTTGGGTGGAATGCAATACTTCCCCTACTTACTATACGTAGTAGAGAAAGTAAAAAGTATAAGTATTGGAAAATTTAAGGAAATAGCAAGCAATATCTCGAAAACGGTTCACTCGACAAAAGAAATGTATATGACATAAGTTGTGGATTTTAACGCGATCTAGATTTTTTTGTGTAGTAAAATTTTGTCTATATCATGACATTATCTTAAACATATGATATTTTCATCAAAATCGACATAGCCATTTTTGAGAAAATTAAAAAAGTGTACTATCTTGTTTTCATGGGTTTTCCAGGTCGGTAAGCGTTAGAATACTCTTAGAGCTTTTTTCAGGTTTTTTTCGCGTTTTACCTGGCAGGTAGGCAGATGATAAAGTTTTTCTATAATGTCATCGTTTTGGCTTGTGGCGCACGGACACTAGGCACATACTCACACACACACACACACACAAACACACACAAACACAAACACACACACACACACACTAAAATAGTAGCGTATAAAAAAATTTAACAAACCGTAGATTTTCAAGAAAATTCCCACACCGCAAACTACCCGTTTAGCGGGAGAAAGTTCATTATTTTTATTGTTTTAAAAATGGCTCTAACCCCTTTTGATTACGGTACGGTATGTTTAAGATATCTGCATGACAAATAAAATGTATAACTTCAATTTTCTGGGAATTGCTGTGAAGTAGTCTCATTGTGAATGTCTTTTGTACAACTGTTAAACCGTAGGAAACGAAGCCTTACTGTACAAGGACGTTAAAGCACACAATTTATGTGTATTATTATTATTATTATTATTATTATTATTATTATTATTATTATTATTACTTTGTGGCGTTGTGTATTTACAAAGTTTGCATGTTGATTTTAATGTTTAAAAGCTTTAGACCTTTCTCACTAAAACTCGTCATTCTTTTAACTTTTCTTTTTTCATTTTCATACAAAGAGAACGGAATTTCACAAGTGAAACAGCACTGGAAAACTAAATACTTGTTTTGAGGTCCACTGAATAAAAACATTTTTAGAAAATTCTGTGTGTGTATGTGTCAGAGCAGCATAACTCAAAAATGAAAAGTTGGATAAATACTAAACTTGGTATTTAGGTTGAGTACCTTCCAAAGATACGACACAGAGAGTTTCAAGAAAACCCCTCCACCCCAAACTACCCTTTACATGAACTATTTTCCGAAATGTTTTATTTTCTAAAATTGTTTCTGACGATTTTTAATTACAACACCATATATTAAAGACATTTATATGAAAAATAAAATGTATATCTTGAATTTTGTGGAAATAGCCTGTGAAGTCCTCTTGATTCGGAAGAAATTTTCTATGATCTTGTATAACTGCTAAGGTTTGAGAAAAACATAGAACACAAAAAATTTAGATCTTTTTAAAAACACACACAATTTATTTGAAATAACTTTTTTGTGACGTCAGCCATTTCCGAAATATTTGTTATAAATGGTTCGAATTGTACAATGCTTAGCCATTCTACTTCACTTCTTTCAAACTGCTTAAAAATCATATAAATGAATGTATCACCTCATAATAAGCCTCTATATACGAAAAATGCTGAGTATTCAAAAAGTCAAGAAATTCGATTTTCTAGCCCCTAGTGAGTGAAAAATCGCGTTTACTTCGCTTCTTTCAAACTGCTTCTACCCTTTACATGAACTATTTTCCGGAATGTTTTATTTTCTAAAACTGTCTCTGACGATTTTAATTACAACACCATATATTAAAGACATTTATATGAAAATAAAATGTATATCTTGAATTTTGTGGAAATAGCCTGTGAAGTCCTCTTGATTCGGAAGAAATTTTCTATGAACTTGTATAACTGCTAAGGTTTGAGGAAACACACACAATTTATTTGAAATAACTTTTTTGTGACGTCAGCCATTTTCGAGATATGTGTTATAAATGGTTGGAATTGTACAGTGCTTAGCCATTCTTTTTTAAAAGGCATGACGCTTTTCAGTTCTTGCTCGCCATGTTGATGGAAAGAATTTAGAATTTTAAGACCAGTGTATAGCGTCCGTTTGGATGTCTAACGGATGTGCAATGCAACCATTTCCCGAAAAGTTTATCCGGATTAAAATTAAGTGGATATGAAAATAAACTTTCGTACTCACCTATAAGAAATAGAGGGTAGAGGTAGTACGAACGGAGCACTTTGAGAATTTATATTCAACAGTTGGTGTTACTCCTTAGAAAGGAAGTATCTGCTGATTGTATTTTTAATTCATACATTTTACATAACACGTATGCACTGGCACAACATAAAACACTACACACGATACTCATAGTTTTAATATTGCACTAATAACATCAGGAATAACTGAGGTCAGCTCGTTCGCATTCAGCGCTACACGCAAAAGAGCCGTGTGCTGATGACAGTGAAAGGTGAGAGATGCGGAAATTCGTCAGCAATACAATAAATGCAACCTTTATGTCGGCGGTGAGAATTGTGCAGTGGCGGTTGGTGTCAGCATGACTCTAAGTTTTTAAAACTAGACAATTTTTTAGCGAAACGAGGCATTTAACTCGACACAAATGATGAAACAACGGTTGCGATAAGCGAGCTTATAAAAACCCTGTGCGAACAGCAAAAGCCCGTAGTTAGAAACGAAAGCGATAGTGTGTTTTTCTACAAAATCGTTCTATTTGACGAAAAATAATTTTAAAATAAAAACAAAATAGCCGCAGTACTTTGCAGGGAAAGAGCGATCGGTGCATTCGGACGATAAGATGGACCAACAACCCGGAGGAAGTCGCGATGACACCTTGCAGCCTACGTTCGAAATTATAGGACACAAGCAGAGGAGGCTGCCAAAGCTTTTTTCCAGCTTTACAGAGTCTCAAATTACGTTAAACCCGGTCCCCAGAGATGTTAACCCGGAGCAATGGGTATCGCATTTGTTTAACGATATTCTAAACTTTGCGAAAGAGAACCTGTTAGAAAACGAACCCGGATATTTAGGCATATCCATAACAGACGAAAAGGAGACGTCCAAAGCCTTCAACATGAGCGTGAGGCGCATAGAGCAATTGAATGCGGATGTCATTGTTGGAAGCATCGAAAAAGTAATGCAAAGTAACCAACAATTCTTGCTAAGCGGGCCTCTTCACGTGACGTTTGTGTGGACCAAGGAGGTCTCGGGTTCGTGCCACCAACCTTGCGATGCCTGTAGGGACAATAAAGGCATTGTCGAAATAGCCAACAAAGACAACTTGTGTTTAGCAAGAGCCATTGTTGTAGTTAAAGCCAAAGTGGATCGCGACGTCAACTATAGAACGATGACGCGTTCCGAGTATCTACAAAAATCGAAGGCCGTAGCCTTGTGCGCGAGCATCGGTCAAGGTCACGACAGGTGCACGATAGACGACGTCATGCCTTTTAAAAAAGAATGGCTAAGCACTGTACAATTCCAACCATTTATAACACATATCTCGAAAATGGCTGACGTCACAAAAAAGTTATTTCAAATAAATTGTGTGTGTTTCCTCAAACCTTAGCAGTTATACAAGTTCATAGAAAATTTCTTCCGAATCAAGAGGACTTCACAGGCTATTTCCACAAAATTCAAGATATACATTTTATTTTCATATAAATGTCTTTAATATATGGTGTTGTAATTAAAATCGTCAGAGACAGTTTTAGAAAATAAAACATTCCGGAAAATAGTTCATGTAAAGGGTAGAAGCAGTTTGAAAGAAGCGAAGTAAACGCGATTTTTCACTCACTAGGGGCTAGAAAATCGAATTTCTTGACTTTTTGAATACTCAGCATTTTTCGTATATAGAGGCTTATTATGAGGTGATACATTCATTTATATGATTTTTAAGCAGTTTGAAAGAAGTGAAGTAGAATGGCTAAGCATTGTACAATTCGAACCATTTATAACAAATATTTCGGAAATGGCTGACGTCACAAAAAAGTTATTTCAAATAAATTGTGTGTGTTTTTAAAAAGATCTAAATTTTTTGTGTTCTATGTTTTTCTCAAACCTTAGCAGTTATACAAGATCATAGAAAATTTCTTCCGAATCAAGAGGACTTCACAGGCTATTTCCACAAAATTCAAGATATACATTTTATTTTTCATATAAATGTCTTTAATATATGGTGTTGTAATTAAAAATCGTCAGAAACAATTTTAGAAAATAAAACATTTCGGAAAATAGTTCATGTAAAGGGTAGTTTGGGGTGGAGGGGTTTTCTTGAAACTCTCTGTGTCGTATCTTTGGAAGGTACTCAACCTAAATACCAAGTTTAGTATTTATCCAACTTTTCATTTTTGAGTTATGCTGCTCTGACACATACACACACAGAATTTTCTAAAAATGTTTTTATTCAGTGGACCTCAAAACAAGTATTTAGTTTTCCAGTGCTGTTTCACTTGTGAAATTCCGTTCTCTTTGTATGAAAATGAAAAAAGAAAAGTTAAAAGAATGACGAGTTTTAGTGAGAAAGGTCTAAAGCTTTTAAACATTAAAATCAACATGCAAACTTTGTAAATACACAACGCCACAAAGTAATAATAATAATAATAATAATAATAATAATAATAATAATAATAATAATAATACACATAAATTGTGTGCTTTAACGTCCTTGTACAGTAAGGCTTCGTTTCCTACGGTTTAACAGTTGTACAAAAGACATTCACAATGAGACTACTTCACAGCAATTCCCAGAAAATTGAAGTTATACATTTTATTTGTCATGCAGATATCTTAAACATACCGTACCGTAATCAAAAGGGGTTAGAGCCATTTTTAAAACAATAAAAATAATGAACTTTCTCCCGCTAAACGGGTAGTTTGCGGTGTGGGAATTTTCTTGAAAATCTACGGTTTGTTAAATTTTTTTATACGCTACTATTTTAGTGTGTGTGTGTGTGTGTTTGTGTTTGTGTGTGTTTGTGTGTGTGTGTGTGTGTGAGTATGTGCCTAGTGTCCGTGCGCCACAAGCCAAAACGATGACATTATAGAAAAACTTTATCATCTGCCTACCTGCCAGGTAAAACGCGAAAAAAACCTGAAAAAAGCTCTAAGAGTATTCTAACGCTTACCGACCTGGAAAACCCATGAAAACAAGATAGTACACTTTTTTAATTTTCTCAAAAATGGCTATGTCGATTTTGATGAAAATATCATATGTTTAAGATAATGTCATGATATAGACAAAATTTTACTACACAAAAAAATCTAGATCGCGTTAAAATCCACAACTTATGTCATATACATTTCTTTTGTCGAGTGAACCGTTTTCGAGATATTGCTTGCTATTTCCTTAAATTTTCCAATACTTATACTTTTTACTTTCTCTACTACGTATAGTAAGTAGGGGAAGTATTGCATTCCACCCAAAAATTCGATACCGAGATTTCACTGGAAATACACGTTTTCAGACCTCCTGAATCCTAAAAAAAAAGCATTTTTGGAAACATGTCCGTGTGTGTGTCTGTGTGTGTGTTTGTGTGTGTGTGTGTGTGCGAGTATGTGCCTAGTATCCGTGTGCCACAAGCCAAAACGACCACATTATAGAAAAACTTTATCATCTGCCTACCAGACAGGCAAAACGCGAAAAAACCTGAAAAAAGCTCTAAGAGTATTCTAACGCTTACCGACCCGGAAAACCCATGAAAACAAGATAGTACACTTTTTTAATTTTCTCAAAAATGGCTATGACGATTTTGATGAAAATATCATATGTTTAAGATAATGTCATGATATAGACAAAATTTTACTACACAAAAAATGTAGATCGCGTTAAAATACACAACTTATGTCATATACATTTCTTTTGTCGAGTGAACCGTTTTCGAGATATTGCTTGCTATTTCCTTAAATTTTCCAATACTTATACTTTTTACTTTCTCTACTACGTATAGTAAGTAGGGGAAGTATTGCATTCCACCCAAAAATTCGATACCGAGATTTCACTGGAAATACACGTTTTGAGACCTCCTGAATCCTAAAAAAAAAGCATTTTTGGAAACATGTCCGTGTGTGTGTCTGTGTGTGTGTGTGTGCGAGTATGTGCCTAGTATCCGTGCGCCACAAGCCAAAACGACGACATTATAGAAAAACTTTATCATCTGCCTACCGGACAGGGTCAACCACTAAAAACCCTCAGAAAACCTCGAAAATTAGAAACGGCTTCGTCAACCACTACAGAAAACGCCTACCAACCAGGGAAAACCTATGAAAAGCAGAAAGCACTTGCATTCGTTTACCAACCGCAGAAAACCTCCAAAAAAACTAGTTATTTCTTTAAAAAAAGAAAAGACGAATAATATAAGTATGGCAGCTGCAACGGGTGTGTGTGTGTGTGTGCGAGTATGTGCCTAGGATCCGTGCGCCACAAGCCAAAACGTCGACATTATAGAAAAACTTTATCATCTGCCTACCGGCCAGGGACAACCACTAAAAAAAAACTGAAAAAACCTCGAAAATTAGAAACGGCTTCGTCAACCACTACAGAAAACGCCTACCAACCAGGGAGAACCTATGAAAAAGCAGAAAGCACTTGCATTCCTTTACCAACCGCAGAAAACTCCCAAAAAACTAGTTATTTTTTTTAAAAAAACAAAAGACGAATAATATAAGTATGGCAGCTGCAACGGGTGTGTGTGTGCGCGCGAGTATGTGCCTAGTATCCGTGCGCCGACAAGGTAAAACTTCATCATTTGCCTACCGGGCAGGGACAACCGCTAAAAAACCTGAGAAAACCTCGAAAATTAGAAACGCATTCGTCAACCAGTACAGAAAACGCCTACCAACCAGGGAAAACCTATGAAAGAGCAGAAAGAGCTTGCATTCGTTTACCATCCGCAGAAAACCCCCAAAAACTAGTTATTTTTAAAAAACAAAAAAAAACAAAAAGAAAAAAAAGAAAAAAAAAGGAAAAGACGAATAATATAAGTATGGCAGAAACAGCTTGCATTCGTCTACCAACCAGAGAAAACCCCGAAACACTAGTTATTTAAAATTGCTGATGAGTTCTGGATAGGCTTTTGCAAATGTTGTTGGTAGCAAAACTCGCCTTTTCCATCACCTCCAACATACCCCACTCCCACACCTTTTTTCTTTCCACCAATCATAATCTCTCTTATTCTCACCAATCAACAACTTTCATTTGTTCCTTTCCACCAATAACATCACTTCTTATTCCCACCAATCACAACTTCACACGTCACTTTCTGTTATACTTTTTATCCCTCGTTCGCCATCTTTCCCCCTCTTTCAGACCCCAACCGCCGCACAGACAACGCCTCAGCGCTCCTTAACCTCAACTTCGTGCCTCCGCCATCTTATTTAGTTCACATTTTTACCACCGCGCCTCTCATCTCCCAACCAGATTGCCGGCAAGAACAGATCTCGTTCATTCGCACCTCGACGGTTGACTCGGCAGCAGCTACGGTGAACACCTACGTCGTACACGTTTTTGACCGCTTTCGACCGGCTATGAGAACCCTGCTCCTACGTACGCTAGCGACCATCACGATGGTCCAGTACCAGGTTTTTGGTATAGTTAAATTACGCCTCTGCAAAGGGTGTCTGTACCGCTTTAAAAACCTAGGTATATCAGTGCGTAGTGATGTTGGTTGATCTTAAAGCTGGTTAAGCATTTTCAAAAACAGTTTGCTTTTATTTTTTCGCGTCGCGTGCCGCGCTTTTGGTGACGCATCCACACCGGTACCAGGTAAGTACCACACGCATAATTATTTTTCGGACCTGCTTGGCGTAGGAATATATCCTTTCGTGTTTTGGTACTGTAACCTCAAATCTCCTTACCCTCCTCTTGCGACCGCCATCTTGTTTAGTTCCCACCGCATCTCCTTGTCGCAGACCCTCCGCCATTTTTAGTTCCCACTATTTTAACCTCAAAATCTACTCTTCTAAGCTCTTGCTACCGCCATCTTCTTTTAGTTCCCATTCTCACCACCGCGTCTCTTTACCCCCCACCTCTTGCGACCGCCATGTTCACCACTAACCTCCAAATTTCCTCGTCCTTAAACCTCTTGTCTCAAACACCTTGTTTAGTTCCCATTTTCGCCACCGCATCTCATATCGCCCCCATCTCTCTATCCACTCAAGAAAAAACTACCATCCAACGTTCAAAAAAATTGCTGATCAGTTCACGACAGGCTTTTGCAAATCTTGCTGCTAGCAAAACTTACCTTTCCCATCACCTCCAACATACCCCACTCCCACACCTTTTTCTTTTCCACCAATCATAATCCCTCTTATTCCTACCAATCAACAACTCTCATTTGTTCCTTTCCACCAATAAAATCACTTCTTATTCCCACCAATCACAACTTCACACGTCACTTTCCTTTACACTTTTTATCCCTCGCTCCCCATCTTTTCCCTCTTTCAGTCCCGACCTCCGCACAGACAACACCTCGTCGCTGCTCACATCTCCGAACCAAATTGCCGGCGAGAACAGATCTTGTTTATTCACACCTCGACGGTTGACTCGACAGCAGCTACTGTCAACACCTACGTCGTACACGTTTTTGACCGCTTTCGACCGGCTATGAGAACCCTGCTCCTACGTACGCTAGCGACCATCACGATGGTCCAGTACCAGGTTTTTGGTATAGTTAAATTACGCCTCTGCAAAGGGTGTCTGTACCGCTTTAAAAACCTAGGTATATCAGTGCGTAGTGATGTTGGTTGATCTTAAAGCTGGTTAAGCATTTTCAAAAACAGTTTGCTTTTATTTTTCCGCCTCGCGTGCCGCGCTTTTGGTGACGCATCCACACCGGTAACAGGTAAGTACCACACGCATAATTATCTTTCGGACCTGCTTGGCGTAGGAATATATCCTTTCGTGTTTTGGTACTGTAACCTCAAATCTCCTTACCCTCCTCTTGCGACCGCCATCTTGTTTAGTTCCCACCGCATCTCCTTGTCGCAGACCCTCCGCCATTTTTAGTTCCCACTATTTTAACCTCAAAATCTACTCTTCTAAGCTCTTGCTACCGCCATCTTCTTTTAGTTCCCATTCTCACCACCGCATCTCCTTACCCCCACCTCTTGCGACCGCCATGTTCACCACTAACCTCCAAATTTCCTCGTCCTTAATCCTCTTGTCTCAACCACCTTGTTTAGTTCCCATTTTCGCCACCGCATCTCATATCGCCCCATCTCTCTATCCACTCAAGAAAACTACCATCCAACGTTCAAAAAAAATTGCTGATCAGTTCACGACAGGCTTTTGCAAATCTTGTTGCTAGCAAAACTTACCTTTCCCATCACCTCCAACATACCCCACTCCTTTTTCTTTCCACCAATCATAATCTCTCTTATTCTTACCAATCAACAACCTTCATTTGCTCCTTTCCACCAATAACATCACTTCTTATTCCCACCAATCACAACTTCACACGTCACTTTCTGTTACACTTTTTATCCCTCGCTCCCCCATATTTTCCCTCTTTCAGTCCCGACCTCCGCACAGACAACACCTCGCCACCCAGCTCCTCTCCATCACGCGACCTCCATACTCTTCCATCTTCCTTCCTTCATCTTCCACCCAAATTAACGAACCAATCAAAACACTCCACGTCACTTCCTCTCCTTCCTTCACCTTACCCTAATCCTCAATTCTTTCAACTCGTCCCGGATGAACCAATTGCAATAACGATAATCCTACCGCTCAGGGCGCTTTTCAAACTTACCGCCGCCGCCGTCGCACGCACCGACACTAGCGACACCAGCGCCCCTAGCGGCAGGATTATCGTTAAAACAATTGGCTCATCCGGGACTAATACTACTCCCGTGGACTCCAGAGGTCTTGCTGTGTCGTTTATGCCATTTCTCGGCGGTTCCAGCTGGGGGACAGGTCTGCGATCTTGGAAATGTTAGGGACCTCCACGCGTCTATGTGGCCTATTTGTCTAGGACCTGTTCCGGTGGTTCCTTCACCTCAGCCTTTCCTCCTGGGGGGGTAGCTGCAATAGAACTGTGCAGGTCGCTGCGCGAGAGATGTCCCCGTCCGTTGAGTCACCTCTGTCTCTACTGTTATGTATAAAATGCATGCAACAGTTATTTTTGAAAGTTTTCTATTTAGGAGCAATAGGTGCCCATTGGTTGAATAATGGCTGTAAAATAGGTGAATTCGTTGGAGTATGTGTGAATACTTCTATTGTGAAGACTACATCCATGGTTAAGCTTGAGTTTCCGTCTAATCTGCAACTAATTTATGCTACTATGCTCTAGAAGAACTTATGCCACTTAATCAAGAAAGAAAGAAAGAAAGAAAAAAACACACGTGAAAATAAAAATTCCACAAGGAACTACAATCAGGGACAGTCTGACATGGTATAAATGACGGCGTTGCGAAATCCCGCTAGGTAAACGGAGGGAACTCCTTTAGCTGGATTTTAAAAACTAGTTATGCAGTTTTAATTCTTATACAAGAACCTTACATGAATGCTAGAGAGCTTTCAGGGTTGTAGGATATGGTGATCTTTATCTGTTAGTATATTTGCCCCATTGGACGGTTAAGACAGTCAGCCTCATTCGTGTAAACCTTGCTCGTGGAATGCCTGGAGAGAACTGCGAAAATAAGCCTTCTGGGCGGCTACTCTCCTAAAACGGCTAGTCCATGTGCGACATGGGTCAGCTCCCAAGAGTAGTGGACTGGACTGAAGAGACACAAGAACTCTATGTCGGTCGCCATTTTGAAGTTAGCACAGTATACCAGAGCACAGCAACGGCTATTACTTTCGGTGAGTTTCCTGCCAAACGAAAAATGTAATCGAGCTAGAAGCAACTTTTTAAAACAAAATTTAGAATAATTCAATCTTAGTGAAGTTTTCATAGCTTTTCACAGAAATGAAGATGTGCGCTTTATTCCTCGGTGTCAAAATCTCAAGTGTATGATATTTTAATCAAAATCGTTAGAGCAACTTTTGAAAAAATAAAACATTTTTATGTAAAGCGTAGTTTGGGAGCGGGAATTTCGTGAAGATCTCAGTGACACCTTTTCGAAGATTCTGGACTTAAATACCAAGATTGGTATTTATTCGACTTTTAATTTTTGAGCTATGCTTTTGCATACACACACCTTCAATTTATACGCGGTTCTTAAAATGTGTTAACAAGTTTACGTTAAACGTCACATCTGCTGATGAATTTAAGAAACATTTTCATCTCAGTAGAGTACGGCTTGAGAAAATTCACAAATTATAAGAACCTGACATTTACAGAAGGCAATTTCTGTTTCTCATGTACGCATACATATTAGGGTAACTAAGCTCATCGGCTATTTCACACCAAATATTAACCTATAGTTTTGTTCTCCCGTAATCTTAGCGACTGGATTCGTACAGCACAAAATATGCTCACGCAACCCCAATAAAATGTTCCAATCTCCTTTCTTCCCACAGAGCTAGAGGAAATTGGGCACTGGCACACACGAACCCTAGCTGTATTCCTTCTACCCTGGTGCTATCGCTGTGTCGAATTCAGTATACATTGTATTATTCCATCTCAATGCAAGGAAATGCCTGCTCAGTGCTGTGCTATCTACAGTATGCGGCCGGTTTCTAAGTCCTCAATTATTAGTCGTGAAAATGTGCTGCCAGTCTCCGCCGCTAAACTCCGCCCTCTTTCGGTGATGTCAAGCGTGAGTTCACACTTCAGATTCCATGCAGGATTTAGAAATTCTTAGGATACTAATGGATTCACAATCTTACCATTCGTGTACGTTTTCATCCGGTTCAAATCAATATTCACGACTCTAGTAACAAATTTACACGCGCGAAGTTTTGGTCTTTAGGAAGGATATTGTATTTCTCGGTCATATCTTGCACTGACTATGACCGTATGACAAGTTTAGGACACTCTTGACTCACCAGAAATACCTTGTACATTTGGGTGCAAAAAGCATACCGATATAATGAACTGCGTGTTTTGTTAGTAAGGGGTTCCTCCCCATTCATTGTTCCACCCCACCCCTTACCTAGTTCTAGCAACACAGGTTGATTGGCGGCTTTTTTCGCGATGGCGGATGTACATCAGTTTTAAATTCGTTGAGAACATAATCAATTCTGTTTTATTAATTGTTCTTCCGTAGGCTGGAAAGGTAGAATCAAAATTAAAAAGTATTTAAGTCCAACTTGGGGTATGTTATCTCAAGAGAAGTTAAAGATGCATTGCGTTTTACCGGGAAAATTGGAGTCACGTGGAGAATTTCATGGCGTGTCATCACATCGACATCCTAGCTCAGATGGCAGAGCAGTGGTATGGGAAGCTGAAGACCGCTGGTCCGAATTCCGACTATGGCATTGAATTTTTTATTCTGATTTTGCCTTTCCATAGTTAGTTCGTAATTAGTATTATATTAAATAAGTCTTATTGTCAGAGTTTGGCAAGAAAAGGAATATATAGAACGTTGCCAACCCTTTTCAAGTAATGCGAAAATTCTGTTTTGCGACCTTTTTGTAATGCTCTTTCGTTTTACGTGTTTCATTTCGTATACATCAGTTCTTTACCATGCTTGTTTGTGATATTTTATAATACAACATCAATATGCCTGTTGCTCTTGTTACGTCGCAAAAAACTATTATTAGTAGAAGATAATAATAATAATAATAATAATAATAATAACCCCAAAGTGCCCTAACCAATCAAATTACTGTTAATCAAAGTAAAATACTTCTTTATCTCTCCTGAAAACTTTATTTATTAAATGGTTTTCTTCAAATGTCCTTTAATTTTGTTTTTTATCTCGTTGTGATATGTTTTTGAATCTTTTGGTGCCATGCGGACTGCATTATGCATTTATAATTAAATACGCCACCTGGTTTGCGTGCCCAATAAGCACATTCGTGGTATTCCTTCTGCCAGCTTGACGCTCTTCTTGGAGTACTCCATAGCTCAGCAGTCCTCGCTGCGCTATAACCTTGCCATTAGGGGCAATAATTTTCGGTTTGTTGACCATATACTTTGTTCTTTTCAAATGATTATATATATATATATATCTTGAAGAGATATTACAAACTACAAACTAATTTCTTCCAAACACTTTGCTTTACTAATTACTTGTAATTAAAATGTGCCCTTATGATTTGCATGCACTTAACTTTAAATTGTAATTTTATGTGACTTATCTTATGGCTTTGTAAGCTTTGCAAGATAAAAATAAATATTTATAGATCTATCACATGTTTGTCGTACCCCTTTCCCCCGGCTTCCTTCGCTCCTGAACCGGAAATCGACCATGTTCATTAGTTACGGTTTCAGTGTCAGGCTTTTGACAGTAAGCCAATAAGACTTGGCGAGTTTCTGGCGAGTACATTGTAGCTATTCAGATAAATTGCTTCCGCTTCCCAACCCTTTCACCACTCACTTTGTTCAAACCAATAGGAGATCATCATATCCGTGCAGGCGTGGAACACAAATGATAAGGGGATTCTGCCAACATTAACTAAAGTAAAACACCATAGGAAACCAAAAGATATTTTTTTGCACCGGACTGTACATATTTAGAGCTGTTATCACAGGAATAATTTATGTGCTTCTACCAAGGGATTTGCATAAATGAAAAGAGGCATTGTAGAAATAGCTTTGATGTAGATCGGACGAGGTTTTTTGAGATTCTGCAATAGATTTATTAATAACCTACATGTCTGTACAATAATCAATTTCGCCTTTCCTTCTAATGTACACTTTCCCAAAATACATAAGAAGCAAACAGTTGTCGAATGCTACTTTTCTATTTCTAACATTACCTATATATATATATATATATATATATATTGTTGCATGTTTTGGCTGCTACAGAAGGCGGACAACAAAGAACGTGAGAAATAGTTTAATATGCATCTGGAATATTCTTGAACGCCTTTTTGGGGTGTGAAGAAACTTCAGATTTTCTCTTACATTTTTCCAGAACTTGAAAAATTAAGCTTTCGGCACACAATCTCAATGTATTCCAACTACAGATTTCAAACCCTAATATATATGTACACAATAGGATTACCTTGTATTTTTTGGGGTGAGACATCGCTATTTATACTTTTATATTTTAAAAATTGGGAAATTTACATATATGGAATATAATATAATTGTGTAACTTATACATTTCTTTTAAAAAATAAATAGAACCAAATAATCGGGAGTTTGATTTGGATAAACGGAAAAGACCTTCTTTGCTATTTTTCGAAATAATTGGTGGTATATGGACTTTGAGCGATAATAAATGTGTTTATAAACTAGACTGTGGCTTATTTTACTGCATCTTAAGGCAATTGAGCAATTTCTGTAAATAAACTAACGATTACATGAATAAATTTTCAAAACTTCATGCACCTAAAACAAATATTTTTATGAAGAAAATACGTATATATTGTAAAAACTACCTTGGTCTTGTGATTTTCGCATCCGGATCCCGTTGAATTACGTGATGCATAATTTACGTTCTCATCAAATGAAGTTGAAGGTCTCCAACTACTATTGCAGAAAGTATCAGATACTGTGAACCTAAAGTAGCATATTTAATTTTTCATAAATGCCTGAATAAACGCCTGAAAACAGCTATCGACTTACAAGCATACCACTCAGTATACAAGTGTTTGATTAAATCAAAGCATTGTGTTCTGTGAGGTCGTAATTAGTCGACTACACCCAAAGGCAAAAACACAACACAGTACGCTGTTACGATTGTTACACTGTTCCGCTGTGCAATGAAGCATGTGATGAATTTTAAAAGCCCTTACCGTTTGCTTTGTTACTACTCCTGAGTCTCGCATTTTATATTCGGCTTATGAAATTCGTGAAGCACTTCCAGCTAAAAGAATGGAGAAACGAGGAAAAAGCAAACAAAGCTGATGGCCTTTGTATGCAATCATACATTTACCTTTTAAGTGCAAAGCTACATTCTGTTTTTACTAGTCCTATTAGGCAGAACACGAAATAAACGAGCTGTCCTCCATCAGTCAAAAATGTTATCAAAATATTATATCCTTCCGTTAATGCTCTGTTCTCGTTCTTCGAGAACTTGGGTTCCAACAGCTTTCCGGCTGAGTGCCTCAGAAAATCGAGTTAGATGTTCATGGGTAGGAAACAGTGCCTTAATCACTTCCACCACGGCAATATCCGGTACTGCGCTGTCTCCAGCGCTTAAGGGAGTTTGACTGGTTCACCATGAGCCAGTAGAACCCACAGCTCCGCCCGCGTTATTGCATTAACTGCGGACATTCTCCTCTCCTTTCTCTCTCTCTCTCCCTCCTTCTATCTCTTTTTCTCTGCCTACATCTGCGGCTCTCCAATTTTCTTCACTCTCACACTCCTACCCCTCATTCTCTCCCTATTTCTTTCAACCCCTCTCTCTCTGTCTTCCTCTTACAAATTACCTCCCCTCTCCCGTTCTTCCTCTCTACCAGCATTGTCTCCCTTTATCCTTCTATCTTCTGTCATCTATCTTTACTTTCTCTCTCTCTCTCTCGCTTTCTCTCTCTCATTGTCTCTGCGTCTCTTTCCAATTCTGTTCCCTCTCATTTTACCTCTCTCTACCACTCTGTTCCCCTCTCTACCAGCGTAATCTGGCTTTATCTTTGATACCTCTCTCTCTCTCTCTGTGTTTGTATATGCAACACACATGTCATGTGATGTTTTGAAAGGCAAACTACTTTTTATATCCAGCTCATAGCAAAAGTGTGGTCATAAAACACAGGATGCTCAAACGGCAAGTCCTGTATTATAACGTTCGTTGTTATAGTATGTTAAAACATGATGTCACCAACTTGTATTTTCATATACGTTTGTTGGTAAACAAAATCTGTTTAAGTGGATACAGGCAAGATATTTGAAAATTTTATTTAACTTTTCTTTATATTTTAAATGCCTTAAGTGGTCGTAGTCAGGAGGCAATATAGGCGTGATGAGATAGTTCGAGCTGAAACAGTTACTTGTGCTATACATGTCGCCTATTGAAGCAAAATGACAATCAGTGCTGAGTATGAATATTGGGGAGAAAATATTTGCTTTAAACTTAAAATTACGTCGTGATTTATTTTTAGATAGAGGACTGAATAAATAATACACAAGTTAAAAGTGCTTCTATTTTCGCCAAATAAAAGACTACTGGTATCACTAATATATGTTTTCTGGGTTAAAAGCATAACACCTGGAGCAACAGTTCAGAGCGGACCAAGTTCAACCGCGCGGTCGCTGCTTCTGTCTCCGTTCACACAGATAATGAGCAGAGTGCGGTACTAGAGGTGACATGTGGTGTGGCGCTCCCCCTGGCCACCTATATACACTCCTTTTGACATGTAAGTCTGTTTTTTTTGCATCAGTATATGATTAATTGATCCTTAAGGGACCTCACGAGGGTGAATGCACTCTGTAACAACCTTCAAGCAGGGGAGAAAACCTCCCTGATAGCACCATAGTTCGAAACTGAATCCCTCTGCAGAGCAATCAGCAACTCTACTGCAGTACTACAAAGAAGGATGGAACTTCTAGCTAGATAATAAAAATTAAACCTTAAGCCTTAAGTAAAAGTTTAATGCTGCACAAAATACAATTCTTTCTTATGCTTGTTATCCGCTCGTAACTACGCGGAAGTTCTGAAACATGTGTAAATAACCGAAGTGTCATGAACATTTTACATACAAAGCCTTGTTAAACAGAGTTGCTAAAAAGCTCAAAATATATAAGCTAGAGATTTATATTTCTTAACTTCATGGCGAAATATTATAACATCTCTTTTATTAAGTTGAGATAATATATAGTTCATTATCTAAGCATGCTGTATAAAAGGTCTCATTCGAATAGGTTCTGTCCTCTATCGAGCGCATTCACACACACACACACACACACACACACACACACACACACACACAAGTTAAGAATGCAGGTTTTGGGTTCAGGGAGAGCAGGTTTTTCTCAGTGATTTATCCAAAACCGAAAGCTTCAACTTCACAAGAATTTGATTTATAGTTTTATTATATAAATAAACACAGATTTACAGAACAGATGGGCTATTTCACTACTTATCCTGAATCTTTGTATGTCTCTCTAGCTCCAATTTGGAGAAGCACAAAGGTATACAATAGAGATGAAACACGACTTGTCCAATTGGGAACACAAATTAGCTAGAAATATTAGTAAAATATTAGTAAGAAATGCGATCTGTCCTCCATCACTGTGGTGAAATTATTTAATACATTTGGCACTGTCAGAAATGCTATCGTTTATGACTATATTTTTGTTGTACAACATGCCACTTTGATATTTTAAGGTGAGCTAATAAGAAATTTTAAATCAAGAACAGAGGAGTGTAAAAGTGATTACGACCCATGTTAAGAATTGACAGAACTAAGAAAGTTTTATTATTTTTGCAAAGTGAACTTGTGTTGTGAACAGCTTTATTAATTATTTTTAGATATAATTAAAGCGTGCCTCATTGATCATGCATGATTATACTCAATAAATTCAAGTCTGGATATGGAGAGCTAAAGTGCCTCAGAAGTTACTTTAAAGAACAGAATAGTTACTTTCTGATGTGTGCCAATAGTTTTATTTTGCTCCGCATCCCCTCCGCATATTTTCAAAACTCCAAGGATAATTTTAAATGTGGAGCATCGTGTGCATAACCCTATATCATTAATCAACCAACATAAGATACTGATACTCAACAACAGTGTGAGAGGCTACGCATTTACTAATTTTAGTTTTGATAATGTGTTGTTAAATATTATTCTACGTTTTAGGACAACAGCAAAAATTGCAATACATCTGCTAAATTCATTACCATGGCCTTGAAGCCAATAACGGACTAGCTTATCTGTCCGACACTCTACCACTGAGCCCCCTAGCTACGAACGCGCATTGAACTCCTCTTATGTAATTCATGCCCACTTTGTAGAAAAACGCTTTGGCGAGAGGAGACGTTTGGCACCGCGCACTCTTCATTGTAGGGGATCGGCGGAACATTTTGACTTCATGGTAAATGTCACACTCATCCACAGTAGAATGCACACTCTTTTACCGAAGCCGGCAGCGGAGAGCATTATATGGGATGACCACCAGTAGCGCATATTGTGATTTGTTACACTGTCCTGCGTGGGACGTCAATTTTCTATAAAAGCGTGACCCTCCCCCTTAATCTCATTATTTGTGTGTCTTAAGTCCGGTTTTTTCAATGTTTCCTAAACTGATAATGAAGCTAAGTATCCGGTACAAGTTAGCAACCAATGTATGTGCAACCTTACTATAGAGTTCCGTAAAGACAGTACTGTTGGTGTAAACAAAGACGCCAAATCCCTGTCTTAGCTGGTAGAAAATGAAGTAGGCCACATACATCGGGAATGAGAGACGTAAGCGTACTGTACCTGTAGTCACAAAGCCTCACAGGTAAACAACATCCCAATGCATCACCTCACTCCGCCCTACTCGATGCGTAGTAAACTTCGCTTCACTCTTAAGTTGTCTCGGATCCTTAGTGTGCAACGATGCCCGTAGCATTTACCGTTTGAATTTATGTCAAATAACTAGCGTTAGCATATTTGACTGGAATCATCTCTCGTTTTAAGAATTGAAACTTTCTGAAAATAAATACATAGCTATAATTACAATGAAGAATGTGGTAAGAAAAAGCGAATGAAATCAGGAGTACACTTGGGAGCAGAAAAAGTGGTCCACTCCTCCAGATCGCGTTAGTTCCGATTTCGTCGGGTTTCCAATCGTACGAGTATCTAACCAACAAGAAGACTTCACCCAGCCCTTGTCCCATTTCCCTATACCGAATCTGAAACAAATCGTAAGCAACAAACATTAAACCAATGAGCGATATTATACTCCGTGTGAAACAAAGTAGCAGCCAGAAATAACAACTCTTCGTGAATTATACGCTGATTCGTTTAACAAGGAGCTGGCTGGCACAAACCTAACATGATTAGTGAGGGGTGGACAAGAAATAGTTGCAGAACAAGTGTACAGTGCTGGAGAAATGATAGAGCGCTGTAAACGTTTAAGTCACTACGGCCACGAAGTTAAGAGAGCTTGTTTCATATGTGCACGTGTTACATTACAATCAGCCTCAGTATAATTCCAGCTAAGACACGATGATTTAAGTTATTGTACAAAAAACCATCCGGGTAATAATTCAAGCGATGATTCTTCTCAAAAATGCACAGGTAAATACTGAAACCAAAATGCCAAACCTTTTCAATTAACTTTTGGTTACATGAATATATACACAGTATATACAGTTTGTTGTAGAAGTGATTCAGTGCCAATATTCTGGTATAGAAGTTTAGTTATTACCCGGGGAGCTCAACCTTACAGAGAGAGGGGATGAAGGGAGTTTCCCTTCCCACTCATTTTCACTCGGACTGCCAAGGACTGAAACTTGATTGGCTTAGCATGTCAATCTCTTCAAATATAGTAGATGGGGTGAACTATGGACTTTCAACCTTAGCTCTTAAAAGAACAGGTTTTCTTCACTGGTGTTACCTGAAGAGGCTGTTCGAACCCAGAGATCTGCATGTATTATTTATTCAAACACTTTCCATATAGTCACTTTGTATATTTATGCAGGTCATGTTTTATGATACTATGGGTACATAGGTATTATATTCTTCTACACGTGTGAGCCATTTATCTTCTGTGCTAAAAAGACAGAAAGCAGTAGAAATCTTAATTCTTCATAACGAACTGAACTCTAATCGCTCTCAAATGCAGAAAAAAAATTCAATTAAACAAAGGGAGTCAGGAAGCAGTTCTAATACTTTGTGTAGCCCCGTTATTTTCTGTCATCGCCCTCAGCCTTCGCTGCACGGAATCCACCAGCTTCCTGAAACAATTGGTAACCTCTGCCAGTGATTCCCAAGTGTCTTCTATGGCATATCAGAGCTGTGCAGCATTATTGAACCTGGGACATCGAGTAAGCCTGTTCGTCATTTTCGCCCAAACATGCTCTATGGGATTCAAATCTGGTGACTTCGGAGGCCATGGCATCTGTTAAAAAATGTCCGTGTGCTCCGAAAACCAGTTTTGAACTCTGATCGATCTATGGACCGAATGGTTATCCTGTTGAAATGTAATCTAAAGGGATGACATCTAGTATATGCCTTACACTTGGTATATTGCTAGGGATATATACCAGGTGAGTCAGCTGCCCTAGGTATTCGTATGTATGCAAACAGCAGTTTATAGTCTTATGTGAAAACATTGACCCTTTTAGCAAACAAACTGTTATTGTAGCTCTGCCCTTCTATTCGGTACTATACACAACTAGAATTAACGATTAAAGGCCTGAATGAGAACCAAGGAGCTGCAAAAGGCTTAAAAAGGCGGCTCTTCATGCATATAATGCTTGCAAATAGGTAGAGGAAGGTTCTCCCAAAGAGCGGGAGAGAGTGAGTTAGCCATGGGGTTAGCAGCCGGAATATGGTGAAGCAAAGGTTAGCTTCGGAGGTTCGAATCTAATACAAGCATCAAATTATTTGGTCTCTTTTTTTTTCTTTCTTTCTCCTTGTGTTTATTTTCTGTATTTTTAGTATACTAATTTATTTATTTTTGTTATTTGCTCTCCTGTGAGCCAAAGACACAACAATTACAAGCAGATAATTGTGTATCATGTTTACCGTAATAAACTGTACCGTATCTGTGTTGTAAACCGTGTTACGTAGTTACAAGCTTTCATTCTCTTGGGCGGATATCGACAAAATTAAATCTAGCAGATTTTGTTTCATGTTTAAACCTTATGTTTCACTTCTATTGACAAAGGAGTTGTAAATGTGCTAAGTTCACGGGTAAATAGAATAATTAATTGTTAAAGAGCGTGGACTTCATCAACGAAGTAAATGTTCAATATGACGACCCCTTTCATTAATGCACATTTGTGTACGTTGCCGGAGAGACCTTCTTGCATGCTGTAGACTGCCCGGTGTAATCTGCCTGCATTCTTCACGTATGAGTGCCCGTAGATGATATCCGCTTTGCGGTGGAAAATATTGCGATTATTCTATTTTGTACAAGCTTATATTATCAAAAATGTTATTTGTGTCATAATATCAAATTATAGGCCCAAAGAGATAACATAAACGGTAATAAAAAGTTTGAACTCGAAGGATTTGAACAAGAAATGAAGTAACACACTATTAAAGCAACCATGATAATACCATTCGGCTAATGCTACCTTTCGAGCTGAGGTTGCTGTACAAAATTGTAATCACAGAACTAGACCCCACCTCGAATCTTTACACCCTTTTTGCAGCTTCATACAGTGTTTTGAGCTCGGTTTGATAGTTTTAACTCAAATATGCCATATTTCAATTGGATTTAAGCAGTTAGTCACTGTACAGCCTTGTCAAAAAAGGCTTAGTATTAGGCAGATAATTCCTCTTATTTCACAAACTATGGCGTATTTCAGATCATACAGTAATTGTAATGACTGATACAGTTTATTTGTTTGAATTAAAACTACCAAACCGAGCTCAAAACACTGTATGACGCTGCAAAAAGCGTGTAAAGATTCGAAGTGGGGTCTAGTTCTGCGATTACTAATTCCTATAGGAACTTCTGCTTGCAATGTAGCATTGGCCGAATGGTATTATCATGGTTGCTTTAACGCTGTGTCGTTTTAATTCGGGTTCAAATCCTTCGGGTTAAGCTCAAACCTTTTATTACCTTTTGTTTTATCTCTTTGGACATTTAATTTGATATTACGATGTACATAACATTTTAATAACATTATAGGTTGTACAAAATACAATAATCGTCATGTTTTGCACTGGCAGGTGGACAATATGTACTTCGCAGTAAGTGTTTTATTGTGGTCAGTATTAGCTTGACCCACTCAACCAAGTTTATAACACCTCCCACACGCAAAGTGGCTTTAGCTATTTGCGCCAGCGTCAAAGCTTGACGTCAATAAATAAGTCTGTCTCCATTGTCTACTCAGTATCTGAAACATTTCTACGAGACACGGCTGCTGTCATAATGTATGCAAACTACGAGTATGTTGACATGCTGTTAATCTATGGAGAAACAAGGTGTAATGCACTGTCAGCAAAGCGTCTGTATGAAGAACGGTTTTCAGGAAGGAGGGCACCCACTGCAGATACTTTTGAAAAGGTTGAAATACGCCTTCGTGAAACAGGATCAGTTGGAAGAGCACCGCCTGCTCGCGAAGCTCCAGTAACCTCTGGAAGCAATGAAGAAGCTGTGCGAAACGCAATAGAAAACAATCCACATACCAGTTCAAGAGCCATAGCAGAAGATCTGTACATATGTTAGTCCTCCGTGATGCGCACATTGCATCATAATAAATATCATCCGTACCATCTACAATTACACCAGGCTCTCCACGGACGCGACTTTAAGCGCGAGTGATATATGCACAATGGCTACAGCAGCGAGCGCAAATGGATCCAGAGTTTTTAGCAAGTGTTCTCTTCAGTGATGAAACCACATTCCATAAATAACGGAACTGTTAACCGCCATAATGTGCACTACTGGAGTATAGGCAATCCTCACTGGATGAGAGAAGTTGCATTCCAGGTACAGTGGAGCATCAATGTCTGGTGCGGAATAATAGGAGACCAGCTAATTGGACAGTACTTTTTGAAGGCAACCTCACAGGACCACGGTACCTTGCATTCTGCAAGAAGAATTGTCATTGTTCCTAGAAGATGTGCCACTAGTGAAACGGACAGAAATGTGGTTCCAGCAGGATAGAGCTCCACCACACTGGTCACTGATTGTAAGGAATCACTTACATAGAACACATCCGCAAAAATGGATTGGCCGAGGGAGCCCAATCGAATGGCCACCTAGATCACCTGATCTCATCCCACTGGATTTCTTTCTGTGGGGTCATTTAAAGGAACGGGTCTAAGAGCCGCATAGCCTAAATCATCTTCGGGAAGTCATACGTGGAGAATGCAGCCAGATTACACCGCGCATGTTACAACACACTAGAAGGTCTCTCCGCAACGTACACAAATGTGCATTGATGAAGGGGGTCGTCAATTTGAACATTTACTTCGTTGATGACATCCACGCCCTTTAACAATTTATATTCCTGTTTACCCGTGAACTTATAACATTTACAACTCCTTTGTCAATAGAAGAAGTGAACATAGGGTTTAAACATGAAACAAAAACTGTTATATTTAATATCGCCGATATGCACCCAAAACATGAAAGCTAACTACGTAACACGATTTACAACACCAGATACGGTAGAGGTTATTAGGGTAAACATGATACACAATTATCTGATTGTAATTCCTATGCCTTTGGTTCACAGGAGAGCCAGTAACAAAAATAAATAAATTAGTACACTAAAATACAGAAAATAAACACAAGGAGCGAAAAAAAACCCAACAATTTGACGTTTCGAGCCTCCAAAGCTAACCTTTGCTTTACTACATTCCGGCAGCTAAACCACTGGGCCAGAACCCACTTAGTGTATACCGTTCTTCGGGAAAACATTCCTCTATCTCCTTGCTAGCATTACATCCATGAAACGCCTTCTTTTTTAAGGCTTTCGCAGCTCGTTGGCTCTCATTCAGACATTTGATCATCAATGCTAATTGCGCATAGTACCGAAAAGAAGGGCAGAGCTACAATAACAGTTTGTTTGCTAAAAGTGTCAATGTTTTCACATTAAACTATAAACTGTGGGTTGCATAGATACGAATAACTAGGGGCAGTTGACTCACCTGGTATATGTCATTTGAAAGACACAAAGGATATGGACAACAAACCGAAAACTATTGCCCTTAATAAGTAAGATTATATCGCAGCGAGGGCTGCGGAGCTATGGATAATGCAGTCCGCACAACGGAATACAAAGGAAGATTAAAGGACATGTGAAAGAAAAGGTTTAATGAATAAATTTTGCAGGAGAAATAAAACATATTTTACTTTAAAAGAGTCATTTAATAGGTTACAACATTATGGGGTTATTATTACTATTATTATTGTTAGCTTCGAATAATAATTGTTTGCAAACTAGCAAGAGCAATACAGATATTAATTTTGAATTATAAAACATCACAAACAAGCATGGTAAAGAACTGAGCTATACGGAATGGACACGTAAAACGAAAAAGCATTACAAATAAGTCGAAAAATATAGTATTTTCGCCTTACTTGAAAGGATTGGTAAACTTTGATAATAAAATGTATTTCATATATTATTAATTCGGAATTAACTATGGAAACGTAAAATCAGAATAAAAAATTAAATTCAAACCATCGATCTTCAGCTTCCCTTACGGCTGCTCCGCTGTTGGAGCTAGGATGTCGATATGACAACACTTTAAGAAACTCTCCAAGAGAGAAACTTTCGGAGAAACACAAGACACCCTTAACTTGTCTTGAGATAACACAACCCAATGTCGACTTACATACTTTTTCTCTGATTCTACCTTTCCAGCCTACGGAAGAAAATTTATTTAAATTGAATTGATTATGTTTTCTCAATGAATCTAAAACTGCCTTGGATCCTACTCTTTGGTGCACATTCGCCATCACCAATCAACTTGGGTTGCTAGAACTAGGGGAGTGTGGTGGAGCCATGAGTGGGGAGGAGCTGGTTTACGAATTCATTACCAACTTAACACGCAGTTCATTATATCGGCACTTTTTTTTGCACCCAAGTGTACAGAAAGTGAATTTTCTGCCAAAGTGCACATCTATCGACTCCATTCACTTTTGTTATTTCTTTTAATTCGTTTTCTGTTAGTGGAGATATAAAACAAGGACCATAGCTACTTAGCGTTTAATTAGTCCAGTAGTAGATAAAGTTACACTAACAATGTTTAGCGAGGCCTGTTTTACTGAGATTTTTGGCCTTCAAATAACTTTTTCTTGCCTAAAGAAGCGAAAAGATGTTCCCCGTTATTTTCTTGATGCCCCTCTAAGTATTTGCGTTTCTTATCAGATGTGGTCACTTTTAACATGGATTATAAACACCGGTGATATAAGTTAGCAATTTTCCACACGACTGACATATGATAGGACCTTTAATATAGTATAGGTATATATTTTGACCACCCTACAATTTGAACATGCCATTGCTTCTCAACTTTCTCTGTACATATATTATATTAACGCTATGTACAGCGTCGACTCGCCAAGATTCATCCCTGAAGGAAGTACAGGTAAATGTCAAGGCGAGTCAATTACCAAGCCACTCATACTGAGAAACGATGCGATGTGGTGCATCAGATAAATCGTTTTCATTCACAAATCAGGTAATGCGGCAATTTATACGAGCATCTTCTCTTACTCCATTGTTTGTAATGTATCAATTTAAATATATGAACCGAAGGAATAATGCATTCACTCACCTACAGGAACTGCAGATAGGGATGGGGAACAAAACAATAAATGAAGCCTGTACGATATTGTCTTGGAGTTCGAAACTCTCAACAGTGCCTCTCCAAATAAATAACGATTGCTTTATTTTATTAATGCCGTTCAACATCAAATAATTTGATTTTCATACCGTAAAGAGAAATTCAGTTTTATTTATGGACGCTCTTTAATGCTATGATTCTCAGCGTTCCATTCTATATTGGGCGTGAAAGACCGGAAATTTTGCTCAGAAACCTCTTCACCAGGCTTAAGGTTCTTTCACCTGCCGTAAATCTACGACACGGGACTACCGGGTTTACTTCCCTTCCGAAGAAGCCATGTTAAGGATTTTTACGCTCGTAAAAAATCCATCGCCCTCCGCCGGGTTTGAACCCGTGAACCTTGGGAACTAGACGCTAGCATGGTACCCCTAGACCATGGAGGACGACATTTTCATTCCGTATTTTTCATTTAAGGATTCCTATATGTGAAACTACTAAATCTTGCCATGTATATCTAAATGATTTAGAAATATTGTTACACAATCCTCTACCGCAATTATAAGTGGTTTTATTAATTTCATGTCGATAGCTTAAAATTTTTTTAGAAAAACATTTTATTTACTTTTATTATATCAATTAATCAGCTGTTGCACACGATGCAGAGGTCGTAATCTTGAAAAATAAATGTACTGTCACATTATTTAAATACTAATGCAGAAAACTGGCGTATAGAAATTTCTTCAATCTTCTGGTTGTGTCAGGAAAACTTTAAAGCTTTAAATGTAGTTTTTGTAGCAATTTATGCTCAATGGTCGAATTAATTAAGTCATAAGTTAACCAACTTAAAAGTGTAGCATAAACCAGTTTAAGTCCATTCTCTCTGAGTTTCTGTTGAAAATTTGAAGAAGATTGATTTCAACTCACATCGTATGAAACATTTTCAATGCGCAAAAGTGTGAGAAAAATCAAAGTGGAGTAAAAGGCATTGAAAGCAATTAGGTCGGTCATTAGGTCGTATGCTTTTGGGCATTTAAATTGTCACGTGTTGCAGCTCTAAACGGCTCAGAAAGCAAAAGCCATGTCTGTAGCTGAACCTAAGGATTCAAGGTATTTTGGACATAAAAAGTAATTTTAGAATTTTTGAAAATATTGCCCAAATTTCAGCTATGGGTACCGTTAAAGATAAGTTAAAATACTTATCAGCAAGCATTCTCCGAACAGTACCATCAATTTAAACAACGATTATTTTTTCAACCACGATCTGTGTATCTTTACTGAAGATGTGTATTTACAGCTTCTGGAACCTGTAACCTGTTTTCACGATGTTGTGTTTGGACTGATTAGGTTTACAAGCATTGTAATTAAGGTGGTACTTTTGGTGCTACTTCCAAAGTAAACATAATGCACGTCTTTCTGGTTTGTAGTAAGTTACTGTAGCTCTTTTGTTTTAAACAAGGCAATTAATGCAAGGAGAAATTCTGTTGTTACACGGAGCCCGAAGAAACAGTAGCCAGCTTGTTACATAGATCATATAGGGTGTTACAGAATTCAAGTGACAAACGTTCAAGGTTTAAGAGAAACGAAATAGAAACTCCTTGATATAGGACACCTCAAACTTTGAAGTTACGTAATGATTTTTCATTTAAATATTCGTACTGATAAATGCAAGTAAATAAAGATTTAATATGACTGCGATACTGATTTACACTCTAAAATGGTTAATTTATCTTCCACGAGCACGAAAATGCCTATCACTGCGGTATCTTCAAAGTTACGAACTTTGCTTTTTCTGAAGAAAAAAATTGCTCCATCACCAAAGGCCAGTGCACACTGATACCTGCACTTTCTCATGGGGAATCATAGGTACCAGAAAGAGCCAAACAAGATTTGTTGTAGTAGCGTAGTCATTAGCGTGCTCCACTGTTAAGCTGGTGATCTGGGTTCAAACCCCGTACAAGTGGCTAAACATTTTTTTTTAGACATATGAATCCATTTTTTCCTCGCGTTTCTTTCAAAGTTTAAGTACACGTTATGGAGGTATTCTGGCGGCGCCGTGGCCGAGTGGTTAGACTGCTCGCCTCCCACCGAGGCGGCCCGGGTTCAATCCCAGGGACCCGAATGTGGGATTTGTGGTGGACAAAGCGGCGTCTGGGCGGGTTCTCCGGTTTCCCCCGCCATTCATTCCACCAACTGTTCCATCATCACCTTTCCTTTCATCCATTTCACCCTCATTTCATTTCATCTACTTCCTTCCTCCCATACCAGGCATCGGGCTGATCACCCATCCTGGATATTCTGTCTGATCCATGAGTGTCTGCTCCTCGACGGGCCTCTGACCCCAGGCACCCGCCTGTAAATCCTGGGTGGGGGGTGTAAGTCCTACATAAGAAGAGGTTAAACAGATAAAGAAAAAGAAGAAGTTATGGAGGTATTCAGATGGAATATTTGAACATAATATGAGCGCAATTGCCCAAGTAGCAGCATTTCAGGTAATTTTTATCAGTGATGTACTGGCCCGTTATTGATTTTGATCTATTGCAAATAACCATGAACTCGAAATATCACAAGTGTCCTACACCAAAGTGCTAGCCGAATACTCCTCTGAACCCCTGAAAGCTTGTAGGTTGAATTCTGTAACATTCTGTAGAAAGGAGGCGTATAGTTCCTGCCCAATGTTTTGCCATAGTTAGAACACTAACTCTGCGAACATCCTGCCAAAACGACGATCCTAACAATGCAATGTTAATGGAACATTGTGCACTGGACCTAGCTTTCTGCTCGTTGATCAAGTGTTAAAAAATTGAAGCAGAGCTATTCTTGTGTCGAACTGTCCTCCACTATACTGCGTATCCACTTTACGACGGGGAAGGACCAGTCATTCCTCATGAAGTGTGGACGTGTTTCCCCGCACTGGTTCGTGCGACCCTTTTCTATAGATTTTCTTCTTCCTCTCCAATGCCCACAAGACAGTTTATTACGAAGCGCTCGAACTTTGAAATTGTGCTCTTCTTCCGTTGTGGATTTCTTGTGCAGTCATTGTGTCGAGGTAGTATCGAATACAACAATCCTTAACACAGAGAAACTGCTATTACGGCAAAAGAACACGGAATGCTTAAATGCATGCAATCCTGACGACGCAGAACTGCCGCATACTCATTATTGAGATAGTATTTCTATCTCGACACTTCTCGCATTACCCGAAAGGACGAATGTGCTGTGAATTCTCCTTGAATAAGTACTAACTATTGGATATGACAGATTTAATGAATGAATATATACTGTGCATTTTTAGCTATTATTATTATTATTAACTACTCATGGAAAGACCACGTTAATAGAATGGGTAATGAAAGAATGCCAAAGAAGATTTTAAAGTACAAGCCGAGAGGGGAAAGAGGAGTTGGAAGATCCAAGATAAGATGGTCGGGCCAATGAGACGCAACAGATCGTGAGGCCTAATGCCTGCAGAAGAAGAAGAAGAAGTAGAAGAAGAAGACGTTAACTACCAATTTATGTCTCTTCACCACATAAACAGTGCCATCATATTTTTATTTATTTTAGATACTCTGCTACAGCACTCGAAAAACTGGTAGCAAACAACTATGCCGGAAACCGCCATTCATTTCTTAGATAATGGCATCATCCTCCTATAAATAGAATCAAATATAAATCTAACATGTGTAGACATTTTTATTGTAGAAGAGATGGAACCCTTTGGTACTTAATTGCTCTTTCACAAAAGCGTGTAGGACAGGTTTGGGAAGATAAGTCTGATTCTACCTTTCCAACCTTGTGCTATACACGGCTTGTGTGAAAGAATAATTAATCACCATTGATTGACCTAAAGGTAGGTTGAACTACGAAGCCAGATAGTTAAAATACCTGTGACATTGTAAGCCGCCAGTGGGGTACTATGGCATCTCAAAATAAACTTGAGATCTCCTTGTGGTTTACTGGGGAAAATGCGAGTAGTTGAGGAATTTAATGTCGCGCCGGCATGTTGCCATGGTAGCTCAGTTGGTTAGAGCAACGAGACAGAAATCGAAGACCCGTGGTTCAAATCCCGACTATGGAATTGAATTTTTCTAATGATGGAACTCTTTACTCAACACTACCTTCAAAGCAAGCCCTTGGGAGGTGATTCGCTTCTAAAAGCGTCGAAGCCACTTATTAAAATGTCCAATCTCCGGCCGAAGCGAACTTCTGTCCCAGGAGGACTTATATGCAAAAGCAGTTGCGTAAATAAGCACAGTTCGTCAGATGCGCTTGAGGCTTTATGCTACACTCCATATAAGCAAGGAACAAAACAACTAAACGACAGAACGACAAAGTTTGGCTTAGTTTTGACTCTTTCTTCAGCATGTCTCACGTAATCATTTTGTGTTCGTATATACTTTCAGCGAATGTCCAAGATAATAAGGGATGTATGCGAACCAGAACGCTGAGAACCGATTGAAAACAATCTTAGGATATAGATTTTCCTTACAAAATCAGTGGTGTTGAGTCATTCTTATAGGAGGGTTTGCCTCTAGCCATCAGAGATACTTCATATTTATCCATCAAAGTAAAATAGTGCTTCTTAGAAACTTAAAAGAAGCAAAAGATTGAATAACATAGGCCAGAAACACGTGTTTCAGTATTACAACCTTATTGTAATATTTCCATTAACGGTGTAACAAAAATAGAGTCTGAAATAATTATTATCAGTGCCTGATAAACTGTAACGTTATCTTATCAATATGAAAGCAATGTTTGTGTAACAGTTATCTTAAACATTTAAGCATAAAATAACAAAAGAACAACAGAACGATGTTAAAGATTTAAGCTGCCTATTGTCTTAACAAATATCACAGTAGGTTTTGAGACTATAGTATAAGTTGGAGAGTATACGGTACCTCGCGTTTATCTGATTGTGCTGAAAACAATCGAGTGACCTGTTTCAACTATTTTGCAAATAAAATCTATATAAATAATATTATTATAAATATATATATATATATATAATAAAAGCCACTTCTACTTACACTCTGCTTAAAACAGATCACCATATAGCGGCCGTGCTTCCATTTGTATTAACTGGTGCCATTTTGTCTTCACTTTCAGGCAATCGGAAACAAACTACTAAGAACATTCACTACACAAATATGCGTTTAAACATGGGGAAGGTATAATTACAACATTATCATTACATCCTAGAATGTGATAATTACCTTGAAATCAAATTGCGATTGGTTGATTCAAGGCGTTCTTAAACGCTCTTGGTCCATACCGTGCTTACGTCATATGGGTGAAATGGTCACTCCGATCACCACTTAAAGGTTTATAGGCATAGTGTTTAATTGGATGGTGAATAAATCTCTTACTTCGATCGCATGCGGAGGAGGTTTTTTAACAACTTTACCATCGCTGATGTATCGAATCAGAAATAGATATACCTATACTGGCAACTCCAATAACAACTGAAACAAACACAGGCACGTTAAAACACATACTGCAGTTAATTAACCGCGTCAAGGTGCGAACCCACTAATTTGTGGTTATCAGGAAGCTTTGCATACACAGCTACCTGTCCAGCCCCTATTATTCCTTGTGTTCTACAGGTCACCAGAGAGAGAAAAAAAGGGAAAAACACATGTAAGGTATTCTATTGTTCTCGTTAACACAGAAAAAAAACTAGGGTTATTCAAACGTCAGAGAAAAATTAGCTCCGGTGACTCTGTTTAAAAAGTATGTTGATAGTAAGGTAAAAAAAACAGCAACACTGCAACGGAAAGTAATGTACCGGTTGTTTCATGTTTATGTTATAACAGTCTTAAAATTATGTTTTGACGTGTATTCATAATAACGTGGTGTTGATAGTGTAATCGACAGTGTTATGTTCTTTATTGGATTAAAATGCGGATAAAGTGGTGTAGAAACTTCATATGAAGTCATTACACTTGGACTGCAAGAATAACAGGACCACATATTTTAGAAAATCGTAAATGTATATTAATATTGTAAAGAGAAGTGTGTGTGTGCGTGAGTGTGTGTGTGTGGGGGGTTTTCGTCTGTGAAACACTCAATTTTGATAATCTTTTTACCACTGAATAGAATTGTTCTTCCGGACAGACATAGGCTATAAAACATTTCCAAAAATATAATTTTGGAGGAATTAAAGGGGATTTAATGTTCACGTCAATCAATTTCAATCACGTTTTATTGAAATGAATATCAGAGAATACTTCTTGGCACTTTTTGCTGGCATGGCGGACTTTCCGAACTTTATTAACAAGGAGTATTTTCAATCTTTATTTTGAACCCATAACTTAAAAAGCCATTCTTTGGTCTATATAGATAAAAATCTGTATTCTTATAGGTATTTTTTACTCAATGGAAGTTACAGGGTATCTTAGAACACTCAGCAACCACACCCACCATATTTACAGTTCCTTGTGTAGAAATATTCATTGTTCAAATCATCTGATGAAAATAATGTACAATGATACTATATGCCCTGGCCAAAACCATAGATTATTTTAGAGCTTCCAAAAACTATCCAACTCTTATTTTATATCATCTAGTAACTGCACTATCTTGAAATTTTAACAACTACACTTACAGCTTATTTTCAACTCCTTATAGACAAAACTATACTACTTGAGCAATTACGGCCCAAATGTGTGCAGTTCAGCTATAGGTAACAAAATTATTGGATACCTCAAAAATTCGGAAGACTACCGGTACTCATATTTTCAACCTTTGTATATAAAAAAACTTACACTTTAGGTACGGGTAGAAGTTTTAAGCTACTCCTGATCTTTAAAAGCTACTCCTGTCCTTATTTTCAACACCTTACTCATAGAATGCATCCTCGCAATGCCGGGTAAGAAAACTAGTATTATATCAAGAGTTACTTAAGTCCTGTGTAATTCCGAAAAGAAGAAATACATGAATCGTAATTGGTTAAAAGGACATTTAGTCAGCAAATGTAAATTTTCAGCTAATCAATAATATTTTTATTCAGAATATGATAGTTTCAAATTCATGTTTGTGGCACACGTTTAATTTCTACCTTTATTACGACCTTATAGCATGAAATTATGTATGTTTTGATGTTTAGTTTTTTGAAATTGCCGTTTCAAAAGCGATGACTTATGTCCGTTTAACAAAATACCACTTTAAGGTCATCCTTAATGTATCAATTTATAGTTTATTTCACTCAATTACACAAAACAAAAGATTATCTAACATCTCTTTACGTTCTACAAGAAATTTAACACAAATTATTTGTATTACCGTTTAAATTGTTCCCAAGTAGATACAGTAATCTATGCCCTTAATCTTTAGTGTCATTGTCCCCTTGGCCACTCAAAAATATTCTCGTGAAACTCACTGTGTAATCACTGGGTACATAAGTCTTAAGTTTGTCATGTTGATGGCTTTTATGAAAACTTTGCGAGTTGGAAATACACACCTCTCTGGCGAAGTAGTATGTCCTCTACTTTGTCTCTCAATTATTTTCTTATTAGCACTTTATTAGGAGGAAAATAGAAGGTACTTGCTTTACTGCAGCTGTCAAGAGACTGTAAATAAATGATTGCTACCAGTGGTATATTTCTTTAACAAAAATCAGAATATTTACCTGCCTGTTACAGGCTAACCGACAGAGGGCATAATGCCCTTTTAGAACCACGTGATATATCTACTAATATGGTTTCCAAAACTCACAAAACCTGAAAATGGACAAAATATGACTAATACCCTTTTAACAAATAACGATTCATATATCCTTTAGGGATTTGAAGAAATGATTCCTCACATAATATAAATGAACACGCTCTACGTAGACTTCTAACTTAACAACAACAATATTGATGCGAAGCTACAGGGTTACCACTAGTTCGCTAGAATTACAAAGAGAAAGCAGTACAGCCCATAACTCATCTCTCTCCCTCATATAAGGGATTTTGGCAACAACCAGCATGGCCATTCTGTTCAGTGGTCATAACTCTCCAAATTAGGTCTGTTAAACATAGGGAATTAAATTTTTAGAACTCAATATAGATATGTTACACAGAGATGGCGAAAAGGTGTTTCGCGGTGACATTTGGACCCCCTCTACAACTTCCACTTAGAAAGACGCTCCTCGATTTTTGTTTGTATTCTATGTACTGCTAGGTAGTGTCGTGTAGATTGATTATTCCTAGCACTGAGAGAAGTAAGGTTTTTTTCACCATGCCTCTATGTAGGTAACAATTGTTTATAAACACTTTAATCAAACAGAAACATAAGCATCCATTATTGAAAATTTCTCTGCAGAACTTCAAACTGAAAACTATGTGAAAATACTTGTAAGCACGGTACTTAAATGGGAATACGCTCGCCTATAACATAACGGCTTGTGTTACGTTTGGTTATTTGTGGGACTGTACGTAGTTGCATCGTGCCAAAGGTACTGTGTAGCTCAAGACCGCATCCTACAAGGTGTACAACCTTAAACAAAATATCAGCAATAGCGGGTAAAAGAGTTCAATCCGGAAAACATTTAAATTATCCGCTGGCGCTGTGTTATCAGTTTACGGTTTAATGCCAAACTACATTCGTTTCCCATATGTGTGATAAACAGAAAAGTGCATTGTGTGCTCGACGGCTGGATGGTAAACGCACGTATATTAAGTATAATCTAGGTTCGAAACCTTGTCATACTTGACATTTGATACAAGGCAATACCATTTATTTTATTGGTACACGCGTATTTGAATGATGAGACCTTCCTACTTGAGCAGAAAAACTAAAGTATCATCTCCGTTTACACACCCGATATTGATCTAAGTTTTCATTTGGCATTTCGTATAAGCATCCTTATTACTTACATATTTAATTTGAAAACAAGAAGAATTGAGCTTTAGTGTGTTAAGTGCAAGCGCCTCAGAATGAAATACGTCTTTGTAATTGGAGATGTTGTTGGTGCATAACAAACAAGTTGCTGTAAAAAGAAACAAAACAATAGCTGGGATTCAAACCTTCGTAGTTCTCCTTACCTACTAGATAGCTACTCGGCTTTCAGCGCATTAGGGCATGGAGGAGTCAATGACTAATAATGGTTAAGCTAAACCTCGCGCGCAGAGATGCCAATGGGAATCGACGGCGGAAACAAATTGGAATTATTTAAATATATTACCTTCCACAATATGTTTTGTTTTTTCTTTTGTCCAAGAGTGCACGATACAAGATTTAATTTAGAGATATTCGTAAGCTCCGATGCATATTATATATATTTTCAAACGTAGAATTGGCTAAACAAGAGCCTTACCTAACATAAATCTGTACCTAAAATAGTGAAGCAATCAGATTGACTAAAGGGATTTGAAATTACGTTTATTTTCCATTATTAAATCACTAGATTGTTAAAGACAACATATAAGAAAAATAACACATAATTTTGATTCAATCACGGTTTAGGTTACTTTCTTTGCCCCAGACATTTGCAGTGAGAATATTTATATTCATGTGTTTTCTTAAAAGCATTCTTAAAAGATGATAAGTACAGTCAGGATTCAAACTAAGTTTAAAATTTAAGTCACTTTATCGTAACTACAGGTCAGATTCAGATAATATGTCTCGTACACTAAAGCATTTCAAATTCCTTTGCTATTATAAGGACATCATTTCCATAAATACGTTTTCAAACTTTACTAAAATATTATTTTCCCCTATTTGTTTAAAATCTATTATGATAGGCTAACTATTATGAAACCTAAAACCAAATACCATGGGAGGTTTACTAGGACAACTTATGTTTAGGTGTTGTAAACATACCACATTTTTTAGTAATAAAAATGACTATTGCTGATGAGATATAGTCAGCAATTAAAAAATCTGTGTGTGTGTGTGTGTGTGTGAGAGAGAGAGAGAGAGAGAGAGAGCGAGAGCGAGAGCGAGAGCGAGTCGGTCTCGGTAGCTCAGTCGATTAGGCCCTGGCCTTGTGATCCCTAGTTCGCGGGTTCAAATCAGTCAGGTACAATGGTTTATAATTGTGCTTAAAAGTGACGGCCCCATTGTCAGAGATTTACTAGCGTGTAAAAGAATCCTGCGAGACGAAATTCCGGCTCACCGGCAGCGCTGATATGGTCCTGGCAATTGACAGCGTCGTTAAGAATTTTTTTACTCTCTCTCTCTCTCTCTCTCTCTCTCTCTGTGTTGTGTGTGCTTGCACGCGCGCCTTATGAAAAAAGCGCAGATGTCGTCCTTTAAACCAGAGATAAATATCAGTGAGTACATTGAAAAACTTAACGAACACTTTTGTTCAATGTTTCATAGATTTCTAGAAAAACACTGAATGTACAGACCTTTAGTAAGAGCGCATTTTCTCTTGCAGGCGAGTGAAAAAATCACATTGAAGGGGTGAGGTCAGGTGCGCCGCAGTGGTATGAGCGCTGTGTTTCCATGCCGCTGGAAGCTGTGCTGCATTTCACAAATCATATTAACTTTACAAGTGATGTTTAATATTCGACGCAGTTGCCGTTTTCAGCGAAAAAATAAAATATATGTTTTTTAACTTACACTTATTTTATTACGTAAAATCCAAATATGTACAGTATTTAATAACTATCATATACAAAAATAAAATGAATTATAATCCTTCAGGTGCTTAACAAGGTTTCGGTGAAGACAAATAAGTAAAATCTTATTTAACAATTCAAGGAAGTGGAATAAAACAAAGGAAATCCTTTTATTGTAACCTTCAATAAACTAGAGAAGTAAATTATTTAATCATTCAATAAAAGAAAAGAAAATCTATATGTAATGTTGGTAACTATATTTATAGCGAAGATATGAAATACTGGGAGCGTGCGGAGGAGGGAGATACCACATCCGTAAGCGGCGTGTGGTGATCAGTTCCTCAGCCACTGATGCGACGTCGTATCTTAAGCTTAAATTAATATTTATAAAAAAAATACCAAACTGAGGCGAAACGAGGTGCTATGACAATAACAGAAACGTACCTTACCTAGTTAGTGCTCTATTAAACACTTCAATAATACGTGTATTATAATGCAATGTAAGGTGCGGAAACCTGTTTTTGTCTTCTGATATAGGCGTCCCCAGACTATATAGGTTTTCATTTGTCTTTGTACATACCTCTTGAGAGTATGACATCTATACCCCACCCACACGGTATTATACCACAAATCATCGGGTTTTTTAAATATATAAAACATTATTTATAAGAAATGCGAGATTCTATTTTAAAAATTAAACCTATAATACGATTCTAATGACAAATATATTTTGTATAAGAAGACCAATACACCCCAAATTCTATAGCCTAATTTTCATTATTCAACATGAGCATAACAAAAGGCCAGTGAAGTATTAATAATCAATATGCTACCCAGTGCTCTTAACTGGGATGCGAACATGTTGATTAGAGTTTAGTTATTCACCAAATATTATATCTAACTGTTTGACACAGTATATCACCTTTTTACTGTCATCTCATTAAGTATAGGGGTAGTTAGTATGTGATACCGTCTATATAGATGTTTCTTTTAGGTTTTAATCCATTTATTATAATCATAAAATTGCTATATATTTTGTTACAACCGAGGAAACAAAATACACTGCCTACAAACATTAAAATGTAGTATATCTGTAAGACCGACGCTAAGCTGCAATGCAGTGCAGTCATGATTATGATAATAGACATCACATTCATGTCCAACAGACCTTTGTCTTAATTTATTTTGTTCATGCTTGTGTTAAATGGTAATGTGTACTTTGCTGTATACGGTCACGAAAAGCTTATTTACATATATCCTTCAAGTGCTTTTACCAGATGGAAATCAGGGCTTTTTAATACCACTGTATGTAGCATCGTGCCCTCAATTTGTGATGCAAAATAAGATGAAAATGCGTTCAGAATTTGGGCTCGACTTGAGCACAACGGTAAGCCAGCATACAACTTTCTCTTTGGTGCAAAGAAGAGTTACTTATAGAATGTAGTCGTAGTCAGCTGGCAATTTATTTTGGCTACAAAAAAAAAAACTGTGAAAGAGATAATACACGTAACATCAGCACAGCTAAGAGGTGTACAAAAATTTGCAACCACGTCTTACCAAATGATTTAGTGTTTATTGGTAGTAGTGAATAGGGAAGAATGATGTGGACAACGGTGTTACATAAATCGATGATTAAAAGTCGAGAACAAACGAAATGTGGTTTAATGAATAGAAACTGTGTTTCTATTCATTGGCGTGATAATTTCAAATATGATCTGTAAGCTTAGGAATGAAAGCTGTGCTCCTGCATCCAGGATACGTGGTCCTATGTTAGGTTTTTGGAATGCTTAATTACATTTATTCCTTCATTTACATTGCAAATTTCATACATACAAACAAACTAATGGAATAAAACCGCAATATATGTGATTTTGCAAGGTAAAATTAGGTTTCAAATTTTAAGATGTATAATTATTTACATAAAAGGAGTTTTAAAGTAATCCTTGTAGGAACAGCATTCTTAACATTATATGCATTAAGTTTTCTGTCGCTTTAGCTGAAAATACATCACAGATTTTCCTTACATAAACATTGAAAGCTTTTAAATTTCACTCCTTTACCTTTTTTCCTGTTTTTTTTTATTTTCAAGTTGTTACGTTTCAACAATGAATGACATTCTTTTATGGCAAACTTCTAAATGATTAAGTTTTAAATGGTATATTTCATTTAAATATGTTTTCGTTGCTTCGACGCTCCCTATAAGGAGAATGACCTTCGGGAGAACCTCGTTACATCAAGCGATGCCTGGACCAATTAATTAGCTGGAGGCACTCAGGGAGTGGTGTCCGTTACCACCTATGAAAGGATAATGATGGGGATGGCAATGGAATAACTTTTACCGTAGATTCGTACCATGGTGCCCTTGGGGATACTTCACATGAGATTGTCAAAGGTGAAGGCTTGGATACGGTCAACATAAAACGCCACCCTAGAGCCGGAAATCGAATCACGGACTCTCAGCACAAGAGCCGCGAACGAAGCTGTTAGTCGCCCCAGCAGCCACCTTTAAATATGTCATTTAAATGATCATAGACCACAACATCGCTACATTAAAAGAGAAATTCATTTTTAAAAATTGCAATTGCATATTTTAGTTTCGTTGGTTATTTATTGACCTAAAAATCAATAAGTCAAAAAGTTCATTTTAATATAAATAATTGATGTGTTATGAATATTAATAATTGTTTGCAAAAGTTCAGAGTGTGTGACAGTTTTAATAAGAGAAAACATTGAGAAAAACGCCTCTAAATATTACGTCACAAATGTTTTTATTTAAAAATATACATTTTGTATATAAAGGCAATTAGCTCTATGTTGTTTTAGGGAGGCTGCCAATTAAATATATGCTTTAAAAAGATTCTCACCAAATTTAGGTGTGACATAAATTGTATTTCCAAAGTAATTTGAAAAAATTAGGGATGCGACTTGTGGCAGTATGTCCTCCTGTCCGATGTTGATTTGCTTTGTAATGCCCGTAGCTCGCGGCTTAGCTTTCTGCAGCCTCGCGAAGACTCTGATCCTGTCTTAGTTTTCCTGGTTATTAGGATTAATTGGTGCTCCGCTAGTCTCTTCTACATTTCCGCCTGTCTGGGTTTGCCTATAGTTTCCTCGGCTTCCTCTAAAGTGTCCCCGGGAAGGTCTCTCTCTCCTTTCGTCTCTTTCTTGGTAATTCTCGTCATACCTTTCTCCTACATCGCTTTCCCCTCGTCAGAAAAATAATGTTCTCTATCTGGTCTGTTTTCATTATTCCTGCCTCACCTACAGTTAAATCGGCCCCTGTATCTTGTCTGGTTTGAATAGTGTTTATGTGATACTGGTTATCACCTTCTCGCCGAAAGCGATTATTTTCCCGATTTCTGTTTCCAGATTGTGGTACGTCATTCCAATACCTCTCTCTGGGGTTATAGTTCCCTCTCTCGTTTCATCTCCAATTCACATTCCTTGTATTGTGCAGTGGTGGTCGAACTGTATGGTTTTGTCCATGGTTCCTACTACTTGTCTCGAAAGATGATACCAACTCAATCAATGCGGGAATGGAATTTGGCTTAGCAATGAGTAGGTAATGGTGGATGCGCTCCGGATAATGGGGTACAATCATGTTAATGAAATCCCGCTCACTTATGTGTGGCTCGATTAATCTACTACTTTGTGCTTTAGTCAGTAAATAATCCACCATGCTCAGGTTTCCGCGCCCATCATATTTGCCATTAGCTAGGATAGATCTCACCTGGTTCTGAGTATTAGTACTCCAACACTTATTCAAAAATGCCCGTTTGAAATACTCAAAATTATTATTCTCCCCCAAAGTCAATCTTACCCATTGAAGAACCCTTTGACGTAAACCTTTGCGAACGATTAACATTTTTAGCTCGTCTGGAATTTGCTGTAAGCGGAAATATTCCTCAAGGTCATTTATATATTGTTTAGGATTATCAGCTGAGTTTTCCTCGAAAGTAGGTACCTCTATCTCATTCAACATATGATAGTTTGCATTATTTACATGGTTCAATGTACATTGGTGTCCTGAATTGAGATTATATATGTCGGCGGCTGGCCTTTGACTTCCATTTGCCTCCCTGAACGTGGTGCTACTTTCACTGGGTGTACTATTATCACTCTGTCTCACACCTATCTCAAGTCTACCAATAGAGCGTTTTAAACCCTTTACACAATGCTCATGTTCTTCATCCCCTTTCACAATTTCATGATGATTTGAGAGCTGTTCAGTTATTTTTTATGAAAGTTCATCTATCTTTCCCTGATCCTTTTCTACCACTGTTCGAAATTCTCTGAACTCCGTTTGGATGTTAGATTCTAAGGTACTTTGTTTTTTTTATCTAAAGAAACATTTACAGTTCTTAAGTCATCATCCAATTGCTCTTTTATCGCTAAGCTGGTAACACTTAATTCCGTTTCTGCATCCCTCCTTAGTTTTTCTACATCAGTCCTTTGACCTAATTGTCCTGCCTGAATTTCCTGTACTATTTTCCCTTGTTTGCTGAGTTTAGCGTCCAGCTGATTTTCTAATCTGGCGACCTGTTCACCTAAATATCCCCTCATCTCCTGAGCTAATTCCCCTCTCATTTTTCTATTCTCCTCTCGGACATACTCCCCTATCTGGATACTCTGCTCACTTAATTTCCCCTCTAAATTCTTATTTTGTTCACTCAGTTTTCTTTCTAAGTCCTTACTCTGCTCATTTAATTTCCCTTCTAATCTCTGACTTTGTTCGTCTATCTTTGTACTTAAACGCTGAAGGAATATCATCAGCTGGTTCTGACCTGGGTCAATAGCCTGCTCAATTGGTGGTTGTCCTTCCAGCCTAACTTCTTCTGTTCCCCCATATTTCCTCCATCTGGTGTTATACTGACAATGACCTACCTATTCAGTTCTTCCAAATTTTCCCTTGACCTGCTCATGGTTCCGTTAGAATGTTCTATCTCCCTAGTAATGACTTTACCCCCTCTCAATAGCATGTGTTCACAGATACTGTGTAACTATTCTGCATGCCTTTTTTTTGTATAAATGTTCTAACCTGTACTTTCTCCTATATTAGTTGATGCGTCCCGGGTTCCAATCCTGGTGAATTTATAGAAGCGATGTTCTCAGTTGTTTTGCTATCCCACGTAGGTAGACTAGAAGTTCGCGTTGTAATTTTGTTGTCCTGTGCGCCTTTCCTCTGAAGATTCTTCCTCTATGCGTTGTTCCCTAGTCCTCCATTCGAGCCCCACAGTGTTGCCGCCAGTTTGTGGCAGTATGTCCTCCTGTCCGATGTTGTTTTGCTTTATAATGCCCGTAGCTCGCGGCTTACCTTTCTGCAGCCTCCGCGAAGACTCTGGGTGTTCGAAGTGTGATGATTCTCTGCATATTTTATTCTCGGCTAGCTAAAGTTATTACTGAAATATATCAGAGCATGGACTTTTCCTTGGTAAAGGAAACGTAGATCTCGGGTGTGGTAAAGGAGAGAAAATAGACGTGCTTTAGTTACACAAAGACGACACCACTGTTTCTTTATTCAGTTACTTCGAGTAGTTCACAACACTGATATTGATGCCGTTAAAACACTGTCCACTGCTGTTGAAACACGGCGCTGATATGACGCAAAATTTATATACTTAACAGATCTCTTTACTCGTAGCGATTCTTATGTGTGTAGCGAAACCTATCTTAGTTCAATAACTTTTGGCGCAACATCTCTCAAATATCCGGCAGCATTTTCCCCTCCTGTATTTTAGAAGTGACCCCTGATTTTGGTCTTAGCAAATCTATTTATAGCCGCAGGCTTCTTGGGCTGCTTAATTTCCTATTGGTGCATTTTTAGCGCCACTCAACGCCTCTCACTATTTCATATCTATTTACTGGGATCTCATTGGTCCAATTTTAACATAAATCGCGGCTTTTCCTAATTTTACCGTTAAGCTTGTTGTCTCCCTCACTCCGGTCACGGCGAATTACTGTACAAAAGACAAAACCTCTACACCCTCGCTGTATGAACAATACTCTTGCTACCAGAGAGACATCGTAAAACTCACTTCTTGCCTTCGAAGACACTTTTCCTGCAGCTAAGATATCTCGTTGTGGACAGCATTTTAACATAGCGCTTAAATTATTTACATTAAACACTTTATCACTCCTCTAATATTAGTAACCTAAATACAAACCTATCATTAAATCACTCTTCTTAAGCTCCACAGGCAGTAAATAGAAAAAATAGTTGTACATAGCATAATTTAATTTCACTAAAAATTAATTACTCAAATTATTAATAATTATATAGCTCGGCCTCGGCCTAGAGTTGCCGTTTCAGACTCAAATACGTCGATACCTCGATACTCGGTGGTATTGAAGTATGTCTAATACTTTGAGATAAACCTTCGATACTTTTAAATGTTTAAGTTTTGCACTATTGAAAGTTGTTGCGTTTAGCTTTATGCTGGATAAGGAATGAAAGGTTTCGACACTTCACGTTACTGCACATGTCTCCAAGTATTTGCTGAACTATAGTTCTTGAAAGACCATGACTGCGTTTCCTGCGGGTGCATCTTTGTAGCATTCCATAGACTCTTGTGTCTCAATGAAAACATGTAAAACAATGGGGGAAGGAATAGAGGTGCTCGTGTAACATGTAGCGTTAGGAGAACTGTGAATGAAGCTGATTTAGCTGACGGACTAAATCACGTTTCTGCAATAGCCTGGCTTGGTGACTCACTCTCATTCATTACATTTATCCACTCCAGTGACCAAAATCTGTGAACCCATCAAAAACAAATTTGAATTCAAGATATGAAGTAATAAGGTGCATGTAATTATTTGTTTTTCCTTCCATCTGCTAGTTTGTGTTTACGTAAGAACAAATTCGTGTCACGAGCGTAACCTATAGGTAACAGCTTATTTCCACAATATAGATAGACAATCCTTAAAAAAAGTTTTCAGCACAAAGTATAGTTACATAAAAAGGGAAGTAAATAAATTATTGTTATTATTATTATTATTATTATTATTATTATTATTATTATTATTATTATTATTATTAACCTTGAATAATAAAGCGGAATATATAACCTGTGGCATTAACAAGATGATAAAAAAAATGCTGCAACTGAAGAATGTCAAAAAGCAATAATCTCGGAATTACCATACAATACAAAATTTGATGCATGCGTTTATACACAGAAAACTACTAATAAGAACACAATTCAGTGAACAAGCAATCGCATTTACAGTTTTTTTATACAGCGAGTATCGAGAATCGGTACTCAAAAATCAGTGTCGGTATCGAGTATCGAGAAATAGTGGTATCTTCCCATCACTAGAAAAAATAAAACATGGAAGGCAACTCACGTAAATAAAAAACTTTTCGTTGTATTAACGTTACATAATAGACCTGATATTCAAGCTCCTCACGTTTACACCAACCATGCCCTCCTTGGAAGGCATAGTTTTCTATCTGGGAAATTCTAATTTTGTTAGGAAAACTCAATCATGTTTGAAAAATTTCCTATCACCACTGAAATTCAGCTTTCTATGTCGACCTGCTAACGTTGAGCTACTACGAAAGAGCCTCCTCTCTCCAAGTAGTTTATTTTTCATCTAATTTATATATTAGTAGACATTAAGACATTAAAATAATCCTATTACTGATTAATAGGGTAGTCCAAAATCACAAGTAACCGCCATTAAGATGCAATATTTTCTGATGTTCGAGGTCGACCTGGAGATTCACCGAAATATATTAATACGCGGAGCCAAGATGAACGTGTTGATTTCAAGTTTTCACAGTATTTGGAATTAGTGATGAATTGTTCTCGGCTGTTATTTCGAGAATGATTCTTCACTATGTTAATGCATGTTCGAGGTTCATCAGAATATACTGATTAGACAAGAGAAGTTCAGAGCACGTTTGACGGTTTTGACACGGTAGCACGGCGGAGGAACGTCGGTATGAAAAGCCCAAGATCCTTGGTTATGATGTCATCCTGCGTAGTCTAGGGGTCCATTGTAGCCTCTAGTCCCCGAGATCGCGAGTTCAAATTCGGTGGAGGGTGATGGATTTTTTTCGGCTGTAAAATCCTTAGCATGGCTTCCTTCGGAAGGGAAGTAAAGACGGTGGTTCCGTGTCGTAGATTTACAGCGCGTAAAAGAACCTCAAGCCTCATAAAGAGGCCTCTGAGCAAAATTTCTGGTCTTTCACGCCCAATATACAATGGGATGCTAAGAACCATAGTAGTTAAAAACAGCGTCCATAAATAAAAATTCGATTTCTTGGATAGAGCCCCTACCGTGAAACTGATTTTTTTTCAGATGTGATTCGGTTTTTCAAGCTTAGCCTGCGCGCGGTTCCACACTAAATAATTACATAAATGATATTCGTTATACCAGGTGTCATCCTTTAAACTATCACAACACATTCAAAGAAAAACTGCCTTTCTTAGCTTTGTAGAAAAACGCTCAGGGACGCTTGCCAAAAACGCGCTTTCCTTTGTAGGTGAGAAATAGCAATTGACGGCAGAGTATAATGTTTGCTGCTTTGCCGAGCAAAGCTATTACTACATTACGGAAACGATATTAACTTTGTTTACTTCACAAGACAGTTCATTCGTGTATTTTTCAGCGAAATGTTTAATGAAAGCAACTAAAACTCCCAAAAAACTCAAAGTTTGATGAAAAACTAAACAAAATAAATGTGTTATCATTCATTTATTATATGTTTAATGTAAAACTCAAATAGGTACTTTTACACAATTATTGTGACTGCGTGCGCGAAGCTATCTGCGGGACGCCGAAACAATAGAACAGTAGGCAGTGTGGTATAATAGCCCAGTATGTGCCGATTACGTGTTCCGGAACATTCCTTTCGGCATGTTCTAATATGTTCCTCCTCTAGAAAGTTCCGCTTTATATGTGGTCCCTATATATAGAGCTGCTCTGCCCGGACAGGTAGTTCAGTCAGTTAAGAAGTTACGAAGTGAAAAGTGTACAGTGGAAGTGCACAGTGCCAGTGCAGTTCAGTTGTGACAGCAGCTCAGTTGTGAGTTGTGATTCGACGAATCAATTGTGTTGTGTTCCGAATGTGTGCCAGAAGTGACTCAAGTGTAACGTTTGTGCTACACTGAGTGCCTAAATGATAAGTAAAGTGTGTTTAGCAGTAATTGGTGTTCTCAGTTGTTAAAGTGTCAAAAACATGAAGCTTATCCAAGTATTCAGTGAGAACAAGTAGAGTATGATGGGTATTTGTGTTTTATGATTAAGGAAACATTCTAAAACATTTAATTTCAACATTGAATAAAGGAGGCAAACAACTGAAATGTGGTATTTTGATTTAAACAATCAATAAAACACGACATGCCATGTTGGTAATGATATTCATACCGAAGACAAAGGTTTCTCAGATAGGCGAGCGGGAGAGTGATACCGTAGTTGTGCGAGATGTGAGTGTATGTGGCCAGTTATTCAGTCCCTTTCGTAACGTCGTTAACATCAGCGTAAATTAGATTAGGTTTGTAGGAAATGAAAATTCTAAACTGCGGCGAAACGATTCGCTTATACAAGAAAGTGATGATAACAAAAAGTGTAGATTAGTTGCTCTTATATCATAAACTTGAATAAGACTTCTCTTGGGCGTTCCGTATTTGAAACATTACGCAATGAAAAACACAGAAATTTTCTTTCTACTAAAATGTTAATATAATTTTTCATTCCAATTTATACATAGAAGAACGTCACTTATACCCTTTTCATCCGATTTGAACACCGCTGGACTTATGATATCCGTGTTCAATAGTTCTGAGAATCTAAACCTATTATAAAAAGTTTAAATGTTCCATATAAATGCGTCATAGTAGATTAGCCATAGACATAAATCTACTAGTAGCAGCGTCCTGTAACAAGGAGATCTAGACTTTGGCCGCTGCATCTCAAAAAGCTCTTTGTCCTTGTATTTTTATGAAAAGATTATCTCCTTATGGAAAATAAAAGAAAGAAGAATAAAATTATTACTGTCACAGAATTGGTGTTCCTCCTAGCGCTGTTTGCAACTCAATGTTCAGGAAACTGAAGAGAGAATTTCTGATGGGGCCGTCGGTTTATGGCAGCTCTTACATCGGATTCCTTTTATTCCTTCATGAGATATCCAGTGTTTTAAGTAGAGTAGGATCAATAATGTCCAACGGCAATGTAAAAATATTGTACTCCTTGTTCTAATGATAAAAATACATCCTTCAGGAAACCACGATTTCAACCAGCAGTGTATAAACCAGAGAAATAACATTTACCCATTTCTTTTACATACATCTTATTTGTGAAAAGCAAAGAAAACATTCCACTATATGTTAACATTCTTTTTCTTGGCAACTGCTTAAAGGAAGGCTCCCATTTTGTACTTCACAACAAAATCTAAGAATACAGATACAGTGATGCTACTTTACCCACTATGTCCAGCATGTCAAGCGAAGGAAAGTTTTGTAATAAAGCTTGAACAGGCTTTAATGATTTTGCAAACTCGTAACAATTGGAAGGCATTCTAGTTAATTTCTATGCCCTCAATAAATCGCTGTAAAATAATTATCGGTCTACAGGCACATAAAAATATACAACTACGGCATAGAAGATAAAGATAAACAGGTTCGTTGAGAATATGAAGCATGAAGTCCCCTCCGTGTTTATTCTGACCTACATTCATGAGTCCTTTGAGAAAATAAGACTCAGTTCTCTAGGAGCGCTATTTTTTCTGTGAAACAAGGAATATATTATCTAGACATAAACACAAGAAAGAGCACATGAGAAGTAAATTTCTTTAATATTGAAGGAAAGCGTCGAATTTGTGTACTTTTTAGTCAGCGGCAACAGCGTTTTCCTAATATTGCTGCTGGCTTTTGTTATCAGTCTGCTCATAAATATGGCTACATTAGAGTCTATCCAAGTAAATGTATTCAGCATATTGTATATTGCAATGAACACGAGTTTTTTTTGTGTATTCATACTTTTTAAAATGTATACTCTAAATGACAATTGTCTGATATTCATGTTACTGGTCACGTTGTTTGTCAGTGGTAACCAAATTGTGACAATCGCTTGTTTTAAATTCCCATATATGCTTACCCAAATACAATTATCTGTGGATTGCAACGCGAAGTACCTTGTAATAATATAGTTTAAATGATCTTCAGAGAACGTTGAGCACTGAATTATGTTTCTCCCGGCAATCCGTTGGACCCTAGGGCCGAGATTAATGGGCAGAAGGTTCTCCTCCAGCTATAGAAAGCGTAAATTTGTGATGCTGAGATCAGAATTGTCCCCCACTAGTGCAGCTGTGCGATTACATGTTAATCGGAGTCATTACAGACTGTATGCAATTCAACATATATTATATGTCTTGGCGTAAGGCTCCCAGTAATCGAGACGAGGTAACAATATCACACAAATTCATTTTTTTACTGTGCTCACTCTGCAAGATGACCAAGTAAGAACTCTTTTGAAGCGCTTGCCGTGCAATCATACATTCACTGTGATCTAAGAATAATTGGTAGAATGGAAAGAAAGACCGCAGTTCGAGGGAAAAAAAGTGAAAAACGACGTGGAAACTGAAGATTTAAGTCAAAGTTTCCCTTCGAAATTCTCCTTACCAATACCATGAATGTTCAATATACAGATATACTATAGATTGCTATGAAAGCAATAGGTCGTACGTAACTCTAGTTGAATTTGTGGTCTTGAATTTTAAGCTCACAGAGAGGGGCCTATTAATTTTTGATGTACCTTCATCGAATAGATTCCCCAAAGTTTGACAATTTTGATAAAACATACCCGGAATGAAAACAATTTCTCTCTGTTTTATGCAATGTTTATGCTAAGTATTACAAAATATTACTCACTGTGCGTTACGCTTATGTAAGATTAAAATATGTTTTAAATCATTAAACTACTAATGATTTTATATCACCCATTACACAGTGCTCTAGTGAGTAATTTTGTTATAACCATGCTAATGAACATCAGAAACTTAGCTTAGAAGGTTGCGAGTATAGTCATATCAAGTACACTAAAAGACGGCAGATTTGTTGGTTCACAATCACACAATACAGATGTTAGACGCAGTTTGCTCTACACAATGACTCAAATAACTGAAGTAGTGTGGACTGCCTTCGAAACTGTAATTACTAAGTTCATAGGATACAACATGAAATCCGACTATGTAATAGTAATTGAAAATGCACTGGAGAGATTCATAATCTTAAATGCTTAACGAGTTGAAAATATTTTCTGAATTTTCATTTGAGCTTTTCCCTAAAAATGTTGGTGCAAGGAGCAAGGGAACATCTCCGTCAAAGGCAAATGGAAGGGAAATGCCAACGTTGTTGCAACACATGCACTGGAGACGACTACTGATGCCTCCACCGTCGTATTCTAGAAACCTCACACACGAATAATGCACAGCGTCACCTTCAGGAGGAAAGTCAATACAACGCTTCTGATTGAATGTGAATTGTTATTTAAGGCAATACACCTTGATACTCGAACCAGATTTACAGATTTCACATATATAATTGCGCTTCTAACACCTGAAACTGCCTCGGTCTAACTGAATCTCCCTAAGTTACGGATCTCAGAATAATAAACGACGAACATTTATGATCGAACAAACCTATTCTGTCACTTGGGATGAGGTAACGAAAAAATATTAATTATTTTACTATCTTACAAAATTACTTGCCTACATCTACCCCATGTCTAATATTCCTAGCTCTAAGACAGTCTATATTGCGTTGTGGTTTATAAGCCGTGTCCTGCGACGTGGAATAGCGCGTTGGTGCGTGGTGTTCCCGCTCCCAGCCCTGGAATACGCGCGAATGCGGATTTTTCGCCCCATGTATAGGACCGGCGCACACTTAGTATTGTGATTAATTCTAGCAGCTGCGATAGGTATGGTCTGTTGGTCACATTCTGTCTGAGGGAAGCGTGGTGCTCAACACATCTCCCCATATCGGCTGAACGATCGGCCACCTTACCCGCGACCTTGGGAACTAGAGGCTAGCATGGCAGGAGGGGAAGGGACGGTCGAGGACGCCCAACCCGGATACGTTGGAGAACCCGCTGCACTGCACTGTCGCCAACAGATCTAGTCGTCCTTCGTACTCTCTCGGCTCATTCCTTTCTCCTGGAGGCTTGTAGCCACAACAGGCCTAGCGCGGCCGTACTGAAATCCTCCTCCGCTTCTAAACACTAACCCTAACCCTAACCCCATAGCGTAAATAAAACAAACCTGGTGTCAGAATCTTGATGGAAAAAATTACGATACTTTAGCGAGTAAATAACGCATTCACTGTTATACTTTTCAGCAATATTTTTATGCTCTGAATTGAATTCTACAAAACCACTTTGTGTCTTTTACAGAATTATTTCTTTGCATTTATCTTCTTGCCCGTCTACTCTACTTCGCATGTATTACTTTATATTTTAAAATATGTATCGTAAATGATAATATAGGTAGTTAAATTATATTCGAACCCACTCGCGGCCCCTCTCTACTGCGCGAGACAGTAATGAGGCGTTTCATTACAAGAATTCCTGTTGCTCAGCTCCGGAGAGTGAGCGAGAATATGTACACGAGATATGCTGCCTGTTTGAGAGCAGAAGGTGAACATTTCCAGCATTTATTATAAGGTAAGGATTTTAGTCCGCCTCTGCCGGCGTACTTTCCCCGGCGACCGCCGGCTGTCTCGCGCAGTAGAGAGATGCCGTGAGTGGGTTCGAATATAATGTAACTACCCTGTAGTACTGGCATTTGCTTTGTGCTATTGCGCAGCGTTTTAAAAAAGATTAGTTGTAACGGTCTATGCTTGCACAATGGGCAGCTGTTATTTAAAAAAGAATGGTTACATATCGTTAAACGTGTTAATGCAAATATCTAACATTTAAAGTTATAATAACTAAAACTCCCAATAAGAATAGCAACTTGTCTTCTTGTAATCCAGCAACAGCTATTTGCTAGCATGTCAAGCTAGATCTACGCTACTCTGGCATTCCACTCATCCCTAATCGTTAGTGGTAGGTATATGGCCCATTTTTCAGTAGATGGGAGGTCATATTCACAGAGCTGTGGCAACTTGGTTTTAATGCTTATCAGTAGGATAGATAGAGGAATTCGAGCACAGTTTTTTGCGTTTATATGGGAAAGGATAGGGAAAACGAAGGTAGATGCTAGGTTGAGAGAGTCTTCAAGGAGGAAAATGCGTTTATATGGGGGAGATAGGGAATACGAGGACTGACGCTAGGCTAGACAGTGGTAGGAGGGGGAGTGCGCTTTATATGAGACAGATAGGGAATACGTGGAGAGGTGCTAGGCTAGACAGAGGCTGAGTAATGTATGGTTTATATGAGCGGTATAGGAAAACGCGGAGAGGTGTTAGGCTAGACAGGGCTTGAAACGTAGTGCATGGTTTATATGAGAGATATAGGAAAACGAGGAAAGGTGTTAGGCTAGACAGAAGTCGAGGAGTAGAGTATGGTTTATATGAGAAGTATAGGAAAACGAGGAGAGGTATTAGGTTAGGAGAATTGAGTTTGTGTTTATAAGGAGAGACGAGAAAACGGAGAGAGATCCTATGCTAGGATAGACAGGTGTTAAAGTTAGGTTAGATAGGAAACCAAGGAGTGATACTCAGCTAGAGGGGGGGCAGGAGGGAATGAGCTTTTGAGAGGTAGGGGATACGGGGAGTGGTGTTAGACTAGACAGGGCTTGAAACGTAGGGCATGGTTTATATGTATGAGAAGTATAGGAACAGGAAGAGGAGTGCTAGGCTAGACAGAGGTTGAGGAGTAGAGTATAGTTTATATGAGAGGTATAGGAAAACGAGGAGAGGAGTTAGACTAGACAGAGGTCGAGGAGCAGAGTATGGTTTATGTGAGAGTCATAGGTAAACGAGAGAGGCGTTAGGCTAGACAGAGCTAGAGGAGTAGAGTATGGTTTATATGAGAGGTATAGGAACAGGAGGAGAGGTGTTAGGCTAGACAGGTAGTGTAGCAGTAGGAATATGGACTTATATACAGGAGAGATAGGGAATATGAGGTGCTAGACTTGAAAGCGACTTTAGACGTGAACATAGTGGAAAACTATTTCATGTCAATGTTCTAGACATGCCCATCACGTAACCTATTCAGGGAAAAGGTGACTCGCTCAGGGGAAAAAGGTGACTGCTCAGGGAAAAAGGAGGCCCACAAAGGGAAAAAGTTGACTAGCAAAGGGAAAAACGTGACCAGCAAAGGGAAAAAGGCGACCAGCAAAGGGAAAAATGTGACCAGCAAAGGGAAAAAGGTGACCAGCAAAGGGAAAAAGGCGGCATGCAACGGGAAAAAGGTGACCAGTAAAGGGAAAAATGTCACCAGCAAAGGGAAAAAGGCGACCACCAAAGGGAAAAAGGTGAGCCATAAAGGGAAAAAGGTGACCTGCAACGGGAAAAGCTAACCCACTAACACTAACAGGTAAGTAATTCAGGTAGTATTGCAAGAGGCGGACTGGATCATAGCAGTGTATGATTTCACAGGTAATTCAGCTAGTATCGTATGCATTTAGGCTAATTCGTCTAGTAACACAGGATAGATTCCAGATGCTAACTGCATCATGGCTCTGCATGATTTCACAGATAATTCAGCTAGTATCGTAGGTATTTAGGCTAATTCAGCTAGTATCACAAGAGGATAGATTCTAGGGTTGGGTATAGCATAGTTTCATATTTCACAGGTAATTCAGAGGGTATCGTAGGTATTTAGGATAATTCAATAACATAGGTGTTTAGAGTAATTAAGCAAGCATTACAGGAGGGTAGGTTCCAGGGGTTGGTTATAACCTAGCTTCGTATTTCACAGATAGTTCAGGTAATATCGTAAGTATTTGAGGTAATCGACAGAGCTTCACAGATATTATTGATAATTTCGATCAGAGATTTGTATCACAGCTATTTAAGGTAAATGCAGATGATTCAGGTTGTATGAATGGTATTTGAGTCATTTTAACAGGTAATTAAGGTACTATCACAGGTGCTCGTGCTAATTTAGAGCAGGAATTCGTATCAGAGCTAGTTAAGGTAATTTCACATGATTCGTGTAGTATCACAGGTATTTAAATCATTTTCATAGCCAATTCAGCTAGTATCGTGAGCATTTAAGCTAATTCAGCTAGTATCACAGGAGGCTAGATTCCAGAGGCTAACTGCATCATAGCTATGCATGATTTCACAGCTAATTCAGCTAGTATCGTAGGTATATAGGCTAATTCAGGTAGTATCACAGGAGGCTAGATTCCAGGGTTGGGTATAGCATAGTTTCATATTTCAAGGTAATTCAGAGGGTATCGTAGGTATTTAGGATAATTCAAGTAACATAGGTGTTTAGAGTAATTAAGCAAGCATTACAGGAGGGTAGGTTCCAGGGGTTGGTTATAGCCTAGTTTCGTATTTTACAGATAGTTCAGGTAATATCATAAGTATTTGGGTAATCAGCATAGTTTCACAGATGCTCGTAATAATTTCGATCAGAGATTTGTATCACGGCTATTTAAGGTAAATGCAGATGATTCAGGTTGTATCAATGATATTTGAGTCATTTTAACAGGTAATTCAGATAGTATCACAGGTGCTCGTACTAATTTAGAGCAGGAATTCGTATCTGAGCTATTTAATGTAATTTCACACGATTCGGGTTGTATCACAGGTATTTAAGTCATTTTAACAGGCAATTCAACACTAGTATAACAGGTACTCGTGGTAATATAGAGAGTAATTCGATTATAAAACTTTTCTCATCCAGCGTTACAACAATTTATATACTTTTTTCTAAATCTTACAAATTTTTATATGTTAAACAGTTATTGTACGATGCAGAGAGGGATAAACTGTATATGGTTTACAAACTGAAAAGCTTTGCGTCAACATACCTTTATTTTAGTTCGTTGTAGATGTCTCTCCCCTTTTATCTAGGCTTGAGACTAGCACTAGGATTGCTCCTAATGGCAGGGTTACCACCATCCCTTCCATCTTCTTCTTTCTTCATCAGGCGTCAGCTATCTGCATATACAGCACACAGATAACCTTCTTTTTAAGATTGTAGACTCACGAGAAAATCTTTATCTTTAACTTACATTCTTTTAAGCACTGTTTGTAATGGCGTAATGTCCATACGCATATGTCGTTATCCCATCCTCAGCAATAATTCTTTTATCATCAAACGGAGTCAATGCAATTTTATTCACTTGCACTGTAGCAAGAGCATGCTTTCGTGATAGGATCAGATTCATAGGTGTTCTGATGATTTCACAGGTTTTAAGACAGTCTGTATAGCTGTCAAACGAAATGTACTGCTTAATAGCGCTACGTTTTATACCTTTAATCTTTTTTATCATTGACCCTTGAATATCTAAGGCATACATCTTAGGACGTAGTCCAACAAAGCGTAGGATGATTTTGCTATTAGCCTCATCTTTAAATTTTCCCAATACCTTTTTGTTCTGAGTAGAGTAACATATATGGTTGGCAGGGTAATCAGCTGTATCGAGATGCTCAAGAAAACGTAGCTTGTCCTGGTACACATCTTCAGTTGTTACACGATGAATGAACGAATCAGTGTCCATATACATAAGCTTCAGGTTTTCAGCTCCATAATAAGGAACAAAACGTCGTAATGATAGTTATACATTAATGTCTTGGAGATGTCCAACACACTCATACCAATGTATATAGGCTTGTTGAATACAATCTGACGAGAGGCCATATGTACAGCAGCTAGATTATCAGCATATATCGTCCTGTCGATAAACGTAGGCTTGGCGATCAGCTTCTCTAGAGTTTTTTCATTGGTCACCAGTCGTATATCCATACGGTTACGCAGGTTCTCCATAGTTTTTCCAAACATAGCGTTGTTAAAGAGCTTGTAGAGATCCTTCTCGAAATCATTTGCAGCTTGTTGTCGTAGCCTGTTGTTAAATTCCACATAAGGTTTCAACCACTGAGACTGTCGGAATTGTAGCACACGATGGATTTTTGTTAGTCGTAGTCCATGACTAAGAGCTTGCTTCAAAGCCATGTAATGCACTACATACTTCTTTCGAGGTCCAAGATGAGGTATCAGTTTCTTTGTAGATGATTCCAATGGTTTCATACACTCTGGCAGGAAAGGTAGATCGTTGTGTAGATCGTGAAGTTCAGCAGGATACTCGATGTCGACTTCTAATATGTACCCATGAGGATCATCTTCGTGTAGTGTTTCTAAGTTGATTTCTTCAGGTGACACCCACTGAAATCCAGCAAAAGGAAGAGCGTGACACATTGCCCACCCATATTGGTTATTAGCGTCCTCGTATGTGATAAATTGGGTTGGTCTCGACGGATCAAACTTATCCATATAAGTGTTATTAGCCTCAGCATACCGATGGGAAACTTGGCATAAACCTCCTCTTATACCTGATTCCACCATGAGTAGTTGATCATAATCTTGTAACAGCTCTAACTTAATCCCAGTATACAGTAACATGGCGTCCCATGTAAGACCTGGAGAGGTAAAATAATGGGCAGGATCAACTTTGTGTGTTTTAAGGGTTTGCTCTCTGAACGTCTCAAAGACATCAGCTAGGAGAAGTACATCCGAAGTTAAGTAGAGATCGCTGTACTCTCCCAGGTTTCTCACATTGAACAGCTCCCATACATTTCTAGCATGATCGTAGTCAGTATCAGTAATTTCTTCTTCATTTAATCTATTGTAGAAGGAGTCCTTAGGAGGCAAGCAGGTCTCGTTCAGGACATCCCATGACGTAACAAAATCATATGGAAATACACCCTTACGGGTCATCAACTTCAATTTGTCTTCTCCAAAGTACTTTAGCGTTTCAGGATACGAGGTTAGATTTTTTACCAACTTATCCAAGCTTGTACTGAGGAATCGGAAGCTATCCACAAATCGAAGCTTTATATCTCCTACATACTTGGTGAATGAGATATAGCTTTCTTCAGAGTTAGGAATTACCTCCACACGTTCACTTGTGCACCCCAGCTCCTTAACAATGAAATGCGAGTCATATCCGCTAAGGTTATGCATGAAGACTGGTATATATTTAGGTGTTTTACAGGCTAAATTACATTCATTATGAAGACTTCCACGATATTCACCGCTGATGTGATCATGGTCGCGTACTTTATAGTTCTCTTCTGTAAAGGGTTTTCCACACAAGTAGCATGCTGAAGAAGACTCAAAATCCTTTTGCTGTTGATCCGTAAGTTTCAGAGGCTTAGCAGATTTGTATATATTACCAATCATTTCTGCAAGAGATGTAAGGTACAGCATAAACTTCTGAGCAGCATCAGCACCACGATACACATAGGGTTGCTTAGGAAGACCAGTTTCGAGATGTTCAACACTGGATGTAGGCTTCACGTAAACACAGAAGCTCATTGGTGTGTGCTCTTGATAAGGGGTTGTATAGGAAGTTTCAGGATTGGGTGTACACGTATGGCATGGAGTGAGAATACTCTCAAAATCAGCATAGATGACATAAGGTACTTTCAGCATCCTCTCAACATTTTTAAACTGTGCAATTGCTTTCTCCTTGCTAGGCATAACAACCCTTGCAACACCATGTTGAATACAGACGGCTGCACGTTCTTGTAGTTTTTCCAGTCCACTTTGTCCATATCGATTATCAAAATGTGTAAAACAGCGCTTGCAGGTATAAACACGTTCATTACATTTAGTTTTCTGGCGTCGAACGAGCTTCTCAAAATTCCTTATATACACGTAGTGATGTTTTCCACTGCTATCATTCAATAGTAGCAGGTCGCGATGTTCAGGTAGTTCAATATCAGCAACCTTTATCGGATACACTTCATGCTTCTCATCCAGCCCGAAAACGTTAATAGACATATTGTTAAGCTTCTCAAATTTAGGTATTTGAGAAAGTGGAGTAGGGTAGGAAACACAGCTGAAGTCGTACTTGTCTTGAAGTTGTTTGTATTAGTTCACACGCTGTGCATTCTTCCCTATGAATTTAGCTAATACAGAGTACATGAAACATTTCTCGTCGGTAAAGTTCTGAATGTTTATACATGCTTCTTTAGCTCCGACAGATGACGGTAGTGGTATGTAGCTACTTCCTCGTAACGGGTTGTACTTGTTGATACGAAGTCGAACTCCTTCCACAGCAAGCAAAGCCCAGCTGCTACCCTTAAGCTGAGACTCCTCCATTTCAGTCACCAATTTCTTGAATTTCACTTCCATCGTTGACTCCAGATCAGTTTCCAGGAAAACAGCTTGATTCCGTGTTTTAAATGTTTTGTCACAGGTTTCTCCAATACTGTTAACAAATCGACACTCAGCCAGCAGTTTAATTTTAACACTCTTATGAATGCTAAGCTCTTTATGCACAGCCTGTATTATACGTTGTTTTGCCTCTTGCAGATACATATTCAGGTCCTTAGCTGATTCGCATCGTATAAAATACGATTTCAATCGTCCTTCGAATGAAGTTTCGTATTCTTTCATATCACAGTCCTCCATTGTTGACAGTAACTGATGTTTAGTTGGCTCCAATCTTCTTTTCTTCTGAGGGCTGCTTATTTCACATATATCTTCGTGTCGCTGCCCCTTATAACCATCTTTGAAGGTTACATTACATTGTTTACATTTGAAGAGCTTCTTGCAGCTCATCTCGTGTCTTCTCTTGTCATAACCTCGGAGGAACTTCTTCCCACATTTTCCGCATGCATATCCAGTAGCGCTTGGAATAATATCCTTATACGCTGAGTTATTCATCTTTATTCTTGATATAATAACGTATTAATCACTGATCAATGAAATGTAGACCTCTTCACCTTGACACCACTTTAGAAAGCTGATTATTCTTGGAGAGAACACGATGTTAACACCTCAAGACTAATTAGCACAATGAAGTCCAATGCCCTAGATCACCATATTTATAGAGGGAGCACGAACCTTTTAGATCAATCATAAACTCGCTCCATAACCACCTGTATATGATCGCTCAACGTGTACTAACCCCCCAGCCATATAACCTCAAGTCTAGAGACAGGATGTTTATGACGTCACACCCAGAGACAGGATGTCTGGCAGCATCAAACACGTTTAAACTCGTCTCATAACTACCTGCTTATGCTGTCACACCAGCAAGAGAAGTATTCCCACACGCTCATTCAGACATATATTTCAAATTCAAGCCCACCACCACCATCACCACCTATTGTACCAAGGTTAATTCAAGCTGTATTATCACAATACTTAAAAGTAAAAGCTTAAAAGGAAACCTAGAAGATTTTCCCCCTTATTTACTTAATTATTTCATGTTTTTATTCCCTTTTCAATTCTTCCTTTCCATCTTCTCACAGAAAGACCATTACATTTCACTACAATCATGAGAAAAGCAATTTTTCCAGAGTTACACAGACTCTAAGCTTCTAAATCGAACCCGGTAATACTTTTAATAAATGTATTTTAGCTCCCCAATATCAGCATCTACCATTTAATCTTTACTCGAACCTGATATGATCCATAAGCTTGAAGATATATGAAATCACCCTTCGGGATTCGATCTCAGTACTTTAAAGTAATATTTGTCACGATAACGATATTTAAGGACTAGATACTCTGTTTGCGTTTACCTTGACATGTTTATCTAAATTAAATTACGAGTTATTAAATTTTACAAGTAAATTTCATTGAATCGGTATTCGAACCCAGAACACCAGAAACAAAATTATTTACAATATTAGTTTCCTATGTTTAAAGGTGCTGTATGCAGTTACAGCATCAATCTAAGTGATATATTCTAGAGTATAGAGAAAAATTAAGGAAATCATTAAAAAATCGGGATTCGAACTAGGGACAACTGATTGAAAATTATATACAGCATTAATTACCCATCATAGGAGCTATCAAACATGTTTTGGTCCATTCCTCTAGCTTTCTTAGTTTCCGAGATAATGGAGATTTTAAAATTATGGATCGAACCCAGGACACCAGGTACCAAAATATACATCCACAAGAAACTACCTAATGACATTAATGTAATAAAGTTTATTTGACGTCTTTATCTTAATTAGTCTCTGAGTTATTAGAAGATGAATTTGCATTCACTCCTAGGATTCGAACCCAGGCATCCCGGTCAACTTGGAACAAGGTCCTAATGACGCGGCGCATTCCAAAGAATTGATTAGTTTTTATCCCATTGTTCTATCTGTTTTCATTCAGGAGATATAAGCGATTAAACAGTAGGAATAAAAAGCCGGTTCTGGCACACAGAGAGATAGTAGGAATAAAAAGCCGGTTCTGGCACACAGAGAGATGCCGACATCTGATAAAGTTCTTTTATCTATGTCGGCAAGCTCCGCCCATTTTATTTCTACTGTTTAATCGCTTATATCTCCTGAATGAAAACAGATAGAACAATGGGATAAAAACTAATCAATTCTTTGGAATGCGCCGCGTCATTAGGACCTTGTTCCAAGTTGACCGGGATGCCTGGGTTCGAATCCTAGGAGTGAATGCAAATTCATCTTCTAATAACTCAGAGACTAATTAAGATAAAGACGTCAAATAAACTTTATTACATTAATGTCATTAGGTAGTTTCTTGTGGATGTATATTTTGGTACCTGGTGTCCTGGGTTCGATCCATAATTTTAAAATCTCCATTATCTCGGAAACTAAGAAAGCTAGAGGAATGGACCAAAACATGTTTGATAGCTCCTATGATGGGTAATTAATGCTGTATATAATTTTCAATCAGTTGTCCCTAGTTCGAATCCCGATTTTTTAATGATTTCCTTAATTTTTCTCTATACTCTAGAATATATCACTTAGATTGATGCTGTAACTGCATACAGCACCTTTAAACATAGGAAACTAATATTGTAAATAATTTTGTTTCTGGTGTTCTGGGTTCGAATACCGATTCAATGAAATTTACTTGTAAAATTTAATAACTCGTAATTTAATTTAGATAAACATGTCAAGGTAAACGCAAACAGAGTATCTAGTCCTTAAATATCGTTATCGTGACAAATATTACTTTAAAGTACTGAGATCGAATCCCGAAGGGTGATTTCATATATCTTCAAGCTTATGGATCATATCAGGTTCGAGTAAAGATTAAATGGTAGATGCTGATATTGGGGAGCTAAAATACATTTATTAAAAGTATTACCGGGTTCGATTTAGAAGCTTAGAGTCTGTGTAACTCTGGAAAAATTGCTTTTCTCATGATTGTAGTGAAATGTAATGGTCTTTCTGTGAGAAGATGGAAAGGAAGAATTGAAAAGGGAATAAAAACATGAAATAATTAAGTAAATAAGGGGGAAAATCTTCTAGGTTTCCTTTTAAGCTTTTACTTTTAAGTATTGTGATAATACAGCTTGAATTAACCTTGGTACAATAGGTGGTGATGGTGGTGGTGGGCTTGAATTTGAAATATATGTCTGAATGAGCGTGTGGGAATACTTCTCTTGCTGGTGTGACAGCATAAGCAGGTAGTTATGAGACGAGTTTAAACGTGTTTGATGCTGCCAGACATCCTGTCTCTGGGTGTGACGTCATAAACATCCTGTCTCTAGACTTGAGGTTATATGGCTGGGGGGTTAGTACACGTTGAGCGATCATATACAGGTGGTTATGGAGCGAGTTTATGATTGATCTAAAAGGTTCGTGCTCCCTCTATAAATATGGTGATCTAGGGCATTGGACTTCATTGTGCTAATTAGTCTTGAGGTGTTAACATCGTGTTCTCTCCAAGAATAATCAGCTTTCTAAAGTGGTGTCAAGGTGAAGAGGTCTACATTTCATTGATCAGTGATTAATACGTTATTATATCAAGAATAAAGATGAATAACTCAGCGTATAAGGATATTATTCCAAGCGCTACTGGATATGCATGCGGAAAATGTGGGAAGAAGTTCCTCCGAGGTTATGACAAGAGAAGACACGAGATGAGCTGCAAGAAGCTCTTCAAATGTAAACAATGTAATGTAACCTTCAAAGATGGTTATAAGGGGCAGCGACACGAAGATATATGTGAAATAAGCAGCCCTCAGAAGAAAAGAAGATTGGAGCCAACTAAACATCAGTTACTGTCAACAATGGAGGACTGTGATATGAAAGAATACGAAACTTCATTCGAAGGACGATTGAAATCGTATTTTATACGATGCGAATCAGCTAAGGACCTGAATATGTATCTGCAAGAGGCAAAACAACGTATAATACAGGCTGTGCATAAAGAGCTTAGCATTCATAAGAGTGTTAAAATTAAACTGCTGGCTGAGTGTCGATTTGTTAACAGTATTGGAGAAACCTGTGACAAAACATTTAAAACACGGAATCAAGCTGTTTTCCTGGAAACTGATCTGGAGTCAACGATGGAAGTGAAATTCAAGAAATTGGTGACTGAAATGGAGGAGTCTCAGCTTAAGGGTAGCAGCTGGGCTTTGCTTGCTGTGGAAGGAGTTCGACTTCGTATCAACAAGTACAACCCGTTACGAGGAAGTAGCTACATACCACTACCGTCATCTGTCGGAGCTAAAGAAGCATGTATAAACATTCAGAACTTTACCGACGAGAAATGTTTCATGTACTCTGTATTAGCTAAATTCATAGGGAAGAATGCACAGCGTGTGAACTAATACAAACAACTTCAAGACAAGTACGACTTCAGCTGTGTTTCCTACCCTACTCCACTTTCTCAAATACCTAAATTTGAGAAGCTTAACAATATGTCTATTAACGTTTTCGGGCTGGATGAGAAGCATGAAGTGTATCCGATAAAGGTTGCTGATATTGAACTACCTGAACATCGCGACCTGCTACTATTGAATGATAGCAGTGGAAAACATCACTACGTGTATATAAGGAATTTTGAGAAGCTCGTTCGACGCCAGAAAACTAAATGTAATGAACGTGTTTATACCTGCAAGCGCTGTTTTACACATTTTGATAATCGATATGGACAAAGTGGACTGGAAAAACTACAAGAACGTGCAGCCGTCTGTATTCAACATGGTGTTGCAAGGGTTGTTATGCCTAGCAAGGAGAAAGCAATTGCACAGTTTAAAAATGTTGAGAGGATGCTGAAAGTACCTTATGTCATCTATGCTGATTTTGAGAGTATTCTCACTCCATGCCATACGTGTACACCCAATCCTGAAACTTCCTATACAACCCCTTATCAAGAGCACACACCAATGAGCTTCTGTGTTTACGTGAAGCCTACATCCAGTGTTGAACATCTCGAAACTGGTCTTCCTAAGCAACCCTATGTGTATCGTGGTGCTGATGCTGCTCAGAAGTTTATGCTGTACCTTACATCTCTTGCAGAAATGATTGGTAATATATACAAATCTGCTAAGCCTCTGAAACTTACGGATCAACAGCAAAAGGATTTTGAGTCTTCTTCAGCATGCTACTTGTGTGGAAAACCCTTTACAGAAGAGAACTATAAAGTACGCGACCATGATCACATCAGCGGTGAATATCGTGGAAGTCTTCATAATGAATGTAATTTAGCCTGTAAAACACCTAAATATATACCAGTCTTCATGCATAACCTTAGCGGATATGACTCGCATTTCATTGTTAAGGAGCTGGGGTGCACAAGTGAACGTGTGGAGGTAATTCCTAACTCTGAAGAAAGCTATATCTCATTCACCAAGTATGTAGGAGATATAAAGCTTCGATTTGTGGATAGCTTCCGATTCCTCAGTACAAGCTTGGATAAGTTGGTAAAAAATCTAACCTCGTATCCTGAAACGCTAAAGTACTTTGGAGAAGACAAATTGAAGTTGATGACCCGTAAGGGTGTATTTCCATATGATTTTGTTACGTCATGGGATGTCCTGAACGAGACCTGCTTGCCTCCTAAGGACTCCTTCTACAATAGATTAAATGAAGAAGAAATTACTGATACTGACTACGATCATGCTAGAAATGTATGGGAGCTGTTCAATGTGAGAAACCTGGGAGAGTACAGCGATCTCTACTTAACTTCGGATGTACTTCTCCTAGCTGATGTCTTTGAGACGTTCAGAGAGCAAACCCTTAAAACACACAAAGTTGATCCTGCCCATTATTTTACCTCTCCAGGTCTTACATGGGACGCCATGTTACTGTATACTGGGATTAAGTTAGAGCTGTTACAAGATTATGATCAACTACTCATGGTGGAATCAGGTATAAGAGGAGGTTTATGCCAAGTTTCCCATCGGTATGCTGAGGCTAATAACACTTATATGGATAAGTTTGATCCGTCGAGACCAACCCAATTTATCACATACGAGGACGCTAATAACCAATATGGGTGGGCAATGTGTCACGCTCTTCCTTTTGCTGGATTTCAGTGGGTGTCACCTGAAGAAATCAACTTAGAAACACTACACGAAGATGATCCTCATGGGTACATATTAGAAGTCGACATCGAGTATCCTGCTGAACTTCACGATCTACACAACGATCTACCTTTCCTGCCAGAGTGTATGAAACCATTGGAATCATCTACAAAGAAACTGATACCTCATCTTGGACCTCGAAAGAAGTATGTAGTGCATTACATGGCTTTGAAGCAAGCTCTTAGTCATGGACTACGACTAACAAAAATCCATCGTGTGCTACAATTCCGACAGTCTCAGTGGTTGAAACCTTATGTGGAATTTAACAACAGGCTACGACAACAAGCTGCAAATGATTTCGAGAAGGATCTCTACAAGCTCTTTAACAACGCTATGTTTGGAAAAACTATGGAGAACCTGCGTAACCGTATGGATATACGACTGGTGACCAATGAAAAAACTCTAGAGAAGCTGATCGCCAAGCCTACGTTTATCGACAGGACGATATATGCTGATAATCTAGCTGCTGTACATATGGCCTCTCGTCAGATTGTATTCAACAAGCCTATATACATTGGTATGAGTGTGTTGGACATCTCCAAGACATTAATGTATAACTATCATTACGACGTTTTGTTCCTTATTATGGAGCTGAAAACCTGAAGCTTATGTATATGGACACTGATTCGTTCATTCATCGTGTAACAACTGAAGATGTGTACCAGGACAAGCTACGTTTTCTTGAGCATCTCGATACAGCTGATTACCCTGCCAACCATATATGTTACTCTACTCAGAACAAAAAGGTATTGGGAAAATTTAAAGATGAGGCTAATAGCAAAATCATCCTACGCTTTGTTGGACTACGTCCTAAGATGTATGCCTTAGATATTCAAGGGTCAATGATAAAAAAGATTAAAGGTATAAAACGTAGCGCTATTAAGCAGTACATTTCGTTTGACAGCTATACAGACTGTCTTAAAACCTGTGAAATCATCAGAACATCTATGAATCTGATCCTATCACGAAAGCATGCTCTTGCTACAGTGCAAGTGAATAAAATTGCATTGACTCCGTTTGATGATAAAAGAATTATTGCTGAGGATGGGATAACGACATATGCGTATGGACATTACGCCATTACAAACAGTGCTTAAAAGAATGTAAGTTAAAGATAAAGATTTTCTCGTGAGTCTACAATCTTAAAAAGAAGGTTATCTGTGTGCTGTATATGCAGATAGCTGACGCCTGATGAAGAAAGAAGAAGATGGAAGGGATGGTGGTAACCCTGCCATTAGGAGCAATCCTAGTGCTAGTCTCAAGCCTAGATAAAAGGGGAGAGACATCTACAACGAACTAAAATAAAGGTATGTTGACGCAAAGCTTTTCAGTTTGTAAACCATATACAGTTTATCCCTCTCTGCATCGTACAATAACTGTTTAACATATAAAAATTTGTAAGATTTAGAAAAAAGTATATAAATTGTTGTAACGCTGGATGAGAAAAGTTTTATAATCGAATTACTCTCTATATTACCATGAGTACCTGTGATACTAGTTGAATTGCCTGTTAAAATGACTTAAATACCTGTGATACAACCCGAATCGTGTGAAATTACATTAAATAGCTCAGATACGAATTCCTGCTCTAAATTAGTACGAGCACCTGTGATACTATCTGAATTACCTGTTAAAATGACTCAAATACCATTGATATAACCTGAATCATCTGCATTTACCTTAAATAGCCGTGATACAAATCTCTGATCGAAATTATTACGAGCATCTGTGAAACTATGCTGATTACCCAAATACTTATGATATTACCTGAACTATCTGTAAAATACGAAACTAGGCTATAACCAACCCCTGGAACCTACCCTCCTGTAATGCTTGCTTAATTACTCTAAACACCTATGGTACTTGAATTATCCTAAATACCTACGATACCCTCTGAATTACCTTGAAATATGAAACTATGCTATACCCAACCCTGGAATCTAGCCTCCTGTGATACTACCTGAATTAGCCTAAATACCTACGATACTAGCTGAATTAGCTGTGAAATCATGCATAGCTATGATGCAGTTAGCCTCTGGAATCTAGCCTCCTGTGATACTAGCTGAATTAGCTTAAATGCTCACGATACTAGCTGAATTGGCTATGAAAATGATTTAAATACCTGTGATACTACACGAATCATGTGAAATTACCTTAACTAGCTCTGATACGAATTCCTGCTCTAAATTAGCACGAGCACCTGTGATAGTACCTGAATTACCTGTTAAAATGACTCAAATACCATTGATACAACCTGAATCATCTGCATTTACCTTAAATAGCTGTGATACAAATCTCTGATCGAAATTATCAATAATATCTGTGAAGCTCTGTCGATTACCTCAAATACTTACGATATTACCTGAACTATCTGTGAAATACGAAGCTAGGTTATAACCAACCCCTGGAACCTACCCTCCTGTAATGCTTGCTTAATTACTCTAAACACCTATGTTATTGAATTATCCTAAATACCTACGATACCCTCTGAATTACCTGTGAAATATGAAACTATGCTATACCCAACCCTAGAATCTATCCTCTTGTGATACTAGCTGAATTAGCCTAAATACCTACGATACTAGCTGAATTATCTGTGAAATCATGCAGAGCCATGATGCAGTTAGCATCTGGAATCTATCCCGTGTTACTAGACGAATTAGCCTAAATGCATACGATACTAGCTGAATTACCTGTTAAATCATACACTGCTATGATCCAGTCAGCCTCTTGCAATACTACCTGAATTACTTACCTGTTAGTGTTAGTGGGTTAGCTTTTCCCGTTGCAGGTCACCTTTTTCCCTTTATGGCTCACCTTTTTCCCTTTGGTGGTCGCCTTTTTCCCTTTGCTGGTGACATTTTTCCCTTTACTGGTCACCTTTTTCCCGTTGCATGCCGCCATTTTCCCTTTGCTGGTCACCTTTTTCCCTTTGCTGGTCACATTTTTCCCTTTGCTGGTCGCCTTTTTCCCTTTGCTGGTCACGTTTTTCCCTTTGCTAGTCAACTTTTTCCCTTTGTGGGCCTCCTTTTTCCCTGAGCAGTCACCTTTTTCCCCTGAACGAGTCATCTTTTCCCTGAATAGGTTACGTGATGGGCATGTCTAGAACATTGACATGAAACAGTTTTCCACTATGTTCACGTCTAAAGTCGCTTTCAAGTCTAGCACCTCATATTCCCTATCTCTCCTGTATATAAGTCCATATTCCTACTGCTACACTACCTGTCTAGCCTAACACCTCTCCTCCTGTTCCTATACCTCTCATATAAACCATACTCTACTCCTCTAGCTCTGTCTAGCCTAACGCCTCTCTCGTTTACCTATGACTCTCACATAAACCATACTCTGCTCCTCGACCTCTGTCTAGTCTAACTCCTCTCCTCGTTTTCCTATACCTCTCATATAAACTATACTCTACTCCTCAACCTCTGTCTAGCCTAGCACTCCTCTTCCTGTTCCTATACTTCTCATACATATAAACCATGCCCTACGTTTCAAGCCCTGTCTAGTCTAACACCACTCCCCGTATCCCCTACCTCTCAAAAGCTCATTCCCTCCTGCCCCCCCTCTAGCTGAGTATCACTCCTTGGTTTCCTATCTAACCTAACTTTAACACCTGTCTATCCTAGCATAGGATCTCTCTCCGTTTTCTCGTCTCTCCTTATAAACACAAACTCAATTCTCCTAACCTAATACCTCTCCTCGTTTTCCTATACTTCTCATATAAACCATACTCTACTCCTCGACTTCTGTCTAGCCTAACACCTTTCCTCGTTTTCCTATATCTCTCATATAAACCATGCACTACGTTTCAAGCCCTGTCTAGCCTAACACCTCTCCGCGTTTTCCTATACCGCTCATATAAACCATACATTACTCAGCCTCTGTCTAGCCTAGCACCTCTCCACGTATTCCCTATCTGTCTCATATAAAGCGCACTCCCCCTCCTACCACTGTCTAGCCTAGCGTCAGTCCTCGTATTCCCTATCTCCCCCATATAAACGCATTTTCCTCCTTGAAGACTCTCTCAACCTAGCATCTACCTTCGTTTTCCCTATCCTTTCCCATATAAACGCAAAAAACTGTGCTCGAATTCCTCTATATATCCTACTCTTATCACTGAAACCGGAGCGTCCGTAGTGATTTTGGTTCAGAGAAATAGAGGCGGCATTGCTTCCTGGTTAAATTAGTCCATATATATTCAACGAGTAGCCCAAGGCCCATTCGGCCACATTATGTTAAAAGAACGATGTAACTTATTTTCGTCGCGTGCTCAAGAGAACATAGGGGATCGGCAATGAACTGCAGCGAATTTCTAATTTCAGTTCTTTGCAAGCATGCGGTTTGCTTACTTAATAGTAGGCAGTCGCTTCTCTGATCCAGAAGGAGCCTCTGCATATCAATGCTTTAATTTAAACCTGCACACTCGTTAAAATTTGTTTAAAGCGTTTGCGGTTAGTGGAGGTTTTAATGACTGTGCGTGAAATATGCTAGTAATCTCCTAACGGTTTCAGCTCAGCACTTTGATTTAATAGTGTGGAATGCAACTATTAGTTGCTCTAGAACGTATCGATAGGAAATCTACCCGCAACCTGCAGAAAGAATTTAAGAACTGCAAGTTTCTTCTAATAATAACAGAATCACTTGAATACGCTCGCTGGGCGTTTCCCTACAATGATTCGTGGTATGGGGGGAGAGGACAGTGCTCCAACGAAGTGCCGTTGGATATAGACATGTGGTGTGCACGCTTATATTTTTCCCATCTCCATGGTATGGGAGTAACGTGTCTACCTCACACTCAAGAGGTCTCTACTTCGAATCATCTCGGTTAGGATGATTTATCTCGATGTTTTTCCCAGTCATCAAATTCATTTATCGTCCGATAAGACCTCTTCGGTTATAGGACATTAAATGGCAAGAACAAATGAGCAAAACAGGAAAGAAAACAATTTATACATATAATAAAACTCCAACAGAAATGTTTCTAGTAATATTCGATTTTGGAAGAATAGTTAACGTGTATGATGAACTACCTTGAAGCCAAAATTCGCACTTCTTCAGCGCGCGCGCGTGTGTGTGTGTTGAAATCTCTTAGTTATTATTGAGTTTTTTTTCCTTGAAGGGTTATACAGAAAATGTTTATAAGCATAACTTTTCTGAGAAATTTTGGTATACACAAAATGTCGATTGTATAAGAATGTATACAAACATGCTTTACTCTACTGTTAAACATTTCGCTCACGTTTTAATTTGCATCAATACCCCTGAAAATAGCAGTTTCATTACCGGCTTTCAAAATGTCAGAGAACATGTACATTGCACAGAGAGAGGGAAAGAACTGGAGAGAAGTTGACCTAAGAGGGAGAGAGTGAGAGATTGGAGGATACAATGGAAATCGGTAGAGGGGAAAAGCCGAGAGCGAAAGTGGAATGAGAGGGAGAAACTAGAAGAAAAGAGAAAGATGGTTGGAGGAACAGAGAGAGAGGAGCAGAGGAAGAGAAAGACGGAGTAAGACAGTTAAAAAATGAGAGGGTACGACACAGAACAGAATATTCGCACTTAAACCAATAACTAGCGCAGAGCTGCGGTTTCTGCTAGTGAGAAAATAACGAGAAAAATGCATATATCATGTGTGTCTATGAGTGGGTGTGCGTGAGCAATTAGCCAATAATAAAGGACAAATATGAGACAAATCAGGAAAAGAAATAAAAATGAAAAACAAAGAAAAAATAAAGCTGGCCTCTATGTGTGGGGGTACGAGCGCGGGAGGCAAACATTTCAAATGTTCATTAAGCCTAGCTTCTTTATTTGGTTCTTTTATTTTTAGTAGAAATAACTTAACATTTGCATCAATTCTTGTCTTACCTACTATTTTACCTTCATATACCAGAATCGGCCCCGGTGACAAGAGAGTTTGATAGGTAATAAAGAAACCTGGTTTAATGGAAACTAAAGCACCCACAGATATTAATTAACGTCGCTCAACAACCATTGTTTTGTACAACACCTTTAGTTTCGACAGCACTGAGCCGTCGTTAATAACATCAAGAAAGGGGTTAAAAGTATAAAGAAGAGGTGCTGTAGGGGAGGTACGCATAGGTAAAGTGAGTGTTTCCTCGATATCGACTTCTATCGTAAGTTTGTAAAAGTTAATTGAGTTTGCCTGGATATTGACGCAGGCAGAGGCTGCCACCCAAGAGAATGAAAGAGAATTCACCAACAAACCTCCACCGCAAAAAGACTGCCAGAACTAGCACCAAATCTAATTTACTAAAAAATAAATAAATGACTGTGTTTAAGGAACGAAAAACATTTATATAGCGGCACTCTAGAGACCTGCTGTACCTGAAGATCCGCTATCAGCCAGCTTGCAATACTCCCACAGTGGCATCGGCTATAGGATGTTAAGTATCTCGTTTGTAAAGAGCCATGAAGTTGGTGAACAGCATATAGTTCACAACTACTGACAACGTAGGCAACAAGGCAACTATCAATCACAGAAGTATGCTTTTTAGAGCAGCCGTAAAATGACATTTATTATAACATAATCTTTATCTTCATGTATTTCGTTTCTCCTAGCTCGAAGCCTTGCTAGGTTCCTAAAGTGGATAAAACATTCCACTATAAAGTATTTCATGCGATTGAAGAGCATACAAAGTTAAAATGGTAGCATTAGGTTTAGGTTATACAACGGAGTGGGACACCTTACGCACCGCGACCTAATGGATCTATTGCGGTTACCACCTCCCAGAGAAAGGGATGAAGGGAAGGAGGCTGCAGACAGACAAGCCACAGAGTACCTAACAGTTCCTAGCTCGAAGGAGCTGCCCAGAAAGGACGATGAACAACGCTTACAACCAGGCAGTCCTCCGGCGTCCACGGGGAATAATCTTTCCTCAGAGCAAGCATTAGCACCATCTGTCCAGCACCACCTCACACCGCGAAACCTGGAAATACATCTGAACGATGAGAAGGAAATGGAATGAGAGGCAAAAGAGGGAAGGCATATCATGGTAAAAGAGACAACACCCCAGCAATAGCTTACCGACCAAGGAAGACCACGAAAAACCCCAAGCTAGAGTGGACGGTTGACGGGAATTGGAGCCTGGACCTCCCGAATGCGAGAAAAAATGTTAGCATTAATGTAAACTTTACCGTTTTCTAGCCATACCTAAGAGATTTTCCATAATATTTTTTTCTTCTAGCCATTCTATCCCTCTGTGTTCCCTGATAAAACTTTTGAGTAAGGTAACACTCCATATTTGAGTGACAAACACTGAAACAAAGCGTGCTAAAACTTCGCTCTCCTCTGTGAAATCCTCCAGTGATAAAGCCGAAGTAATTCTCTCACCTGTGCAATCCCAGATCCTTTAAAATTGTCTCTGTTTTGTGCAGCACATGCTGTATCGGTTGCTTTTTAGTATTCAGTTCAGACACATTCTGCCTGTGGTACTAATGGGTCCCTTGAATTTCAAAATCAATAGTTCCAATTTCCGAAGCTTCTCTTTGAGGGCTGCCTCGTTTTTATTATTTCCTGCAACATCATACATGACGATTCCGTGCATATTATCTTCCAAAATCAATAACCTCAGTTCCTTTCCTTTGATTAGAACGTCGTTAAAATTAATCTAACCACGGTAATTTTTTTATCCAAGAGCTGTATTACTTTCAGAACTTTATTTAATGATTTCAGAGCGCTCGGTAATTGCCGTAGGAAAAAGAAAGACAGACAAAAATATAATTTAGGTATGTTTACAACTAGAGAGAGTGGTAAAGCTATTACATCTATGATTCACTTTCTTGAAGTCAGTCATTCTGGTTGCTTAAATTCCTATTAATTTCACAGGTAAGTTTTCCAAGGACAAAGAAGGATGTAAATACAGCCACTTTATTTCAGGTGGTACCGATTCAGTAACAAAATTAAATCTCTATTCACAAACGAAACATTTAAAATATGGAGCAATTATTTTTAAGTTGCATTTACCTCGCCTTTAACTACAATGGTCTTATCAGCGACCTTTCCTTTGGAACATATTATTGCCTATAGAGGCAGCACTGTTAACTCGTATTCTCTTGTCGCTGGATTTCTGCTAAACTGTGGGGTTTATTCGTTAGATCACACACACACACACACATTCACGACTCTAGGGAGGATAGGGAATGATCTTGACTAGAGAAAAATTCCCAACCCCCAGCTGGGAATCGAACCCGGGACCCCTCACAGAGCAGGCAGGCGTTCTACCGACTGAGCCTGCCAGGAGTAGATTTCTACTTTTTATATGAAGAAAATTGTGAAATATGGAAGTACAGTCTGCATTTTGCTAGATAGAGGAAAGCTTACAGTTTTATATTGATGGTCTTGAGGCTTTATGGATTTAACCGGAACAGCATTTTTCATTTCTTACCACAAGCAAATATATTGATTCCCAGTTATAAAATCTCTTATACCACCTACAAATTCACTTATGATGACGCGACTGTTTTTAAATTTACTGCATGTGTGACTTTTTGTGATTACTGCATTGGATTTTCTGCAAACTACCATAAACTGAATCGTTTTTCGACTTCTTAACATCCTTTTTTAAATAACCAGCATTGTTTTGTGCTTCTGACTGGAAGTTCCAACCCTAATTTTAAAAACTGAGTAGTAGGAGTAGAAGTAGACACACGAAGGGGACTCCAGAAAATGGAGTACAGCACCGAAATTAGGCCACAATGGTCCTTTTTGCTTCCAATCTGAGCCCTGGGAAGTGGGGGAGACTCGAAGGTTGACCATAGCCGGACGACGATGTGCGCTAGCATGGACCGGGTTCCTAACGATTCCAGATGGAGCACGTCCTGGCGCCGGCTAGCACTGCCTAAACTTCGTGGTCGCTGCAGGTCGCTATGGCAACGACACAACCTCCCAGGAGGGGTATCCCAGCAGTCCTACCAGGGAAAAGCCTTTCCAAAGCGTACAATCCACCGTCCAGGCGCAACACACCAATCGCCGTCGCCTGATCCTTCAACTCTCAAACAGATCAAGTGTAATGATGAAGACAGGAAATTCGTGGGAGAAGGGGAACTACCCCAACATTCGCCTATCGCCCCGGAGAAACCACGAAAAACCCATTGTCAGAGTTGCCGCCCCAACGGGAATTGAACCTGAGACCTCTCGAATGCGAGCCTCACACATTACCACTGATTTATCTCGTTCGGTTTAATAAAAAACTGAACTTCTTCTTATCCAGAGTTGTGCAGAATCGTTTTCGGCATCCACGGTTAGTTTGAAATAAAGTGAAATATACTCAGTCTTTCATACTCCTACATATGGTTGAGAAACAATTATCAGTTCTTTGTATGGATCCTTTCCTCAAATCCAAAATGAGACGGGAAACAAAGTAGAGTATACATCCATATAACTTCTTTTGTAGTGAAACACATTGAAACTGATATAGAGTAATAATTATAACAAGAGTTTTACTACAAGGAAGGTTCGTTTTCACTAGTAATTTTGAAATACATATTAGAACAGGGAGGTCAGATGAATATTCTCTCTTATCGCCAGCACTTTAAGTCAGTCGCAACAAGTCATCTTCCGAATAACATTGTTTAGATTGTAAATAAAAATGCGGATGTGGAAGAAGAGTAAAATTGGTAGCAGGTGCTTAAAAATTGCAATGTTGTGTACTTGGTAATAATAATAATAATAATAATAATAATAATAATAATAATATCCATGGCTAATTTTCTTATCCATTCCTTTAATATGTTCGCAACTTCTCGTTTGTGGCATAATGCGTCGTTCCTCCTCAGAAGGAGAAAGAAGCAGATAATAAAATTATACACTAATTTCTCCATCCATAGTGCACGAAAGGATTTATATGGTGGATTAAAGGATATTATTCATTAACACATATTTTGTCGCAGCGGTTATAACCCAAGATTATCGGGAGGTCGACGCCAGGGAGTCGGAGAAAACAAAGATAGTGGCGCTCTCACCCGTCGTAAACACCAGAAGCGCTATTGGCAGATAACCGGGACCTTCTGGAAGCTTCTTTCCCCCCGCCTCCAGAACGTGTTTCCAGATAGTTCTAGAAAGTTCTGTGGAATATTCCATTGGCTATATAAACGAGCGTCCTCGCGAGAGAAATAAGTCAGCTGAATCGGTCACTGAATGAGTGAGTTAATGAGAGTGTTTCTGCTGTGACATCAAGTGCGGTTCTCCGAGCGAGTTCGCGACGACTGCTGTGACGTGCAGCGAGTGCTACTGCGGAGCGAGAGAGTGTAGACGTCTTTTGTTCGACTCCCAGCAAGTGAACCGTCCGGAAGAAGAGACTACGTCACGACGAAGATGAAGTGACGGGAAGTTGAACTATTGCATATTAGTGAAGTGAAAGTGTGAAGTAAGTGAAGATTCAGAAAATATATGGACGACATCAAAACAGTAAGAGTGACAAGTGATAGAAGTGACAGTTGAACAAACTCACAATATTTCACAAATTTTGAAGTGATATTTGAAATTCTGAATTGTCCTTAAACGTGGCATAGCAGAAAATCGGTAATAACGGTACAGATCCATGGATATCATCGATACAGGACTGGGTTACTTGAATACTTGCATACTTGAATATATTAATATTATTTCATTGATTGTTATAATATTAATTGACGCTTCTTCTCCCTGTTATTATCACTGCGTATTCAGTTATTAAAGATAAAAATCAAAATCTAATGATTACGGCATCTTAGAGGAAAAAGTTTCTTTGCCTTAAGAGAATTTAAGTAAATACATTTAAATAGAAGATAACACATATCATGAAGTCGGCATAAAACAGCCAAGTTACCGAGTGACATTTTGGGCGCCAGGCGCCGGAATGGTGACAAATAGTGACTTCTGGCAACACTGGCTAACACCATAAGGCACGGGGAGCGGCGACTTTTGCAAGTGAATAATAAAAACAAGTTTAAGATGCTGCACATGTTATCTGTTGCAAAGAAATACAAGCATAATTAGGTCTCATTATTGGAAGGAAACGAACATACGCTTGCACAATTAATATCCTAATTATGATCCCTGGGGAGCTGATGTACGGAGGGGGAAAGAGTGTGATATCCCCTACTGCTATGTCTGTGGATGGGGCGTCGGTAAATTGCAACTTAAATTATTATCTCCCACTAACTCGGACTGAGCGAGATGTCTCTGCCGTAACGTGCAAATCTCGCATTCGCATTCGCGAGGTCTTATTGGTCGGGCCATGGAGGAGCTTACTCTCCTACCACGAATTTCTCGTCCCCAGCCTTTCCTTTCATCCGTTTTCCTCATATATTTCGCGGTTGACCAGGCGACGGCGATTGGTGCGTTGCAATGGGATGGCGAAATCTTCCTGGCGCTTGGCTGGCCAGCTGGGGCCTCTTCCTGAGAGTGGCAAGTTTCATTCCGGGATTCCCAAGTTGAACATGGCTAAGGTAGGATCGCCATTGTCAGGATTAGTGTCATTTTGGAATAGTTAGGGACCACGAATTTGCTAGCTTTTATTGTTGTCCGGATCTGGTCGCCCTTCGGATCTCTCTTGCATCCCTTCCTCCCAGGGTCACGTTGGAAGCACAGGTCTGCTATGGTCTAGTGCGGTGCTGGGCTCCAGTGACTGGAGGCCCTCCGTGTGACTAATCCGACTAACATGGTGTTATTAGAAGTCGCAAACTGCGACTGAAAGCTCCCGATGAGCTTGCAACGCCGAAATATTTATAAGATCAAACAGTATTACGAGTACCTAACCTCAGATTAACGCTGGAAATAACACCACGTGGTTTTCTGTGGCTCGCTACGGCTTGTCTCCTCTTTTTAGGGCATGCGGAAGGCCCAAGTCGCATCCCAGGGATTACACTTGGGAAGTTACTGGCGCTGAGTGAATATAGCTTGTTTAACCAAACCATATTGTTTAAATCAGTCAGTCCTAAGTCTAGAAGCAGTGGGGAGGAACTTGCTCGTTTTTACTTTCTCTACCATGTAAATAGTGGGTAGAGAAGATACAGCATTCCACCCAAAAATTCGGTACCGAAATTTCACCGGAAATACAAGTTTTGAGGATCAATGAATACAAAAAAGAAGTATGTTTACAAAAAGGTCCGTATGTGTGTGTCTGTGAATAACACAACTCAAAAAAGAAAAGTCGGATAACTACAAAACTTGGTATTCTGGCGTGTATGTGTGTGTATTGTCACGCCAGACACATTAATGCTCGTTAGCGACAGTATTGTTAGGGTATTTCTTTCGGCTGGGGTTTTGAAGTTTCGCCTGGCGTGGCGTCTCGCCACCTTCTAGCTGGTGATCCTAGCTTGCGGTGGAGAGTGGAGGAAATGAGCGTTACTTCTTTGTGTTGTGTGTTAGCGTCACTTTGGTGTGAGTGTTGGGTCTGAAGGGTCGTATGTGAAATCGTGTGAATGTAGCCTCGTGTGTGTAGCTTCTCTCTTCATTTTTGTTCCTTTTTATCTTTTGTGAGTGATGTAGGGGCACCGTGCTTATACTGAATAAACCACAGGTAATGTGATTAATGTGAAATTCTGTGTATGTTTATTATAACTATCCCACGCCGGCTCTGGAATGCGTAGTCTAAGATTCTGGTCCTCTTGCTACCTCTGCAGCTATGCCTCCCAATGTATATGCCTGGGTAACTAAAATTTAATATCTAGCTGTAAACCTTTTGGCCTCACCCCAATATATAACAGTATTTAATTCTTGTATCTTCCAAAGATGCGATACAAAGGTTCTCAGGGGAATCCCCAAACCTCAAACAACCTTTACATGCAACATTTTTCGAGATTTGATTTTGTGAAAAATAGCTAATGACTTTGAGTGAAATGTCATAGGTATATTAAAGATATTTAGATGATACAAAACATGTATATCTTTAATTTTCTGGGGATAGCTGTGAACTCTTCTTTATTCAGAAGGGATTTTATATAATCTTGCACAACTGGTTAATGTTAAGCGATAGACGAAAACAGACTACAAAAATGTAGATCTCGTTAAAACACACAATTTATTTCAAATAACCTTTTGTGGCACTAGCCATTTCCGAGATGTCCGTTATCAATGGTTTGATTTTTCCAATGCTTTGTCATTATTTTTAAGTCCTGTCAACATTCAGTTGTTTCTTGCGATTGCATGGAAAGAATGTGGAATTTTAAGACCAGAATATAGGGTCCAGTTATTAAACATTTGACTGTCGCCATTTCCTTTGTATCTATAACGAAGTGTGTAAAGTAGCTATTTCTGCAAAGCTTAGCTAGATTAAAATGAAGTAGATAGAAAAATAAATTTTCATAAGAATAATCTCTATAGTCACTACTAAACAATAAAGTGTAGAGGTCATATGAATGTAATACATAAGCTTTTTCAATATTTGATTCGCGATTTACATGCTCCCCGAGAGGGTTGGTAAGTGCTTAAATGGTAAGTTATATTTCTGACCTTATCTAATCTAAGATCAGTTCTTAATTTACAAATCCCGGTGAGTAATGGCAATCATTACTCGCAATGAATTTCGTTCGTCCTTGTTGAACGTGGTGAACGTTTATTCACTATTCACTGTGTGGCTGCTAACTTTTCGAGTTATTGCGGTGCCATCGGGAGTCATGAGCTGGTGGAGGCAATATGAAAAGATACTCAAGGAACCGAATGAGCTCTCGTGGCTTTAATTTTTCATTTTTCCAGCGCTAGCATATTTTTAATTACGAACGCAAGCGTGAGTGGGTGCATTAAAATGGTCTGTGGCATGGTCAAAATCCATTATTGCTTTCACAATACAAATAATGTCATCCACAATGGCACGAGGGGCTGAGCAAATTGAGTGTTCATGTGAGGGGAACGAATTGTTGTGGTTCGATGTGTACTGCTAACACTTTTTCGCGAGGACTGCCGCTTAAGCTAATTAAATGACTATGCTGGTCCTAAAGCTGCATTAAATTGAAGATCTTATAGTTACCACTTACATACAACGTGGAAGTGAAATACGTACACAGAATATGGGCGAGAACAGATTACAGTCTTACGAAATTAAACTCACGTAACATTTCTTAATCCTTTCGTTGCTACTACTCGATAAACCGCTGAGAGTATGGGGAAAATGTGCAGTAATAATGTTTACTATATGCGCTCTTCTTGGAAGTGTGCTGGTGGTAAACAATGTCAGTGTTGCACACACTTTCCGATAGGTTTGACTTTTTCTTTTCTCCAGTATTACTGTAAGATACAAAGACGAAGATGTAACTATAACCTATATATTTGGTCGAATTATCGAATATCAAATACCTTGTGCAACTAAGGAGCTCGTAGTGGCGTGGTTGAGCGGTGCAGGTCCTGTTTGTTCTCCTCTGCATTCACGGAAAGCTAATAGGAGTCATGTTAGCATTCAGCAGATTTAACATGCATATAACAAACTTAAGAGGGATAAAACCAGTTCAGTTATTGAACGAATGTTACTCTGGATTGAAGCGCCAGGAAAGCTTATCTTCTCATGTTCACAGTTTGTTAAGTATTGAGTAGCGGAATGCCACTGCGCCAAACGGAATCAAAATGGGATTATCTGACCGCGTTTACTGTTTACTGCTGTGTAAATGCAGTCGCCTCGTAACCTCTGGCTGGTTGACAATCCTGAATGTGTATGTGTTTGCATGAAGGGACTGGAAAACACTTACATTGCGTATTCCTTTTGCTAGAATTCTTATTATCTACTGGCTGCTTAGTTTGCAGCAGTCAGTGTTTACACATTTTAATATTTTTGTCCATTATTGTTGTAATTACACCAGTGAACTTTGTGAAATAAAGCAATATTGTTAATCTGTTCCAAAAATATTTTTGTGATTCATCATGCAAACATACAGAATTTCTATCTTAACTTAGTTGGCAACCATTTCGTTGCATTTTTGTTTCATTACAAGGACAAAGTTCGTATTTACAGTATAGTTGATACAAATGTATTTGTAAATTAGCATTATTGATTCTATACCGAGTAATATCTTATAATTTGCTGTAGTTTTATTTCTAATTTATTTTTAAACAAGAACTAATAAAAGGAGGGTGATTATTTTCATCGTTTTGAGACACAACTAGGATTGAATAGAAAAAGTTTCGAAGTCTATTGTTCATAATTTGAGTCCTCATGGACAGAGTGCTTGAAAAGCCGAATGGTGGAAAATCAGCAATTAAAGCATTTACTAGTGTATGGTGATTACCTTTATTACTCAAGGCTTAGTTATCACATGGTTTGTTTTTATAATTCCTCTTCAAAACCATAAATGGTTTTCGAACTGGTTTCAATAAACATTTTATTTTAGTTACATAGAAGCACACGTGATTCAAGTACGATAAGTCAAATGTATAAAAAGAAGCTGGCTATATGTATCCTGGTCTTAATGTTTAGATTACTCTTTGCATGACTTGATATAAAACAAAAGAATAGACATAACATTTCAAAAGTACAACAGAAAATATCTTGTAAACGTCAAAAACTACAAAACAGTGATTCAAAATAAAGTGGTTGTTTTATAGCCCGCTCCATTTTTAAGTAAAATTTTGTCGCTCTCCTCTGGTTTCATAGTTGTATTGAGAATAAGAGGGTCATCACAGTCTATTCTCAGATATAAATTCCATTCCTAACTATATGTCAAGTATATGGTATATTAATCAAAATGTTAAAGCATTTTTAAGAAAATCAGAAATAGGGAAAAATTTTTCGTAATAAAGGGTGGTTTTGGGTAGCAGAATTTATTTAAACTATTTGTGTAGCATTCTTGTAGGATACCGAACATAAATACGAGGTTCACATAGACATACACACACACACATACACTTTCTCTAAAATGCTTTCTTTTTATTCAAAGGACCCCAAAAATTGTTTTTTTTTCAGCGAAATGTCGATATAGAATTTTGGGTGAACTACAATACGTCTTTATCTACTACAAGTAAACGCTAGGGAAACCATAACCATATATTATTCAGAGAACAGGTGGTACACCACACAGAACACAGACACCGCCATTTGCAAAGAAGAAACCAAACTGAATCGCAGATGATGATCACCAAAGAAGAGGCACTCCGACGGATATGTCTGTATTTAGCAGTGAAAAGGGTTAATTAGATGCTTGATGCATTAGAAATGTGTGTACAACGCCACGAGTCCTAATATCTTCAACAAGCAGGTGAATGCGGCACACATCAATGACTTAGCACATGAAGTCTCTTAGCTTCGTCTGTTCACCTAATCTCTCGCTTATGGTACGTTTATTTAAATGAAGAAACAGCAGCAATGCTAAGTGGTATGTTCATAATGTCACTTAGTAATAATGGATACCGGTTAAAAGAACAGTGTTGCACGTTGCACGTCTGTTTGTTCCGCCTTGCAATCACAGAAATTTGGTAGGAATCATGCTAACTTATAGCTTAATTACGGGGACACTTAAACGACATACAACCATGGGCACTTCATTGCAAAAATAGCGAATTCTAAAATACAGAGTGATTTATGAAGAACTGACACATTTATTTCTTTAATTGTTTCAAGACGAGTTATACTAGCGACAACTTATTATACCTGAAATGCAAAGGAATTTTGGGAGATTATTTACCTCTATAGTAAATGTTGAAAATGTCCTCCATCTGCATAAGCCACAACTCAACAGGTCGCTCCACGTTACTGGCCACTCGTTGGAGAACTCTGTTGTCAATAGCGTGAATCTCTTGTGTAATGTTGTGCTTCAGATCGTCCAGTGTCTGGGGACGTGTGGCATAAACCCTGTCTTTTAAGTAACCCCATAGAAAGAAGCCCGGCGACGTCAAATCCGGAGATCTCGGTGGCCACAGGTTCTTGGAAATTATCCGGTCGTCAAAGAAACTTGCAATTAGTGCCATGGATTCATTTGATGTATGGCATGTAGCGCCGTCCTGCTGAAAATATCCTTGACTCAGCTCCACATCGTCTAGTGCTCAGCAAACTCCATGAAAATCCGTTGGTACTCTGCAGTGTTCACATTGTTTAAAAAAATATGGTCCCACTATTCTCTGTGCGGATATTGCGCACCAAACTCCGATTTTAACCGGGTGCACAGGAGCGTCATAAATAACATGTGGATTTTCACTGGCCCAATAGCGTGAGTTATTTAAGTTCACATAGTCGGATAAATGGAACCATGCTTCATCTGTGCATCATGTGATGGAAAATATGGCTGGATTTTGAGCAATGAACGCCTGAAACCAATCACAATAATTCAGTCGTCTATCCTTATCTGGTTCCTGTAACTGATGGACAACCGTAGTCCTATACGGCTTTAGGCCGTATTACACTTTTATTACACTTTTCACAGCTCTCTGACACATTGAGTAGCTGTACCCTGTCTCCTACGACAAATATCTTAATGATATTTTTGGGTGGCTGATCCAGTCGTGCTCTTACTTCAACAACCGCGGAAGCCTAGATGAACGAGTTTTGCCTTTTTCACTCATCAGCGATCCAGTTGTTTCCAATTTGTTTGCCAGTCCCAATATGGCGTTTCTTTGGGGAGAATTCCGAACACCAAATTCTTTCTGGTATGCCCTTTGAGTAGCTGTAATAGAATTCGTAATTCAGTATTGTTTTACAAGGAAGAGTCGTTCATTTAATGTGTACTCCATTTTCACGTTGACTAGAACAAAATCTCAAAAACAATTGCCTACAATAAAACTAACAATTACGAATAAAAATCTGCGCATCTAGTGACAGGCAAACGAAACTCCAGAACATTCTGCTTAATTTGGTGCTAAAAGGGGGTATGGAGTGAATTTCGAACAGAATAATTAAAGAAAGAAATGTGTCAGTTCTTCATAAATCAGCCTGTAGTATTAGTATCTAAAATAATAGCCAAAAGCTGGGTCAGAGTCATAAGCATACATCTTTCAAAAGGACAGGAAGCACATCCTTGAGGAAATGAGCAAGATGTCTTCGCGGTAACGTGTGAGTCTCGCATTCGATAAGTCCCGAGTTCGATTCCGGTCTGGTCGGCACTACGACCACGGGTTTTGTCGTAGTTTCCCCGGGTCAGTAGACGCATGCTAAGGTCATTCCCCTTCTACTATGAATTTCCTGTCCGCACTATTCTTTTCATCTGTTTCGGGGTTGTAGGACCAGCCAACGGTGGTTGGTGTGTTGCGGCAGGACGCTGGAATTTGAGCTATGGAAAGATTTCCCCTTGGCGCTTGGTAGGAATGCTGCGGCCTCCTTCCTTCCTGGGAGTGTCTCGTCTATTCCCGAGATGCCCAGGTTGTGGGTGGCTAAGGCAGGGCTAGCAGTTTCAGGATTGGTGTCTTGTTGGGTTCGTTAGGGACTCCGTCCTTGCTGGGAATGTCTCGTCTATTCTTGAGATGCCCAGGTTGTGGATGATTAAGGCAGGGCTAACCGATGTCAGGATTGGTGCCATGTTGAATTCGTTACGTACCCCGCCCTTGCTAGCGCACATCGTCGTCCAAATTAGGTCGCCCTTGGGTCTCCTCTTCATCCATTCCTCCCAGGGTCATCCTCCGTGGTGTAGTGGTTACTATGCTAGCCTCTAGTTCCCGAGGTCGCGGGTTCAAACCCGGCGGAAGGCGATGGATTTTTTCGGGCGCAAAAATCTTTAGCATTGCTACCTTCGGAAGGGAAGTATGGTCTCGTGTCGCAGATCTACAGCACGTAAAAGAAAATCAAGCCTGATAAAGAGGCCTCGAGCAAAATTACTGGTCTTTCACTCCCAATATAGAATGGGACGCTAAGGACCACAGCAGTTAAAGAGCGTCCATAAATAAAAAAAACCTTGAACTCTTCCTTCCAGGTGTCACATTGGTAGCACAAAGCGCCCACTATGGCCTACGTGAGGTGCTGTGCTCCAGCTACTGGGGACTCCTCCGTCTGACTACTACTAACTCCTAACATTCCTGGGCACACAGATATCCTCACGAGGGAAGAAGAAACCAACCTAAGTGGTTGATGACCACGAAATAAGCCTGCGTTCCGACGAATGTATACAGTCATTGAAGAAAGTATTAGTCTCCCGTTTAAACAGATGTAGTAGCCAAATGAATGCAGAGTAGAAATCTGGCAATCTGCAAAAACAGCAAAGATATTACAATTTACATGTTCTGGTGTTTTTCCAAACCTTTCCTTTTATTACTTTTATACTTTTTGAAAAGTTGTACCATTTGTTTCAACTCCTTACGTACGGTGCTTACAGAATTGGTTTATATACATTTAGAGGCGTATTTTTATGCAATACCAAATCCTGTCACTGGCATATAATTTAAACAGACGGTAAAATAAGTTTGTGAAATCGTAAAAACTGAGACTTTAATGAAGAAATTCATTAAAAAGAACTTGGACACTTTTTCCGCCGTCTGACCAAATCCCATTTTCACCACAACTTGAGTTACTATACCAAAAAAGTTGCTCTACTAAATGTATGCAGAATAATTTTGTTAACCCACATAGGAAAGAGTTGAAAAATCTGTGCAATTCTCGTTATCTATGAAAGTAATAACATGAAGAAGTCTTTAAATACGGCAGAATACTGATTCCATAATATTGTTTGTTCTTTTAGCATATTAAAAATTACGATTTTTTCTCTAACTGACGGTTTGGCTATTTTAAAGTGGAGACGAATAATTTCAGCAATCACCATACGTGTAGGTATTAAATGCCTGCTCACTGAACTACCCGTCTACATATTATAGGCAAGAGCGGCGCCGTGGCCGAGTGGTTAGACCGCTTGCCTCCCACCGAGGCGGCCCGGGTTCAATCCCAGGGACCTGCATGTGGGATTTGTGGGGGCGTCTGGGCGGGTTTTCTCCGGGTTCTCCCGGTTTCCCCCGCCATTCATTCCACCAACTGCTCCATCATCTTCTTTCCTTTCATCCATTTCACCAACATTTCGTTTCATCTACTTCCTTCAACCCATACCAGGCATCGGGCTGATCACCCATCCTGGATGCTCTGTCTGATCCATGAGTGTCTGCTCCTCGACGGGCCTCTGACCCCAGGCACCCGCTTGTAAGTCCTGGGGGGTGTAAGTCCTACATAAGAGGAGGGTAAACAGATAATGAATGAATGAAAGAATATTATAGGCAAGACTGTCTTGTCCCTCTCTGAGAGCAGCGACGTGACGTATCATACTCACAAAATTAAAATTGTTTGAATAAATTTCATTTAGTTTCTATGAAAACAGTCCACTTTCTGAAAGTTCTAAGGAATAAGTTGTCGCTCAATTTTTATTGCGGTAATGCAGTTGAAAAGTAAGTTCGCACAAGTAGTATTTTCCAGTTAACGAGCACTCAACCTTCCCAATAACAAATTTTACATTATGTAAGATATTAGAAAGTGTATTCTGTTCCAACGGTGAAACTTATTTCCCTTATGCATGCTAATTATACTCAGCCTGTACTCTTCATGGTCTCTGTGTAATTCCTCTCAAGGCCCCAACGCCTTTATGTGACAATGTCGTTTATATACCTCTGTGCCGCACATCCTCAGCTAACCTAATATTGACCATACAGGATAAATAAAAGTGAATCGGATCACAAGCTGAATGGGCCTTTTCAACACCAGAATACCTAGCAATGGCTTTATGGTTTTCTCTGGCTGATGTGGACAAAGCTTTTAAACATACCCTATTCGCCCTGACCCCACTCAACCTGTATACAGCTTTTCAAAATTTACTGTTGCCTTCGAATTCATTTATCCTCCTTTGCGTATTTACAGAAATAATACTTTTTGGTTCTTATTTTGTAATGAGACCATAATTATTCTGAGGAATTGCAGCTTATAATAATGCATGTCATTTTGTTTATGTAATAATTATGTGAACACATACAACGCAGAAAAGGAAAGATGCTCTGGATATAAATTTTGAGAAGTGTTCTTTTCGATCCACTTTCCGTCCATGCTGTCATGGTGGAAAGTTGAATTTTCTGCATTCAGTGCTGACAACTAACTTGCCTACGTGTATGGTCCATTTTACTACACGTATGTGTATTAACTACAGTAAATCCTCTTACTTTTGATACATTTTTATTGCATCTTTGGAATATAATCATATTTGACAGCTGAATTTCCATTTAAAACTCACTTGGGTCTTTAGTTCATTTTTATTTGTTAATATCTACTTACGATTTAATTCATACAGCAGCAAAGCATGAGCTGCAAGTTATTAATTTTTTAAGTTAATCAACCAGACATGGATAATCGATCGTCGCTTGCTCACCAAGGTTAGTATTGGCGGTCCTGGAATCACCATATTCAACAGCTGTTAGGAAATCATTAATTTTATTTTCGCGTAAGTACTATTTCTATTATTCACTATCGTTGAAAGAATAGCATGCAATACATATGCGTTAAGTGCATTGGAGAATCTCGGCAGCAGAAAATACTCTACTTCGTCTCCTGTTTTCAAACTCATTCTCGTTCTCCAATGATTGTATCGTCGCAATCTACCATTGTTATGTATAATCCTATTTACAGAAAGGGCTTTGGAAATTGCATCACATGTGTCACCCAGTATGTGTGAATGCTGTCAAGATTTCTGTCATAGGCTGGGGGAAGCACTGTTGAAGTTCATAACCTCAGAATGAGGCAGCGTATTCGCTGTACTAAAGAGCTTAACTTTGTTGCATATCTAGTAGCATCACAAATGTAACGATGTTGAGTTATGAGAGACTCGCTTGAAAAGCGTCCACGCCTTGGGCGACCTGGACAAGGTCACTATCAGAATGTGCGACTGGCGGCTCTCTGACTCCGCATGTGCTACGTGGTTAATTCAGATGTCATGTTGATGTTTAATACTAGATTCTTCTAGAAAGTCTAGAGGATTTTATTGTGTAAACATGTTGATGCTTAAGAACATAATTCTCATAGAAATTCTCTGGTATTTTATTGTATAAACACCGGATGAAATTTCCCAATGTAGTTTTACCCAGGAACTCTGCAAATCAGAATTAAAAATGTTGGTCGTAACCGAAGGCTAGTTATAGAGCTATGGCGCCTAAATGCTTTGTAAAATTCTGTGATGTTGCTCAAAAATTATGTGGAGCTACTAATGAATTCTAGAGAATAATGAATAATTACTATTGCAAAATTTGAATGTTCATAGGCAAGCATGTGACAATACCAGAAGTACAAAATTGTGTCTGGCTTCATTCTAGGAAAGTCTCATGCGGTTTGCCTTTAAGCTCCATGTGTTTGAATATGCATTAAATGTTATAAGAAGAATGCCATTGATTGCATTGTGGAGAAACGCTTTGCTTTAGACAGGTTATGAATCCTAAAGGATGGATTATAAGGAGTAATAAAAAATACTTATTTTTGTTAACGACGCTGTCAATTGCCAGGATCATATTAGCGCCGCTTTATATCATATAAAGAGTAGTCTCAGGTTTCACATTTTGGTCCATTTTAGGATGTACAGTGTGTTACACACATATCTTAGTTAGCTTTGCTATCCTAGTCATAGGTGTCTTGGAGTGTCATATCTTGTTGTCAAGACCCGATACGTCGACAGGTTCTCTCAATTATCCAATGGAGCAATCCGTTCCATTAAAGATGAGAGCGCCAAATTGTTTTTATGTTTTCATTTATTTCCTCTTTTTAAAAGATACTAACAGAAAGGTATATAAAATTTCTACATATAAAATATTATTTTATATTCTCTTTTCTTCCTAAGTATCGCAGAAAGTGAAGATTTATAGCAGGTACAGATTGTGCTTCAGCACAAATCAACAAATCTGTATTGATGTCATTAGTCTAAGACTTCTCTCAAACTTGCAATATTTTTCTTGCAGGAAGGAATTATTGAGCTCAAATAAAAACACGATTAACGAGTTATTTTCTACAATTAACACCACTATACAGAGTAATTTATTTTGGAAAAATAACCCTTTAGCGATCTTCTGCCTTGAGTAGATTTCAAACATTGGAAACTTTGTCTTGAAATTTGGCACCTTTACCAATACCTTTTCCCTTCAACGATTCAAACAGTTGTAGCCCTAGCTAACCTATGAATAATAGGGTTTTTATGAAGTAGCAGCTGATCTGCCCAGTTTTCATCACATTTTGTGAATAAGAGCAGTATATCGGGTAATCCACCCGTTTATGAAGATGCTCATGAATCAGGGTCAGATTCTTTCCTGTGAAAGGAAGAAAATTTTAATTTTGGTGTTTGTTGATTCAGCCTTACTGCCTCAGATATGGCAACATTGTTTAATACTATTTGAAAATCCCTGCTGGTAAGTCTCAAGGATCTTCATATTTTGACCAACAAACCAACATCGTTCTCTGACTCATTCCTCAGCTAAGCTATTAGTTTCTACCCTCTTTCACGACTTAGTTTTAAATTCCTCAGGAACTTGTATATAAGCAAGAAAATTAATATTGGTTTTAGCTTTCTTCCACCTTGCTGGCATATAAAAAGCTTGATAAGTCGAGCTAAATTAGAAACACGTGTATCACAATACATGTTACTCTCAATGCCTTCAATTGTAATTTGCAGAAATCTTGTACTATCTAGTTATCCTCGTACTCTTATTTTTTTCAGTTCTTCATCTCCTTCATATACCTTCATAGGTACAGGAAAGTCAGTGCGAATTATCTCATTTAACATTAATTCCAGTTGTTCTACTTCTGAAACTTTGATACTTGAAGTACCTAATTCTATAAAATAGATCTCTTCTTCTTCTTCTTCTAACAGCTATGAAGTTGCATAGCTAGTTAAATTCACTTAATATGCTAGTGCAGTATTAAAATGCTGCCCTATATTCTGCTGAATATGATATAGCTGTCTTTCCCAATCAACATTTGAGTCATTATCTCCCCAATGGACAAAGGGGAGCAGACAAAATGAACAGCTGCTGCACCTCGCCCAGATACATATAGCAGTCCCTTGTCATAAGGCTGTCAGGCAAAAGTATCGTATCCTCCAAAATGACTTCATGCTCTTAAACCATCTCCTTCTTTCCATTTACAGCTTGCTTTAACTCTGCACTAATTCATGACATCACCTTAGAAATAAACTCTTTCCCAAAGCTATCCGTCTAGCAATCGAAAACCATTTGAACCTGGAATACTTAGTTTTTCGGTAAATACATATTAATCAGAGCAGCTTTATTGCCAACAAAGCCGATCTCATGTATCGACCTTAAATATCCTTTACTTCTGCTACTTATAGTTCGATTGGTACCATCAGTATAAGTCGCTGTTGTTCAGGCAGAGCAGAGAGGTTGTCAGCATATCAGGGATTTAGTCAGAAAATCTGATTCTCCATAGAATCTATTACTTCAGGCAACACAACTGAACTGTGTACCTGAAGCATACAGGACAAAGACATTAGTTCATGTAACAACGAATCTGAGGAATACAAGCACACTTATTTTAGAAATACATTTTTTACTGAAGCTCTCATCAGTTCTTAAACCTTTTTTTATTTATAATGCTAAGAAATTTGAGAGAAGTCGTTTTGCGCTGGAACAAAATTATCATTGAACATGAAAAATACAGTAAAATTTAATACAAAATATGGTAAAATTTTCAATATATGCAGAGGAAAAAACAAAAGAAATTGTGTCCATTATTTCTCAGTAGCAGATGAATTCTGATTTGTTTTGGAGGGTAGAGAAGCTCTTGAAGGTGAGGCCTGGACATGATCACATCTTATAAATTGCGGCGATCACCTCCTCATCCGTTGCTGTTGCTTACCTTGATGCTTCTCCCGTTGCTTCCAGAAGTTCTCAGCGTGTTGGTTCTTCAATTTATCCTCGGCTAGCTGCAGTAATTTTCCTTAAATTATATGGGAGCATGGACTTATCCTCGGTAAAGGAAAACGTAGATCTCGGGTGGTGATATAGGAAGACATAGACTTGCTTTGTTTATGAAAAGATGACACTGCCGTTTCTTTTTATTTAATTTAACACTCGTAGTATACAAAACTGGTATTGCCGCTGTAAAATACTGTCCACCGCTGTTAGACTATGGCGTGGATATGTCACGAAATATAACTATTCTTATTGTCGCTTTCAGAGTAGCGGATCTTAGGTGTGTTGCTAAAACTATTTTGATTCCCTGTTTTGGCGCGATATCTCATACATCCTGCAGCATCTCTCCCTGACCACACATTACGAAAACTCTCGAATAAAATGCAATACTAAGCTGACATGACAAATTTGACTTGATTCCCTTTTTGGCGCGATATCTCACACATCCTGCAGCATCTCTCCCTGACCACACATGACATAAACTGCCCCGAATTTTCTCCAAACAGATCCATTTATAGTCTCAGGCTCCTGAGGCTGCTTCCTTTCCTATTGGTCCATTTTTAGCGCGACTCGACGCGTCTAACTATTTCGAATAAACTTTCAGGGATCTCATTGGTCCAATTTTAATATAAATCGCGGCTTTTCCTACATTTACCGTTAAGGTTGTCTTTCTCACTCACTTGGTCACGGCGAATTATCAAATAATGGGACAAAGGCTCTACACCCTCGCTGTAGGAATAATAGCACAGCGACCGGAGAGAGGTAATAAAACTAGGTTTTCTGCCTTCGAAAGCACTATTCCTGTAGCTAAAACTTTCCCTCGTGGACAGTATTTTAACATAGCGCTTAAATTATTTACATTAAACCATTTATAACTCTACTAATATTAATAACCTAGATAGATACATAATGTTAAATCACCCTTCTTAAAATATACAAGCAGTATGAGAAAAAGATATTTACATAATACGATTTAACATCACTAAAAGTTAATTAATAAGTTATCTGTAATTATAGTTCTTGGGCTCGGCCTAGAGTTGCCGTTTCAAATTGCCCTGTTCTGGAAAAGAATAAATTTTTCAACACTTGATACAATTTTCTTTTACAGAATAATTCCTCTGATTATGGCCTTTGTTCGTTTGTTTTGTTGACAGAGACCCTTCGCTATACCTGCTCCTTCACAAGGGCTCTGACAAACCGGTGATGTTTATATTTGGGTCATTCACTCTACACTCTCCCTTTAAAAACAGGTTTCCGAGAGACATTCTTATACACAATACATTTCCCGCACACGAATAACTTGTGACGCATACAAATACTCTAATACCCAATTTAAGTTCTAAAATTAAATCTATTTACATACATATTGGTACATAATTATTATGCCTTTATTTATTTCTTTACATCCTTATTTATCGGGTGTATTACCTTTACTATTTGTTCACAGGGGTGTTACCTCATTTCGAGTAAAACTAACCTGATTATTTTCATTATATTCTTCACCCTTCTCATTCTCTAAACATTTGTACGGTTTGAGCAACTGTTTATGGTATCTCCCTACGATCTTGGAATTCTTTATTTCGGGCGTAACCATAATCTTTCTCATTGTGCTCCGTATACCCGTTGTAAAACCTGTCAGCGAACGCATGCATCTCATCGGTTTCTTCCCCTTGTACTATAGCAATTAATTTCTCACTCCTACCTGTTTGTAATAATTGTACGAAAAATCTTTCTTCGGCTATATCTTCTTCTCCTTGGGTTTTGTTATAAGTATCCTGCTTCATACCCTCTACAAAAGGGATTTCTAATGTTTTTCTGTTCTTCTCTATTTTCAAAACTTTATCAGCAAAATCAACCCTAGCTCTTAATTCAAACAAAACGTCACACCCAATCAAAATGTCACAAATCAAATTATTGATTACCAGAAAAATAAACTCAAAATTTTCTTCTCCTATTTTCATGTTCAACATTACTTGCATTTTTATTCGGGTAACCTCTTTGTTAACTGCTACCCGGCATACCGTGTTCCTTATGGGTAATGTCATTAGCTTAATTCCTTTATTTACCAGGTTCTGATATAACCTCAGGCTGCATACACTCACATTGGCTCCAGAGTCTATTAAAGCGTTATATTCTTCATCCAATAATACTACCTTTATGCTAGGGGAATCTGTCAGATCCTTTTCCGAGTGATTTTGAATAGTAGTTATCAGTTCTCCCAGTATAAATTCATTTTTGAGCCCTGTTTCACATTTTCTGTTTATTTGAGAATTTTGCGCGCTTAGAATCCGCTCCGAGCTCTTGAATGGATCCTGTCTTAGTTTTCCGGGTTATCGACACTATTTGGTGCTCCGCTAGTCTCTTCCACATTTCCCTCTCTCTGCATTTGCCTATAGTTTCCTCTGCTTCCTCTAAAATGTCCCCGGGAATGTCTCTCTCTCCTTTCGTTTCTTTCTGGATAATTTTCGTCATACCTTTCTCCTACATCACTTTCCCCTCGGTCAGAAAAATAATGTTCTCTGGATCTGTTTTCATTGTTTCTGCCTCTCCTATAATTAAAACGGCCACTATATCTTGGTCTGGTTTGTATAGCATTTATGTGATATTGGTTATCACCTTCCCTCCTGAAACGGTTATTTTGACAGTTTCTGTTCCCGGATTGAGGTACGTCGTTCCAGTATCTCTCTCTGGGGTTATAGTTCCCTCTCGCGTTTCCTCTCCAATTCGCATTCCTTGAATTATCCGGTAATGTTCGAACTGTATAGTTTTGTACGTGGTTCCTACTACTTGTCTCGAATGATGATACCAACTCAATCAATTCGGGAATAGAATTTGGCTTCGCAATGAGTAGGTAATGGTGTATACGTTCTGGATAATGTGGTACAATCATATTAATGAAATCCCTCTCGCTTATGGGTGGCTCGATTAGTCTACTACTCTGTGCTTTAGTTAGCAAATAATCTACCATGCTTAGGTTTCCGCGTTCATCGTACTTGCCATTAACTAGGATAGATCTCACCTGGTTCTGAGTATTAGTACTCCAGTACTTATTCAAAAATGCCCTTCTGAAATATTCAAAATTATTATTCTCCCCCAAAGTCAATCTTACCCATTGGAGAACCCTTTGACGTAAACCTTTACGAACGATTAACATCTTTAGCTCGTCCGGAATCTGCTTCAAACGGAAATACTCCTCAAGGTCATTTAGGTATTGTTTAGGATTATCAGCCGAATTTTCCTCGAAAGTAGGTACCCCTATCTCATTTAATAAATGGTAGTTTGCATTACTTGCATGGTTAGATGTACATTGGTGCCCTGAATTAAAATTATATGGGTCGGCAGCTGGACTTTGGCCTCCATTTACCTCCCTAAAAGTGGTGCTAGTTTCACTGGGTGAGCTATCATCACTCTGTCTCACACTTATCCCTAGTCTACCAATAGAGCGTTTTAACTCCTTTACACAATTTTCATGCTCTTCCACCCTCTTCACAATTTCATGATGATTTGAGAGCTGTTCAGTCATTTTTGACGAAAGTTCATTCATCTTTCCCTGATCCTTTTCTAACACTGTTCTAAATTCTTTGAACTCCCTTTGAATGTTAGATTCTAAGGTACTTTGTTTTTTTTCTAAAGAAACATTTACAGCTCTTAAGTCATCATCCAATTGTTCCTTTATGGCTAAGCTGGTAACACTTAATTCTGTTTCTACATCCTTCCTTAGTTTTTCTACATCGTTTCTTAGACATAGTTGTCCTGCCTGAATTTCTTGCACTACCATCCCTTGCTGACTGAATTTGGAGTCCAATTGACTTTGTAATCGGGTGACCTGTTCACCTAAATATTCCCTCATCTCCTGAGCTAATTCCCCTCTCATCTTCCTGTTTTCCTCTCTGACATATTCACCTATCTGTATACTCTGCTCATTTAATTTCCCTTCCAAATTTTTATTTTGTTCACTCAAATTTCTTTTTGACTCCTTACTCAGCTCATTTAATTTCCCTTCTAAATTGTTAATTTGTTCACTCAAATTTCTTTTTGACTCCTTACTCTGCTCATCTATCTTTGCGCTCAAATGTTGAAGCAATATTAGCAGCTGGTTTTGACCTGCGTCAATGACCTGCTCAATCGGTGATTGCCTTTCCCTAACTTCTACTTCAGCTGCACCCATATTTTCTCCATCTGTTGTTATGCTGACAATAGCCTCCCCATTCAGTTCTTCCAAATCTTCCCTTGACCTACTCATGGTTCCGTTAGCAAGTTCTACCTCCCTAGTAATGACTTTACCCCCTCTCAATAACATGTGTTCACAAAACTGAGTCACTACTCTGCATGCCTTTTTGTTTGTTTTTGAATAAAAGTTCTAACCTGTATTTTTTTTTAATGTTAACTGATGCGTTCCGGGTTCGAATCCTGGTGAAGTTCTAGAAGCGATGTTCTCAGCTGTTTTGTTGTCCCACGTAGGTAGACTAGAAGTTCGCGTTGTAATTTTTGTTCTGCTGTGCCCCTTTCCTCTGAAGATTCTTCGTCTGTTCGTTGTTTCCTAGTCCTCCGTTCGTGTCGTTCTTCCCTTCGAGCCGCACGTTATGGCGCCAGTTTGCGGCGATCACCTCCTCATCCGTTGCTGTTGCTTACCTTGATGCTTCTCCCGTTGCTTCCAGAAGTTCTCAGCGTGTTGGTTCTTCAATTTATCCTCGGCTAGCTGCAGTAATTTTCCTTAAATTATATGGGAGCATGGACTTATCCTCGGTAAAGGAAAACGTAGATCTCGGGTGGTGATATAGGAAGACATAGACTTGCTTTGTTTATGAAAAGATGACACTGCCGTTTCTTTTTATTTAATTTAACACTCGTAGTATACAAAACTGGTATTGCCGCTGTAAAATACTGTCCACCGCTGTTAGACTATGGCGTGGATATGTCACGAAATATAACTATTCTTATTGTCGCTTTCAGAGTAGCGGATCTTAGGTGTGTTGCTAAAACTATTTTGATTCCCTGTTTTGGCGCGATATCTCATACATCCTGCAGCATCTCTCCCTGACCACACATTACGAAAACTCTCGAATAAAATGCAATACTAAGCTGACATGACAAATTTGACTTGATTCCCTTTTTGGCGCGATATCTCACACATCCTGCAGCATCTCTCCCTGACCACACATGACATAAACTGCCCCGAATTTTCTCCAAACAGATCCATTTATAGTCTCAGGCTCCTGAGGCTGCTTCCTTTCCTATTGGTCCATTTTTAGCGCGACTCGACGCGTCTAACTATTTCGAATAAACTTTCAGGGATCTCATTGGTCCAATTTTAATATAAATCGCGGCTTTTCCTACATTTACCGTTAAGGTTGTCTTTCTCACTCACTTGGTCACGGCGAATTATCAAATAATGGGACAAAGGCTCTACACCCTCGCTGTAGGAATAATAGCACAGCGACCGGAGAGAGGTAATAAAACTAGGTTTTCTGCCTTCGAAAGCACTATTCCTGTAGCTAAAACTTTCCCTCGTGGACAGTATTTTAACATAGCGCTTAAATTATTTACATTAAACCATTTATAACTCTACTAATATTAATAACCTAGATAGATACATAATGTTAAATCACCCTTCTTAAAATATACAAGCAGTATGAGAAAAAGATATTTACATAATACGATTTAACATCACTAAAAGTTAATTAATAAGTTATCTGTAATTATAGTTCTTGGGCTCGGCCTAGAGTTGCCGTTTCAAAATACACATACCTTTATGGTTTAGGCTGGTGTTTTTACCAATTTGGTGAAGGTTTGATCCTAGACAATCGTATCCAACAGAGGTGAAACTGAGCATTTGCTTTCTTTCTTGGCCAGTTTGAGATTTACTTATATACTGTTTCCATGCTGTATTGGATTCCATCGCTATCGTTCTTAGTGAGTGTCTGTTTATCAACAGTTTAATATAAGCGTAGGGCGTTTCTTTGTCAGATAGTTGTATGTAATCTTCTCCTTTGGATGTGCAGCGGTATATACTTTCCTTCTAAACCAGTCTTTTTTTTCATTATTTTTTTTTTATTTTTGGGCGCTCAGTAACCACTGTGGTTCTTAACGTCCCAACCTATATTGGGAGTGGAAAAACCGGACATTTTGCTCGTGTTTGAGGTTCTTTTATGTGCCGTAAATCTAGGACACGGGACCAACGGCTTTATTTCTCTTCTTAAGGAAGCCATGCTAAGGATTTTTACGACCGAAGAAATCCATCGCCCACCGCCGGGTTTGAACCCGCGACCTGTGTTCTAGGTATTCACTGTAATACTAATATATTGTTATTTATTTTTAGCTGCTGAAAAAGTTTTGAAATTCTAGGGACTCACGTGTTAACTGTCTTCTTATATTCTATAGCATGTATGGCAGCGTTTGAATTAGACAAAATAACAACTTTATGAAATTAGTTTTGCTATGCTATTAAACATGCAACGCAGTGCGATTGCTTCGACTTCTCAGTCATAGGCAATAGAAGTTATTCACACAGGTATACGTTTTAAACATAAAATTCAGAGAGCGGTAACTCGAATAACTTTAACTTTAAAAAGAATTCGAAGCACCTTCCAGCAAAAATGCGTGAGTGATTTTCGAAGCGTTACCTGCTAATATATAAGCTATAGTGCGATCCGAATGCATGCATTATTCTACAAGCTAAATTGTTTTCAGGGATACCTTGGCCATCAATCATGGTTTGAACGCTGCGCGAACCCGATTTAAAAACCAAATGTTATTCATATTCACCCCCATGTCCGCATTCATTTTTCATTTTTTGTTCCAACAATTTCCATATTTTAGCCCATTTGTTGTTATGTAAAGCATGTGTCATCTTTGTGTTACAAATTCTCTCAGAGACAAAAGAAATAAATTCTCAAAACGCAGGGGACAAAGCTGTAAAAGAAAGGATTGTAATGCTTGCAAACCACTAGTGTACATGCATACCACAGAGTTATCAACAGTAGTAATAGGTGAGTGAATGCTCTATTTGTTAATGCATTACTCTCGCAAATATTGATTCGTTCTCTAATGTCATTTTCAGTAACGTAATAAGTAACACACAGAGTTGCGAGGATATAGTTGTCTATAACATAACAGCGTGTATAGCATGAAATGCGTTTTATTTGCCATTTTTCACAGTATTTGAAAAGTCACAACGATAATATTCACAGTAGCGTTACGTACAAACTTCTAGATAATTTCCATGCAAATTAATTGCAGTGCCTTCATTGTTCATTATGAAATTAAGTTCATATATGCCTCTAATAAATCTGATGCGTCACAATCATGCCATTTTTAATCATCATCTTCTATTTTCGTAGTTATTCTACAACATACTCATTCAGATTCTTTATTAAGAACCTTATATATAAAGTTTAATGTTCCAGGAATTATTTCAGTTAAGATTTCGTTGTAAGAACACAGGAGTATAGAGACGACAGCCAGCTATTTGAAAAAAGTTTGATAATATCAAGCAAAAGAACGACCACGTTTCTAACCGCACTGTTATGAGTGTGCATGCTAATAATTCAAACAAACCACAGTGCAAACGTCGAAAATGATTACTGCCACAAACATTTTTATTTGATTTACACATATTAAAGGTACTTGTTTCTGAAGTATGACAACATTTTAATAAATTTATTCTTTTAAAACGTTCAGAAAAAATGTCCTCAAATATTGTAGAACTAGGTTCTAATTACTGGTAATTTAAATGACCGAGTACAAAAGTTAAATGAACGTGCGCAGCTGTCTGCGAAGAGTACATAACATTTTTAAATCTGTTTCTTTCGTTACGTTGCTTTCTTACATTTTTGCTACTTAAAATGCTCCTTATGGTGCATGTTTTGTTCAGTTTCTCTCAAAAGTTCCATACATCTTATTTGAAGATGGATGAAGATATATAAACATTTCTTTAATTATAACAAGCATAGTTTTTTATTTAGGATTTGAATATTTTAACACATTATTGATTTTTGGAAAGCTTTAGGAGTTACAACTTTAAAAGATTTTGGTACAATTTAATATATCCTTGTAAAGAATTATATTTCTGAAATAATACGCAAACTAGAAAGCTACAACGTTTTCATCATGTGGGGCATTTTGAATATGGCTGGATTTTCATTTTAGAAAATTAATTTTTCTAAAATTTAGGTATATAAGACAAGGAAAATTAATCTTGTGTTATAATCATGTTGAGGATTCTATTATTGATTGAAATGTGTAGAAATTATCCCTTTTACTACCAAGCAGCCTTAATGAGATCTACACCTATCCATTAGCAAATTGTATTTCTCTATTATGGTTTACGAATTATGCAAAAATTGTTGAGAAAAGAGGACTTTATAGGTTATTGTTTTACAATTCAAGACATTCATTTCATTTTGATACCGACATCTCAAACTTAGGGTACTTTAATCAAAATTCAATGATTCGGTTTTGAGAACATAAGAAATTCTTAAATATTGTCATGTAAGGATTCATTCCGCATTAAAGTGGCCGGGGATGCTGACCAATTTCACCTCATAATTGCATTCCGTCAAAGATGTCCTAAGTGAAATAAGGAGAGGATGTAGTGACCCTGCGGTAGACTTTGAACCTCTAAGGCTATCGTGTATGGAGGGTCATTTTTTTACTTTAGGGGATTGTTGGAGTGGATTACTCGGAAATATTTGTATTGCATCCTAAAAATGTATCCAAAGCACATGCGTACACAAAAGTGAGAGAGAGCATTATGAATCTTTCTCTAAATCTTTGATTCCGTGTACCTCAAAATATACATTTTCCAGTAAAATTAAAATGTTGATACTGTGGGTCAAATGCAATAATTCCTCTACCTTAGATAAGCAAGCAAGCTGCCCCAAGACAGAAAAACTCTGTGTACGAGGCTATAGCAGAATAAACAATTTTTCTGGAATATACTAGCTTATTAACCAATACAACATCAATAAAGTTGCTGCAGGCATAACAATGTATTTAGATAAACGTAAAATGACATACCTTCACAACAACAAACGTGTTTATTCTTGCGATTACTTCCCTGTAAGCGTTTACCACAGAATAATGAAACCTGACATTTCACGTGGAAAACACATAAACAGAGAACAATAGAAAATGTTATTCTCCTAATTATACCCAAAGGGGTAAGCCTCTATGTTTCCGACATGGCGTCACAGGTATCACAATTCCTAGCACTGTATTTTCTAACCACGCATACTGACATCTGTGTAATTATATCTTCTGTTACACTGAAGTCTCCAGGTAAATTGTTAGATATAAAGAAAGTATTTTTCCTAAATAGGATTACCAATCTTAATCCGACTTTGTTCTACCTATAAATATAGTGCAATTATGTAAAATATGAGAAATTGCTAGTGGTCTTACCAGGCATTGTACGGATGCATTATCTAAGTAAGTGTTCGAAAATAAGGATATGGTGTGCTTTTGAAAAGTCACTAACACCTAAAGTGTAAGCGTCAAAATTTTTGGCCAGATTGGTCAATAATGAAAATTTGTACATAATGGGTTGAAAATCTGGGCAGAGGTAGTATTTTTGGATTTATAAACCCAGCCTATAGCTCAAGCAGAGAAATTTGCCTCCTGATTCGGCCAAGAAGTATATTTTCGTCTATAAGGGGCTGAAAATAAAGTGTAAGGGTAGTTTTTAAATATTCTGAGGTATTGTACGACTAAAAATTTGGGTTCAATAGTTTTTGTTAGTTATAAGATAACCTTTGTTATTTGCCAGGTTCTATAATTGTACAATACATGACCTGATTTCTTAAACATTGCAGATATTTACATAAGATATTGAAGGTTTTTGAGAGTTGTAAGGTACCCATACTTTTTGTTAGATACTAAAGTATAAGTGTACAAAGTTTTGTCTGGAAGGTAAAAGAACATTGATTTGTATTCTAGGGGTATATATAAGGATTGGAAATAAGGATAAGTCCGGTTTTTTTCAAGTCGATATACAAATAGAATAGTTTAGGAATTTTGCCAGATTCTTACACCCAAGTTTACTAAGGTTTGTCAAAAGCATAGCCAAAATACTCCTTGATAACAAAAGTTCAGCAAAATCAGAGCGAAATTTGGACACTATGACATGCAAACTCCCCCTCCGTCCAATAACTCAATTTTAAAAGATCTTAAGCTCTTTTTGGCTTGGAAGGCATTAAAAATCAGCCAGTTTTGCAATAAATTGCCAAAATATCTTCTCTGATATTCATATTCAACGAAGTGGGTTTGAAAATGGATAATATGAGTATGAACCCCCCTCCCCCTTGTTTTAATGTTTTTGGAAATATTTTATAGACTATGTCCGTCCCGGAAGAATAGTGGTCTTCATCAGTGAAAGAATTGTCAAAATCTGTTACGTGGTTTCAAAAATTAACCTCCTGCTTACAAATGTAAAAAAAAAAAAAACAAACAAACAAACGAACACGAATTTTCTCGTTTTATAATATTGATATAGATGAAATAAAACTACCAAAAAAAGAAGTAAATTTAACTTACTGCCAAAAATCTTTGTCCGGACTAATTTAGAGTATCATTATTTTTAAAGAAAAGGCAATTTATTTTAGATTAAATGTTGAGCATTTACGATAATACGATACCAAATTAAATACATCACCGTGATTTTATAAATGTTCAGCATCTTGAATCCATAGGAAGCTTAATTAATTACATCATTCTATTTTTTTTTCTATTTTCATACGCCCCCTCCCTCATGTCACGGTCTGTCACGTTCAACCAGACATCCTTCCCTCCTATCACACATAACGCTTTCCGCATTTTGGTTTCGTTTCTTGATATGTTACGTTTTAAGGACACCACAATAATTAGCACACACTTTTAAATAAAAGTTCTTGGACGTTTTATCTGAGGTGAGTAAATTAAAAATTCAACATTTTGATTCAAATAAATAAAGTAAAGTGTAAATAACAATTTATAATGTTATATTACGAAGGAAGATGAGAATCAGAGCATGTTCTCCATTATTGGGTAAAATAATCCAAAATTATAAACAAAGCATAATAAGTAAACAAAACATGATGTCTTGCACTCATAGTTTTGGAATAGCATTGTATGCAATCGGATTCATAGTTGGATAACTAAATACTAAAAATACTTGATATAACAATACGCTAACAATGCATTAAGTATTTAATATAACAAAGTCGCTGGTCAATAAAGCAACTGTAGGCACCAATGCATTAAAAGTACTTAAAACGAAATGGAATGGAAAGAAAATTTCCTATTTCTAATTTGTTAACTGAAACAAAAACCTCCCCCTGAAATTCAAATATTCTCTTGAAAAGTCATACATCTGCGGATAAAACCGCAGTGATTTCAGTAGCTGGACAAATCACATTGGCCAACTTGCTATAATGGTATTCCAAATTAATTATTTTCGCTAGACTGTGAGTCATGAAGTCCCCCATTCTTAAGAGGTCACATGATAAATGGTAAATTAACCGTTTTCCATTAGTGTCAGATACTGAATATCAGTTCAGCTAAACGAGTAAACTAACTTTAATATGATCAATTTGTCCTGTCTTTCTCTCACTCTCTCGCTAGTCACTGTTTGGTTTTTCCTCCACTTAGTAGTTTAATTTAAAGAATTCAATCTCTTCTCTATTCCGGTCGCTCACAATCGTATCGAACTCTGGACTCTCCTCCTTTCATCACGTAGGCAACGGCGACTCGCGCGCAGTATGAGGAAACAGCAATACAGAACTGAATCCTACACCACATCAATGATGGGGCCGTAGATCAAGCTTCATTCTATTCCAGAATAGTACCTTTGAGAAGATTCACTACAGGCCAAGGGAGAGGGTAGTTGTACAAACTTATACCGCGTCCGGGTAGTTCGACAGCTGAGAGCACCTACCTCTACACCCCCTCTCTCCAATCAATCTTACACCAGCTGACGCTGAAACCACGCCCTGCCCCAAGTTGGGGCAAGCCCCCAAAGGTTCCGCTGTAATAAAATCCGATGATAGATAGTTCTCCATACTGCTGTTATCCAATAAGCAATGATTTCTGTAGAAGTTTGAAGAGGCATTACTATGCTTATTCCAACAATCCTAATGTTATATAATTCCATGTAGTTTTTAGGGCACATCTGGTACATTTTATTTTTGATCAGTCATAACAACCGTCTAATATGAATCAACCCAAGCTAAACATACAACAAATGTTCAACGAGCATCTCCAATGTAGCTCCGTCACGTCTGTGCACGCTCCTCTCCTCAGATCGTGACGTAACATATGAGCGCTTCGTTATATAGAGAATAAATAAATCACTGGTTGCTTTAGTTTAATTTCCCAAGTTACAAAGATTAGGTTGTCAACTAGAATTGTTTTATATACTGAAAATGATCTCCTTATATCACATTACTTGATAACACATATTGGTATCGTTCTACATTTGGTAGCGTAACATTTGTTAGCATTTCGGTGCTTCTACCTTCAAGGACCTCACTAACTTAACAGAGAATAAGAGTGTTTTCCAGCAGTAAATCATATTTGGTGGTGATGGCTTCATAAATGTCCCTGAAACTTCAGCCAACTTTTTCTCCCAGCGTTTAACTCCGGGGAGTAATTTTCGGAAAATATTAGTGAGGCAAGAGAGAATGGTGAAAAAAAATGAATACAAAATTGTTAAGTTAAAACATTTTGCAAAATATTAATTCATATGAATTTTTTTATAAAATATTCTCTAATATTACGCTTTTTAAAGCGCGAATTTAACTTCACACAATGAAAATTGTAGAAATCCTAGTTGCCATAGCGCTAGAGGCCTTGGTTTAGAATATGGAATTTCGAACTTTGCCTGTCTCTAGTCATGATGAGTGAACTATCTATGGAAAATGAGGGCAGTAGATTTTTATGAACGATAAGCAACAATAAATACCTTCTGATGATACTACTGACAGTGCAGTAATAATAAGTATGTACCTACATAACCACATAAAATCGCTAATCGTGCAACAACCTGCCTTCATTTTCCAAAAGTTTCAGGCATTTTCGTATGAAATTACCGCTTGCATTTATTTGTTTTCTGCAAGAAATAATTCTTTATTCTTCAGTGGTGTAAGATTATCCTTATAATATGGGAACCACTGAATGTAGATATAGTGTATAAGTACTAGGGTAACCTCGGGTGAATCGGGACAGAAGGTGAATAGGAACAGTTCTGAAAAATCTTTTTTCAACTTAACACTACACGTGCATGAGGAAGCCATGAGATCTTATGATTAGTATCAGCACTTCGTGTATCAGAATACCGCCAAAACGTCGTCCTGTGTCGGTTTGTTTTCTGTAGATCGCAAGATAAAGAGCAGCTGTTGGAGGTAAGAAGGCGAACTATTTCTTACTTCTAATATTTTATTTTGGTAAGAAGGGTGTAACTGATTGACTCTTTATCTGTTTAGTGATTAGTTTGTGCTCAGTGATAAAATATTTATCAGAAAAGACCTTAAGGGAGCCTTTTGTTTGTCGACAATGGTTAAAGCCTTAGCAATCCATGAAAAAACAGATACTACATTTCGGGTGTATAGGGGTAGTAAATTGTGGCTGAATTGTGACTTCACATTTTGCTAATTTATTTCATTATTTTATCGCATATGGGTACTTAAAAACGTAGTTAGGCAGAAGATAATATGCGAAAAGCTGTTACTGCATTTCGCCAGGGGAGGAGCGTGCGTGACGCAGCAGAGCTATTTTGGGTCCCTCGTTCATCTCCATCGTCGTCTACAATGTGATAGTGGCGTTCCATTAAGGGAAAAGGATGGACAAACCACCTTTACCACAGAACAGGAAAATCCGTTTGGGGTAAGAATGCTCAGATGTCTGTGGTTTCTGGTAGGAAGGATTCCAATTTTGTAAGAAAGGCAGCTTTTTTTTTCGCAGAAAACAATGGAATTAAACTCAATGTTCTAAATAAACTCAAAAACACGGATGTATTGGCATATTGCCTTTCGTAAACGTAATCCTAGAGTATCATTTCTGAAAGGCCGAGGGTCTCTCTTCAAATCGTTGTAAGGGTCTGAACAAATATTATGTAGAGCGATATTTTACATTATTGGGAGAAATAATGGAAAAACTAAATTTGTTCAATGTATAACTCATGTATACTTGCGGTGAATGGTGTCAAATGAATAATAAACCAACTAAGAAAATATTTGTAGAGAAAGACTGCAGAGATCTCTACACGAACACTTGCGTTGATCGACGTGAGCTTGTTACCATCCTTGCTTGCACAAATGCCACTGGAAGTTTCATATCACCAACGGCGACATTTATCTCAAAAATATTCAAATGGCTTTCCAAATGGCTCACTAGTAACGATGAAGGACTCAGGCTGGATAGATGAGGACGCTTTTTTAACGGGTTGCGTCATTTTCAAATTCATCGTGTCCCTGGAACATGCCCATTGATTCTAGATGGGCACGGTTGCCAAAAGAGCCTACAGGCATTACAGTTTTGCGAGGAGAACGATATCCACATGATTCGTTTGCCCAGCCATACCACCCATAGGCTTCAGCCTTTGGATAGATGTTTCTCCAAGCCTCTTAAATGCTATTACAACAATGAGTATAACAGGAAAATTAACAGTGTCATTTCGAAGGATATTCAAAGCCACTTGGTTGAAAGCAACGACACCTGCCAATGCTAAGAGCGAATTCACGTCAAGTGGTATGTATCCATTCAATGAAAATGTTCTTTCTGAACATGATTTATATCTGGATGCATGATCTCACATTCCTTGGCTGCAGAGGGAGTTTCGGAAGACGTTGCTGTACTCGGAATATATCCCGTCCTGCCAAATTCCAAGACCGGCATTAAAAATGAGACAGAATCCATGCCAAAGCCTTCGCTGTCTTACTATGATCTGCTTCCATTTCCAAAAAAGCAAATTGGTCAGAAATTATCCAAAGGGAAATAACAAGCACAAGTTTTAACCCACCAGAAATATTCGCCTTGAAAAGAATATAAAACAGGAACAGAAACGGAACATGCGCAACAAACGAGCAAGAAAGTTGCTTCCAGAATTAATATCATCCGAATCAGTTGAAGATGAGGAGCAAGAAAGTGATGCAATGTGTAGGTTTTGTTCTGTGAAATACAGCAAGCCATGTAATCAAAACTAGGAAACTGGATTCAGGGTCAAGAGAAAGGAGGGGAATGGTACCACTTTCTTTTTATGGACGCGCTGTAACTGCTGTGGTCCTTAACGTCCCATTCTATATTGGGCGTGAAAGACAAGTAATTTCGCTCAGAGGCCTCTTTATCAGTCTTGAGGTTCTTTTACGCGCCGTAAATCTGCCACACGGGACCACCAGCTTTACTTCCTTTCCGAAGGAAGCCATGCTAAGGATTTTTACACCGAAAAAAATCCATCGCCCTCCGCCAGACTTGAACCCACGATCTCCAGAACCAGAAGTTGTGGTGTGGTAACCACTACACCACAGACGACTACAAAGTGAAAGTGACCCTCCCGATTCATCCTTGCTCATAAGGGTACAGCAGGAACGATGGATTTGTGCCGGTGAAGACTGGGTGCGCAGTCGTTTAGAGCCCAGTTGCCGAGCCTATATTCTCGGTCATGCGCAGTATTCGTGGAGAGCTTTGACCGTGTAACATCCGTCTTCTACCGCTTCGGTGCCAGCACGTTAAGTTTTACAAGTTTTAGAAAGTGATTGTTAATCGCATTCGTGATTAGTGTTTTGTGTCTTGTGTGTATGTGTGTGCGCGTGTATATGTATTTGCTTATTTAGACTAAAATGCCTCCCATTCAAAGCAAACTTGGTAGAAAAACACTGCACAGCCAAACACGTGAAGTTGTTAATAACGTCCATTTCTTCATGCAGCTTCTGGCGATATTCTAATTCCATTGAAGAAAGTGCAAGAGAGGGTGAGTGCAGCAACAAAAGTATCTGAGAGGACAATACGTAAAATAATTAAAGAAGGGGGAACATGTGAGGAACAGGGAACCTCCTTTGGGACACCTGGAAAGGTACATCGTGTACCAAAATGGATCACAGACATTGATGACTTTGATAGGTGTGTGATTCGGCAAACAATTTACAATTTTTATATTCAGGAGAAAACCGTGCCCACTGTCAGAAATCTGCTCCTGAAGCTTAAGAATTCCATTAACTTTAAAGGGGGAAGCACTAGTTTAAATATTATCTTAAGTGACGTGGGTTTCACGTGGAAGAAAACAATGAAAAATAAGGTCTTGTTACAGGAAAGACATGAGATAAGAGATTGGCGCGTGTCATATTTGCGTGCCATTAAAAAGTTAAGAGACGAAGGAAGGCCGATTATATATGAAGATGAAACATACATGTTAGTGAGCTGTCAGGTGTTGAATATTTGCCAGATGATTAGATACCTCATTGATAAAACTGTGTGCGAGTGTATGCGCGTTGGAAAAACGAGAAACGAGCTGTACCACAATATTTAAAATGATTTATATTAACCTGGTGTTCTGTGAGGAGTGCAATACATTGTTCACCCGCCCGTAGCAGCCGTCATTCTAGGAATGAACAACAATACGGTGAGTCACATGATAGTATACTACTTAGTTATTCTTTTGCCGGTTTATTTTCCCGGGTTTTCTGTTTTACTGTTCGTTTACCGTTTCCATACACCACATTTACAGAGAGCTGCCTGGCGTTAGACATAGACTCGCTTCAGTGCGCGAGGAAGCAAGGTCACCGGCACAGAACTATCGTTTCTACTGTAAATAGGGACATTCAGTGCGGCAATAAAAATTTCATTACACTCTGCATGTGTCTTTTTCAAAACAAACACTCCACTGTAACGTGTTGCTAAAGGATTGTGTAAAACCATGAGATGGAACAAATGTACGTTCTGCTGAAAATGGAACCAATATTTGTAATTTTTCATTTTTTGTCCCGATTCACCCGAGCTTACCCTACTCTTAGCCATACAATGCAACACTTCGAGAATTTCTTTCACAGAAATATTCTATTTTTGTGTTTTCGCAACTTCCCTTTGCCTGCTGTCATTAACAATTTAAAGGACAAACATTGTATACAATTTGCGTTATTTGTTCATAAAAGGTTTCCTCATAGAGCATCGGCAGCTTGTGTAATTATCCTGCACATTCAAACAGAAAACAAACGTTCTGTTTGGTACACTTGAGGGCATGGAAAGTTACCGATTGGTGTGGTAGTATTTCTCCTCTACCACAAGAAACAACTGAATAGCGACGGCACTTTAAATAAATTACAAAAGTATTGATACGTTGGGCGTCATTTTGGTGTGGGATTGTTGGATTGGTCTCGTTGGTACGGGTTAAAACAATGTGGGTGCTATTAGTGTGATATGGTTGGGTTGCTAGGTTCATTGTGGGTGCGGGGGCGTGTGTTTTGGTCGTAAGTTCTTAGCCCCTCATGAGTTCGTTCCCCTTTCAGTGATAATGTGATGTTGGACCGGGGAAGGATTCTTATCTCAGGTATGCAAGCAAAGAAGACGCAGGTAGCCGGTAAACGACCTTCGGTTGCTGGCCACTTTATTCTTGCAAAAACACACTCCCTCTGTCCCGCACACAAGACACAAGCCAATTGCTACAGTTATGGTAATTTATTAAGTCGCTGTCACCTATGCCTAGTTCCGATGATGAGTTGTCGTTCCTCGCTATAACACGCTGATTTCTATGCTTATTACTTATTCTCTTGCACGACGCTATACGTGAACTTTGTTAATGTAGACTTAGTTATTTTGCCGACCACTACGTCGGAAATGCAACACTTCGCGTTTTAACATGATGCCGGTCGGAACGAGTGTGTCCCTTCGTCTTCGCAGGTCCTACCTCGTTCTGTCTAGGATCTTTTCCTATTTCATGCCCATTTTCTATGCGACTTGGTTTGGTACCCTAACCACGTGACTTATCACGTCGGTTATTTGCTGCTTTCTTTTCTATGCTTAATTCTTATTGGCGGTTCTCCTACCAAGACTAGTGCGAATTACTATTTTCAATCTCGGAATATTTTATGGCCTGTCGCTCATTTCTAGCGTTGGTTTGTCCGCTTCAGTGAATTTGGAGACCGATTAAACACGTACATCTTGGTGCCTTTCAGTCGCGTTGGAATGTTCTGTCTTTGTTCAGAACGCCACCTGTTCGGCAGAATTCTTAAAAGGCAGAACACCTTTCCGGTGTGTCCCGTTATAGCTTCCAGCTCCTTTAACAGCTACATGTTCCGGTCTACCCTTCCGCAAACTTTATCTCTTTTGAAGTTTCATTCCGTATGCTACAAGTGTGACTAAGTTTATGTGTATTTATTCTATTTATTTATTTATTTATTATATTTATTATATATGTATATATAAATAATTGTCAGGCGCGTGTTTCTGCTTCACGATGCAACTAATTGCCTATGTTGTTTATCTTTCCATCTCTAATGTAGACTAAACCTCGTCATTAGGCGTTCAAAATAGCCCCTTGATGAGCCGATTTTAATTGATTTGGAGTGAATTCCGACACACAAATAACCAGAGAACAAAGTCCGTTACTAGGTGAGAAGATTGAGAAATGAAAACCCTAATAAGTGACTTGAAGACACTGCTTCATAAACACTGACTAATGCATTCTGCAATATAGCATCTCTCGAAACCTTAAGGGGATACTTCTACTGAATTTTAGTATATATCTCGCTAAAATTGACATTTGCATTATGACTAAAAATACTTAAAACCTATAATTTTAAAATGTATTTTGAATTTTGATATTATGGATACATATATTTATATATAGTATTAAAAAGGTTGGAAACGATTGTTTTTACAATTTATAATTTAGGATTTTTGGAAATTATTTATTTCAGCAGATTCACTTTTTCAAAATATTTCACATGATACAGTTCTCATCTTATTCTTCTGAAAATTTTAATGTGGATTCCTAACATACAAGCAGTTAAAACTGTTATATAAAATTTTCGTCTTCCGAACAGTTTGATGTATTTATTTTTAAAGCAATAAAAAGCTTCAAACAACTAGAAACGTACAATGATGGGAGTCTACAAATTATTTCCTTTTAACTAAGGCTAATGTGACACTTCTATGCACTAAAATCAAATAAATGACAGACATTTAAAAACGGTTATTTTAAAATTTCATTGTTAGCATTTGGTAAAGGATAGTAAATTCAGCTTTGAACTGCAATAACTCGGAAATTACAAAAGATGTCAAACTGATATTTAAAACCGTTGAATGTTTACATTAGGAAACATTGAAAATGAATTTTCAGCTTAATTGGCTGAAAACTTTATACAATAACATTTTCAGTGTCACATCTCCTTAACGTTCTAAGCTACTACTAAATAAGGCTGTAATGCTATACACTGAAAATATAGTAGAAGGCTGTGATATGATCGTCATTGCTACCTTCAAAATGTGATTCAGTTTGCTTCAAAGTAGTTAAAACTCCTTGGGTGTAGTTCATTTGTTAAATATTTTGAAGAAATGAAATTAAAAAGAAACTCATTTTGGTAAGAAGACAGTTCTGCCTCCACTCCCAGGCTATCATGCGCTTGCATTTTATTAAAAATAGCTTTACATGCTTAAATTAATTCGGCATATTACTATTTTTTTGTAATTTAGCTCGGATTGACGGTTTTATGGTTCCATAATACCCTTTAAAAGAAGTGGGGATGTATGTAATGTTATAGTCTAATATATAATCAGTTTCATCCGAATGAAATCACTAAAGTAAGCATTTTCACTATGTGAGATTGAAATATTCGCGATTCCAGCAAACCATAGGGTTCATAACTAAATGAAGATGTAAAGTTTGTTGTCAATATTGACTAAGGTTTTACATCCCATCCTATTTTAAAACTCGACTTATTAGCCGCCTCACTTCATTAGTCCACAGGAGCAAAGAAAAACCGGGAGCTGCCATCAACAAAAGCGAAAATGATAAAAACAAATAAGAGTGGCCTTTAGGTGTATTAACATTCCTTTACCAACTCAAATCACTCTTCCTTATATCGGAAACATTACAAGTATTCAAATTTACACTGTGTGAAAAAATATAGTTTGCAGTTACTCTCGCCCCCAAGAAACTGAATACTTACCCTAATAGTGGAGAAACATTCCGCTAGTTGACAAAGATATACAATACAACTTATACGTGCAACCTGCAGAATTATATCCCTCAGCGGTTGAGTGCATATATTTGCAATTTAGCAACAGAGGCTTAGTTTCATATAATGTGGGCAAACAACATTCAACATCTGTTATATTTATATCAATTAGGTCTATAAAACAGAAAAGAAGAATCATAAACTTTCAAAAATATTTGGTGAAGCACTAAACGCATGCTTCTGAATCCGTTTCGTGATCCATCTACCCGTAATTATACCATGTGGCCCATTTGCAAAGCCAGCTGTTGTATCAGATTTTCGCCGTGCAGACCATGCCAAACAGTTTCCGAATTCCTTCAAAGGGCGCAATATGTTTGCTGTAAGGATTTTCTCTGGAAGAGAGGCTGGTTTATTGATATTGGTCCTTCAACGTATAAAAATTCTCGTGTCCTCTCCTGTTAGAAAGTTTGTCTATATTTGCTTTCCTGTCGGCGCTAATGCGTCATATAATATAATTCCACTAAAGATGTGTTAACATTTGTTCTGGCCTTGCAGTACTCAGTGAAACGGAGTGCGCGAAACAGTGGTAAAGTTCAGAATTAAATCACTTTCTAGAAAATAAACCAGTAATACGAGCACGCATTTCCATCATTTCTAATTAGGTTTCACGCAGCATATGAAAATGTACGTCATTTTCCCCTATCACGTCATAATATTCCACAATCAACAATTTCAATCTTTAAATTAAAGTATGCCGTATTTTCATGTTTGAATATTTTTGTGAAGTAGATCAGATTTTGAAGACTCTCCATTTTCTTCACCAATTCTCTACAGATTATGCAAAGCATACCATGTTTCATATCTGATCTTGAACGTTTAAATATTAAAGAAACAGGATGTTATCTTTATTCAAGCATTCCCTCTGTTATTAGGTCAGAGCCTCATGTTTTAGTATAATCCCCTCCAGATGTTGCACAGACTGCACTGATAGCTTAGAATTAGTACCCAAGAAATGAAGGTGTACCAACCAGAAACTAGTGAAAAATCTAAGCCGTTAACTCAAAGTTTCATGGTATTATCAGAAACGTATATTTTGCATGAGGGTTTACGGAATATCTCTGTTCTAGGCTTAAAGCTTATGACTTACGATCTAAAGAAACCCAAGTTAGCTCAGTGCAAAACAGAGAAAAATTACATTTTTGAGGAAAAAAACTCGCGTTTTGGTGTGGTTTCATGGAATTACATTATAAGCGCGACATACAGCATTTAAGACAGGAAATTATTTATTCGTAAAATGTCTTGTCTTTCTTCTCAGTTCTCATGTTAATTCTAATCTTGTATTATTACGAAGGTTTTGCTGCAGCAAGTGGAGCATGAAAACGCCTAAGTGACCTCTCTGCGGGGGTATAAACCTAGTGGGTCAGAAAGGTGGTTTTACAAAACATCCTGATGTTTGTGAATGCAACCACAAAGGTGGTAGCTCATTTTGAGAGGGGGTTAAACTTCAGACGCAGGTTGAAGAGTATTATTGAAAAACAATTCATAGCCACCGTCATACTTGTGAAGCCACTTTTACGTTCTAAAGGAGATCGTGTGAACAACTTTCAGACACCTTTAGACAAAAAACAGGCTTTAGTTTAGTTATCTGCGTCCTAATATTCCTTCTATGTTATTAAATAAAGTTTGGAAATATTATAGTAACACATATACGTAAATTAATGCTAGTCAATTATTTTCAAAAAGCTGCGTTTACTTGAATTAACTTCACAACATTCTAAATATTTCTCAGGAAATTACACGTACCCTAACTACAAATAAATGGTTGAAACTCTATTAGGTAAGTTGAGAATATTGGGATGCAAATTTCATTTAATGTCTTCGCAAATCAATTATTTCCTCGAAAAACCAAGAAATGTCAAGTTGAGTGAGCTACACATGTTTAAACATGACTGCACATATGGTCATATCCGACCACTCAGCATCGTGAGGAAATCGAGGAGCTGCGATAAGCAGCGATGCCTGTCAAGGAAGCCAACATTCTGGCTGGGGGATACGTTATATCACACCCCCGTATGTTGGATGATCGCCCACCTCTACCATGCGTAAGTGGGCGTGAGGTCGGCAAAGTGTGATATTTTGCTAATAAATTTATGTTTGAATTAATAATTCTAATTACATTATCAGCTGTAATTTACTAGTACTTTAAAAACACTGAACGAAATGTACTTTTGTTTGAAAAGGACAACACAGATCAACAGTGATTTTGCTGTTTTAGATATTCAGATCTTTTTATAATAATTTCCATATCCTGATTCCAAAAATGAAGTCCATAATGTCGTATCACATACCAGTTTTTCAACATTCATATCATCCATTTTTATTTACTTGTGTATCTTTTATGTGATCATGAACCATTACACTACTGCAACAATACCATCTAATGGAATAAAGCTACTAAAAGGAAATAGTTGACTGTTTTATTTTATGGCAGGTGGCAGCACATTCCAAGCTGCTTATACCATTTTGTATTGAGAATTCATCTGTTACAGGGCTTAATAGTTGTATAAAGCAAAAAAACTAGCATTTAAATAATACCATTTTGTTATCTTTATCATATGTAACTCAGTACAGCATAATGGAAATAAGGTGTATAAATAATCCAAATTCATTTTCTTATATTTGGGTAGTTTTATTCTGAAGAAGCAAAAAAAAAAACTCATTTGTAAGAAAAGCGTACAAAGCTTACTTCGGAACTGAAATAGGAATTCAATCCAGGTCTTGGACTCCTCATAATGTATGCAGTGTTTATGTTGAAGACTTACGAAACTGGATAAAGGGGAAGAAACAATCACTATATTTTAAAATGCCAATGCTATGGCGTGAACCTCCCAATCACAGTACTGACTGTTACTTTTGTACATGCAATGTGAAGGGTTTGAATGCGAAGAACAAAACAGGAATTGTATGCCCAAACTTGCCATCTGCTAGAGACCAGTAGCCCATGGCCCTGGTTTACCTATACCTAAGTCACCTACAGACAGTAGTAAACTTGTTTCAGATACAAACAGTAAGAGTGATTCACTATCATCACTTGTGTCCGAGGAGTTTGTTCATGAAACATCAAATGCGCCACAACTATTATCACAAGCCAAGCTAAATGATATTACAAGGGATTTAAATCTTCCCAAGGATGCAACTGAGGTGTTAGGTTCCAAACTACAGGAAAACAAACTACTTGCAGCTGATACTTCAGTGACTTTCTTCAAGAACAGGGAAAAGGATTTCTTGCAATACCTCAGTGAAGAAGAAAATCTAGTTTACCGTATACCATTCCAGATTTAATAAAGAAGCTGGGTTGTGTTACATATGATCCACATGAATGAAGACTATTTATTGATTCTAGTAAAAGAAGTCTTAAGGGTGTGCTGCTTCACAATGGGAATGCTCTTTCTTCAGTTCCAGTAGCGCACTCAGTGCAGCTAAGGAGAATTATGAAAGTTTGAAGTATGTTTTGGAGAGAAGTAAATATGCTGAACATCAGTGGTTGATGTGTGAAGATTTGAAAGTAATCTGTATGATATTAGACCAACAACAGGATTCACAAAATTTCCATGTTATTTATGCGAGTGGGATAGTAGGTCAAGAGACGAACATTGGAAACAAAGACAATGGGCCAAAAAAGAAAGTTTAACGACAGGTAGTAAGAACGTAATAAGGGATAGCCCAGTGGATGCTAAGAAAATTCTTTTACCACCTCTTCATATAAAACTTGGTGTAATGAAACAGTTCGTAAAAGCACTTGATAAAGATGGTGATTGTTTCAAATATCTCAGAGTCGAATTTCCCGCTCTTTCTGAAGCAAAAATAAAAGAAGGAATCTTTGTGGGTCCACAAATCAGAGTTCTATTTAAAGACAGGCAATTTGAGGCTACTATGACTTCTGAAGAGAAAAATGCTTGGAATCCATTCAAAGAAGCTATAGACAACTTTCTAGAAAACAATAAACATCCTGACTACGTTAAAATTATGAACAACATGTTACAGAAGTTCAGAACTTTAGGATGCAACATGAGTCTCAAATTACACTTTCTGTTTTCACGTTTGGACGTCTTTCCTGACAACCTGGGGGCAATCAGTGACGAACAAGGGGAGAGGTTCCATCAGGATATTCGAGAAATGGAGAGGAGATGCCATGGACGATGTAATTCTCCAATGATTGCAGATTAGTGTTGGATCCTGTGTAGGGATTCCATGGAAACACACAAGAGAAAATGGAAAAGACAAACATTCGATGCCAAACGAACAAGATTTTATTGACCTGCTGCTTATAAAATGAATTCAAGTGTGGTATTTGGCAATAAAAACCCTAAAAATTTCATATTTTTAAATCAGCAATACTGAAATATTAAGAATCACCTTTCGAATGTAAAACAGCTCACAAAAAGGTTTTATTTGTAGACCTGTGTAATTTTTAGTTTCATTTTTGCCATTTGTGAAACATTCAGAAATGATTGGGCAACTTTGAGGCAAATTTATAATTAAGTACAGAAAAGTTTTATAATAAGGTTTCAGACCAAAGTCATAAAACATATTTAAAAATTAATTCAATGTCGCAGCATGTATAATAAGTAGAGGTTTTAAAATTGCAGAACTTGTTTTGTTTTTATAGCTAAGAAGAGAAGTAAACTCAATGACATTACGGAAAACAAGGCCTTCGCGGGTTAGTTTTGACATAAACCAGGCACATTACAGACACATTTTAATATCTCTGATGACTAGGCTTGTAATGTTCGGAATCGACAGAGTGGAATGTCATGCACTCGCACCAACTACGTCTTGACGGAGTGCTTGTGCCTGTAACCCAGTAGGCAAGATTAAACCATCCCAAGTCAGCGGGTTTGTGTAGCTTAATGCCTTGAACTTGTGTTATCAATTCCTAAGATTACATGCCTGCTATTGACGACTGGCAATCGACAAGATTATAAGATTTAGTTCAGTCTTTACCCTTTGAGAGTCACCAGTCACTTTGCACCATTTACGCAGGATTCAGGTGTTTTAACGAACTGTTTGACTTTCCTGAGAAAAGTACACATCACACAGTTGAAGGAGTTACTTGCAGAGATATTGCATCTTTTGTATTTGAACAGCTCAAAGGATCATCGATAATAAGGTTTAAAATATGTGACAACGGTTGTCTACCCTATGAGAAAGGTCTCCTTTCACTAAAACTTCTCTAGTAGATATTGTACACCGCTGTTTGTGAAAATTGCAACACCAAGAAAAAATTTCCCGAATGATTCCAAACTTGGTGGAAGAGTTGAAGAGCGTGCAAGCAATAACTGATTAAGTTTGCAGAGAACCGAGCAGAGCTCTCTCGTGTCGGTCCGACAAGGTCAGGGTTGCGCCCAGTGTACACAGAGTAGAGCTGTCAAACAAGGTGGAAATAAAAAGTGAGTGCCAGTATGCCTCGTCGACGTCAAAGGGAGCCATATCGTCATGCGAGTGAGTTCGAACGGGCGCAATGATCGGTCTCCGGTAAGCGGGTTTGTCATACCGTGACATTTCGGCTCGTACAGGGCATGCTGCTACGACAGTGATGCGTGTCTGGAAGCAGTGGATAGATAAGGTCGTACGCAGCGAAGAGTGGATACTGGACCACGTAACATGACCACAGCACGGGATGACCGTCATCTTGTCCGCATGGCCATAACGGACCGTACAGCTTCATCCTTTGTTGGCTCGACGCTGGAGCAATGCAACAAGTGTGAACTTGTCTGCATCAACGGTTTGTCGCCGTCTGCTGCAGGTTGGACTGGTTGCATGCATGCCATTACGTCGGCTTCCATTGTCCAGAAACCACAAGCTCCTCCGACTGCAATGGGCACGTGAACACCGTCACTGGGGTGCTGAGTGGCAAAATGTAGTCTTTTTCGGACGAGTCCCGCTTCAACGTGTCCTACAGTGATGGCCGCATTCGTGTCCGGCGGTGCCGTGGTGAGCACAACCTGGAGGGCTGCATTATTGAGCGCATAGCGGACAAAAACTAGACGAGATAGTTTGGGGCGGTTACAACAACCGATCTCGCCTCCTACGAATTGAGGGCACTTTGATCAGCAACCGGTACCTAACGGTGGTTGTAGAGCCTGAGGTACTCCCCCTGCTTCAGGCATCTCCAAAGGCCACATTTCAACACGACAATGCCCGGCAACATATTGCGTACAAACCTTCTTCGAAGAGTGACGGGTACCATTGCTTCCCTGGCCTGCACGTTCGCCTGGCATGTCGCCCATCGAACATGTCTGGGATATGGTTGGTCGGCACCTGATGCGTCAGGGTCCTTCAGTAACCAGTGTCACGGATTTGTGGGTTCGAATACAAACTGCGTGGAGAAACGTCCTTCAGCAACTTATTCAGATATTTAGAACCTTTTTGATTAAATGCCACGGCGTATAGCAGCTCTAATTGCAGCGCATGGAGGCCACACCAAATACGGAATATTAGGGCTAAAAGGTCATGTATAGATTTGAAATGTTTATAATTTGCTACTTGTAATGTAGCTAACCTGTGGTATTAAACTCATTGAATTCATGCGTTTCCTTCTTGGTGCTGCAATTTTCACAAACGGCAGTGTAGAATCAGCAACTGTAGCGATTATCTACTGCTCGGATCCCCACATATCTACAAGGCTTACAATCTCTTATAAAGCATAAGCCTTTGTGCCTACAATGCTGAATACAAGCTATATGCAGCTAAAGCGAACATATGTTTTAATGTAGTTATTAGAGCAATTCATGATATCACGTGGTGATCTTCACTGCGTTCCTGTTTAGACTGTAGATGCACCTCTCAGGGATGTACTCCCAAGCGTAAAACAATAGATGTTATTTCACTTCCCTAATAACTGCTGAACGGTTTTCTTTTGTAATTGTGGCCCAAGTTTCTTTTGTCTGTTGTATATAGAAAGTAGAAAACGTAACATCGGAGACAATTCTCCAGTACCATTTACGGCTTATTTAACCACGTAATTATATGTCACTTTGTTAAAATTACTATGAAAAACTAAATTTTCTACACTGAGGACAAAGTCATGAATAAATTCACAGTCGGTTTGATCGGTGATAACCAGGCAGAGGGGTTTTAGTGAGTAAACCTTTAAGTTAGGAATGCTCCAAGGTGTGGTGGCGAGAGAAGGTGGAAGCGCCTGTGACCTTGCAGTGTTCTCTGTAAACAGAATATGATATACAGTTTGAAGGCACCCCACTTCGATAGCAGGTAGGTCAGAATTAAGGAGTCTTAGCAGGGAAAAAAGTAAATGTATGTTTAGCTATTGATAATGTATAATTAAGTTAGCTCATGATTTAATTAAGGCATTAAAATAAATAAATCTGAGTTACATTTCTTTTCTTTTCCGTCTAAAACTGTAAAGTAATATCCGCTCTTAATAGCGTATGACACAGTTCTTCAAAAAGTTCTGATCCACAGTTTGGAGCTGAGGAGGTTGAAAGTCCACTTTCCTCATTGTTCATTTCTAATAATGCCACACGTTCCTTGTTTCTCACCGAATTGATGTTATAAATGTCCTTTTGAGTTCTATGTTTTATCTAATGGTTTAGCCATTTGTGCTGTAGTATTCCATGTAATATTCCACCACAAACGCTGCTTACTGTGATGATGTTGTTGACGTATGAATTCTTCTTTGCTTTAGACATATTGCCACAGTTCCCCACTGTTCCATATATTCATCGAATAAACGGAACAGTCGCAACGAAACCGTCTGTTGGGTTGGAGAGAAGAGTATCCGTCACAATACTTGACGTCACCTATACCCCGTGCGGTAATACGACTGCTCTGCTTACTTCCTAAAATCCCTCTGCCTGATGATAACAATATCCGTTTTGAACTTTGCAATAAGTTACGAAAGTCTTCACTGGAACTCGTCGGCTTCATTCAGGATCTTGAGCAGATACATGACATCATTTTATGCATTTTAACATGACCAATAAAACACCTTTCTCCGGCTTATCTTTGCAGTAGGTACTCAAGTTTTTCACTCAGCTTCCAAAAAACATAAGCTAGGAGCCATTTTCTTAATTGTGCACCGCTGCTGCAAAGACGTTTTTGATACATAATAACCAATTGCTTTTTCCGCCTACTTTCTCTATTGTACTTTCATCAGTCAATAAATTCATCTCTCTCTCTCCCTCTCCCTCCCTCTAAGCCACCTGATTTCTTGATATCCTTGTTTCTTACCTTGGGGTTATATACGTGACAAAATATTTCCTCCGATTTTCTGCAAAGTATTAAAACCTCTGTTCATACATTCTTTAACGTTTTCCCCTTGTATCTGTTCTCTTATGCAACGAATTATAATCACATGACTCGTCTTCTTTGTCCGAGGTAACCGATGTTGACGCTGTAGATGAGAGAGTATTCTGGGGTTCTTCCCTCCTCATATATTATATTCAAGAATTCTTCCTCTCAAATCAGCTTTCACTTAGAAGCTTCGGCGTGTTTTCCTCTAATGAAACACACTATACTTATACTTTCAAGTTGGTGGACCCTCAATGGTTTTTCATTCTTAGAATATTTTAGTACATATAATTAGACCGTCAGTAGTATCTTGTTTATATATTGTATCTGAAATATTTCCAAGTTTTTTTCCTACATCTTGATATTCCCCCATTCTGTACTACCGTAACAAAACTGACACGCAGCTGCTGATATAAATAGCCATTAGGTTTCAGAAGTTCCAGGCCACTATATTTTAAGTCAAGTTCTGGTAAACTGGAAAGGGCTGTCGTTTTGTATAGTTTCCAAATCTATAAGAGCTATCAGCCGCCCCAATCTACGGTATGATTCATTTTATTAAACCCATCAAACTACTGGTTTGGTAGACAGTAACTTGGGGTGGCGCAAGGGACTTGAAGAGGTCACATGGCAAGGCATTTTCCTGCCGCCTCTATTAAACTCCACTCATCTCAACCTTGGTCAAATGAAACTTTTTAGAACAAATAAAACTGGAAGGCAAACTCAACCCATCAGAGAAATTTGAACGGGAATCACTAGAGAATAGCCTCTTGCGGAATATCGATGCTATATTGACTCTTTGCACTGGAGTCTGCGACTCAGATAGTACAGGGGAGAGCACGAAATTGGCTATCTCACTGCTGTAATCCTACGTAAGTATCGTATATGACATTCATCCAGAAAATATGTTTCGATCGCCTCCAGAGGTGGCATGACAACTCGGACGGAAATGCGCATACATAGTGTATGTGGTAATAATGCAGTGCAGTTGCGCTAGGAGAAAATGATTACATTGATACTGTCTCCCGCCAACTTCGAACATCGTGCAGTTGTCAGATTTCTGCACGCTCAGAAGCAATCATTAGAAGAAATTCATCTCCAATTATGCCACGTGTATGGACTTGACATTATGAGCGACAGTATGATCAGACGATGGTGCAGGCAATTCCTGAGGGCCGAACCAATGTGTACGATGAAGACTGTAGTGGCCGACCGTCCCTTGTGACGCCAGAACTGATGAAAAACGTGAGACAAGCAATGTTGCAAAACCGGTGCTTCACAATTTCGGAACTCTCTGGTCAATTCTCCCAGATTCCTCGCTCACTGCTACACAAAATCGTCACCCGGTGGCTTGGTTTTCGGAAAGTATGTGTAATATGGGTGCCAAAGCAGCTGACAGATGAACACAAAACCAAACATCTGGCCACAGCATCGACATTCCTCCAGCGGTGCGCAGAGAAAGGTGACGGTTTTTCGACCATGTTGCCACTGGAGATGGAACATTGGTGCCGCAACCCACATCAAAAACACAAGAATACATTCATTAGTGCATAGTGATTCATCTGTAAAAATCAAATTTAAGCAGACTGTCTCTCTCAAAAAATTATGTGCACTGTCTTCTGGGAACTACGTGGTGTCCCATGCGAGTTTTTACCGCGAGGGGAGACCGTAAATGCTAATCCGTATTGTCAGACGTGAAATCTGAGCAGGGCGATCCAGAGCAAGAGATGTGGAGTGCTAACAAGAGGTATTACGGCTTTGTATGACAATGCATGACCCCATACAGCCCACGCCACAAGAAATCTGTTGCCTCAGTTTTGATGGGAGTTCTTCCTCCATCCATCCTACAGCACCGACCACGCTCCAAGCGACCTTTATCTCATCCGTCTCATGAAGTGCTTTCTGACAGGAAAACCCCTCCACAGCGATGCTGAGGTACAAGCGGCAGTGACTTCATCGCTCCAGATGTTGGCGGCAGACTACTCGGACACGAGCATACAATTGTTGGTGCACACGATAAATGCGTCAATAATGATGGTGACTATGTTGAGAATTAGCTAGCGAATCTTTGTAAATAATGCAATAAATATTTCTTAGTTATTGATACTTTTGTTTTCTTTATGACCATCGAAGCTTACCTTCTGTACGAACCTAGTATGTGGTAAGGATATGGCTCAGGTATTTTATCAGACATCTCATCCGCTTCTAGAGATACTTCCTCTCATATATTCTATGCAATAGGAATGTTTGTTTTGTCCCATATTGTAATGAAGACCTGGTAAACGCACCACTTGCAATAATATGGACACTTAATCCAGCATAATGCTGTATATCGTTCATAATTTTATTTTACACAGTCCCATCAATGTGGCAGCTTATTTACCCAAGTTAAGTCGGATCTTATTGTAGAGACGGGAGAAACAAACTAATGGAAGTAAAGGAATAGCAGTACATCCAGTATGTGACCTTCTGGATGAATGAATACATTTCTGACTTCCCATACGTATACCTGATAGTTCGTTAAGAGATGTTATCAAGACAAAAGTCCCTGCAATCCTCTGTACAACACTGGGAATGAAGTCATTTCAGAGCATCATGGCAGAAATACCTAAAGGAACATAACGAACGCACATCTTTATCTAAATTTTTAAAGTCGCTCGATGGTGCGATAATTTTGAAGCAGTATACTTTACCTGCTACTCATGTTGTTGCCGATATCTCGTAGCTCTTTCTGTTATCTCGTGGCCCAGTGATAGAATTATGTGTGCTTACTCAGGGTATGCGTGAGTATATTTTAAAAGCATAACACCAGTTTGAATTGAATGAGAAATTTAATGTGACCTAACACTTGAGCTATTGAAGCGAGTTGCCGACCGTTTGAACATAAAGAATGACATTGATTATGAGTCGTAGGACTGGAAACTATAGCAATTGAATTATTATACCTACTAACTTCTGCAATATCAATTTTACGGTTTGAAATAACCGTTTCGGCAATAAAGAAACTATAAGTTCAACTTGCCGTGAGTCACTAAAATGCTTACCGGCAAAACCCCTCGTGATAGCTGCTAAATCTTACTCACACAAGTGCATCACTGAGCACTTAAAATAACACACAAGTTGGTGACAAGTATCCAGAGTGACAAATGTATGCACGGATGTAAAGAGTGCAGGAACGAATGTGTCTCTGATTAGATTGCACGCCCTTATGTTACCTCAGCCTACCTTAGATACCTCTAACAACATTTCTTCATATGCTCTCCAATCTCAAAACTGTAAGCGTATATGGCACTGTTACTAGGCGATACCGCCCCGACTCTCAGAACTTCATTCCCTTTCTCTTATACAGAATTCTGGTCTACGTGACGGTTCAAACGTACTGAGCTCACCCCTTAACTACATTCGAAGAACTTTTGCATTCACTACTTCAGCTGTTGCTAAAGACGTTGCTTAACATGACTCGCTAATTACCTTTATCTTTCCGGACAAATCTTCTCAGCTCAAGCTTATTATTATGTCTCTTAATTTAATATAAGGACATTATTTATTGAATTTATTTCTCTGGCTTACTGTTATTTCTTTATTTAATTATTTGTATCTTCCTGTCAATAATTACGGTATCATACATAACATGATTTCACTGTATCTGCACACACAGATCCATTAGAACCAAAGCTGTTCAAATATTATTCAGTCGTGAATAATAGTTTGCTTAATTCTGGCTAAATGTTTATATTATATGCTTCCTTCTTATATGAATTAGAGCATTACTTTCTGGCTGCAGCAGTGTGCCTGATATACAGTCAAATAAACAGCTGGAATATTCTATTTATAACAAAGAAATGATAATAGTTAAAAAGCCAACATGTCCACATAGAAGGTTGTCATGGTTGTGATATAATTTACAAGTACACATATCACTGGCTTACGATACCTAATCGAATATTTTGTATCTACTGTGAAATGATCAGTATGATGCCAGTACTAACATTTTCTGCATTACGACTCCATAGCCTATTCTGATTCAGAAAAATTCATTCCCTCCCTCCCCGAAGATGATTCGTACGGCTGTTCTCTCGACGGGCTTCAGTAGTAAATATTTCTATGACCGTATTACGAGCCCTGCGAGCGTCACTTAGAGATGGATTTGCAATTTCAGATCTATTACTCAAGCTCCTTTATTTATTGCTCGTTAAAGAGGTTCCTTATTAATTGTTATTCTCTGGGCTTGATGAATCTGTAACACCTGAGGGCAGCGTAGTTACTCCGCAAAGTGGATTGTCTTTGATGGAAGTTCACCTGTATACTTTACTCCATTTGATATTAAGTGATATTAAGCATATAACAAGCAAGCAGATATTTTCAAGATAATTTCCTTATGCATGAATTATTTCGTTATACGTTTAAAATTACAACCGTGTGAGGAGATACTGGACTTCATTAAGAACGTGTTATACACAGAATATTTCTGACACATATAAACCTAGTTGTTCTATGGAGGGCAAAAAGCATGGTCTACGGGTAAAATTAGCAAGAACGGGACTGAACGAGTCCTACGAAGGAAGTTTCACATTTTCCTTGTTACGAACAAAAAGAGCTAATTAATTTATCTTGTTCTAAAAGTTTATGGTTGACTGATGCCATTACTTTTTCTAATGATGCCAATTAGAGTAACATAATTCTCACTCTCCGTCTTGATCGTAGCGCCACGAAAACAAATAAAGCTCATTTAGCTTGAATCCAATAGTAAATGGTTCATTAATATGAACCAAACCTCTTGTTTCATATGCGACACACCATTGCTCTCAATAACAAAAGGAAGTCTGCAGCTTCGCTCTACGTAAATGGATCACTTCTTAGAAACTCTTAGTGTAATTAAAACGTTTGTTGCATTCGGGTGATGTTTGCTGTTTCGAACATCAGTAACGCAAAGGGTCATCTATTCATGAATAGTGCCAACTTGTTTTGTAATGGATACAGTGTTTACACTCCACAAAATCAGATACGGAATATAAAGGCTTGTTTCGGCATTCATTTTGATGACCAGGATAAACAGATGGCTCTTCTTGTACAGAAAGTTTCAGGCAGAGGACTAATAACAAAAGAAAATCATTCACGTTTCGTATTCCAGCGGTATCGGTTAAACCTGAAGACCATTATAAAAGTTTGAATTTCTGCGTGTGCAACGTTGCAGACACTGAAAAGAGTCTGGTGTTACATTCACACGAATTTCTCTATCCATTATTGTTTATTTTTATATAGCTTCTACAAAATATTCTTAGGAAAGCTCATGTTTCTATCTGCTTCATATTAATCGGGATAAAGCTTTGAGAAATAATTTCATTACACATTCCTTTGTAGATACAAGGGGGGAGAGGAAACCGAATCGATAGTCGGTTTCTTAAAATGCTATTCGCTATATCCTGGCCTTGAAATTCCATACTCTTTCCACGACATAACGAGAAACAACCGAATAGCCACAGCACTTTAAAATTAATGACAAAGTATTGAAAAATTCAAGCAAATAACAATGGATAGCTTGAAAATGGCTAATGCCACTGCAATTATTTGAAATGGATCGTGTGCTTTAAAGGGATCTGCACATTTGTCTAGTGCTTTTTTTGTCTATTTCTTAACGTTTACCAGCTATGAAAGATTAAAATTCCTTCCCATTGAAGAGGACGTCACAGTCTATTCCCTGAAATTTCAAGATATGCCTTTAATTTTTCGCGTAAATATATTTAATATATGTTATTCTAATAAAAGCCGTTAGCCATTTTTGAAAAAGTCTAATATTTCGAAAAATTTTCCACGTAAAGAGTAGTTTGGGTTTAGAGGATTTTCTTGTAAATCTTCGTGCCGCATCCTTGGAAGATACTGAACTTAAATACCAAGTTTGGTATTTGTGCGACATTCGTTTCTGACTTATGCTCATACGCGCGAATGTTTTTTTCTAAACATCTTTTTTTATTCGAGGGGACCCACAAATCTGCATATACTGTGAAATCTCGATACCGAAATTTTGGGTGGAATGCAATACCTTCTACTAGATACGTGGTAGAGAAACTGATACACATGAAATATCCCAGCTATTCGGATTTTAAATCTTAATAGTATCCTTTGAAACAGTAATGTAATAGAACACCGAAAAGCTCTGCTTAAGACATTGAAGCATGATGAGCACAAATTGAAACTGTTGAATGACTAGCAGTCCCGATTTACTGCCGCAAAACTAGGTCAGAAAATAGTGACCACGGAATATAAATAGTGAACTTCCGGTTTCCTGCTATCACACAGCTAGTTAGGTCTTGTGAAGTCATATGCAAGGGCTCTGAGCAAGTGTGCACTACATAACTTTACTACCTGCTAAAGGAATTGGTATTGGTGCGATGCCCGAAACCGGCCTGGGGATTATTTTTGTGGTGTTTAATACCCGTTTTTACCAAATACGTCACCACAGGCGGTGGACACTGATAATGCATGAAATGAAATGAAACATTAATTTGGAAAGGGCATTCGCGAAGGAAACGTAACAGGCCTATGTTTAGGGCACCTCCCTGCATTTGCCGTTATGAAGAAAACCCGGGAAAAGCCTCATTCAGGGAGGACGGTCCTGGCGGGACTTAAACAGCGGAAATTCCGTTCACGAGTCCAAGACTTAACGACCTCGACCACCCGTGTCGGTGGCGTGGGGATGCTTGCCCAATTGGGTGGTATATTATGCAGCACGTTGAGCCTCTCGAAGTCCCTGGAGACCAAATAAGAAACCGTTTGAGGGAAAAGCGACGGCTCCAAGTTCTGAAAGTCTATACGTAAGGGGATGGGGAAGACGTCAAGCTGACCTCATACCCATTGCCGTACTCTGCTCATGACGGACGGAGTTCGAGGATGCAGCGGCCGTGTGTCAGTCTGCAGTCGGCTACAGCCGAGGACTTGATCATCTGCCTCTTAACAAAGTTATGTAATGACTGATTCCACTCTATCGGAGCTGCCCTACCCCCATAAAAGAAGAAAACCTTCAGGTTGTTTAGTTGCAGGCACTTTATGTACCTCTAGTTCCTGTTGTCTAAAGTGGATGTTAGCCTGGTTACCATGTACAAAGGTCACAAACGTCTCTGGATGAATGTAAAGAATAGGACTTTGAAATCCCAGGATGTAAAATCTGTGTTGAAGTCCATTTTATATACATACGTATGGACTGCTGTCCTGCTGATCTTCGTTCAATGAATAAAGAAGATGAACGATTTCATTAAGACATTGCTACAACAGTTCCAATATCAAGGCTACTGGTTTTATCAATGATTGTAGATCATTGTTGCTGTTTGAAAAAATACATAAGCAACGTAGTAGATCATCTAAGAAAGTAACAGCTTCTTACTAATAAAACACAACCGAGGTTTTAAATTCATAATTGTGCGAAGATAGCTTTCATCATCTCTTCTTTTTATAATTTAGTTAAAATAGTATCCACGATTTGTTTAGTTATTGCTTCGTATTTAATTTGATTTTCATTACAGTGCATTACCTTTATATTAAATTTCTTGAAAATCTAGCCAATAAGTGCAAAACTGGGGTTAAATTATAATTTTAAGCTTTCACATTATACATATACACGTACAACGGCATAATAACAGGAGCTTTTTGTATATCAGTGTAATGTGCATCGCATTTTCTTCCGAAGTAAATTCATGCATTGTTGGGCCAGAGTATCTCGAAAAAAAATTTCTCCATTAGTGAGTAGAAGCTAGAGAGTAGCGTGAAGTTTCCTTTTAGAGCATTACGTCTGAAATTTGCAATCTGCATGTTTCTTCGTATAAAGCTCAAATTTTTGAGACAATGCAGAACTTTACCTCGGCCTTTTAAAGTTGCCCTTAGTTTTCTTTAGTTGCGTATTTTATCACATTACCAGGAACGTAGCTAATGCAATTTATTTCTCAGAACTAAACATAAAGCATATTGATTTCATGTAGCAGACAAAAGACTCTCTTCAAATCCTTCTTGCTAGAGCAGCAACAAAGAGCTCCTGGTATATCACACTTTGATAATGCTAAAGCAGTACAGCTTCGTTCATCTGGAGTTGGTTTTGCTATCTGGTGCCTGTGAAATTGTATTTATAGTGCGAGATTAATCTGTCAGTTATGGTGGAATAAAACATTTGGTTACTCTAACCTAAAGACTGCTTATTGTGTAATGTTAACAATGTTCTACAATTCTTGTATGGATGCTTTAACGTGACATTTATAAAAAAATAAACAAAACAAGCAAAATAAACATAGTTAACACCTGAAAAGTGAATACAAGGATTTTAGTACAGGTTTCATTTTGAGTACATCTAATGTATCGATGTGTTGCCCGCAATTCGCTCTTCTGTGGAGATTCGTGAATATGTACACACTCAGAGGCTGCTAGAACAAGTTAAACACACTGGCTCCGTGGTCGATGAAAGAAACCTAGACAAGTTCTTGGACGAGATAAGGGCTATCGTGGTAAGTGGTGCACGACATTCGTTACCTCTCATTGCACGTTTTATGACAGAATAACTGACTGGCCAGCTTGGTCTCCAGATATAAATCCATGCGAGTATTAACTGTGAGAAACGCTTTAGGAAAAGGGTCAAGCAACAAATCCCACTACGTTCGTTTGCGCATTTTGCAATATTTCGGTCACAGAAATTGGTCGAGTATTCAATAATGTGTTAAAAGAGATGCCAGTTGTATAGACGCAGAGAAGCATCTCCCAACACTTTTTATGATAAGAGGTAAAGTGATACAGTAATATTGTTCATTGTTAGCATTATCTAGAGGAGAAACGGGGGACCAGTCCGCCAGTACTGCGCGAATGGATTCCTATAGTAGTGCTGCGGGAGCGGCGGGCGCCCAGTCGCGCCATTGAAGAAAAGCGCTTTAGTTTTTTCAATATTAATTAACATTTGGTTAATTAACACCTCCTTACATTTTAAATACGTATTAAATATTATTTTCCTTAGCAAACTATGCTTTCTCCGTTTATAGAAACGTTTACTAACAAAGTACTTTTATTTGGTGTACATGATAAATAAATGTTAAGTAATGTTGAAAAGAAGCTAAAATGTCATTGATCTCATTACAGAAGCAGTTTCTTGTGTTTATGAGCGATCTTCCTGTGTATATGTTTGTGTGCGCACGCTTTAGATTAACCAGAAGCATTATCGATGAGAAGTTGACAGCCACCAACACATAGAGTTGTAATGAATACAACATGGCGTATATATGAAATGATGACACAGCTCAACGGCAGTGCTGAAATGGGCTTAATTGCTTAATCGGATAACTGTAACACATAATTACATTAAGGCACGTATATACCATGCTCTAGACACCGCCTCAGAACTACACAATACAAATAATAATAATAATAATAATAATAATAATAATAATAATAATAATAATAACGTGGCTGTTTAGCACAGAAATTAACTTGGATCCACCGAATGCCTCAAGAACATACCAGGTATTGGTCGAGACTAAATATATAGGATTGCAGTTATCTGTTGCACATGTTGGCATTTCACTTTTATCTAACTGTATACGTATTACTTCATTATTATTTCCGTCTCTAGCTTGAATGGAATTGCAGTTATCCAGTTTGAAAATAATTTTAGGTAATTATTACATGGCTATTATTACAATGCTGCTTTTCTTCAATTTAATTCTGGGTAATAAAGAATCTCTAGGTAGAAACTTTGTACTGTGAACCACTGAGGTAAACATATCATTAAATAATTCAATAATAGAAGAATATTTAAGTTAACGACAAGTTGAAACGGCAACTCTAGGCCGAGCCCGAGCTATAGAATTATTAATAATTCGGGTAATTACTTTTTAGTGAAATTAAATTATGCTATGTACAGCTATTTTTCTTTTACTGCCTGTGTAGCTTAAGAAGGGTGATTTAATGATATGCTTGTATTTAGGTTGCTAATATTAGAGGAGTAATAAATTGTTTAATGTAAATAATTTAAGTGCTATGTTAAAATACTGTGCACGACGAGATATCTTAGCTGCAGGAAAAGTGTCTCCGAAGGCAACAAGTGAGCTTTACGATGTCTTTCTGGTAGCAAAAGTATTGTTCGTACAGCGAGGGTGTAGAGCCTTTGTCCTTTTGTACGGTAATTCGCCGTGACCGGAGTGAGTGAGACAACAAACTTAACGGTAAAATTAGGGAAAGTCGCAATTTCATGTTAAAATTGAGCAAGAGTGGGTGGAATAGGGCCAAATGAGATCCAAGTAAATCGATATGAAATAGTGAGACGCGTTGAGTGCCGCTAAAAATGCACCAATAGGAACTTAAGTAGCCTAAGAAGCCCGCGACTATAAATAGTTCTGCTAAGACCCAAGATCGGGGAGTTACTTCGAAACTACAGGCAGGAAATGATGCTGCCGGACACTTAAGAGATGTCGCGCCAAAAGTTAGTGAATTAAGACAGGTTTCGCTACACACATAAGAATCGCTACGAGTAAAGAGATTTGTTAAGTATATAAACTTCGCGTCATATCAGCGCCGTGTTTCAACAGCAGTAGGCAGTGTTTTAACGGCGACAATATCAGTGTTGTGAACTACCAGAAGTAACGAAATAAAGAAAACAGTGATGTCGTCTTTTTGTAACTGAAGCACGTCTATTTTCTCTCCGTTACCACACCCGAGATCTACGTTTCCTTTAACAAGGAAAGGTCCATGCTCTTACATATTTCAGAAATTACTTCAGCTAGCCGAGGATAGAAATGCAGAGAATCAGCCCACTTCGAACATCCAGAGTCTACACGGAGGCTGCAGAAAGGTAAGCCGCGAGCTACGGGCATTACGAACCAGAACAACCGGACAGGAGGTGCTACTGCTGCAAAGTTTAGGGAGATGTTAGCGTGAACGGTGTTTGATGAAATATTAAATACAAGTTAATGAAACTTTAATTCAAACAGGCATTAGAGAAGTAGCGTGGTTAGTGAAGGACAACTAAATCGTTAAAATTTGTATTGAGAACGTCATTCATCCAGAATGTCATTAGAGCCGTTTAAAACACCGAATAAAATATATACGGAGAATGCTAAAATGGGCGCGCAATTATACCGACGTGCATAAAATGTTAGCCATAATGAAACACAGCTGCTTATGAAGTCACTGACAAACTTAGCATAATTCTAGCCACTGGATAGGCAGGGCACTTTACCTCCACAAAATAGAGCCGTACTACAGAAGGGTAACATTACAAGTTAGTTGTCTATGTTCTGACTAGCGGAGTATCGCTTAGGCAATGTTTCGTTGAATTTTGACGCAAAAATGGAATATAATGTAATAAAACATATGAATAAAGAGGAAAGTTAAGAACCTTATGTGTTTTCTTCTTTAAATACACTTAAACCTTGTATAATGCGATCGTTTTATGGTGACGCTACGGATCGCGGTATGCGTGCTCCGCATACTGTCTATTGCACTTGGGGTTTTCTGTTCCGTAACTCCCACGTTACACACGAGTGACAGTGACATGCACTATAATGAGTACTAGCCTGCCGACCCTCGTAGCCGTGGTCGCTGGAGTGTATAGCTCCGGCGCTCCCCAAGCTCAGGGTCGCGGGTTCGAGTCCCGCCATGGGCATAGGTGTTTGTGCCTCTATGTGTGTTGTGTAATTGCGGTAACGAAAAGAGTAAAAATACAGTATCATAAACGGGTAAAGCAAAGAAACTTTTAAAAACATTAAAAAAAAATGTTATAAGCCGTGTCTATCTGCTTGAAGACATTCTGGCATCTTCAAATGAAATTTCCATTCACACTCTTAAGTTCTTCTTGCGCAATGTTCATAATTTCTGTTTTCACATTGTCCTTAAGTTCCTCTATGGTGTGGGGATTGTTCCTATAAACTTTTTTTTAGGGTTCTCTACCAATAGATGCACCAATTTCGTCAATATTTTCCTCCGTTAGAACATTTTGTTTTCTCTTCTTTGGTTTAGCGTTTAGAGATCCTGTTGTCCTAAACTTATTAACCGGAAGTTTCTCTAGTTGGAACTGGAATACCATGAAATTTCTCCTTAAATTGTCTACACACCTGTCTACATGATTTTGTGTTTACTAACGTATCGTACATAAAAATTCGTTGTTCAAGAATGAATTTGTCGGCAGACATTACAGTGAACGAATAACACTTAAATAAATCACACACAAAACAGATGTCATGAATAAGCTTTCAACTTTGAGATGCAGAAGCACAACTCTCCTTACAGGACGTAAAACAAAGCAGCAGCTGAAACACAGTTGATAAAGATAGCCTTGAACGCGTCATGCACCACAGTTGCGTATCGGAAACATACTGAGGTGACTGCGGTACAGCCCTCTACGCATATAGTCTGTGGCCTCACCTTAAAACGACGACACTGTATTTGCAAACTACTTTAACGTTTTATTAATGTCGGCTTTCTTATTGTCCATCAATGGCGGCAATAATTTTAACTTTCGTCTGCAGGTTACTGATAAAAGCTCTAACACAAACATCGTAACTATCGTCCAATTTACGAAACATACAAATAATTCTTCACCCCTTCCATAGAAGGTCGAATTATGTTGTATTGGTTTAGCATTTCCTTGCGTACTAATCGTTTTTATAATCTTTCATACAGGCAGTACCCGAACCACACCTTCATTTCACATCGGTTATAAATTCGCACATTGGTTCGTTTTACGTCCATGAATTGTTTTAAGGCCAGTCACATTGAAAACTGATACTGGCCGGGTGGAATAAAAATTGGTTACCTGAATGTGGAGTACTTTAAAATCCGAATAGCTGGGATATTTCATGTTTATTAGTTTCTCTACCATGTATATAGTAGGTATAGAAGGTATTGCATTTCACCCAAATTTTCGGTATCAAGATTTCACTGTATATGCGTATTTTGAGTCCCCCTGAATCAAAAAAGGATGTTTAAAAAAACAGTTTTGTGATCTAGGGGACTGGGCCACTTCTTGTGCACGTCAGTGTACATTCACTATTTATTTTGCTTAAGTGTAGTATAAAAGAAAACATGGCATCGGTTCTAACTTGCTTAACAATTCATTAGATATTGAAACCATGGCATAGTTCAATCTTCGAGGATTGAGGATTACCATATAAGCAGGATAATATAAAAAAATTGCTCAGCCATGCACCAACACTGTTGGCATCAACGTGAATTGTGCAATGCGCCTTTACGTCATAAAGCTACAATACAGCAGCACAATGAGTACAAGAAGTACTAAAATTCTCATTTTAGATAGTTCTAATTGAATACAACAAAGTATCGGAAAGGTATATAGGGCCCTACATTGCAGTTCAAATCCTAAAAAGCACACATTTTTAATGTAATTGTACTTGTGGCAGACTTTCACAACAAGAGATTTATTCACACTGTAAACAGAGTAAACATTCACATCCTTTAACTACAACATACAGCTAATTTTAGTCTAAGCATTCCTGATGGCTACGTGTGTTACAACGCAACTCCTACACGCTGCGAGTTTTCATTTGTGATTGCAAAAACTTTTACATGGTAATACAGACAGTGGGTCTACATATAATGTTGCCGTGGAACTTAATTAAGCTTTTAAGGTTTCCGAGAAGGAAAAATTATTATATTCTGACTTGGTTATATAAGATTTCTCGGTACCTCTTGTTAATGTTTAAGCATGAAAGGAAACAGGTCAACCTAAATACACGCTACATAATTATTCCTCAATGGTTTCCTCAGCGTTAGTAATTGAATTTTAATTAGAAATCCCTTTGTGTTGGGCTTGTAACTGAAAGATTCAGACCGAGCTGTGTAATACTGCTTTGCTCGTGGCACAACCTTCTTTTTCTTTCTTTTTACCGTGCAAGATAGCTCCGCGGTAAGGTGTGAGGCTCGCATTACGGAGGTGGGGTTCGACTTCAGTCGGGCCGGTCACTCTTCACCATGGATGTTTTTAGTGGTTTCCCTGAGTCGGTAGGCGAATGCCGGGGTGGTTCTCCTTCTACCATGATTTCCCTGTCCATAATCTCTGGCCCGCATCACTTCCTTTCATCTGTTTCACATTATATGTTTCAGGTTATAGGACCGGGTGACGGCAGTTGGTATGTTTTGACAGGACGGTGAAGCTTGCGCTAGGGAAATATTTCTCCCCTGCCGCTTGGCAGAACTGCTGAAGCCCCTTCCTTCCTGGGAGTCTCTGGTCTATTCCCAGGACCCACCAGATTACATGTGGCTAAGGCAGAGCTAGCCGCCGTCGGATTCCTGTTTGTTGGCGTCGTTAAGTACCCAGCTCTTGCTAACGCACATCGTCATACGGATCTTGTTGACCTTCGAGTCTCCCTTCGTTCCTTCCTCCAAAGGGTCACGTTGGAAGCACAAACAGCCCACTATGGGCTACGTGTGGTGGTGTGCTACAGGTACTAGAAGCCCCTCCTCCCGACGACTCCTAACTCCTACATTGTTTTAGCCAATTTTATTGTTGTTACTGTTGCACATTCAGTAAAATATCAATGGTAGTTTGAGGCTGCCCAGTCCTCACATTTGTTGTTATGGCCGTATTATTTATTATATAGTTCATTCACATACTAACGGAAGGGGGAAATATAACATAGTCTCGAGAAAGTACAATGGATGTGCGAGATCTAGTGGCAATTGTTCAAATTTCACTGTTTGTCTTACCTCCGATTTCTGCGTTTTACGATACCAAGATCTTCAAAATACATACATAACATCATAAAATGTGAAAATGTTCTATAAATATAAAATGTTTTTAATTCGGTAATGTATCTAATACGTTCATTTTGTAGGTTATACGAAACAGGTTGTCTTTCTAACGCATATCGTCATACCTAGATTATGCTGGTAAACAACAGAGAGATGTTTTAACTTTATTGTTGCTTAAAACACTTCGTCGATTTATGATGCAAGCACAAACAGCGGATATTAATAATGTACAAGAAGCCATAAGTGGTTACTATAATTCAACATCTCTAACGGACGAAATGTCCCGTATAAATTCGTTTTGCTCTAGGAAGCTTCGTTTCCACTATTCTCTTTATATATTACAGTTGTATCTCAACATGGAATACTATTGGAGACTAAAATTTAGTAGAAGGTGCTGAAAGAAACAAGACTGAAACTGGCTTTTGTTACTTACTGCTTTGAGTGTAGGGATTAAAATGATACTTATTTCTGTATTTGCTACCTACTATGCTTATACATCTGATGAGTGTAAACTTGCATGCAAAAAAATGTACATATAGGAAAACGAGGCGGTTTAAGTTGGCTATGAAATGTTTAATTCCGCCCTCTGTGTGTCTTCCAAATTTTCTCTAAGCCTTGCAAACCGAAATCAAATTGAACTGGAGCAAAGAGGCATAGGTATATACTTAACTTGGGAAGAAAGGAAAGATCAGGAACGGCATGGTATAGACTGGGAGGCTGGAGGGCACAAAAAATAACACGATTCTGGCAGGAGAATCTGCCCATTCTGTGGTTTGGAAGAAGACTGGGCACATATTTTGGCGGAATGGTCACAGTGGGAGTTACAGAGCACAATCAAACTCAAAGAAAAATTCTTAAACCCTGCTAGAAGGAGATTGGCATGTCGGGATCTACTGGCTAACCAGAGGAACTGGCAAAACATGGGCAATTTCCTGGCTAAAGTGTGCGAAGCCAGGTCAAATTTATTCAACTAGTCAAAGGCAATTTAGTTCTCATTTTTCTCTTTTTTTCTTATTTTTTCTTTTCCTTTTGTTTCCTTTGATTGCTTTTAATTTGTATCTTAAATATGCATGTACGGTCAATGACTATGCACTAAGTATTTGTGAAATAACTTTAATAACTTCAAACTAATAAAGATACCTATTTATCCTACCTACCTACTTTTACCAAACCTTTTATAATTTTAGACACTTGATAGACAAATGTGGGCGGATGGTAACATTGCCAATGAGCTCTTTATAATAATAATAATAATAATAATAATAATAATAATAAACAGTCATAAAACTGACCAACACCAGGATACAACAGCCTCTTTCTTGATGAGTTTTCCAAAAACAGGAATGAGATCTTCAAAGTACGTCATAGAAATCAACAGTGTTTGTAGTGCTACACCCGTATTCGAAGCTGGCAACAAATATAGACAATGTTTACTTCAGAAGAAACGTTGGACGTAAATATTGTAGTTGGTGTACATTGCTAACTCATTTCCCAACTTCCCATCCCTTTAAGATCAAGTCTTGTATTACGTGGGTTAGCCTACCCCTCGTTATTTAGAGCAATCACAGAAGCGTTTCACAGCGAATATAATATAGCTCATTGGTTAATTTTTTGTTGTTGTTATTTTTTTTATTTGTTTCGAGTCAGTCATAGAGAATTTTTAATCGCTGAGTGAAGGCTTACTGTTGGTTAGGTAAATTATTCTTGCATTATAGAGGAATGGGGCACGTTTTCTGCATACAGGTATACCTATTCACTGACCAGTGAAATTCATCGATGTTCACTGTATTTATTGTAAACCTCGCAGTATGCTATTCTGAACGTATTATTCCCTCAGTTGTATTGATAATGTTTGAATAGAAGCTTTCGTAAATTATTTATTGCCTTTAATATTATAGCAGGTATTTTACCAGTTTTAGTGCAGAAGTGTCAGTATTAGCGTGCTTTTCACGTAGGCGTTGGCCGGTCAGGGTGCCACGGCTGAAGGAGTGGTCTCAGACTACCATGCCACGACAGAGTAAGGTCGGACTAGATAGTAACTCCACATCCTTTTGGGACCTTGGTTTACTTTTGTTTGTCTCTCAGTTTCATCAGAAAGCAGTGTGTTATTCGGAAGTAAACGTTCTGCTTAACTATTATAAACGCTTTGTTTGTTCGGTAATAATACTACCAGATAAATAAACATTATATTAACAGGTTTCCAACTACGATTCTCATGTGATTACTTTATCTTGCAGGGATGTTAAAAGAAGAGTTTGTAGGGTAATTCCCAGGTGTGCGTCGTCCAAGTAGAGAAGCCCTGTGAAAGCTCTAAATAAACACTGGGAAAAGGGTTCGATTCTCAAAAAAATTAGAAGCGAAAGGTAAACAGGCGCCTGCTTCTTAAGGAGAAATTAGAGGATTTAGAGAACGATTGGAACATTTTCCTAAAATATATGTGTGATTACTTTCACAGAAAACCACAGTTTCAATTAACTCAGCGTAGCGAGTTACATAACTCTTAAAATTGAAACCACAGATCACTGTTGTGCATGAACTGCTCCTGTAACAACCAAAGTCAGCTGCGTTTCTGTAACTGCATTTTGAGGAATATTAATGGTGGGATAATTGATCTAAATTTCATAATTTTCTCTGATGCAATCTGGTTCCGTTTACGCAGCTATGTTTCGACGCAAAATAACCAGTATTGGAGCTCAGAGAAACGAATTTGGTGAAGAAAACCCCATTATGTAATATGTTATTTGTAAAGGAATAGCAATACTTGTTTATTTTTCTCTTTGTAAATATCGCCCATGTTAAAATGTTCCTGGTTTTCTAGTTAGCGTGTCTTAAAAACGTACGTTGTTAGCGTAGAAGTGAAACTTTTTAGTGTAGCTAGCTTGCAACTCTTTTGTATTTAAGCGAAGGGGAAAAGTCTATTCTTCTATTATTAACGTCAGAGAAGGTAGAGTGGGCGACGTAGAAGGCGAAATGTTGAGGGAATAAGTGAAAGTCCCAGGTTACGTAATGTAAATAGTCACGTGGTTGAGCGCTTAAGCCAATAAGAAGAGAGTAAAATTACGCCAATGAAGACTGACGCTACCAATGGCGTGAAGTTGTGACCAATATGAAATTTCTTTAGTTATGCTCCAAGCATGGGGTAGCTTAGTATAAATACAGCAAAAAATACTTGTCAGTACCCCAGTCTTGACATGAAACCTACGCCAAATCCACGCTAGTAAGTGATAGAAAATTCGCGCGCAAATATTCCGCTAACTATGAAAGTGCCGATGTTTATATTCCTGCTAGATTAATGTTAACACCGCGAAGGTGCTGATAGTGATCACACGTTGTATTTAAATAGGTATGGTTGCGTAAATCAGAAAGTCACGCCAGAATTAATGATAGTGAATTTCATTGCGCTATATAAAGACAAGGTTCACAAAGCCATGAATATTCTTAACAGTGTCACGTATTCTGTGAAAGTGCAAAAAAGGGAATATTACACGGATTTATACAGTGTGTCAACCAATGCTCAATTACAGTTTAAATTTAAATTTTATACGTGTTTGTGTTATCATAATATCCAGTGATGCAGTTACCTGTTCACGATTCTAGATCTTCGTTACCGTTAGCAAACCGTTAGCAAAGATCCATCCATGCCTCTACACTGAGAGGAACCTAGCCCAGGCAAACCTTTATGTCATGATAACGCAACAATACAACGGAGATTGGCTGCAGAGACAGAAACCACTTCCTAACAGAGGGAACTTCAAGACCAACAGGCAGCGAACCAGAGACTCCGACGTGCCGAACCAATCCATTTCTCTGACGCAGCCTGCTCCAAAGGTAACCATAGGGTTCCCTTCTCACAGAACAATCTTGAACAGTTTATCCACATTTAATGTCATTCTGGATATTTCCAGCAAGATTCTGCCTTCGCGCATACAACTGTGGAGTCATAAAATGTTATTATTTTATATATGAGGAATCTTATAAAATACAGCGTTTGGTAATTCAAATCTCCGTATGGCAGAAGTTCTACCAGAAAGTACGAAATCATCAGCAGAGAAATTACCTCTTTTTCGGAAGTTGAACTTTAACATGTGAAAGACAATTTCCAAAAACATCCCAGAGATGCGTGGATGTAGAAGAGCATTTCCAGCATCTGATGTGATAAGGTAAGGGCTTATCTTCACTGTAATTATAACTAATTTTGAGAACCTAAATCATTACAAAGATTTAAGTTGCGGAAATACTTTATCCGATTACTCGGAGTAAGAGCTGTGGCTGTCGCAACCATATCCACTCCGTGACCGGCCAACTAGTACATGAAAAGCAATGTACAAACGGAAACATTGTTGTTATATTCAGGAATCGGTGCCTTCGATAAGCCTCTTATAACTTAAATGTCTTGATTATATGTGGATGATTTATTTATTTAGTATTTTCGAGCCGTCTAATGGACTAAATCTTTCGAAACATGCAATACTTTTCTCGCGTGTTTAAAGCAAATCGTCATAAACGGGGGTCTGTAGAATTCGGATTTAAGATTCACTGGATGAGATTTTCATTTATATGGATTTATTTAAGTCAATCAATCGATAAGGATAAAACCCAAAGAACAAATAATACGAACCTCAGTCAACAAATCCAAAGGGGCTCTCATTAACTGTGAAAACTTCAAACTTTCTTGAAGTAACTGTTAGATGGGAAGGAAAACAATATATGAAAATGGGTCCATTAAAAAGGACGACGGGTTACTTAAGGGACACTGGAAGTGAATTTTTAGGTGGAAATGAAAAAATTTTCAATTTTGGAATTATATCATATAAATGATCTATAGACACTTGTGACTCATTTTGGCCAAACATTTTGCACTATCTACCATTTTTAAAAGCCCAGCGACTTGTTTAAATCACCCGTGCGCTCCCTTAAAACTCCACTGGACCCGCCCACTTCCTAGTTCTGTATGTAAAACATCATACTTTGCTAATTTCTGCATATTTTCGATTTATTTGGCCGCATTTTGGAACCACATATAATTGCCTACTTTTTGCTTCCATCTAGCGCCAAAATACATAACTATTTACTACGTAATGAACACAAGTTTAGACTTTGAAAAGAAAAATTATATTTTTGTACTGTAAGAGTCCATTTACCCATATCATCTTATCTTTCAGCATTTTGCAGTTATTTTAATACGTTATTGGTTGTTTAAGGCTTTGTTTATATATCTATCTTAGATATCTTTTAATACACTTTGTTGTTTATGTACCATATGCAGTATTGAAAGCAAACTTTGAGTGAGTTGTTTGAAAATACCTACCGTAGTGAATGTGAGTGTTCAAATGTGACTACAAATTGCAAAAAGACATGGCTTTGTTAAAAAATTATGTGTGAAAGTGCAACAATTGTGGTTTTAGCCCTACCCAGAAATATTCAAGTCCTCGTGTCATTAAATACAAAAGGCCTAGAGGTTTCCATTTGAAATAAACAGAAAATGTGTAATACCATTTTTAGCAAATTAACCTTTTTACCAATAGAAATGCTATAGTAGAAAATATTCCTGATAAATGTGGTATGAAAAAAGGCTATTTATGTCATCCTCAGTCATTGCATGTCAACAAACAACAAACCCCAGCATGGTAAATGTCCCACTGGCACTGACTCCTGGTGATTTTACAGCAAAAGTATAGCTAATGGTACACAACCTGATAACAGCGATAAAATGTTCATACAGCTTTCTGAATCAACTCTTTCCAATATAATGCCTTTCTACCAAAGACTAGCCTGTGATGAGCTGCTGCATAAATGTGTAAGAGATATTACACAAAATCAACAGAAATCGCTGCGTGCCATGTTATGGAGGAATGTCCAAAAGAAATTTTTGTATCAAATAAGAGCATCACAATTGCTGTAACAAATGCTGGTTAGAATTTTATATGGAGTACTCAGCTATAGAAGAAATTAAATCTATTACAAAGAATTCTACAATTTGCAGTGTATCAGATGTGATTATGAAGAGATGCGACAACAGAAGAAAATACGAGTATGCTCGATCTTCAACTGAGAAGAAGAAAACAGCTCGCAAGAAGAATAAATTACCAAAAATGAAAAAGGAGGAAGCCAAATAGAAAAAGGATGAGAAAACATATACTTCAGGGCAGTTACCAGTACCTGATAAGCTGTAAATTTAAAAATAATGTGCATTATTTAGAAATATGTATTTTTTTCTCAGTTTTTCATTTTTGCACATGAAATTGATTCCCTGCATTTCAGTTTTGTCTGATTTGTATACAAATTTGTACATATCTGCTCAAATACAATATATAAATATTTAAGGATGCATTTTTATGATTGCTTTACTCAACATCAAGGAAAATTTTGACATCAACTTCATAAAAAGAAAATTTTATTTCTATGCAAATAATCACATCAACTTCAATAAAATGCTTAGATTTCTTTTCATTGTACTAAAGTATAGGAAAATGTCACTATCATACTTCTCTGACAAATGTGAATGTGCATGGTAGTTTGAAAAGTTTTTGTTTGCTAATGAAAAATATTCATTTGTATTATCTGAGGAACTATTTGTATTATCTGAGGAACTATTTGAGTTAGAGCTTTGAACCTTTGAACAGTCATTCCTCTATTTACCCAGTAATTAAATGTACCAATTTTTGCAGTAATAGCTTTCAAATAAGTTACAAAATTCAGTCCCAATGTCCCTTAAAGATCAGTCACACCTGGATACAACTCGACTGTACAAGAGGAGGAGGTTTGCTGCTACAAGCAGGAAAGGATCTGCAGGTGTACAGAAAAATGACACAAAGGGAACTACAAATACTCAGGATTATAAATCATACAATTCACTGTTTCCCAGCATAATATTTTATAAATCAGTGTTTTTCTCAAGACTTCATTTTCACACATTCAAAATGAACCTTGCACATGAGGATTTGTTTAAATACAGCTAAAATTTCTCAGAATCTGCAGAAGTATCCATTGTAACATTCTATGTAACAAAAATATGCCTAGCACTAATAATATTGTTTTAAAAATATACTTTTATGAAAAAATGGTGAATTTTAGATATTCAGATTTCTAAAGCATTAAAACAATTATCATAATTCACTCATCAAAATTTATTGAACTCTCAAATCATACTTTTTTTTGTAACTGATTCAAAGCTTCACTTCCAAAAATGTCAACCAATTTTCTGAACTTTTAATGCGCGTGAGGTTAATTTTGATTATGCGATACATTTACATAATAAAATTTATGAAATAATTAAGAACTCTCAAAGTATTTATCCAACTTGAATGAAATTTGGTGTTCACTTTAATCTAACAGCAATAGACTCACAGTAAAATTTTCAGATATATCCATACAATAATATGGAAGTTTGAAAATTCACTCCTACTTTCCCTTAAGAAACTATGATTCATACATGCATACAATTTTGAGAAAAAGCTAGTATACATATTGAGTAGCAGTAGACTAAATAAAAAGAGCGTTTTCTTTAAGGAAAATCTATGTAGATAGGTGGAAGGAGAAAGACGGAGACGCAGGTGATAAAAGGAAGCCTTTAAAGTACATTAATGAGTACTGAACCTGATATAACGACTACCCTAGTAGGTCCTCCCACTACCAGGGGATTCCTACCTATTTAGCTGCCGTGGTGCGGGCGCTGCGCACCTCTAGCACTCGTGGTACTTCTGATATTACCAGAAGTGCGTCGGCTGCAACATCTGAGCTCCTCCCGAATAGCTGTCTCGAATTGGGTTGATCTCGGCTGTGCAGTGATTCCCGATACGCGTGGGAGATTGGATACGTCTTGGCAGTGATGTCCAGGCGGGGTTGTGGGACGCTCAGTGTCCTCCGGTACCTATCTGCAGAGCTGATAGACGGTGTGCTTGTTCGCTGTCGGCCCTACCGAGATTGTTCCGTAGTCTTCCCCTTGGGGTTGACACGCATAAGTGGCATATCAATTTCCGTCCCCGCGTTAACAGGGTGATTTAAAGCAATGAGGTATTGGCCCTAATGGAAAAACCCACAATGGGGAGAGCCACTTGGTTGCCGCCCTTTCCCTGGCAGAGATGGGCGGAGCTTCGGCTCTGCATGATTGCTCTAATATAAGGAGTATTACAAAGGTACAGATCTCGGAAAGGAACACCTGAAGACATAGTTTACCCTTCGATAGCCCATGCGCAGACTGTCCCATTGGCAAATTATAAACTCTGCGAAGGACATCAATCTCATCGTGGCTGGCTTGTTCTATACTCTGAACTATAGATGGGTAATCATGTGTATCAACTTTCAGCGTAGTGAACATTTTCACTACGTTTTTACTCTGATATTAGCATTTTTTCCGTTTCATGGTTTCTTTATAAAACGCTTACTTTTCTACAGAATTTAAAACATTACAACCATAACTTGGCATCGCATAATATATAATCCTATAAACATTTAAGGTAGTTTTGTTCGTTTGTTTACTGGTAGATTTGTAAAATAAAGTATTTTACTGCATATAAAGCTTAAGATGAAACACTCTCGTAGGAGGATATCGTTTTTAATAAAAATATTTTGCAGCCGAGACTGAAACTAACGCAGACTTTTATTCGCTATATTTTTGCAAACCTATATATTTTTTCATGCATCTACCGGAAAATCTGTGGAAGGGTATTTTGGATGCGAATAAATGCTCAAAATAGAGAACACTGAGTTCAAAGTTAAGATAAATATACCAAAAAGATAAGTATATATGAACATACCATATATTAAGTAGTGTGAAAACGCTGTAATGTCGCATTCATCATTTGCTTGCATAATTTTCAAGTTACACCTCCATTTCTGGACTTCACAAGGTAAACCTGAAGATTAATATGTGCAAGTTTCAAAGTAGTCTTTAAAGGCAAAACTAAATGAATAAATAAATAAATAAATAAATAAATAAATAAATACATTTTTCACTTAAAGTGCAGATTTTTCCTGTGATTTGATTTAAAATTAAGAGAAAGTTTAGTTTATTAAATTAAAATACTGACAATATCTGAAGCTGAGTTACGAACTATTTGAAATATTTCATTCTATTCATTTTATTGAAAACTTAGAAGAGTGAAATGTTATGAGAAACTGATACTGTTTTGTTTTTATTAGGATCTTGCTTACAAAAATATCTCAGATTTTGCCCACCTACAGTTTGAGGGTACAAACTTTGCTTGGTAATTTAACGGTATACAGCACAGAAATGGCCATGGAGTATTTCAACTCGTGTTTACTTGTATTTCAATTTTAAACAGCTTTTATTCTTTGAAATTGTATTGAGACAAATGTTATGAAAAGTGATCCAGATCACTTTAAACGTGCAGTGAAAAGTATTATATGTCGTTTTATCTACTGATTGTACATCTCCCACAATCATCTACCGAACATTTGCTCTACACTACAATTTTGAAAAAGTTTCCTAATGAAACTTCTACAACTTTTTCCAAGGATTAAAACAAAAATTCAAAACGCGTATAACAGATTTTAAACGTTATACTGTGGAAACCATTTTACAATTATTTAATTATTGAACCTCGCATTTAAATAAGTTTATAGAACATTAAATTAGATAAGGTTAATTCATCTACCGTTGTTTAAGATAGAAGGTTCAAAATTGGTGTAGTAGTTAATTATATAGCTTTAATCCAGCTCTCAATTTTTCATAAATGTTGGGTGAAACCCTAGAAGATGAATATTTCAGTGGTCCTTTGGCTTAAAACTCTTCATAATGAACAGATGTCCTTTACAGCGCAAAGCAAAAATGAAAAAATATTTACTAATGTACAAAATGGTAACTATAAATAAACCGCTTACTGCAGAAAGGCAACATGTCCACATTTACTAATTTAACAGCAGAGACAAGGAACTGAATAAAACCTTCCTTATCTGCAGTAAACACAAAATTAAAGGCTTTGCCAGGCCCTTGCTATCGTGCAGAAAGGTTTCCTTTCTGTGGCAAAAGATCCATTGACTCACTTAGAACTATAATTGTCAAAGAAAATGTGCAAATGTTGGACTAGATGCCTTTCTGCAGTAAGCCATACGATTGTAAGTCATGTAAGAAAGGTTTTCTTCTTAAAGCAAGTATAATTTTGTTTCCACACGCATGTAATGAATTAATAATGTGTTTAGCCTCTAAACGATTGCACTAGCCAAAGCAAGCGTATTTCTGGAAATGAAATTATATAAGAGCTAATATTTACTATTCGTTAAAATTTTAAAACCGCGATATATATTTTCTTTATCAAACGTAAAAACTCCGTTCAATTTAAAACATTGATTTCTTTACAAAGTTAACGCAGTAGTGAACACCCAGAAAATTCTTCTTTCGGGTTCAATAGCGTAATAGGTCATGGATTTGACTGTATAATTTACAGCCTCGTCGCCTGTAGCAATAAATTATTATGTCAGTGCTGAAATTAACTAATCAATCAGCTGTCTCCTGAGGGAACAGCAAACTGACACCCCTTTTGGCAACATAACAGCAGGAAGGCATATGCTCCAGTGCGCCACTTTTTACTTGTGACATGATTTGTTAATGTTTACAACAAAATGCCTTTGTTATCTCTCCTGTTTATATTGTATTATTTATGTTGTTTTGTTTTATCTTGCTACTCTGAAATATTCAAGAGATATGCTCATAAACTCAAAATAGATTTCAATTCAAGAATGTTATAGTTGGCAACTGTTATGTAGTCCATTAAGAATAAACAGCATTAATGAAAGCGAATAAATTAAAAGAAATTAATAAATGGGTATTTTAATATGGCCTTGGTACATATGAACTTGATGACGCAAATGCAGAACGCTTTAACAGAACTAAGGTGTATTAAAATGCACACAACTTTTTATATAAATATGTGTGTAATCTGTTACTTATTTGTATCTGGTTTTTAGTTGACAACATAACCCTTGTTGGTACACGTTACTTTTCGTGGCTAAATTCCTTGCAACTTCACCTGAGGCAATAAGAACATTAAATCGTTTTTATTGTTTCAAAGTATGCCGAATTAATGAGACAAATACTACGTTTTATTCCTATCAAACAGGTCCAGAAATTCATACTGTATCATCCTTATAACCTCAAAATACAATGCTTCATTCCCGTGTATCTAATACTAAGTCTAAAAAAGGGAAAAAAGGGGGGACGGTTCATAACATTTTACTACCTAAGATGGTACAGTCATAAACTCATGCAGTCACTCAGAAGCTTCATGCTCACTATCTTCTAACGTATCAGATAAGCTGCATTTTCTCCTTGAAATTTTCCTTGGCTTTTAGCACGGTTTTAGTCTCTGTTGACGTGTTTAATATAATTATTCATATACACATATAAGTGACGTAATTTTCATATATTTCACATCTTCTGTGCTACATTTTTTCTTTTTCTGTTTTAATAGAGTTTAACGCCCGTTCTTACTACATACAACACCATAGGCGGAGGACACGGATAATACACTGATGATTCCCAACTATTGAGAAAGGAAATATGGGAAGGAAACGTTCCAGGTCCAAATTTTAGGGTACCTTCTCTGCATTTGCCACTTATGAAGATCGAGGAATCCCCGGAAAGGAAAAAAACCTCAGGGAAGACGACCATAACTGCACCTAATCTCTGAAACGGTGTTTTTTATAATTGTGTTTTAATACTAGCTGTGTTTAAGCTAAAGTTGAGAAGTCGAATAAAATTTAAGAAATTCAATTCCGTGTCAGAAGTTGCTCCTTTCCGTGATGAACTATCATCGCGAGTGCCCGAAAACGCGTTTAAGTATTTCGATAAAGCTCCAAGGCGACCAGAATCATTCCGAGATATTTTTTTCAAATTTTATTAAGCTTTTCCAATCTCTGAAATTGAATCCGTACGGTAGGTCGATTTGTTCGAGGTATTTTCGATGGCATGCAGCATGCATAATTAACAATAATCCATATCACGACACCACATAAATGTAACTGTTTGATTGATGGAATAGTGTTTAACGCCCGCTCTTAGTGTATGTCACCATAGGCGGTGACGCTGGTAATACACGAAATAATAATTGGGAAACAAAGTTGGGGAAGGATACTTTCCAGGCCTAAGTTTAGGGTACCTTCCAGGCACATGCCAGTTATAAGGACTAAGGAATATCTGAAAAAATAAACCTCAGTTAGGGAGGACTAGCGGAATTTAAACCGCAGGCCTCCTGTTCGCGATTTCGGCTACCCATGGCGGTAGCACACGAAGGGCCAAGGCTTATTAACCTGATTGTCGGTCTCATGCCAACATGCACCCGTAATGGGTAGGTGATGTGGTCAACAGCACTCGTCCCCTAGATGGAAAGTTGGTTTTCGTGACCTAAAGATCGCTAGCAATCGTAGCTCTTCATACTTCTTACGACGGTAAGCGCTCGCCGGTCCTATACATGGGCCGAAAATTGCGCATCTGTTACAGTATTACCTGTGGGTATTAGGTACTGTAACGGTATTATGTTAATACCGTTTACTTAGTATCATTTTTATAATAAACTCAGAGATATTCATTGTAAGAAGCGTATGTCCATCCTTTAGAACAGCGGGGAGTAGGCGCAGGTGGCGGAACAGCTAGTCTACCTGGAAGCACACAGAGGAAGGAAAAAGAGATTGCTGCTAGTTGTTGGTAAGCCCATATGTTTTTGCCTTTGGCCGGTCTGCTGTCGTTGAAACGAGTAATAGCATCTGTTGAGTGGGCTTTGTTGGTAAAAATGACGAAATGGGCTTACCTCAGTTACAAGTGTAACAAAAATCATCAGAGGGTCCGCTGGTGTTTAAGTTATAACATGCAGTTTAGTGGTAAGACTTAACCACTATTGGCGAGCTAAAATAAGGCTGTATTTAGCCTGAAAAATTCATGCCTACGAAGCAAGTTATCTGCTATGGGAAGCCGGCAGTAGTTAGTGGCAGTTTGTCCTTGGTAACTTACTACTTGAAGAAAGGAATTATATTACAGGAAACTGAAGCAACATGTGTGCAATTTACTTGCTGCCCACTGGGGAAGACGTCCACTTTTATTGGTAATGTTTTTGCTTTTGAAAAGGGGACTTTAAAATTTCTACAGTCAGAACAAGCTAAGTGTTTCGGTCTAGCATGTTCATATTTTTATTTATTGTAAAACTAGAGTTTAGAGAAGTTTATTCACGTTTTATTGAAAATTTAAAAGCTTAAAGATACTTCACGTTGTAGTGAGTTGTGTATGCTATTATAAGCATTTAATGTTTGTATATGCAAGATATATTTATGTAGGAAATTTGCCATATTAAATATCGTTAAAGATTTATTTGAAGAAATTTAAATGGGAAAGCAAAAGAGAACTGAATTAATGGCTTTGAATTAGACTTTGTCATAAAATTATATGGCTAATGGAACTTCCTAAAAGATATGTTTAAAAGGAATTATAAAAAATTATAAAGACACCGCAATAAAGATAACTCAAAGTGATACTGTATGAGTTAAAGAATATTCCCTAAAACACGATCCACGTCTCTGATTATGCTTGGGGATGGCTGTGGAACATTGAATGTTAATAGTAAAGGTGTTATCCTTAAATTAATAATATCTGATTGGTGGAAAAGAATAAAATAGCTTATCATATTGTGAGTTATGCGTAAATGAAACTTGAGTATTCCACAGTCATTTCCAGGAGTGTTTAAAGACATACAGCTGTACTAAGATTAGACATAGCAGTGGTAGCGAAAGAAAGTCAGTATGCCACAGTACCCATACATAATATCACATGTAATAAATTGAGTGTAAGAGTATGTGTAAGAAAAGATGATTTTGGGAGAAGAGATGCTGCAAGTTCGGCAACCAATGGAAAGAACCGAAGGTTATTTACTGTATTTTCAGGACAAGACGCAATCGTCTGTGTTTGTAATATGCATAGGGCTTTGTTCTACCCAGCAGATATTGTAATCCAAGCCGAAACGAATCGCTAGAACAGCGAAGTCTAGGTTAGAGAAATCTTGGGATTCGCTTTAACCAGGGGAATTACCGTAAATTTAGACGGTGTAGTCACGTACGCCATCTCAGTATCACGTGAAAAGTTCAACCAATAATCAGTTCATGTTGTTCTCTCCGAGAAACTTATAAGAACATGAGAAGCGAGAGCCAATACCGAAAGGCAAAATTGCACTTAGTAAATGGAGGGAGAATGGGGAGGTATTAAAAATGCTCAGCACAAAGCTTTATCTATGCGGCTTGATTTTCGGTTCAGCTTCATTTCATTTACTTTCAGCCTAAAGTTCATTTCTCAGTTAATCGTCGGTTGAAGATAAACGCTTTCAACAATTCTGTATAGTACGGTAAAATGATGCGGAAGTGTATTGTTAACGGATGAATAATCTTTCTAACTCGGTTGTGTTTATAAACCTGGAGTCGTCGAAAGAGGAAAGGCTCGCATAGATGTGACAATAGAATTCGACCATTCAACGTATAGTAACATTATAAATCGATCAAAGACTTTGTACTGCGTCAATAACCCAATAGTAATCCACTTATTTCAGTTAGGGTACACATAGGTGAAAATTGAGCGAATTCCTTAAAAATTCCATGCTTTGTTTATAGGTATATTTTTAAGAATGAATCATTTAGTTCCATATTCTATTTTTGGCGTCTATTACTGACGACTGGACTCAGCAAGAGTCAGGAGTTTTTACAGGAGTTTTTAAATGTGACTGCACAGAAGACCAGATAGGCGTTTGGAATTCCAAACCTGTTTTTCCCGCATTCTGCTTTTTTTTTTTTACATTTTTACGCGTTTAAAATGTTCCACACGATGCAATTTTTGTTCAATTTCCTTCAAAGTTTGTACAGAAACTCCCAAAACTATAGGTATAAAAGCTTGGGAGTGATCTTTCTTTATGGAAAACTGGAGGAATGCTAATTAAAATATCTAATTAACACACGAAAACTAGTGAAATATTGTGTTTCTTATAACTTGAACATTTTTTCTCAAAAACTAAAACCACTAAAAAATCTGTTTCCAATATTCTGATAGAATACTATTCTGATACAGTTAATTACACCAGGGGTGTGTTCAATATCTTGTATAACTTACCATGAGATCGCATAAGAGAAAATCAAGTCGAATTAAATTCCGCGATCCCCGTAGCCTCGCAATCCGGGCACTTGGTTCTATCCATCGACAGGTGTAAATGTAAAATGACGCACCATCGTGTTGAAATCACGGTATAAATTAATTTATTAAATATCTTCCAAGAATTCGCCGGCAGAAACAGGAGATTTAGCCCCTTTGTTTGAAATTTGTTTACCTATAGCATAGAAAAGGTAGATTTGTGCACTTGAGTCCTTCAGTTCTCTGTACAGGTATAAACTGTGAACTATGCAATAGAAATTTTCGAATTGGTTTATGTGGATGTGCTAAAGGTATTTGACATAATTAGCGAAATTACACCGTAACGGTAACAAAGGAAATGCTCTCATTTTGACATTCTATAATAATACGTGTTATCTATTTTGAACTATCGTTTATTTATATCTATGTAGGATAACACATGGAGTATGGCAACAAGAAATGTTAAAATTGGTTTTCTGTAAATGGTATAAAGCACTGAAATATTAATCTCTTGGTTGCCAAAATCGTGGCAAGAAATGTCCATGCCACTTGTCTCTGAGAGAATAGAATCTGAGCTAGCTATTAGTAATGGGTTGAACCAATTAATTCCTATGAACAACTTCGTTCATTATTGCGTGTCCCTTAAGGTATTCGTTCGTGAAGTATTCAAGTCTAATGAAACTCGAGAACATCTCATTCACAAAAATTACTTCTTTCACTGTGTTTTACTGATCAATTACAAAACAATTAACTACGGAAGTGCACCTCCTGTGTAAACTGGTGGCAACAAAATCGATCATCATGCTTCGCAAGGAAATAACTGTATGAAATATTTACGCTCTACAATGCTCTCGTCCACGCGGGTAGCGGTATTTTTCATTCTATCCTAGTTCACACCGAGCGGGTTGGCTCAGGCGGCAACGTCTGTGGCCCGCATTCGGGAGGTCCCATGTTCGATTCCTGGCGACCGCCCACTCTGACCATGGGTTCTTCCTGGTGTTCCCTGGTTGACATGGCGAATGCTGGAGTAGTGTCTTCTACCACGGCTTTCCTCTCTCCCTCATTTCCTCTCATTTCATCTCCCTCTTTCACATTACGGGTTAACTCCGGTATTATGTGTCGGTCGGTGGCAGGCAGATGGCGCAGGGGTTTGCGCTTTGGAATTCCTTCTCGGCCACGTCAGATGTCAGCCATTCGAAACTCTATTGTTGGATGGAGTTTTCCCCGGTCTCCGCTGGAGGAGAGCCTGTAAGGCGCTCTCGTGGCTCGGGGAGGATCGGCGTCGAGCGCTCTCCGGCCGAGTGGTCAAGCCAGCAACTATTAGGGAACCCTGCGTGTCTCTGTCGTCTGCGCCGGCCCTGCGGTTCCTTTATCTCATACGCCCCTCTTGGGGATGTATGAACAAAAGTTCCCTTGGGGGTCGAGGTGCTAGGTGTCCCCTTCGTTTACTAATCCTAATCCTAGTTCATTGAGCTCAGTTCAGCGATAATATGAATGGGATATGAATGAAATTATTTGAACTACCAGTTCCGTAAAATGAAAGGTTAGTTCACAGATCATAGCAGCTAAGATTTTATTTTGAACATACACATTGACGAATTATTCAACATAAATAGTTACTTCCTTTCAGAACTAATGCAGGCCAAAGGTTCTAAGAAGCAGATCATTCACTAGAGTTGCAGTGTTTTAAACAATTCTGAACTACAGCATGCGCCTGTAAGCTGGAGTTTTACCCTATTATGAAACAAGCTATCTTATTTTAACAGCTTCAAAGACTTATGGATAGCAGTAATTTTGTTTGTGGTAATATAGTTAAAGGTGAGCTCTATAATGAAAGCTGCTAATTGGATTATCATCATTTAAATAAACAAATACTGTTCGAATTTGGCAGTAAATATTACCTTGGTGAAAATATTTAACAGGATATACGATAAAGGGAATCCCTGCGACACACCTCCCCTCTTCTGCATTCCTTAGAACAGGAACGACAAGAATGGGATTCGTACTGGCATATGCAGCCCCAGTACCTGTTCCTTTATGGCTAGTTACCCCTTTTATTCTATATACCTACTACTAGATGGCGTCATGCGTGTTGCGTATTTTGTGATTTGGCGAGCGAAAGAATTCTCGCCATCCTTTACACCAAGGGTAGCAAAACGCCTTCCTTCCGCGAGTCACCAAATATGCAAAACGCACTGCATCACTCAGCAGCATGTGAAAAACAAAGCGACAATGGTAGAGAGGGAACGGCAGCTACGAGTCAAAATGACTCGCGAGTCCCGTTTTCGCCACCTCTGCTTTAGACAATCTGGCCCCATCCTCGTGTGATAAGTTGTTTGACGCAGAGATTGCCGACACGGGTAGCCGAGGTCGTTAAGACACGGACTAGTGATCGGGAGGTCTGTGATTCAAATCCCGCCACAACTGTCCTACCTGGTTTAAGCTTTTCCCAGGTTTTCCTCGGTCCTCATAACTGGCAAATGCAGGAGAGGTACCCTAATTTGGGCCTGGCGCGTCCCCTTCTAAAAATTACTTTTCCAATTATCATTACATTACATGTCTCACCAATGTCGCCTCCTGCAGTGCCGTACGTAGTAAGAGCAGGCGTTAAACATTATTTGAAAAAAAATACTTACCAGCTCACTTAGGATCCTTTTTCCTTCCATCCATATCAATTTTTCTAATATTCAGAATAAATTATTGTTCATTCAGATTCTTCAGCGCCCTGTATGTAATTCTGGAAGGATTTTTGTTCATGGAATAGCCACGTGAAATAATAATACCATTAACTGATTTAAAAATGTTCCCCATTTTTTAAACAGTAATGCAGTTTTTAAAGAGTTCTCGTCTCTGAAGGGAGCGCGTTGCTAAGGAAGCATATAAAAATGTTTGATAAAAGATGGATTTGAGCAAGTCCCCCACCCCTCACTCACTTAAAGGAGTGGTAATTTACGTGTCTTTCACGCATCATAAAATTTGTTTCCAGGGTACAACGCCTGTAGATCGAGGCGTCCGCTAAATAAGATGTCCGCTAAATCACCTTCCACTACACAAAACTCAGTGATTCTGCAACATTTTATCCCCGTCCCGCTTCTTTTACACAGGGAATACCCCAACCGTTGGTAGCTTTTTAAATTAGAATAAATGTCAGGTCGTAAACTGTTTATTTTACCTAATTGCTTCAGTTTGCGTTTATTTAGTTTATAAATACTACAGAATGCTACCAGCTTTAACGTTTATTACTTTTCTCTCTTAAAGTTAAAAACTAATTAAATAGGGATCATCCCAAACGAATAATTCACATTTAACCTAGAAATGGATCTTAGGTATTAAAGATATGATTCTGGAACTCTGTTCCTTTTAATTAATTTTTGTCACAATATTAGCATCCTTTCAACCTTGAAACCGCGTGAGAGTGACTCAAGTTTTCTCTTACTTCACGAATTATAAAAACATTCTATAATATTGAATTCAAGTATAATACGCTCTACAGAGGTGTGGGCTTTCAGGGCAGGAGTCAGAATTACAACTAGAAGGTATTTCCGGGCTAAGAGTGGTGGTCTACTTGAAGTTTCTGTCAGACTTTTTGTCCGCAAATGTAATTTAGTTTTATAAACTAGGCTAACATAAGTGAACATATTTGATGTTTTACTACGGTTTTAATGCACGTTTTCACGAGAAACGCTGAATGTAATTTTAATTGCAGTCGCTGTCCCAGAATCATTGAAAGTGGTAAATATTCTTACTAGCAAATAATTAGCCAGAAAATAGAATTATTTTGATCTATGAGCAAACAGGAACTTCCAGATATCCATGTGGCTAAAATACAGTCATTTAAGAGACATAATTCCAATCCTTTAGTTATTCTTTTCCAAATTTCCAACTACAACACAGAGCTCCAAATTCTAGTAGAGGACATTGAGTTTCAAGTAAAATGTCCGGTAAGAATACAACTACAGATATACTTTGAGAGTGTGCTGGTAAGTGTATAGTGATGGAAAACCAGTAGCAATATAAAATATTGAAGGTGGTTTAGCCCTTTCGCTGCTATTAACTTCGCGCAACCAGCAACCTCATGGTGCTGAATCCACCTCTCAACATTTTTTCGCTCTATGCTGGATGCCTTCAACATGATTTGAAAATATGTCCATTTCTCCAGGTACTCTGTTTCCCTGCCATTGCTACGGCATCGCCGCCACTCATCCCCACAATTATCGTATCATCGAGGCAGTGGTAGTCCACTGAAGTTCGGTGCACGAATTGAAAATTAAATACAGTGATGCCCTCTAACTCCTCCACAACGTCTGGCTGTCAACTGAGTGACAGACATAACATTTTCCGACAAGTCTGCTAGCTCCACTGAATATTAACATGCCTCTTATTGACTTTCTGTGAATGTAAGTTGGAGAAACAGGACGTGCCGTTGTACACATTTAGCGGTGCTCATCAGAAACTTAAAGCAAGATCTGCTATACCGTATAAAATGCGCATGAACAAGGCCAATTTAGTGTGTAAACAGCGAAACCCAGATCGTATCCCTATCCAAAAGTAAAGCTCAAAATGGTCCCAGGTGACTCACAGAGGTAATTTAAAAACAGACAGTAGGTTCCTGAGTACACAGGTATTATCAGGATGGAAGAAGCAACCAAACTGAATCACAAATGACGAGCACAAAAGACTACGCTCCGATGATATCTCCGTGTTAACATTGAAATAATTAATAAAAATTGCACTATATCGTTTTGGGGTGGTATATAGCATGCCATTTAAAACCCTTTTAAACCACTACTAGGGTACGTCTGCACAGGTAAAATGTATGTTTTAATGGTTTGTACAGCCATGATGTAAGCAGCGTGGCCAGTCCTTGACTTAGAATATCACATGTTGCTACAGATTATCGTTACTAGTAAGCAGTCATGGCACCGGTAACAAAACCACTTGTGACCTTACATCAAGCAGAAATATCGTGCACCTTAAGATGGTAAGAAGCAGAGGGGATGCATGCTGCTGACGTAGAGAGAAATGTAGTCTATCTGCGAGGGAGAGTTAGTTTCACCGTGATCTCTGCGCACATCGAACAAGCATCGATAAATTGTCGATTCTGTCGGCGCCAGATGCTCCATTACCCACTGGAAAAGAAGGACTCACTTTCTCTCAGCCACTTACAGCATCTTGGTCCTGAGTTACTGCATAGCGACCTAACCGAGTCAGATATTGCCCTTCATAAATTATTAAATATATACATACTCAAGGTTTTCCGAAAGACTTCACAGGCATAAATGAGTTCCATTTTCTCCCAATGTTGCAGATATTCTCCATTCTTTACTCTCGTTATTACTGTGCCACACTACATTGTGCGTTGCGCTATTTTTTAGACTAGTGGTAAAGGGAAACGCACTAATTTTGAAACCCACATGGTGTATCATTTGAACGTAGGGATGATAATAATGAAACTATGGTTCACTTGTAATAATATTTATTTGGAATAATATGAAAGAACAATTAATTGTCACTGATTGACCTAATAGTTGTTTAACTATGAAGCCTGGAACTAAAAGTACTTACAAAACTGTAAGTCGCCATTGGGGCATGTTATGAATTTGAGAACCAGAAAAAAGGCGAATCAGCTGGGGAATTTTATGTCATACCGATATGTTGCCACGGTAGTCCATTTGGTTAGAGCAACGACACGGAAAGCCGAAGTTCCGCCTATGACATTGAATTTTCCAGTCTGATTCTACCTTTCCAACATAAATTTAAGATTATTTGGCATACATAACTTGAACTTTTAATGAGCTTTGCTATTTTCGTTTAAGGACTTTTGTCTGTCTCTTATGGTTTTCCTGGTTTATAAATTTCAATGAAAATGAAGAGAATTTTAGAGGTTTTTCACAGAGAATTAAGTACATGCATTGTATATACCATGCCTGTATAGAAATCATAATACTTTAAACACAGTCGCAAGAAATAATTTTGAGAAACGAAGAAAATTACAAAAAGTATTCCATATTGGATTGTTTGGTGGGTGAGGTTGAGAACAACTTGAAAACTCGCCTTCCATGCCCGTGTTAATGTCTCCGCTGCCTACCATGTTCTTGCTACGTTGAATCCTTCCTCGCGATTTATGTGTCAAGTTTGTCAATACGTTTGCCGAGTGTTGACATGGTTCCAACTGACTTTATATTATTGCAGAGCAAAACAAAGAAAAGTGCTCAGCGAAAATCCCGTTAATGTCTTGTGAAATGCACATAAACATAGGTAATGAATTTGTTGTGTAATTAGTGAAATACAAAATAACATCTGGACCCAAAATAAAAGCCAGAAATTCGTACGAACACAGACCATTCAGTGGATAAATAGTACATCCCAGAGCTCATATGACCCCACGAGGGAAGAAGAAATTAAACTTAATGGAAAATTAAAATTAAATTGAGTTTTATTGACGGACGTTCTTTAACTGCTATGGTCCTTCGCGTCCCATTCTATACTGGGCGTGAAATACATGTAATTTTGCTCAGAGACCTCTTTATCAGGCTTGAGGTTCTTTTACGTGACGTAAATCGACGACACGGACCTCCGGCTTTACGTCATGCTAAAGATGTTTACGCCCGAAAAAAATCCATCGTTCTCGGCCGGGTTTGAACGCACGACCTCGGGAACTAGAGACTAGCATGGTAATCACTACACCATGGAAGACGACGAACTTAATGGCAGATGACCATAAAGTAAGACAGTGCTCCGACGAGTATATACGTCGATAGTATGAAAGGTTTAAGAGATCCAACTTAAGTATGAAGTTTTGTATTTATTCGAATTTTCGTTTTGCGGTAATTTGTGCCCGCACGCGTGCTTATCTTCTAAAATAATTCTTTGTAGTTTAATCAGTGGGCCTCAAAACATACCTAAGCTGTAGCGAAGGTGAAAATGTATCTATGTTGGAAACAAACGAATATGCCAGGACACGTATCTCCTCCTGCTCTGTCAATCTTACGGTGAAATAAGCTTTCTAGAAAGTCATAACAGTAACTAAATATCGCAAGTGCGACAAAAATAACACTAGTGAGTGCGCCTGTTGATTTAACATTCCGCTGTGTGAACTGTTATTAAAGAGCACAAACATTTGCTTCTGGGACGCGCTGGCTAGTCGCTCAAACGTTCTCACGCAGGTAAACTTCGCTATGTGTTCCTGTGCAATTTTTGGAGGTGTATGTACAATAGCATATAAAATTTAAGCTAAAACACGTACAATGAAATATAAAATATCCTATCAGTAACACATGAAAGTTCATAGAGTGCAATGCAGGCATAGCGTTTGGTAAAGCAGTTATGTTGAATACACATGAACTTCCAGTACACGATTGTACGTTATACCGGGTGATTCAGAGCAACCCTGACACACTTATACGTGTTTTTGGACGGCAAACTAATCGTTTTTCAAAAGATAACTCACTCAAACTCATGGTTTGGTCTTGCGAGGCGTCTAAATTGTTTCAATTTGTTTGTATCCTAATAATTATACAATCCAGTAATCATAATTGTAAGGTGGATGGGCTAACGTGAAACTAATAATATTCCTACACATGAGTAACATTACACCGCGTGTCTAACATTTTTGACCATGCGCAGTAATTTCTTCACCGCCTTTGAAGTACCTAAATTCAAACAGCAGGTCAAGAATGCAAACTCTATTTTTAATTTAATGCACGATGTGATGTTCTTGTTGGATTATTGGAGGTTCCTGAAAAAAATTGCAAAGGCCTACCCATCACCAAGCGCTGTCAAAATTTCACGGCTCACAGTTCCCAAATAAGGCTAATCCTAGCATGGCTCTCCTAAATAATTGTCGTCCTCCGTGATGTAGTGGTTACCATGCTGGCCTCTTATTTCCGAGGTCGCGGTTTCAAAACCGGCGGAGGATGATGGATTTTTTCGGGCTTAAAAATCCTTAGCATGGCGTCCTTCTCAAGGAAAGTAAAGCCGGTGGTGCCGTGTAGTAGATTTACGGCGCGTAAAAGAACCTCAAGCCTGATAAAGAGGCCTCTGAGCAAAATTTCCGGTATTTTACGCCCAATATAGAACAGTACGCTAAGGAACACAACAGTTAAGGAGCGTCCATAAATAAAACTCAATTTTTCAATTACTAAATAATTAACATTTTTTTGTCCCACACAACAAACTATGCGTTGCCTGGTTTCTTTGAATAGCTGTAGAATAGAATATTTGCATTTGACAGGAGACAATTTGTCCAGCCAGGAAATAATACTGATGTCGGGAAAAACGGGATAATTTTGGCTCTGATGGACACGAGGTAAATAGTGGAATGGATATGTCATCCATGCATCGTGGCATGGCGAGAATTCTATGTTGGAGAAATATAATGGAAGTTTGCGTTTCAGGTCAATTTAAACATTCAATGCTTTGGAAATTTTCTCGAGTCATTGTTGCTATTCTCCTATATCTGAACGATACTCAAAATAGTGTTGGAGGATGAAGGAAAATGTTCTACAACAGTGCATCCAGATATACAGGATGTATAAAAACTCAACGGCAGCACTTTAAAAATGGATTCCTCATTTAGAAAGAAGAGAAACACAGTTACAAGAACATCGGTCCCAAAATGCAGAGTTACACATTTATTTCACCTTTTATGTTACAGAGTTCACTAAACGTTAGTAACGGTAGCTGGAGATCTCTGATCATGTTTCAGTTTAAGTTGAACGAGGAGAGCTAAGTGATAGTTTATGGAATATTAGGTTCAATAATTGTTGTACTGTTTGGAGGAAGAATATTAAATTGAATAATTTTAACTCCTTATTTTGTTTACCATTATTAATAAACCTTATATCTATTCTAGTCAGAGGCAATGTTCAAGACCTCCTTCTGCCTAAATACACGCTCCGCTCGTCCTCTCACTGAGTTACGCACATGAGTGAACACGCCCGGTGTAGTGCGTACTGTCTGACAGGCTGTCACAATGTGCGCATGGAGAGTTGGCTCATCAGCATCAGGAGTGGAGAGACTTTACGTGTCCCCACAGATAAAAGTCCTTGGGATTCCAGTTAAGAGAGCGTGGTGGCCAAGCAACTGGTCCACCTCTGCCTATCCAGCGAGCAGGAAAATGTGTATTCCTGTGCCTGCGGGCAGACAGCTTGAAATGTGCGGGAGCATGAAGTATGTATTAAGTACCTTTGTGGACTGGCTGCAAATGGCATGTCTTCCAATTAATCAGGCAATATAGTGCGCAAGAACTGTGGTAGTTCTGTCCAGTAAGCCTCCCCGGGAAAATATAGGGTCCCAACAAGCACTCGCCAACAATGCCTGCCCAGATGCTAATGGTGAGCCTTTATTGGTGACCACATTGGACGTTGCATGGGTATTTGTGACAGTCCACACGTGTTGGTTATGGAAATTATGGGTTCCGTCCTTTGTGAATGCCGTCTCATCTGTGAACAACACAACAGCTACGAAGTCAGGCGTCATACCGCACTGTTGCAGGAACCGGCGGCAGAACGTTACTCTTGCAGGATAATTCCAGGAGACAAGACTTGTGCACGCTGCAGATGATACGGATACAGTAGATTTTCTCGTAACAGTCTCCAGATCGTCATGTGCGGCATATTTCTCTGCAAGTCTGTCTTGTGCTGATTCCAGGCCTTGTATCCACAGCTATGAGTACAAATTCCTCCTCTTCAAGGGAAGTACTTCTTGGCCTTCCACCGGTGCCTGGTAGACGTGCAAAACTCCCGTGTTCACAGAGGTTGCTGTGGATTCCCTCAAATGTCTTTCGGTCCGGCAGTCTGCGCATTGGATAGCGTTCCTGATACAAGCGACGCGTCTCCAATGCATTACCATCCGCCAAACCATATACGTAATGCATGCTCACAACCGCTTCGTTGGTGTGCATTATCACTTCAGATGAGTGTTTCAGCTGTCGTTACAGACGCACAGCGAACCCAGTAACATAAGGGGTTGAATAAATGTGTAATTATGCATTTTCGGACCCATATTGTTATAACCCTTTATTCTTCTCTCTATATGAGGTATTCATTCCTGAAGTTCTGCCGTTGAGTTTTGTTATACTCTGTATTATATAAGATCGCGTCACCCTAGGTGTGTATTGCTTCAAAATCCTACCAATATTATTATATGTCCAATGTCAAATGCATCACACTTTGAAGTCATCGAGACCGTAAGACATTTCGAAGCCAATTTCAGTATAGCATGCTTGTATACTACCAAGAAAGAACTAAATCATTATTTCCTACATGTTATACAGATTCTCAGCAAACAAGTCGTTGCCTCCCCCCAGTTAAGAGAGTTAAGAGAGAGATATTGAAGATCATAGCATACCGCAAAACGCACAGAAAGGGTTGCCAACCCGTACCATAATTTTGGGAGCATACAATAATTTGAACGTTTGTACGATGTACGAATGTGCGTTGTACGACACCGGCTAAACACAACGATAATATCCCTTCGTGTTTGTCACCACAACGAAATGAAACAATCTGACCGCACTACCTTCTTCCTTTCCCTGATGTTGCATTACGAATGACGCAACCAAACTTTACTCCTAGCTGAACTCTTGCGCTCATGATCTGTCTCCGTCCATCTAGTTCTAGAGTCTCCACCACATATTTCACAAAAGCTCCTTTCCTTTTTTCTCTCTTTGCCAGTGCGTCTAGAGTTGTCGATCCCTGTGAAGACAGTACCGTCCAGAAAACTGGTAAGCGGAGGAAACTATGAATAACGGACATTCCCTTAAAAATAAAACACATATTTGAATCTGATAGCTTCTGGAGTGCTATAAAACACCTTTGCGACAAATGGAACGATTTGAAAGAACTAGCGAAATTTTCACCCACAGCGATTTGCTTGCCCCATTGCAACGCATCTTGTGAACGAACGAACGAACTTTTTGTTTTATAAAATGGGTTTTATAGAACTAAAATTCGGTACAGACTGGTAGTGCATACAGTAATTGAGCTTATTCCGTCATCCCAGTTTGTGAAAGAATGTGGTGTATCTGAACACTTCCAAGTCACCGAGAAGATGTTAAATTGTAACACAACAGATATGTATGCTGCTGCAGCTGTTCAGATTGAAGATGAGTAAATCGAGAAAAACGTTTGTTAATCCTGTTAGTCATTGATATTGAAAGTATTAAAACATAACAATATTACTGTCAGAGTTATTTTAGTATTGTTAAATTTGTTTAGATGGACGATAACTTTGAGCGTAAGTCCATAATTCCGAATGGCTGGTACGATGTGCTGCATTTAAAAGTTGGTAACCTGGTACCGAGGGTATTTTATTATGAATACGCCGCACATGATTCACTCGCTGAACAATTTTAATGATACATGGAAAGACAGATGATTATTATCAGTTTAACTTAAATATTTACAGAAATAAACCTGAAGAAAATTAGAGTATTTTCCTATCTGTATGACACAATATTAGAGTAATCAGCGATAATAACATAACTCTACGTGAACGGTGCAAAAAACTTGTTTATACAGCTGCCCAAGTTATTATCAAATACTCAAAACGCAAAGTCTACTGCTCTCACTGTTACTTTTTATTTCTGCCAAGTTGGTAACTGCCTTGCAGCACTTATTCTGTTGTGTTCTGTAGCCAAGGAAACAGCATTGTTTTTCCTCTTACCAGAAGGAATGCTTATCCAGCCCCAGATGTTGTGTAAATATTATTTTACTGGGAATGCTATTTTATGCAGTTGTCGTGAACAGTCTCGTTGATAGTATGTTATTATCGTATCGATAACTATTTTCTGTTTCTTCCTTGGTTATATATTTATTCACCCATTAATTCACTTATCTGTGCAGAAGTTATTGTTATAATGAAAGGGGATAAGTATGTTGAAGCTCCAAGAACCCTTAACAAGACAGGAGCTTTTAATCCAGAGAAACTCATCAGAAACCGAAGCAGCAATGGACAAATAGCAGAAGCAAATGAAAAACATTGCTAACCAAATTAAAGTGTTCATTTATATAATGATCTTTTAGTAATTACCACGTATAAAAGTTTGCTCTACCAGCTATCTGACCCTTACTGAAAGTTGAACAACACCCTCTCCTGATATGAGCCCTCTCAGCTCATAATCCACATTATATTATAAAGCTATTTTCTATTTATATTATGATTCTGGCGGATGTGATACACTGATTAAAGTCATTCCAAATGTGCTCACATCTTTTCTATGCTAACCATATTTTGATTAACGAAATAAATTTCCAGTTCAATGAAACTTCGCTTCGCCACTTCACCTCTTATCTAAGTTATGCTCGTACTCTGAAAAAATAACTCTGTTATAAAAGGAGTCAAAGCACAGCCCCATGGATTAATTGGACATTCATTTCACGTTCCTGTTATTTTTCCTGACAAAGGCTACGCACACGTTATAGGGCATCGCTAATTGTTCAAGTACTCTCTAATAAATTAAAGCTAAAAGCAATTTACTTCTACAGTCCGCTTACATGGTTCGAAAGGACTTCTTTTAGAACAACGCTTCGGTTAGATGAAAATGATTGACGTGTTTCCAGGGACATAATGACACTTATTACCTTTGTGTTCTGTTAAAAATCTATCGGACAAATTCTCTCGACCACAAGAATTTGCTCTGGTAGTACAGGTATTCCGACAATAAAAACAACAATGCGAAACATGGCTCTTTTCTGCTTTAGATAACAACTATCGAGCAGTGCTCCAAGCGCTATATAGGTACATAATGAAGCTAACGGAATTATATCTGGTAATTTGCAGTTTTTAATGAATAGTAAATATTAGTTACATATTGGCCTTCCCCGAATTTAGAAACAGCATTTTTTAAACATTTTGTGCATATGTGTAGGCATATCTATGTATGTACACTCAGTCAATTACTGGCCGGCGTCTGAGAGAAGGATCTCGAATTAGGTACTTCCGTGAGCGCTGTCAGACTTTGTTCACAAGACTCCGTATATTCTTGTAGTAGTTATAATGAGGAACACAACTATAATCACAAAAGCCTTCTGAGAAAATAATTCATATACGAGATTTCAAACAGATAGATTTTTCAGTGTTTCACCACTGAATAGCTTGTAACCAAAACACACTTTACTGGTTACTTTACTGATTACACAGTTAGACTTTGGGTTCGGAAAGCAATCGAAAAGTAATGGAAAATCATACCCAAAAACAAACTGTATACGCGATTAATTAACAAGCCTAGATAAAAATTAAGTAATTTACTTACTAAGCTTAACAAACCCTTACTCAGAAGAGTTATAAGCTTCGTAACTGGACATGTAAAGTTCATAAAACACCTGAAGACAGTGGGTACACCACACGGTACCCATTTGCTGTTTGCGTTTACAAGAGGATGCAACGGCGAAACACATTTTATTAGAATGTGAAGCCACAGAACGGACAGGATACCAAGTTCATGGAGCTACCGCAAAACTGAAAACAGGCCGTAATACAAATACTACAAATAACTAAAAATGGGGATATTAAATCCCTAAATTAGAAACCATGAAGTGCACAAAAAGTCTTTTTAGGCTGTGATGCTTAAGGGAAACCTACTTCCTAACTACCATCACTACCACTACTGCTACTGATTATGATTCTCAAATGGAGTGTGACTAAAGGTCATTACACTGCCATTGTTACTGCAGCACTCTTAGCTCAGTGGTAGGAAATTAGCTTACGGTTCCTGAGGTTGCTAGTTCAAGTACTCAATGTTTTCCCCTTTCATTTTAAACACACCAGTAAAAATGTAACAGTTTTTCTTCATTTTTATGTATTGTTTAGTAGTCCGTCATACCGGTAGATGGCAACCATGAAAATTTATCGATCGGAAGGAAGTTTCATAATCAGCCAATTTCATTTTATAGTAAAAACTTCACCATTGTGCAATTATATTTGCAAGTAAAATGAAGTAACATAAGCAATACTACTTAGCTATATTACAGTAAAACGAGTTGTAAAACACCTCATGACTTTCTCTACTTTCTCTACTCTTGTGCAAACTATTTTTACAAACGCTTTTCTCCATCTACTTCGTGTTAATTCGATATAAAAGTTTGCAGAAAATATCGTATTGCTAATTTTTTATAGGTGCAAAGAGAATACGGCAGGTTTAAAGCCGTAATCAAGTCTTTTAAGAGCTGGTTTCCATGTGGAACATTCCATTCTCTTTGCAACTCCAGGACATAAAAAATCGAATAACGAATTCCCATTTGAGAAATAGTATAAGTATTGGAAAGTTCAAACAAATAACAAGGAACATCTCGGAAATGGTTCACTTGACAAAAAAAAAGAAAAAAGAAAAAAGTATTACATAAATTGTGTGCTTTAACGAGATCTACATTTTGTATGGAGAAAACATTTGTCTATCTCTTACAGTTTACAAGTTATGAAAAATTCATTCAAAATGTACATGAATTTTGGGGACATTCCCAGAAAATTCAAGATACACATTTCATTTGCCATGAAAGGATCTTAAAAATATGATCTTTTTAATCAAAATCGTTAGAGCCATTTTTGAGAAAATAAATATTTTCGAAAAATGTTCCATGTAAAGGATAGACTGGGGGGATTTTCTTGAAAATCTTCGTGTCGCATCTTTGAAAGATGCTGAACCTAAATACCAAGTTTGGTATTTATCCGACTTTTCGTTTTTGAGTTATACTGTTCACAGACATACATCCACACAGACACACACACACGGACCTTTTTCTAAAAATGCTTTTTTTGGATTCAGGGGCCTCAAAACATATATTTCCGGTGAAATCTCGATATCGAATTTTTGGGTGAAATGCAATATCTCCTCTACTTACTGTATGTAGTAGAGAAAGTAAAAATAAAATATGACAGTCCCCTACAGAGAATCGAGCTCGAGCTGTTCGCGTGGAAGCTAAGTAGCCTAATCACTGCTCCACGCCAGGCGCTATGCTGAGTTAGCCCAAATTGCCCTATGGCTTGTAAACGGCGAGCAGAAGTAGATGGCTGTAAACTGCGCACTCACTCAAAGGGACTTTGAAAAACAGTCAACTGTTCAAGAGACCGGCCACTGTTATTTTTACCCGAGTATACAATAGCCGAATTTAGTATCTCGGGAACCTGCCTAACCTCCTTGCTAATATGGCACACCTGAAGTGTGCGACTGACTTGACGGATTTTCTGTGTTGTGTTCATTAATCCAAACATGAATCCATAAGAAAGAACAATTCTTGCTTTCACAATAATCATATGGGCTTTTAGACAAAGAGAAACGTATAATAATTGAGTTTGCCTTGGAGCTGCCCCGAGTTATACGAATCAGATGACAAGGTCTGATGCAAAATATACCATCTAAGTGCAGTGGTAGAGCTTAAAACAATTTTAAAATCATTGCATTAATTTAAATGGTGTAAAATAAATTTGTGAAGGGGAATTAGAATGGTTATATTTTGTGGTTTAAGTCCTAGCCATAGTATTGATCTTTTCAAGTCGGATTCCACCCACCAAAATATCCATGTATTGAACTATTGTCCATTCGTTTTTACCATCAGAGTGCACTACGCTTACATGTTTGAGAGTAACTACTGCAAAGTCATATCCTGTGTTCAATTCATGGGCCAATATTAAGATATTAATAAGAATACAAATAAATAAATAAAATAAATCTGTTATACGACATGCTGGCATCTAGTTCCCTGCACCAGGACGTATATTACAAACTTTATAATTTATTTACCGCATTTAATTTTTATTGCACATAAAGTAAAACAAAATAAATTGCCATTAATATATGTAAACGTAAAATAGTAATTCCCACTTACACTAAGTAAATTATTATTAGTTGATAGAATCCAGTATCATAAATAACTGGTAACCAGTTATTAACCTATATAACTATTTCTAAAATTAACAAAAAGTAATAAACTACAATGCTGGTATCCAGCAGAATCTCCACTGGTAGTCAGCATAGATTTATTTTATGTGTGTTTTCTCAATGTTAACTATTCATTATAGGGAATTATAATTAAAATCATCTAGGCCCGATTACTTATTCTAATCCCTCACCCTTCTCTCAGATATGTAGTTCATAAAATCCATTATATAAATTAAGTCCTTTAATTACTTTAACAATATATATCATTACTTTATTATATTAATCTAATTATATATGCATAATAGTGCTTTAACCTCTTACTCCAAAGCTATAAATCAAAATTTAATTCCTCTTCCCAATTTTAACTACTTCTATATTAATCTAGAACAATCATTTCCTTAATTCTATATTTATACATTATACCTTTCATCGCATAATTCAGATAACTCTTCTTCTCTATTTAATCACTTAACTTATTCCATCATTTATTAATTTCACTAACACATGTTATTTTATTTAATTAATACAGAAATAGCAAAAAAGTAAAATGCTTAAAATTCGCTAAACTGAGAATAGTCCCCATTGACGAAAATTGTTAAAATGGCCAAAAAATAAAAATTCGAAAAAGTGGTGCAAATGCAAAATAATACCAAATTTAGATTATTTAGAACAGCGTAAACCCTTTCACTTTTCACTTATTACCATTAATGCATCATTCACTTTCTTCAACACATGTTTTAATAATTATAACACTTTTACACCCCTATTATACCACATGCAACACCGAGCTGGATGGCTCAGGCGGTCTGTGGCCCGCATTCGGAAGGTCCCGGGATCGATCCCCGGGGACCGCCCACTCTGGCCCATAGGTTTTTCGTGGTTTCCAGGTCGCCAGGCATATGCTGGGGTGGTTCATCTTCTACTACGACCCATCTTTCTCTCATTTCCTGTAACCACCATCTTCCTTGCCATATGTTTCAGAGTTGTAGGACCAGGCGACGGCGTTCGGCGCGTTGCGGCTGAGCGGTGGCTTGCGCTCTGGATACGTTTTCTTCCCTGGCGTCGCTGCGATAGTCCTCAGTTAGGTCTCTCCTCAGCGTGAGGCTCCGCTCCGGGGAACCCTGGAGGTTGGTGGCTTGTGAGCAGGGACCGTGCTGCGTCGGATGCGTTCTGTCTGGAAACGTTAGGGACCCCGTCCATGCTTGCGCCCGTCGGATCCGGATCTGGTCGTCTTTCGGGTCTCTCTCCTCATCCCTCCCTCCCAAAAATCACGTTGGTAGCACAATGGGCCGACTGGCCGCTTGCGGTGCTCTGCCCCGGTTCCGGAGGCCCCTCCGTGATATGTACTTTACCTTTGCCATATACACCATATACACCAATCCCATTTCCATTTTCCTTTTAACACTATACAACACTTCACTAACACTTCCTCGTCAATTTCTTGTCCGCCCGGCTGATACTATTCCACCTCCAGATGCCCAAAATCCTCAATTTCCTACAATTTACCCCTCCTCTACTTCCCTCTTCCACACTGCTCTACACCGGCATCTTCTTCTACACCTCCCTCTGCCCTGCACCAACTTCCTCTAAACTCCGTTTATGTTCGGCATAAATTTCCTATTCTCCCCTAATCAATATCATCCTCCCCTGTTCATTCCATTTATTATCTTCCTAATAAAATACAGTAATATCCCCTTATATTTCTATAGTTTTAAATTTCAGATTCTGCTTCCTCTTCCTCTTCACCGGGAGTCAGTTTATGTGGAATCCATTGCAACAAAGTTGATGTAACTGTTGATGTAAAATATTACCAATGCCCAATGTAACCCAATACATTCATAAGATGTCCATCAATCTTCTCCAAGCATTGCTCATACAGCGGCAATATTCTTATCAGCAACAGCAGTTCTTGGGTGTCTGCTTTGTTTGTTGTGTATAATAGGTATCCATCGGTGTATCAGTTATTAGTTTAAGGATCGATGGTTACGAATTCTTTCGGATCTTCTTAATTCTTCATTACCTTCTTGTATATGAGTTTTTATTTCAAATTGTTCAATTCTCTCTTGCTAGGCAATTTTACTAATTAGTTCGCTGATTTGTCTGAATAAATATACAAGACTTTGTTTCTTAATATATCCACTATTTAATGCCCAATTAATTCAGTTCGTGCTTCAGTTACTTGCTCTGCATATCGCGGACATTCAAACAGGACGTGTTCGGGCTTCACTTGTTTGTTACAGATAGTACAAATATCGTTTGGTGTTTATTGATCTTTTTCCGATGTTTTATAAGGTCCATGTCCGGTAATGTAACAGATTAGTCCTCTGGTAGGTTAAATGAGCTGAATCTAAGTCTTTTGGAGGTGTTATTAAATAAGCTATATACTCTCCTTCCCTCCTCTATGGTATCCCACTTTTGTTGCAAACATGGTTTTAAAACCCGCTCAATTTCAGCTACATTTTCACATCTTCTTCTTCCAATTATTTGTGTTATTAATCCTATTTCATTCTTCTTTAACCAAAGTTGTGCTCCCTTCAGTTTAATTAAAAGTTCTTTTGGCCAGATTCCTGCCGTAACTAGAGAGGCCATCGTGGGAGTGGCTGTTAAGATATTAATACACAGAAATTTCTTAATTAGCGTTTTATTGCGGGATAAACAGAATTTGCGAAGCAAAATATCGCGGCTAAGTGGTCTTAGTTGGCTAGTGTCAGTCATTTGACTTATTCTTAAATATTCCTTACATGGACACTTGCTTCTACCTAGCTTAGAAATGTATTACGGAAAGCTAATTAACTCAGCACATATAAGGAAAACTAAATATTTGTTTATCAGCCTTGTGATTTGTGTTTTCTTAAGTAAGAATCAATTAAAACGAGTGTCTATAAACGCATATCTGATTTATAAACATTGCTCTAAAGGTACGAAAAATAAGCACACATGATCAATACCTTACATTTTATTGACATTACAAAATATCTCTGTGAAAATTAAACAAACAAGAATCGAAAAGGGAGGGTAAAAAATAATGAAAACAAGAGGTTGGAAGGCTGCATCCAGGGTTGAATTGTCAGCGTGCTAGCTTCTTAAACCAGAGGTCGTATGTGTGCGGTATGGTTTTCATTTATAACCAGGATTAGTTTCTATCCTCCCCAGAATCTGAAATTGTGTGTGTGTGCATGTGTGGAAGAGAAAGGAAGAGTGAGGGAGGGAGAGGAAGTGGGGGGAGAGTATATGAGGTTTTGTTTTAAAAAAAGCTATACAAGTCCACGATAGCTAAATGTAAAGCAGTTAACATCTTTGTAGGGAAATGTTTCCGAAGTGAAAGCCACCGTTGTGACCTAAGACAGGTAATAAAGGTGGCATCTAAATGAAACAAAACAACTATGTTCCTGAACGAAAACAAAACATTTAATTAATGCATTAACTTCATAGTGCTAAATGACATTGGTTTTAATTGCTGTTTTCTGAATAGAATACTTCCTTTATCTGTGATCCTAGCAGCGTCTTCTATTACATTTTTTGTCCTTTATTTGGACACAAATTCATCTAATTCATTATGTGTTCGTTATAATTACTTTGACATATCGATTCTTCTTGCAAAATGGACTAATATGCGTTTAATTCCTCGTATACTATAACAGAAAATGTACTTTAAGTAATAGTCTGTTCAATCCGTTTAACTGCTTTTATATGAGCATATCGCACCCAGAATTTTCTCAAAGAAACGTGCATCATGTCTTTGTAGCTGTCTGAAAGCTGAGTATTATACCTTGCAATCTGCATTAATGCTCATTCTTATCAGTGTGATGTAAATAATTTGCACCATAACTGCATTAAGAGGATATGTCGGTGATGAGCTAAAGTTGTTACAGAAGTGAACAAGGTTTAAGTAGTTTATAAATTTGAAAACTATTGAATTTCATAGAATGAAGATGGAGATATAAATAAATGATACACCCATATATTATGTTATACCGTTCGTTTTATTATGATTGTAAATAGATTCCATTATGAAAGAAGTTTTCTTTTGGATCGCTCCTGTAAAAGTTAGCTCCTCATCTGATACGTTTCTCTGTTGCTAAATACCCAAATAGTTGCTGTGAAAGCAAGACTTATTCTTTCTTATCAATCCATATTTGTATTAATATTACACAACTTCAAACACAACACAAAGGAAGCCGGTCATGCCAGTCGCGCTCTTCAAGGATGTACCAAGGTAGCAAAGAGTTTAAGCATGTTTCCGAGGTACTGTCTTTTCAGGATGTTTTAGCTAGGGAGTGGGGTGGTTATCTCTCAGGTAAAGCTTTAGCTGGTGAGAGGGGTACACATATGCTGAACTCATGCCGCACGTGATGTGTACATGGGAAAACAGCCAAAAATATTTCCTCTGTCGCGCGTCTTTAACCCTCAGTTACCTCAGACCAAGTAAACATTACCTCATTCTCGTAGCTAACCCCTACCTGCCTGGAAGGGCACCCCCACCCACTAGCTAAAACATTGATGAACAGACAGTACTTAATTCCCTTTCTGTACATGTGTTGCCTTTTCTTGTAAAAATGGCCGAACCAATTGTAATGGAATGTGGTATATAAGATATCTTAGGTTCCATTTAGAAAACAAGCCGAATTGTATTTTGATTACTTTACCCAATTTTAGGGGATTATAATGGGCTGCAAAATCAACAACATAATAAGTGTACACGTAATGGTAAATTTCAGGAGCAGGATCATTCGCAACATTTGTCTTGCATTCTGGTATTTACTAGAGGTTTTAGGAAACAACCTAAAAATCCCATTTTTAGCACACTTTTCACATATAAACTGCTAAGTTTCTATCAATTTCAACTTCAATTGCAATCATTAACAGTCAGTTATCATATTTTATTAAAATCATTTAACATCTTAACTTGTTCTCTTTTAATTTAAGGAATACTAACATAACCGATAGATGGTTCCATTGTTTACTCTTTCCTTAATCTTTATTAGAAGTTATAAATATTAGATTATTATGTTACGGACACTGTCATTAAAAACACAATACACTTAGAATATATAACTAATACTCATCCCTATTTTATAAACGTAACAATAAGTATTACATACGCACAGGTTAAAAATACTAACATAACAATTAAAGTATTCATTAACATCATAAAACGAATTTTGGAACTATCTTTCGAACACCTTGTGCTTAAAATTATTAAACATAGCATTGCTTATCCTCTGAGGCAAGTTATTGAACAAGGACAGAAGTATCTGATCAAACAAGTTTTTAGATTTTGTCAGCCTGACACGATGATTCATCAGCAAATGTTTATTTCTTTTATAATAATTATGTATCTGGGTTCTATTAAGGGGAGATTGAAAGCCCTATACCGCCAATGTTAAATCTATAAAGTTCATGTACCTTTATCTCAGAAACTAGATATCAGGAAAATGTTTACGGGATGTAGATGCATTGCCTTCTAAATTCACTAGCCTACTTTTACACAATAAGGGTACTTTTTAAATAAGATAAGGTTGGTCTTAATTATCCATCCTTAAAATTTATCAGCAATTAGTTGTTTAAATAAATAACCAGCCGGGTTATTAACGGCAAAGTAGATACACAACAGCACTTACATGCTGTTTTATCATGTTAAAGTTTAATTGAGCTATCTTCAATAAAATTAAACACACAAACTCGCATACAAACGCAAAGAAATAAACCACTTAAGCACACAGAAATGGCCATAATTAACAGTATTATGAATTTGTAGAGCTAAACTCTCCTATGAGATGAATAAAGTTTATCACCCTATTCTAAAGTCTATAGGATTTGTGATTCATTTCTGTGAAGTGGTACAGAATTCACAGTACAAAATCATAGATTTAGCACAGTTTTTAAAATATATTTAGAATGTTACATGGTGTCTACAGTGATAAAATATGTTTAATAAATAAGAAAAGAAATTTTAATTTAACAGTCTGCACAAAGAATTAAAATCGTCATTCTTTGGCAGGTTTCTTCATTTAGTCCCCCTTAACATAGTTCTCATATTTTTCTTTACTCGCAAGAGACTATAATAAATATAAACATTTACAACAGTTAAAATCTTCTCGCTTACATACAAGCCTTTGCCGTGAGCCTCATAAACTGATCTTGTCAGTATACATAAAGCCATTTTTTTTAAATTTAAACGCTTTGCATTTGGGGCAACAGCTCTAGTATATCCATGCACTGTATGTTAGCACTTGGAAAAATGCATCATATGAATGTTTTTAATATTCCTTAATATTATGATTTTTAAGTGCATATGTAAGTAAATAATTCTTGAAAAGTTTGACAAAAATACTGCCTACTTGAGCCGACAATGTCAACTTCGAATCGAGCTTTATTCCTAGGAGTTTAACATCACTTATATTGTTTTGATTATCACATAAATAAAATAATGTATGTTGAACTTTACTCTCATTGGGACAACAATATTGCTTTGGACTAATCAGAAGCCTGCTTTAAGGAATTAGTCACCGTTGTATGTACTAGATTAAGATCACTACTATTAAAATACATTTTGGTCTAATCTGCGAATAATATGGAATCATCATCAATATTAGAAGATCAAACATTTGCCTTAATAAAAAAAAAACAGTGGACCAACGACAGATCCCTGAGGGGCACAACTCTTGGCTGTCTGGGAATAGCTGTTCAGAAAAACCTTCTGATTACGTTTAGACAGATATGTTTTAAAAAGAGTCAATGCAAGATCAGGAATACCATAATAAGCATGGTTGATAAAAAAAGCTGTATGAGAGACACAGTAAAAAGCTTTAGAAAGATCGCATAATATAGTAGCCGAACAACAGTTTGTAAGTGTATACTGATGGTTCCCGAACTGCAAGAGATGTATATGATTTGGTAGGATTTGTTTTTGTTGTACACTGCAATAATAATAAATTTAATTCAGCTACATACAAGCTGGTTCCTTTATGCTCCGTATTACAAGCTGAATTATTTGCTACCCAACAGACTGTAAACTGGTCACCAACAATGACTATCCTGCGTGTATATACGGACTCACAATCTGCTATTACAGATACATTCAATTTTGATACGAATCCTAAGAGGAGGTTTGGTCTTAGGATACATACCAATGATGTGGAGGCATCTTAAGATGGCATTTATACCAAAGCCAGGGAAAAACTTGTTCCTGGCTAAGTCCATAAGAACCATCAGCTTAATGTCAATAATTCTCAAAACTATTGAGAAATTAATAGATATGCATATAATAGGAGGTGCTTTGGATGTATATCCTCTGCACCAAAATCAGCATGCCTATCGTACCTTTTCAGGTTGCGTATAAACTGGAAAAGACAATTCAGGAAAAGAAAGTGACCCTTGGCGCCTGAATTTATGTTGAGGGTGCCTTTGATAGCGCCTTCTTTAATGGAATAACTACTGCTGTAAGGTAACATGTAATTGGTGAAAAGTGTTATCGGTGGATTCAATCCGTACTGAGAGGCAGAATAGCTCATACAAGTCGCATGGATAGTAGCCTAGCAGCAAAGGTCATGAGCGGTTGTCCACAGAGTGGGGTGTTATCACCCAAACTATGGAACCAGGTGGATGATGGGCTACTTGTTCAAGCAAGTAACCTTGGCTGTGATATTACGGGCTATATTGATGATATTGTCATCATAGTTCGAGGTAAATACACAGGAACAGTCAGGGAACTCATGCAGTCGGCCCTGAACACTGTGACAAAATGGGCTGTGAATGAGGTCTTAACTATTAGTCCTCATAAAACAGCCATAGTACCATTTACTACAAGAAGAGGCATAAAGGGATCTCTATATCTTCAAGGTAAAGAACTTAAAATGATTGAGGAAGTAACATACTTGGGAATCATTTTTATTCCAAATAGACTGGAAATCAACATTTCAAGAAAACAATAAAACGTGCGAAAATAACCTTTGAAGTAGTTAGACACACGCATGATGAAAATGGGAATCAAGACCTGATATGATCCTTTGGATATATACCAGGATAATCATACCATCAGTAATCTATGGAGCCACTGATTTGGTGGCCGAAGGTCCTTTAAACAGGTTCTAAAAATCAACTAAATAAAGTTCAAAGAACAGCATGTATACCTGTTAAAGGAGTTATGAAAACACTCCTACTGCAGCAATGGAGGCAATCTTGAGCCTGACTGCATTGCATTTAGTTGTAATGAAGGAGGCAAAAATGGCACTCTATAGACTGCAACACGCTGAGCAATTAAGAACTCCTGAAATAGACAAGCTTGACAGAATAGAATGAAGTTCAACTCATCTGGCTGTCGGGTCATAGTAGCATAGGGTGAAATGAAAAAGCTGATGAACCTGAAAGACAAGAAGTAGCTTCATATTTATTGGGCCAGAGCCACTCTTGTAACATCTCGATGTTTAGTAAGAGAGACTATTAAGAGCTGGTCCAAAGTAGAACATCATAAAACCTGGCTTAAAACTCCAGGGAACAAACATGGTAAACTGTTTACTAGAAAACCATATAAGAAAAAAGCTGAAACCTTACTTAAACGTAACAGTCTTCAGCTGAGAACAATTGTTGCGTTTCTCACAGCACATGCTCCTGTGAAAAAGCGTCTTAACACGATGGGAGTGCATCAGGGTAACTTGGATTGCAGATTGTGCAAGAAAGAAACTGAAACAGCCAAGCACAGGCTCACAGGAGATATACTGCCTTTGGGAAAATGTTTTAGAACCAACAGAATCTGAAACCATATCTGTCATGAGACTGTATTCCTTGGTAAAGGGTGCAGGCTGCGGCTGTGTTTTTAACACTTAAATGATTTCAGTCAAATTATATAGTAAGTAAATTCAATAACAGCCCGCCTTGAAGCAACATGTGTACGTAATAATTTGTAAAATGTATGTAACAGTCATTGCATATGCTTATATTATTGTAAACATGTTCAATAATGTTATGTGAATGCATTACGTAATTTAATAATGTAGGAGCTGTGAGAAAAATAGGTCAAAAGTTGCTAACAAAGAGGTAACAATGAGGTAACCTTGAGGCAGTAATGAGTTTGAGAGTTTAAATGTTACTTGTGATTCTTGGAAACATTAATGTAAATTTTGGGACAGTTTAAAAATAGCCAATCAACAACCCGAAAAAGCTTTAGTTGAGTGCAGGTATTCTATTGGAGTAAAAATAGCCAATCGGAGACTTGAAATACAGAAATTTGCAAGTTTAGACGGTTGAAATCAATTCAGTTGCCTGCAGAAAGCATTACTAAGTAGACGCAAATGTGTCCTCAAGAAATATAGTATGTATTCGTGTGAGACGAAAAGTTAGTTTACATGTTAAAAACTGTAATTAATTAATAAAAAGAGTCTCACAGCTCTCTATATCAGTGAAGTGTTATTTTAATCGTTTCAAAGATTAATAAAACAGAGTGAATTAAAACTTAAAATCTGTGTAGGCCTACATTCTTGCCGTATCACGCCCTACGAAGACTTCCATGTCTCTAACAATAATACTGACGCAGCCGAGGCAAACATAAACATTTAATACTTAAAGAAACAATCAAATTACAAAGTTAATTTTTTTAAACTTGGGTCAAAGCCCACCTAAAACTATATTTGGGGCAAAGGCTACTGGAAACTGTTTACTACGTGCTGTTGCAACTACTACAAGTTCGGCAACACCTTCAATACAAACTATTGCAAATTGACGCCCAAACCGTGGTGCAAATAATGTATCAAACCATCAACTTCAAATTGGCGCTCAACGTGGGGCAAACAACGTAAAGACAATACCTACTTCAAATTGACGCCCAAAGCGTGGTGCAAATAACAAAACAACAAAATACGTTTCTCAAATTGGCGCCCAACGTGGGGCTCGAAGAGACAAGAACTGGCGACAACATCTGAAAAAAAGAGATCAACGAACAACATAGAACTACCAGAATCGACGAAACTACAAGACTTCAATTCAAAACTTCAGAATCATCATCATCCAAGGTCAGCAACAATTCTTTCAGGAGTACGGGGCAAGCAGTCAACAATTCAACAACAATCTACGTGGGAACACCGAGTATAAAGGTTTACTAACAGCCAGAAGAAAAGGTCATAAAATTCCATACTTTATATGTATAATAATTGTCAAGATAGTTAACAAAATATATTGTTATTAAAATAATTTCATGCTGTTAAGAAGTGGTAAATTAAAATTGAGCAATTCCAAACAAATATAACAAAAGAAAATATACAAAATAAAATGGGAACAGAAAACAATGCAAATATGGAAGTAGGAGAAGATTGTTCAGCCATTACTGATTATTATGTAAAGTGTATTCTAAAAGCATTATCTGAACAAAGTAATTTGATAGATGAAATGAGAGTAGGGTTAAGTAAAAAGATAACTGAAACTTATACAGAGTTGAGAATAGGGTTAAGTAATATATAAATTAATGTAATAAATTAACTGAAACTAGTACAGAGCTGAGAAAAGAAACTAATAATAAATTAGCTGAAACTAATACAGAGCTAAGAGTAGAGTTAAGTAATAAGTTAAAAGAAACTAGTACAGAGCTAAGTAATAAGTTAACTGTTACAAATACAGAGCTGTACATACTGAGGCTTTCACGGCCGGCGTCATAACTAATAAATGAATTACAACTATCCGGGCTTGTAAGCCGTGATCCCCGTGTGCATAAAGCCTGGACACCTATCTTGGAGAAACAGGTACACAGAAATAGCAGACATAATAATACCTCGCCAAATCCACCCACTCCCAGAGACGCGAGCCAATCACTGCACAGGACCTCACAGTAAGCCCCGCCCACCCCCACTATATAAAAGCGCCATCATCCGGTCTCCGCATTCAGACTACGACCACCGCAGACACTGAAGATGCCAAGCGCTGTACTTGGTGAAACGTCGGTATCCATGATGCCTTCTAGACCACGGCCTACAAGCCCGAATAGTTGTAATTCATTTATTAGTAAATACAGAGCTATCTAGTATTAAAAAGATCTAGCTAAACAAATAGAAAATTGTATGAAAGAAAGCAAAGCTGAAAGCAAGAGGTTAGAAATAGAACTAGAAAAATCTTCCAAAGCTCTTCAAAAAGAGATAGATTTAAAAGTAAACAAAGGTTGTAAGCAGGTAGAACAGAAATTGTCAAGTCATATTGACAAAAATGTAACTGAAATGGAGCTAAAACTTACCAATACTAAACAAGGTATTTGCAATAAGTTAGATAAACAGGGTGAAGAATTGAAAACAATGGCAGAAAATACAAATGCAGATCTAGTAAAAGTACAAATAGATTTAACAGGGGAAATAAATAAAGTGCATGAAATGGCAAAAACAAATGCAGAAGCAATTAAAGAAGCACACAAGTCAATGATAGATGAAATTAAAGATAAAGTACAAGAAAGTAGTAAAGAAATAGATAAACTTAGAAACAGTTTTGAAAATTTAAGTACCAGTGTACCAAGGGTAAATGCAAGTGTAACTAGTTCTGTAAACTCTAATCAAATGTATGACAATAATGCAAGTGCAGAAAGAAGTGTATCACCTTTGTTAACTAACAATACAAGAGACACTACTGCTTTTTCCATAGCATCAGCCTCTCAAACACAAAACAATAATGATGACACACATGTGCATGTACCAAATAAGATGTCAAACTATTATTCTGTGTTAAATAAATTACCTTTAACTTATTTTAATGCTTCCTCAAGTCCAGTACAATTTATACATGATCTAGTAGAATATTTTAAATTGAAAAATGTGCCTGAAGCATTAAAAATGATACTTGTTAGAAAATGCTTGGACAACAAAACCTTAGAATGGTAACATATGCTAGCAGACAGTGAAATGAATTTTGAAACATTCAGAGTTTTATTCATGAATAAATTTTGGAATACCACTGTGCAACATAAGATTAGGGCAAGTCTAAAAATTCTATGGCACAAGAATAAAAAGAAAAAGAAAATAAAGTATGTAGGTTATGTGTGGCACAAAAAGAAAAGGAAAATAAATGTAAACAATCTAAGGCACAAGAAGAAAAAGAAAATAAAGTATCTGGAATATAAAATAGGAAAGCAATGTAATTAAGAAACATGTAAAGTACTATTCAAAATAATATTTTTACTAAATATAGCAAATTGTCAATATAACAAAGGAGAGTTTAGATAAAGAGAAGTAATAGAAAAAAATCCATTGTTAGTAAGAAAAACATAAATAAATCTGAATAGCAACTGCATTTATATTGTATAAGGTATAAATTGTTAGAAACTGTAAGAAATATAAAAATGTTTAAGAAATAAGTTGAAAAGAAAGGGTAAAAAATGTTAATATACCTAATTATATATATTAAATGTATAGCAAATAAATGCTTAATAGTGGCTGTGATGGTGAATAAACTAACTTCACTCAGATCATTGAACACCAGATCATTGACCTTACACCAGGGCATTTACCTTAAAAAGTGTCTAACATGTAGCAGAACAAAATGAGTATGAAGTGTAGTGAAAAACGAGTGAGTGTTAAATAAAAGTGACAGTGAAAAATAGGAAGTTTAATGATAGGTTCACAGGAGATATACGGCTTTTGGGAAAATGTTTTTAGAACCAGAAGAATCTGAAACCATATCTGTCATGAGACTGTATTCCTTGGTAAAGGGTGCAGGCATAATGAACTGGCTTTAAAACGATACAGGTAGCACAATAATCCCAAGGCTGAAGCGCGTCCGGAGCAATGACAGAAATATGAATCGCATAAGACAAAACAGATAAATTCAATGTCTATCTCATAGCCACTACTATTAGAAAAAACAAAAAATTATAATTATCTCATTTCCTTATTATGGGTGAATCCCATGAAGAATTACTGCAGAATGAAAGAGCAGGTGAACTAGCAAAGGCAGCTGAGAAGAGTTGCAAAGAATTCAGTTCCTTAAAATGTCCAGCATCACGGGCGAAGATAGAATATCTTAAGTTATTAACAAACACTTGGAACAGATCTGGATAAATAGTACCCAAGAAAATATCACTAAGACTATTTTTCCGGAATTAAATAGTAGCTTTAAATACAAAACCTTCCGCCCAAACTTTGTTGGCACACAGTTCATGGCAGCCTATGGAAGGTTTCAATATTATTTCCAAAGGTTCCACTTCAGTATTGGAAGTACTTACCAATGTCTTTGTGGCAGTGAACATACAATGCTGCACTTATTATTTGACTGTCTGGTTTTTTAAATTAAAATATATTCCTTTATTAATCCTTATCTTACTGTAATAATTCTGCTCAACAGAGTGACGAATTTCTGTTACAGAATTTATAAAATGCGTATTAAAATCATGAGATCTTAAGGTCATCCTTGTCGCAACATTAATATTTGCTGCACTCGTTATTATGTTCCAAGCAGCCTTGAACTTATTATGAGTTATAGCTATGTAGAACAAAATATATTCTAGCTTTCTTCAGTAACCCTTTATACCTCCTACGTTCATTTTCATAGGCTGGCCTGGTTTGCTCAAGCGTATAGCGTAGAGATAATTGGAATAAATTATATAGTTTAGCAACCTTATCTTTAATTTCCTTGAATTCATACTTGTATCAACGGGACGACATTTACTATTAGGTTTATTGTGCTTGGTTTTAATTAGTAAGCAATCGTCATAGCATTACAAAATATTCCCACAAAAACATCAAGACTGTTAGAATCAGGGTTTAAAATGCTCTCCTATTCAACAGAATTTAGGTAGTTTATAAATGTATCATATTAGTTGCACTAAAATTGGGAAACGTAAACGTATTGTAAATTGAAATATTATTTATAGCACCCAGGGTCTTTCATATCCGCATTTACTTGTGCGTATCGTGATTAGGCAATGGAGTCTGCTAAGCATTAGTGGATATGTTTGGCTATAACATTGTCTAAGCATGAATTGCCCCTACTTAGAGCTGAATTTACATAATAAAAATTTGCTGACCTGAATAACTCTGCGAACTTTGGGCAGATATTATTATTATTGTTATTATTATTATTTATATATTGAATCATCACATAATACTACTGAAAGATTTAACGTAGACATAAAAGCTAAAAGTTTGTAAATAGAATTAAAAAACGTATTAATATTGCCATAGGTAAGCTATACAGTGATAAACAGGCAGAGGGGCTTTAGTAAGTAAGGGTTTGCTGGCGAGGGAAGTTGGAAGCGCTTGTGATCTTGCAGTGTTCTCTGTAAACAAATATGGTGTACAGTTTGAAGTCAGTACACCCTACTTCGATAGCAGGTAAACCAGAATTAAGGAGTATTACGAGGGGGGAGAAGCAATGTGTGTTTAACTATTGATAGTGTACAATAAAGTTATCTCATTGTTTAATTAAGGCACTAGTTAACAGAAATCTGAGTTACAATCTTTTCTACTGTATAACGAACGCTGTAAAGTTTTTAAAGCAATGTCCGCTATTATTAGCGTACGGTATAGATCGTCGAAAAATTCTGATGCATAATTTGAAGCTGAGGAGGTTGAAAGTCCGCTTTGCTCATCGAATAAATGGAACATTCGCAACGAAACCGTCGCTTGTGGAGAAAGGGAAGAGAGTGTCCATCAGGATACCTAACGTCACCTATACACCGTGCGTAATATGATTGCTCTGTTTACTTACTAAAACCTCTCTGCTGTAGATAAGAAAATTAACTTAAAATTCGGTAATATCATACGTAACACTTCTAAATGCTTTTCAGCACAGAAATTATCTACATTTACAGCTCGATATAATACATTACGTTTTACGCATATGGCCACACCACTACAGTTATATAATTTCCTGTAAAACATATAAGCACATACATAGTCTTCAATGTTCTCTAAATGACGGGTGTTACAATTGTACCAATGTTCACATAAACAGAAAATATCAGAATGTTCACTTCTCAGAACATCTTGAAGTTCGTCTGTTTTACTTAATAGTGACTGACATAATGCTGTAAGTCTTTAGATAATAGAAGGTTTTCATCAGTATTCCCAGTGGCCAAAATTCGGGGCTTAGAACGGTTTTGTAATGTGACTTCAACTCCTATTTTGAACGACTTGTATGTTTTATATTACACATTTGCAGTTCATCATACCCAAAATTGCCAATATTGGAGTCCTTGAGGTGGTTCACCATATTGGATTTAGAAACTTGTGGTGAAAACTGCGATGGAAAGATGCACGATAACTCGTCAACAGATTTTAATATAGTAGACACTTTGTTACCTATTATAGTAATAGATTTCGATTTCCGTGAGAATACTTTTTGCATATGTGTAGGTTTTGGCCAAGTTGAAACTTCACTTGATGCATCGAGGTAATTCCATTGTAATTCATTAACTTTTATATGTCCATTTTTCACTGCATGCGTTGAGTGATATGGTGTTTTGTGTATCAATGAGATTCGCCAAGAATGCATATACCTTTAATGAAAGTTTTGTATTCTTTTAATCTGTGAAGATAACTTAAATGGCAGCCAGTGAACCTGGCATTTACGTGCGCATGCCAATGAACCATCTACATTCTAAAATGTCTCAGTTCAAGGAAGTAAATTTAAAGTATAAAACGTAGTTATGCTGTCCAGTCGAGCTGCAGTTAACTACACATTTCGTTTAACGCATTTAAGGTATATTAAAATTTCAACATCCAATATGGAGTCGAACCCCGGCTTCTCGCGTAAAATGAGAGTGTACAAACCATTACACAACACAAACGCGTGTCTGCCTCACACTTAAAGAGGTCCGGGGTTCGAATCTCGGTTAGGCTGAGTTACACGGATAAGCTTTATCCGGGGCTTTTCCTTATCCTGAGAAGACGAATGTCGGGTAACTCTTAAAGTTTAAGGACCCCGGTGTCGTTTGGGTATCATTTCATCGATTTCATTTCGATATGACCTACCAGGTTAAAGATCGTTAAACTTCTAGATAAAACAAAACAATGTTTGTTATGGGAACAGCTAACAGCGATTTGACCACTGCCTCTAATGGTAATAAAGGTTCAGGAAAAGTAAAAACAGCGTATGTTTATCGTCCCACCCATTTGCGGTCAAATTATTCGATTACAGGTTTCTTTTAACTGGTGAAGTTTCAAAGTCTGTACTAGCCTAGGTTCACAAATATTCAGTTGCAACTTCATTTCAACCCTCCTTATCATAACTAACTTTTATTCTGTACAGCTTACAACAAAATTTGAAAAGCGCCAACAAATTTGTTCAAACCCTTGTACCTATATAAAACGTCAACTCCACATGTTCAGTGGCTCGCTTAAAAACTGAATATATATAGAAGGCTCTGCATCTAACTACCCTTAACTCTGTGCCAATTTCAAACAAATGTGAAGTTAGTGGACAAATGTTCTTCAAACTCCTATGTATAAAATTTCAACTCCGTAATTGAAACGATCGATCGCGAGTTTTTTCATGTGTATGGACAGACGGACAAAGCGAAGTAGTCAACGTACCTAACAAATGGAAGTTTTCCGTTTGTTTATTAAGTTGCTTTGAAAATGCTACGCAGCAAGGCTTTATAAGCATAATGCTTATATAAATTTGTGTTATTTTAAAATTTCAATAATAATTATAACAAATGTTGTTAATATTATTTATGTTCTCAGAGCCGTTACCACGAGATACAGTGTAGGTCCAGTCGAATTCAAAGCATAAAGAAGAGGCACACGTTTGTGTGCTGTTAAAGTTTTACATGTTTTGTTATTGTTGTTACTATCCCAGAAATAATCAGCTTCATCACCAGTTTTCAAAACATCGCAGTGTGTATACGTTACAGAGAGAGAAGAGAGAGATAAAAGTGATACAGAGGAGGAGAGTGACAAAGGAGAGGGAGAAAGAGGAAGCGATATTGAGAGAAAAGAGAGGGAGGGGAGAGAGAAGGAGATGTAAGTAGAGTGAGGGAAAGGATAAACAGTGAGAGAGAGAGACAGAGAGAGAGAGGGAGAGAGAGAGAGAGAGGAATCTCTGCATTTAACGCAATAACGCGAACACAGATGCGGGTAGTGGAAAAATATATTAGAATTTTCTCCTAATAACGTTATAGCACTGATTGTCTAGCTGAGATTTTGCACTTTAATTGCAACCAGGCTGCAATGTCTTCATTGTTCATGTCAAAGAGAAAAGACAAGTAAGCCACTTACACTTAGGTGACCGTGTGAAGCAAAAATATCTAACTATAACAGCCACATACACATTTTATGAGGCACTACTTGTGTTCACATGTACTGAGCGGTACATGGTCTGTTCGTTTAGACCTGTATACAAAGAAAGCCAATAGCAGGCGCTACAGCAATGAGCAGAGCTATCATGCTTGTCCACAAGTGGATGATATGGGCCTGTGGTCTTAAAGTACGTGGTCGTGGGGAAAGGATGATTGGCGCAGTCGATCGCTGTACAACAGCGAAAAGATATAGGCGAATGGGAAGGTAAGAACTCACTGTAATGTTACAGTATGCATTAAAAGCAAATGTTTCAAATTCTGAACAGTATTTCAATACTCAGAAGTGTTATTTTCTATAGTTTACTCCTATAAAGAGAAACATGTGTGGAGCGAGCTTCAACGCCAAAAGCCAGCGTCGAAAAGAAGAAACGGAATCCACCCAACAGATGGATTCACATTATGAAAAGAAAAGAAAGGAAGAAGAAAAAAAGAGCATATTCATGAAGGACAGGAGCATCGCGTTCGGGAATGTTAAAATAAATATCTACAAATTTCGAATTTATTACTTTAAGCGGGAGGTGCATTTTCAACACCTTAAATTAATCTAAATTCAAATATTTATAGCTTAATGAGTACAAAAAGATTTTAAACAAACCAAGAAAGAGTAATCATTTTCAAAATAGCTCTTGTTAGCTGTCAATACTAACTTTCTGAAATGGAAGAATGTTGCACCGTAAGTACTAAAACTAAATATTCACACCAAATTCAAATTCCTTTACGGACTAACAACATATACTAAAATCGATATTATAGTTGTCCAGAAAATTTATTTTAGTTATATTGCTATCTTTCATATCAACTTGTCTACATTTGGTATAATGGCTCAGTTTTCTCATACTAATTCAATGAACCTATGGCATATACTGTTATAACTGATTTCTCTTGAATGACGCGCCTGACAGCTCGCCCCTTCCACGGAACTGATATACGAATCTGTACAAGCAGTAACGATGGATCGGCCAACCGATTCTCCCGCACATACTGCTAACTATAAGAAACAACATGAATAGGTTACGAAATATTGGCAAATGCACGCCGGATATTGTATTCTAAGCCGCCATGCATATGGTATTTGTTACATACACTTTAAGTATTTGCGATAGATGATAACCACATGCATTTATATAAGGAGAGCCAGCAGGTCAGGCTATTTTTTTAATCAAAAATACGCTGTATTCCGAGGCAACGATTGTCTTGTACTTAGTTTCACGATAGCTTCTATCTCATCTAATTGTTCTCCATTAGAATCGTTGGCTTTTTGTTTCTTTTTGTCTAGCATGGACCGGTTTGTTTGAATTCTTACAACAAGCTATGAATTGTAGAACTGCTAGGAACACAGGGAATTTGTGTATAAATTCAAATGGCAATCCGCATATGACTCCGTTCGAGCAGTACTTAACACACAGGATCAACAGACAGTTCCACATAAACTATTCCCACTATTTACTATGGAAAATAACGTTGGACTGAACTGCAAATGCATTTACCTGCTTAGTGCGTGAGGTACACTACCTCAAAGCGAGGTCTCAATCCCATACCTGGTGCGAGTCAGATCCGTCGGCTGCCATTCCAGAGAATCGCGGCAAAAGAAACCTACACTGACTTAAAATTTAATGCCAAATAAAACCATACATATTTTGAAACAGTGAAGACTGGACATATTTTCAGCTTAGAGGAAACTGCATTGCCTGAAAAGGGGAAAGAAATAAAAAGACAACTTTGTTTTACTTTGAAATGTGTAGTTTCAAACTGAAACACTAAAACCCAAGATACCCTTCTTCTTTCTCCCGTCAAATTATTGCTTTGTTAGTTACTACTAATTGTGTAATGAGTGCTTCTGACACTCGGGTACCAGTTTTTGTTAAGTGAACTATTTTTGTTTTTTCGCTTGTCTAATAAACTGTCCTATATTTGGTATAATTGTGTTTGCTGATGCAGGCGAAGAGTGCATTTCAAATTATCAGATAATTGGCTCTTGCGATCAGTTTACATGGTTTCATCAGTGAAAATAATTGCTCACACACGTAATTTGATCCAAACGTGCACATCCTCGCTATGCTCTACTGTGTTTATTGCGCTATTTGAAGAGCTAGTTATATTCAAAGATTTCATAATAAGGGAAAGGAAAAATATGAAGAAACAGTTGCCAAAATATGAAGAAGAAAACAAATCTTGTGAAATATATATTTTAAAGCAAAAATGTCTTATTCTTTAATGTTTTGTAGTAGGTTCACTTCATTAGTTTAAAAATAGGCTATTCAGGTTTTTCTTATTTTATCAAATGATAATCAAATGAAGTACAACAAATTATATGCAGTTTACAGATTTTAACCATTGCGATACCCTTACACTTTGCAATGTGAAATTTCATATTTTGCCTGTCTCTACTCATAACGCAATATGTTATTCTAGAGTAAAGCTACTGCTATCTAAAGAGAATTGCGTGGTAAGCAATTAAAATTCAGGTGCTGCGGAACCTAAGACCTGGCATATTAATTGATATTCACTGCTAAATGAAAATAATTATTAAGCTATGGAAATAAGATTTATGCACCTTTAAACATGAAATAAATTGACATTTTTAATTGCAGCTTCAGTTTTTATTTTCTTCCTGAAAGGTGTTCTTTTAAACAAAATGCTGCCAACATATACACAGACCAGCATACAGATGTTCCGACATACCGCCTGTGGCGAAAGTACACGTTGGCTCATGTATAGGTCTCGCCAGGGATATTGGCATATGACCTTCAGGGCTAGCCCAGTCAGCCAGCTCTCTGATGTTTCAATACCTCCCTTGCAAGTAGCACGTGATTCCTTCGGTCCAGTTGTGGTCCAGTTCCTTCCACCGTATACAACTCCCGTCTCAACTTGCACCATTCTTCGAGCTGCAGCCCCATATGTGTCATACATCTATACGGTAAATGACTCGCATTGTAGCTTTCTATTAAAATTTTCACATGCCAAAATCCGTGGCGCGACCTATACCTCCTGGATCTCGGTTGTTTTCCAGACGTTCTTGCCGGCTGCTAGTCGAAGAGCTGAGGAAAGAATTCCTATCCTATCTATTTGGATGATACCTCTGGGATTTTGTGGGTGAAGACAAAATAACTGATTTTCCCATAACCTTGATTAATTGAAGAATTACGTCTATAGGGGCGGCTAGGAATTTTCCTTTATAAAGTCCTTATTAAATCTTAAAGCTTAAACCCGCTATCATTTTATGTTATTCTGTGGACCTAGCCAAATTCGTCACACGATCTTCCCACCCACATACGCAGCATCTTCCACCTGGTTGCGCAATTTAATTACATCACTGATTTTAATATCGATTGCTACGGTAGTAGCACGCAAACTAACGCCAAGAGAGTATCTGAGAGAATCGCGTAAACTCGGGGCTTCCCTCCCTATTTATCTGTTTCCTATGACGCCAGAACTCGCGCCTTTTTACAACTTCTATTTGTTATTGAGTAGCGTTACATGCTATGACAATAAAATGTGCCAAATTTCTGGAGTCACGCGTCCTGCTGACTTATCCGTCAAAACGCAATGTCTCTGTCCTTTCTCTTAAGTACATGTTTCCTTTTCTGTTATACCAACTCCCTCGAGTTCCAGAAAATGGTCCACTGTTTCTGTCTCTTTCTATTTTCTGACGTTTTAGCCTGAACCCTGTGTACATTAGCATGCGTGTTAATGGACTTTCACCTCTGGTTTGCTAGGTCACCTGTTCTAATTGCAGCTATGTTACAAGTTGGATTCACGTTTTAAATTATACCCAATATTTTAACACTGATTCTTAATCCTATTTCCAATATTTTATGTACTGTTATTTCCTATACTTATTTGTTATCGAGTATGTCCCCTTACACACTCCATCAAAAGTAATTTGCTTTTGAATACAAAGGGAGCTAAAGCATCTTAAACAAAGCAAAGTTAGAAATTAAAGAATTGAATTATCTTTACTATACCGCAAGTTCACAACCATCCGTTTATTCTTGGTAATGCACGCAGCTTGATCGGTTGCTTTATTGGACCGTAACTGCTCTTGACTGTAGCCACACGTACAAGAGCATCATTGCCTTTATGGACCTTTTGTACTAAGCTCTTTTTCCGTTGCCTTGGCAAGAGGTTATCTTTAATGAAAACAGGATCTCCTGGTTGAACATTTGGACTACCTAGTAACCACTTACTGCGCTGCTGGAGGTTATTCATATACTCGTACCATTCCTGTCAGAAGTCTTGCATAATATTTTACAAATGCTGCCATCTATAAAATCTGTTTACTGGAAATTGGTTCAAATCATAATAAGGCAGAGCCGCGATTGATTGGCCAATGAGGAAATGAGATGGAGATAAATAAGATGAATCATCAGGATCACCATTGAGCCTTGTAAACGGGCGAGAATTCAGACATGCCTCTATCTGTGTAGTGAGCGTGGTCAATTCTTCGAAAGTGAGAATGTAATTTCTCATAGTTCTTTGAAGATTATACTTAAAGGCTCTTACCATGGCTTCCCAGGCACCGCCAAAGTGAGATGCGGATAGAGGTATGAAGTGCCATGTGATTTCTTTTCTGGTAGCAGATTCAATTATTACGTTCTGTTCCTCAACATCTTTCAGGGATTCTCAAATATATTTTAATCCCCATGCTGTACCAATAAAGTTGGTACAATTGTCACTATTTGGAAAGGGCAGCCTCTACGTGTGAAGAAAAGCGGCGAAGTGCTGCTATGCAAGCATTAAATGGAGAGAGATCTGAAGTGACTTTCAGATATATTGTTCTGATAGAAAAGCAGGTGAATGTTGCAACATAAGTCTTTACTGTTTGTTTAGTTCATCGAGCACCTAGTCGTATTATGGATGGGCCAGTATAGTCAACTCCCACATTAACAAACGATCTAAAAGGCGTCACTCTGAACTTTGGGAGATTTCCAATTTTCTGTTGAGTTGCCATTGCCCAGCCTGAAGCAGATTAAATAAGAATGGATGCATTTCTTGGCGATTTGGCGGTTTCTTTGTATAAAACATTGCTAGCATATGACGATACCAATAACTGAGGTCCTGCATGAAGAAGTCTGAAATGTTCGTCCAGAATTTTTAGTTTCATGAGGTGATACTTAGGAGGCAATATGAGTTGGTGTTTGACCTCATGCTGTATTGGCACATTCTGCAATCCACCACAAAATCTGATAGCCACCCTTGTCTAGAAATGGACTTAAACTTGGTTAATTTACAGCAGCAATTCCCTTGTTTATGGTAAGGTATGGTCTTTTCTTATTATAAACAGTTGCCTTGTTTATTTCTGTTGGTTACAAAGGAGATGTATCAAGTTCTTGTTGACTCATTTGCAGTTAGAGAAGGATCTACAGCAGTAAGCAAGTGTTATTAGTAGACGGTGGAAACATGAGAATTTACTAATAAATTAATCATAACCTTGTAAGGCAATGAGTCCAGTTACTGTCCGTTGATCCGGTATATTGGTGGCGTTGCTGATATATTCTTGAATTGCCCACACGATGGATTCACCCGCACCCAACTAGGACCTTCCCACCATGGCATGTTGTTTTGATGAAGAGCATCTGTGAATATACGATCTGCAGGATTGTCTTGAAATTTCATATGATTCCAATCAGAAACTGGAGCTATCTTTTGAAGTCCTTCTGCTCTTAGCTACAAAGGTTTCCCACTTAGTACGGCATGCTTGTCGCCATGCTAGTACAATTTATGAATCCGTCCAGAGGAATACTTGTGATATTGGAAAAAGTAAACCAGAGAGTACCCTTTGATGGGATGGGTGAATATTAGGGCACCTCAAAGTTCAAGTCGTGGTATTGAGATTTACTTTAAAGGACGCTACTGCTGACTTTGAGCAAAGTAGTCTGGTTAGGATTTTTCCCTTATGTGTAATGGATCTTATATAAATGCAGAATGTGAAGCATCACAGAAACCATTTAATTTGAATTGCTTGTTTTTTGAGGACAAATCATGGAATTCTGAATTTGTTTAAAGTAGCGACTTGCTCTTATAGCCTGAACCAATTAAGCATCCAATTTTCTCGTAAAATCGCATCCCAATTTTATCCTTTCTGTCAGAGTTGTTGCAAGAAGGTATTGAATAGTATGGGGCTTATGAGCCCAAGTGGGTGAAATATTGAAGATTTAGTCGATAACACCATTTGATTTGTGACCCTGTTCTTTAGTTGTGTGTCTATATCACAACTTATCTGAAATATATCTGTAGATGGATGCCAAGGTGATCCCAATGTATTGAAAATATCATCGTCTTCATTGGTCAAAGAATGCAACTGTTTCCCTTAACCTTTCTGGTATTGATTCAAGCAGCTAAGAACTGTTTATACACCATTTTTGTAATAAGAATCCGCCACGTTGAAGAAGATTTTGTGGCTCAACTCTCAGTTGTTGGAGTTTCTTACCATATCTGCGCCGAAAAGGTAATCATCCATGTAGAAATCACCTTTAATATTTCAGGTTGCTTTACGAAAGTTGCTTGCTTCCCCAGTTGCTAGCTGTTTGAGACAGCTCGTGGCTAAGACTTCGATGCTGTGACATCAGTAACAGTTGCCAAAGGTATACGATTTTAGATCATGTGGATTTTCTCGCCATAAGATGCATTGCATTGGTTGATACTTGGGATGTACCTTTATCTAACGTACAGAAACGTCAGGAAGAAATCAACACGGCTTTCCTCGACAAACCGCATTTGTTACCGTTTCTGCGTTACTTCATGACATCACGACTTCATTTTATTGGATGGTGGTGTTACCTTGTAGGTGCTATCATGCCTTGTGCTGTGTATCGCACCAATATACATAGATATGCTACTTTTGTCAAATCATTGCCAAATTACGACTAGGTAAAGGTGAGAAGTGGCAACTTCCCTTAACTACAAAATAGAAGGAGAGGTAACTTATGTCTCATTTTAATATGGTGGAGACCGATTTTGTCGATCTTTTGCGAGGTTAATTGCGAATATACAGCAAATGTATGTTTGGAAATGCTCTTGAATAGGAGTCAATTCTCGAGATTTTAGCACTTTGGTCCTCAAACATCCGTTATAGATCATCATATAAATTAGCGTTTAAGCCCCTTTAGCACGCTAAGCGTGAAGGAGGCGCCAGCGGATATCTTAAGTCACATCCTATCACAGACGATCAGAAATTGAACATCACTTCTTCTGGGATGTGTACATCTTCAAATTGCACATTACTGCAGAAGCAAACGATTGTGATGGGTAATAATATGTATTCTTATATCACTTTAATATTAATTTTAGAGGCTATACAGGGTGGACCATTCAAGTTGAGACTGCACGGTATCTCCAAAACTAAGCGTTGTAGAAAGAAATGTCTTGAATAAAAGCTGCTTGATATTATGGGGGAAAGTAAATGCCATTAGTCGTGTTTTATTTGGAGGACGCTGTGTTGGTCATTTTAGGGTCAATTTAATTGCTTTAAATGGGAACCTACCTTATTCTGTTGTTTTCTCACTCCTAATAAAAAACTAAGCAACATTTGTATGAAGCACTTTACAATTGTTCTTACACCAACGTAAATAACAACGAAAATTCTTAATGACTGTACGAAGAGCGCAATTGGACCATTCATGGATGGTCATTTGAGGATCAAGTTACGTTTCATAATTGCGAACCAACATTTTTTATTTTGTTTTCTTATTCCTCATCACAGAAAAAAACAGCTTTTTATCAACCATTTTCTAATGGGGAAATAACACACAGAATGTAGGTTCCCATTTCAAAAATTAAATTGACCCTAAAATGACCATCATAACGTCTTCCAAACAAAACACGACTAATGCCATTTACTTTCCCCCATAATATCAAGCAATTTTATTAAAGAAATCTCTTTTTAAAACGCTTAGATTTAGAGATATTGTACAGTCTCAACTTAAATGGTCCACCCTGTATAATATCGGAGACAGACGGAAATATACTTTCGCTGGGAAAAACAAACCATTTTAGAAATGGAATAGGCGAGCTTTCTCTTCGGCACCGGCAGGTCCCAAGTATAACTCCTTTGCAAAATTCCTTGCAGCTATATGGTACGTGGCCAGTACAATGGAACCTAGAATCATAAGCATAAGTAAAGGTTTTGCAAAAACGTGTTTTATCTTGAGATTGCATCAGTTCCAATGGGAACGTTTAGAACGTTTATGTTTCAAACTCGTGTAAGAAAGCTAAGCGTGTGAATTTCTGTTTATTTATCCACCAATAGGAAAATTACACTTATTTTTGAGGAAATGCTGTCAATGAATGATATTAAGCGAAGACGCCACGTGACTTGGTAGGAGAGAAACAAAAATTACATGGTAAGAATCGGAATACACGAGTAAGATCACTTGCAATTTGGAAGTCTTGTCTTGTCTTATACGATAGAGATTTCCGTCATTGCTCCGGACGCACTTCTGCCTTGGGCTACCGAGCAGGATGGTTCAGGCGTTAACGTCTGTGACCCGCATTCGGGAGGTCGTGGGTTCAATTCCCGGGGCCGACCTTCGTGACCCATGGTGTTTTCCAGGGATTTCTCCGGATCGCTAGTTGAATACTGGAAAGATGCATTATAATCCCCCAATTTCCTGTCCCTACGTTTCACCTTCATTCTCATTTCTCTTTACCTTTTATCTGCTTGGTCTGTTTCAGGGTTGAAAGTATCGGCGGGAGTCTCGGCGTTGCATGGCAGGGAAAAGAATGCTCTATATAACCCTTCGTCCCCCGTTATGGGGCGGTCTCCGAGGGGATGTGTAAGCCCGCAGGGGAAAGGGGAGCCGGTTGCACCAGCTGCCATCCGGGGAGTTTCAATCTGTAAAAATGTGGGGACCCTGCCCTCTGCCCTATCGTGCCTCCTGGTCCGGCCGTCCTCTGTCTGCTCTGCCTCACCCGTCCCTCTCGGGGGCATCCCGTCAGGGGCTTCAGGCACATCAGATATTGTAGATCGAGGTGCTAAGTCCCCTTATGCAGTTAGTCCTAGTCCTAGTCAGCCGCTGGCTTATTATGCTACCTGTATGTTTTAAAGCCAATTCATTATGCCTGCAACATTTACCAAGGAATACAGTCGCATAACTGATATGGTTTCAAAATTTTCTGGTTCTAATAACATTTACCCAAAAGCGATATATATATCCCATGAGCCAAAGCGTCACAGGAGAACTGCAATTTGGAAGTACCTACGCAAGGACGGAGGTGTTAAATGTACAAACTGGAAGTACGCAAAACGGGCAAGTAATTCACAATGTAGAAGTACACGATGCTACGTAGTGCAGTTGAACGTGAAAAATCTTTAGCTATAGTGAAGGAAGTAGCGAATGGTTTGCGAAAATGGCTTCCGATACGAAGCTATAACTGTTTGTGTGGCCAGGATCGAACCACGGGAGTAGAGCTAAAGGAACAACATAAAGTGCGTGTGAATAAAGTTATTTAGCCATAAACAACATCTTTATTGGGCATCGAAAAACACGACCCAAGATAAGAGATCCGTCATTTCATCCACGCAGCTCCTGCATCTCTCCCCCTCCTCTCCGTGAAGACGTTCCTTTCCCAGTCTTTGCAATGCCAGACGTAAAGGATATTTTATAAGTGCGAAATCGCATTAGCAATAGACACAGATCCCCTTGAACAGTAGGCCAAACAGTTAGCATATCGTTAAGTGCTACACTGTTGTCGGATGTTGCAGAAGCATTAAAACAGCACTTGGTTTCTTTGTGGTGCTAGAACATTTATGAACAGCACAATGAAGCATGCAGTGGTATCTTGCATCTTGTGCTCCAGGTTCAATCCTTAGCCCTACCGTGTGTTCAAGTTGTTGATATTCTCTCATAAAATGATGTAGTCTTCACGAAGTTCATAATTTCCTTGCAGCTTCTTCTGTAGGTACTGAAAGCGTTATGTTGTGAATTTCTTATTTGGAATTTCATCTTCATGTGAAATTCTATGACGAATCTTTTTCGATGAATCATTTGCATCTTTTTGGATAGTCTTCTTAAAGTGGTTTTCACATTTCCTGTTTTCTGCTGAATGTATCACATGATTTAATCTTCGAGAACTTCTTAATTTGGATTTCTAGCTTAAGATCGTATCTTATGAACAATGTCATGGATTTCTTCTCCTCTTACTACAGTGAATATTCTCCATATAGAACCCACCCAAGATATGTATTCTGCATCGTAGAATATTCTAATCTTGTTTTCCTTTCAGCCTTCTTAAGCTGCAAAAAGGACTGAACTCCAATGAGTAATTGATTACTGCGAGCTATGTTAAAACCAGTATCAGCTGGTATACGTCTTTGGAAATATTCCATTTGTTACAATTGATGTATGCTGTAGAAATTTTGTTCTAGGAAGAACTATGCCTTTCATACTGAAATGATAGCTGTTGATGGTGGAATGAACCTCGACGCTTACAGCTGTAATGGCTTGTGATGTCAGATCTCAAAATGCTTAAAGGGATATTGGGTATGTTTTTTCCTTCTTCAGCCTCAGCCTCAGCCTGAGCACAGCGTTTTCAGAGATAAAGTTTCTTTGGCAGCTACTATCTAGTATTGCACAAAACAGATGGAAATTGCCTTCATAATGTTGAATTTTAACGATGGCTGAGCTCAGAATTTATTTGCGTTCTTGGTATACTTCTCCAATAATGATACGAAACTTAATCGTCAGTTTGTGATTTCTTCTTTGGTAGCCCGCTCTTGTGATGTTGGATCGATAGAGAATTCCTGCCATTATTGTGCAACAAGGTGTGGTGATAATGATTGCAGAATCTACAACAAAATTTAGAAGAATGTGTTTTTCATACATGGGAGCTGCTAAGATAGTGCACAATTTATTCTCCTTCACTATGTATCGTTACCCAGGGTTCAATTTCATGAAATCCGGACTGTTGTACAATCAGTGCCCCTTTGGAACAAAAGCAACACGGTTTTGTGGTTGCAACATATGATTACTGAGTCTTCAGATTTGGTCTTTGCTTGGCTTGACCATTCTGGCAGCAAACAGGAGAAGAGTTGGAGGCATAAAGCTGTAATGTCTAACCCCTTTGACTAATGGCTTGAACAATATCTTTCAATAGGAGATCTAATATACTTGGCTGGGAATCAAGAACCTTTAAAGCATATAATCTTTCTTGAAAGATATATATTAATTGACGCAATTCAGTTTGGGAGAAGCTGAACTTATTTGGAGGATCTAATTGCTGCTTAATATATTCAGCAGCAAATAACGTTCGCGAATGATATCTGCTAGTGAGGAAATTGTATGCCAATTAGCGTCAGATATACTTATGTTCTAATATCGTCATTTATCTCTCCCTATATCGATGATGTGAGGCAATGAATTCTTTCAATATTTGACAATTCACTATTGTTTATCACTAGGTTTTCTAATGTGTCTGAAATTCAATAAAATTGTTTATGTTCCAATGAATACTGAAAGATTAATTTTAGGCAGCTTCATATGGTTTGCGTTGATATCTTTTATGAACGAGAAAGTGAATCTAGCGTCGATCTCGAGATAGAATTTCCCTTTTAAACTTGGCTTCGAGAAGATCGACTGCGTCTTTAAATTCTTCTCGATAGTTGGCATGAATAACAATATTTTGTTCGTCATTTACCTCTAACTTAGTTTGAACTTGCTGAAAGTCACCATATATTGAAATTATTCGATTTAACTTTATTTCTAACAGGCTAATATCGACGGGGTACATTACTGAGTTTAAGAATTTGTGTATTCGCGTTGAGCTGCTTTTGAGTACTGCCCTATTTTATAAACGCCGTTTTGTGTGTTTCATCCATTGATCAATATTATGTTGGAATAATGCTGTACAGTAATTATTATATTATCTTTACCCTAATTTTGTTGAACAGCGTTGTCTTCCATCAGTGTTGTTGCTAACCTCGTAGAAGGCGTAACCTTATAATCAGGGATAATATTTCTAGTATGTAATTATATTGTTATCTTTAACACGCCACATTCACGGAGTTTGCTAGAAAATCCTCTCCCGGCACGGAGGACCATGCATTAGATTGACGCACCTTTAAACTTGAAATAAATTGACATATTTTAATCACAGTTTCGGTTTTTGTTTCCTTCTTGAAAAGTGTGTTTTTTAAAACAAAATTCTGCCAACATATAGGCAGAGGAGCATAAAAATTCGTCAACATACGGGACAAATGCTGCCAACATATCGAAAGATTATGCTCTGCATTAGAAACGTATCTGATCAATAGTTATGTATAAAATTTGCTTTTAATAAAATTCATGAAAGACGCAGACAACCGGCTATGATTGTTAGTTTCTCTATCACTTAGCTTTAGTAACTGTATTGTGATCCACCCTAAGAATGGGTGGACGTTTTGTCGAACGTGCACGTTGAGCCCGCAAACCCAAAAATAATTTTTAGGAAATGTCCTCGAGAGCCTATTTGTATGGACAGCATAACACAAAAAGAAAGGTTTCATAAATATCAAACTTTATATTTATACGGGCATACAGTGTTTAAGAATACCGGAAAATCTTACAAGAAATGTTCCATCCCAAACAGCATTTTACGTGGAAAATTATAGTTTAGCTTCTGTTTTCTTAAAAACTGACTTGACGATTAACATGAAACATTTCATATATTTGCTTGACGACTAAACTAATCTGTCAATTTTCTGTCAATATACTGTGAAGTACTCTTGTTCTCACTGAAATTTTTATACTTAAAACCATAAGAGAAACACAAAAACTCTCCATAAAAATCTAGAGCTCATTAAAATATAATACGGTTTGTGTGATGCAATGCTTTCATAGTACTAGTCATTTCCGAAATATTCGTTGTTGTATCTTCTTTTTCGGGCTGATTATTACGCGGCATCCACGTAGCGTCTTTGAAAACCTGCGATTCTTATTTTTTTTCCACACGTACGCACAAGTAATAAAACTTCAACCGTGCTGCAGCAATGTCTTTCTTGCGTCGTATTGAGAGCATTGGTAAACAAGTACTTATTATGATATACTAAAAGAACGAAATAATCACATTTTGCATGCGCTGCTCCCGAATCTCCGACTACTTTGTTCGAATAGGCAACCCAAACGGCATCAGGGATGGTAAAATATCTTCACTGTTTTATCGTTGCATCACGTAGGACTATTTGGTTCTGTTTCAGTTATTTTATTTAAAAGCCTTCCGTTATTGCTAACACTCACTGCATACGAGGTAAGTATATTTGGAGTATTAACATTTATATATGATTGTTACATAGATCTTCGCATACAGTACACAGACGTGGTCAAATTATTAGAGTAAACATTATCATTCACCTAATTCTTGAAAATACGTCAATGAAATAAAAACCGTAACTATTATAGTTAAAACGTTATTAAATATGAGAAAACATTATTAAGTCTTAGTGCCTAGCACACATTGCTTTTAGTCTAGCAATAATGTTCAATTTTTTAGTATATTTTTACAAATATTTACAAAATTACTAGGGTGCGCTATATCCTTGCTAAACTTTTGCTAATATCTATTGTCCCAGTAATCTGCTCGTGTTATCTTATTTGCTGGGCGCCTGTTATTGTTTTATTATTTTAAGATTTGGGTGCTTTGTCCTCCGGCTAGCTATTATTACTCAGTTGAGCAAATATCTCTGAGCGGGGCATGTAAACGGAAAGGAGTTGTTACTTAAAGATAAGACTGATAAAAAAATTTATTTTCACACATTTATTGCCGTCACACTTAATTAATAGTTCACATCTTTAATCTTTATACTCGCCTGACTGAAACTGTTATATTTCCGAATGTAATTACTGTCGTATTAGTTGCCGCGTACTTCACATTTTGTAACTAACTTTACGACGCGAGAGATTCTTCCAAACTGTATAATGTGCACTTCACGATAGATTCTTCAAGACTGCGCGACGTGTACCTCGTGAATGATTCCATAGAACTGCGTGATGTGTACCTCGCTAATGATTCTTTAGAACTGCGTGAAACATGCTTATAGCTCGAGAATATATACTCCTTCACCTCGAAATGCCTAAACATTATAATAGATCTACTATTGGTTACCAAATCGCGCCAACATTAGCGTCTGTTTTGTCAGCCAATCACAATTACTAACACATATGCTCAAGGGAAGATATTCCCTCCATTTCTAAAGAAAGGCACGCTACGCTGACGTCATTTGTTTGTCTCCTCTTAGAGATAAACAACTCACCCTATCGGTTCATTGTTACCCACTTCTATTGTCAGTTTCAGTGAGGCCGTGTAAACTTATTTCCTAACAATGCTTATGGCTAACAAACATCTAAAATCATTGTCATACAATAATGTTAGTTTACATTACAATAACTCTGGCATTCACAGTGTTGTGATATAAAATACTGCCTCATTATTTAACCCTCCGTCAGGCGCGCGCTTTGGTAGAACGCCGTTAGTCGCGCGGGGCCTAGTAGACCCGCGCTATATTTTTGTTGTTATTGTTTGTATTTTTGTTTTCTTTCGTTTATTTTCTTTTTTTCCTGTTTTTACCTTTATTTAGATTAAGCGTACAAGGCTTTCATTAATAGGTATTATCTTACAACATAAAATACAAGCTAAAATATGAGTACATATACGTTATAAATTGTATTACAGTAATTGTATTGCCATTTCCAGGTATACAAACAACTTGTAATTTCATATGTTCAGTTACTCAGAATCCTCTACTATTTCACCCGTGTTTTCCCCGACTAAGCAACTATCGCAAATAATTTTAGCATGTTTGCTCAAACACAGGGGGGTGTTGCATTTCCCACATACATATTTAGTTTTGTAGCTCATTTTGTCTTTGTTGCTGGGTTCACATCGTTTCCTTTTCAATGTGCATAGTGGTGTATTTGACAATTCATCTACGCCGGATTCTTCAGGTTTATATTTTGTCAAACGTCCTTTCAAATCGTCGGATAGATCTTGTTGCTCTCCTTTGTAGCTGTTACAACAGTAAAGCTAAAGATAGTGATTTCAAATACTCCTGCCTTGTGGAATATTTATTTTGGTTTCCAAGGAAGATAACCCTAGAATTAATACCTGCAATGTTCAAGATATGGTCAAAAATTACCATGGGCCACCTTCTCGTTGTTCTGGCTACATTGTATGTAACACACAATTTATCTACTGCATCAACTCCTCACTTAGTGTCGTTGTAATGCAGGATTATTTCAGTCTTTTTCTCAGCACCTTCTGATAACTGTGTGGATGAAACATGTAGACTTGAGAGCAAAACTACTGTTTTACCCTTTTTTGGAACATATGAAACAAGTGTTTCATTTTTTGTGAAACCAAATATGCTTTCGTACTGTCTGAGATCTTTTGGAGAAGTGAAATTAGTGGGTAACTCTTTTTTGTTCTTTCGCACTGTACCAACGAAAGAAAGTTGTCTTTTGCGTAATTCATTCACCAGCGATACACTGGTAAACCAATTATCTGCAGTAACGTTTCGTCCAGTGCCAGAGATTGGTTCAGTTAGTCTCGGCACTACAGCCTCTGCCGAGTTAGTTTGCAAATATGGTCCGTCCGGCTGCTGTCCACAATAAATCTCCATGTTAGTTGTATAAAACAGTTTTGCATCCGTCAAACAGAATATCTTTATGCCATACTTGTTTGGCTTGGATGGTATATATTGTCTAAAAGCACATCGACCACGAAATGCCGGCAACTGTTCGTCGACAGTGACATTTTGTCCAAGAGAATAATGGTTCTGACAGTTGTTCAGAAACAATGTAAACATTTCTCTAACAGCAGCCAATTTATCCAATCTTCGTCGCTCCAGTCTTGAGCTTTTGTCATCAAAGCGAATACAGTGTTTCAGAAAACTGAATCTTTTTTCGGACATAGCCATTCGGAATAGAGGAATTCCAAGATCGGTTCTCCAAAACTCGTGAATATTCTGGCGTCCACCACGAAAAATTCCTGCCAGGTACAATAAGCCTAGGAAAGCTTTTATTTCTATTACATCTGTAGGTCTGCTGTCTCTTTCACAATCAAATTTGTACTGCACACTGCTAATGTAAGTATTTGAGCTTTCAACAATCAAATCAACTATATCTTCGGTAACAAAAAGGTTCCAACAATCAATTTCCGTTTTCGCATTTTTGGCAGCTCCTACCACACCAGGAAGTTTGGTCAATATATTGTGAGCCCTTGTCTGTGTTATTTTCAAAGGTGTTTTTTTCATTTTGTTCCATCTCTTCCTGTGAATAACAACAGAATGTATTGTCAATAATAATAATAATAATCATAATAATAATAGTAATAATAATAATCAGAAGAATTACTATGATACGCATATGATGTTACCTATAAAATACATGTTATCACACATGCTGCTTTCATCGTCTTCCTCTTCATCTTCATGGTCAGTTTCTGAATCTAAAGATCTCGTTTCGAGTTTATCTTCTAAATCAGAATCCTCTTATTCATATAAGTTGTCATCCACGGGCAAGGCATCATCATCGCAAAGTAGACGATGTACTTCTTCCAAATCATTCGGATTTTGTAGATGTACCTTTCACTCGTATTCATGACGAAGCAGTAACAGCTCCTTGCAATAGTAAAGCAATATTGCACAAAAGCTAATGAGAAACAAATCTGTCAACAATATGTAACGAGAGCAGGCGCGCGGGGCCTGGTTGACCTGTGCGACACGTAACTGCTGATTATTCATTCCTCCAGCCAAACAAATAAACAGATAAGGTTATCGCTGCAGCAAATAATCGCGCAAGGTGTAATGTTAGATGTCCTAGTCAGGCAATTGCATAGGTGCGTTCGTTCAAAAATTATAACATTTATATAATGCCAGGGGTGTCTCAGGCCCCTAGCGACTGACGGAGGGTTAACAGCATTATTTGCAGAAATGTCAAATTTTAGGAATTTCTGTATATAACCATAGCTTAGTTACATTATGTGGTAATTCTTGTGTGGTCATTAAGGTTCTAATGAAAGAATCACGCATAAATTTGGAAAATTTTAATAATATTTGGAACATTATAAGATATCGTTCAGTAAGAAGCTATTTTATTGTTGCACTGCGTTTATATTATCCACAGTTTTCAAAGCTTAAATGTTTAACGCCTAAATGTAACAACAAAGAGAAAGATGTAATTTACCAGGTTTACTCTAATAATTTGACCACGTCTATATATTAAAATGTTTACAGTATAATAATAATAATAATAATAATAATAATAATAATAATAATAATAAGTCATGTCCGGCATGAATCAGGTTACCTGTCAGATAACTGCTTTGTCCAATATCCGCAGCTGTTCTTTGTGTATGAGTGGCTAAGACATTCATTCATTATCTGTTTAACCGCCTCCTATGTAGGACTTACACCCCCAGGACTTACAAGCGCGTACCTGGGGTCAGAGGCCCGTAGAGGAGCAGACACTCATGGATCAGACAGAGCATCCAGGATGGGTGATCAGCTCGATGCCTGGTATGGGATGAAGGAAGTAGATGAAACGAAATGTTGGTGTTATGGATGAAAGGAAAGGTGATGATGGAGCAGTTGGTGGAATGAATGGCGGGGGGAACCGGAGAACCCGGAGAAAACCCGCCCAGACGCCGCTTCGTCCACCACAAATCCCACATGCAGGTCCCTGGGATTGAACCCGGGCCACCTCGGTGGGAGGCGAGCGGTCTAACCACTCGGCCACGGCGCCGCCCAGTGGCTAAGACAGCGTTAATGAAGAGGTTCCGAGTTCAAATACTGCTCCCGTCTGCAGAGTTTTATATCTGTAGTACATTTTGTAATTTAGTATAATGTATGTACAGACACAACTATTAAATGATTAATATTTCTGAAACGCTTGCAACCTATAACCAACATTACCGGCGCGCCGTACACATTTGCAAAATATAAGCTCAAGAAGCTTCCGGCGCTCCGTCAAGCTGAGGGCCACGGGTTCGAGTCCCGCCATGGGCATGGGCGTATGTGTGTCGTGTAATTGCAGTCATAAGCGGTAACGAAAATGGTAAAAACACAGGATCATAAACTGGGTAAAACAAGGGAACTTAAAAAAAAAAAAAAAGAGAAGTGGACGGGAATTGGGGAACACCGCGTTTGAATACAACATATAAGAGTAAATTTTAATTGGTAGAGGATGTCCTGATAATACTTACATATCATATTATGTTTTATTTTCAATATGGTTTAATGACTATACTGCCACCCTTACAAATGAGACTCGTGCTCATCGTGTTAGCAAATCTAATAGATAACACGCCTGGAAAGTCTAAGAGAGCATGTTTGAAAGCGTTTCTGCAAAATAGGAGTTACAGTGGAACTTAAACTTTCAGATTTTCACTTTCTATAAGTTAACAGCTTCAACGGCTAACGTTACCTTGCACAAAGGGATTGATTTTATATGACTCCTATAATATTTCCAGGGCCCGAATTATGTTCAAAACGTGCATTTTAAGCATCGCACTCCGTATGCTATGGGATTGCAACTGAGCGTCTACTAACTATTGGGCACCTAATGCGTAATTATTTAGCAGATAGAGATATAACTGCAACTTAAAGTTTTATATATTTATTCCCTCTTAACTATACAGCTATATATACGTGAGGCTCATCCGACACTGCGTTTCTTCGAAGGGAGTTAGAGGCAGTAATTACAGCGTAGAACAACAATGCATGTGGTAGCTGTAATCGTATACATAGCCTATTCAAGAGGGGAGTTTATGTAAAGATAACACAGAGAACAATGGATAACTTTGGAACAATATTATCACGAAACGTTCATCTGAACCCCACGGAAACACAGACAGTAGAAAAGTTGGAAGCAAAGCTCAACTTTAGGATATACCGTCTTAAAAACTTGAACTGCGCAATAGTTTGTAAAACAGTTTCGGAAGCTCGCCGTCATATGCTCGGTGAGGTACAGATAGTTTGTTGTAGGCTAATATTGCAGTCAAGCGCCCTGTTCCATAAAATATTGCAATACTACAACGTATATTTTACTTTTATTATCTTCAGGCTTTGTTGAGGTGAAAACTGTGAGGCCGTTAGAGTTCACAGATGAGAAGAATGCTATCCCGGGGAATATATATGATCAACAGAGACCGGAAGTTTAGGCATTATAAACCATTAAAATAAGCAGGCAAAAAGGCATTATAAATATTAAAACAGGCAGTAAAAGACGATTAGAAAAACCCATTTATTTAACAGATTACACTATTCAATAACTCGATCGTCATATTTTAAAGAACTTCAAAGTTTTAAACGAAATGTTAGTGTTGTAATTGACACAAAATTGAAACATTTTTTTAAAAGGTCTATGCATTGCAATGCAACCAAATGCTTTTTCAAGTTCTCTGGGGTCATGTCGAGTCTCTTGTCAGATAACACATTTTTCATATGAGAAAGTGACCATTCAACATCGATAGAAATTATTGGAGCAAATCTAAAACATAGCATCATTGTAGGATAGTATGCTGTGATAATGTAGGATTCTGTATTTTCCACAGAGGGATTTCGGCGCTGAGGAAAGCTTTACATACGTGGAACGCAAACTGAGATTTTCGACTCGTTGCAATTATTGTTGGAAGCAAAGAAATCTTCTTCCCAGTAGCCTTGGAAAATGCATTTTTGTGTTTGATTGTACCGATATGCTGTGATATAAAATACTTTTTTCGTAATTCACTGACTGCTCGCATATTTTGCATGTGAGTACTTTACCGTCGTTACAAAATGTCGGATTCAAAAGTATTAACGTGTCTTTGTAATTTACTGCGTAAAGAAACACTAAATTTCGGCATCTTGCTGTTAGCCACAACAACGACGCAAAGAAAACTGAAAGAAAAACAAAGTTAGACCAGCACTCATTATAACCTTTTAAAATAAACACAAGCGGTAATTAAAACGCTTTCTGTTATCTATACATTAATTAGCGCGGCAGCACTCATTGTTGCTAAGAAAATAATGAACTGAATGAAGGACGCCTATGTTGTCTGCAACTTAAAGACAATAATATACATTCGGCGAACTAACTTTCATTGTCACCGACTAACGGTTATTTAAATAAAATGCGCCTGAAGGAAATGTTTAATAATTAATAAATAATAGATAAATAATGAAATAAAGGCAACAAAAAGCATTCATTTCGTAAAATAGGCATTTATATTTAAAAAGGCCGAAAAAGTCAACATAAAACTGTGCCATTTCAATCACAAAGATATAATTCGTACAGATTCACCTTCAAATTGAGGATGGATTTGACAAATTTAAAAAGGCATTCTGTCTAAGTTTCCGTCTCTGCTGATCAAGTTAACAGTTTGTTTACTACTATATGGCGTACTACCAGCGGTAGGGGAATTCCGCTGCACCAAACGGAATCGAAACGAGTATATCTGCTCGCTTTGATAGTTTGTTTACTGCGGTGTGATTGTAATCCCCTCGCAGGGCTCTGACAGTTCCGTGTGTGTTTTTAAGGAAAGATGGAGTTCAATGACAGCCAAAAGAGTCTAGCAGTAATGGCTGCACTTTTTTAACGGACTAAACATTTGTATTCATGCGCTGAAACACTCAAATGTGTTAATATTGAGAAAAAACACTAGCAGACAGGGGTATATGAACCAGATGCCTTACGAATAACAGGCAAATGGTTTAACCATTCGGTTACAAGTAGGTTTTGTAGGACTCGTTTACGTGCCTATCCAGACACGTTGTTCCGAATCGAAATACATAGAACAGGAATGTTAATGTGTGTAAGGTACCCTGAAAGCAACTCCAAGAGCCGGTACATTTACTCAATAAACTTAATTTACCAGTTTGTTAACTTTCGAAATATTTACCTTTCTGTGGCGCTTCTGTAAATCTCGCAAGCCCACTCTTCAATCATTACCACATTCTGCATTTAGTTTTACGTTAAGGCAATGCATCTGTGAATGAATGTTTTAGTTTTTCACAATTAGGTTTTTTTCATAATATTCACTCCAAACTTTAAGAAAAAATATAGCTTTTCCGCACTTGATACATTTAAACTATAACTAACTGAAGCTATAAATTGACAGGCGCATATTTATTAATACATACGCCAACCATAAATCTTGTTTTCTCGCAAAACCGGTTTTTGGCATTTTTCTACACTCAAAATGTTCCACATGACGCAAATTTCTACTAATTTGTTTCAAAATTTTCGGAATGCCTCTCAAAAGTACATTAAAGAAAATTCCTATATACTTCTTTAAAATTATGTTCCAACTTTTAGAAGAAAATTATTAACTCTTAAAATATCAAGAATTTTGGAGAGTACAAAAAGCAGTTAATGGTTGATATAAGAAATTTGATATGATAGATCCTTTGTAACCTCATTTATTGCAAAATCTTAATTTTTATGTGGGTATTTTTAAAAACGCATCGTGTGGAACATTCATATTAGAGAATGAATTTACACAGTAAGAAATTAATATTTAAAAATTTAATCAAGTATTGTTGCGAAATAATTAAGAACTTAAAAGGTTTTTGTTTACGTTCAATATAGGGCCATAATTTTGTTCTAGTGGTCTGAATTTTTGTCATGCTTTGAAACCAGGCAAGTTTTTAGTGAAACTCCTACAAAATGCTTAGTCTAACTGTCACTTTTGTTGCGACATTTTTGTCAAATTTAAACGTTTCTTCGTCAAAATACATAGTTAACCCTCTTACATTCCAATACTTTGTTGTGCAGTTCAGCTTTACTTATACTGGATTTGCTTTTCATCTTCTTGGTCTTCTATTTCATCCTTATCCTCGATGTTGTATTGTTTCAGCATCTCAATATGGAACTTTCCAATGGTTTTTCGGGTTGCTGGGTTACATAATTCATATCTGTTTGTATCCTGTTAAATTGTTTACTGTTTCATTGAGTAGATTCTGAACGAAATTCACGTATCCATACCATCTAATATTAATCTCAAACTACCATCTCGTTTTACACTCCAACAGTCAAATTTATATACTGAAAAGTTCTTTGCTGAATAATTCCATTTTCTAACATGCTATTTATTAGTTTTCTAGCTTTGTCCCGAAGACTTATAGGCAAATTATCATACTTATGCCTATATGGTGGCACATCTTCTACCTGAAATGTATGCTGATATACGTTGCATCTGCCTGGAATATTACTAAATACTGAACGATTGTTCATCACATCATGAAGGATTTGTTTTTGTATATTCGTAATGTTGTAAGCCTCTTCACACTTGTGTAGTGTTTCTTCACTTCTCCTCTCTTCCCAGTTATTGTCTGTCTCACTCGTACGGTCGTCTTTTGTTCGGGTCGTAAATTTCTCTACTTCCTCTGGCCTTTCTACTAGCTGTCGAAAATATGGGATGGTGTTCCCTTCATATCTTGTGACTACTTGCTTTATTTGCGCGTTTCCATGTGGTTCCATTACTTGCACAAAAAATTCTTGATCACAAAGATCCTCCTCTTCCTTTGTCCTCTCAATCACGGAGACTTTCTCTTTTATAAACGGTACCTTTATTTCTCTATTGTCTTTTGTCATGTTTAACTCCTCATATTTAAAATCTATACGTGCTTCATATTCATGTAGAAAGTCACATCCTAAAATTATGTCACAAATCAAATAGTTTACAATTAGAAACATAACCTCGAAATTTTCTCCGCCGATAAGTATGTTTAATAGAGCTTGTGTTTTTATGACCTGTGTCGTTCTTCCGATTGCAACACGACAAACTAAATTTCTAGTGGGTAGAGCCATAATTTTGTTAGCTTCATTTATCAAATTTATCTAAAATTTCTGCGAACAAATTGAAGCTGATGAACCGGAATCTATAGCCGCACTAATCTCTTTCTTCGCGATTTCTATCTTAATATGAGGAGACTCGAAATTTTCCTCCTTATCTTTCTTTGCTGTAATCTTCTTACAGAGTGCGTGTGTAGGCATATTGTTTATTTTGGTAATGGATACTGAGTTATTAAAGACGTCTTGAGAACCTACTGCACAGGAGTCCATTGACAGTTTTCCTGGTTACTTCCCTGTTCATGTAGGGGACTGCCGTTCCTAACCGGTGCTAAAGTTATCTCATTTTTGCTCCTACTGTTTTGAGGTCCCCTTCCCCGAGTCCGAAATCCCCGATTTCTGAAATTATGTCCTCTTGGCACGTAATTTTCTTTCTGTTCCTCGAATCTTTCCCGGTTAGTGTTTTCCCTCCAATAAGGGAAATTTCCCCTTTGCCTGACGTAACGCCTTCCTTGATCTTGCCCTCTTTCCGGCAATCTTTCTGTCCTGACGTAATTTATTTGTTCCTGCCGACCTAGTCTCCCATCTATCCTCGGTCTTTCAAAATTCGGAACGTATGATTGATAACGTTGCCTGGTATTATTCTCATGACGTCTTTCTTGTCCTCCGCTTTGGTGATAATGACTAACTTGGTAATTTCGTCTATATCGCAGTCTAAGAATCTATGCTCCCACTCTCGAGATATATCTTCTTCCTGTTGTTCCAAAGCTGATATTAATTCTGTCATCTCGAGGATGCTAAAAGGTTTTGCAATTAATAAATAATTTTGTATCCTTAAAGGATAATGCCTTGTGAGCAAACTCACAAAATCTTCCTCATTGATCGGAGGTGACAAATTCCTAACCTGACTTGCATATTTTAGTAAATAATCGGTCACTGATATTCCCTCTCGTCGATCAAATTGTCCATGAGTAAGCATTGTTCGTATTCTGTGCTGTATCGTGACGTTCCAAAATCTGTTCATGAATGACCTATTAAAGGATTCATATGAAATTTCGCACCCTGATATCATTTGTAGCCAATCTAAAGACATCTTTTAACAACTATCATTTTCAATGCTTCCGGTATGTTTTTAATTTGAAGGTACTCTGACAAGTCTGCAATAAACTGTACTGGATTGGAGTATTCATTAAATTTTGGAAGTGGCAAATCACTTAAGATATAATTATAGTTTTGAATGTCCCTTACTCCCATATTTAAATTCTCTACCGTTACTTGTGCACTCTGAGTTTCGACGTGGGCTATGGATGAACCCGCCGCGTCACTCACATTATTAGTCATACTTGAGGAAATACCTCTATCATTATTCTGTGCATCAGATACATTGACATCACATATATTGATCCCTGAGCTCAATTCTAAGCTATTTACAGTACCTTGCAGACTTTCTATTGTCTGTTCCAATTTTCTACTGTTTTGATTTGGAACAGCTTGGTGCTTGTTAATTTCAGAAGTTAGTTTTTGATTCAAATTTATAGACAAAACTTTGACTTCTTCGGACAACTTATTTCTTTGTGTTTCCGATTCCTTCTGAATTTCAGATATCTCCCCTCTAAAATTAACTTGCACCTGAATTAAATCTGCATTCGTAGCCTCCATCATCTCTGTTAGCTCACTAGAAATGCTACTCATTCGGCTTCCTATCTCTGTACATCTTACACTAACATGTTCCAACTTAGTATTAACCTCAACTTTTTCGTTAGATATTTCCATGCTCATGTCTGACATTTTCTTTGAAAATTTTCCTATCTCACATGCTATTATTTCCTGATTTTCATTTCTCATTCTTGTCATACTACTATCTAACTCCATAAAGTTCTTTTCAATTTCTTCCCTTAATTCCCTATTACTCTTTTCCATATCTTTTCTAATGGTCTGTAAAACTCTTATTTAATGTTTCACCAAACTTTCTCAGCATTTCCATTATCATACCGGCATCAAAATTAACATTTCCAACTGCATTTACATCCCTTTTTGAACCTTCATTTCCACCAACCGTTACAGTTACTTCATCCCTGTTTGGTATAATACTCTGGCCCACAGGCCTAATATATCTATCTCTGTCGTCGGCTACCTGCACTGAAATGTTTACAACAATCCCAGATGTTTGAGGTGACTGACCTGGTATTCTATTCTGACTTTCTTCACTGATATTTCCTCCCTCAAATCCTGCATTACTTGAGTTATTTTCCGTGATCTGCATTGAATGACGGCCAACTGTTACATTATCCCCTTCCATAATTATTTCTTCAGTATTGCTAGTGGACATTCTTTTTGTTAATCATTCCACTTCTCAACAACATTTAATCTTTCACAATTTTTTGTTTTGTTTTAGGATACACATAAAATTTACAGTTTTCTAACCTTTTATGATGCTATAAGATGACCTTGATTTCATGTCCAGCTTCCTGACCCTCTCCCCTAGATGTATATGTCACCTCTGCGTCGTAGTACCATGGATCTGCGTCGTCTTGCTGTCCTGGTGTCGTGGAGTCGAATTCCCCTGTTGTCTTCTGTTCTCGTAGTCGCCGATGTCCTCTCATCCGCGTCGTCGGTCGTCCTGGTGGTTGTTTCTGGGATCTGCGCCGTCCTAAAGTCTTGTAGTTAATTGCACCGCTCCATTCCTAGTTGTCTCGCCCCACGTTCTAGTTGTCTCGCCCCTTCCTAGTTATCTCGCTCCACGTTCTGGGAGCCATTTGTCGCAGTTCTCATTGGCTAGTGTTATCTTATTTGTTGGACGCCTCGTGTTTTATTATTTTAAATTTGGGTTCTTTGTCCTCCGGCTAGCTATTATAACTCAGTCGAGCATGTATCTCTAAGCAGGGTGTGTAAACGGAAAGGAGTTGTTACTAAAAGATAACACTGATAAAAAATTGTTTCTACACCTTTATTGCCGTCACACTTAATTAATAATTGACATGTTTAATCGTTATACACGCGTGACTGAAACTGTGATATTTGCGAATGTAACTACAGTCGTTTTAGTTGCCACACACCAATTACTTCACGTAATTTACATTTTTGTAACTAACTCTGCGACGTGCACCTCGTGAAAGATTCTTCAGAACTGTGTAACGTGCACCTCGTGAGAGATTCTTCATAACTGTGTGTCGTGCATCTCGTGGGAGATTCTTTAGAACTGTGATAGTTCCGAATGTAACTACAGTCGTTTTAGTTGCCGCGCACCAATTACTTCGCGTACTTTACATTTTTGTAACTAACTCTGCGACGTGTACCTCGCGAGAGATTCTTCAGGACTGTGTGACACTTGCTTATGGCTCGAGAATATATAACCCTTCACCTCGAATTGCCTAAACATTATAATATAGCTCCTATTGGTTACGAAATTGCGCCAACATTAGCGTCTGTTTTGGTCAGCCAATCACTACTACTAACATATATACTCTAGGGAAGATATTCCCTCCTTTTCTAAAAAAGGCACGCTACCCTGACGTCATTTGTTTATCTCTTCTTAGTGATAAACAACTCACCCCCTCGGTTTATTGTTACCCACTTCTATTGTCAGTTTCAGTTAGGGCGTGTAAACTTATTTCTTAACAATTCTTATGGCTAACAAACATCTAAAATCATGTACATACAATAAGATTAATTTACACTACAATTACTCTGGTATTCACAGCATGTTATGATATAAAATATTGCCTCAACTACAGTATATAACTGAAGCTGTAATATGTAGAGAAAACCACGAGAGTATGGCGCATCAGACTTTCAATTTCAGACAGCTAACGCTAACTCGGGCGGGTAACATTCGGAATACTCTCGAGATTGTAAACTAAACATCTGTAACAGAAATAGGTTTCATCTAAAAGAGGGATAATTCTGAAAATGCTTTGTTAGCATAATGAAGCATGAACCCAAAATGGGCTCGAGCAATGTCAAAACTTAACAATACCATGCCCGAGAACACGTGTGTATCCAAAGCTGCAAAATGAATATAGCTCTCAGAGATTTCCTCAGTTATTTTCTCTGTTTTGGCGGGTAATGTCGATTTTCGAAGTTGGATAACTACCTTGAAGTAGATTTTTTTTCCAAATTATTAGCCCCACGTATGAAAAACCAAACTTGAAGGTGTTTAATTACAGTTGTTGCACCACGTTTTGCGGGAGATATGTTTCTTGTAGTGTTCGCCCCACGTACGATACAAAGTTTCCGGTGGCCTTCGCCCCAACGTTTACTTTTCCGGTGGCCTTCGCCCCAACGTTTAAAATTCAACTTTTTATTTTAATGTTTATTTGAATATTATATATGTATATTTGCCTCGGCTGCGTCAGTAGTTTTGCAGAAACACGTATCTCTTAGCAGGGGTGGTGTGGCTAAAGAATGAAGGCTTACACAAATTATGTTTACTTTACTCCTTTTTATTAATCTTTCACACGATTAAATAACACTTCACTGATATATCCTACTGTAGAGCTGTGAGATTATTGTTTCTTCTACTTTTTAACACGTAAACTTTATATTATTCTCTCCGTAATGAATTTTTTGTCTCACACTAAATACGTATCGAACTACTCGGGAACGCTGCTTTCCTGCGTCTGGTTGGGTACGCTATCTTCTAGCGTCTGGCGTCTACCGCTTAAATTTGTACATTTTATATTTCAAGTCTCTGATTGGCTAAATCTACTCCAATAGAATACTTTTATTTAACTTTTAGATTTTCTAGTTTTTGACTGGCTATTCATAAACTGTTTTAAATATTACATTATTGTTCCAAGAATTATTAGTAGCATTATTAAACTTTCCAATTTATTGTTGACTCAAGGTTACCTCATTATTACCTCATTGGTAGCAACTTTCGGCTTCTATTCTCACAGTTCCTACATTGTTAAAATACTTAATACATTCACATAACATTACTATACATGTACATAATAATATAAACATACTACAATGGCTGTTACACACATTTTATATATTATTACCATACACATATTGCTTTAAGGTGGGCTGTTTTTCGAAACTTTTTGTTTTCTCAAAGATGCTCTAAAATACCATATATTAAAGACATTTTCATGACAAACATCATGTACGTCTTGAATTTTCTGGGAATAGCCTGTGATATCCTCTTCATTCGAAAGAAATGTCATATAATCTTGTATAGCTGCTAAACGTTAAGTGATAGACGAAAGCGTATTACACACACACACAAAAAAAAAGGAAGAAAAAAATAGATCTACTTAAAACACACAATTTCAAATAGCGTTTCTGTGGCATAAGCCATTTCCGAGATATCCGTTATTATTGGCTCGAATTGTTCAACAATTTTGTCATTATTTTTAAAGTCTTGTGGATTTTCAGTTCTTTCTCGCGATTGCATGTAAAGAGAGTGGAATTTTAAGGCCAGTATATAGCATACAGTTCTTAAATATTTGACTATCGCTATTCCCTTTGTATCTGTAGGTATAACGAAACGTGTAATGTAGATATTTCTGCAAAGGCTTATCTCCTTTAAAATGAAGGAAAACAAGCTTCCGTAAAAATTATTTTATACACACTAAGAAACGATAGAGGATAGAGAAAGTCGTGTGAGTGTAACATATCAGATTTTTAAAATATGTTTTCCATATCAGATTTTTAAAATATGTTTTCCTGGTGTTCTTTAAAGTCACCGAGATCAGAAAGAAATAATTATAAGACAACTTGACTGGAATTACCTCTTTCCAGAGAAAAAGTGGAACCTTATATCAGTTAAAGCCTTTAGGGTGATGAAGTTTCATTTCTTCTCAGCATATATGCGTATAAAAGCTTTTGAAAATTGTGAATTATTTCTCTGTTCCAACCTGCAAAAATCAGGGAAAGCCCTTCACTTTTCAAAGTTTTAGATTCTTTACATATTGTTAAAAGCTAACACTTTAAATACGTTGTTACCAATAACATCCGATTTTTCTCTGCTCATTTTGAGTAGATGACTATTAAAATACATTATGCCTAGGTAAAGTCACCCCTGTATTCATTCATTCATTATCTGTTTACCCTCCTCTTATGTAGGACTTACACCCCCCAGGACTTACAAGCGGGTGCCTGGGGTCAGAGGCCCGTAAAGGAGCAAACACTCATGGATCAGCCCGATGCCTGGTATGGGATGAAGGAAGTAGATGAAACGAAATGTTGGTGAAATGGATGAAAGGAAAGGTGATGATGGAGCAGTAGGTGAAATGAATGGCGGGGGAAACCGGAGAACCCAGAGAAAACCCGCCCAGACGCCGCTTCGTCCACCACAAATCCCACATGCAGGTCCCTGGGATTGAACCCGGGCCGCCTCGGTGGGAGGCGAGCGGTCTAACCACTCGGCCACGGCGCCGCCTCACCCCCTGTATTAATACCCGTTAAATTGATAAGGAATCCAGAAATTAGTACCTGATATTTTAAATTAAATTTTGGATATATACCAGTTTTGAATTTATTATGTATTCTGACTTTACAATTGACAGCGCAAATACATTATCATCCCCCAGAAAACGTTTTGGAAAATGTCTCCAGTGAAACAATATGAACTAGCACGGCTAAGCGATTTTAAGTTGTTAAGTTGTTAACACCATCAGTTGTGGTTTTCAAACTATGTGTTCCTTAAGACCTACGTATGATAGTTTATAATATCCTCTTAAAATAAAGAAGTATCCTGGAACCACTCATTGAAAGCTTATGTTACATACAGAACCAAATAATCGTGATAAATAATAATATGTATTCCTATATCGATTTAATATTTCTTTTAGAAACTTATATTGTATCGGAGACAGACAGAAATATGGCTTCGCTGGGAAAACAGACCTTTTAGAAGTACAATAGGCGAGTTTTCTCTGGGGTGCCAGCATGTCGGCGGTAGAATTCTTTGTGTGTACGACGGACGTGGCCAGGACAATGGAACCTGGGATTATATGTTTAAAGTTGAGGTTTTGGCGAGACGTGCTTTATCTTGAGATCGCATCAGTTCCTATAGGAACGTTTATAAGAAAGCTAAGTGTGGGAGTTTCTGTAATATTTATCCACCAATAGGAAAGGTATACTTATTTTAAGGAAATTCTGTCAACGAATAATATTTAAGGAAGAATTTATGTGACGTGGTTTTCATGCACTCTCGGGAAAGCCCAAAAATTAAAATTATATATAAATTTTCAGTACTATAAATGGATTTTGAATTACTAATTTTTAAAGAAAAATGATAGGTATACTTTTTAAACGTCATTTTCTTTTGGATTAAAACTATTGAAAATTGTTGTTTTGGCGCGCTATAGTCAAACAACATGGATACTTACAACTGAGAATTCATATTGAAACGTTGCGGTCTTAAATCTGAACATACTGATACGAGATTTAAATATAATTATTATGTAAGGCGAATTCATATTTAATTTCAAAACATTTGGGAAATGGATTTTCAGTAGTGCATCATCTTAACACTGAATATCCGAAGCACTAATATCACTGATGAGACGATGTTGTACAGCTAACTTAACACTGAATATCCGAAGCACTAATACCACTGATGAGACGATGTTGTACAGCTAGTCAGACAGCTAGTGTTGTGCGTGTTTTGATCTGATGATAGAACCTTCTTCGTTAAGAGCTTCTTCTCTTGGACGTATCAGGTACTTGTTGAAGATAAATGTCTGCAACGTTATTTCAGGCCAATTTACTTCAGGGTAATATATTTTATTTTACGTTGAAAGTGCGTTTGTTTCTACATACAGGAGAGAAACTGGTATAAAGAATATTAAAGCATTCTTTTGGTATCTGAGGGAAAGAAACAGGTTGTGATGGATGAGCAGCTGTGAAGAAGTGACGAGAGAAAATAACGGTGTGATGAAAGACAGAATGAAGTGACAGTGACTGTGTGCGCGCGTGCGCATGTATGCTTCTATGAGTGAGCGTGTGGAAATATTCAATATCGGTGTAGCTGGTAGTCAGCACTTTATAACTATGTTGCTCTCTAAAATGTATTTTAGATTGTGCTGAAAATAAGCAGCTACATACAAAATTGAATGTGATTATTAAATTGCTTTATATGGATTTCAACGTCAGCATCATAGATATCTTGAAACCTTTTGCAGCTATTTAATTTTTTTAAACGATCCTTTTGTGCTCTCTGCTGGTACTTATTTATGGATTCTAGAAAGAGACGAACTCTAAAGGCTTGTAATTCAATAATTGCCGTCCCACGCATGCTCTGCTTCATTATTATTATTTACCGATTTGTGTGAAAGTAACTGATGTAACTATTACTTTCCAAGGAGTGCAGTGAATTGTTGATACAGATACACTCACACTGAAAACTTCACTTTAGTTTCTGTATTAGATTTTTAGATGTTAGATAATAACTATATGACATACTAAATGTTTTACTTTCCAAACATTAAGTAATGCCAGAGAAATAAAATGTTCGTCAAATAATAAAGTAACAAAAATTGGACATATCATATATTTATGACATCGTAATATATGAGTACCATTTATAGTTTAACACATAGGTTTGTGGTTGAAAAATTTGGAGTAATAATTTTATCTGTATTTCTTATAGTTTTTGAACTGAACCTTGAAAAAAACAACAGTGCTTTCGGAAAAACGCGTATAAAGAATATTAAGAATAAAGGATATGAGATTTCACAATATATGCCGCCAAGCTTAAAACCTTCATATAACGGTTAAACTTCGTTTCTAACTCCCCTCGGTGTATATAGCAGTGTCAGCCAATTGAATGTTCTGTGACATCAGCGAGCAAGTTTATTCATCCTCCTGCCTCTCAGCTAGCAACTCACAATTATAGGGGCAGGTGAGGTAAGAAGAAAGACAAATTATTGTTAACGAAGTACTGCCGGGGTAAGGGAAACGCATTTTGTACTTTTTACGTACGTGGTTGTAAGACACAAACCCTATCCTTCCCTTCCCTACACACGCCTTGCTAACGAGTCCATGAAACGGAGTTACGTCACAGGAATGAGTTCGCCGACAATGATATATACCATTTTAAGCGGAAAATATTTATTTATAATCCTGAAAACAAACGATCCAGTTAAAAAGTGTAATTTCCCAATGTCCTAAACCTTCTATGATTGTCAATTATAGAATATGTGAGGCCAAAAGAATATATAATTTTCCTGAAAAAACATTGAATTGTTGCTTCTGGTACTTGGACACAAAAATATGTTGCAGTAGAATTTCACATTCCCCTATAGTGTGGCAGAATTACAGTATTCACTAAACTTTTCAAGTTTTCATTTTCAGAATTACACGTGTTCAAGTTCTCACCTCAAGCAAAGCTTTATTGGGTTTTCCTGCTTAAAGGCCTTTTAAGAATTAGTGACTCCTCAATCTTAGAAAAGTAAAAATTAAATAAATTGGTCCCTTGTTAAGAATGCTTTTAAAACTACGAATGTCATTCAAGTTTCTGCGACCTAGATTTCACTCGGTAAATAAAGTTAAAGGTGGCTCTCTACTAACAAGTGATATTTGATGAAAAGTACTTTCATCCATAGCTGTCAAGCAGTGAGCCATCTGCATTTGAGGATCAAAGTAGATATATTGTATTGTCATAACTTATTTAACTGTAAGGAAATAAGGTTCTATAAGCCGTCAATAGTTAGCGTCTCCCGAAAATATGAACGCAGTGGCCAGTATAACTCAAACCTCATAGCAATCCTTTTTAATAAATTAAAGTACTACATTATTGTATTGAACTAGTAAATAAAAATTTGTCTAAATGCAACACAATTGTGTAACGGAAAATACTTTGAATCTAATGATTTTAGGCGCATGAAAAATGACTAAACAAAATTATAGTATTTTCAGAATAATCTCTATTATTTTCGGCAATTTTTCTTCAAATTCTGTCTATTGTATCACAGAGTGTTTCGTTATCATTATCATCATCATCATCAACACCGTCATGATTATCATTTTCTACGATGAGCAGAAAATAACGGGTTTGAAAATTTCTTGGAAAATATTTTAACCGTTGAACAAATTGGTTGGAAAATTGGAATGACAAACAGCTAATTTCATTAGTTCTGAGCAGATTACACTTTCGCGTTATTATTTCTAAATTACCCGATTACCTTATTCCGCTCCTCTAGGGAAATACTCGTTGAGTAAACTTAATTGCTTATAAATGTCTCTGCAGCCTATTTGCCTCGTGAAAAAGCAGGTCCGTCGCTATTATGTCCAGCCCTTGTTAATACGATACCATAAAGTAGTATTGAAACTTTAGGTTGTTCCTTCATTTTAGTATATGTTAGCCTATTACTTCGAAAAGGACAAAATTTGACCAGTAATGCACGTTCATTTTAACAGCTTAAGTTCTCTGCAGATATTTCATCAAAAGAAAACTGTTCGACAGCTTTGAAGTTAACTAACTTTATTTTTTGATTTAGCCTTGATGTTATAAAACTATCAAGAAATGTTTTCTTGAGGAAAACAAACACAAGTACACACATTATTATGAAAAAATATGTGAATTATTGTATTCTTTGTTAAATTACAAATATTGGCATATATTTAATAATGTAATTGCATATATAGACACACTTATCCATAACATAATTTTACTATGTACAATAATAACACACGGCATCAAATCACGCAACTACCTCCAATTATTATGATGGAAGGAAACCTTTCATAACTTGCTGACTGTATATCCGAGTGAGCTGCTTCACTAACCGTATAGCACGGTAACATGTTCGCTATCTTGGTAGTTTAATTTATCAATTAGTACAATTTTAGGGCATGCGTAATGAAGAGAATTAATGAAATCAAGTTGCAAATGAACCTAGAACATTATGCGTTACAGCCAACTTCAGAATAAAAGCTATGCCCTAGTAAACAGTGGTGGGCATGCTGTTACCTACCTCACTAAGTGGACAACATATTGTTCAATTGTTTTGATATGGAATAAGGACTGAGGAGTTCCCATGTGTGTTGTAACAAAAATAGCTTCCGAATACATGCTTTGTTGCATAGGAAACTAAGTAAAGAAAATTATAACACCATGCACTAAAATATCACGTTATATGTATCACTTATTAAATCAATTAATGCCTTTTAGCTTCGGTGTTCCTGTATGCTTAGGCTACAGCAAACATACCAGACGTGTTTTTAAAGTACCGTTTTAACATTTTGCCGCTGCAGCGCTGCAGTCGCGATTTTGAGCATGCGCGATTATTTCCTCCATTTATTAGGAATCCAGACGCAGCTGAGAGCGACCGTCACTTTGCGTTTTCCTGTTGTTAGAGCGTTTCGAATTGTTCAAAATGATCGAACGACCCGTCGACTATGAAGTCGATTCGTTTTTTTGAATGGCAGAAATGTTAAGGCAGCAAACATTCATCGCCAGTTGAGTAAGGTTTATGGGGAAACAATAATGAGTGACAGTGCCCGGCCACACGCAACCAAACAAACTCAAGATCTGATTGCATCATTTGGTTGGGAACAATTCGACCACCTTCCCTACAGTCCGGTTTTGGCACCAAATGATTTACATCTATATCATCTGAAGAAATTCCCTGGTGGAAAACATTTCAATGACGATGCTATTGTGAAACAAGAAGCGTAGACTTCACTTTCATCACAGACGGCATCATTCTTTGACGAAGACATACAAAAACTGGTTTCCCGTTACGAACAATGCCTGAATAACGCCTGTGACTATGTGAGAAGTAGTGTAAGGTAATGAATGATAATAAAGTATTTGGAAAATAATATTCTGTTTTTTTTGAAATTATAGGTACTTACTTTAAAAACACGCCTCGTAGATTTAACCTTTCACAGCTAAAGATGCATATATCCATAGGATCGCCACCTTGTTTTGTGGTTTCAGTTTAATTTATTCCCTCAAAATGGCCGAATGAGATAGCTCTGTAGTGACGTATGAGGCTCGAATTCGGGAACTCTAGGGTTCGATTCCCATCAAGTCCGCCACTCTGATCATGCGGTTTTCGTGGTTTCCCAGGCCGGAAGGCGAATGCATGGTGGCTCCCCTTCGATCATGAATTTCCTATCCATTTCCTTTCATCTGTTTCACCTCATTTGTTTCAGGGCAGGAGGACCAGGCCACGGCTGTTGGTGTGTTGCTGTAGGACGGTGAAATTTGTGCTATGAAAAGATTTCTCCCTGGCGCTTGGCGGAACTGCTGGGCCCCTTCATTTCTGGAAGTGGCTCGCCTATTCCGGGAACCCACAGGTTGCGGGTGACTAAGGCAGAGCTAGTGGGCGTCAGGATTGGTGTCATGCTGGAATCATTAGGGACCCCGTCCTTGATAGCGTACGTCATTCGGTTCTATTCACCCTTCGGATCTCCCCTTCATTCCTTTCTCCCAGAGTCACGTTGGAAGCACAAGGCCTACTATGTTCTACGTGCGATCCTGTGCTCCAATTACTGGAGGTACCTCCGTCTGGTTACTCCGAGCTCCCTCATAGTGACATCCGTGAGCTGCGGAATGCACTGTTTGTATTTAGAATGACCTTTGGACTACCTCCCTTTTTAGCGCCTTATTTTAGACGTGAATAGATTTTGGATTTCACTATTCATACAATTTATTCATACAATAAAGTACACGTACTTTTATGCGTCTTATGTAGGTGTTATGGGTAGCTTGTATCTGCTGATAAGACTGCTAGCTATGCATAATGTTGCTGTAGTTCTTATTGGGTTTTTTTGAACTCAGGGGGACAAACGGGACGTGCACTGCGAAATGCTTAATGTAAGAGTGGGATGTCAAGCCGCGCTCGCGCTAGTAGTATTCTGCACAGAGCGAATAAGGTTGGTTACTTATTGATATTCTCTAGCAGATACCTCTCCAGGGAGAACGTGTACGTAGCTAATGTGTATTTATGGAGGTGTAAACGTGTTATGTTCAGTCACCATTAACAAATGCGGAAGCGTCCTTCCTGAAGTAAAAATACTTATCATAGAATGAAGTACTCATTATTATGAAGCATTCCAAGTAGTGAGACCCTCTCTGAAAAGCTTACTAAACATACCTAGAAGACAGCGTTAAAAAGAGTACGACTATTACACCATAGCAATGAAACTAAATAACTTTTCAGATATTAGAAAAAAGCACATATTGATATCAATAAAATCCATTTTGATGTACAGCAATATAAAAACATACTTTTAGTGAGGAGGAAAATAAAGAAAAGTTTTAGTTTTACAGCTAACAATGTTCAAGTGTCTTTTTTGCTGGAATGTGACTTGCTCACATTTCCACCCTTGCGCCAAATCGCTTATAATTGAGATTTTACAGTGCATAAATGAACATACATTACTTATTAAACGTTAGTATCTTGCATACCTCCTCAGCTTTGTCGCTGTTAATAATCTGTTTTTGTAACAGTGCAGCGTGTTCAAGATTATAATAATATCATAGAGTATTTGACTCACATGACGTAAGCACTATTTGGACAAATAGAGACTACGAAGGCCCTGTATGTAACCAATCGTAACTTGATTAAATGTAATTACCGCATCCATGGAAGCGATAATAATGCGATAATTATGCCTCCCTAATGTTTAAACGCATATTTATGCAGTGAATTTTGTCCATAATATGTTCCCGATTGCGGGAGACTCACAAAAAAATGACAGATTTAGGGTTTGTTAGCGTTATATATTTAATGTGTTTGTTTTAAAATTAAGTATTCTTCCGAAGGTTTTGCAGTTTTATTGTTAATGTAACATTTTACCTTTGATTTTGAATTCAGGCACTATTTTATACTTCAGGAGTTGCTACTAACGGTGCCATTGACGCGATATGATGACATGTTTTTAAACAGGTGTAGAAATTACTTTCATGCATAACTAACTGGCTGCAAGGGTAGCTTGAATAACGATTAAATTAATTTCATTTACCTCTTTCAGTTCTTTATGCAACTATTGTACACTAATGTAGAGGATTCTTATGATAAATCCTTCCCTTTATAATTGTAATTTCGCACAGTCCCGGCTACTCCTAATAGTGTATAAAAACATCCCCTGATCGTCACGCAAAAGGATTGAAACATCGGCGGAACGACCGACTTCCTTAACCTCTCCCGACATTATCCAAGCTCTGAAAATGTTGCAGAGCCTATAAGTACCCTTTGCCGGTGAATAAATAATCAATCAGAATGGTCGAGTAAGCTTTTAGATAATCACAGTAGGTGAAATTTTAAACCGTCCTATTTTCTCTTTGGTCCCGAAGTTATTTAAAAACATAAGCGCTGCATAGTTTTCACGTAGGTAATACAGAAACCCTTAAAATGTACATGAAACAGAGGTGAAGCTGGTGAATATGAAGCTTCCCTACTCCTAAGCCACCAAGTTAACCACTTTGGAAAAACGCATAGTCTGCGACCATTGAGAAAAATAACATTCTTAATTGTTAATTATAAAATATCGGTTCAATGATTACTAGTGCTAGTTGGACACAAAATTCTCACTTCATATAATTATTTAATATATTCTACCAACGGTCGTGACTATAACAAACTGAATAAAGCAAATCTGTCTTACTTGAGGGTTATTAAAATATGTTGGCATTGATTACGCATATGTATATTATCGTTATCAGCAAAATACAGCAAAACAAAATATACTATATCGCTATATGATATCTTGGTTTTTAAATCGTGACCACCTACATACAATAAAAATGAAATATGCACGGCTTTTTCTTTACGTGCATATTCGGTGGAGTAAAAGCAACTGTTTTCTACTCCACGGCATTATCAACGAAAAGTCATAGCCTTCTTCCTAAGCATGTTACTTTATAACTTCAATGTGTTCGTGTTCAAGCACAAGGACTTTGTAAATCCTTTTAATGCTTCAGTAATTTATGAAATGAAATGAGAAGGTGCTTTATAAACCATGTCCGTCAGAGAGAATTCGGCTTTTCAATGGTAAACGAATTATCAAATTCGGCTGAGTGGTTTTGAGATTACTTTACGTACACACACCCACACACATACAAACTCTCTCTCTCTCTCTCTAATATTAATGTACACTTATTATAATAACAGCATTATTCGTGTTAATTTTGTGTAACACACTAATAAATAACGCCGGAGAATTTTGGCTTAATCAAACAATTTTGTCGATGCTGCCCAATTGCAACCTTTTTAATTATCTAGAACCTCTTGTGACGACATCTATGATGAGAATCCAAGTTACTGTTATTAGAAAATAAAATAGTAAGCTGGTTATCCCGATAAGAGAAAATAAGAAAGGCAACTCACACTTGCCGAGTGGCAGATCGCCATGGAGTTCTTTTAATCCTGTCACAAACAGATTCTAGTGGTGGTGGACTCTAAAGCGTGCATGTCTGGCGGGATAATGCACCGAAGCCCTGACGTGTAAAAATGAATTGGAAGAACGCCAAAATGATGAGAAGGAAGAAGAAACTAATTTCCTCAGCAGCAAATGGGGTAGAAGCTTCTTTAGATAACGGGAAACGTTGCCTTTTCACAAAAGTAAGCGGTGATGTGGAAATGGCATTTAAACAGAGGACGTTTTGTAGGAAGCGATCTTTTGGCTACATTAGAGTGCAACTGAAGATGGTCTACGTCCACTTCGTCTCTTCAACAAGTGCTCTCAACGAAACTAGCAGATAGCTTATTCTTCTTCAGTTTGCAAAGGTTTTGGCGAGGCACTAAGCTTAAGAGCACACTAATGTGAAAAAAGGCATTTTTCGTAAAAATATAAATTGTTAGATTTCGCCCTTCAAAATGAATTTTAAACTTAGGATCCTCTCTGAGCAGTTTTCGACGTCTATTCCCTCTAGAACATCTCAGCAATGTGTTTAGAGAAGATTAAAAGTTCTATCCCGCCAATATTAAACCTGCTAAATTCATCAGACTGAAATTTTCGCAGCATGTAGATGTCTGTCTTGTAAGTTCACTGATCTCTTTTATACAATAAGTGCGTTTATTAAAGAAGATAAGGTTATTGTATTATTATAACATGTTTTGATTAAAATTTATCAGCAATTACTTTTTCAAAATTAATCAGCCATGTTAACATCAAAATAGATTCACAACAGCACTTGCATGCTATTTTTATCATCGTAAAGTTTAATTGCGCTATCTTCAATAGTCTGAGAAAACAGGTCATTTATACCAGAAAATGTCATTCACAGAAAAAGTTGTTCAAAGCAAAAATGGGGAAAACAAGCTAATGGCTGATGGAGTTCCATACAGTCATAACCATAACGTTCCAGATCTTTCTTTCTATCCAAGTATGTATGCGTCTTTACCCAAATTCAATTTTATTTAATTTGTTAGGCTTAGAGAAAGTTTAATTTATAGAATTCGACTCAATTTCCTGTCGGCTGAAGTCTATTAAGTCTTCTTTAGAAGCACTTCTGTATGTTTCTGACTTTATTTCATCTCTTTGCCATACTGGCCCCATACCTATTCTCTTCAAATCTCTTTCCAGCTCAGCTGCCCAAAATTTAGGAGACAGGTTTTCTCGCTGGTATTTGTAACATTTGGAGCGTAGTTGAAATTAATGACAAATTCGAGGAGCTACGATAGGTAGAGATCTGAAATTCAATGAAACGAGCATTATGACTGAAGGAAGCAGGTGCTGAGCACATAATTTTCCCGTATCGGTTGGATGAACATCCACCTCTGCCGTACGCTTGTGGGCGGTAGTGCGGTAGTCGGGTTTCTTGCCTCAGGACCGCTTGAACTGTCGTGTTACAGATTATTACATGGCAATGTATTTGTCCTTTCATTCACCAGCTTTTTCCGTTTCTTATATACTTTCTTCCAAACCTACTCGAGTGTTCTCAATATTCCTTTACCCTCCCGGTGTGTTGCCTATCTCTATATCTGTTTTTCCGTCACTGAAAAGTTGGAACCGTCGCTGAGATACACACTCACTATATAAAAAAGTCTGCATACAATTCGTCGTAAAAACAGTAGTGAAGACTGCTATAACTCCAAGGGGAGTAAGACCTGGGAGTATTCTCTCACCGACACTTTTTAATTTGTTTGTGGATGATATACCGGAAGTGTTAAATACAGTTGAACCTGATGCAACTAACATAGAAGATATCTCGATACCCGCTCTGCTATATGCGGATGATTTAATTGTAATGTCCACATCAATTTCCGGGCTGCAAAGAGAACTAAATTGCTTAGAATCATATTATAAGGAATGGGGAATAGCAGTGAATAAAGTGAAAACCAAAACGTAAACGTTCAAAAATGGAGCGGTATATAGCAGCAAGGAGATCTGGACATACGCAGGACAGGCATTGGAGAATGTTAAGGTATTTACGTATCCGGGCGTCGCATATCTATGAATGAAAGGTGGGGGAAGTACAAAGACATCACAAAACGTAACTTCATAGTTAAAAATATAGGGCCATTAAAGTCTCTTATGGAAGTTCCTGCATACCAATGAGGACAATGGAGATGATATTACAGAGCTGTTGTTAGGTCTAGTTTATCATATGGGGCAGAAATTTGGGGTTGCGAATGTATTGAAAAATTGGAAAAAACCCAGACACACCTTCCGAAGCGAATTCTACAGATGGGGAGGGGTACTGCAAATTCTGGGGTTCTTAATGAATTCGCCTTATACAATGAAATAATACATCTAAAAATAAGGGTAGTTAAATACTGGTTACGCATAGTATGGGGAGATCAGGCACTTCCACGTGCGGTGTGTTTCAGGAAGCAAGTACGGGAAGAGTGGGATACATGCTGGGCAACGAAATTGCGCAGGGGCTTAGAAGAAATTGGAATGGGGTATACTGGCTACAAGGGAGGGACATAGGACGTAGCGGGTGGAAGATAATGGACAGATGACTGCGTGATATTGATAGACAAATTAACTGATGACACCGGAGTGAGAATATGTCCACTCTGTGGTGAAGTGGAAACATGGAGTCATATTCTAGCTGGGTGCACAGAAACAGAATTACTAAGAAAACAATATTTACCACCACAGTTTCTGAAGTCCAATAGGAGAATGGGGGCCTGCTTGGATGTAATGTTGGACGTTGGATGTCACAAAATTTGTATCTAATATTTGACAAAGGAGGTTAATTGCCCTGAAGAACGGAAGAGGGAGAAGGGCACATAAGAGCGAGTTCTTAAGGGTCAGAGCACTGTATATATTTCATGCTACGTTTGTAATTTTAATTCATGCTTATTACTTTTTCTGTATTTTCCTTATTTTCTTTATCTTCCGTACCTTATGTTAGTATGTAGTTACCAAAGTATATATTTAGTATTATACTCTTATTGTAAGATTATAGGGACAGGAAAAGCATGTACGACCATGGTGCCCATGCGATTGTTGTATTTTAAAAGTGTAGTAGACTGAAACTGTTCACACCACCATCACCACTTCTTTGCCTTCAACTTCATAAACTTTAGCAGCAGAGGGAACAATTTGTCATATTTCCAATAGTGCTGAAGAACTCCATTTGTTTTCATTTTGGTTACTTCAAAGTAATAGATAATAATCGTTATACTGCGTTTATTTGTCAGAAATCCTAATAATCTCGTAAACCTTGATGTCTATTAACGCATATTTAACAAGACAAACCAAGCCATTAGGATACGAAAATAAGACATTCGTATGTAATATCTTTCAAGAAAGTAAATGAAACACTTTTCGCGGGTCAGTATCATTCAGGCGTTCCGTGAAAGCTAAATCGACCGTGGTCGTAGATGTATACTGTCCTGGTCGCCATTTTAGCAATATCACTACTTCGAAGATTTCTATGGCTATATTAACCCAGTATGGCGAAACATAGACTAAATATCACAAAAGAAGTTACAATTCTCCCGCTCTCACTGAGCCCGCGCCAGTTGAGCAGGTGCATTGGTGTTCTGGGACTAGGAAACGCTTCAACCCGAAATAACGAAAACGCTCTCACTGAATGATCTAAATGACCGCCTTACAAAAGTCGCCTTGGAATTAAAACTGACAAAGAATTAGAGTTACAAAAAGTACTTCCTCAGGCATCTGAACAAGTTCAACTCAATTTTACGTACAGTACTGAAATTACGTTTACGCAATCGCTAAAACGTATCAAAACCAAGCTACACTGCCCAGATTTTGAAAATATAACAAACTAATAAGGGCGCCGGCGTAGCGCAGTGGTTTCGTTTCCAGGTCTCGTGCTGAGGATCGGGGTTCCAATCCCGGCTCTCGGATAGCGATTTTAAGTCACCCTATTTACGCCTTCACCTCTTAGTTGCTCATATGAAGTATACCCAAAGCCAAACATGGTTATGAGTCCACGGTAAAAGCTGCAGGTCCTCTCATTCCACCGCCACCCTTATCATCACTCAGACATCGGAGGCAAGGTACTCCTCTCGCGGGTACCCTTACCTCAGAAATGGGTCTAGTCATCGCTTGGTGGAATGACGTATCCCCGAAGGTCATGGGCCATATGAGGGGCGTTAGAAAAGACTTTAATTAATAAAATAATATACATTATACTGCCAAATGTGACATCTTTAATGCCTCGCATATGATATGATTCTATCCGTGGCAATAGAAATATGGATACCCGAAATCTCTTCTTAAACTCACGAATTTACAAAATTACCTAAGACCGCTTAGTATACTTCCAACGCTATCTACAACAATCGTCCTCCGTGGTGTAGTGGTTACCATGCTAGCCTCTAGTTTCCGAGGTCGCGGGTTCAAGCCCGGCGGAGGGCGATGGATTTTTTCGGGCGTAAAAATCCTTAGCATGGCTTCCTTCGGAACGGAAGTAAAGTCGGTGGTCCCATGCCGTAGATTTACGGCACGTAAAAGAACCTGAAGCCTGATAAAGAGGTCTTTGAGCAAAATTTCCGGCATTTAACACCAAATATAGAATGGGACAGCAGTTAAAGAGCGTCCATAAATAAAACTCTATTTAATTTTAACGCTATCTACTGCACGTGAATATATGGTACACAATTAAAGAATTATCTTCATTACCTACTGGGCTGTTGCCAATACGGATTGCGATTCAGGCAAGATCACAGCTCAGAATAATGGAAAAATGATTGAGCGCTGTAACCTGTGTCGCTTCGGCCTCACGGAAGTACACGAAGTTAACAGAGCTTGGTTCACACGTGCACGTGCGCTATGCTACGATTTCAGACTCGTACACAGCAAGGTAAGACACAGTTTATTATTTTATAATATAAAATAGCAACCAGGGAGCACTTAAAAGATTCGTTCCTCACAGACATGCACAGTAAATACTCACAAACTAAACCAAACCTTGAGAGTTGAACTGCCCGTTACAGTTCTGCATAAAAAATTAAGGGTTTCTCCGTGGTAGAGATGGCTCAGTGTCAACGTTCCACGTTTGAAGCTCGAAGTACTGCTCAGGAAGTAGGTTAAAATGCAGCGATACGCATACCCTTTTTTTTTCTTTTTCGTTTTTTCTTTCATATTAGCACCATTTATATCGCCTGTAGATTACGTTCTATAATATAAAATTCACTCTATGATGTGTGAAATATTTATTTACTGTTGTAAACTAGAAATAAAGTAAAGCATAGCGACCTGATCTCCGATTGCTTTTAAATGTAACCAAAAACTAATAAAACAAGAGAAAAACAAAAACAAAACAAACTAATAGTTTGTGTGGTCACCGTTATTTTCTATCACTGGTCTCAATTTTCGGGGCTTGGAATCCACGGGCGTTTTAAAGTAATTGATGTCTTCTGTAGTGATTCCCAAGTGTCTGTGTCATGGCATACCAGATATGTGCATCATTAGTCAATCTGGGACTTTGAGAAAGCCTCGTTTACTTTTGCCCAAACATGTTCTATTGGGTTCAAATCTGCTGACTTCGGAGGCCACTGTACCTGCTATAAGAGGTCCATGTGCTACGAAAACCACTTTTGAATCTTAGCCGACCTGTAGGCCAAATGCTAATCCTATTGGAATGTAATAATGTCTTCAGAATAACGCTCTCAGGTAGATGGGAGCAGAACATGCTCTGGAAGTTCAGAATAACTTTCCCTATTCAGCTTTTCATGAACGCGTTCTAGCACACCTGCCCCTTCCCTAGATATCCACGCCCAAGCAGTAACGTTCGTTCGACCACTCCTTGCACGAGTACCAGATAGCGTCTGTCATAGCTAGTCCCACTGGGCCTGTAAACAAACACAGTAGAATTGACACTTGAAGTAGAAAACTAACTTTGTCAGAGAAAAAGTTCGCATACTGTACAGTAAATGCCAACTGAGGTCTTCGGTTATCTCTTCCTTTATTGCCGGCATCTTTACAACGGTTGATAACCATCCGTGCATTATCAGGGAATAAAGAAAAAGCTTTATATTCAATGGTCGTTAAAAACCGCTGTCTTTGAGTCTCTACCAAGAGATACCTGTCTTCATTCTCTGTAGATACACGTGAGTGGCCTGTACTTTTTCTTGCAGCAACCTGCCCACTTTCTCGATAAAATTTCGCCCACCTCGCAGTGGCCTGGGGGCACCACAAAAGCGCCTGGTCTAGTGGCCGTATAGCCCTGTGAAAGCAGGCTGAGAACAGCAGTAGGTTTATCAACGGCCACTGCCATTGGTAAAGTATGAATGAATGCGCCGTTATAGGTTACTAGCAGCGACTGGCGATCTATTTTGGTGCTGAATGCAACTAAGTACAAGTGTGTGACCAGCACAGAAAGAAAGGAAGCAAAATAATGATGAAGGAACCAAGCTTATCACCAGCAGATGGAAGCGTTGGCTATGATATAGATATATCTGGATATATCGGATATATCTAACGCTCAATTTATAACAAATATTGCGTAAAATCTATATTGGTTTAAATGAAGAATGTGAAATAGATATACAGGAAAGAAAATAAAGGGGAACAAAAGGTATACGTCATCACCGAAAGCGCGTGCGCTACCTCCGAGCTATATATGCTTGGGCTTCAAAAGGTCTGTTGCCACATCCATATATGCGCTATAACAGCGGCATTGGTTATTATGATAGAATGGTTTATGTATTGTATTCAGGGTACCTGATGGCTATGATTCAGGTCCTTGGCTGATTTGGTCGAATGGGTTTTGGTTGCTACTCCTATTTGTATAAATATCAATGAGCATAGCATCGGACAAAAATACTTCCGCGTTCTGTTGACGCAATGGCTAACGAAGAATGCGGAGTGTAGCACTAGTTTGCCGCACCGGCCTTCTTTCTTTATCAGGAACAAATACAAATGCGAGACGTGATTTGTGGCAGTAATTTGTATCACAATAATGTAAATGCCAGAGTGATTGTAGTGTAAATAAGCATTATTGTATGACATTGATTTGAGATGTTTGTTAACTATAAACATTGTTAGGAAATAAGTTTACACGACCTCACTGAAACTGACAATAAGAGCGGATAACAATGAGCGAGGGGGTGAGTTGAACATGTATTAGAAGAGACAAACAAATGACGTCAGATTGGCGCGCTTTTCTTAGAAATAGCGGGAATATTTTCCCTAGAGCATATGTTTTCGTAATTTTGATTGGATATGAAAAATAGACGCTAATGTTGGCGCGTTTTATTAACCAATAGCAGCTCGGTTATAATCTTTAGGCATATCGGGGTGTGGGAGTATAAAAAGCTAAAGTCAGAGGCAGATTTCGTAGTCCAAAAGAAGCATTCACGTGTAATACGTCGATCAGTTCAACATAAGTATTCGTGAGTTATACGTCGCGTAGTTCAACGGAAGCATACATAAAGTACACGTTACGCAATTCTACAGAATCTCTCGCGTCTTAAGGTTTGTTATAAATGTGAAACACGCGAATTAATAATGTGCAGTAAATAAGCGATTATAGTGATATTAGAAAATATAACAGTTTCAGTCTGGCGTGTATCACGAGTCAATATGTGAACTTAATTAATTGTGACGGTAATAAAAGTGTAAAAAATTGTTTTATCAGTGTTATCTTTGAGTAACAAATCCTTTCCGTTTACACACCTTGATCAAGAGATATGCTCGACCGAGAAACATTAGCTAGCCGGAGGACAATGAACCCAACATTCAAAGTAGTAAAACAATAACAGGCGCTCAGAAATAAGATAACACGAAGTGACCGCAACAAATTGGCTTCCATACGTGGTGCATATAAACATGAAGCATCTTCCAACCAACTACAAACAATCCACTTCAGATTCAAGACACAGCCTATTAAAGTCTAGCTGCATGCTGGAAATATCGACTTATGTAAACTGGGCTGCAATACGAAGTGTGACTTAGAAATATTCTGCTCTCAGAAGGTGCTCAATCATGGTTTCCATGATTGTACAACTTTGTTAATTGTTTGTGATATACGTTGTGCAGCGATGGACTGGAATTGACATTGCGTCTTTTGCTCGATATGGCCAGAGCTATGACCCTGTAGAAACCGATTTATCTCTTGCCAAACTTAAGTCACTGTATATCCCTGACGGCGTTGTTTGAAGATGCATGCTATCTTTCACTGAGCTAGCAAGTTCAAATATGCGCACAGGATTTTTTGAAAAATTAATATACAAAAGTAACATAAAATAAATATTCTCCATGAAACCTTTATTAATAGTAGGCTTCTCTAGTTTCTTAAACATGACTAAATATTAAATTTCATGTCAATAAATTAAAAGCTGTATCTTAAGGAACAGTTTCTGGAAATCCTTGAAATGTTGTTCAAAAAGGTCTGGTGTGTTACATTCACATAACTTTCTCTACAAATTCAACAAACTACTCTTACATACGATTATTCTGTCTACTTCGTGCTAATCGAGATAAACAGTTGTAGAAATGATTTTATTACATACTTTCTTGTGGGTACAATGGGAATAGAGGGATACAGTAGGCTTGAGCGATAGTCAAATCTTTTAAGAGATGGACGCTATGTAATGGCTTTGAAATTCCGTTCTCTTTGCATGGCCAGAAAAAAAAACGAATAACGACTTTCTGTTTCAGAAAAGTGTAAGTATTTGAAATCAAGCGACATGGCGCCCCGGTAACGTGAACGACTCACATTCCGGAGGTCCCGGATGTAAATCCCTGGGGCCGACCAACCTAACCGAAAGCTTTTTTGCGGTTTTCCTCGGTAGCTAGGCAAATGCTAGATTGAATAATTTGATCCCCGAGTTTTCCTATCATCCCTTTCATCACTACGTTTCATTTCCCTCTTCTCCACATCCATATCAGGTATTGGGATTGGCTGATCTCCCATCCTGGCTTTGTTTTGATCCAAAGCTTGCTTGCTCCTCGACAGGCTACCGAACCATGGCATTGGCTTGTAATTCTTCGGGGGTGCAAGTCCTCCATAGAGGAAGATAATCCAAAGAAGTAAATACTTGAAGGTTCAAACAAGGAATATCTCGGAAATGGTTAACTCCACTAAAAACAATTTATGTTAAATAAATCGTGTGATTTAACGAGATCTGCATTTTTGTACAGTGAGATTTTGCGTATCTCATACCAGTCATGCAAAAGTCATTCAAATGAAGAGGCTTCAGAGGCTATTCCCAGAAAATTCAAGATGTACATTTTATTTGCCATGAAAATATCTTAAACATAGGTGTTGTATTTTAATCGAGATCGTTAGAGCCATTTTTGAGAAAATCAGAATTTTCGAAAAGATTTCCATGTAAACGATAGTTTGGAGTAGGAGAGTTTCTTGACAATCTTCGTGTCAAATCTTTGGAAGATGCTGAACTTAAATACCAAGTTTGGCACACACACACACACACACACAGACCTGCGCGGACCTTTTTTCTAAAAATGCTGTATTTTGATTCGGAAGTCTCAAAACATATATTTCCGGTGAAATCTTTCTGTCTAATTCTGGGTGGAATACAGGACTTCTTTACTTACTGTAAGTACGTAGTGTAGAAAGTAAAAATGATAATTTGGAAACCGCTTCAGTTACAAACACGAAATCAGCACTTCTGTAAGCATACGTAATTTAAGGTAAAATCAGATTAATGGATGGAAAAACATTAGTAAACAACTGTGTATAGCGAGACTATGCTGAATATACATCGTTCTTAATGTAGATTTATGTAACCATAACGAATATCTACTCCAGATTTAACGAGCAGTTCTCATGTCATTAAAAATATTAATGTAAAAATTATGATTAAAAAAGGGAAGACTGTCAGTGAATGTAATTGTGGACACCAACCATCACAAGAAACTACGAGGGAGCCGATATAAGTTGTTATAAATACGCAGAAGCAATGATATGCGCACGGAGAACAGTTGAGCAATAACCCGTTTTAAGCAATCATGACTTCAAGCATAATTGTGTTGTCATAATATGCGTGGTATGTTACAAAGAATATTTAGTAATATCCAACCTAGAGAGTATAACAGTATTCCACTTACCACGTTCTCTCTTAGTCAAAAGTATGCAGAACTAAGTAGTATCTGTGACGACTCGTAAAGATGTGGTGGTTGATTTATGATTACATGTGCTCTCCCCCAGCTCGTAAATGAAGTCAACGTAAAAAATAAAATTAAAAAAAAAAAACGTAGCGTCTTTTATGACACCCTCAAGTTAACATATATATATATATATATATATATATATATATATATATATATACACATTTCTGTAGTTCTTATAATCCCGCTTTATATTTTTTGATAAAAATACAGTGGTTAAATGAAAGAAAAGTTTACATTCATCACAGAAAATGTTTCAGTAGCTCAGAGTTTGCAAAACTTACCTGAAGTCCAAGCCAAAAAAATAAACAAAAAACAGGCGTGAGAAAAAGAAATTAAAGGAACCATGCACGGGTGTGGAAACTTTTGTGCCCTCTTGTGTAACAGCCCAACCAGTATTCCTCCAGTACAGAATATTAAATTAAAACCGCAAAACTATTACGTATTTATAGTTTATTAACACTTTTAATGGTGGCAGTGAAATTCTATATGCAAGGTGATTGCTTTACTATTGCATAATTTTGCGTTTCTTTTAGTTGCTACTAGCACAAATATTTTCCAAGCATTAATAGTGTTCATAAGACCAAATAGCCCTAAGTCTGTGGAAAACTGTAAAGAACTGACGTGTTAACAATAAAAGAGTTTAAATTACGTAAGCGACGCGGAGAGTATGTACCTAGCTTCGAATTACTTCAGCAGCTTATTATTGAAAAGTTAATTACTATGCGATCATCACAGTAATTAACTAATTAAGTTGATACATGGTTTATTGATACGATTAGCTTGTAGTTAAAATAGTAGTCAGCCACGTGAATTAGTTGAGGTCTTGCAAAACAGTATTTCCGTTTTTCGGTTCCGAGTGAACCATTATAGATGCTACAGAAATGTAGAAAGTCCCGTAATATACCATTTGATGATAACAGTAATTTTATCTAGTATAATATTTGTTAATAGCTCGAGTTACTTATCTATGGTTGCTGAATTTCACTTAGTACACATGTGGATGTTTTAGCACACATGCTGCATGCACACCGCTGATAATGAATGTGCGTATATTTAAATTTTGCTGTCATCTCTCGCCATATTTCATCGGGCGTGTAAATAAATGGTACAAACAGTGCAATTTTTATGGCGTTAGTCACGTACACAATGTTCCTTTGTTGAAAACTTACCCATCCCATGTCCTGAAGCATATCGATCCTGTGCTCTCCAAACGAATATGTAGGGAAAAGTTGTACTCGAGGCACAACACGATCAATTTCCGCGTACAAGCACCGGCTAATTTGTTTCAACAAAGGGGGTACATATTTTCTTGGAATTTAATTCCTTAATTTGTTTATATCTTCAAACTAAATTAATACAGTGTTCTTTACGAGTTTTTAGCACCTAACAGGAAAATATCTATACCCGCAACTAACGTATGTAATATACAAATTCTAATTTATGATTATTGAATACATATAGTATAATGAGAATGGTTAAACTTTAATTAGTGCTACTTCATAAAAAAGCATACTTGGTTATTTTCTATCATAGATGTATGTTATTTTGACCTTGGCTTGTTCACAACTGTAAAAATCTCATTAGGAGCTGTTCTTAGAAAATTAATACATTCTTCAATATAAGCAGAAAAAATTCATATAATAGAAGTGTAAGTTTACATAACTCCACGTGCGAAATATGCAAACAAATTTAGCTAATAGGATCAATAAAATTCAGGGAAGCGTATTCAACTACATATAATGACAGTTTATCTCTACTTCGACACAGGAAGTTGAAAATGTGATACAGGGCGCCCAACACACTCTCGGCGACTGATTTTCTTTTTTAAAATTCAAACTAATTGTAATAGCTTAAAAAAAATTGCAGTCGTCATACTTTTGCGTATGATAAGCGTGTTGACCTTCTGTGACGTCGTTCCAGTATTTATCTAGACATTGTATGCGAATGAGGGTCTGCACAAGTACGCTTGGTCCGAAAAACCCATGTCGTCAAGGATTCTCGGGAGTGCATTGACAAGTTTCTGGAATCACTTATGGTAATTATGCCTCTCTTTGTCGGGAGGTTACAGTTGTTGCACAGCACTAACGCGGTATGCATACAACTTGGCTTATTTTGCAGCTTGTTTGCATGTGCTTCTGGCAACCCACTTTCTGTCACAGTCTAAACAAGGACGTGTTTGGAGAGAATGGCAATCTGGGCAACTTTAGTCGCCCCCTCCCCATTATGCACATCTAAAACTATTCCCGTTACTTCGAGCTTCTTCACCAAGTATTCAATGGAGGACTTTATAAGTGATTTCCGAATCCCAAACTGCGCAATAAATTGTTGCTACAACGCCTTAATGTACTTGTTTCCTATGAAGTGCACAAACGTAACGATACACACTTCCACTGTGAACCGACTCACAGTGTCCTGCAGTCCATCGCGAACCACTATTGGGTACGTCACAACAGCAGGATCAGGGACTCGCAGTGTAACAACAAAGCATGCGTCTCTGCGATTAGAATTTAAGGACAGGATGCGCACAAGCACGCAAGGTCTAACACGGCTTGTGTCGTCACTTTTCATTAGGCCATACGCCTCTTACAAACCAAAGTACATCACAGCATTTTACTCATTTATTACGATCATTAATGTGATTGTCATAAGCGAAAATTAGGGGCAGAGAGTTAGCGGGACACCCTGAATAGTCCCCCTATATATAATACTTATAACATTTATAGATTAACAACCTTCAGAGGTGTTACAAATGAATGGAATTCCAGCTTTCCTTACAAGACACATATAAAGGCTGTGAACGGAAATACTGCGACGGGAAGCTAAGAAAATATCTTAACTCTTTATAGCCTGGTGTATCATATCGATACGAAGGTTTTTTGTTTGTTTGTTAGCTTTTAGGTTTTTAATTGGATTTCTTTTAATTTCATAGTATACTACCTTCGGCAATAAAATTAAGGCTATTTATAGCTGTTTTATATTGTAAAAATATTATTTTTTCAATAAAACTGTGGTGCATTTTTAATAAGTGTATATTCAGAATGTCTTGCCAAATATTTTTGCCAAAACTTAAATTTCGTTTTCCCATGTGAAGTGGTTGATAGTGTCTAACTTTTTATATTTATTTCGCTTTACAGCTTAGGTTGGACGTAGAGCTTTTTCAGCCATTGGAGTTAAATTTCGGTGTATATGCATTTAAAACCTAAAACTTCACAAACGTTTACCCCTTTCTCCAAGCGAGAACGGTGTTTTTACTTCATTCATACGCCAGGTGGGCATAATATATACCCATTCTAACGTGTATCTCCAATAAGCTAGGATTTTAAGCTTCAGGTCGGTGAGGTTCTGTTGTATCAAGAGAGAAGTTGCAGATTTGCCTCAGAGTTTCCAAACCCTGTATGTAAACTACCCTTGAATACATAAGCTTCAGCAAAACGGACACAGAGTAAAAGTGCATATTCCTATCAGTGAGGCTCGTTCATAACTATACAGCTGCAGTAGGGGTAGAACCAAATGCAACCATTCTGTGTAACTGCTATACCATTTTTCACAGTTGTACACCAGAAGCGTTACTGTAAAATTATATCAGCGGTATATCTAAGAGCAGCTCTAAGAGATTAGATTTACAATATTCCACCAAATTTGAAGCAATTTTTATCCTAATTTGCACTACCAGCAATATACATGCTACAAAATTTTGTTTTTTATATATATTTATGGTCATCAGAAAAGAATACTTAATTACATTTTGTAGTGGGAACGTTTGTTTCAGGGAACGTTCCTAAAAATTGTTAATGTTAAAATTGTAATATTTTCTCAATACCTTATTGAACTAAATCTCAGAAAATGTGGAGTAATACAAAGGGGCTAGGAAATAATGTAGAAAAATGCAACAATTTTTCTACATTAATTCTCAATGCACTGTGAATAAAGGAGAATAAATACTATGGGACATTTTCAGTGCAACGAAATATAACGGATATATTGTATGTAGTGTCCCAGGGCTGGGAACGAACCCCAGGTAACATAGCAAGGCAAGGGTGGCGAAAACGACCTCCTTCCGCGAGTCACCAAATATGCAACACGCACTGCATCACTCAGCAGCATGTGAAAATCAAACGGATGGTTGGAGAGATGGAACGGCGCCTGCGAGTCAAAATGACTCGCGAGTCACGTTTTCGCCACCTCTGTAGTAAGGCAACACACGCTGAAGTGTTGAAATCAAGGTACGTGGTGGATTTAAATCACTAGAAAGCTGACGCCTTACAGCGAAGGTTTTTAAGTTGACCGAATTAAGGTCACGGTCGAGACCACCTCAAGACCCGACACGGGACCTCTCTGTCAGATCTGCGTCAAGTCTTTATTCTATAATTTGTGCGTATGGAACCAGTACACCAACGGCTAGGTATTTAACACAGCTGAGGCTCTTATAGACTGGGCCATAGTCCCCTAGGGTAAAAATAATGCCCAAGTCATTGGCAGGAGTGTTACGCAAAGCTTTTTTTCTTCGCTACCTCAACCCCCACACCGTTCCCGAGAACTGCATGCCCTGAGTCGAGTACTCTACCTTGAGTCACGCTACCCGTGTAGCACCGGTGTTTACCGGATCATTACAATATAAAACACCTCACGAATGTCATACATATTGCAAAACTAAAATGTTCAACGATATTGAAGCTATAAAACAAAACATTGAATGTTTTAAACGTTTGGAGGAAATCTCACCTATGCATTCCGTTGATACCTACAGCGGTGATTTCATCATAATAGTGTTCTCTCCCTTCTTTCTCTGTCCCTCTGCCTCTGTGTAACTCTTTGAATCACCTCTGAATATTTTCTTATTTATGTCAATGTTAATTCTCTTTTTAAGAGCCCTTAAGGAAGCACAGTTGTAAACGGAATGAACACATTCTGTATCACAGATAGCATCTCACTAAAACTAATCTGACCTGCGTGCTTCACATGCTTCTTCCTTTATACACCTGAAGCGTTTCTAGTGTTTAGCCAGCACCAAGTAATAACATTGTTCCTCCGCCATCTGCATAATGATAACACTCGTTTCCCTCCAGTTTATGGATACCTATTTCTCACTGCTTATGTGGAAAGATTATCTTGTAGAGCACTGTTTTCAGTGAAGAGTTGTTCTCTAAAAATAAACCCTCCACAACAACTGCTGCTATATTAAGGAAGTGAATGGAATTTTGAAAACTGAGCAAAGTGAGCATGAGCTACAGAAGTTTTTTTTTCGTTTCTTTCCATTTTTGCACTTGCTCGCTTTCCACTGACATGCATAAAAGTAGCCCATTCCCCTAGATCACAGTAATGCTTTTCCCTTCGTAAGGTTTCCACCTTCAAATAACCAACCTTCGAATTGAAACGGCAACTCTAGGCCGAGCCCGAGAACTGTAATTATAGATAATTTATTAATTAATTTTTATTGATGTTAAATCATACTATGTACATATCTTTTTCTTATACTGCTTGTATAGTTTAAGAAGGGTGATTTAACGTTATGTATGTATCTAGGTTACTAATATTAGAAGAGTTATAAATGGTTTAATGTAAATAATTTAAGCGTAATGTTAAAATACTGTCCACGACGAAATGTTTTAGCTACAGGAACAGTGTCTTCGAAGGCAGAAAATCTAGTTTTACGATGTCTATCTGGTCGCAGGGCCATTGTTCATACAGCGAGGGTGTAAAGTCTTTGTCCTTTTATTCGATAATTCGCCGTGACCAAGTGAGAGAGACAGCTAGCTTAACGGTAAATTTAGGAAAAGCCGCGATTTATGTTAAACTTGGACCAATGAGATCCCTGTAAGTTTATACGAAATAGTGAGACGCGTCGAGTGGCGCTAAAAAATAGACCAATAGGAAAGGAAGTAGCCCCAGAAGCCTGCGACTATAAATGGATCTGCTTGGAGCAAATTCGAGGCATTTCATTTTGGCATTTTGGCATTTTTGGGCAGGGAGAGATGCTGCAGGATGTGTGAGAGATATCGCGCCAAAAGGGAACAAAGACAGTTTTCGAAACACACCTAAGAACCGCTAGTCGTAAAGAGATGATAAGCATATTTAAACTTCGTGTCATATCCGCGCCGCGTTTTAACAGCGGTGGACAGTATTTTAACGGCGGTAATATCAGTGTTGTGTACTACGTGGAGTAGTTAAATAAAAGAAATTGCAGTGTCATCTTTTCGTAACCAAAGCACGTCTATTTCTCCTTTTTACCACGACCCGAGGTCTACGCTTCCTTTACCAAGGATAAGTCCATGCTCCCACCTAGTTTCAAAGAAAATTACTGCAGCTAGCCGAGGACAAAATTGCAGAGAACCAGCACACTGCGAACATCTGGAGCCAACATGGAGGATGCAACAAGGTAAGCCGCGAGCAACGGACAGGAGGAGGTGACTGCCGCAGAATCCACCCAGCCATTATTAGTTTTCTTTGTGACTAGTCTGAAAAACAATTCAGGGAATAAGCGGTGTTATGATCGATGTGAATTGAATACAGCCTCTATGAAAGAGTTTCACTACGATTGGTACACAAGAATAGGTGAAACCAACACAACCAAATTCGGCGTTCTAGTGGAGGGGTGAAGAATTATTTGTATGGGGCGTTAAACTGGAGACAGCTGCGACATTTATAGAGAGATTTCATCAATGATATGAAGACGAAGTTAAAGTTATTGCCCTCATCGAATGACAATAAGAAAACCGACATTAAGAAAACGGCAGTGTAGCATGAAAATACAAGGTTTAAGTTCAACAATTCGGCTATTTTGGGGAGGTAAAGTACCCTGTCAATCCGGTTGCTAGAATTATGCTCGAGGAATAGAGAAGATCACGTTGGCAAAAGGTAGGGGTAGATTTGTCACTACCAGCATAAACAGCTGCATTCCATTATAGGTGCACTGATAGTGAAAAATTAACTTCTTTATATCACTGAGTAGCAATCCAATTTGAAATTAATTTTTACTTTCTCTACTAGGTATAGTAAGTAGGGAAAGTAATGTATTCAATGTTGACATTTCACTGAAAATATGTGTTTTGAAGCCCCCTGAACCCAAAAAAGTATTTTTAGAAATAGGTCCCTGTATGTGTGTGTGTGTGTTTGTGTTTGTGAGCGCGCGCACGTGTTAGTCTGTGAACAGCATAACTGAAATACGAAAAGTCGGATAAGTACAAAACTTGGTATTTAAGTTCAGTATGTTCCACAGTTGCGATAGGAAGATTTTCAAGAAAATTCCCCCACCCAAAACTACCCTTTACCTGGAACATTTTTCGAATCGTTTGGTTTTGTAAACAATGGCTGTAGCGATTTTGATTAAAATATCACATATTAAAGATATTAACATCACAAATAACATATTTATATTAAATTTTCTGGGAATAGCCTCTGAAGTCCTCTTCATTCGGAAAGAATTTTTTATAATCTTGTAAAACTGGTAAGCGATAAGCGATAGTCGAAAACCTGCTGCTAAAAATGTGGATCTAATTAAAATACACAACTTATTTCATATAACTTTTTTGTGGAATACGCCATTTCCGAGATATCCATTATTAATGGTTCGAATTGTTGAATAGTTTGTCATTCTTTTAACGTCTTGTCGATTTTCAGCTATTTCTCGTTGTGTCACGGAAATAGTATGGGATTTTGAGGCTAACATATAGCGCCCAGTTCTTAAACATTAATTGACTATCGCTGTGCCATTTGTATCTATAACTAAATGTGTAATGTAGCTACGAGCTTTAGCTCGTATTTCTGCAAAGGTTTCTCTGGATTAAAATGAAGTATATAGAAAAATACTCTTTAGTAAGAATAGTTCGTGTATCCAGCAGTAAACGATAGAGGTTAGAGAAAATCATGTGAGTGTAACACATCAGATTTTTAAGTCAGCGATCGTAAAACCTGGTTTCAGAAGAAAAACCTTGAAATCCAGCCAAGCGTATATGACACCAACAACGTACCCTTCCTCACGATTTCAAAATGAATATTTTATTCCAAACCCTATCTCCTAATAAGCTATCACGTTTGTATTACTAATAGACTGCTGTGAATGTGCTACCTTTTACATTTTATCAATAAAATTGACAGAAGGGCACATGGAGTGAACATGATTCAGAAAGATATTGCTCAGTTAGTATGCCTAAAAGTAATAAGAATTTCGGAGAATTTTATTTTATGTCAAAACCCTGATGTGCCGGTAAATGCTCATTTTAACTGACCAGCAGTACGTTCTACTGTACTAATGGTGCTTATGACATCGATCGATTGCTTTCATCTTTAGAAGAATAAATGGTTCCACTCCACAGTTTAAGCACAGAAGGGATCTTACGTCAGGATTTTTGGACTATAAGTCTGATTTTCGAAATCACTTATTACTACAGTAAACACAATAGAATGAACCGTATACGTTTGAAGCACATTCTACATGCCTCCGACTACTTTTTTGTCGTTTATTATTTCAAACAATTGTTACGTTTTATAACAGAATATGAAGTTTATAACCTAAAATAAATTCTACTTCTGAAAACAAAAGTGATGTTAACTTGCATTGTATCTCGTCATTTTGAAACACAGTCCTATGGTTTTAAATTTCACTTAACCTGTATGTTCACAAATTGTTAAGAATTGTATTGATACGCATTATCAATAGCATTTACTTTCTAAGTTTTATAGATAAGTATGAGGTATGAAGCAAGAAAATTGTAGACAATGCAATAATATTTAGAACTTCCAAAATAAATATCGAAATGCATTATTATTTCCGCTTGTGCTGAATAAAACTGCCACTATGAGTGCTTTTTCTTGACGTACTGGGAGTGTGTGGCTCTCTAAATTTTAAACTACCGGAGCTACTGCATTATGTAAATTCCTTAATGAATTATTTATAGTTGTGAAATTAAATTATTTTATAAAAGCTATTGTTTATTCATTTTTGTTACTGTATTTCAGTGCATAATTTTATAGAGGCTCGTATATAATATAAACCGTATACTCGCGGGAGTTATCCGTTACACCCGCTTTATTGTATGATCCACGGTTTAGTACTGTCAGCTTCTGCCAAACTATATCAGTAGTATTAATATTTGTAATGAGCATAAAGTTTGGTGGCTCTGCCTACAGTACTGATGCATATTAATGGAGTTATTACCAGCTGTATTAATCTGATCTGCAATTTTGTTTGTCCTTTGGTTTTAATAAATTATGTGCTCACACATACTTTCCTAAATATATATAGATGAGCATCAGCTTAAATAGAACATTTGCTACAACAATTAAAATTGTGAAGAAGGAATATGCTCCACAACAAACGTAATCTTATAATTACAGCATAATTTGAGCACGTAAGCTGTCTTGAGTTTTAACCTGTCTGCTAAAAGCAAATGGACTTTCGGAAACTTGTTTTTTAGACTTGTCTATTTATCTATGCCTACTTTCATCTTTGTATAAGGGCAGCATTTGAGAGCGCACACTGTCTGCTTGTACAGTGTGAATCTTTGTTCCATAACAGCCATGGGTGAGCCAAGTCTTATTGTTTGAATTCAAGTCCGATGTACACGCTTTAGTCTATAAGCATTGGTCTGGCCCACGTGAGCGGCGAAAGGGGAGGAATTTTCATTTTTTTTATTTATTTATGGACGTCCCTTAGCGTCCCATTATATATTGGGTGTGAAAGGCCAGTAATTTTGCTATAAGGTATCTTCATTAGTTTTGAGGTTCTTTTACGTGCCGTAAATCTAGGACACAGGACCACCGCCTTTACTTCCCTTCCGAAGGAAGCGATGCTAAGGATTTTTACCCCCGAAAAAAATCCATCGCCCTCCGTCGGGTTTGAACCCGCGACCTCGGGAACTAGAGGCTAGCATGGTAACCGCTACACCACGGAGGATGACGAAAGGGGAGGAGTATAGAAACATTTCACCTGAGTGGCTGGAAGACATGTTTTGCCAAGATTTTGCCACCAGCCCCTGGATGAGTCCGTCTCGTATTAGTTTGATGTCAAAAGTCTGGCTCTCAAAAATTAACCTATGGACACAGATCGGTTTCAGACTCAGGAGCGAAGGAAATGGGGAGAGAAGTAAGACAAACATTAAATGGGGTGCTATAAACAGGCAAGGGATGAGAGCTAGGCGTGGTAGAGGCGATTTAATATTTCCTTACAAACATAAACCACTGCCCATTTTATCGGCACGATTCCATGCACTCGACTGTACATAACATTGAGTTTTATAAGATATTATTTAATTTCTGACTCGTTTAAACTATTTTGCAATCAGAGTACATGAAAATAAGCAGTGCAGCGAAAAAAACAAACACATCAAATGCTTATTGCTTAGGTTGAATACGGCTCATTGAGTCTTAAAATCTTATTCTGATTTTTTTCTGGTAACAATACTACCGAGGGATGCAATAAATTAAGAACCGGCTGCGCGTTGTTTCTTCACTGGGCATGTGGACAAATGATTCCGCGCTGCTGCTGCAATCAAGGTCACGCTACTGACGCGGCTTTGCTCTGCTCTGGCCCTGCAGTATTGAGTTGACAGTGATATGGTGTACTTCAGTTATTACGAGATATTTATTATTTTCTCCTGTATTTGTCACAAGTATATTATGCGTTTTCTACAGCGCAGTGTGTAGGTACTTATGATTTGTATCTGTTAACTCAGTCAGCTAGTCAAGAATACGATTTGCAGAAAGATCTTCCGGGGTAAAAGTTCAAGGCCGTACAACAATAGATACGCTTTATAATAAATTCAGGCCACAGGAAGTATTCAGTCTAAGAAACTTAAAAGATAACGTAGGATTCTTACCGAGGAAACAGACGACATCATCATCGTTTGGAGACTTTCCCCCAAAATTCGCTTAGGCGTCTTTCACAACAGGTAGACATTTCTTATGGCTCTGTGCGAAGAGCTACTAAATTGTTGCAGTTAAACCATATAAAATAACTGAGGCACATGCTCTTCAACCAGGTGATCCTGTAGTTAGGCGCCCATTTTGTGGGTGGATTCTCAATAGTGTATGCAATGGCGAAATAGACTCATATTTGACATTTTTCTCGGACAATGCTTCGTTTCACCCTCATGGATATGTGTGTATACAAAATACCTCTGACAAACACAATATTGTTCATGAAGTAACCCTCCATGACAAACAAATTGGTGTATGGTGTGCCATGAGCGGAGAAAGAGTTATAGGGCCAACTTTTTTTGAGGCAACAGTTGACGTCCCAACATAAGTCAATACAATTTTGCCCCCTTTTTAGAGAATTTACAAATAAGGTGTATGATTTTGCAATTTTTCAAAAAGAATCAGCCACAGGCCATACGGCCAATATTTCGAAGAGAACAATTGAAAGCGTATTTGAGGACAGAATTATTAGTAGAGATTTGTGGGCCCCTCGGTCCCCCGGCCTAACCCGCTGCGATTTCTGGGTAAATTAAAACAAAGTATACAAAACAACCCACACATCCTAGAAGAATTAAAACAAAATATCCGCCAGGAAATTGCCAGCATTTGTCAACATGAACTACGGCGAGTGAGAGATAGTTTACTAAAGAGGTGCCAAAATGTATGGACAACGACGATGGTCAGTTTCAGCACCTCCATTCATAAATTTGGTAAGTAAAATTTTTAAAAGTAGTTTTAAAAATGTTTTCTTGGTTGCATCCGCGGCATTCTATGATAGCTGCAGACAACAACGAGTGCCGATAACGCAAACAGGAGAAACACGCGCAGCCGGTTCTTAGTTCATTGGCTCTCCCGGTAGGTTGATGCTTTAAACGGAAACCTCTGATACCAAACATGTCCAAGTGTTGGGCTTTGTCGTTTATTTTCATTCTCACCCTATGAATTGTAGAATATAGATGTGATAAGTGAAAGTTTAGAGCGTGATTAACACAAACAATATAGGTATAATAAAGTTTGGAATTGTCACAGTTCGAAAGGAAATAAATCATGAAACAAGAAAACTGATGAAAAATGCATTGAGGGAACCTAAGTATGAAAGTACAACTAAAGATAAAGCACATGTGGAATTACTGTTCTGAAAGGTTAATTCCTGTTTCTACTGTGAAAATGTAATTACGAATTTGACTTACTTCTATGAGGTTGTCAGATCTCGTTTTTGACCAAAGTAGTGATAGTGATTGTTTATATCAGACATCAAAAGCCTGAATTTTTAAAGCAGTCGTTCTCTTCAAAGCGTCTCGCCCTGGTGTTTCGTGTCCTGGATTCGAGTAACACCTCGGGAATGAGATATGTATATGTGTATATGAGTGCGTACGTATGCGTTCCATGAGAGAGAAGCGCAGAATCCAGAAAAAGTGGGAAAGAGAACCGTTTATATGTCATATAATTACAGGCCTACGATTAAAAATGCTGACTCTGTAGTTGGTGTATTGAAGGCTTACGGTGCCCAAATTGCAGATCGTTATTGACTCCTGTTCCTGGAAAAATCATGTATGCTCTACCGCTAGAAATGCAACAAACTTTGTTTACACATACAGTGGTAAATAATATTAAACTCCCTAAGATAACATTTCCACTCTTCAGACTCATCTAGGTTACTTACTGTAAGTATATAAAGATGTATAAATGGCTTAACTAAAATATATTCTCTGATAAGACACAACAGATGGCATTTAAACCATCGCGCAACGTTTACCTTTGAACAACTTTAAATACAAAATTGTACATCAGATTCAAATGTACATCAGATTCTATTTGAAAGTAGAGGAAAGATAACCGTAAATGGTGTAATAATAAACAAAATTTTGATCGCCAAATGCCATTTTAAATGTATCAGTGCCCCTTGTTTATTATTAATCATTCTGGATTCACGAGTTTAGTTATTAATATTGCTGGTTTAAAGCGATGCCTTGTTCCAAGTTATATGGCAGCAGATTTAAATAGTATTTGATGCATCCTAAAAGAAGAAAAATTCTAATCATATCAGTCAGTTTTCAAGCGTTTAAATAGTGTCTGAATAATGATTGTCTCTGTCTTCAGTAGTCCGCAATGGCTCAAAGAAGTTAGAATTTATTTACCGAATTCCCGTATAAGTTGTTAGATACAACTTTTAGATTGCTAGTAGGGCTTTTGGAAGCTTAAGATATATAATGCATAAACCAATACAGATTGTGACCTATTTGGAATATCAAGAACACTAGATATTTATGTGGTCCATCTAGTATCCCACCGAATTCAAGATTCACCCTTTTTTTACCATATATATTCTAATGTATAGACAAGCTAAGTTATTGGTCATTTTGCGTTAAAGTGTATAAAGTAGATAGCGTTGTCATTAATTTCACCGGAAGTCACTATATCCGAATTTCTAAGCCCAATGTTGACAGTTTTCAACCCCCAAAATTTAAATTCCCCAAATGCATTGGATATGCTAGATGATTTAGCTATCGGGTTACGTTCATATAGTGCAAAAAACTTCAATTCTTGAGGATGTTTCCTTCTGTTATTTAATACTTAGTCATTTGTTCTACTGTTATGTCTTTTATCAGCAAGTTGTAATCCGAGAAGTAACATCAAACGGTGGAAGAATGTGAAAATAAGCTTCACTTTCACTCTTTTCTTCTGTTTCTCTATGTCAACTTTTATTTCATTTCTGTGTTTACTTTACGCGCCACACATCCTCCCCACACACACCCATGACCAAAGTTGGACTCGAATCCGCAGCCTGCCATGCCAGGGAATGCCAGAGTGGGAATCCTTAGCGTGGCCGCTGGCACCGACTAACTTAAGGACTGAGCACTAAAGCTGACTGAAGGAAAACACCTAATAAAAGCTTCAATCAGGCAGGTTGACCTAAGAAGATTGTAACCGGCGTGTAGAGAGAGAGAAAAGTTCATTACTGGACGAAAGCATTGGCAGTGCTCGGTTATAAATTTGTTCATCTTCGAGCTGAAGCTAAGCCTTCGGGAGAATAGCTGCAAATACTAGGCTGCACATGTATCTACCACTGAAATCTTTTCAGTTGTGTGTGTTTTTTTAACCAACTAGATAATTTAGGTGCAACAAATTAAATTCGTCTCAAGTATACCTATGGGATGCTTTTGCAACCATCTTCTGCTGTGTTACGTTACCTTAAAAAGTCAAAAGTCGACGACAGGATAAAGCTTGGTATTTCAGGTCAACCTTCGGTATCAAATAGCAAAGCATCCGTAAATGCAGTATGCAACTGGCGAAAACCTAATTAATTTCCATGTTTGCATTTAAACTGGCATAAAATAATCTGTGTGTTTAAAATGAAGATAATATTTACTTATGCTTAGTAACTTGCTGCCAAAATTTCTATTGTAAAGCATTTCATGTTGTATAACCGCAATACGTTTAACATATTTACTTAAACTTACTACAGCAAGGTTCTACGTTAAATTCAGTATATGTTTAACAGCAATATATGAATTAATTAACGAAACTCATAAACAGCCGTATGGTACAATTTCTATAAGAACTTCTGCATATGTTTGCAGTTCATCCCCCAGATATAATACATCTTCAAATTTTAGGTACGAAACATTGGTGTTTTGAAGTTTTAAACACTTAAATAGGTAACAAAATTATTAAATTAGGCACTAAATTAGACGATAGTTTTAATTACATAATGATCCAACTTTTACTTTAAAGCTAAAGGCGTAACATGCTATTCGTAATCAGCAACACATCCTATTACCAAAAGTCGCTCGAAATTTCCCCACCATTCTACACTAAAACAATTTTGAAGTTGGAAAAGGGCAATCTCGTCACAAGCACGGACTTAATTTTGTATGACTCCCGCTTTCTCAGCATTTGTTCCGTATAGTGAGTGGCTTTTCGATGTAACAGCCGAGTGAAGGCGGTGAATTGTTCCAAGTTTTGGATGACTCGCTCTGCCATCGAATAAAGACTCTCGAAACACGAAGGCATAGCAGTCGTGGCATGGAGCAATCCAGCATCTTCTCTCTACTGATCTCCCGAGAATTCATTATACATCTTAAATTTTGTTGCACTCGTGCCCGCTTCTTGTGCAGCTTTTCGCAGCACTTAGTCATTTAGCTGCCTAATCAAAGAACTGTCAAAGATCTACGGAAAAATTTAAGTGTTTTTCTAAAACTGAAACCTGAAACTAATTTTGAAAGGAAGAATGTAAACATATTCTTTTTTTATATTATATATTTTTTATTGTCGCTTCAACTTTAAAACCATATCGCGACTATTATAGACTCCTTGTTTCACTTAATCCCAATACATTTTAATGCTCTTTAAAATGATTTAAGGATGCCATAACGAAGAAAATACTGTATTCTTACTTGAGTGTTTCATAAACTACAAACATTTTTTTCTCTTTTTGAAATAAGGTAGTCATAATCCACCAGGCACGAAAGTACTAAAGAAACTTTTCAAGAAAACATATTTCGGCATTGTTTCTCTTCACAACACCATGCAACGCAGTTGAATCCATTGTGGCTTTCAAACGCTGATAAGAGGCATGTTAATTGTCGACGGCCAGCCGAAATTGGGCATATTACATTGTTGACTCGCATCCTGGTAGCAATCTCTGCATTTTACAGCCCTGCTGTAAGTGATACAACCTTTAAAAAATAGACAATTTTTAAAAATTGCTTCATTAAGGCAGTTTTGAGCAGAAACCGAGTATTAAAACAAGCACCAACCATTCGTTAAAGGCATTTTAGACTATATAAATTGGACTCCATAAACCTGATTTGATTTTCAATTATTTTCCACGTCCCACTAAAGAAAATAAATAGGCGTTTGCCTTAGGATCCGAGGTTTAATAATAACCGATTGTTTCACCTATCTGACGGAATTTGTAAGACAGCCTACAGCTGTTCTTATTGGAAGAAATACTCCGTTAAATTTGCAGAAAACCACTTGTTTACTATCATAGAAGAATATCTGCTGCAATGAATATTTGAAAGCAGAACTCGCTATGGGCGTTCTAACATCTGTTTGGTATGCTGGACACACCGCACGTTAGTGGGTTCTGTGTCAATCTAACTTCACGTTTTGTGGGAGGAGGAACAGCTGGTTTAAAGAAAAAGTGACGTAGCCTGCACAGAAATTGCAGGAGTTCCGGAGGCGTACACACAGAAAGCGGGAGGTAGATAAACTCCCGTGGGAACAAGACTGCCTTCAGTTTACTTTCTTAACTACTCTCGGTCAAGTCGTATGCACGGCATGTTACGTTCCCAACCTGCTGCTGGAAGAAAAATCCACTTCAAACTGCCCACAATGAGTTTTCTACAAGTTAAAAAGCAGCGAGAGTTTGAGGAAGAGGGTAAGATGTTGGAGTGGAAAGAATGTGGTGGAAATGGATGGAGAGGGAAGCGCTAAGAGAAAACTTCAGTGAGAATCGTGTTAAACTTTGCTAATCAAATACCACAAGAAATTGCACAACTTCATCACAAATTAGAGGAAACTTTCTCTCGAAGCAATAAAATTACGATTTTGGTTTCCAGAAACAATCAGAGGAACCCGAACAAACATACAGGATAACAAAATTGAACTGCAAAAAGTAAATTACACTCGTCCATCGAAAATACTCACAGATGCGTTGGATACTTGTTCATTTTGGCAGCGTTGCGGTTCTAGCTGATTTGTTTACTACAATTCCACACAAACTATTTCATTACTAAATGTACGGAACACTCCACTTGGAATACAACACAAAAAATCTGATGTGTTGCATTCACTGACTTTCTCTATTCATTCGTCTACCAACTATTCTTACAAAAGCTTATAATTCTAAGTACCCCTTGTTAAAAGAGATAAAATTCCATCACACGTCATTATAGGTATTAGAAGGAAACACTAGGCTAAAGCAACAGTTAGATTTTTTTAAAAAGAGTCGCTATGTAATGGATTTGGAATTCCATGCTATTTACAAGTCCACGAGGAAAAAAGATAATAGCGATTTGCCACTTGAAATAAGTATCTGAAAATTCAACTCAATAAAAATAATATTTCGGAAATATCCGAAGCCACACAAATGTTTATTTGAAATAAATTGTATACTGTAACAAACCTACATTTTTTGTGTAATAAGGTTTTATCTATCTCTTGCGATTTACCAGTTATTCAAAGGTCATTCAGAATGAAGAGGACTTTACAGGCTATTCCCAGAAAGTTTAATATATGCGTGTTATTTGTCATTCAGACATCGTAAATATGTGGTATTTTAATCAAAATCCATAGAGCATTTTTGAGAAAATATTCGTTTCACGTCCTTGGAAGATGCTGAGCATAAACATAAAATTGTTGTTTAACCGACTTTTCATTTTTTATTTATGCTGTTCAGACAGACGCACAACCTTTCTCTAAAACTGTTTTTTTTTATTCAGGGGCCTCAAAACTTGTATTTCGCTGGAATCTCTGTATTGCACTTTTGGTTGGAATACAATGCTTTCTCCACTTACTATAGCTAAGTAGTAGAGAAAGTAAAAGTATTAAGTTTTTTTTTATTTTGAACATCGTAAACTGGGATGGTTTTGACCCAGTTGTGAAAACAGGTTCCTGTTTTAGATGTCCCTCTTTATCAGAGGGATAACGTCATAACTGCATATTTATGATGGAATATTTAAAACAAAATTTTCACAACTAGGTCAAGATCTGAACAATGAGCCAAAGTCACCCGAGTTTACAGTATCATAGAGAAATTAAGTACGAACTCGTTTTGTGTAACAGTTTCCAAGAACTTTAAACATCGAAGATGTATTTTTCCAACAATCAAGTTTAGAGAAACATTATTAAGTTATTTAAGATAGGATCTTCATCCTTTAACACTTAAATATAATCTAATATAATTCACGTTAAAATGCAGCTTAGGAAAAAAATGTGATCTTAGATAATTATGTCATTAAATAGCTTAATTTGTCTACTTTTCAAAAAAAGCTTTGTATTATGCAAGTAATCCATCGGGAAACTGCAAAGAATAGATTTAAGTGGACTACTGCGCGACAAATTTTGTGAAGGGGTATAGCACGAGACAGTAGCATACGAAATACGAACTGATAGTTGCTATGGATGCCATGCGCCATTTTAATTGGCAACAAATTGAAAATGTACTTCCTAAAAATACTGAAAGCATGTTCCTGGGATGTACACCACAGCTGAGTGCATAAGACTGTAAAGAGAAACGTGCTCTAGTAGGGCAATGGTTAATATGCTGGAAAGTCATGGTAAAGGTCGGAAGTTCAAATCACGCCTGCGAATAAATTGAGTTTTTTGCCCGCCCTCGTAGCCGTGGTCGCTGGAGTGCATAGCTTCGGCGCTCCGCCAAGCTGAGTGTCGCGGGTTCGAGTCCCGCAATGGACATGGGCGTTTGTGTGTGTGTCTGTGTGTTGTATGCATAATTGCTGTAATAAGCGGTAAAGAAAGCAGTAAAACACAGTAATCATAAACTGGGTAAACAAGGGAACATAAAAGAGTGAGAGAGAGAGAGAGGGGGGGGGGAGAGATCACAGAAATGTAAAAATCAGAGTTCTTCGGAAGGAAAATAGAAGAATACTGAAGGAAGACAGGAAGACTCATCACGAAGGGCTGTTGGGGAGTTTTAAAATATTTAAGCAAGTCCATTATGGTCATATAATAAATATGAAGTTCGTTGTTAATTTTCTCAAAACTTGACATTTTCAGCAGTTTTGCTCATTGAAATTAGTAAAAATAATACTAAAACTTAAACTATTAATTTGGTTAATACCTCATTTTAAAGCCTATAAAATTGTGAATGTCTATACTAAAATTATTATAATATTCTAAAAAATGTTAATACCAATGGCCCTTTAAAGCATTAATACAAAATATAGTCTACTCGGTATATAGGGGAAAAATCCGAAATATTTATATACAAGAGCAACAAAACCATTTTAGTGCCGATCATGAAGCATATTAAGAAAGACATTCTGGTGAAGGAACTTTATCCTATATCAACTATACAATGCTTTGATACTGCAATCAATCTTACAGAACTACATTTGATGTAACAATTGGTACACAATTGTATACCATATGATATGATATGGTATGATATGAAAGAAAGAATTCGAGTATCTTGTGCGTCTCTCAGAGTAATCAACTTCTGCCTTACATCAATGATATTAGGAGTAGATCACAGCGTTGTATAGCACAGGGTGGTGGGAATATTGAACATTTAGAGTGAGTGTTCAAAATTATTACCATCGGTACGTGCAGAATTTCTCAGAAGATGGCATTAATTTGTTTACTTTTGTATTTTATTTGAGCTTAAGCTTCTTAAGCGTTTCCATTAAGTCTTGTCTAGTTGTAGGACGCACCCGGTAGATAATGTCTTTAATTCTCCCCGATAAAAAGAAGTTGGTGTTAAGTCAAGAGATCGTACCGGCCAACGTAATGGTCCTCCTCGTCCAATCCACCATCCAGGAAACAACTGGTGAAGAACTTTCCAAGCCCTTAGTGAAAAGTGAGTCGGACAGCCATCCTGTTGAACCACATCGGTAACCGTAAAGCCAGAGGAACACCATCAAGCAACTGGTGCAAAATGTTGACGAGGAAGCCTATCGTTCATTTGTGAATAAACATTAGAAGATAGAAATAAAAAGTTTTGGTAAAATTTGTTTCATTTTAAAAGTACTATCCGACGATATCTTAAAAAACTCCATGTTCCCATTTGAAATTTCAAAGTTGACCACGAGTACTCCTACTTTCGGTTTGTCCGGAAAATGGAAATACCACCAATCGATTCTTTACATAGCTTTTGGTTATCAAACTGTTTTTGTGAACAAGTATCTTGTAATTGTAGGGGAAAACGGCGGTACGGGTGCTCTGGGACACCCCCGTATTTTGGTACAATAATTATTAAACTTCATCTCCTTTCCCATTCCAAAAAACTAATTTAAAAGCTTCATGGTTTCCCCTTCAAAGTAGAAGACAGTGCGTTTGGAAAATGTTTGAACCTTTCTGTAACACAACGAATGCGCTTGTTTCGGATTTTTAGCTTAACGTACAGGAACTGAAAGCGACTCGATCTGCCATTCATTGTAATCGCTGCATCGTGCAGCCATTATGCTCCCGCTACGGTCAATTTCAGCCTTTCTTTATTAATCGTTTGCTTATATATCATGTATGGTACTATAATTTTGACAGCTCAGGTTTATTTTACAGCCGTTACTCCAAGCGTACATATGTATTTTCAATACTATTTTCCCTGTGAGATAAAGACAGTCTAAACGTTTTTGCGAGTTCTCAATTCTATTAACTTTCCCTGTTGCAGAAAGATTCAAAACACCGTTTTATAGCATGAATCTGAAACCTCGTTCCATTCTGTATTTTTAAGCATAATGGAAATAACGAATCTCAAAGTTATGGAAATTGCTGCTTTACTGCAAATTTTAACCTAAATTCCTCTCAGCGATCTACAGCTAAGACTCTGTTGGTTACATAAATTTGTTTTGCATCTTTGTATATACATCTATAAATTCATGACGTTCAATCGTGAGAGGGTCACGGGTTCGATTCCCGCTACAGGCATGAATGTTTCTTGTTTTTGTAATATCTAAATCATTTTTCAACGATCCTGAAATTCACTTACGACACACAGAAAGGAATTAGCTACACTATGAATATAGAGCTCCAACACTGTACACTACGAAACAAGATTGGGACGCAGTAGGTGACCTATGATAGGTGGCAGTATCTCCAGTATACAAATAAAAAATTCGTCAAACCGAAACTAGAGATTAATAGATTTTCACCCTTGTACTCTCTCAACAACAACCACAATAATATTAATAATAATTTAATTGCAGTCAGTAGACACATTGAAGAGCATCTGACATTGTCATAATATCTATTCCGCCAGCCGATCAGAATGCAGTAATGCTGTAACTTATTTATGCATTAATACTGTATAATAATGTATACACATTCCCATTACAGTTCAGTAATATTATACAACCATTTTTCTATTAGGAATGATTTTACAACATGTGTAAATTTTGAGTCTTTGATATTCTTTATTGACAATGGTAATTTATTATACACTATAGCTCCTATTGTACGGGCTTTGAATGAAACATTTGATTGTGTTTTTACTCTTCGAACTTAGGTTATGTTATTGTAGGGTTTCGTCGTTTTTAACTTATTTTCACACGCATATTAAGTCTCACATCCACACCTCCACACTATATGGAGGGTAGGGAATAATCCTAATTAAAGAAAAATTCCCACCACCCGGCTGGGAATCGAACCTGGGACCTACAGTGAGAAGTCAGCTCACTGACCACTCGAATGGTTTGAATTTTATTCGTGCTAATCCTATGGTATCGTTTGTCCTTCTTGTATCATATGTATGACAGTCTTTATTGAGTATGTTAAGTTCCTTTTGATTTTGAAAAGCATAATAGTGTTACATGTTGGAGTGAAGGCCAAAAGGTTACCAGAAAAAGAAATTAATTTAGATTACCCCAACACGCACATGAGGGTGGCGCAACTCGCTGGCAGCGGAGTCCGGGACCTTGGTGTGGAAATTAAGAGAAAGGCGTGGGTTTTATACTACACTGAGAAATTGCATAACACACGTTACCTTTACATACCTGGAATTTATTCACAACACGTCTGGCGACTCTACATATTGAACAAAGGAAAAGGGGGTGGAGGGAGATGCCAGTAAACCGTAGACCGGCCATATACACACGTCAAACTCCAACAAACACTTCCACTAAAGTGAAGCTTCCTTACCTCCACCAACCGAGTCTAGCCAAAATCAGACAGGCTTGACGTCATACCAGACAACTTCAGAAAGATCTTTCCCTGTGGCGTCGTCCGCACCGAAGGGAAAAACCGTTAAGTCGAAATATGACTAAAGAAACACAACAATGCTACGTCTGGTAGCAACAATACAGCACAACAGTGTGTCTGGTAATGACAATAAAAATAATAATATGCCACAATAGCTTTGAAGATACATGGTGAAACTACGGTAGGGATATTTGTTTTATGAACGTTTCCGGAAGTATTGTCGAAAATTAAGGTTGTGCATTGTTATCTGGTATTACAAGAAACTTAACAATAGAAGACTGAATTCTTATTGGGGGAGCAAAAGTAGCTAAGCTTCCGCCTGGCTATAATCTGAGGAGTAGGAGTACACATCACGGAGGATACCCGAAACCGGGAAACAGCACCGCACGTAGGCCAATGTTTTCCTTTGTGCTTTAAACGTGACCCCTGGAAGGTAGGGACTAATGAGAGACCCGAATGGCGACCAGAATCGGGCGACAATGTGCGGAATAACGGACGGATCTCTAACGATTCCAGATTGGACGCATCTGCCGCCGGTCAGTCCTGCCCACAAGTCCTGAGACCCCCGGGGGACCTTAGAGCCCAGGTATGTCACTGCAGAAGGCGGGGTCCATCAACAGCCCAAACGACGCCAGGGAAAAGCTTTTCCAAAGCGCACTTCTACCGCCCAGTCGCAACACACCGGACGCCATAATCTGAGGATTACGTATCCAAACTTTTAGGGGCGGCTGATTCGCTTGGTATAATCTGAAACTGCAAACAAGTTAAGTCTGTCTTTCTAATTAGTCAACATCATTTCTGCGCGGATACTACAAACTGGGAAATAATGAGATAATCTATTCTTATGATGCGAATACCCCAATAATTGGCATGTGAAGGAGCATTTCAAAATGTAGCCTCCTTATATTTCAGATGACGCTAGTTATGATTTTTATTCATTCATTCATTATCTGTTTACCCTCCTCTTATGTAGGACTTACACCCCCCAGGACGTACAGGCGGGTGTCTGGGGTCAGAGGCCCGTCGAGGAGCAGACACTCATGGAACAGACAGAACATCCAGGATGGGTGAACAGCCCGATGCCTGGTATGGGATGAAGGAAGTAGATGAAACGAAATGTTGGTGAAATGGATGAAAGGAAAGGTGATGATGGAGCAGTTGGTGGAATGAATGGCGGGGGAAACCGGAGAACCCGGAGAAAACCCACCCAGACGCCGCTTCGTCCACCACAAATCCCACATGCAGGTCCCTGGGATTGAACCCGGGCCGCCTCGGTGGGAGGCGAGCGGTCTAACCACTCGGCCACGACGCCGCCATTTATGATTTTTAAACTAACTTAATTTCCAACTCATACTCTGTATACATAAAAATGATCGCTGTTACTCTTAAGGAGTACCAATGGTCTGGAGAGCTGCTACTTTCGTTCTTGTTATTATTGTACTATTGGACCAAAATGATATTTTCAGTTACCGCCAGATATAACTGTTCTTTATCACACGTGGGTGCATAAGTACAATGAAAAATGAAGAAAATTCTTAATCCTTCGTTAAGTTTCCAGGAACTGTGGAAGATGCGCGGCAAAGAAAAGAAGCCATTTCAGACAGATGTTATTCAGCGGAGCGAATATCTTCCGCATTCCATTTGGCACATAATATATTTACCATTTTAGAAATCGGTACATTATTGCTTTGATAGTCTGAAGCCTAATATAGGCCTACAGAAGCAATAACAGAAAGGCTATTAACAGCTACTCGAATGAGCCTGGGGTGCAAAGAGCTTAGACAAATCCGACATTTGTCCTTCAAGATGAGAAGAACCTCGGAAAATCTTTCAGGCGACTCATCCCAACCGAGATTCTAAACCGGGCCTCTGAACGCTAGACACGTTACCTTCACATGTTGCAGACGGGCCCTAAGTATATTTACTGATATAAGTGATGATAATAATAATAACAATAATAATAATAATAATAAAATCAAATAATAATAATAGATATTCTCACTAGAAGATACACAGAAATATAATTATTGATATTTTAATCATAATTTTAAGTAATGCACATGTCATTTTATACTACTACTTTAACAATACTCCCTGGTAATCGACATTCCTATCTAGGTGATATACAGTATGATATTTATAATTTCAGGCGGTAATGAAGTGCTAAAAAGTAATTTTTCAGTGTATTAGAGTTAAGGCTAAAGTTTTGCACAGATATTAATTACTAGCAGTTAAAGAATATGTTATTGCAATGAAATATTAATTTATATGGATTTTGTTGACTTAATTATAAATTATTTCCACAGATATTGAGCTGCAGATGTAATTTATTTTAAAAAGCATTTCTTAATAGATACCATTGTAACAAAGAGTCCAATGGAAGTTTTCACGTAATGAATACCTTTTTAAATACATTTTCTTCTACGAGCGGATCGACACGAATGGCCGAGGTCGTTAAGACACGAACTCGTGATCGGGAGCTCTGCCGTTCAGCTTCCGCCAGAGCAGTCCTGCCTGACTGAGGTTTATTCCAGATTTTCCTCAGTCTTCATAACTGTCAAATGCCGGGGAGGTACACTAAAATTAGGCCTGGAACGTTTCCCTCCCAAATTTCATTTTCCAATTATTTCATTTCATGTATCACCGGCGGCCAGCGCCGTGGTGCCATATGTAGTAACAACGGGTGTTAAACACTACTAAAAATATTTACAAGCAAGGAATAAGCAGCAGGAATGCATATTGCTATGCAAAGTATTTTTAAGAACTAAACCAAAACTTCAGACAAAATTTCAGTCGGAAAATTTATTGCATAGATTTTGAGGAGCATTTTGGGAAACTGTCGGACCTCTTTCTCTATATTTGTGGGAGAAGACAGATTTTGAAAGTGGGAAAATAGAAAGAAAGTTCAAGGCTAATAAAATACGCCATAAAAGCGCTATTTAGCCGTAGTAACGCTTAGAGATGACATCTAAAACGTGAGTTGCATCCATCCCAGTGGAATTAAATTTTGCAGAAATATGCAGCCGAGTGCACGGAAACGTGTCGATGCTTCTGGTTTCGTATAGTATTTTTATTTATTTAGTGTTGGTAGAATCCTCATATCATCTGTATTCCACATCAGCCCTGCGTGAGCCAGTCTTTTATTGGTTTGACTTCAAGTCCCACACACGCGGCCTAGGTGAGCGGCGAAAGGGGCAGAGTATGGAAACATTTCACCTGAGTGGCTGGGAGGCCTGCTTCGCCGTGACTGTCAACACCAGCTCCTGGATGAGTCCTTTCGTGTTGGTTTGATGTCAAAAGTCTGGCATTCAAAAATTAACCTATGAACACAGGTCGACTTCAGGCTCAGGAGCGAAATAAAAAGAGGAAGTAAAACATTAAGTGGAGCTCTGGAATCAGGCAAGGGGTGGGGATTGGGCGTTGCAGAGGTGGTTTAGTAGTTTCTTACGAATCTAAATTACTGCACATGGTATCGGCATTTTTCCATTAACTCGACTGTAGGTATTTTAAAGTATGGTCGCATTTTGAAGTAAAAATCTAAAAATGTATTTACTTTTTAATTAAATCAGTTAAAATATAATTTTGTTCCCCCTTTATAGTAGTTTAATGCAATCAAAATTTGCACCCAAAAATATTCTGACATTACGTTTAACTGTCGATCATAGGAAGGGTTGCACTATAAGGAACAGTATCACTGCATCTGTGTAACTCAGGAGAAGAGATGTTAGACCTGAGCACATTCAACAGTTATCTCTCAGCCGTGTAGGAGAGATGCTGCCCCTGCTCGTTCTCATTATTGCACAATTACTCTGTACCTGCAAAGCATCGTGGGTACACTAGGGTAGTAATTAGAAGGTTCATATGTTTCCTAGTGCACTACAAACATGTTTCTTATTTGATGCTTAATTGTGCCATTGTATGTATACTCAACTTCAGGGTGAACTGCCTATGTAGTAAAGTCACGTGCGTAGTAACAAATTAAGGGGTGGTTATTTTAACCTGCTTAAATGAATGAATACATTTTAAAAATTGGTAATAGCCCAGGTTTCCTTAATCAGGGAGTGAGGCAGTAAACCAGCGTATTTCAGCATGTTAATGTCGTCTATATGTTGCATTACTAAGACCTCTGGGTGGCAGTTTCCACGTCTTAAATTTTGCATAATGTCTATTACACAGATACGTTCCATTTAATTACTTCCGTTCTTAATACTGAAATAATGAATAAAGTTCTTCATTATTACGAAATAAAAGGCGAAACGATTGAACCAAGTAGGAAACTTTTAGCAAGCACGGCCCAGTGCCAGACGATAAAATGCACAGGGCGTGCGAAAACCAACAACTTGTATATGATTGAAATATTGAAATTTCTCATGTTGGTGCAAGTGTGGTTCCACTCCGTTAAATTTGGATTGTTCATTCACACCTTCTGTCGTATATCTAGAAAACATTAGCTTTATAAGTATTTAAATTAATAAAGAATTATTTGAATAGTGTTTAACCCCATTCTTACGGCACCAGAGGCGGCAGACGTTGATAATACATTAAATTATTGTATAACAAAATTTGGAAACAAAACCTACCAGGCCTAAGTCTCTATTATCTTCCGCATTTACCAGTTATGAGGGCTGGGGAAGACCTCGAAGAAATCTCAATCTCGGAAGACGGCCTTGCCGGAATTTGAACCTCCCGTTCACGAGTGCGTGCCCTGATCACCTTGGCCACCTCTTAATCAATTGAGATGTATACTGGGTGTTCATTTAAAACCCTGTCATAGCATGATGCATGACGTTCTTGTCTAGCCGCTGAGCCTAAAACTCAATCAACCTAGTCTGCAGAGGCGTATCACTCGCGTGTCGGTGAAGTTGCCTACTAAGCATGGCGCTCGATATGAGGGTCCCTGAAAGATGTAAGCGGTTTATTTGTTATCATCGCTAGCGTATGGCAACACGAATTTGTTACCAGAGTGTGTTACGGCTCCCTTCTGCGAATGTGAACAAAAATATTTTCTGTGTGAAAAGAACGGACTTTGGTAGTGTTTTAAGAGAAGGATTAACAGTTTAATCCTTTATTTTATTTCATTTTACGCTTTTGCGCATAACATTGCGAGGCACGTTATTTGCTCTTGGTATTATGATAATTGTCGTTATTGTATTAGTACCCTTCGGATTGAACGCCGTGCTTGCAAAGCAGCTTCTCCACCATACGTGTACTCGTTATATCCTTCCCCTTAGAGTTGACATTCGCTTCAACAAAATCTCTTAACAATGACACAATTTGAAATGAACACATGAATATGCATTATACTCATGCTAATAGAAAATTATTGTATTTCGAAATAAGAATGTAAGTAATTCCATCATCCCTCAGATTACAATGCGAGAGCTCTCATCAGATATCGCTTGTTATGAAGTTTGTCTTTATACCTGGAAGGGGTACAGTTGTTATCTCTTTAGAAGGTGACTCTATGTCTAAAGACGAATTATAATACAATTTTAGGTTGTGAAAGTTTATTTCAGTAGTGAAAAATATATTTTCGCACTATCAACCGCATTATAATTCACATTCGGAAAGATTAACATACGTCACAATTAAGAATAGAACAGTAAACATTCTACCTATGTTTTGTTAACTTCACTTTCTTGCTTGAGGACTTCGTTTAGCCACAACAAAATTTTGCATACTGTCTAGTACATAACCCAATGTGCACTGCAGCTGCATCGTCAGAAAGCGCGGGCGCAGCGTCTGAATAATTGACCACCTACACGCCGCAAACAGCCATGGTGCCTCTCGTCCATCGTAGGCTTTTATTGAAACTAGTCATTACATAAATATAATCGAACCCCGGACCCTCAGTATGAGAGCCAGAAACGATACTGCACCACCCCGCAGCCCCACAATAAGAATATGTATATTTACTAAAATTGAAAACCAATTGATGTTAATTGGAGGATGTAAAACTATAATAGTCGCAATTAGCGGATAATAGTAAATTAGTTATAAATATGTATAGCCTAAAGAACTATAATTAATGCCAGAAAAATTTAGTGAAGCTATTGTCTTTAGTTTTTTTGATAAGGTGAGTATCGCGTACGTGGGCTATGTATCACGAAGTATCGTTTCATCTCCAATCAGTGGAATAAACATTTGAGAAAAATAAGCAGTGAAAAACTACAATTGGCAGCGAGGATCATAAACTTCAAAGATACAGACTAATAGCAGCTTATTCATTTATCCTCTAACATATGCAGAATTGTTCATCATTGTTACAAAACGCATTACGTTTCAGAGGTGCCTTTGACCCAAGAAATAGTTCTGTGTTATGACGTCAGCGGAATACTACTAAAGCATTGCTTATTAGTAAAAGTATAACGAACATGAACAGGTATAAAAAGGCCTGTCGAAATAGACCTCACTCTCTTGTTCAGGAAACTCTCTTTAGTGTGCGCCCTTTTTAAGGAGGTTTTAGTAGTTCACTTCGACTCCTCTCACCTCGTTAGATATGGCGACGACCAGATTGTAGCTGTATATAGGAAACAGCCATATTTATTCTAGGTAGGAACATAATTATCCTTAAGTTTCTTAATAGGTCCTTTAATAATAATCAAAATGAATATATAAGATCAATAGCTTTTCTTTAATCCTCTGAGTTACAAACTTCCAACACGTCATAGATTATACCCTTAGGTCAAGACTTGCTCGCGACAATATCTAAGAAGTAATTAGTAGCTTAAATAAAATGAAGAGCCCTGAGAATGATGTTATTAAAAGAATAGGTACACACTATTATAAAGAAAAAGATTAACTTGATTACATAAGTTTATACTGTGTAACTTATAGGCAGTTAAAGTGTATTGCAACACATAATACGTTTTCACTAAGGCTTCAGCAAGGAAACAGAGTGGCCACCTTTTCAGCTGCGTGTTTCCAGTCAGTTTAATTATTCTGCAGGCCCTAATGTTCTTCCCTGTCTTATTTTCTTTTCCTTGTTCTTTAGGTAGCTAATTTACACAGAGATGGAGTGATAATGAATGAAAGCAATTACGTTGGAGTATATGAGCCTCTAACGTACTTGAGATACAACGCAGTACATTCCTGTAAAAGTGTTTATCTGTATAACAAGGCAAAAGGGTGTGTTTTGTAAATAAACACAAATTTCTGCGATTAAGATATGCATTATTAAATTTACACACTGTTTTGTAATGCTCAAAAGCCATCGTATGAATTCTTAATTTTCTCTCATTACGTTCTTTTCCCGGGAATGTTGTTTAAAATGTGTTTTGTCAGCAGTAAGTCACGCCTTTTCTCTAGACTTAAGGGGAGAGGGGTATATGGAAATCTCATTTTCTTATATTTCTTAAGCAAGAAAGTATTTTAATACATGCTCATGTTCAAACACCATACAAATCAACATTAATACACTGAATTTATTTTCTGAACCATGCCCTATTGCCCACTTTAAGAAAACCACAAAAATGCAGATGCAGATATATTAAATCCGTTCAGTATCCTACCATAAACACTTGATATTTGGCTTAAAATGGAGCTTACAAGCTCTCGAAAGAAATGTGAAGGTAAATGTTGAAATTACTGTTTTCAAGTTGTTTTTTAAAAACATAAATCTTTAAATAATACTTTATAAATGTATATAAATATAAAAAAATCTTGTGTATGCATTCGTTACTATACGATAAAGAAGAGATCATGTACGTAAATTGAATAGAATCCGAAATATTTTACACCGAAAACTGATAAATTAGGCTATTTTTTAAAAAATACCAAAGGAAATTTAATGTTAATTTGACACTAATAGTGCATACGTAATAAGAAATCATGTTTTACACTCGCTTGACTTTCTCTGCCCGGGTTTTCAGAAACTGCTCTTAAAAAGCTTATTCTTCGAAATTGAAATTGAGTTTTATTTACGGACGCTCTTTAACTACTATGGTTCTTAGCGTCCCATTCTATATTGGGTGTGAAAGACCGGAAATGTTGCTCAGAGGCCTCTTTATCAGGCTTGAGGTTCTTTTACGTGCCGTAAATCTACGACACGGGACCACCGGCTTTACTTTCCTTGCGAAGGAAGCCGTGCTAAGGATTTTTACGCCCGAAAAATCCGCGACCTCGGGAACTAGAGGCTAGCACGGTACCGCTAGTCCACGGAGGACGACGCTTATTCGTCGATTTCTTGTTAATCGAGATAAATATTTGCAGAAATACTTTTATTACAAATGTCTTTGTAGGAACAAGGATACACAGGAGGTTCAGGTGATAGTCTTATCTTTAAAAATCGAGTTACTACGTGATGGATTTGAAATTCCAACATGTCCAGAAGAAAGAAACAAAAACAGCAACTAAGTTCTTGAAAACCGAGCGGGATGGCTCAGGTGCTAACGTCTGTAGCCCGCATTCGGGTGGTCGTGGATTCGATTCCCGTGCCGACCTTCCTGACCCATGGGTTTTTTCGGGGTTTACCCGGGTCGTTAGGTGAATACTGGGAAGTATCATTAAGTCCCTCGAATTTCCTGTACCTCCATTTAACTTCCATTCTCATTTCACTTCACTTTTCATCCGATTGGTCTCTTTCACGGTTGTACGTGTCGGCGGGAGGTCTCGGCGTGTGCATGGGTGGGGAAAAGGATGCTCTGTTGAAACCTTCGTCCCCCGTAATGGGGACAGTCTCCGGGCTAAGGGCCCCACAGGGTACGTGTAAGCCCACAGGGGGAGGGAAGCCGGATGCACCAGTGTCCATCTGGGGAGTTTAAATTTGTAAATGGTAGGAACCCTGCCCTCTGCCTGTCGTGCCCCCTGGTCCGGCCGGCCGCCCTCTGTCTCCTCTCTACTTATCCCTCCCGACTGGGGACGCCCCGTTGAATCCTAATCCTAGTGCTTGAAAGAAAAGTATTTGAAAATTCAAACTAGTAGCAAGGAATATCTCGGAAATTGTAAATGCCACAAAAAGTTGACAGATTATGTGTTTTAACGAGATGCACATTTTGTATAGTAAGGTTTTGGCTATCTTTTACGGTTTACAAGTTATACAAAATTCATTCCGAATGAAGTGGACTTCTCAAGCTATATGCAGAAAATTCAAGATAGGCATTGCAGTTATCATGTATTTTAATCTAACCCATTGAGCCATTTTTGAGAAAAATAAAAAATAGCGAACATTTTTTCATCTAGAAGGTAGTTTGCATTGCGGGGTTTTTTTTTTTTTAAATCTTCGTGTCACATCTCTGAACAATTTCGTTTTTGAGTAATGGATTCAGGGAACCTCAAAGTGTACATTTCCAGGAAATGTCGATATCGTATTCTTGGGAGGAATACAACCTTCTTCTGTTCATTATAGGTAGCAAGTAGTAGAGAAAGTACAAAGTTTACTGGTTAGCTGCTAGGCGCCCTATTACGATGAGCGTTTAAAACTTAAATCTACACTGATTATAACTATTTCTGCATATTTTTACTATTTTTATATTTCATCCCGTGATTGCTTCTTCTAATGTTTCAATCCGCTGATGAATGCTAATGAACCTAACAAAAGTTTACACCTAAAGTAATTTTTGGAATCCTTTGCACCAACTACTAATTTCTTTCAGAACAGTGAAGAACATAAATGCAATTAAGGTCGCAAATGACTACGAAGACTTCACTAGTGTTTCTTTGTTCAGAGTAAGCAGAACACCTGTAGCATCCAATCAAATTCCGCAGATATGAGCTCAAACTCTAGGTATACTAACACAAGTTAGAATTGCTGGAACTTTTCCAAGGAGATGGAGAAATAACACTGAACAACGAAATTTAACTTTATTCTGTTCCTGGAACGGAATTACTGGAATTCGTAGTAGATCTTTCATGCTGAATACGAAAATGGCAAATAAAATGCCAGGTGTAGCTTTTTTTCTTGTAATTTGAGAAGCAAATCAAGAGAAAATAAGGTATTTTTCCAAAACATGACAATTTTCGACTGGGCTTATCTTAATTACAGATGCCTCCTCTTAGCTTCTCTGGTGTACTGCACCTCGGGAGCAGCTCTCACCACTGACCAGCAATAATCAGCTTGAATGAATGTACTCTATTTACCCTGGTATCGTCTTTCAAATGTTGAAATTGTCTGGTGAAAGCGCTCAGTGTGTTCATCAGAAACTGTACCAACGTTTCTGGAAAAAAGTTCAAATGAGAGTGGAGAGAGTGTATCTTCAATGAGATACTACACCCCATTTGATGATAAGCCAGTAACGTTTTATTTACATTTTCCCTACATTTTGGCGAACAACGGTTCCCTAGGAAATTTGAGAAGACCACTCTGAAAGATTCCCAAGCAGCATGTTCTTTACTTGTCAGAAGTCCTCAAAATGTAGATAAAAAAGATTTGTCTGACTCGGATTCCTATGAAAATGCCATCTATAGTTTTAGCTGTACATAGCCTTGGAAATTTTGAGTGTAAACATCTGAATACTGGTCCATCACGATCCAGTGCTTTTACGAAATTTTTGATCAGTCCCAGTTTGGTGTGTAATGAAGGGAGCAAAATTGTGTAAGATTCAACCACTGGCTGCTCATTTATGTTCGTTCCTGGGTCCAACGTTTGCCGAAGAGGCCAGTCTTTCCCTTTGAAGCGCAAACTCTTAGTCCGATTGTCCAATTCGCTCACGAAACAACAATATCCTGTAAACCCTTATTGTTAGCCAAGAAGAATCGCAATCATGTTTTAGTCACCACATATTTGCCACTTAAATCTGCCATAATTGATACAATTTAAAATATCTCTGATATTCCGATATGTCGCTTTCATATGGCCTGGCAGCCAATTGGAACTGAAGGCAAAGTGTTTCCATTTTGCAATAATACAGCTTTAAGACCCAGAGTGGAAGCATCTACATACAGCCTGCATTGCCTTGATGTGTCTTCGATATCTATGGCTAACATTAAGGCGTGCAAATCATTATAAAATATTTTTTTCGAAAAATTGTTCCAAGGGCTTCTAGCGCATTCAAAATCAGACACGTTCACATTTTCTCAGAGAGAGTTAAACTGAATTTTAGTTGATTGCCAGAATCAATGGTATTGGCCTCAGGATATAGTGGAATAGGGAGTTCATTGGAGTGGGACACTGGACGAATAGTTGAAGGTATATTTGGATAATTCACAGTCGATCTTTTCTTCTTTGAAATTAACTTCACAGGTGGCACCATGCAGAAATAACAATCAGTTATAGGTTAGCTTGTTCCCTTCAAATCATGGGCAAAGCAAATGGCACTGATCTCCTTTTTCCTTTAAGCCAATCCCCCAGATTTGCAGAACAGCCATTGAATCAAAAAGTCTTCCTCCGTGGTATAGTGGTTACCATGCTAGCCTCTAGTTCCCGAGGTCACGGATTCAAACCCGGCGGAGGGCGATGTATATTTTTCGGGCGCAAAAATCCTTAGCATGGCTTCCATCGTAAGGGAAGTGAAGCCGGTGGACCCGTGTCGCAGATTTACGGCACGTAAAAGAACCTCAAGCCTGATAAAGAGGCTCTGAGCAAAATTACCGGTCTTTCACGTTCAGTATAGAATGGGACGCTAAGGACCACAGCAATTAAAGAGCGTCCATAAATAAAACTCAATTTCATTTTTCATTGAATCATATATGGTCGGAGGCCTTCAGCTCTTATTTTAGTACCCTAATTTGCATCCAAAATACAGATGGTATGCTTTCTTTATTCATGAAGTTATATTTCGCTTTTGTGCTACCTAAGTCACCTTTCCACAAATATAACAAAAATTATCAGCACTATTATACACTTACGCAGCATATTAATTTCTAGCCAAACCTTGCAGAATTATTTGCTGGCAAAAGAAACATATATCCACTACTAAGCACAGCAGTATAACATTCTGATAAGCTTGCTTCAAAAGAAAACGGAAAGCCATTCTCCACTTAGTAATATCGTGTATGTAAGTAAACCAGTAATCTTTTAAAACAAGCATAACCTCTCAGGATCATAAATCTGTCTCCAGCACCCCTGTGTAAAGCGTGTACTGTGACCTTGACCCAGCAACTACTTAAGCTCTTTCTGAAGTGAGTAATCCCACACATTGGCTATAAACTGAAAACCACACCAATACGTCCATTTTTACTGTCATATTCGTAATTTGCGATATCAAATTGTCAGAAATCGCTTATTTTGTTTCGCAACATTTTGGCTGTTATCCAGTGTAATTAGACATGAGAACTACATCGAGTAGTGCTAGCAGCAGCAGTAATACTAGTAGTAGTAGTAGTAGTAGTAGTAGTAGTAGTAGTAGTAGTAGTAGTAGTAGTAGTAGTAGTAGTAGTAGTAGTAGTAGTAGTAGTAGTAGAAAAGGAAGAAGAAGTAGTAGTAGTAGCACGCCCAGTTCAAATGATAAGCCAATAATCGTGCTGCTGGTGGTGGTGGTGGTGGTGGTCGTCGTCGGGCTACTTCTGTAACCTCAAGCTAGGCATGTGGTACAACATGACACAACATCAGTTGGCTCGTTTATGTCAACATTTCTTCTGGTAAGCTATCAGGTTACATTCTTTTGAACATTCCTTTTTATTTTAAGCACTTGTACGAAATAAAGACCTGCGTCTTCATTCAACGATACGAGGCACTTTTTACTCTGCATCTTAAAGCCATCAAAATTCTAAATGTGACAAATCTAACGAATATTCCACATTTCCTTTCTGGAATGAAAATTATAAACACTGGCATAGTAATCATTATTCACGTTTATATATCTGCAAATAATAAAAGTAAGTTGGAAACATTACAATATAATATGAATTGTCGGATTTAAAAGTAACGTTGGTAGTATGAACGAATTTTTTATTTTAAAAAACGGCACTTAACCCTGATATCACCGATCTCAGCATGAACAATGATTAATTTATCTACGCCATTAAAGATGCAAGATAAAAGCAACTATTTTCTTCATAACTTAGCAAAAACTGACAAAGCTAGGTATCGGTTGATCCCTTTTTCTTCTTATCAGTGAGAAATAAGGGACCTGATCAATAAACGTCGCTTTATGTCGAACAAGTGTTTCCCGCAGTCCTTGCGAATTCAGTTGAATGAAATCTAAGCTACTTGAATAATGAAAATGCCGGGTTTCTCCTGAACAACAAGACTGGCAGCCCTCCGCTCACATGGCACTGCTATACGAATCTGTTCGCGAAATAGTGGCGGACCGGCCCGCCGTTTCTCTCTTATGTAATGCTAACGATGCGAATAAAATGAATGAATTGCGCTTAGGTTTTACGTTATAAAAGGCATACGAAATGATGCCCCTCTGCATCTATACATGCCTGACACCTATTGGACATATTACTGAACACCCGATGAATTTCTGCACCCGAAATACTATAAAGCACACGACAGATACTGTCCTCTAATTTGTGGAGCGTAAGGGAATTTGCTGCATATGATTTACTCTTTAAGGATTCCCCACAGATAACACGGATTTAAAACCGGAGGGCTAGTGCACCAGACAAGTTAATCTATAAAAAAGTACGTAATGTGAGATAGCGATATTCTTAGATTCCTTTCCACGACAGCCCCAATCTAGTCTATGTTTTCCTCAGTAATGTTGACTATGTCTATTTTTGTCCAACACGGATCCAGTTTTTTAACATTTTGCTAATAATCCATACATTGCGGATTTGTTAGGAACGGTGACACCAGGGAATTTATGTATAAATTCAAACTGATAATGCCGCATCTGATTCCGTTGGAAAAACTTAACACAATAAACACACGATGTTCTGTAGTACAAACCATAATTAACGTAACAGAGGTCTTCATATAATTATTCCCGATATATTGGGTACAGATTAGTCCCATAGTATTGCATGAGTACTTCTTTTGTGCAACGAAGTCTCTTTCTCCTGACAACAACGTCGGTTAATCGTTTTTGGTGTTTATTTAATCTGCTTTGGGAATTAATAGCTGCTTTATGCATGCATTTTAACAGCTAATTTCCGTAAGCTTATAAATTTTTCTTTGTGTAAAACAGGCAGATCTTGGGAAGACTGAAAAATTCTATGTGGAGTTATCAAAAACGTTTTAGGACCTATAAACTAAATCAAATATTGTAGATAATCCCACTACAAACAGATCTAATTTCACATAAGTTTGTCTTAGAATGCATAAAAACTACAGCAAATAACTATACCCTAAAAGCTTAATGTTTACATAAACCTTTTAAGTGTCAGTGGTTAGAAATTAAATAGCATTCTTTTAAGACGTACAAGTCATCAACAGGAAGATTTAAGTTATTTTTCTAAATGTCTGATAACCGCACTACATCCGTGGTGAAGTAAGTTCTTTGATAAACGTAATAATCGTAAAACGCTTGATAAAAGTGGGATTAAGGTTGGTACCAGAGCCCATAAAAATAGTTACCACGTAACATCGAGCCAGCGTAACGGACGAAAACAGTTTTCGTCCACGTTTTGTATATACATGTATTGTATATACAATGTATATTTATAACACATATACAATGTATGTGTATTGTATATACGTGTATATTTTATGGACTATATTCATATGTTTAACTTAGGCTGTTTTACATTGGCTAGTTTCATCATTTCGTCATCATATTTTATATGTTTACAGATGTATAACTCCTTCCTTCATTTGTTTCTTTCTAAAGGAATACTGTGACTTTTAATCAAAAAACACACGAAAAATAATATTACCACTTTTAATATAAAAACTTATATATTTTTAAACATTTGCAATTAAAAGCTGTCTTTTATACATCCCGCCTCATTTGAAGCCAGCATTGAAAAGACTTGCTCCTTGTTCATTGCGTCCGATTGTAAAGAGGGACCACTCAGCTAACTCGGATGACGGAATGGAAGACTTCAGTCTATTGAACCATCATGCGTCCACTCTTACCCTAAACGTTCCAAGTCATTACACAAAATGTGATGGTGGATTTTCCCTTTCTGATACTTACAGCACTCAGGCCAAAGACGTTACCTTCCTCAGGGAAATCGCTTCATTACATTGAAAAAATGCATCTTGAAATTCGTCCTCACCTAGAAATGCATGATAATGGCTAGATTCGTTTTATTAGAGAAGAGTGTCTATGTAAATTTATTTCATTAAAATTCTTTATGACTCTATAGTAACTGAGATATCTAATGAGTTTGTTTACTAGTAATAAACAACTAACACCTAACCAATGAATTTTAAGTATGCAACAATTTTCGTTACGGACATTCTATCTTTTTAATTTCGTCTTTGTTTTATTTAAGAATGATGTAGTACCGCAAATCTGTACATTCTTATATCCTTGCATTCTATAAACTCAAACCAAGATAGTTAATGTTTTTGAAGGTTGCAGTTGTTCAGGTATTTATGTTCACAGAAGCACATAGAATAGTACAGTCTCGCTCCGTACTTATGGTCCTGATTCTGTCCGCATCTTCTGTGGAATTTTGAGAAAATAACTAAGGAAGAAGTGAATTTCTTTATGTGGAGTGTGACAGTGTATAATGCGGAAACTACGATACTGCGAAGTACTGAGAAAGACGACCGAAAATTTCTAATGTGGACATGGATATAAATTAAAATCAACCAAATAATGGACTATTTTAAACTAAGTGGTCGAAGGAAGAACAACGTTGAAACTAGTCAGTAAGTGTAAAATAAATTGGTGCATTGCAAATAATGGTAAGAAATTAAAAGCATCCGGTTAGAAATACCAAATGACAGACAATATTAAGATGAATAGTTCAGAAGTGCGGATAAACTGAAAAGCTGAAAAGAGGAAATAGTGGCGAAAATTACGTTTACAGTGAAGGATTTGCCTTATAATTGATTGACTGAATGGATTGGTTTAAATGACACAGCTGCATAGCAAAACTGTTTTACATTTCTTAAAAGATGATTATATAATTATTCTTATAAAACCTAATGTTTCTGTTTGCTTTTTTAATCGAGATAAGCATTTGTAGAAATGCTTTCAACACGCATTTCGTGATAGGTACAAAGGGAACCTAGAAAGCTGAAGCGATGCTTAAATCTTTAAAATGGTGACTTGTATATACTGGCTTTGTATTTCCAAACTCTCCACATGACTACGAGAAAAATAAGGAATGTGACTTAGCACTTCAGAAAACGTATGATAACAGCTTTAGAAAATTCAAAACAATACCAACAAATATCTCGGAAGAGGTTAGCGTCACACAAAAATTCAAGGAACCTGAACTGTGTGTTTTTAAGTATCTACATTGTTGTGTGAAATCTGGTTTACCAGTTATGCAAGTTTATACAAAACTCATTTATAATGAAGAGAACTTCACAGGATATACACAAATAATTCAACGTATAGATTATATCATTCGTGCAAATAATTTAACTTTATATCATTTTAATCAAATAAGAAATCAAAAACGAAAAACTTTCCATGTAAAGGGTAGCAATCTTGGAAAATGCTGAACTTCTATGCAAAGTTTGATATTTGTCAGACTTTTTGTTTTTGAATTATGCTGTTCAGAGACGCGTGCAGGCGGATGGATGGATTTTCTGAAAATGCTTTTTTTAAAAATGTTATTCAGATGAAATACGAGTTTGATGAATTGAGTTTTCTGGTACAACACAACACTTCCTCTACTTACTGTAAGCATACGAGAAATTAAAACTAATTAAATTAATATTGATCGATCAATTCTTATTATACATTTATAGAAACATGTTACAGTATATAATATTAAAAAGTTATCATTTGTTAACACTTTGTCATTATATTAATTTTCACCGAAGAAAAACCAGTGCACTTTAAATGCTTGTAGCAGAATTTGCACATTGAGTCAACCTTGATCCCGCTTATATTAATTACTGGTATTTGAAGTCATTTCCAGGAACACTTGCAGCTGTCTCGGTTAGCACCTTCTGGAAATGTTCAGAGTTATGAATTGGTTCCTTGAGATAGGTATTATGCATAAATTAATTATCTATGATATAAGTGTTAAAAGTGGAGGTTTACTTGCGAGTACCAGTGTTCGCGGAACGAAGCTGAAAGCCGAGTTTAGCAATCCTACAAGCAAAATAAAATAGCTTTTATCATGTGTTGTCATGTACTATTTTTATACAGTCCTGAATATCAAATTATAAAGTACACAGGTGATATTTGTGTGGAAATAGCAGTATACATTCGGGCATGCGCAATGGTGACCTCTAGTCTCTTATTCTTTGGCCTCCGTTGTTGTTTGGCCTTCATAGCACCAGTGGTGAGAACATGATCACTTACACAATCACCAGATTCTATAATATGCGATAACATATTTTCACCGTAATTATATTGTACGTTTTTTATCTTGCAACATATTGAAGAAATCTGTTGTATACAATGTCTTACGGTTTCTTCGACTTCTTTAGTAATAATTCCAACTTCATATTCTCCGCTGCTCGAAAAATTTCTTCTGGTTCTGCTGAATCCGTTACCGAGTCATTCAAATGATTTGCCACTACAATAATCGATATAAAAGGCCTCCGCTTAATTTACATATAAACAAGGGTGATAACAATTGAGTGTTATAAATATGTCATTCTACTGACTGCTATAATCTTCAATTTCTAGTATGAGTGGCTTAGGTTAAAAGCTTTACTTTTAGTGCCAGCTTTTTAGTAGTGTTTAAGGCCCATTCTTACTACATAATACACCACAGGCGGTGGACACTGATAAATGAAATAATAATTGGGAAAAGAGATTTGGAAAGGAAACGTTTCAGGCTTAAGTTTAAGGTACCTCACTGGTATTTGCCAGTTAAGAAGACTGAGGAACATCTGGAAAAATCCTCAGTCAGAAAGGACGGTAATGGCGTGATGTGAACCGCGGACCTCCCGTTCACGAGACCATGTCTTAACAACCGCGGTACCCCATGTCGTTTTAGTGCCAGCTGTCTAAACATTATTTACAAAATAGACTTAGGTTCGCTTGAAATGAGGAGCATGATGTGATTCTGCTGTTTATAATGAGATTTCTGTATTTTGCTATGAATGAATAAAGGTCGAAAGCACCTAAGGATTCTGTGCGTTTGAAAACTTTTGTGTCATACATAATTACTACAATAATTATTGCCAAATCCAATACTTACCTATAGAGCTTTTACGCACTTTACGTCTTTGTATTTTGCGCGTATTTATATGCATACAGCCAAAATTATTACGCGCTATGGTGCAATTCTTATCACTCAGGCTACTCGAGGGGTGACATTAATACATCCATTATTGCAGAAGCCTCTCCCTCAGCTGCTGAGAAGCATGCTATACATTATGTAACAGAAATGCACGGCACAAATTGCAGGACACATTCCTCACACGTAGACGAAGAAATTATGTTATATGAACATTGGTCTGGAAACGCTTTGTTTTCATGTTACAACTCATTTTCTCCAAGTCGTTAATCATGGGAAACACACAAGAATAAAACGTACCAGCATACCACAGGAGATGTTTAATATGTCATCCGTGAGCATTGATACATGCATCAACCCGCCGTCGTAGTGAATCCCGAATGCGCTGATGTATCCCTGGAGTACTGCGCATGGTTTCGCAGCCTTCTATAATACGGGCACGGAGACTCTGAACATCTGGCACTGAGGTGTGATACACAAGAATTTTCAAATGCCCCACAAATAAAAGTCCAGTGGGTTTAGTTCCAGGGAGCTGGAGGCCAGTCAATTGGTCCACCTCTACCTATCCATCTGTCACCGAATCTGTTATTTAGAAGCCGACGGACATTAACACTAAAATGAGGAGGTGCTCTTCGTGCATGAAGTACATGTTTTGTCCCACACATAAAGGCACATTTGCTAACAGATAAGGTAGAACATTATCTACGAAATAATGTAACTTTGTCCGTTGAGCCTGAGTGGAATAACGTGAGGCCCTACCAAACAGTCACCAACAATGCTGGCCCAAGCTTTGACAGAAAATCTTTCTTGATGACCTGCTTCAACAGTTGCGTGAGGATTCAGCCCATACATGCCGATTGTGATAATTTACAATCTGATCTCGTTGAAACGACGCCTCACCTGTGAACAGCACCGTTGCACTAAAATTAGGGTTGACACTTTGTTGCTTAAACCTTTTGCAGAAGCGTACCAGTGCAGGAAAATCAGCTGCTGGTAGTGCCTGCACACCCTGTAAATGGTATGGATACAGCCTCGTGTAACCTCGTGTAACACTCACCAGACAGTCATGTGGTCAACATTCATTGTTGCAGCTACTTGTCGTGTGCTGACACTAGGGTCGTCGTCAACTGCCTGAAGAATTGCCGCCTCCCGTTGCGGTGTCCTCGTCCTTCTAGGCTTCCCCCGGTCGCGAGTATCAGGCTGAAATGCCCCATGTTCCCTAAGACGACGATCAATGCCTTCAAACGTTTTCCTGTCAGAGCAACTTCGTCCTGGAAATCTCTCCCGGTGCAAATGTTGTGCGCAAGCGCCATTGCCGTCTGTTAATCCATACTTCAAATGAGCATCTGCCATCTCTGCATTTATGTACACTGCCATTGCACGAGCCAAGTCTGCGATCAACTCTACTAGTACGTAGTAACCCGTGTGCTTACCAAAGGTCGTACTGATCACTGAAACAGCTGATGTTACCTTAAGCAAGCAATGACGTAAGTCGCATGGCAACAGGGACATGTAAAACAAAACACTGGTGGCGCACCTACGATAATGACAACGTAACCAAGAGTGCGTGTTCCCTATGATTCTAACGCTCTATTTGTGTCTCCCATGATTAATGAGTTGGAGAAAATGAGTTGTAACATGGAAACAAAGCGTTTTCAGATCCATGTTCATATAACGCAATTTCTTCGTCTACGTGTGAGGAATGTGTCCTGCAATTTGTGCCGTACATTTTTGTTACAGTCTGTATAATGCCTCAATATTACAGCATTGATGTACATTCCAACCCCATCTATCTCACAGTGCTGGGGTGAGGAACTTATTCGGTTTGTGAGATTAACTATACTAATAATAACCAAAGAAAATCTGTGTTAAATGCATATGTGTGTTGAAAATCACTGTTCTTCCGGAATTACGCTTGGGTGCAAAAAAGGGCCGATATAATGAACTGCATTTTAAGTTGGTAATGGATTCATAAAGCAGCTCTTCCCCATTCAAGGCTCCACACCACCCCTTACCTAGATCTAGCAACCAGGTTGATTGGCATTTGCTTAACTTTTTTTTTCTTTCTTTTCGGAATGGCCGATGTGCACCAGAAGCTAGGATCTAAGGCAGTTTTAGATTCTCTGAGAAAACATAATCAATTCCGTTTTATTAATTGTTCTTCCCTAGGCTGGAAATGTAGAATCAGAATGAAAAGGTATGTAAAGTCGACACTGGGGTATGTTATATCAAGAGAAGTTACGGATGTCATGTGTTTTACCGGGTAAACGGGAGTCATGGAGAATTTCATATGTTGTCACATCGACATCATAGCTCAGAAGGCGGAGGAGCTGAAAATCGGTGGTCTGAGTACGACTATGACACTGTATTCTTTTTTTAATTCTGATTCTACCCTTCCATAATTAAGTCAGGATTAGCATTATCTTACATAAATGCCATTATCAGAGTTTTGCAACACAACAAATGTAAAAATGTTACGAAACATTTTCAAGTAATGCGGAAGTGCTATAGTTTTCGACTTATTTGTAATGCTCTTTCGTTTTACGTGTTCATTTCGTATAGCTCAGTTCGTTACCATGCTTGTTTGTGATATTTTATAATTCAAAATCAATATGTCTATTGCTCTTGCTGCTTTGCAAACAATTATTTTTAGAAAGCAATAATAATAATAATAATAATAATAATAATAATAATAATAATAATAATAATAGCCCCATGATGCCTTAAACCATTGAATGAGTTGTGAAAGTAAAATATTTATTTCTCCTGAAAAATTTATTTATGAAACTGTTTCTTTTACATGTCCTTTAATTTTACTTTGTATCCCATTGTGATATGTTTTTGAAGCTAGTGGTGCCATGCGGACTGCATTATTCACAGCTCCGCAGCCCTCGCTGTGCTATAACCTTGCTCATTAGGGACAATAATTTTCGGCATTTCGTCCATAACCTTGTTCATTTCAAGTGACATATAATAAAGAGGACATTGTTTACACGCCAGTTTCATCCAACCACTTCACTTCATTAATTACTTCTAACTAAAGTGTGCCCTTCGTACACTTAATTTTAAGTTTTAATTGTATATGACTTATCTTATGGTTTGTAAGCTCTGCAAGATAAATATCTATTTATTACTATGTTTATCTTACCCCCTCCCCGGCCTCCTTCACTACTGAGCCGGAAATCGACCACTGTTCATTGGTTAGGGTTTTAGCGCCAGACTCTTGACATGAAACGAATAACAAACGGGTAGTAGTGGTGAGTGTCGCGAGTATCTTGAAGCCATTCAGGTAAAGTGCTTCCGTTTCCCACCGCTTTTGCCACGCACTTTGTTCAAACCAATAATAGATTAGCTCATTCGGATAGGTGTGGAACACAACTGATAAGGGGATTCTGCCAACATTAAATAAAGAAAAACACTATAGGAAACAAGAAGCATCGGCACTTTTTTGCATCGGACTGTACATATCAGGTCATGCGATTTTAACCCCTTTGAATATGAATATCAAGAGGATATTTCCGGCAGTTTATTGTGAACGTGGTAAATTTTAAATGACTTTCAGTACAAAGGGGTAAATGCGGATACTTAATTTTTTTTTAAATTGAGTTATCGAAGGGAGCAGTTGCACATCATGTTCACACCACCAAATGTCTTAAACTTTGTTATCGAGGAGTACCTTTCATATAATTTTGACAAAACACTGTACACTTCGGTTTTAGAATGCAGTAATGAGCTAAGCTACATCTTTAAAAACTTCCGATACCCTTATTTTCAAACCTTAACATACAAATCAACATACTTAGCCCTATCCAGTCAAACATTTTAGTTGTACTATAGCACCCAACGCAAATTATAAGTTACGTTATTAATCTCAAAAACCACTCCTACCGCATTTTCAACCTCTTATAGACAAAATGTATCGTTGGCCAACCAGGGCATAACTTTGTACACTTGAGCAATTGAGCTTTGCGAAAATTAAGATATCTTACAGCTTCAAAATTTCATCCTTACTTATATTTTCAGTCTCTTGTGTTAAATTTGCCCCGATTGAGCCATCTGGACTAAATTTCCGACACTTACGCTTTAATTGTAGGCTATTCAAGACTTTAAAAGCCTCCCTATCCTTGTGTTCAACCCCGTCATTTAGGAATGCATCCGTGCAATGCCGGGTAATTCAGGTACTTTTTCATAAATTCGTTACCAATTTTTCTGTGAAACATCTGAGCACCTGCAAATATTAAACAGCCTTCCTAGGCGCTCGATTGTAGGTATGTGACAAACAGTTGTTTTCGTATAACGATTATAACTGCTGCAGTTACTTTGTTGACGGTTGTGAGTTACAATTAAAATAGTGATGTCTTGATTTGGAGTTACTTGTTACGACAGTAGTAACTACCAATGTATCTCTTTATGTAACTGTATACTATTGCAGCGATGGATCACTATACTAGGATAAACCTATGAACAGATACTTTTACCTTAATAAAAATGTATTTCCAGATTCAAAATGTGAACTATCCGTATGTTTCCGTAATTATTTATTGATACAATATTATACAATCATGCGATCAGCAGCATAAACCTCTTCTACGCAGCTCTACAGTCGAAACGTGCCGATGCTTGTGCTTTCTTATAGAGTTTTTCTTTATTTAATTTCGGCAGAAGCTTCTATCATCTGTGTTCCACACCAGCCAATCTTTTATAGGTTTGAATTGAAGTCCGAAATACACGTATTAACCTTCGAACAAAGGTTAGGTCTAGGTAAATGGCTAAAGCGGAGGTGTACGGAAACATTTCACCTGAATGCCTGGAAGGCATGCTTTGCCACGACTGTCCATACCAGCCCCTGGATGAGTCCATCTCGTATTGGTTTGATGTCAAAAGTCTGTCAATCAAACATCAACCTATGAGCACAGGTCGGTTATAGGCTTAGGAGCGAAGGAATTGTGCGGAGTAAGTCCAACATTAAGTGCAGTGCTAGAACCAGATAGGGGCGGGTACTGGGCGTGACAGAGGTGGTTTACAATCTCCTTACCAACATAAATTACTGTGCATTATATCAGCACAATTCCATGCACTTGACTGTGTATTCCGTCTGCTCCACCAGACAGAAGATTAGAAAGAAAATTGCACTCCAACTTGCGCTTAGACTAACGTCTATTAGGTGAAATAGCTATATATATATTCGGGACTAACAATGGATAGCTACCCAAGCACACATTTCATGTTAAATTCTTTTGCCACAGCTGTAATGTACAGTATAGTTTTCAATGAATAAAAAAAAAGCTTTTCATCCACGTTTCCAGGAAGAAGATTCCCACAACACTTACGAGAGCCTATTTTCGGGAAGGAATTTCTTATAAAATATTATAATGCATTAGAACACCTGGGGTAGTTTTATATTACCATTCCACCACAATGTCTTGTTCTTTAAACAACTACATGCAATGTAGTGTAGAACTTAATACCAAGCGCCACTATTTGGCTAGTGTAATAAAATCAGGAGGTTTAGTTCAATGTTGTTTCCATATGGAATCGCAAAGAAGGTTAGAAGTTAATTGTCCCTATGAGTAACAAAGAAATGAGTACTTCAGTAACTCATGGTGTTTAGGCAGCCACACAAATGCAGAGAAAAGAAAGTGAAAAAAAGAAACTATTAGGCATAGTCATTAAGTGCATTACAAAATCCTGGAACAAGATAAAATAAAAGCTTGTGGAGTACCACATCCAGATAGAGGAGAGTGATCAACGTGTGCAGATCAAACTACTCAGTAAAGTCCAGGGTGAGACGACCTGCGAGTCTAGAGTGAGTGATGTCATCGATCCAACCGTAATGGATAGTATTGCTGGGGCCAACTGACTACGAACCAGCTGTGGACCATCCAGTGCTTTACTCGGACTTTTTAATGGACTTGCGAATGGACATTTCCTGTAAACTAGCACCGTTTTCCGTTCCGAAACTTGATAGGATCTTACTGTAAATACATATGTGTAAAACTGTCCAGAACGTAAACTAGGAAACAATTGCCGTTTCATGTTTATTTCCCTACCGCTTACCTAGAGTGTGTAGAAGTGTGTCGAGTGTTGTATTTCATTCGAAAATTCCATGTCGATATTTCTTCGGAAATGCATATTGTATGTTCTAATAAATTCCAAAAAGGAAAAAGAAATTTTAGAATAAGGACCGTGTGAATGTCCATCCTCGCGTGAACAGCATAGCTCGAAAAAGAATAACAACAAATTTATAGTAAAATCAGACACCGCTTAAGGATATGAAGCAAAGATTTTAAAGAAAATTTCCCCATTCCAAACAATCCTTTACGTGGAAAATGTTTGTTCAAATTAATTAAAATATCTGTTCGAGATCTTGCCATGATTAATAATACGTATAATCCCGAAATTTCAGTGAATTACATGTTAAGTTCTCTTTATTCACAATGAACTTTATATCACTTGAAAATCCTAAGAGAGAGAGAGAGACAAAAAGCTACTGCTGAAAACATTCATCCGGCAGGATGGCCGAGCTCATTAAAGCACGGACTCTTGAGTTGGAGGACCGCGGTGCAAATCCCGCCAGGACCTTCTTCCTTGACTGAGGCTTTTTCCAGATTTTCCTCGGTCCTCATAACTTGTAAACACCGAGAAAGGACCGTAAACTTAGGTCTGGTACGTTTCCTTCCCAAATTTCCGTTTACTATTATCATTTAATTTCATGTATCACCAGTATCACAGCCTGTGGTGCCGTATGTAGTAACAGCGGCCGTTAAACACTACCAAAAAAACTGAAAACATTTCGAGCACAATGACACATACAGATTGTACTCACTTCTTTTTTCTTAGCATTGGTCTTCTCTGAACTATTGAGTGTTGCACGTTTACATTTTTGCTAATATGAAGTGCGTAATCTATTGCAATAAGTTTTAAATGTTTCGGTGCATATTTCTTGTTGTTGAAATAAGCTCGATGCGCTCAAAAATCGACTTATACAGACAATTTAATACTGTTTCTCTATTTTGCGTGCAATTAAGTCCGTGTTACTTAATTTGATACCATTTTTGAAAAACGTTTACGTTAATAATGTAACGTAGATAATCGTTATATAAACGTTATAAGGAATATATAGACTGTTCCCGCACTAACTTTCCAAGATCCTGTTCTACGGACAAATTGGAGGCAAAAGTTTTTGAACTGCACCTTCCAATTGTAATAGTTCTGAAGTAATAGGAATGAAAATCTAACCGATGAAAGGCGTGATATTGCATCACAGCTTGGGGTTCGCAATTGCCAGCTTGCTGTTCCTAACACTCTTGCGGGCGGGTCCGGCTACCTGCCTCGCCTGTGCAGCAGTTAATAAGGGCAATGTGGGACTGTAAGTAGGAGGGAGTTGGTTTGGGAGATGAGCAGGGCGGCGCTTCTCCAACTTATCTTCGAGAAGCAATGAGTTTATTCTAGGTTTTTCTCCCCCAAATCTTCAGCGTCGGTCAGTGATTGATGCTGATGCGACATAAATTTCTGATACTCAATGTGTTCTACGAGTGAGATTGTGACGACAGTTGTGATGTACAGTGAGTGCTACTTAGCGTGCGAGAGAAGAGTAGTCCTAAGTTCCACACTCCGAGTGAAGCGGAAAGAAGAAGAGGCTACTTCCTGCTTGAGTTATTTCACCGCTACGCGCAAAGAAACGTGAAAATGAACTGTCACAGTACCTACTTTGGAAATAGCAAGAAATGAGCTGCATTTTTAAGTATTTGTTTTATATGGTATTGTGGTTAATATACAGCTTCTGCTACTCAATTGACATCTCCCTCTTCATCTATTCTAAAAGAAAGAAAAAATAGCTTCCTCCAGTGTTGCTAGCGTGAAATATTTAAACACGAATACATCAAAGTACGTACTGAAACGCTAAGGGCTCCTTGCATGAGCATATAAATAGTGTTTGTTATAAAACATGGACATCAGAACAAACCATAAGCACTCAAGAGGCTGCAAATAAATCTGTTCCTTAAGTATATTAATGAGGCTTTATAATCCATAGAACACAGAGTCAAAGGCTTGAGCAGAAAATTTAATTACGCGGTTTGTTTTCCCGTGCGGCTGATTAATCTAGATAGTAACCTAGTTAAAATGAGTTCTAAAGGATAGAAAAGCGTGAGAGAGTTTGTGTTGCAAAAAAAAAAAATCCGGATGCTTTTAGGCTTGAATGCGAAATAAATTCGAAGTCCTGCAAGTATCGCATCTGAAAGCTGCAATATTAAAACCCTTAATATATTTAATTATTGCATCATTTGGCTCCTTGCTTTTATTTTGTTTTCTAAGATTTGCTTTTAAAGTCAAGGTGGACGCAACAGACTACTGAATAAAAATCGAAAAAAGGGTATTCTAGAAGTTTTTCTTGTCTCCATCCCCCTAACACTCACGAAGGAGTTCATGTTTTTGTACGGAATTAGGGATAATTAATTACTCCTAAAAATATCGTGATGAAGAAATATAATATTTCTTGATATTGTACTATATGCAAGCTAATCAACTCGACGTTATTAAGTTTTTCAGCTCCCGAATACTAAGAGTAAGCTATATAAGATTATGCTAGCAAGATTTATTAAAACTGATCCAGCGAACAGAAGCTAAGAAACATAACACAAACTCTGACCTCGATTTATATTTACTAGCTCATTTACCTGTACTTTCACGACTCAGGTGTGTTTAAGGACGAAGTTTCAACAAAATTATTCAAATTTTCAGAAACATCGGGGTTAATAAATCAAAACCATAAATGCATTCCGAGAAGAGAAATTACTTTCAGTTGTCATTTGTGGAAAATGATAAAGCAGCTGAATGAATGTTAACATTCAAAATTTATTTTAATGCGGCTTTCTTTATTTTTGTTTTCTCTTTAAGAGAGTTTCGAATAAATGGAGTAATTAAAATTAGAAGAATATTTCGAACTTAAAATCCAAGGTAGATTGAATTATCTGTCCAGGTGTTCCGTCCAAAGCTGGTAATGGCAGCAAAACGTTATCATCATAATTAATATTACGGTACTGCTCTCTACTTCACCATAAATGTCACTAAATATAGAAATTAGAATAATTTCGCTAAGGTTCCATGTGCACACTTGATATGTAACTGTAACAAACCATAATAGTACATCGTACGAGGATCATTTGAAAAGTTCTAGGAATGAAGCGTAAAATTTTGCCACAGAATTTTTAAAAGTGTTCCTTTTCTTCAAAACAGTCTTCCTTTGCTCAAAGCACTTGGTTCACTGATGCTCTATGGCCTTTATCTCGTCACGGTAGTCACTTTCCACCAGAGCAACAAAATATGCCTTAACTGAAGATTTAAGTTCTTCATCGGATAAATAGTTCTTTCCACCAAATACCTTTAACAGTATAGGAAACAGATGGAAGTCTGATGGAGCAAGTCAGGGGGAAAAGTCTATGTGGCAGCAAGTCATACCCACTTCGGTGATTTTCGCCACTGCAAGAAACCATGTGTATGGACTAGCATCTCGATGGAAGATGACCGTTGCCAAACCTGGCCTTTCTGGCGTATTTTTGTCTTCAATTGGTCGAGAATATTAGCATATTACGCTTCGGCGATAGACTTTCCAGGGGGAAGATAATAAATCAGCAGCACACCTTTTGCATCCCAAGAAACCGAAGCTAAGATCTTTCTGGCCGATTTCACACACTTTGAGTTCTTTGGTGGTGGAGAATATCAGTGCTTCCATTTCTTAGATTGCCGTTTGTTTCACGTGTGTAATAATGCAGGCTTGTTTCATCATGTGTTACAATCGACGATAAAGACGATAGGATCTTTCGAAAATGAGCCAAACTTTGCTCAAAGATTCGCAATCTCGCTTTTGATCCGCAGTCAACATTCGCGACACCCAACTTGCAGATAATTGCTTCATGTCCAACTGCTCTCTCAAAATGTGAAACACACGTTCCTCTGAAATTTTCAGAGCTTCAGCAGTTTCAGATACCTTCATTTGGCAATCCTGAACAAACATGTCGTGTACTTCGCCGATAATTCCTGCTGTCGTGGCGGAATTCGGTCTTCCGCTGCATGCATCACCTTCCAAGCTTTCATGGCTACGTTTAAACTCCGCGTACACTTGGAAATATTTGAAAATGGTGGTGCATAGTCCGCTAGAGTGTTTTTCATATCAGTATGAATTTCTGTAGCATTCATAGCTTTCTTTACGAAGTACTTGATAACTGCACAAATTTCGGCATTTCCACATTTCCCGTATGCACACGTCTGCACTGTAACAAATACCTACGCCTACTAAGATTCTTGAAAAAACTCAATGTTACTGCACAAATGTTTCCACTGAAGATGCCTAGATTTGAAAACGAAAAATTACTTCGGAAATCCTGTTGTAATCTCAGTCATTCCTAGAACGTTTTACGTTACCCTCGTATTAGAATAGGTCCACCACCAAATGATTTAATATTACAAATACTGTGATTGTATCAGTTTGCACAGATGGGACCAAATATGAGCATCTCATTGTCAATAGACATAAACGTTGTTACTCATATAAATTCACGACAACCAGCTTTGACTAAACGCCAACCGTTCTGTTTTTGTTTTTCAGTTGTACGAAGGATATAATTTTTCACATATTGTACACACTGATTAAATGGCGATGGTCAATAAACTTCAAAATAAAAACCACAAATTAAGCCCAAAAACGGTTCTGGTAATATTTATCAAAGAATTAATGCTTCGAAATAATACCATGCTACTGTGATCCATCACTAAGTCCGTCAACTACATCGCCTCTGTTTTGGCAGATGGTTTCTCGCCGTTGTCTAAAGAGGAAATACAATTTATGCAAATTGAACCATTCTGTCATCACTTTTCAATTAACCTCTTATACCTAACTTTTCATGTCTGGTAATGTAGCATAATTCAATTGTAACAAAGACTATAGGTAACTTTTATAAAATTAACAATTTTTAATTCACACCTATTTCAATGTGTGAAGGGTTTCCACGGATAGAATCAATAGAATAAATTTCAATATCTGGACTTTTAAGTCGTGGTCGAGAGACATCGCTCCTCCAGGTGTTACGATCACTTCTGTGTAGTGGTGGGTCCACTTTTCTTAAGCAGAATCATGGCAGCATCAGGATCTTTTTGGTGTGTGCAAAAGATTATCTTGTTTTCCTTCATTGTTATCGTAACTATCTCTAAACTCTCCAGATGATATTAAAATTGTGAAGTAAAACAAAAAAAATGAAGAACATTAGGAAGGAACATAAGATTATCAAAAGTTTATGTTAAATATAAAAAAAGCACATTCTACTTTAATTCATTCATCTTTGTGTCTTACTTGGGTCCGTAATGAAAATAAGCAATGTCCATTTAGATGATGACTGGTATGATACACACACATACACATACAAACTGTTAATGAACTACACCGAAGTATTTGCAGAGAATGTGGAGGTATCTTAGACAAGTAATTTGAGTTGGGAGACGTATGACCTGTGTGTTTAAATTTCGAAATCATGGCTATAAGTTTCTAAATTGCTAATACGCCGCTGACTAATGATGATAGCATTTGAGAGCACAATACGTGAAAAGGAATGAACGTTTGGGGCGTAACTGTATGGCGTAATGGTTACGACATTAGCTTTCGAATAAAAGCTGGTCATTGTTTTCGAGTTTGTGCCTCGTTCACCACATTTTATTAGGACATATTAAAGTAGTTTTAGCCTAAGTTTTAAATTCATGTTTCAATTTATACATTTTAATCTCAACATATCAGTACAGTTAATTGCAATCCTTGCTAACAGACGCTGGAATTATGGTTAATACATTCACATGCTATACTGCAAAATGGGAAGTGGTTTAAAAGGTGAAAGAAAGAATAAAAACGCAAAAATATCAAAGTCTTTACGTCAGTTTTATAGGAACTGCTCGAAATGGCGACCTGCATTTTCAAGACAAAGTTGACACCTGCGAAGGAACGATTGTCGTCCTCTACCCAAAATTTCTGGTGTGTGTCGAATAGCCTCAAATGCTGTTATTATTTGGGCAGTTAAGTTCCCTTCAGAGGTGATAGGTGTTTCATACACCAAAGCATTGAGGTGACATTAGAAAAAGGAATCAATTGGATTGAGGTCCGGAGAGCGTGTTGACCAAGCTACTGTTGGACTCTCCCTTCCGATCCATCGGGCAGGAAAAACCTTGTTCAAATGCGCTCGCACAGCCAGGGAGAAAGGGTGGAATTCTATCATATTGTTGCCACCTTCGACGACGAATATGCAGAGGTACATCTTCTAAAAATACAGGTACAAATAAAGATAAGTATGTCCATTTAGCCGAGGAGGAAACAAACATGGACCAATGACATGGTCTGAAATAATTCCGAAGCAGGTGTTCGCCGAAAACTTTTGCTGGTGACTCTTCTCCACAATTGCATGTGGATTGACATTGTCCCATGTCATATGTGGGACGATTGGATCGTCACACATATGGCTGTTTCTTGAGTTGAAAACTATACCATCCCTGATGAACAAGGCCTCATCAGTAAAGAATGCCGACGAAAAGAATTCAAACTGCTGGAGCAAAGTCTCCCGGGCTTAGTGCTTGCACCTTTTGACGGTGGAATGGGTGAAGATCTTCGTGTATGGCCTGTCGCACGCTAACATGGTTAGTGCCCAGTGCACGTGCAATAGAGCGTTTGCTGTTAGATGGCACTTCTGCAATTCTTTGCAGAATACCCTCCTCATATTGCACTGTGGTCGAGTTTGTATAACACCCGTATATCGTCCTCTTTACCTTGAAGATTCTACACTCTCGCAAACGACTACGATTATCTGGAAAGTGGAATGATATGGTTGGCGCCTATCGAGATACGTTACCTGCATAGTGCTGCAACAGCTAAACCACTATTTCTTGATTCACTGTAAATAGTGTATATCTGCAAAACCAGAGAAGGTGTATATACTCTTCATCGTCCTCCGTGGTGTAGTGGTTACCATGGTAGCCTCTAGTTCACCAGATCGTGGGTTCAAACCCGGCGGAGGGCGATGGACTTTTTTGGGCGTAAAAATTCATAGATGGCTTCCTTCGGAAGGGAAGTAAAGCCGGTGGTCTCGTGCCGTAGATTTACGACACGTAAAGGAACCTCAAGCCTGATAAGAGGCCTCTGAGGAAAATTCCCGGTCTTTCACGCCCAATATAGAATGGAACGCTAAGGGCCACAGTAGTTACAGGGCGTGCATAAATAAAACTCAATTTTTAATTTTTATGTTGTCTCACAGACAATCCTCAGTATACTGACCTCCGTAAACCGAATCAAGGAAATGAAAGTAATGTTATTGTACTGGCCAATCTGAATCGCTTCCTGAGTACACGTATCGCAGTACTTCATCGTATGGAATTAAAAACAAAAATCAACTGCATGACAGGAAATGAAACAATAACTTTTGGGAAATCATCTTTTGGTGTTGCGCAAAACACGCGTTTGGTGTTAGAGCAGGCTGCATAACACAAGAAGACAGTTGATCGAAGGTTTAGTGACGCACTGTCAAGTGATTGGTTGGAGATTTGAGAGTTTTTTGTGGCATTAAATCTTGTGAATACTAATAAGGACATGCTGAAAATCGATATTTCTATACTAGTGCAGCAATTTTAAAGACTTTTAAAGCAATTTTTCATCGGCTTTGCTTAAACACGGACTCATCTGCATCGGATACCAATATGTTTAACACCATATAACTGGCTGTGGACCATGCATTACCTGTCTCAAATCCCTTATATCAGACACGTCTATATATTCTGAAATTATTTCGGTGTATTTCATTAACATCCTGTATAACGGAGGCTGTCGAACTTCTATTCAAGGTCGAATGGTTCCGACATCTTTTCTCAGTATTATGAGAGTTTCAGATGAAACAAGTTGTTATTGTACATCCTGTGATATAGTCCCATCGAACTCCGTGGTGAGAGGTATTGCATTTTTTAATGCTCGAATGTTGAAGCCTGCAGAAATTTAGCCAACTAAAAGAAGTGCATAGCGATTCAATGATGAACGAAAGAAATTTGAGAAAGTGGTATTAAACATTCAACAATGAAAAAACAAATGTGCATGACGAACCTCGGCCCGGACGTCCATCACTCATCATAGATTGAAGAATCAAGTAAAATACAACAAAATCGTACAAAATAGACGCGTAACCCTAAAGGGGTTGCAGATTTCTTTCCCAACATTTCTTGTTCTTTGCTTGGTGAGATTGTTTCCGAACAACTTGGCTTAATGGACTGGCGGCAACCGACTACAACAGGGGAAATCTAAAGCCCTTTAACAGATATGACAAATGCTTAAATAACAGAAGTAATTATATATAGAAATAAAGTAAGCTTCAATTTTGTGACAATTTTTTAAAAGTTTTTTCTAAATATACTAAAGCCAAACGGTCGTTACTTTCTGAATCAATCTCATATATAGACGCATATACACACATTATTTACATATTTGTTTCATTTAAAGTGCTGGAAAAAGCTGACGCACTCTATGGAGCAGCAATTGCGTTACGGAATTGGCTATGGTAGAAAATAACAATTCACCGAAAACAACGTTTTTAACCTCTTAGTGCCTAATATCGTGAATTCGCATCATACCTATTGAGCTATTTAATGGAACAGTACGTGCGTATTTTGGAATCCGGTTGATGCCTGAACGTGCTTCGTAGCAACTACAAGGAATTTAAATCGTAGAAAGTCTCTGTAAAATAAGAGGACAGGACAAGGGGAGTGAGGAGCTGACACTCTAGAAAACTCACGTCTAGAAATGAAAGGCTGGTATAGGGATCCAACAAAACCACTAGTCCATAGTCTACCCAAATATGTGGAGTGGATCATTCATATTCTGTAAACAAATAATAAAAACTCTAGGGGACTAAATGGTTAAGAAAAGCAGTCAGGTAATTATAAGTAAAATGCTCAATTTCACCAATAAGCAACGAAACTCCTTACTTATGGTGTTAATCTATGGCTAAACTTGTCAATACTAAGCTATTAATTTATATTTTTAAAGTAGATGTATTGCTGCACGTTGGGCACCAATCTGAAGTTGATTAATGCCTCACTGTTGGAAAGCCAAACTTGAAGTTGTTTAGACCACGCACGTATGATACAAAGTTTCCGGTGGCCTTCGTCCCACGTTCACTTTCCAGTGGCCTTCGCCCCCACGTTTAAAAATCAACTTCAGATTGACGCCTAAACGTGGAGCAAGAATAGACAAGAATAGGTGAAAAGAAGAAATTAACGAACATCATAAAACTACCAGAATCGACGAAACTACAGGACTTAACTATAAGAACTTCAGAGAACTTCAAAATCATCAACAACAATATCATCTAAGGACAGCAAAAATTCTTTCAGGAGTACGGGGCACGCAGTCAACAATTCAACTACAATCTACGAAGAAACATCAGAATATAAAGGTTTACTAACACAGCCAGAGAAAAGGTCAGAAACTTCCAATACTGTATATTTATATACTTGTCAAGATAGTTAAGAATATATATTGTTATTAAAATAATTTCATGTTGTTAAGAAGTGGAAAATTAAAATTCAGCAATTCAAAACCAAATATAACAAAAGAAAATATACAAAATAAAATGGAAACAGAAAACAATAGAAATATGGAAGTAGGAGAGGATAGGTCAGACATTACAGATTACAATATGAATTTACAATCAGAGCTAGAGGAAACAAATAGGTCAGATGTAGAAGAACAGTTATCTGTAAATTTACAGTTAGGTATAGAAAGAGATAGAAATAGCATGCAAGGTCAATCATCTTTACATATGTTAGTGCAGGGAGCAACAAATAAAAGAAATACTATCTCTCACATATCTAACCAACAAGAGCAAGAAAACTTCTCACAACAACAAGTAATGTGCATTCTAAAAGAATAACTGAAACTAATAATAAGTTAACTGAAATGGATAAAAATCTAACTGAAACTAACAATAAGATAACTGAAACTTATACAAAGGTGAGAGTAGAATTAAGTAATAAGCTAACTGAAATTAGTACAGGGATGAGAACAGATTTAAATAAACTACAAGAAACTAGTGAGGAAACTGAAGAATTAAAAAATGATAGAAAATACAAATTCAGATCTTGTGCAATACAAACAGATTTAACAGAGGAAATATATAAAATGCATGAAATGGCTAAAACAAATGCAGATGCAATAAAAGAAGCAAATACAGGGCAAGGACAAGTAATGTCAATGATAGATGAAATTAATGATAAATTACAAGAAAGTAGCAAAGAAATAGATAAACTTAAAAATAGTTTTGAAAGTTTAAGTACCAGTGTACCAAAGCTAAATGCAACTGTAACTAGCTCAGTAAATGCTAATCAAATGCATGGTAATAATACAAATGCTGAAAGAAGTGTATCACCTTTGTTAACTAATAATACAAGAGACGCTATTGCTTTTTCCATAGCATCAGCCTCTGAAACACAAAACAATAATGATGGCACACATGTGCATGTAACAAATCAAATGTGAAACTATCATTCTGTGCTCAATGAATTACCTTTACCATATTTTAATGCTTCTTCAAGTCCAGTACAATTTATTCATGATTTAGTAGAATGTTTTAAATTGAAAAATCTGCCTGAAGCATTAAAAATTATACTTGTTATAAAAATGCTTGGATAACGAAACCTTAGAATGGTTACATATGCTAGCAGACAGTGAAATTAATTTTAATACATTTAGAGCTTTGTTTATGAATAAGTTTTGGAATACTACTGTGCAACATACGATAGGACAAGCCTAAGTTATTCACAATATAGTAAAGATGACCACTTGTCAATGACAGAATATCTTATAATGTATGCAGGTTATGTGTGGCAAAAGAAGAAACAGTAATAGAAGAGAAAAAAATTAAGTAATTTCAACATAAAAGGGGAAAGCAATGCAATTTAAAAATTTTATAATAATATATTTACTAAATGTAACAATTGTCAGTATAACAAAAGAGAGTATAAATAAAAATATGTAGTAGAAGAAAGTCCATTGTTAGTAAGAAAAAACATTAGAAATCTGAATAGTAACTGCATTTATAAAGTATAAGATAGAAATTGTTAGAATATAAATATGTTTAATAAATAAGTTGTAAAAAAGGGTAACAAGTGTTAATATGCTTATTTAAGTACTAAATGTTTAGTAAATAGGATACTTAATAGTGGCTGTGTTAGTGAGTAAACAAACTTTACTCAGGTCATTGAACACCAGGTCGTTGAGCTTAAAAGTGTCAAATACACTATATGATCAAAAGTATCCCAACACCCCCACAAATATACGTTTTTCCTCTTAGGTGCATTGTGCTGCCACCGACTCTCTGGTACTCATTACACTGGGGAAAAGTGATTTTGGTGTCTTAGAATTCTGCCCTATTTCTGACTATATTTGGGTTACTGATTCCAAAAATGCTCTCAGTTTTGCCCCATCACCTCTAGTTTTTGAGATACAGCTTATTCACATTATACAGCAATTTAATCTTACTGGTCCGCATAAACAACTGTATTACTTGCACACAATTAAATAAAGAATACATTTGGATGGATCAATCACATTATTTTTCAAGAAGCAACTTTCTATCAACCACCATAATTTGTTTATACACTAGTCGCATTAGGTTCATTGATTTTCTTCTATCAGGTCGCTGAATTCTCGTTAACATGATTTCCTCCCTGTTTCAACCAAAGGTTCTGTGATGTTTTTTCACCAACGATCATGCTTTCTGTAAGAGGCCACTGTCTTGTCACCCAATGTTGATCTTTAGCTGTAGAGTTCCATAGGCATATAACGCATGGGTATTTGGTGTACCCACCTTGTTGTTCGAGAAGAAAATTCATCATCTTTATGTCAACACAGATAACCCATTGGTGATCACTGTATGAGATCTTCTCTAGAACTGTAGCATTGTAGCTTGATTTTCAAGCATAGTAATTGAGTGAGCAATTGGTTTTGACCTGTATTTGTTCCCATTATGCAAAAGAACACATTTTAAGCTGCGTTTGGAGCTATCAATAAATTACGGCCACTCTGTTGGTGTGTATTTTCTTATACCCAGTTTCATTAACAGTCCTTCAACATTGATGCAAAAAGCAAATTGGTTTTCTGTTGTGAAGAACGGTAGGAAATCTTGCTCTCTTTTGCGATAGACTGTCACTTTTGTTCCCGGTAACAGACATTGTTTCTCTGCCAGCCTAGAAGCTAACAATTCTGACGACTCCTTTGGAAGACTAAGATCTCTAATGAGGACATTCAATTCTGCTTGATTAAAACCAGACACCACTGATGAAGGTCCTGCGAAGTCACTATCATTTTGGTCAGCATAGCTTTCAGCTGAATCATCCACTTCTTCTGATGAGTGATAAATATTGGAACAGGTATCTTCTCTAAATGTGGAACGGGACGTCTTGCAGAGCGTAGATCGGGATATTTCCACGTATTCCAGTTTTTACTATTGATGTCCTTTACATTTACTGAACAAATGTGCTTTATTGGCTCTCGCCATATCATTGGTTCCCAAAACCTCAAGCGCTTCCGCTTCCCATTTTTCCAGTGTCGCAGATGCCCTGTGCATGTTTTACATACGATGTGAGGTGCACAAGCGTTATCTTGGTCTCCAAGTTTTACTTTAAAATAAGCCAAATAAGCTCTTTTTACAAAATCGGTTACGGATTTTCTTTGATGGATGAATGTGTATTTCCCACAGATAAAACAAAAAACACATCAGGATTATTCACACATTTTCTTCGTGGTGAAGCCAAATCAGTGCCTCTTAAGCCACGTCAGTGCCTATGAAAAGGAGACATAAATGTCAGAATAGTTAAAGTACATCTGTAAACAATATGAATAGACCTTGGATAAAATAAATTAGTATAATGCAAATAATATAATCAAGTTATAAATGGTGCTGTAAAACCAAGTAGTCATAAGAATAATTTATAAATATATCAGTATCACATAAACTTGAGCTGCTAGGATGAAATGGAAGACATTTTCGGAATCGGCAGCATCAAAATACCCAGAATCACGTGGAAAATTCAAGGCACGACGAAAAAAATTTTTTTTTGTTCCCCAGTGTTATCCGCGACCTCAGTAGTCATTAGACATCGTGAAACAGCAAAATGGGACGCTCCGTGAAACTCACGGACTTCGAACGTGGTCAGGTGATTGGGTGTCCCATTTGTCAGATGTCTGTACGAGAGATTTCCACACTTCTAAACATCCCTAGGTCCACTGTTTCTGATGTGATAGTGAAGTGGAAACGTGAAGGGACGTGTACAGCACAAAAGCGTACAGGCTGACCTCGTCTGTTGACTGACAGAGACCGCCGACATTTGAAGAGGGTCGTAAAGAGTAATAGGCAGACATCTATCCAGACCATCACACAGGAATTCCAAACTGCATCAGGATCCACGCCAAGTACTATAACAGTTAGGCGTGAGGTGAGAAGCCTTGGATTCCATGGTCGAGCGGCTGCTCATTAGCCACACATCACGCAGGAAAATGCCAAACGACGCCTCGCTTAGTGTAAGGAGCGTCAACATTACACGATTGAACAGTGGCAAAACGTTGTGTGGAGTGACGAATCACGGTATACAATGTGGCGATCCGATGGCAGGGTGTGGGTATGGCGAATGCTCGGTGAACGTCATCTGCCAGCGTGTGTAGTGCCAATAGTGAAATTCGCAGGTGGTGGTGTTATGGTGTGGTCGTATTTTATCTGAAGGGGACTTGCACGTAGCACGATCACAGCGCAGACCTACATTGATATTTTAAGCACCTTCTTGCTTCCCACTGTTGAAGTGCAATTCGGGGATGGCGATTGCATCTTTCAACACGATCGAGCACCTGCTCATACTGCACGGGCTGTGGCGGAGTGGTTACACGACAATAACATCCTTGTAATGGACTGACCTGCACAGAGTCCTGACTTGAATCCTATGGAACACCTTTGGGATGTTTTGGAACGCCGACTTCATGCCAGGCCTCACCAACCTACATCGCACTCCGCACTCCGTGAAGAATGGGCTGCCATTCTCCAAGAAACCTACCAGCACCCGATTGAAAGTATGCCTGCGAGAGTGAACGCTGTCATCAAGGCTAAGGGTGGGGCAACACCATATTGACTTCAAGCATTGCCGATGGAGGGCGCCACGAACTTGTACGTCATTTTCAGCCAGGTGTCCGGATACTTTTGATCACGTAGTGTATGTGGCAGAACAAATATAAATTACTCTTCTACACGAGTGTAGTTAAAACCGTGTTACATAAATAGTGACAGTGAGAAATAGCAAGTGTTATAATAAAAGGTTATGTTTCTTTCTTTCAGGAGAATTTCAGAAAATATTTAAAAATTTAAAAGACAAAACAAAAAGAACATAACTTTTAAATATTTCTAAAAGGGGGCAATTTGAGGCAGTATTGTTAAGATTTAAATGATATCAGTCTGATTATATAATATAAATATAATAAAGCAATATGTGTATAAATAATATATAAAGTGTATGTAACAGTCATTGCATTATATTTATATTATTATGTACAAGTATAATAATATTATGTGAATATATTAAGTAATTTAACAATGTAGGAGTTGTGAGAATAGAAGCCGAAAGTTGCTAACAATGAGGTAACTTTGAGACAACAATAAATTAGAAAGTTTAATAAAGCTACTAATAATTCTTGTAACAATAATGTAATATTTAAAACAGTTTATAAATAGCCAATTAAAAGCTAGAAAGGTTTTAAGTTAAATAAGAGTATTCTATTGGAGTAAAATTAGCCAACCAAAGACTTGAAATATAGTAAAAGTATAATTTTAGGTGGTAGAAACCAGACACTATAAGACAGCGTACCCAACCAGACGCTACTAGGCAGCGTTCCCGAGCAGTTCGATACGTATTCAGTGTGAGACAAAAAATTCATTACGGCGTAAATAATATGAAGTTTATGTGTTAAAAAGTACAAGTAACAATAATCTCACAAATTTACAGTAGGATGCATCAGTGAAGTGTTATTTAATCGTGTGAAGGATTAATAAAGGGATTGAAGTATAAAAAATTATAATTTTGTGTAAGCCTTCACTCTTTTGCCACACCAAGCCCTGCTAAGAGATACGTGTTTCTGCAAATTACTACTGACGCAACCGAGGCAAACATACATATATAATATTTAAATTAACATTATAAACACAAAGTTGATGTTTAAACGTGGGGGCGAAGGCCACCGGAAAGTTTGTATCGTACGTACGTGGGGCTGCAACTACCTCAAGTTTGGTGCCCAAAGCTTGGTGCTAATAACGTAAAGATAAGCTACTTCAACCTATAATACACTAATTTTCAAATAGCTATCCTTAAAAGCCAGATTGTAGAAACTGCAATACTGTATTGTTTCCTCCTTCAGTTTATTTTTCTGTGATAGAGGGAATATTGTATTTCAAACATTTGAAATAGAGATGTCAACGGAAAAACAGGTTCTGAGGTCCCTAATGAAGGATATGTTTTATAAAAACGCCCGTGCGCTTATATGCGTGTATATAACATAACTAAAAAATGAGAAGTCGAACGAATACCAAACTACACGAAGATTTTCATTGCCCTGTTCCAAATTATCCTTTGCATAGAACACTTTTCGCTATTCTTTATTTCCTCAAAAGTAAAATTTTATTTATTAAAATATCATGAATGTGAGATATTTATTTGAATAATAAATGTGTATATTTATTATCTCTGAATAGCCTATAAAGCGCCCTTCATTCCAAATACATTTGTTTTGTTTTTACATCACGAAAAGTAAAACAAAATCTACTAGAGCAAAAATTCAAGAGTCCATTAAAATACACAACATCTGTGGAAACATATATATACACGAAAGATAAAAACACGCAAAATCGCACCATAAAAATGTTCAGTATTTCTGGTTTACCTCTTCACCAAGAGATTAGAAAATTAAAAACACACTTGACGGTCGACTCAAGCGTTTAATAAATCACTGATTATTAACCAGTACAGTGGAGTGTTAACCAGTAAGTCGACCGTCAAGTGTGTTTTTTTTCATTTTGTGTGTGTGTTTAACTCTTAATGAAGGGATAAACCCGAAATATTGAACATTTTTATTGTGTCACTTCGCGTGTGTCTTTTGCTCAGACTTCTTTCACCACATATATCTCTTCCTGAGTTTTATTTATTGATCACTAATGAAATTATGATTTTTTTCGCAGCCTTAAACGTTTCGAAACATCCCCAGTGCGTTATCTGATGCAATATGCTTGAAGGTTTGCGAGTCTTTTACTTTTCCTTCGCAAGAGCCCCTTACTTCAGCTGAATCCATTCCTCTGCGCGTATGATATAAATATTTACATCTTCTTTGTACATATTCTATATATAGCTATGGAGAAAGCCATGTAAGTGTACCATATCGGATCTTTAAATAAAAATTATTTTTGGTTCCTTTTCTATTTGTATCCGTTTTTCTAGTGGTTTTCCTGTTTTTATTTTACACATACTCACATGGATAAAAACACCAGGTTTGAGGCGGTGCTAGAACTAGTGGCTTCCCCCCCCCTCTGACAGAACCCCAAAGCCAAACACGTCAGCGACCATGACCAAGAGCCCGGTTTTGTAATTTCAGTTAACAATGTTTGTAAGACATTTCAGTTAAAACTCTTACATTCAGCGGAAGCATCTTAGCATTTACTTTTTCTTTTTTGTTTCAATTTGTTTTATTCTCAGCACCGTTAATTTGGTTGCTGTTTCACCTTCATCTCCGAGTTAATTTTAGCATCGAAAGTACGCTTAAGCATTTCAACAAAGAGCATTTAAATCACAAGCGCCATTGCCAGGTTTGTAAGCCAGCACCAATTGCCATTTCTATGCTGTTCCGTTCAGCAAATTTACACAAAGAGAGTCTTTTCACTTACGAGGTTGAGGCAACTTAGCAGCAAGCTCAAGATAATCGATAAAAGCTCTAAACTACTCCCATTCACTGCACAACAAAAGCTTATCAGCCAAGAGGTGAGAATGGTGTGTTCATTACTGATCTTGTGTTTATACAAATATTCCTGCGTTTGAACAGTTCTCCGTTCTTCTTTAAGGTACCTCTAAGCGAATGTTACTGCTGTTAAACGACGCGAAAGCAACATTAGGAACATTAAAAAAAAGCACGACTGCATGCAGAAATGTCGCTTATAATAAAATATGGCCATAATGTGCGTACTAAGGACCACTTTAAGAAAGAAGATTGACAACATTAACTATGCCATTGATTCATAATACCAAGTAACGAAGGCCATAGCCTTTTTATTAAAATTCGCGCATTCATTTTGTTCTTCCCAGTGCACAAGATGGAACACAACATAGCGGTCCACATAAAGTTCGCCGTCTCCAAGAAAATACTGAGAATCAAAAATGAAAGTTACCAAATTTATAACAGTGTGCTGATGTACAACTTATTTTCACTTGTGTAACCATACATAAGCTTTCACGTACGAGCAAAACAACAAAAACAGTACTGGGTTGAGTACTATTCTATTGATATATATGTAAATTATAGAAATTGTTACCAGTATATTATAATAACGACTACTTCCACCAAAATATATAAGATTCATCAGCATTTGACAAATTCTAAGCTCCAGCCCGCATTTTGCAACTTTATAACAGTCTTCTTTAAAATCAATAGAAGCCCTGCAAAAATCCATATAAAAGAAGCTAACACCCTCTACTGATGGAAAACGAACAAGCATGACATCTGAGTAAACAAAGTATGAACAGGATGAGTTTTACTGCACTAGGAGGTATTTGAGATATGGCAACGTAAGGGACATGCGATTTCTCCATACGAACAAATCGGCGAGAACGTAACGGATACGAGTACGGGGTCTCTTTGAAAAGTGTTAATGTGCTGCAAGACAAGCAGGCCATTAGGAAAAGCTCAGCCATAAAACTCATACTGGTTTTAAGTCTGTATATGCTCAGCACCCAACTAGCTAGAAAAAGAAAACGCTGCGTTTATATTTCCTTTCTTGTTGTACTGTCCGCTTTGAGATCCTGTTAAGGAGTTGATATATGAAAAAGGTTCGTGAGGAAAGTAGAAGGAAAGTAGATACAAACAAAAAAAGAACTTCAAAACAATGGAAAACAGCTTGCGCGTAGAAACGAGAAGACTGTGCTTGAAAATGTGCTGAAAAGTTCGAAACAAAGTTTCGTGTAATTATGCAAAGTTTCACCATGGAAAGAAGCGGAAAATATTTGAAGAGTTTTGTAAGATGGGAGATTAAAACAAAATACGTATTTATTTACCTTCATAAACCTCCCCCGTTGAAAAAAGATTACAAAGATAGAAAATTGCAACACGAGATATCTTAATAAGTAGCTGTCAAGTGTGTGTTTTCGGCCATTGCGAACCTAAGTGGTAATGGTGGTGGTGGCGCCGGCGCCGGTGGAGGTGGTGGTGGTAGTGGTGGTCGTAGATGCGGCGACGCTGGTGGCGGCAGCGGTGGTGGTGGTGGCGGCAGTGGCGTTGGAGGTGATAGTGATGGTGGAGGAACAGACTTTACCGTCGTTTCAGATTGAATCTCTAAACATGGACATTTTCTATGTTATTCACACTCTGGATTATCTACAAGCATATTGACCGAGCGAGTTTGTTCCGCGGTAAACGTATGAGGCACCAATTCCGGAGGCCCGCGGTTCAAATCCCGCGAGGACCGTCTTTCTTAAGGTGTCTTCGGGTTTTCCTCAGTCCTCATAATTGGCAATACCGGGAGGTGCACTAAACTTCGGCCTGGAACGTTTCCTTCCCAAAATTCCTTTCCAAATTTCCATTTCATAGAATGTATCATCTGTGTCCACCACCTGTTATGTCGTATGTGGTAAGAACGGGCGTTAGACACTACTAAACTGCAAGTAAATTATTGTTTTCATGCGTTTTAAAGCATTTTTTTCTTAAATGAAGAACAACTTCGCTATTGCGAACTTAAAATACGTCATCATTGTAGGCTTTGTTCCTGCGTGCATACTTAAAAATACTCTCTTCACAGTTTTGATACATTATAAACTGTAGCATGCTATCATTTAAAGTACCACAGAAATTACAGTTTAAATATTGTGATTTATAAGAATTTTATTACATAAAATCAAAATTATCATTTTTATTCTAATTAGAAGCTGCCTGTTCTCCGCTGCTACTGCCACGGTACCCCAATGCGCGGCTGCGCTCCTAAGGTTCGCATTGTGAATAACTTCCCTGTATTACCCATTTTTTATTTTAGATATTTATTTATTATAATACATTCTAACATCCATAAATGTAAAAATACCAACGAAGTATATACTGGCAATGTCATGAATTTGCCCAAAGTTAAAAAGTTCTTGAAGTCTTATTATTTTTTTTAAAGGAAACTGATTTAGAATCGAATGTGCATTATACTTAGAGACTGAAAGATAATATAGGACATAGACAATTCAATATTCATCATCAGCATTAAGTTTAATTTAACAGAAAACTTTCACTTCGCTTTCAGGACTTGGCAACACTGAGGATTACAGTACAATCCAGAAAAATCATTCAGGATTACGAATGAAGGGTGAAAACCACCTTGTTTGGAAAGCATTAGCAATATGAAAGTGCTGCGCAGAACCATATGCAAGTTTAAAGTCACAAATTAATTGCATGTATTTACAGATAGTGTTTTTGTAACGCATGACAGTTTTTGTTGCCACTATGCAAGTTTAACACTGTGTGTATGAACAACCAACTGACCAGCTAAATATATAATCGATACAAATGTTTCACAGCCACTGCGTTATGTGCTGCAATCTCCGACAGTTTTGTTTTCTAGCAATCTGCAATATAAGCGAGTTCGATATAAGCGTAACTAGCCGATTTTATTGCACACGATTTGTTTCCATTTTATGCACATTTTGCTGTAGTTTCGTGGAGCGTATGGGATGTAATGGATACTGTGCGGCTGCTTTTGACTTCAGAGTTAGAAACTGTAGGAATATTTATGCTTCTGCAAAGGGTGATAAGCGCATTAGCACTGCTGCTGTAGTTAGTGTTTTATATTCCTCCAGATATTATAAGCCTGCAAACAACACTAACACACAGTAAATAACCATCTCATTTACCGAAGGTTAATTTATCCCAAATCATTAAAATAATTACTCACAGTGACAGTAACCCAAATAGCCCATATGAACCTAACTCAAATGTTTTATCAATACAGGTGGAAGGACTATAGATGTCCATAGTAAGCAGTAGTTCTACATGGTTTAGTGGATTAGGCACAATAACAACTAATAACTAATAATAAGTAACTTTTTTCTTTCTTTTGGGCAATAGATGCGTCGTAAAAATGGTTAGGTTAGCGTCGAAAATTCATCACGCTATCATGCTGCAATATTTTTAATATTAAAATGCCCTTGAGGCAATATACGGTTTAAAGAAAGCTTAGTAAATTTTCCCTGTCAGTTTTTCGCAAGAATAAATTACTTCAACAAAATTTACAATTGAAGGTTCCGCACAATCGTAATTTTCATAGTGTGTTACATCTGACAAAGCACACAGTGGTGGCTGCTTCCCCTCGCCTTCTGTCATAAAATCCTTAACATTTTTCCATTTAATTTGTTGCAATGAATCACTAAGAACTGGAATTTTTTTCTAAAAGAATCAAATACTTAAGCTTTGGCTTTCTTTTTAAAACAAATGAATTGAATATTGTTTCAAAGATTAAAACCAATATATCTTGCCAGTCTTGTAACTACAGGTATACTTAATAGTCTCAATGAACGAATTAACACACATCTCAGGAAGAATTTTGATCTTAGAAGAATATAAAAGATAACGGAACCTGAAACCTTGGCATGAAATATTAATTGCATTAGCTGAAAACGTACGCATTCGTGGAGTTTTCTGTGATATAGAAAAAATATTTCAGTTAACCCCGATATTTTCACGGATAAATCAGGACTTTATGGAAAAACCAATAAATATTTCAACTGGTTCATACATATCCGGTGAAGGAGAACGAATGTGTTAAAATCAAGCCATGCTTCAAGGGGATATCAAAATGGAAAGCAAAATATGATGAACTCTAGGGCTCAACACTATAGACCTCACCTCTAATCCACATAAATCTATTACCACCGCACATTAAAATGTATTGTCAGTGCCAGTGTATTCACTGATGACACAAGATTACTTAAAAGTTTAAATAATTTATAATTAAAGCAAATTCTGTCGTAAATTTAATGCCTAGACGAAACAAAATTAAATGGAAGAAACATAACACTTCCTAGGCTGGTATGCAATGATAAAACCTATGTTGCAACTTCCGACATCATGCTGGAAATTGATAATGTCAAAGAGGCATTTCCATTGAAAATGGCTCATATAATTTCTAGTGAAACAGTGCGACATTTAAAACGTTTGGACATCGATCAGCACAGATAACTGTATATATGCATCAGTGTGAATATGTTACCCACGAACGCCTATTTTATATTTAATCCAGTCTTAATTAATCAAATGTCGCAAATTCCAATTGAAATGACTCACCATGAGGGCAAATTAATGACATTTAATTTTCTATATCTCCATTTGGAGCAGCATTTAGTTTGAAAGTCCCATACTAAATGCATTACACCTTAGCTCAGCTCCACTTGTTATTTCTTTCCACCAATAGTTAACTAGAGAAATTTATACAGTTAAATTAGTATATTATGTAAATTTAGCTCGGTCATCATAGCATATAGGATACTATTCCGGAATAATTCAGTGGACACCAAGAATATATTCCTGAAATAAAAGAATATTCTAACAATATCCAGTACGCACTGGATATTGTACAAATATCTCTTTATAGCTGAAGAAATTAACCCCACCTCTGTGTATATATTCTCTACTCTAGAATTCCATGTAAACATTACATCTATTTTCATAACAAGTAAACAAGGATCTATGTGCCATATGTTTTGGTTTTACAGATATAGCAGTTCAAGTACTTTGACGTTTAACATAAATAAGGATCAAGATTCAAACTCATTTATGTATCGTTGTATACAGTTGTTGTTCATAAATGGCAGAACGTGAATGTCCAAGAACTTCAGTAATTTTTATGATGAAAGCATTGGCTGCTAGCTTACTTAAAGTCTATGATTCAAGGTGTATGACAGAATTATAGCCTTCTTTTTGTTGTGAAGGACATTACTTTGAATTTAAGTAGGCTGCTTGATGTAAACATTTCTATTAAAAGGTAAATTAATTTTACATAAGGTGTATATATTTATATATATATAAAGCACAATGGCTGAAAGTTACTGCAGTCAGGCCTATTGTTCAAATCAACACAACTTTCAATGACATGGCACGTGGACTTATTACAATATTTCCCGCAAATGAGTTGCAAAGGAGATAATAGCAAATACCACACTTCCATTTTTGGCTTGGAACACCAAGCTGTCCGAAGAAAAGAACAGAGATCTGAAGAGAAAGATTTCCTACCTCGAAGATCAGCAACATAGGAGTTTCTATGAAGAGCTGACTGGTAAATGAAACAATATAATAAAGGCATTAAAACCAGTTTTAGAAGTATGGGAAAACTTTAAGTTTGTATTAATGTGTCATAAATCTTCTTTGTTACTTCTAAAATGTTTAGCAAAGAGATTTAGTACCATTGTAAAGGAAAAGATAAAAACTCTGCAAGTCATATTATTTGTTACTATCTCTGGCAGTTTAATCACTTTTTATGCCAATACTTTTGTTACTTTGGTCGGAAAAAGCTTAAGAAGTTGAATTCTTTTATATTATACTCGTATACAGTACATACTCCTTTCTTTTAGTTAATGTTTTAAATACATAATTGTTTTGTGTAATTGAGAACGAACGGAAGAAAAATGTTATGTATACCTTCAAGAAAATTACCATAAACCTGATGTTCTTATAACGTATGGAAATGACACTTAGATTATTATTTACTTACTATCTTTAAATATGGAAGTCTTGAACTTAATGCTAAATGAGAGTGAAGTGTCTGTCTTCCTAATAAGAAGCGGAAACATCGCTATTTTCATTTAATACACACTGAATGTTCGTTTCAAAGTGCGTCAAGACGTCATTGTCTTGAGTCAGTTTTTAAGCGAGTCACAGCACTATGAAGGACGTAACGTAGTGCACGTGTGGTGAAGAAGTTGTATAGTACGGCGTTTAATCCGAGGAGTGCTAATACGGTACCGACATTCATCATAAAGTGTAGACCAATTAACGTGTCTCGCAATGTTGCATGCATAAGCATAAAATAATGTAAAATAAACAACTAACATGGTAAATTTCCTGCATAACCCTACCAACGCCCATTCATTCCGAACATAGTGTTTCTGTTTATATTTGTGGAAGGGATACGCAACACTTGCTGTTGACAAATTCGTGTTACCTTCACTAGCGATGATAACAAGTGCCCCACTTAAAGTTTTCATGGTCCTTCCATATCGAATGCCGTGCTTGCTAAGCAGTTCTCTAACATACTAGTCATACTCCGCTCGGAAGTACTAGGCGGATTGAACTCTAGGATCAATGGCTAGACAAGTAACGTTATACAGTATGTCATGCCACATTGAAATGAATATCCAATATATAGGAGCCCTCTCCTAAGGAGCACAACAGCTAAAGAACGAATTATTCATTGAGCGTACTGTTTAACAACTTGAAGCCATTCCATAAATAATTGCCACATTATATCAGCTTTAGAGCCGTAAATACTTGTCCTTTTTACGGTTTGAAACAATGCAATGGCATGGTCTGGTCTACGATATGCTGGGAGAGAAGCTGTCATTGAAAACTTACTGTATAAATCAGCGGTTTGCAGCTGCAACCTCAGTGGTGTGGCTTCTTGCTTTCCATCTCAGAATACGCAGGCAGGCAGGCACCACAAAACTATCCCTCAGGTATGAGCTTGTCGTAGTTTCAGCAAGATTACTTAATGCAATTAGCTAGTTGCTGTTCGAGGCGAATAGTTCAATTCCATCCTCACAATTACAGTGTGATTCTCTCGCTAGAGGCCCCAAACTTTTGCCTATATGTTGGCCATTTATATGAGTTTTGTGATGAAACTTTGTGTACACATACCTTGAACAATGTAATATAGTGTCACATGTAGTAGACTTGGACTGTTCCACTGACCATGGCTCTGCTTAGTCACACGAACGTCTCCACGCGCTATACTGCAGTGTTGGCTTGAAAGCAGCATCGACAATGTCGTACACAACTGCAGAACGCGTGTTTCTCGTTCGTAACTACTGGCAAAAGGGTTAATTTAAATCATATCAAAGGGCATTTCGGGCCGAATTTGGTACGCGATGTGTGCCCTCAAAATGTTGTATTCAGAAATTGGTAACGAAGTTAGATGATGATGATGAGATGCGCTTTAAGGAAGCTCAACAGCTATGGTCATCAGCGCCCTTACAAAGTATAAAATTTAAGGTCCAAAAATAAAATATGGGTAAAAACCGCATAAACAAAAACACTATAAAACAGGCCATCTATGTATAAAATTTAAAATCCAGAAATTAAAATACGGGACACAAACCCGCGTAGTCGAAACAATAAAATACATATCAGTCTAAAAACAACCACACTAAAAGCTTTGTAAATCAAACAATAAAAGAGTAAACTACGTGTAAGGATCTGTAGAAGCCAAGGAACCAGAGCGTCATATGACCCCGGGGGAGAACAGCCCCCCATTAAAATGGACAATATAAAATCATAAAACTAACAGACACTCAGCGCATTAAATGCGTCGAATAAAACCGCTGTCACGGATAAAACGTAAAAGACTTTCTACAGTATACGCGTCGTCTGCCAAAATGTCGGCTAAACCAACAGGCAGAGAAACACGAACGCGCAATTGTGACTAAAACCTGACACTCTGTTAAAATATGACACACTGTTAAGGGTACAGCACACTGATCACAGAGTGGTGCGGGATCACCGCTAAGCACGTGTCTATGGCTAAAAACGCAATGTCCGATACGAAGTCGTGTTAAAATCACCTCTTCCCGACGAGAAGCACGAGAAGAGGTGGTCCAGACAGCCGGGAGAGGTTTAACCTCTCGCAACTTGTCCCCCCTAAGGGCGGCCCACTCATCGCGCCAAAGCGAGAGGATGCGGTGTCGTAAAAGAACATTAGAATTTGAGGAGGGAACAACACAGGTAAAACATCTGGGTGATAAAAGCGCCGATTTGGCAGCGGCGTCGGCAGACTCGTTACCTGAGCTGCCCACATGACTCGGAATCCACACGGAGGAGACGCTGGTGCCAGAAACACCGAGCGAGTGGAGGAGATCATGTATGCGCTGTACGAGTGGGTGGTAATTGTACAGCGCGTTAATACTCTGAAGGGCACTGAGGGAGTCTGCACAAAGAACACAGTGCCGTATCTCATGCCGCTGGATGTATAAAAGTGCCTGATAAATACAAAAAGTTCGGCGGTAAAATCGAACATTGCCCCGGTAAACGAAAGGTAAAACTATGCTGACCAAATACACTATGCTGATCAGTGTATATAAAATGAAAGTTCCCGATTTGCGCCAGGAGTTCTAAAAGAGCTGATATAAGAACTGGAGAAGGGGTCTCAGCCTTCGGCATCGACGTTTACCCAAGGTAACAGTGGGCCTCAGCACGCAACCATGGAGGAAAACGCGTTTCGCCTCTGGGAAGGGCCGGCGCTGGCGTAACGTCCAGATGCCGAAGAAGCTGTCGAAATCGAACCCCCGAAGGGAGCACTGTAGTGGAGCTAATTAAATATTGCCGATCAAGCATATCCTGGAAAAATAACTCGAAGGACGGGTGGTCAGGCAAGCTTGAGAGTCGACATGCATAGCAGCACAAAAGCATCTCACGCCTGAAAGACAGCGGAGCCTCTGCAGCTTCAGCGTACAGACTGGGCACAGGGCTAGTTGGAAAGGCCCCTGTAGCGACTCTTATACCACGATGATGAATGGCATTCAAGTGACGTAACACAGATGGGCGTGCCGATGAATAGACAATGCACCCGTAATCAAGCTTGGATCGGACCAAGTAGCGATAAAGACGCAGAAGAACGGTCCGATCAGCTACCCAGGATGTGCCACTTAAAACACGTAAAATATTAAGAGAACGGTCACACTTTGCTTTTAAAAAGGAAAAGTGAGAAGTCCAGCTCAGCTTTCGATCTAAGATCAACCTAAAAAAATTCGCCTCGTCTGCAAACGGAAGTATCCCCGGCCCAAGATGGAGAGAGGGCGGAGGGAAAGCCTTTCGGCGCCAGAAATTGATACAGACGGATTTTTCGGCGGAGAAATTAAAGCCGTTGCCGTTACTCCAGGCGTAGAGACGGTCGATACAGCTCTGGAGACGGCGTTCGAGCAGACAGGTCCGCCGTGAACTGCAATAAATGGCAAAATCGTCAACGAAAAGGAAGGATGAAATACCAGGTGGAACACAATCAACAATGGGGTTGATAGCAATCGCAAAAAGTGTGACACTGAGTACAGAGCCCTGCGGTACACAGTTCTCTTGAATAAAACGAACTAGATAAAACCGAGCCCACACGTACACGAAAGACGCGGTGCGCCATAAATTCCCGAAGAAATATGGGAAGACGACCGCGTAAATTCCATGCGTGAAGTGCACGTAAAATGCCGCCCCACCAACAAGTTTCATAAGCTTTCTCTAGGTCAAAAAACACAGCCACTGTTTGACACTCAGAAACCCATTCATAATATGCGTCGACAGAGAGACCAGATGTACGACGGTAGAGCGGTGGCGACGAAATCCGCACTGAGCGTTCGCTAGAAGTTTCTGAGACTCAAGCCATCATGTCAACCGCCCGTTGATCATGCGCTCCATCACCTTGCAAATGCAACTGGTGAGGGAGATAGGGCGGTAGCTGAAAGGTAGTTGGCGATCCTTCCCAGGCTTAAGTTTGTGGACAATGGTGGCTGCGCGCCAAACAGAAGGAGAAACGCTGTCTTGCCAAATACGGTTATAGACTTCTAAGAGAAAGAGTTTACTGTCGGCTGAAAGGCTCTTTAACATCAGAACATGAATGCCGTCCGGCCCAGGAGCGGAGTGCCTAGAGCAATGAAGAGCGTGCTCCAGCTCCCTCATTGTGAAAAGTTCGTTATAACATTCATTATTAGCAAACCGAAAATTATATGTTGCGGAATGCAGCCGGTCTTTAATAGAGCGAAAGCCAGCGGAATACTGGTCTGAACTGGAAACCGCCGCAAAGGCAGCACCCAGAGTGTTAGCAATTGCAGCCGGATCCACTATGGTGGCATTGGAAACCTGAAGGCCAGACTAAGTACAATGCGACACTTTACCGGAGAAGCGACGAAGTTTATACCAAACAACAGAGGAAGGTGTGAAACGATTAAAAGACTCGACAAAACGAGTCCAAGATGCCTTCTTGCTATCCTGAATAATGCGACGAGCCCTGGCGCGCGATTGTTTAAAAGTAACCAACGGGCACGAACGGCCTCCCGACAATCCTCGTTGCACCATGGAACAGGAATACGCCGAGGGCGAGAGCACGAACGGGAAATTGTGCGTTCGGCGGCAGAGACAATCGTAGAGGTAAGGTAATGCACCAATTGGTTCACGTCAGTGAAGGGCTGATGCTTAAAACACACAAGGCTGGAATACAATCTCCAGTCGGCTTTTATGAATATCCAGGTAGGTACTCTGGAATGCTGGACGTGGTGAGACAGAAGAGAACGATACAGGGGTAATGGTCGCTGGAGTAGGTGTCAGCGGCGATGTTCCACTGCAGACGACTAGCAAGCTGGAGAGAGGTAACGGCAAGGTCCAAGTGAGAGAATGTACCAGAAGAATCAGACAGAAAAGTGGGCGCACCTGTATTTAGGATGGAGATGCTGAAATGATAAAAAATGTCGGAAAGAAGAATTCCCCTAACACAAGCCCTTGACGAACCCCACAGGGGGTGATGGCCATTAAAATCTCCCAACAGCAGAAATGGTGTTGGGAGAGCGGACAGGAGATCCCGAGCGTCCGCGTTAGCTAGGGGAGACGACGGAGGTGAATAGATGGAGCAAACAGACACGAAAAAGCCGGGTAAGTGAAGTCTAACGGCAACAGCTTGCAAGTCGAACGTAAGTGTGAGAGTCTGAAAATGAACGTCGTTACGCACTAAAAACATGACACCTCCATGAGCTGGAGCACCCTCATCCGGTTCAAGACCGTAGCGAACCGAAGTATACCCCCGCAAATCTAAAGGATCGTGAGGGCGAAGCTTGGTCTCCTGCAAACACACGACAATAGGAGAATGGGAACGCAATAAAAGTTGCACTTCCGCCCTATGCGATCGTACACCACGTAGGTTTCAGGTCAGGATAGCCCGAAATAAAAGGGATAAACTGTCTACTTAGAAGGGCGGCTCAAAATAACCTTTTGCTTATCCTTGGGGCTCGGGCTTTTAGTGTGGAGTTGGTCAGACTCCATAGGCTCCTCGAAGGGAGGGCCCACACGCTCAGAGCCAGAAACCTATTCAAGCACCGAGAATTAGTTCTGGATGGCAATGAGCGAAGTGAGCCGCTGAGCGCGGCTTGTCCCAGGAGAATCCTGGGACTGCGACCTTCGAGGAGGAGAAGGTGAATTTTTCTTGCGGCGTGCACGCGCAGGGTCCTTAAGAAAATCTTCTCTACGAAGTTTCTGCTTTGATTTCTTCTCAGGGGCTTGCGACTTCAGTACCTTAGGACCAGCTTTAGATGGCTTGATTACTGTGGCTGAAATGGATGCCCGGATGGTAGTGGCGGTCAATGTAGTCATGGTCCAGGTCTGAGTTTTGGCATCCTTCCGTGGTACTAGCAAGGAAACAACAGAACTGAAAGTACCTGGTTGGCTCGCATGGAAACGCCTCCGAACTTCCGCGAAGGACAGTTTATCCTTTACCCGGATCTCCTGGATCGCCTTCCCGTCCAAGTACCGCGGACAGTCGGCAAACGACTCAGAATGATTCCCTTTGCAATTAACGCAGACGGGTCCTGATGAACAGGTACCATCGTGTGACGGTTGGCTACAGGAGGCAGAGTTAGTAATGGCACTCTTACAAGAGACTTGCGTATGCCCAAAAAGTTGGCATTTAAAACAACGCAGAGGTCTAGGAATGTAGGGCCTCACCGCAATACGCTCGTACCCTGTTGAAATACTCGTGGGCAGATCGACGCCATCGAAAGTGATAAACAGGGTTCGAGTTGGTACCAACATTCCGTCGCGTTTAGCCTGCACTCGCCCCTGATTCTGTATGGCTGCGAGGTCTGGGGATAGGCGGCAGCGACCACCATCCGCAGGCTACAAACCGTCCCGAACAGGGCGCTTCGGACGATCTATGATACCCGGCGTAGATTCCTGTCACACATTATACACACCTTCCGGTCTCCCATACATCGTGGACGTGGTGCGGGAGAGAACCCGTACCATGTACACGAAGCTCACCTACCACACCAACCAGGTGGTGAACTCTTTGGGCCACTACGACCACAAGGCGCCAAGGCGGAGAAAGAGTTACCGGTTGCCGAAGGACGGCTTGGGCCCCCAAGGCTGAAGTCTACCAATCCCTCATTCCACCATCTTCCCCAAGTTAAGCAGCATTGGGCACGGTCGCTGGCTGGATGAGTGACCATCCAGCAGCGACCCACCCTGCTGCCAACTTGAATACCCTCATCCCATTACCTAGTATTCCCATCTTGCTTTGCTGCCATGCCGGCCTGCTTAACTTGACGACAACACAAGCGGTCGCCCAAGTTAAGCAGCATTGGACTTGGTCACCACATGGTCGCCAGTCCGCCCATGTGGGAACACCGAGACCCAGACAATGGTAGCGCAGAAAGCTAAACCCCGCCCAAGACAGATTGACAAACATCAAAAGCTAGTGTAAATTCTTTAACCTTCTTTATCGCACAGGTAAAGCCGCACACGCGGCTAGGTACTGTGGCGATCACTTTCCCCCCAGGTGGACCTCGGCGACCTTTGCTGGATTGCTGGATTGCTGGATGCACAGCTGTCACCTTTTGATCAGAAATATAGTCGATAGGTTCGTCGTCCGACTTACCATCGAGGCTATGGGTGGTAACGACGCCTCGACAGGAATTCAAGTTGCGGTGCTTTTCAACATGGATAGGACAACCATGGAGAAGCGTGGCGCGCAACAAGGACTTACTCTGCTGTTCGGATTTGGTTTGAACCAACATTGAACCAATCCGAAGACGAGTATAGGACTGAATCGCACCTGCAATAGCGTCAATGCCCTTCTGTATAATAAAAGGGTTCACCTTCTCAAAAGTTTGACCTTCCTCAGTTCGCGAAGTCACTAAGTAACAAGCAGTTGTTGGTGGTGCTACTTCTGTTGCAATTACTTTTCGGCGCTTGTTATTTATAATGGAGAAAGGGTGCTCCATAGTGAAAGAAATCCTCCACCATTGCAACCGTCTCCGATCTCGGGCTCTGACTTCCCGGGCGTTACCCCGGCTTGGGTGAGTGGCCTATCTATACCAGACTCACCCCAGGGTCACACCTCCCAGAACATAGACAGAGGGACCCAATGTCCGTCGGAAGTCAGCAACTCATGCAATGCCCCCCTCGTGGGACTGCAGAACGATGTTAGAGACGACTGGAACCTTGATCACACAGCATGCAGGCGGCCAGAAAATGAATGTGGGTGTAATGCAAGAAGTAAAGGAGCGATTACTGGCGTCACCATCAAAATTCTTGCGACTACTTTCCCAGGAGATGAATGTTCCATATTCTGCGTGCCAAAGAGCTGCTAAGAAAGCAAACCTCCACGCTTACCGTGTGACATGTGTTCAAGAATTGCAGCCGACGGACCATGAAAAACGTGTGCAGTTACGTGTATGGTTTCAAACCTTTATTATTCAGAATCCTGGGATATTGGACTTTACTTGGTTCATGGATGAAGCGTGGTTTCATTGAGTGGCTACATAAACGCTCAGAACAAGCGTATATGGGTACAAATAAATCCTCATACCCTACATGCATAACCTCTACATGCACAGAAGATTGGAGTGTGGTGCGCAGTGTCACGTAGGCGTATTATAGGACGTATTTTTCAAGAGAATACGGTAAAACTGAAGAATACATTAGAATATTCACTGACTTTGTCAATCAGTTAACAGATGATGAATTAACTCACGGATATTTCCTACAATATGGTGCAACAAGTCACACGTCACGTGCAAGCATAAGGGAACTTGAAAGTTTTTTGAAGATCAAATCATCACAAAAACTCTTTGGCCACCAAGATTTCCTGACCTAATACCACCCGCCTTCTTCCTGTGGGGGTGTCTGAAGGGAAAGGTATACAAAAATAGACCACACGTACAATTGCAGAGTTGAAAGATGCTATACATCATGAGATTCAAGCCATTACCGAGGAGACTTCAATAAAAGTATTTCAGAATTTGGAGCGACGTGTAAAAACGTGTTTGGATGTGGAAGGGGGCCATTTTCAGTATCGGATGTGACACTGCATAGTTCAAGGTATGTGTACACAAATTTTCATCACAAAACTCACATAAATGGCCAACATATAGACAAATGTTTGGGGCCTCTAGCGAGAGAATCACACTGTATAATGGGAAGTAAGATAAGAAGAGAGGTGTTACAACTGCCCCTTGCTTCCTTTCATTGAGCAACATTTTAAACGTATGCCTTTAATTAGGAAATTATGACTTGTAAACCACCAGTCTTTACAATTCTTGATATATTATGAAGCATTGCAAAGTTTTGAAATCAATTGCCGATACTGCTCCGCTTGCCCCCCCCAAAAATAGACAAGTATAGGTTAGAGGTGGAACAGAATTTCAGCACTGCGGGCAAGACTAGGCTTATTGCCCCTAATAAACCTCCGGGAGGATAGAATGAGACGAGAGAATACGAAGGGCGGCCAGATCTGATGGCGGCAGGCACCGCGGGAACCTAATATTTTCGGGTTGAGCATCCCCTGACTCCCTTCCGATGCCCCCTCTACTCACGGACAGGTTCATTTCCATGTCAAGGAAGAAACGGTTCTCTCCTCAGAGTGCATCTACCGCATGCGCAACACACCACCGACCATCGTACCTGGCCCCGCAACCCAGAAAGATGAAGGTTAATGAAATGAAAGGAAATGAGGGTTAGGAAAATTCGTGAAAGTATACAGGGTGCACCATTTAAGTTTAAACTGTACAATATCTCCGAAACTAAGCATTGTAGAAAGAAATGTCTAATAAAAGTAGCTAGATATAATGTGGAAAAGTAAATGCCATTAGTCGTGTTTTGTTTGGAGGACGTTATGATGATCATTTTAGGGTCAATTTAATCTTTTAAAATGGGAATCTACAATTAGGGTCAATTTAAAGTACCATCACAACGTCCTCCATAATGGAATTTACTTTCCCCCCATAACATCAAGCAACATTTATTCAACATTTCTTTCTGCAACGCTTAGTTGGAGATATTGTACAGTCCCAACTTAAATGGTCCACCACGTATAATCCACCTCAGCATTCACATACTGACCTGGAAAACCGCAAAAAAGAAACGTAGTTCAGGGAATCGAATCCCATACCTCCCGAATGAGATCCGCAGACACTACCGCCTAAGCCATCCCACTCGGTTGATAGTAGAGTAAATACAACTCTCTCTTTAAACGAAAACAGCTAACGGAGTAGCTACATTAATTTCAAAACCATTAGACTAATGCATTTTGTTGTAATGTTTCTGACTGTAATTTAAGAAGACACAAGTTATAGAAATTGATCTACTATATTAAAATGCGAAATGAATATTTTAAACAACGAAAAATAATTATAACACTAATGTTTCAGATGGAGAACACACAATGCTGGTGTATGGTTTAGCAACGGGGGAGAATTTCAGTTTTGCGGTAAAGACTGGGCCTGTTGCACCTATCAAACCTCCGAAGGAAAGATATGCAGTGAGAAAGCACGATGGGTGGCCAAATCTCAAGGTGGCAGCGCAGCGGGGTCCCTAACCGTTCCAGATAAATCATTCCCGTCCCCCTTGGAGCACCCACATCCTCATGGACAAGAGGTTCCATGACATGTAAGCAGCAGCTGTCTCCTCACGACACATCCACAGCTTACAACACACACTAATCGTCCACCTGGCTCTGCAAAACTGAAAGATTAAAGAACATGAGGGACAGGAAATTTGTTTTAGGCGGTAACTCACCCACTTACCGAACTGCTAAAAACCATGAAAAAAAAACAAGGTTAAGGTGGCGCATCCAACAGGAAGAATACTGGACCTCCCGATGCGAACCTCACATGTCTGTTTTGTTCAGGCAAACCTTAATGATCTCACCTCAACCTAGTGCGCTTGAACCAATTGATAACACTTCACGACTCAGTTTTCTTTCCGGAAAGACAGTCATTAAGGTTTGTTCCGTGATGTATATACGTAGAGCATTCCACATGTACGACAATTGCGGTTAGCTGGCTGGAGTCCTAGCCAATATACCCTTTTTCCGTATTCGTAGATTTATTGTAAAAATTATAGAGCTCAGGATGACCAACATTAGAGAAAATTGCATCAGGTATGCTGCAATAACGTTTTTCTCCTTTGAATGCCAAAAACACTAAGTTTCATGCTTGGTACATATCTACATGTTTAATGGCATCCAAATCGATACGTTGTTTGGTGCATTAGATTATTTTCTGCTGTGTTCACTGTTTATTGTGCTGTCAATATAGGAAAAGTTCGCAAAACATTCAGAGAAAAAACACAAAGGGAGAGAGGAAGAGGAGGAGGAGGAACAGAAACAAGTCCAGATTTACCATCTGTTTTTGTGCCTCCTGGTTTCTAAGGAGGATTTTGATTTTTAAATAAAGGGGAGGCAAACGAGAGAAAAAAACAGGGAGAATTCGAAACTACATCAATGCACCGTCGCTTCCGGGTGACATACACGTGCTCCTCTCAAATGAAATAAATGCGTGACTTGAAAGAGGTAGGGAGTTTACAGTTATACAAGGGCTGTTCATAGAGGGGATACACTAAATATCATATATGTTGTTACTTAAAGAGATGCACAGTGTCTAATATTGAATTTAAGTGTCTATTATTAATTATCTTTGGATTTCCAAACGTATCGTTCTGTTATTCTCGAAGGAATTGCCACCTCTGTTTTAGGTTGTCTTTATATTACAGATTGCATAAAAGTGGATAATGAACCACCTGTACATCATTTACAAAACAATCAATACTTCCCTAAAAACAAACAAAGGAAATCTCGTGGAATGCAACCCTTCCCATAAACTGACCGGCTGTAACATATTGTATTTTGTGAGTCACTTGATAAGGTTCAGCACTCGCCCGAATATAAATAAACGTCACATTTTGGCAGGTGAACATGTACAAGGAATATCCTCAACTCTCGATGAACATATGTTTACGTTAACAACCAGAAACCTTTGTATCTGCGAGTTATATGCTTTTGCTTATGTTTGACAATGTAAGAAAAATTATTTTCGTTTGATTTCGTCAAGAACTGTTTCCTAAGTGCGATAGGAAACGTTCTTCCTTGCGTAGTAGACGTTGTACCGTAAAACTGACAGTCGAAAAGATGATTATACGGCCTGGCACAGCATTCTTATGCTTGCTGGGCTATCTGCTCTCATAAATCCTCCGTTCCTACCTACCTTCCCGAATATCCAATAAAGGTGAAGTGAGCCCTAGCTCTCTTTGCTTCTCCCTTCCGTTTCCTTCCTTTCCTCTTTCTTGCTATGCCCATATTGCATGGATCACAAGGAACCCAAGAAAAACTTTGAAGGCAAAAATAAAAAAGAATATTAAAGAGCTCTCGTGGTCATAAGAGCACGATGATCAAAGAGAATCAGTAGTAGCTTTGACGTTTTCCTAGAAAGAAGCTTGAGCATAGAGATCATGTATTACCTCTGCTACCCTCTAAATGTCAGCCCTCTCTACTTCGTAGCTCACAACCCTTCTAGGTTTCCTCGTATTAATGAACATGAGAGGCCCCTATTTTCGCTAACTGCTTAACACTCCTTGCTTCCAAAAGGTCTGGCAATCCACACAACAATCAATCCCTTGCTGATTTTTAAAGGCAGAATTTTACAACAGAGAATCTCTACTCCTCAGGAACGAATCAACCGGAATTTTGTAAAGAATGATGCCATCGGTTACGTGACAGTCGAACATTCTAACCCTAAGAGATATTTGGATTTGTAATACTTTTGGAAACGCGCCATCTGTATAAATGGGGCTAACAGTGAAAACTTCAACGCGCTTGAGGTGTTGCGAGATCGACTGTGACATTCGGAAAGCCAAGTGCAAACCTCGTGGAGTGAGGAGTATTGCTAGTAAGGCAAATAAGCAGCTGGTTAGTGTGTTTCGGAAGTGAGGCAGCCTGGACTTTAGTTGGAGTCCCACAGAATTACGCGGAAAGGGATAAGAGCAGGTGCTATGGAAGATAGAAAAATCGGACAATTTCAGAATTTCACCGGAATGCGCTCAGTGCTCAGTTACGCATTACCGGATTGGAAAATGGATTTAGTTACATTTTAAACATAGTTTCAACTGGGCGCATGTTTAACCCACAAATCAATACTTTCAATGCGAACGTAAGTAAACCACTTCCAAGTTGAGTGTGGTCAGAGATACACTGGACCTACAAATCCTAGGCGGTACATAGATTAAAACAAAGCATTATTTTGGTTCCTTTCGTCTGTCATTACTTATGGTAGCCGACGAGAAAAAATGAGCGACGATCAAAAAATCAATTTTAATCTCTTCTGCCTAATATTTATTATTATTCGCTTAATGTAGCTACATTTATCATATGCGCGAAATTTAGCTTTTTGCATTACTACCTAACATCTCTTGCCACGGGTAGCATTCCATTCTCCAATTTTAAACTGAATTTCCTCTGTTATGATTTTTTAGACGTCAGAAAAAAAATGAAAACACTCTTTACTGTGTAAGTGTTAGTTATTACACTGAAACTTTGGAATCAGTCTCCTCCTTATATACCTCTGCTCTTATTGGTATAAATAACTAGAGATAAGCTATTACAGTCACTCGCAATATTAATTATTTTCATTAACTTAACGGTACTCAACTAGCAAAAACAAATGCAAATTATTGGCAATGTTACCCTCGCCCACCTTCTAGGATGAGTTAAGCAACTTACGAGCAGCCAAGTGGCCAGAATTATGCAAGAGAAGTGGTAGAAGCATGAAGCTTGAAGAGAGCGGAGCTACAGGCACCCAAATCATCCATATGGCCGCTTGTTTGCAAACAAATGTAAGCAAGTATGATTTATTATGCCAAGTACGGTATACAACTGATAAAAAAAGGGGCACAGTACTTAAATCTTCTACAATGTCAGCTATTTTTTCGGGCTTATATAGTTATTACTAGGGCTCCGACATCGGAGCCTTAACGTTTTTTTTAGAGGCGTCCTGTAGTCGACTGTTTACAACGAGAGGGCTACCTGGACAGTTAAGTCAAGTGTAACGTCGCACAGACGAGATGCCAAAGGATAGGGTTGGAAAGTCGACAACGTTGCAAAACTATATATTGGAGTATCAGGAAAATGTTTACTGTAATATTAATGAAAACCTCTATTGCAAACCGTGCAATAGCACAGTTACTTCTGCGCATAGTAGATCGAGTAATGTGCTAAGACATGTCAACACAGAAACACAAGTGTTGTATTGCAAAATGTGAGGATAAACTGTACAGTAGGAATCAACTCCATCAAATCAAACGTTTAATGAAGAACTATTCGCGGCATTTATTTCTGTCGATATTTCGTTATATAAGCTGTAGGACACAAAGTTGTGGATTTTAATTCATTGCAATAAATTAACAGTATGTTATCCATGTACACATTGTGACATAGCGTTTTGCATTAATGATTTAATAAAGACATTTCAGTTATATAATTCAGCTGTATATGTTATAAACAATATTGCAGAAATAAATTAAATGTTCACGAGACATGCCTAATTCTTCTTGTATAGACTGAGCCGCTTCCGGTTAATGTCAGCCCTTATCGTTACACCCTTAATTTCCTATTCTGTACACTTTCCTCCACGTAGCGACTCCAATGTCACAGTCCTAGTTATTACAATGAGATCCACACTACGTGGATTTCGAGAAGAAAATCTTTGGCTCTGTCTTTTAATAATGAATTCAAAACGTCTTGGACCTATCATCTTGTTTTAGGCCTGCGAAATAAATTGAGTTTTATTTATGGACGCTCTTTAACTGCTGTGGTCCTTGGCGTCCCATTCTATATCGGGCGTGAAGGACCGGAAATTTTGCTCAGAGGTCTCTTTATCAGGCTTGAGGTTCTTTTACGTGCAGTGAATCTACGACACGGTACCACCGCTTTATTTCCCTTCCAAAGGAAGCCATGCTAAGGATTTTTACGCCCGAAAAAAATCCATCGCCCTCCACCGGGTCTGAACCCGGGACCTAGGGAACTAGAGGCTAGTAACTAGAGCATGCTAATCACTACACCACGGAGGTCGAAGGTCTGCGAGATATATACTGACGTGCATAAAAAGCAGCCCATAATGGAACACAGCTGTTTATGTTGGTACTGATAAGCGTAGCCCCACCCTGTGCCAGCGTAATCTCTTCTGTTCCGTATGGCCGAAGGGTAACATTACAAGCTACTGTTCATGTGCTCACTAGCGAAGTACCATTAAGGCAATGCTTCGTTGAATGTGGGCGCAAAAATGAAATTTAATAAAGCATAGAAATAAAGAAAAAAGTTTAAAAACTTATCTCTTTTGTTCTTTGAATACCATTAAAGCTTCTATTTTTATGCCACACTAACGTTTTCTTAATGTCTGTTTTCTTGTTGACGTTTGATAACAGCAATAACTTTTAACCTTCCCTCCGTGTCACAGATAAAAGCTTTCATTTATATGTTGTAGCTGTCGCTTAGTGTAACGACACATGCAAATAATTCCCTTTCCTATAGAAGACCGAATGTTGTTGTATTGGTTTAGCCTTTCTTTGTGTGCCAATCGGGGTAACCTCTTTCGGAGAGGCGATATCCGAAACACCCATTCATTTAACATCGCTTATAACATTGTTCATCGGTTCGTTTTTGTGACCCTGAATTGTTTTTCAGGCCAGAGAGAACTGATACGGTGGACTCTTAAGGTCGGCTACCTGAAGATAATAGTATCAGAAAAAAAAATAATAATAATAATAACAATAATAATAGTGGTGATAGTAACAATACCTAATATTTTGCTTGTTAACGACACTGTCAATTGCCAGGATCATATCAGCGCCGCCAGTGTGCCGGAATTGCATCCCGCAGGAGTTCTTTTATATGCTAGTAAATCTACTGACAGAGGCTGTCGCTTTTAAGCACACTTAAAACCATCGGTCTGGGACGGGTTTTAACTCACGACCTTAGGACCTGAAGGTGGAAACCTTAAAGCAACTATTGCGATCTAGGGAAATGAGCTACTATTTATGACGTCAGTGTACATCTGATCAAGCGAAAAGCTATTTTTTCTGCAGCTACTTCGAGAATATCACCACGAATACAGCTTATTTTTCAAACATAGCATCTAAAAGTGCTTATCACTAAAATTTGCTTGTCTTTTGCGCTTTACATTACGTGCTCCCCCATCATGAAGTAAAACAAGACTAAAACTGAGGCCTTTAGCGGCTTAAGTATCCCTCCGCGCCGTCACAACGCCACTTCGTCACATATAGGAGGAACGGTAGCTTTGTGGCCATTCCCGTATTTCTGCTATGGTACTTTTGTGACATTCCACATGTGTCATTTTGCAAATTATCTGTTCAAATCTTGTAACAATTCATTGGGCTGGTCCGATATTCAGATATACAGTCATTCAATTGTTCAAGTAGCCGTAAATTACGCAATTCAATATTCTGTTTCTATCAGTTGGTCTGCAACTTTGCTTCACGAGATGGATAACTGCTTGAACCATTCTTCATTCCTTTCAGAGGAGGAGGGGGAGGAGGAATGATGCAAACTAACATACAGCTTGTTCGAGGAGTAAATCCAATTAGTGCTAGCCGACGACTGACCACACAAGGGGTCAGGTCAACCTATGTATAGCTAACAGTATACAGAAGACAGCAAGTCAACTCAAACTGGAAAGTTGCGATAATCCGATCATGAAGATATTAATTTACGTGAAAAGGAAGTGTACATTTTCCGATGTAGTAGATGAAAACGCCAAGTTGTAGTCTGCAACTAGAATTTTATATGGCAGGATGTAATTTCCATAAAAACGAGATTATGTATGACAAGGCTTTTAAGTTTTAATTTGCATATCGCGATGTTGTTAAGCTTTTGCTGAGAAGAGTTATTGGCATCTGGCCCTTTACACTGAATCCAATACAGATCATCTGAAACAAACCCTGATCATCTCAAAGACTACGCAAATATGGGATGCAATATGTACTTTAGTCACTTCACACACAGAAGTTAGCACACATGTATAAAAACGGAAACATAGCTTGAATTACTAGGAAGTATGAAATGAGCAACATCGATCATAAAACGGACGTAAAAATATACCTGTTGCTGCTCTTTTGTGCACATCTATTGTAGACCAACACCGACATCGAAAGAGTTAATTGCCAGATTTTATGGGTAATTAACTAATAACGAGATAATGGGCATATTACCAAAATGTAAAAAGCTGATTATTTATGATTTTTATTAAATAACAAAGTTCTGTGCTATAAAAGTTTACTGTATCCAAAACACATATATTAAATGATATTAAACAGAAAAACAATATTTGTTTCATTGGAACAAATGAAATTCCACTGAACTACCATCAATGCACTGGTGTTCCAAAAGCCTCGTAATGTGAATAGTTTTAATCGAGTTTTATCAGCTGTTATTTTCCCTTTTAATTGCATATTATTTACATGACCGGTTTGTAATGACGCTTTGGTATATTACTTGGGGGGATGATTAAATTAATACTCTTTTCTCCCCTATGGTGAGCGTTTTTTGAAAATATCATTAATAGCTTTATAAAATTTGCTGTGATAATGGGAAATATTATCAAAGCAACCAAGTAATGATGTTTATTAATACTTCACAGGGTCATTATATAAAAATAGTGTTTCACAGGAAACATAGCTACACTCATTCGAATGGAATAAAACTTACCATTGTTCAGCGCTTAGTTTTAACATAATCCGCCTAATCCTAACGGTTGTTCTCTACTGAGAAATGAATAATTCCAGTTATGATTTCCTAAGATATTTAGCTAATAGTAAAGCACACTAGTTTAACTAGTTCACTGCTAACGACGGATACGTCGGGGCACTTTGTGGTGTTCATCTGTGATTCGGTTAGGTTTCTTAACCCGGACGACATATTTTGTATGTTCTTGTACTCTCCATCCTCTAAATGAAGTATTTATTAATGTTGCCGCATTTTTTATTTTACTTTAGATAGGATGTGATTTTGAATTTCCCTATTTAAGGAATAAATTGCCCATGTTTTATACACATTTTACGTAACAACTACTATCTCGTGTAAGTTTTCCGATAAGACAGCTGTCTCTGCTAATTGCTAACACGCTGAATCCTTAAGGTGAATACAGGGTGGGTTTAAGAAATGTGTATGGCGCAACTGTAAATTTCAGCAATAAAATCACTGACATTTTAAATTACTATTATGTCTTTCTTCAGTCTTACTGGTAGATAATATCTGCATCTAACGTAAGGCACAGCCATAATAAACAGGAATTTTTACTTATACGATTAGTCATCTTTACCGCTCTCTAAGTGAATAATGAAGCCAATAACATTCATGACGTGCATCGATGCGAAGGTAGGTAGGTATATGTATCATAAACATATGACGATGGGGGATATGAACACGTCTCACTTGTGACCATAGGGTCATCACTTCAAGTTACATGTTTCCAGCCCAGGTAGGGAACGCAACCATTCCTGTGCCTATATTATTTTCACGGTATTCAGAGCTTATGAAGAGCTGGTTAGGAGCTAGGAGTAGTCAGCCCAAGGGGACTTCAGTACTGGAGCATAGCGTCGCTAGTAGGTCGTATTAGGCCCTTTGCGGTTCCAACGTGAACCCTAGGAGGAAGGGAAGAAACGGAGACCCGAAGGGCGAACAGATCCAGGCGAGGGTGTCCACTAGTAAGGACGGGGTCCCTAACTATTCCAAAACGACACCAATCCTAACGCTAGCCAGCTCTGCCTTCTTTAGCCACCCGCAAACTGGGGGCCCCGAGACGAGACACTCCCAGGAAGAAAGGGGGGCCCAGCAGTCCCGTCAAGCGCTAGGGAGATAGCATTCAATAGCGCAAATTCCGCCGTCCTGCCGCAACACACCAACCGCCTTCGTCTAATCCTACAACCATGAAACAGATGAGGTGATACTGGTGAAAGAAAATGACGGGGACAGGAAATTCGTAGCAGAAAGGGAACGTCCATAACATTCCTTACCCACCCGGGGAAACCACGAAAAACCCATGGCCAGAGTGGCCGGCCCGACGGGAATCGAACCCGATACCTCACGAATGAGAGCCTTACATGCTATCGTGGAGACATCAGAAGCCTAACCGAATCGCAGATGAACACCACAAAGTGCCCCAATGTATCCGTATGGAGAGCCTGTACTTTACAATTACTGAAGAACTTTGTATACTTAGGCTTGCATGATATCTGCAACATTCTGTTGAGTTTTTAGTAAGCTCCTAATAGTGGCTATGTTCTCGTACAATGGTCAAGCGTCCCCACTACGGGCAACGGTTTAGCAGTGGCAACTTAAACCCGGGTTTAGCCAGACTTTGTTGGTTTTCAAAGACTACCTTAAGTAGTATTTGATATTCCTATGGCTCATTTCTAAAGATTCAAGTACAGGTAAAGCAGAAAACATATTACAGAAATTGTAACATAAATAGTCACGTAAAAGCACAAGACGTGTATATTTCTAAGCACCGGTGGAAACTTAAGTTTACGGGTATGTTTTACAAACGTAGGAGGACTCGACAGTATTAGTGGAAAGCTTGTAACTTCTAAAACAATCCTTGGCTCCTAAGAATAATATTCACAAATATGTCCAAGCCCAAGACTTGAGTAAACAGCTCAAATGGAGGTTATATCATCCCAAGGATCAATGGTGGTTTTCTACATTACAAGGAAGAGGAGAATATGGCAATATTACCTGGAGATAAGCTTTGAATGTAACACAGACAATTTATAGGAGAGCATGTCCACCGAAAACGAAAGAACACAGTATGCAGATCCCCGCCAAAGAACAAAGCATTGCTAATTACGAGGGTTCCTCTCAAATAATTCAAGAGGTAACTTGAATGTTACACAATTTCTTTTTCCAGTCTACTTATATCAACAACCTGTTTGAGTTAAATGATTACGTCCCAAGTTGGTGGATATGGCTGCAATATAATCCTCCTTTTGCTTGATTTTTCTGTTGTTGAGATCCAATAGGAAGTAGAGTTCAGGAAAATTTAACACGTGATGCATCAAACAACTTTCACTAATTACACAACAATTAGCCAGCCTAGGATACCAATTATCTGGCAAGTGGCAGCACAACTGCGGGCTTTCGTTATGAAAAATTCCGAAGGTACACTCAGGTAGGCATGCTTACTTATTCCTTCCATTTGGGCGGTTGAAACAGGCTACAGCATCTCATTTAGTTTTCATTTTATTAAGTCTTTCTCTTCTTTTCCCTTTTAAAACCGTCTCATCCCCCAAAAATGAAAGCAAAGTATAATAAATAGATCGATAAAACAACACGTGTTGAATTGCATCCGTTTATATGCAGTGCCGGTATCCTTCCTGCTCTCATCCTCTCCGCCAATCCGAGTTTTCCTTGCTACTACAAGGCAGACAAACCTATCCCTAGCTAGTTAACACTACTCAGATATGAAATAAGTTATACATATCTCTCATCCCTCACCACTATATCCTCGCATGATTACGGGACTTGTCAATGGATGTGACAAACAGTTATTTTCGAATAACGGTTATAACTGTCGCGATTACAGTGCGTTAACGGTTACGTGTAACGGTTACCAGTAACGATTAAGTTATTTGTTTTCATGATCACGTTTGCAGTTACGTTACACTAATGGTTACCAGTAACGATTAGATGTAACCATATTTCAATATGAACGATGTCGTTTGAGTTAGCGGCCCGCGCATATTTTGCTCCTAAAGAGCATTAATTGTTTATTCATACCGTTCTACCCTAGATATATAAAAACTCGTGCACCTATAATTGTATGTGAACACCATCTTAGAGGTAGAGGTTATTCAACGAGGGGGACACCTTGCCACTGCGACCAACTAGATCTATTGTGACTGCATCCCCTGGGTGGCAGGGATGAAGTGAAGGAGCCGCAGGAGGTCGCAGGTCCGCAGACAGATAGGTCCACAGAGACGCACTCAAGTCCTTCTCATTTCCAGTTTGAAACACCCGCCTTCACCAGCAGAGGCGAAGAATCCCGCGAGAGGAGAGAGCGATGAAGCGATCCTAGCAGCAGACCAACGCACCCTGCCGTTTTATGAGGAGAAATCTTTTACAAAACGCAGTAACCGTGGCATCTGCCCGACATCAGTCGCACTACGGATCCCGGAGACACTTTCTGAAACATGAAAGGGAGAGAAATGAAAGGACAGGAAGTAAGGGAAAGGAGAAATCGTGCTAGAATATACCACCCCAACATTCGCCTAAGCGACCAGAGGAAAATCTCGAAAACCCCCATGGTTAGAGTGGGCGGCCACCGGGAACCCAGGATCTCCCTAATGCGGCCACAGACATTGTCGCCTGATCCACCCCGCTTGCTAATAACTATCTTAATGCCACGCATGCAGCCTTGCTGCCTGAGTGCTGACTGACCCGTCATCTGTGGCCTGTGACTATATTCGAAGCGATAAGCAACGCGCTGTAATAAATATGTACTTGCAGCTGCGTGCAGTATGACTCAAGTTGTAAACGAATATTTAGGCAACTAGTTCCCAATAAGCGATACCAATGCCACGCACATGCAGTGAGTGATGTCATCCAGGCTCGACAACTGTCTCGTTTCTTCACTAACCGTTAACGCGATAACTAGTTGTATTCGTTACTTTGGTAACCGTTATTGGGCAATTAGCTACTTTGTATCCGTTAGTTTGGTAACCGGTAGCCGTTATATTGTAACGGCTACGGTATTTTATGTCCATCCGTACTTGTCACGCAATTTTGCAGGTATCATCATCACCAAGAACTCAAACTAGGAATACCACGAGAGTCGAATTCTCATACTGATGACAATAGATTACGGAATATGTAGTAGATAATTCGCAAAATGCTTAATATCTACAATTAACTATTATTTAAGAAAGAGCAAAAGAGTGAAGTTTAAAACGCTTTCTGGTGTTTAACAATGTTGAGCGTCTATTACAGATATAGATTACATAGATATATTCTGTGTATATCATTCAGCATGACATTTAACACATCCATTATATGCAACCAGGTAAACAGATTCCAACTTACATTTAGGGAGAAACACATTTACGGTTATCAAGGAACTCTTATACAGAATAAAGTGCCTTTTTGCATAGAGACTTAAAAGCGCTCTAACAGTGTTCGTTAACGCGTTACATATTTTGATTCATTCATACCAAGTTCCTTTTAACTCGATGATCTGTTTGGGTGCCCCTTTTGTGTAGTATTGAGTTTGTGTATTATATTCTTAAATTTCTTGTAAATTAATGTTGATACTCTTCATAAAATTTCAAAAGCGAGAAAATACATTCACATGTGAGATTCCCAATTTCCAGTCTAGAAAATAACTTTTACAGGCTATTCCGTAATGATCTATGGATATTATAGGTATTCACTGTTTTTGTCTGCATTTGAAAACTATTGTTATTTTATGCAGGGCTGACCCGGTAACTTGTCTCATACTTCAAGATGGAATAATAGCCAAAGTATGCTATTGTAAGGAGTTTATGTTGTATTGAAACTACTCAGGGACCTAAGGACATAATATGCTGAGTTTAGCTTAGAAGATATGTATGTAAATATGTTATTTCTTGTTTAAGTGACAATTCAATAAAAATTCAGAAAATTTATTACATCAGCATTTTGAATGCTTTATTGTTAATTACTACGTTCAGGATTTGATCTTGGGAGCTGCAGGTAACGAACTTCATTACATCACTTTTATGACAATTAAAACCAAGTGTTGTTTGCTTCAAAAATTTACATTTCGTCAATTAACTATTTCATTACTTATCAAACTCCTCTACTCGCGTGGTAAGTGTTGATACAGTAGACTGAGTAGAACCATCGACAAATAGGATTGCATTATCCTTATCTCTGATTAGGGGAGGTGACTCATTTATTTAACGGGACAGCATACTCTGAGCAAGTTAGCAGTTTCACATAATTTAACAAAACTTACAATACTTAAAGAGGTACGCAATCAGAATAAAAGGAGAATCATTTGGGATGGTATTTCATGATTCTATTTATTATACAGAGAGTTGTTCACGATCTATGGTAACAATATCAGACGAGCACAACAGCTCCGAGCTGAAACATATGCAACCAAATGAAAGCTCAGCAGTATGAGTGTATCAGTGTGTTTGATCAGTTGTGTGCTCTTGTTCTTGCTGCATCAAATGTTATAAAAATAGAGCCATTCTAATAAAGGTGCATTATTGCCCTTCCCGATGCAAAATACTTGTATTCTAAGATTATTAAGCAGTGCAAGAGGCGTGATTTTACCATATCCAAGAAAGTGATCTCATGTGCACTCAACAGAAAAGGTATGGCCACACCATGGCTTATTCCAAAGGGCAAGAAACAGGGAAATTTACGGCCGGCCACCAGTCGCACCCCGGAGATAATTTGGAAGGTGATGGCCCAACCCTCTGGACCAAATCCTGCAACTCAGAGGGCCATTGCACTGTAATTAGGGATCTCTGTTACTACTGTGAACACCATAATCACCAGAATTTGAATCTATAAAAGTGCCGCAAGAGCCGGGGATATGAGCTGTTGCCTAACACATTGCAGAACGTACCACTAACAGCTGAAAGCTGTATGAACGATCCTAGCTGGCGAAAATTGGATGTTTGTTATCTTTCTAGAAGAGGCATATTTTATCTAAGTGACTGCAACAAACCCTGGGCTATATATTACCGACGAAGGGGAGAAAAAAACTGAAAGTTGGCATAAGGAAACCAATGAAAATTTCCCCAATGGTTTCATGGTAATAGCAAGGTACAACTAGAAAGGCAAATTAAGCATTCATCGTGTACATAAACATGTGAAACTCAACTCGGCATATTACCAGACTAAGGTTCTGATAACGATTTTCCGTACAGAAATCCCTGCTCTCTATGGTGCAGATGTAAAGTCTGGTTGCATCAGGATAAGGCATCAAGCCATACCTGCTTCAACCTTCAAATTTTTGGAGAACATAGAGAAATGCGAATACATTCCACGCCTTTCAGCGATATTCGTGTTAAGTCATCTGATGCATCACTGATGGAGTTTTGTGCATTTGGGTTACTGAAAAGAGCCCTTTGAAGCAGACGACCGCAAACTTTGGATGGTCTCTGGAAAGCTGACAGGAGGAATGGAATAAACTGGACATCCCTGTATTTCGAAGCAGTTGGCTCCAGTGGAAACTGTGCTGCAGATTGATAGCTCAAGCTAAAGGCTGCCAGTTAGAACATTACTGCTAGTGGAGGCGTGGTTTTTCATAAGATAAGGGGTCTTAAGTTTGTTACCATAGATTGCGAACAACCCTCTGTATTGATTAAAACAGTAATGTATAATAAATTCAAAGAAAAGCATTTTCCAAAAGTACACAAAGCTTAAAATACCTTTTTCATGGAAACTGATAGCAACACAGACCTGAAACAAGTTCATGCTTATGTGAGCATCTGAATTGATCTGGAAAGCAGAAGCTTTAAAATATATCAACTGATTCAGTCTAAAAAAAAATACTAACTTAAAAGAGTATTTATTATTTTAAACCAATTACTTAAAATTTAAACCAATTTAAAAACAGTTTTCAGCTTCCTCAAATGCTTAGTGAGCAATTAACTTCAGAAATTCTGCTCATAAGAGTACATTTCTATATAAAAAATAAGTGTACAAAATTTCAAGTTTCTATGATGAATAGTTTCTGAAATGGGTAAATTTGCGCATGAAATTTACCAGTTAAGAAAAACGTGTCTGAATTTGTGCGATACTTTGCAGGTGTACTTCATTCCAAGGTCATAATCATAATCCCCATATAGAAGATGGTTCTGCTGCTTCAGCACTTGCTTCATTTTATCATAACTTCTTTTTTTAAAAGCTTGTGTTGCCTTTTGGGCATAATAGTTGCTGGTTCATACGCTGAAAAGGCTTCCTCGAAGTGTTTCATCAGTTGATGATTTATGAAACAGGATGGCCTACATAGCATTTCTGACCGCATCAATATCCATATTGCAAGGCTATACTATATTTGTAGCTTGTCAATAACGCTTGTGGTCAATAGACCTGATCTACAAAGACTCTCGCCATCCATTGTTTTCTTCAATTGCTTTCCTTACGTTTTCTTCCCAATATCTTTTTGCATACGGTCCACACATACTAGTTTGTCTATTACATGATTATTTCCATATGGTTTACTTTCACAGCCTGTCTTGTAATATTTCGAGTCCCCCTCGCCAAGTATTTAACACGTCTCAGCGACGGCCGCCTAGAGAACTGCAGAATATTTTCTTACCTTATTTCCTCATTCTGCTTCCATGCTATCACTTGCACCTTCATCAATGTATGGTTAAAGTTTCCCTTATCTTAAAGTGTCAAATAGTGCGAGGCTGGGGGAGCGAGGTCTACTTAGATAACTGTATGCGAGAGGAGAGAAGTGGTTTGGCCTGGCTAAGATTGGGCGCCTGGAAAGGCAACAAATTAACTGATGACATCAGAGTGAGAATATGTTCACTTTGTGGTGAAAGGGAAAGATGGAATCATATTCTGGCTCAGTGCAGGGAAACGGAATTACTAAGAATACAATATTTACCACCACAGCTTCTGGGGTGCAATAGGGGAATGGAGGCCTGTTTGAATATAATGTTGGACGTGGGGTGTCACAAAATGGGGTCTTTTTTGTTTAAGATTCGGCAAATGAGATTAATTACCCTGGAGAGCGAAAGTGAGTTCTTAAGGGTCGGAGCATTGTATATATTTGTAATATAATTGTAATTCATGCTTATTATTTTTCTCTCTTTTTTCTTTTCTTTCCTTTCTTTCTCCTTCTTTTGTTTCTTCATTCTTTATGTTAGTATATAGTTACCAAAAGTATATAGTGTTATACAGACATTGTTAGATTATTGGGACAGGTAAAGCATGTACGGCAATGAGGCTCGTGCGATTGTTGTATTTTACAAGAGTAGACTGAAACAGTTCACAATTAAAGTAGTACCACCACCACCACTACTACTGGTTTTTCTTCAACTCATAATTTTCTTCTTCAATGTTACAGACAGTGCAGTTGTTTGTTAGCATTCCAAAATCCAGGACTTCCCGTTGTCAATGGATTGGGAAGCTACCGCACCATGATGCGACATATGCCCGCGGAGCTGCGAGGTTGCATCAGCTAACTTATATCCCTGTTCTACCACCTGCCTTGCAGCCAACATTATTTAGGTCTTAGAAACTTCATTTAAGGGTCTTTCTAAAAACTCGTAACAATCACTAAGCCTTATAGGAGGAGGTGTGAAGTTTAGCATACGACTTCTCTGTGGTATGCTAAACCCTTTGGTCTTTGCAATGCCTCTTAGGTCATACTCAAATCTTACATTTATACCATAATACTTATGCCTAGCACTTTCAGATGTCCTGATGAAATTATTTGCTTTACAGATTGTACACTCATTTCGATGGAAGGAGTGCAATGGGGGTATGGCAGCATGCTGTTTTTGAATTTAAAGTGCAGTATGCTCCACTTAAAATCGCTTTAATAATAGTAATAATTCTCCAAACCCATAAATATATCCATCATTTTCTTCAGGAAATTTCAGATAATTAAAATAAAAAGTGAAAACTGTGATTTTTCAACATTTCACTATATACTGTTACCACAAATGAGAAATATCCAAGGATCAAGCACTTTAGTCCCCGTGATTTACTGTACCTCAATCCCAGACGCAATTATGTAATATGGTATTTCAACGCTTTGTTGGACTTAACGTCCAACTCCGGATAAAAGGATGGATGGATGGATGGATGGAAAACGCAACAAATACCTTAAGAAAAATGAATGATTCCGTTAAATACTCATTTATTTGGACATGGGTGAAATAAATTTAAGCTTATGTTATAGTATGCAGTGTTTAAAATACTATGTTGGTGAGAACATAGCAATTAGCATAGAAAATATATGGTCTCGTCAAATATTTACTTATTTACAGGCAAGGGTTAACTAATTTTAAGACTATTTTAGAGTCTTGAAATACACTGCCTCAATGAATTCTAAATCCTGCTACTTAATTAGGATGCAAGAAACTCTAGGTTATATATTAGCCACAGATTTTAATCTAGAAAGAAAAATGTCATGGACAACACAGTTACACGAACCTTTTTTGGGGGGGGGGGAGCGGGAAGAACCCAATATTTATTTAGACTCCAGTCCTCATTGTACGCTGAGTGAGGATGTGATTCCAAATAGTCACCAGTTAATACCCCCCTCAGCGGTTAGTTGAGAGCTGTCTTGCTTCTTTATGGATAAACAGGTATCTCTCTTGCTAATGCTCTATTAAATTGCGATGTACCGATGATTTTATTATACTCCATTGATTTCATCTTAAGTCATTCGTCCGTCTTTTTCGAAAACAATGGCAACAATGACTTCTATGCTGAAGTCGATAGATGGTATCTTCCTTCTCAGACACCGATTTTCTTTTATATTAACAGAACCTTTAGTAACTCATGTAGACTATTGAGAAATGGTGCTAGAGTCAAATGTAGTCGCTTCTCGAAGCAATTCATACGTATACGTAAAGTTTATCCATGTGTTCAGTTTTAATTAAAGAAAATCACTACCGTCACGTGGTTGACATTTGTCATCCACTTCAATAAAGAAATGAAAATTGTAAGCCCTTCAGCTAAATCTACATAGACCGCGTATTGCGTTGGAGACGAGAGCGTATGAGCAAAGTGAATAATTTTTTTGTAAAGCCTTCGTGTTATGCGAAGTGCTATCACATTATGTACAGAGCATTCGTTTGGACATGTGGTCGGCCTCACGGGAATTTTATTGTCACCGCGAAGCGCGCTGTTTGTCTGAGGAGACGGGTACTCATAGTCCCATAAATTGAAGCCCATAGACTTCTCATGCAAATTGTAACTACAGTAATCCCATACACTCATCACAGATGATGTTGGAAGTGATACCCTTGTGCCGCCATGCAGCTCTCATACATTTAAAGAAAATTTGCATTAACACTAATTAATTTATGACCATCAAATAAACCCATACCTCTTCTTAAAAAATTAAACGTGGGTCAATAGAGCGACCATTAACATTATCCAATACCCAATTGCAGAAATTAACTTTACTCACAGTATCGCGTGGTTATAATTCCTTAACTATAGTTACTTTGAAGAATTTTAAGTTTAAAAGTTAAGTGTCATTCCAAGACGAGGTTTGCGATCTTCCTGTGCAAGCTTTCTCGGAGATTTCTTTGAACTTCTTTCCAACTTTTCTCTGATGTCATCCAGTTTTTTTCTCTGTAAGAACACGGCGAATTAATTTCGGTTTCTTATCAAGACTAGATCCCGTTTCCCTAAATCTACTCTTAAAAAATATGAGGCGCACGAACAGTAGGGAATTTGCGTAAGTCACCGTCTCACTTCTTTGCAAAAGTTTGCTGCCACATGCGAATCATACATGAAGATTCGGTGTGCTGAAATACACATATTTTTCGGATTATAAACACTAACACACTATAACACTCAAACACGTGGTCTCACAACGTATTAATCTCTGTACACCACAGACTTCGTCAACCGAATAATCGGAACATAGTGAGTAGGGAAGATGGAGGGGGAACAAAAGTTGTTAAAAGCAGAATAGTGCAGGGCAAGCAATTCCCCGTAATACCGCTACAATTAATAACCATAATGCAAAATGGTAATTTTTTTATTATCCTAAGGTGTAAACTAAGTTTTGTCTATCAGTTTATAATGTTAAATAAAATATTAGAATTAGCAGTAACATGTTATGTTTTTATGAAAAAATAAAACTTAAAAATAAAATTTAAAAATAAAAATACATAAAATAAAATTGTGGCATAAAAAGCAGCTGCTGAAATGGTTAGCATATAACACACATTCCATAAACTATATCGCTCTTGAATTTTTCTTCTTTTTGTTAGATTTTTCACTAGTTTTAGTTTTATTGCTAGAGAAATAATTGCATTGAATAAATCCCATCTGTATTATAAAAATAGCCGCATAGTAATACATATTTTAGTTTATTACGTATGAAATATATTTAACTATTATACATAAGATGATATACAGCTACAAGTTTAGTACCCTATGTCTCCTACTTTATGAAACTCCGAATATCTACTATACAACCTATAACTCGTACTATTATAAAAGAGGCCCCATGTAACGACCATGCTTTGCTATATTCTTTCACAGCCTAGAGGTAAACTTCTGTCGTTATTTCGTACCAATCTATGAATGATGGTTACTGATATAAAGAATTTAAAGCAAAACCAGAAGATGTAACTTTATAGCAACGTGAGGATGATAAGTAATCAAGTGTCTACGCAACGCAATAACGAACCGTTACGTTGGAACTAGCGACTGTGACTGTAAATAATAGCTGTCAACGAATGCCGGCTTTCCTTTCTAAAATGATGACTTTGTGTTCACAGCCTTTAAAAGAAAAAAATCTCGAGTAAATGAACTCGGTTGTAACTGACAGGGACAAACTGTAGCTCACACTCGGGAGATCCCGGCTTCAAACCCTGCGGTGACCGACCATCCCCTGGTCGCTAAGCGAATGGTGTAGTGGGTTCTGAGATACTAAGCATTTTCCTTTCCCCTCATTCCCTCTCATTTCACTTCGCTGTTCATGTTACAGGGTTGGAAGGCTAGGCCACAGTGGACGTTGATGTACAGTCGGGTGCATGAAATCGTGCCTATATAATGTGCAGTGGTTTATGTTGGTAAGAAAATACTAAACTACCTCTGCCATGCCCGGTTCGTACCCCTTACCTGGTTCTGACACCCCGTTTAATGTTTGTCTTTCTCCCTTCCCCCTTTTCCTTTGCTCCCGAACCTGAAACCGACTTGTGTTCATAGGCTAATGTTGGGGTGCCACACTTTTGATTCAAACAAATACGAGGAAGACTCATCATGAGACCAGTTGTGAAGCATGCTTTCCAGAAATTCGGATGAAATGTTTCCGCATCCATCCCGTTCGCCGCTCACCTAAGCCTGACCGTTGTTCACAGGCTAATGCGAATGCGTCGGATTTGAATTCAAACCAATAAGAGACTGTCTCACCCAGTGCTGGTGTGTAACACAGGTGGTAATGGGATTCTGGCAACCTTAATAAAGAAAATACACTATAGGAAACAAACAAAAAAATCTGCACCTTTTCTTGCACTCGACTTTACGGCATATGCAAAGGATATAATTTAAGAAGAGAACTTTCTATCTGGCAACGCAACCTTCTGCTCGAAGCTGTCGTGATGATAAGGGGGCATGGACGGAGTGCTCTGCTGAAATGCACTATTTGAAGAAGACGTTAGGGACCCCGCTGCAGCTTGCTGCCCTTGGTAATCCCTCATCTCTCTCTCGTGGAGACCAACAGGTACAAGAGCCTATTTACTATCCGCATTTAACAAATCCTCCTCGGTCATCAACCTATGCCTAAGTAGATGTTAAAACCTGAAAAGTTTATTTTTAAAATCCGGGATTAAAGATCTAAGACACCGTTTCTCTCATGACTTCTTGTTCTTTTTATCTATATTTTCATTGTTACGATGTATGTAGGTTTCATAAGGAAACCATATTAATTTGTTCTAACTTTTGCGAATAGCTATATTGATTTTATAATCACACCTAATACTGCTTATCCATATATTAAATTTCGATTTTGTTGCTATACATTAAAGAGGCATCATATAAAATTTTAATACTATAATTATGATAAGGAATCTGATGTGTTACACTCACATGACTTTCTCTACACTTGTATAAACTATTTTTACAAACGCGTATTCTCCATATGCTTCATGTTAATCGAGATGTTAATCTTATTGCTAATTTTCTTGTAGGTGCAAGGGGAATATGGTAGGTTTTAAGCGATAGTCAAATCTTTTAAAGCTGGTTGCTATGTGGCGCATTCCATTCTCTTTGCATGTCCAGGACATAAAAAAATGAATAACGAATTTCCATTTGAGAAAAAGTACAAGTATTGGAAAATTTAAGGGAATAACAAGCAATATCTCGAAAATGGTTCACTCAATAAAAAACTTATATGACATAAATTATGTACTTTAACGCGATCTGCATTTTTTGTGTAGTAAAATTTTGTCTATCTCTTATGGTTTATCAGTTATGCAAAAGTCGTTCACAATGAAGAATACTTTTGAAGACACTCCCAGAAAATTCGAGATATACATTTCATTTGTCATGAAAATATCTTAAACATATGATATTTTAATCAAAATCGTTAGAGCCATTTTTGAGAAAATTAAAATTTTAGTAAAATGTTCCATGTAAACGGTAATCTGGGGTGGGGGGATTTTCTTGCAAACCTTCGTGTCGCATTTCTGGAAGATACTGAACCTAAATACCAAGTTTGGTGTTTATCCGACTGTTCGTTTCTGAGTTATGCTGTTCACAGACGACACACACACACACACACACACACACACACACACACACACAGATACACATACGGACATGTTTCCAAAAATGCTTTTTTTGGATTCAGGGGGCCTCAAAACATATATTTCCGGTGAAATCTCGGTATCGAATTTTTGGGTGGAATACAATACTTCCCCTACTTAACATACGTAGTAGAGAAAGTAGAAGTCATATATAGTCATATTTAACTGTACATGAAAAATGTATATATCTGAATCAAATTTTAATATTTATCGATATGAAAATTCTCCTGCGTCAGAGTTCTAACGTGGTTCATGAAATCTTCAGAAGTAACCCTAAAATGTGTAAAACCAAAGTTATCTGAGGTATTAATGTCATAATAGCACCTTTTCTTTAAAACGTTTAATTCCACACTACGCTCCAAATGTTATAAATACCAGCGAGAAAACCTGTCTCCTAAGCTTTGGGCAGCTGATTTGGAAAGAGGTTTGAGGAAATAGGAATGGGGTCAGTATGGCAAAGAGCTGAAAGAAATGGCAAAAATATATGTAAAGGTGTCAAAAGAAAACTAAAAGACATCAACCAACAGGAAATGGAATCGGATTGCAAAATTAAACCTTCTCTAAATCTAGCAAATGAAATAAAATTGAATTGGGGTAGAGAGGAACCCTCATTATTATTATTATTATTATTATTATTTTTATTATTATTATTATTATTATTATTATTATTATTATTATTATTATTATTATTATTATTATTCGGGAGCAATGCTACGTTGATTGTTATATTAATAGTATTATTAATACATATATACTTAACTTAGAACTAAAGGAAAGATCAGGAATGTTATGCTTTAGACCAGGAGGCTGGAGGGCACAGAAAATGAATGACGATTCTGGCAGGAGAATCTGCCCATTCTGTGATTTGGATGAGGACTGGGTGCATATGTATTTTGGAGGAATGCGCACAGTGGGAGAATCAGCGAACAATTAAACTGAAAGAAAAATTCTGAAGTCCTGCTAGAAGGAGATTGGCATGTTGGGATCTACTGGCTGATCAGAGGAACTGGCAAAACATGGGCAATTTCTTGGCTAAATTGCGCGAAGCTAGGTCAGATTGGTTCAGTTAGTCAATGGCAATTTATCTCTACTTTCCTTTTTCTTGTTTCTTTTTTCACCATACATTGTATCTTAAATATCCATGTAAAGTCAATGACCCATGCACTAAATAATTGTGTAATAACTTCAATAATTTGGAACTAATTAAGATACCTTATCTATTTACCAACTAAGCACGGTTGATACTGAGAAAGCATCAAAACATATTTAAAACGTCATTTTACATAATCATTCATGATAAGTTTAAATTCTTGTACCTTCTGTAAAACTTATAACCATTTTTGGAAAAAATCTTTTTCGAATGTAGCATTTTATATAAAAAAACATGTTGAAAAATAATGGATGTAAAAGAATGTTAATAAAAATCAAGGCTCTGCTTATATCTGTGTGCCTGCGAGTCTAACTGCATTTTATGATATTGAAGGAACCGAAAATGTTTGTGTAAAATATTAAAGTTATTATTTCTGGCACAAATGCTTAAATTCCAGACAGAATGTTCTTTGAAACCGAAACTAGGCATTTTGAAGTTATTTAAGCCAGAATTTTGATAAGTTTTCTGGAATTAGATAGAATTACTAACAGGAACGAACTTAGAATTATAACCAATCCAAAATAGGAAACTACTTCCAAGTCCGTTTCTAAAGGCAAATCAGAAGAGTGGGATTTCATGTTGTAACATGAAAATTATTTGCCACAATGAGGGCTGCTACTCTGTACAAACCCACAATGGTTAAAATCTCAACCAACAGCTTGCAGTAAAAAATTAGAGTAGACAAGCGTGTTGATCTGCTGTACCGTGCTGATAGGAATATAAATACAGAGCAGTGATTGATTGGTAACTGTGCTCCATTTCTGTCACCAGCAAATGGAAATGGTATTGTGGCTCACCTGGTGTCTCAATAAATCACTGCAGCAAGTATAAAACAGTATGAAAGGTAAAACGAGCGCGTTGGTTTCCTCCCTGCGACCAAACTGACGAAAGGGTCGTGGAACACTCAGCTTACCTGTAAAAATAGAAAATATTAGAAACAGTGTATGCAGAAATTATGGACAAACACCACTTTAGTCAAAATTCAACTGAATATGTCCCACAAGAAGAAATATAAAACTAAACTATGCCATGCAGTTTCTCCTAGCCTATTCTGAAGGTCTACTAAAAGCAAATTTGATATAAAATCAAGCTGGAAGGTGTAATTCTGAACTAACATCTACAACTAGAAGTGATTGCTTTGATCATTGTTTATGATATGAGTAGAGAATGATTGTCAAAATATGAAATTTAATATTCTAAATCACGCTTGATATTACTATAGGAACAAGCATTTTTACATTTTGTAGTGTGTAGAATTCAATGCACTGGACAAACTTTTATATCTCCTAATATTTCTGTAAATCTTCATATTTTATGACAAATTTCATATTTTGTAAGATTTGCGATTTTTCGCTTTTAAAATAATTTACCAATAAACCGGGCTTTCCAGATATTCCATTCGGACAGTTTTCTATAAACCAAATTTAAAAACCCCAAGCCACTCCTTCTAGGAAAATCGCCTGGAAAAACCTGCACCACCCTTTCCAACAAGTCAGATACAGTTGAGAAAATGCAGCATTTCCTCTATGTAATACCATATGTGAAATAAAAGGTTCCGCTTTCTTGAAGGGTTTTTATTTTCGCAAATCGATGTTTTTAGAGGCATATTGGAGTTAGTGTTAAGCAAGGACAGGGTAACCGCTCTTCTTTTTCTTTTTTTATAATTGTAGGGGCTTTACAATGATTAAAATCTATAAACTACGAGTAATATGTTGTATTTCATTATTGAATATGGACAAAATTTTACTAATCCTGTTTTTTTAACTAATGAAGTGAAGTGAACTTGCCCTAAACCTTAAGGTATGTGATGTTTTGGCATTAAAGCATGTGATTCATAATATTTCGGAATTTTTATTCATATTTTAAAATTTGGCAAAACATTCATGTTTTAGTAAAGTTTTCTTCATATTTAGCCTGTTTCTAGACCTTAGTTAACTGTTTATCAGCTAATTTATTATCTTCATGTTTAAATTACTTGGGTTATGAAATTAGTTTTATTGTGACCAAAACTATTATTTTCGATCGACCAATCTTACGCTCTACTGAGGGACAAGTCCATAACTCCATTCTGTCTTCTTTGCTGCCTTCTTCTTCGTCTCCGTATACGATCAATATCTTGCTATTTGTCATTTCATATATTTTTCTGACAACATTTTCCCTCAATTACCATTCCTTCTAGTACATCCCTTGTAAGGTATTTTCTTCTCATCCTATGTTCCACCCAATATACTTTCCTCTTCTTGATCAACTTCAATATTATTCTTTGTTCACTCATTCTAAAACGGTTTTATTACATATTTCGTCCATTTGTTTCACAAATCATTATCCACATTTCAAAATCTTCCAACCGTTTTTCCTTACTTAGTCGCAACGTCTAAGGTATCCATTGCAATAATATCTGTCTTAGTTACTTCTTCAAGGGTCAGTAAAGTATGTTTATTTTTATTTAAGTTGCTCACTTTTCCATTGCCATTATCTCTTTGACTTTCATGCTAATTCTGTCTTTGGTATGTCAAGTACATACACTTATTCCATCGTCTCATCTCAAACTTCTATCTTCTTTTGTTTCTTTCAATAGCTATTCTGTTTTCATTTCTTTACAGTTATCTACATTAGCATGTTTCTTAATATAATTTATTTTAGTTCCATTTATACCCCACCTTTAACTACATTGCTCTTATCGGTGGCCTTTCCATTTGCTACTTATTGCCTAAGGCAATGGTGGTTAACTCGTATTCTATTGTCGTTGGGTTTCTTGTACTTTGGTTCTTAATCATTAGATCACATACACATTCATACTCTCATTCATACTTCCAGACTCTGGGGAGCATAGGGATTAATCTTGGCTAGAAAAAAATTCCCAACCCCAGCCGGGAATCAAACCCGAGACGCCTCACACAGCAAACAGGTACTCTGCCGACTGTTTTCTTAATATAACTTTCTCTTCTAATAGCACTGTTCTATCACCAGCAAGTTTCATGTACGTAGGACTAGAACTAATTGCGGAGGGGGGCTTAGCACCTCAACATACAAGATGTTTTGTGCCTGAAGCCCCTGACCGGGTGCCTCCAGGAGGGAGAGGTGAGTTGAGATGAGACAGAGGGCGGCCGGACCAGGAGGCAATACAGGGCAGATGGCAGGGTCCCTACCTTTATACAGATTGAAACTCCTGGATGGCAGCTGGTGCAATCGGACCCCCTCCCCCTGCGGGCTTGCACATCTCCTGGAGGACCCGGGACTCGGAGGGTTACATAAGGCATCATTTTACCATGTCATGCAACGCCGAGACTCTCGCCGACACTTTCAACCTGAAGCAGACCAAGCAGATGAAAGATGAAGGGAAATTAAAATGGAGGTGAAATGGAGGGACAGGAAATTCGGGGGATGTAACCAACCTTCCCAGCATTCGCCTAGTGAGCCGGGGAACCCCCCCCCCCCAAAAAAAAATCTGCGGGTGAGAAAGGTCGGCCGCGGGAATCGAATCCACAACCGCCCGAATGCGGGCCACAGACGCTACCGCCTGAGCCATCCCGCTAGGTTTCATGCACGCATCTCTTCTTCCTCGGAACACCGCTCCTCCTTTATGCTGAAATAGGTTCTTTACAAGTTCTTCAGGTAGATATCGAGCATAATACAGGGTTATTACAAAAGAAATAGACACTTTCAATGTGTTATAAATCCATAACTATTAATGATATAATGAATCTGTTTGCACTGTCGTGTAGAGGAAGCCTTGAAGTTTAGTTTGTGAAGTCACAAATGTCCAATGTGTGATCCCGGACACACGACATACATCAAGACAATAATCAAAATCATCCCAAATCCAATGTAACATATCTGCATCGACACTTGCCACGGCTCTTCTGATACGTTCCTTCATATCATCTAAATGCTGTGGAAGTGGAAGAACAAAAACTCTACCTTTGACAAATCCCCAAAGGAAAAAGTCACCCGTCGTGAGATCGGGACTCCTCAGTGGCCAACGTAGCAAAGCGTTGTCGTCTGTAGCACGGCCAATCCAACGCTGTGGTAGAATTTCATCTAAGTAAAGTCTAACATCTGTGTGTCAGTGAGGTGGTGCTCCTTCTTGTTGGAAGATAAATGTTTCCCTTTTCATTTCCTCGTACAGTTGGGGCATCAACCAAAGCTGTAAGACATCGACATATGTAGGTCCTGTTACTGGTTTCTTCTGCAAAACAGAAGGGGCAATACACCTTGGTGTGGGATACGCGCAAAACACTTTAATTTTGGAGAGTCCCACACATGTTGCACCACAGCCCTCGGTTTTTCAGTTCCCCATATCAAAAATTTTGTTTATTCACTTTTCCACTCAAGTGGAAAATTGATTCATCACTGAAAACTATTCGTTCATTGAAGCCATCGTCTTCTTGATTATGTCGCAACATTTCTATACAGAAATCTTGACGTTTGACCTTGTCGTCTTCATGTAGCTGCTGCAAGAATTGCAATCTGTAAGGAGCCAGTCCTAATTGCATTCAAAAAAATGTCCATAGGGGTGGATGTGGAATTTGTAACTCCAAGCTTGCCCTTGTCGATTTCTGTGGACTTCTTGCGAAAACACCACGAACACATTCAACATCTTCTTCTGATACGCAGGCTTTTTCCTTTACACACACAGTTGTCCGAAATGTTCTGAGCCAATCATACATGGATTGCCTAGTCGGTGGTGGTTTCCGGAAACGTGTTGTGAAATGTTGTTGGACAACAGTTACAGAATTGTTTTAGAAAGTTTTAACGCACAATATGCTTTTTGCACAAGATTCGACATTTCTGCATCTGCAACAACAATAGCTTACACGATTACCAACTACAAAACTACCAATACAAACTTCCAGAGTTTCCCAACATAACACCACAAAATTTATGTTGATATCACGCTTAGTTTTCATTTCATAGGACTTCAAAGTTGTCTACTTCTTTTTTAATAACCCTATATATAGCTTCTTTGACGTACTATTTTTCTATTCTATCTCCCTGTGACAATTCTGACTCCACTACTTGTCTCATACGGAGATTAATTAGGAGGACTATTTCCTTTCTATCCACAGCAATGTTTTAAGAATATTTATAAATTACTTCCAATCTACTGTGTCAACTGGCGTTTTTCAGTCCACAAATATCACCCACATTTTGCTTTTTGCAATTGTTCGTATCAGTCCAGTTGCGTATCCTGCGCCTTTTCCCTCCCGATGCCAAACCGTTCTTCTTAGGCTTTAAATTGAAGGTGTTTGTTAGAGTATTATTTATTTTAGAACCAAAGTCTTGAGTGGAAATGAGAGGAGGAAACAGGTATGCAACGGTGTCTTCCAGGAATTGCTTCTGGACCATGAAAGTGAGTTTGCATATAGACAGGAATATTACAAAGTAGAGGAATTTTTAATATCCCTGGATCGTGGCTGCAGCACATCATAGTAGAGGTAGTTGCACCAAAATAAAAAACGATGTTAAATGCTTAGTTTATGCTTTTATTATAATAATGTCATGGAATGTCTTATATTATCACTTATCAGCTATACGAATTATCAGATGCTTGTTCGCTTGTATCGCTTTGTTCTTTGTTCTCTACTCGGTCTGCTGATCGATGCTTTTTTCTTTTTTGCGAAAACATTTCGGGATGCTCAGAATGAAAGGTTATAGATGTCCGCTTTTAAACTATTAAGAGAACTTATCGAAAGGAACAAGAATACCTATAGATCTTAGGCCTATATCCAAGAATTTATTTAAAATTAAGCGATGTACATGCACTATTTGACAGCGGTGTACCAGTGATGCCAGATCTAGCAACATGCGACAATCTCTTGCGGTATGTCATAAAGTAAGCAACTGGTAAAGCTGGCGGTACTACTCCAAAGCCGACCAAGTGTATGTGACAATGGTAGGTACATCCCAATTTGTGTGTATAACACACAGTACAAGTCGATGAACCACCTAACGAAACACAACACTGGTATTGCTTAGTACTATCATACTTCCAAGCAGAACGAGAATAGTAAAAGTTGTCACTATGGATATTTTTCCAATCGCTTCATCGGTTTGTCGAGCTACTACACACACTTCCTCTCGGTTGATATAGAAGAAAGTTTGTGACTACGAAGTGTTTGCATTTTTCACTTACACTGATAACTTATGACAGGCATAAGAATTCTCAAGCAGTTACTCAAATCATCATCAATACATAGAACGTACGCCGACATGCATAAAATGCGTCCCATAATGGAAGGCACATGTTGGCTCCTCTCTGCCAACGTGACCACCTCTGTTTCCGAGCATAAGTCTAGCTAGATACTGGATTGGCAGGGTACTTTACCTCCCCCAATGTATGACCGAACTGCCGAAGGGTTACAACTTAAACCTTGTATTTTCATGCTAAACTGCTGGTTTCTTAACATCGGTTTTCTTATTGCCGTTTGATAGCGGCAATAGCTTTAACCTTCATCCCCATATCGCTGATGAAATTTCTCATATGGATGTCGCAGCTACATTCCAGTATAACCACATGCAAATAATTCTTCACCCCTTCCTCTTGAAGGCCGAATTGTATTGTAATTGGTTTAGCTTTCCCTTGTGCACCAAACGTAGGGAAACTCGTTCACACAGGCAGTATCCGAACCACCCCTTCATTTTATATAGATTAAAACATCGTTCATTGGTTTGTTTGTTTATGTTTCCATGAATTGTTTTTCAGTCCAATCACATAGACAATTGATAGCCGCTGGGTGGAGTAAAAGGTAGGTTACCTGAAGGAGGAAAGCTTACGGAGGGAAAATACACTATTATCATATGGGCCACATTTTGTGCACGTTAGTGTACACAACAGCCACTACAAGCCATTGACGGTAAGTAATACACGGTCTCGTGATTGGTCTGCCCCGCCAACAGTACAGGAACGGAGGTGGTTTGTTATCTACGACGTCACTGCGTGAAGTCCGGTAACAGTTCAACCTAATTCCCTTTCGTCCTGGCTTTAATGCTCGGAAACTCCTGTGCTTGCATATGAGAAACTCTACCCTAATAAATAAATACCCGGTTTCATATTAATACAATGAAAACACCGTGCAGATGAAGTAAAAACAACTATTCATATAAAATAAAGTTTTTGGCAATCTGTCCTGAAAATGCAGATGCTTTTGCATTCTCCTCCGACTTCACGTTTGTGTAAGAACGCAACATACCACATTTTGTAAAATAAACCTAAATCATCAGTATCAGTTCACTTGATGATAGAAGCCACAAAGTCCCATATGTGCGGTTCTAAACTGTTTCAGAACGACAATGATCCATAGGTAAAGACTAAGTAACGTAATGAACAGATTCATAAATTGTTAATGCCACTTAAACACTAGGTGAAAAACTGCAATCTTTGTACCTTCTTTCTTCGTTACCCTTTTCTAGGTCCTTTTATCATTGGTCACATTATCCGTTCTCTTACTTCGACGCTTTTAGATGTATTCTGTGACCTCTCTCTCTCTCGCTCTCTCTCTCTCTCTCTCTCTCTCTCTCTCTTTGCAGTACACTACGTTTATGGAAGAATAACCAAAGATCCGGATAGCCTTTCCTAGCAAGTTTAGTTTGATAATCCTCCAGCTGCTTCTTAGCTGATAGTTAAAATCGCTTTTAACTGGATCAGATTTGTGAAGTCTTCTACAGTTGACTTCTTTACACAGATCTTCCTCAGTTTTCACCAGCTTATTGCAACTTGCTTAACAGCAGATAGAAGAAAACCTTCCAAATAGTGTAGGTGGTAAAATATCGAAGGCTATTTTAAGAACACGACCACCCTACAGCCTATCTGCATATAAGAAAAGTCCAGTATGTGTGACACGAACGAGCGGATTGTGCGTCTTTGCCAAAGCACGAAAATTACGAGTGTACGGAAACTTTTGTTGCCAATTGTGCGAATCCAACGGATTTTACAAAAAGATGCAGTAGGAAAGTCAGCTCGGCTTCTTTAAACTGTCCCTTAACCTTAAGCGCGTTCTGGTATTTAAACCGAGCGTATTAGTTCGGGCGGTTACGTCTGTGGCCCGCATTCGGGAGAACCCGGGATCGATCCCCGGTGACCGCCCACTGTGGACCATGGGTTTTTCGTGGTTTCCCCGGGTCACCAGGTGAATGTTGGAATGATTCATCTTCTACTATGACTCCCCTTCCCCTCATTTCCTGTACCCATTATCTTCCTTGTCATCAGTTTCAGGGTTGTAGGACCAGGCGACTGTGTTCAGCGAGTTGTGCCTGGGCGGTGGCTTGCGCTCTGTAAAAGGTTTCTTTCCTGGTGTCGCTGCGGTACCGCTCAGTTAGGTCTCTCCTCAGCCTGGGGCTCCGTTCCGGGGGTTCCTGTAGGTTGGTGACTTGTGGGCAGGAACAGTGCGGCGACGGATGCGTTCTATCTGGAAACGTTGGGACCCCGCCCATGCTTGCGCCGTCGGCATCCGGATCTGATCGCCCTTCGGGTCTCTCCCCTCATCCTTCCCTTCCCAGGGTCACGTTAGAAGCACAATGGACCGACTGGCCTGCATGCTCTGCCCTGCCCCGGTTCGGCGGGCCCCTTCGTGATACGTACCTTTACCTTTCTGGTATTTAAAGTCATCATAACATGAGGACGTGAATTACTTACGTCAAACTATTTTTATGGATGCTCAGAGAAGCACAAATGTTACTGCAATGTTTCATTCGATAGAGTTTAAACTATCGTCATTTATGCACCTTCCATTCTGCATACGTGTATTACGCCCTATTCCACAAAATAGTTCCAGCAGCTTTACTTCCGCGCCACTTATGCCTATTTACGATAGCTGAGCCATGACTACATACAGAACCGTCATTTTATTGCCCGGCCGTGGATCGCGTATATGCGTGCTCCGCGTCCTGTCTACTACACCAGGGGGAGGGTTTCATTCTGAAACTTCCGCGTTACTTACTCATGATAAATACTACCATGCACTATAATGAGTACTAAGGTTGTTATTGGTGTGTTGAAAGTGGCGTCCAGCTGCATTGAGACTTTCCTGGATTCTTCAGATGAAATTTCCATTCACACGCAAAGTTATTCTTGCGCAATTTTCTATTTCTGTTCTGATATTGCCTTTAAATTCGTATATTGTGTGCGGATTGTTCGTATAAAATTAATTTTTTAGAGTTCCCCATAAATACAAGACGCACAGAGTAAGATCCGGGGAACGGACTATAACCCTCTAGAAATTATCCTGTTATCAAACACCACCTTAGGCCTTCCAAGCAGCTTTGGGCAGTATCCGGTTGAAAGTATCCATTTTCTCTCTCATCATCCGACATCATTTGATAAAAGAATATTTCTGCGGTAGCTACTGCAATTTACGATATTGATGAAAAATATGGACCCTATTATCCATTCTGCTGTTACAGCACGATATACACTACGTGATCAAAAGTATCCGAACACCTGGCTGAAAATGACGTACAAGTTCGTGGCGCCCTCCATCGGTAACTCTGGAAGTCAATATGGTATTGGCCCACCCTTAGCCTTGATGACAGCATTCACTCTCGCAGGCATACTTTCAATCAGGTGCTGGAAAGTTTCTTGGGGAATGGCAGCCCATTTTTCACAGAGTGCGGAACTGAGGATGTGATGATGAGATGGAACTTAAGGGCGCTCAACTGCATTGGTTATTAGTGCCCTTACAATGTATAAAATATAAAATTGAAAAGTCAAAAAACTAAAAAACCACACACAAACCCGCTTGGTCAAAAACACTAAAAAACACAACAGTCCAAAGACTAAAATTTACACACTAAAATCATGGTCACTAAAAGAATAAAACAACGTGTCAAGAACTGTAGAATGCAAGGGACATGAGCGCCTTATGTCCGTCGGGGAAAAGAACCCCATTAAAACTGACAATATAAAATCTCAAAGCTAAAAGACGCTCAGAGCATCAAATGCACCGATTAAAACCAATGTTACTTATAAAACGTAAAAGACATTCTACAGCATGCGCGTCGTCTGCCAAAACGTTGGCTATGCCAACAGGCAGACACACGCGAACGCGCAGTGGAGCTAAAACTTGAGACTCAGTTAAAATGTGACGCGCTGTTTAGGGCGCATCACACTGCTGACACAGTGGAGAGGGGTCACCACTGAGAAGGTAACTATGACTAAAAAGGCAATGTCCAATTCGTAAACGGGCTAAAAGTACCTCTTCCCAACGTGTAGAACGAGAAGAGGTACCCCAGACTAACGGGAGAAACTTAACCTCCAGCAATTAGTTCCCCCGGAGGGCCGTCCACTCATCTCGCCAAAGAGAGAGGATGCGGCGACGTAAAATAACACACGAATCGGACGAGGGAACAACAGAGGTAAAAATCTGGGTAATAAAATCGCCGATTTGGCAGCGGCGTCGGCAGACTCGTTCCCTGAGATGCCCACATGACCTGGAATCCACATGAAGGAGACGCGAATGCCAGAGGCACCAAGCGAGTGGACCAGGTCATGTATGCGCTGTACGAGGGGGTGGTAATTGTACAGCGCCCGAATACTTTGAAGAGTACTCAGGGAGTCTGAACAAATTAAAACAGTTCCGTCAGTCGTACCGCTGGACGTATAAAAGTGACTGATAAATACTAAAAAGTTCGGCGGTAAAAATCGAACATTGCCTTGGTAAACGAAAAGTAAAACTAGTTTCACCAAAAACAAAGGCACACCCTACTCCAACATCAGTCTTAGACCCATCAGTATATAAAAAATGGCAGTATCCGAAATGGGCCTTAAGCTCTAAAAAGGCGGATCTAAGGACTGAAGCAGGGGTCTCAGTCTTCGGCATCGACGTTAGCCAAAGGTAAAAGTGGGCCTCAGCGCGCAACCATGGAGGAAAACGCGTTTCCCCCCTTGGAAGGGCCGGCGCTGGCGTAACGTACAAATGCCAAAGAAGTTGACGAAAACGAACCCTTGGAGGGAGCAATGCAGAGGAGCTAACTAAATAATGCCGATCAAGCGAATCCTCGTAAAATATCGCGAAGCACGGGTGGTCAGGCAAGCGTGAGAGTCGACAGGCATAGCTGCACAAGAGCATCTCACGCCTGAACGACAGCGGAGGCTCTGCAGCTTCAGCATATAGGCTAGGTACAGGGCTGGTTGGAAAGGCCCCTGTAGCGACTCTTATGCCACGATGGTGAGTGGCATTCAATCGACGTATTACCGATGGACGCGCCGACAAATAGACAACGCACCCGTAATCAAGCTTGGATCGGACCAAAGAGCGATAAAGATGTAGAAGGACGGTCCGATCAGCTCCCCAGGATGTGCCACTTAAAACACGTAAAAGATTAAGAGAACGGTCACACTTTGCTTTTAAAAACGAAATGTGCGAAATCCAGCTCAGCTTCCTATCAAAGATCAACCCCAAAAATTTCGCCTCGTCTGAAAACGGAAGTATCCCTGGCCCAAGATGAAGAGAGGGCTGAGGGAAAGCCTTTCGGCACCAGAAATTGATGCAGACGGATTTTTCGGTGGAGAAATTAAAGCCGTTGGCGTTACTCCAGGCGTAGAGACGGTCGATACAGCTCTGGAGACGGCGTTCGAGTAGACAGGTCCGTCGTGAACTGCAATAAATGGGAAAATCGTCAACAAAAAGGGACGATGAAATGCCAGGTGGAATAAAATCAACAATGGGGTTGATAGCAATTGCAAAAGGTGTGACACTGAGTACAGAGCCCTGCGGTACTCCGTTGTCTTGAATAAAACGACTAGATAAAACCGAGCCCACACGTACACGATAGACGCGGTCCGTCATAAATTCCCGAAGAAATATGGGAAGACGACCGCGGATATTCCATGCGTGAAGTGTACGTAACATGCCGCCCCTCCAACAAGTGTCATAAGCTTTCTCCAGGTCAAAAACCACAGCCACGGTTTGACACTTTCTCAGAAATCCATTCATAATATGCGTCGACAGGGACACCAGGTGGTCGACGGTAGAGCGATAGCGACGAAATCCGCACTGAGCGTTGGCTAGAAGTTTCTGAGACTCAAGCCACCATGTCAAGCCCATTGATCATGCGCTCCATCACCTTGCAAATGCAACTGGTGATGGAGATAGGGCGGTAGCTGGAAGGTAGTTGGCGATCCTTCCCAGGCTTAAGTATAGGGACAATGGTGGCTTCGCGCCAAACAGAAGGAAAAAAGCCGTCTTGCCAAATACGGTTATAGACCTGTAAGAGAAAGAGTTTACTGTCGGCTGAAAGATTCTGTAACCTGAGGACATGAATGTCGTCCGGCCCAGGAGAGGAGTGCCTAGATCAATGAAGAGCGCGCTCCAGCTCCCTCATTGTGAAAAGTTCGTTATAACATTCATTATTAGCAGACCGAAAATTATAGGATGCGGAATCCAGCCGGTCTTTAATAGAGCGAAAGCCGGCGGAATAATGGTCTGAACTGGAAACCGTCTCAATGGCAGCACCCAGAGTGTAGGCAATGGCAGCCGGATCCACTATGGTGGCATTGGAAGCTTGAAGGCCAGACACAGTACAATGTGACACTTTACCTGTGAAGCGACGAAGCTTATCCGAAACAACAGATGAAGGCGTAAAGCGATTAAAAGACTCGGCAAAACGAGTTCAAGACGCCTTCTTGCTATCCTGAATAATGCGACGAGCCCTGGCGCGCGATTGCTTAAAAGTAACCAAATTATCAAGTTAGGGTGTCGCCGAAACACCCTAAGCGCAGTTCTACGAGCACGAACGGCGTCCCGACAGTCGTCGTTCCGCCACGGAACAGGGATACGCCGAGGGTAAGAGGACGAACGGGGAATGGCCCGCTCGGCGGCAGATAGCAACGTAGACGTAAGGTGCTGCACCATTTGGTTAACGTCGGTGAAGGGTTGGTCGGCAAAATGCACGAGGCTGGAATACAATCTCCAGTCGGCTTTTCTGAATATCCAGGTAGGTACTCTGGAATGGTGAACGTGGCGAGACAACAGAGAAACGATGCAGGGGCAATGGTCGCTGGAGTAGGTGTCAGCGACGACGTTCCACTGCAGACGAATAGCAAGCTGGAGTGAACAAACGGCAAGGTCCAAGTGAGAGAAAGTACCAGAAGAGTCAGAAATAACAGTAGGTTCACCTGTATTGAGGACGGAGAGGTTGAACTGATCAAAAATGTCGGAAAGAAGAGTTCCCCTCGTACAAGCCCTTGGAGAACCCCACAGGGGGTGATGGGCATTAAAATCTCCCAACAGAAGAAATGGTGTTGGGAGAGCAGACAGGAGAGCGCGAATGTCCGCGTTAGCGAGAGGAGACGATGGAGTTGAATATACAGAGCAAACAGAAAAGAAAAAGCCAGGTAACTGTAATTTAACGGCAACAGCTTGGAAGTCGGACGTGATAGTGAGAGTTTGTAAATGAACGTCGTTACGCACTAATAACATGACACCTCCATGAGCAGGAATACCCTCCTCCGGTCCAAGATCGTAGCGAACCGGAATATATCCTCGAAGATCAAAAGGGTCGTGAGGGCGAAGCTTGGTCTCCTGCAAACACATGACCATAGGTGAATGGGAACGCAATAAAAGTTGCAGTTCCGCCATATGCGATCGTACACCACGTAAATTCCAGGTCAGGATAGCCATTTAAGAAAAAGGGATAAACTGTCTACTTAGAAGGGCGGCTTAAAATTATCTTTTGCTTAAACTTTGGGCCCGGGCTTTTGGAATGGAGTTGGTTAGACTCCATAGCCTCCTCGAAGGGAGGACCCACGTGCTCAGAACCAGAAACCGACTCAAGCGCCGAGAATCGGTTCTGGGTGGCAACGGGTCAAGGGGGACGCTGAGCGCGGCTTGTCCCAGGAGCATCCTGGGACTGCGACCTCCGAGGAGGAGGAGAAGGTGAACTTGGCTTGCCGTGCGCACGCGGAGGGTCTTTCAAAAATCTTCCCTACGAAATTTCTGCTTCGATTTTTTTTCAGCGCCTTGTGACTTCATAGACTTTGGACCAGGTTTAGAGGGCTTGGTAACTGTAGCTGAAATGGACGGCCGGATGGTAGTGGTGGTCAATGCAGTCATGGTCCAAGTTTGCGTCTCCGCATCCTTCCGGGGTACTGGCGAGGCAACAACAGAACTAAATGTTCCCGATCGCAGGAGTGAAGGTTGGCGCGCATGGTAACGCCTCCGGGCTTCGGCGAAGGAGAATTTCTCCTTTACCCGGATCTCCTGGATCGCCTTCTCGTCCAAATACCGCGGAAAGTCGGCAAAGGAAGCAGAATAAGACCCTTTGCAATTAACGCAGACGGGTCCTGATGAACAGGTACCTTCGTGTGACGGCTGGCTACATGAGGCACAGATGGATACGGCACTCTTACAAGAGACTTGCGTATGCCCAAAACGCTGGCATTTGAAACAACGCAGAGGTCTTGTAATATAGGGCCTCACAGCAACACGTTCGTACTCTGCTGAAATACTAGTGGTCAGATCGACGCCATCGAACGTGAGAAATAGGGTACGAGTAGGTACCAACACACCGTCGCGTTTAGCCTGCACTCGATGAATTGCTGTAACCTTTTGGTCGGAAAGATAGTCGACCAGCTCATCGTCTGAAATTCCGTCGAGGCTGTGAGTGGTGACGACGCGGTGCGGTGCTTCTCAACACGGATGAGATAACCGTGGAGAAGCGTGGCGCGCAGCAAGGTCTTACTTTGTTGATCAGACTTACTCTGAACCAACAATGAACCGTTTCGTAGGCGAGTGCAGGAATGAACAGGACCAGCAATTGAGTCAATGCCCTTCTTGATTATAAAAGGGTTCACCTTCGTGAACGATTTTTCTTCCTCTGTACGGGTAATCACTAAGTAGCAACCAGCTGTTGGTGGTGCTACTTCTGTTACAATAACTTTTCGGCGCTTGTTGTTAATAATGGAGAAAGGGTGCTCCATAGCGAAAAAAATCCTCCACCATTGCAACCGTTTCCGACCTCGGGCTCAGACTTCCCGGGCGTTACCCCGGCTTGGGTGAGTGCCTATCTATACCAAACTCACACCAGGGTCACACCTCCCAGAACATAGACAGAGGGACCCAATCGCCGTCAGAAGTCAGCAGCTCATGCAATGCCCCCCCCCCCGCGGGACTGCAGTTGAACAGCGGATACGAACACAAACCCTACATGACGACCCCGGGTGGTGGGGATGACGCCATTACCCACTCACCCAGCTGCGCACCCATTGCGCGGGTATCCGTCAGGCTGTATCCACGGAGGATTAAAGTAAAATGTAAAAGAAATAAAACTGTGTGGGCGTTTCGCACGCAAGGTAGGCCGGCGAGGAAGAAAAAGCGAGGCGTAAATGAATGGACGTGGGCGAAATGTGCAGAAGTAGAACAGAAGAAAGAAACGATGGTGAGGTGCGGTATGAATGTAATGCAAAGAACGCACGAGAGCCTACCTTGTGTCCCCCGGTCACGAGAAGAACCCACCTCGACCGGATGGGGATGAAGGGATGAATATGGCGATGAGTGGCTCGGGAACCCCCGGCTACGCCAACACCCGTACTCACATAAGGTGAACCCCTAGGGGTGGAACTGAGGAGACGTATCGATGTAGGTCGGTGAGGCCTGGCACGAAGTCGGCGTTCCAAAACATCCCAAAGGTGTTCTATAGGATTCAAGTCAGGACGCTGTGCAGGCCAGTCCATTACAGGGATGTTATTGTCGTGTAACCACTCCGCCACAGCCCGTGCAGTATGAACAGGTGCTCGATCGTGTTGAAAGATGCAATCGCCATCCCCGAATTGCTCTTCAACAGTGAGAAGCAAGAAGGTGCTTGATATTACATCAATGATATTTTATCAATGTAGGTCTGCGCTGTGATCGTGCCACGCAAAACAACAAGGAGTGCAAGCTCCCTCCAGGAAAAATACGACCACACCATAACACCGCCACCTCCGAATTTCACTGTTGGCACTACACACGCTGGCAGATGAAGTTCACCGGCATTCCCCATACCCACACCCTGCCATCGGATCGCCACATTGTGTACCGTGATTCGTCATTCCACACAACGTTTTGCCGCTGTTCAATTGTGTAATGTTGACGCTCCTTACACCAAGCAAGGCGTCGTTTGGCATTTTCCTGCGCTATGTGTGGCTTGTGAGCAGCCGCTCGACCATGGAATCCCAGGTATCTCACCTCACACCTAACTGTTATAGTACTTGGAGTGGATCCTGATGCAGTTTGGAATTCCTGTGTGCTGGTCTGGAGAGATGTGTGCCTATTACTCTTTACGACCCTCTTCAAATGTCGGCGGTCTCTGTCAGTCAACAGACGAGGTCGGCCTGTACGCTTTTCTGCTGTACACGTCCCTTCACGTTTCCACTTCACTATCACATCAGAAACAGTGGACCTAGGGATGTTTAGAAGTGTGGAAATCTCGCGTACAGACTTCTGACACAAGTGACACCCAATCATCTGACCACGTTCGAAGTCCGTGAGTTTCACTGAGCGTCCCATTTTGCTGTTTCACGATGTCTAATGACTACTGAGGTCGCCGATAATGAGTACCAGGCAGTAGGTCGCAACACAATGCACCTAAGATGAAAAACGTATGTTTGTGAGGGTGTCCGGATACTTTTGATCACATAGTGTACATCCGTTTTTACATCATGTAACGGAACATAATGCATTACATAAAGACTCTCTCTGCTACAATACTTATTGCTCTGTGAGGCAACATGACCATTTAAAGAAAACCATGTCTCGTTTAAGAAGACTATTAGATGTGGGGTCAACAGTGTCGTCAACGATATTCTGTAAAACACAGTTACAGAAATGAACACGCTATTCGTTGTCACGTGATTATAATTCATGGACAATGGTAACCCTGTATGGTTTCAATTTAAACATTTAACAGCTGTAAGAACAGAGGTTTTTGAAATACCCCCTTGCTGTGCATCACGCCTTAAGAGACTTCTTTGGAGAGCATTCGAATGATGCACCAATTCCGTCAATATTTTCCTCCGTTAGAACACATTTTTCATTTATTAGGTTTCGCATTTAGGGTATCCTTTGCCTTAAACTTACTAACCAGACATCTAACAGTATTCTTTTTTGGAACTGGAATACCAGGAAATGTCTCCTGAAATTGTCTACACACCTGTCTACATGATTCTATCTTTACGTATGTATCGTACATAAAAATTCTTTGTTACAGCGTGAATTTTTCGACAGGCATTTCAGTGGACTAATATCAAGACAAGAACAGCAACAGTAAGAAGAGTACTCAAAGTAATTCACTCGTAACACCAATGTTTGCGAAAGCTTTCACTTTTGAGATGCACAATAAATAAAATCTAGTCTTTACAGCGCGAATATAAGGTGGTAATTGATAACTGACATTCATAGCATATCAGCGTAGCCTTGAGCGGATCATTTGCCGCTAGTTTAACTAGCGGAAAAATACCTAGGCCACTGCAGTGCAAGCGAACCACACGTACACCGGCAGGGACAGAAAAAGACCGCTCTGTTTTTACACTGCTTTCTTTTTTCTTATAACATTAAAATGCTCATACTAAGTGCGTTTCTCCTGCGCATGTTTGTTTTACGCTTTCTTCTGGACTAATGGCAATAGCTTCTATATTTTTTCTTAAGATTTTCGTAAAGTGCACGAGTATTGGCTAGCATCAGGATGCAATGCTATTTCCTACATACATAAAATTTACTGCTAAATTGCCGAACATCACCAAGTATCCTACTGAATTCAAGTCATAAGTGTAACGTGTCTCCATTTCCCAAGCTATTGGGTATATAATACCTCTCTCGGTGAAAAATGCGGAATGTTAGCTCATGCAATTGCTGATTTTTAACTCTGTGCATTTTCTCTGGCCTGGGGCTAACCACATTTCACGTTCTGTAACTATACAAAATCCTAGTGTGAATTTTAACCTTTAAGCCTCGTCCAACAACTACTTCAATGTCGTCACTAGGCGCGTCGACCTTGTTCCCCTATGCTGCATGGTTTCAGCGCGAGCGTGCCATTTGAAACCGCTCGTTTATGTTACTTGCCTCGTTCAAGATGGCACAAAGAAATGCAAGTCTTTTAGTCTCATCCAGTATGCACAGAAAGCCAACAGGAGGAATGTCAACAGTCAGAAGACCAGATAGCTGGCTTATCGATAAAATTGAAATAGGTAAGTAACGTCTGTATCAGTTGTCATAAACACGTCAATTTTATTGCGTAAATCGCGAAACCCAAATTAGTAATAACCGTAGCCAAAATAAGAGCCAAAAAAGGATGTGAAAGTAGAACACCATTCACTGGTGTAAGTATGGCTTGTTCCCCTCTGCAACCACAGAAGACAAGGGGTTAGGCCAATATTCATAAGAGGTAAAATGCATACACTCAAAGGAAAGAGATAATATAAAGGTGCGGACTCAAATTGTACAGAAATCATTTAAATTATAGCGAATAAGCTCGGCGCGGCCGAGTGAGCCCCCAGCGGTCGTGTGCACGAAATGTGTCGTAGTGAAAAAGTTACGTCTGTACATATTTCAATCCAGTTTAAACCCCCTCAATAAATTTTCTTCTAACTCCTTATATACAAACCTTTAGCGTCGTACGCGCAGTGGTTCGAGAGTCATGCTAAATAAATTTTTCGTTGCAGAAAACCTCACTAAGGCATTTGTATTAACATCTTCGCTCACATAACAAACAGCTACAATTAAACACATAACATACCTTATGACACGTGGACCTATCGGTCCGAGAACAGCGATGTTTATCCGACGTCCTATGCCTCAATTCTGTTGCTTCAAGGTATGTTATGTGTTTAATTGTAGCTCTTTGTTATATGAGCGAAGATGTTAATACAAACAGTAATTATGGCCACGTAATTATCGCATTTCATATATGGTACTACTATGCCTCACCTGTTGCCAAAGTATTATTCTTATTCATTTCACTATAATTTCTCGGTTGTGCCCGCGATATTATAGCTCACTAGCAACTAGGATCACAATAATCGCGCCTGTTGTACTGTTGCGTATCCTGCGCTGTTATATCACATTTTAATTCCTGTGTGCGGAAGAGATTACCTTTAATAGTGCTTAACATTAATTCTTTCCAGCAGACCGTGAAATTCATGGTAGCACATCTTTATGTATCTTATACGACAATACTTAATTCACTTGCAATACATCCAAAGCCCAAAGAAGAACTGAAATGGGGAAGGACAAATTCCAACCCGCATTCTCTTTGCTTTACTCAGAACAGACGGCCGTAACACTACTTAGTCACATGGAAACTGTGGCCTTTTAATGTTTTAATTCCAAATCAAAGTAGGTGTTTATATGGTAGAAGAACTCTTGTTGTCATTTATCATTCCGGAACTTGTTATAGCCTTTTAAATGGTTAGACATATTAACGTTAGTAACTAAATTGCATATTTATTTATATTTGAAGCATACATGCTGTCTTTAACACAGAATTGAAATATACCTTTATTTAATATGTTCTGTGTAACGTAGTCTGCACGGCACTCAATTTTTATAGATTTGCCTCCGTCTTAGCTTATTAATTTTCTATTTGCAAATTATATATATATATATATATATATATATGTATACCCTTACTTCAGATACATTTTAATTATTCCAATGTAATAAGTTAGTTCATTCAGCGTAGCATGCACTACGTGTACCAATGTATAGCGTTAAACAGACTAGTAAACCGACCTGCAAAGGTAATGTTGCGTATTTTTGAAGGGGATTTCAATCCTGAACTTTTTTTTATGGAGTAGTAGGTCTTCGTTTAGTTGGTGAATAATCTGTTCAGTACTCGATGAAGATAGACCTAGGGCACAATGCCTCTTAGACTATCGCACAAATTCATACAAGTAGAAGTAGCAAATGTCCATGGTATAGTATCATCTGCTAAATTTTGCCTCTTAAAAGAAAATTATAATACGTCATTTCCTACGTTTGTCATGGGGAATAATCTTAAGAATTTTATTAACATTCACATTACGGACAATTCAGCGTACTATTAAAATTGAAATTAGTCAGAAAATAATTGCATTATTGTTATACTGGATGAATCGGCTGCCTCTAGATTTCCGTTAACTGCGCAGATTACAGTTTACTTGAAACCATCGCCCTTTTTGCCAAAGAATACCATCTGCAGTTACGCTTATTGTAATATGTTTATTCGCTGCTGTGCTTTACAAACATTAAACATGAAACACTACATAAGTGCAGATAAGCTAAGCAAACTTAAAAAGCAATGGTCTGATTCAGCTCAGAAACCTAGATAATACAGCAATGCTCTGCTTTGAGTAACTCATTAACAGCTCTATGTGGTCGAGTGGATTATCAATGGAAAATAAAGCAGGTGGGCTCCGAAAGAGCTGGTCCAAATTTGTGCCATGAGTAGGTCCTATGTTTCATCTCTCTCTCATATGTTGTTAATGCTTTATCACTTCAGATAAGGAGGTTAGCGTCAATATTAATTTGTCGTCCTCCGTCGTCTAGGGGTACCTCTGGTTCCCGAGGTCGCTGGTTCAAACCCGGCGGAGGGCGATGATTCTTTTCGGGAGTAAAAATTCTTAAGGGAAGTAAAGCTGGTGGTCCCGTGTCGTAGATTTACGGCATGTAAAAGAACCTCAAGTTTTATAAAGAGGCCTCCGAGTAAAAGTTCCAGTATTTCACGTCCAATATAGAATGGGACGCTAAGGGCCATAGTAGTTAAAGAGCATCCATAAATAAAACTGAATTAAATTTAATTTCTAATATTAATTCTGACCACATTAATTATTAAAGAAAAATTGTTATTCGAGAAATATTAGTTCTTTCTCATGTACGAGCGGTGGAGAATACCACAAATATTACATATAGTTCCTTCCTATATGTTATGAAGAAATATCCATTTCCAAGCCCAAAGCAAGCAATAAAGAGAGTAAAAACGGCCAACTTCTTTGTAAGAGTGAGCCCATGCTGTCACTTCAAAACACTGAACCAATGACCATGCTAACACTGAACTGCTTTAGACCTTAAAGTCCATGGCTTTTCAATTCTGCAATAATTCTACACTGGACAGACTTGGGTGTTGCCTTGTAGCTTTTGCCCCTATTAGACAAATGGCACAATTGAAAAATACTGGAGCCTTGCATTTCAGTGAAAACAATCGCCCGTGACTCGACCGTCGAAATGAATGTGCAGATGATTGCATATCTATTACGCTCAACTTCTTTGTTCCCTTGTTTCTCTGTCCGAAGCCATTTTCTTGACCGAGATCTCACAGTCGGCTTGGATCTCGCGGTTAGCCGTGGCGTCTCGGTAAAACGGTAAACCGTGGCTAGTCGGAGCAATGACCGTGCTTTGTACAGCATAATTCAAAAACTAAAAGTCTGATAAACACTAAAATTTATTTACTGGACCAACATCTTCCACGGATGTAGCACCGGCCCAAATTATCGTTTAACATCGAAGAACATTCGTTATTTTTTATCTTCTCAAAAACGGTGATTTTGAATAAAATTCCACATTTTTGACATCTGACACGACAAACAAAATGTATATCTTTTAAATGTATATCTTGATTTTTTAGAACGTCGGATTATTCCAGCTAATAGATTATTTAACAGCGATAATTTGGGTATATAATATCCAACGAACTGGGTACATAATAATGTTATAAACTGTAATTATAAGTTATAATTAAATGAATCGCTGCAGTTCAAAAAAGAATGCAATTGTTTTATAATTCACCACCCTCAAATTTTGCCAGCTCCAATAAAATCTCTAGTTTTACTGTGCATATCTGCTCTTGAATGTAGTATTGTATTAGTGCCTCGTTCTGATGAACTGCGGCACAATTACGGTTGCTTGCGAGCAAGCGAGGCTTTACAGTAACCGCTCGGCTGCCATATGTGACAACCGAAGGTGGCCCAGCGAGTCACGGTCGGCCGTGCAGACCTCTAAGAAATACTATTAATGATTCATTAAATACACATGCTGTTTATCTTGCCAGAATATGAAGATCTGTGTGACGTAAATATACCACAGTCATTTTGGGTATGAACATGTCTCGTATATGTCATAGCCTATCGCTTCTTTAGTTTTCATTCCGACTTATTTTGAACCCGGATCATGTGATAGGTTTCTCGCACAATGCGAGATTTCAGGGGTCGGTAGCGTGCATACTTTGAGGAAAGCTTTATAAAGTCGGCTAGAAAACTAGTGAAAGTGTGTTAAGTTTTGGAGACGATTTTCAATCCAGAATAGCTTGTGTCACCTAAATTACCTTTCATGAGCGTGAGGTCTTCGCCAAAGTGATATATAAGCCATGTTTAAAGTGGGCGATGGAGACGGAACTTCGTGTGTCTAGCAACTTGCATAAACTCAAAAAAAGCTTACGGACCAATGGTTTATCTGGTATATGCAGTGTAACTACTTCTTATTCGGTTATCATTTAAAGAGTTCCTCAGAGAACAGGTGGCGATATATCGAGGTTATTCAAAGCCTAGCAATGCGTACGTTTCTCTCCTCTTTGGTTTGCTCACGGAATACTCATTACCTCGTTTCTAAAACACGACTAAATTGTAAAACGCAGAAAGGCAGTGGAAGTGTGATCCTCGCATTCTTCAGCTGTCTCCTCCTTACAGGGAGGGTTAAGCGGCCATATCAATCACTGGAGTGAGTTCCGAAGTCTAGCTCAGTAACATTTGGGAATGGTGCGACATCCTTAGGAACCTATTGATCCGCGGTGTAGGTGAAGCTCCTTCTTGGCTCCATGAATTGCAGAGGTTCAAATGCAAAACTACCAAAATCTTTCCTATCTTCATCCTTTTCTCCCCTGTCTTTATATGTGAATTACTTCCGTACGTAGTACACTACACAAAATGAAACTATTGCACCTACTTTTTTTTAATTTATGCAGCCCCAGTAAGTCACAGTTGTGCATTAGATCTTCCTTGTGGTCCACTAACAGCTGTATATTTATTCGGAAAATACAAGATGTTCTACACTGAAATTTATTTCAGAAACCAGCTCTCCTTATGCAAGAGCTGCACCAGTTTTCTATCGAGTTTATAAAATTTACCGTTCTCTGCTTACTGTTACCCTCCTCCAAAAACTCGCATTAACTGAGCTACCTTTCACATGATTCCACTGGTATGCCATACAAAATAGCGTGTTCCATTTTATTAGTGACCTTAAACTGCATTAAAACTCTGTGACATACAAAAAAGAAGTGACAGATAAATTCCGTCTGTGGTCCGCATCCTTGAGGCCCGGGTTCAGTTCCAGGTGACCGCCCACTCTGACCATGGGGTTGTTCGTGGTTTTCCCCTGGTCACCTAGGCGAATGTCGGGGTGGTGTATTCTAACATGATTTCTCCGTTCCCTCATTTCCTCTCAATTCATTTCTCCCTTTCACGTTTCAGGCGTGTTTTCGGGTCCTGTGGTGCTGGCGGCGTTGGGAAGATGGCGTAGTTGCTTGCGCATTAGATAAATTTCCTCCAGTGAACCCAGGGTGCGTTGTCCTGTCCTTTAGGGTTGCTTTATCGCCCTCTCTCGGGATTCTTCGGCTCTACTGGTGCGCGGGTGTTCAAACTGGAAATATTACGGACTTCTGCGCGTCTTAGTGGGCCTGTCTGCCTGCGGATCTGGAACCTCCTACTGCTCCTTCAACTCATCCCTGCCTCCCGTGGGATGTAACCACAATAGATAAAGCTGGTCGAAGTGGCGTGGCATCCCCATCCGATAACACATCCTGCAATCAAATTCGTCTAGTATAAAGGTAGGTTTGAATTCAAAGCACAATTATAGACAGGTTTTAAAGCGACTAATGGACATTTGTGCAGTGTTTTGAAGTAACAGGACTGATTTAAATCTTGCATTTTAGTTAATGTTTTTTATTATTTCTTTGGACTCTGGATTACATGTTTCTACTTAAAATCAATTGCATGAATGTTTTAGCTAAGATGTTTATGATTCGTCAGAAAGAAGTAACATTTAGATGAAAAAATTACCTTACTGCACCGAATAAAGTATAATGCATTAGCAATTACACGATAGTAAAATTTACAATTGTCGCTCTTAAACACCACGTTAGTATCAGTGAAGCAATGGCCCAATCCATCTCATGGAACCTTAAAGGATATCGATGACATACAATCTGTATCGTCGTGCTTTCAGGTTTAGGCCAGTCCATTGCTGTTTAAGCTTTTCACAGCTTCTTTGTATATATGTAACATTGAACAATATTCATTTTTAATATGAAACTTACTATCTGTGAAAAAACGATCAACCAAAGTTTGTAGCCGTAGTAATAACCTTGAAGTCATTTTGTTTCGTTTTTCAAGTCACAATTTTAAAATCGCTATATTTCCCAATAGCTTTATTTTAAATTTCTGATATATTATTGCCAGTTTTACTAATGATTGTCTAGTACAAAAACAAGACCTACATTCTTATCAATCAAGAAATGTTTTGTATATTGTGATGACTAAATGCTCTTGCATTCCTCATTTTCTATATTGGACTTGTGACACGACATCACAGACATCATCAGGTCTTAGGTTTGGATACATTTAAATGGTTGACAGTAAGAAAGAAAATTACCGATTGTTAAAAAATCATGAACCTGCGAACCATCCATTTTCTTTAAGAATAAATCTTGAAACAACTCATTTCAAAGAGAGGTTTGTTTGTTTATCAGTATTAGTGTGCTCAACAGACCACAAGCTATGATGAACTGAATTTCAAAACAGACTTTGTAATGATTACGCTTAAATTCTAGGTTAGCTATTAAAGTGTGGTTAATAGCGGAATGTTTCCTGACTTTATACAAAAGAATTCCGCTTTTTCAAGTGTAACAAAGTGGCGTCTCTTTTTGGCCAAAACTTCAAATGTTTTCGATTTTGCTGTTACCCACTCAGTTACAGTCTTGAAAACAAGGCTTTTGGAACTAATCGAGCTACCAATTGTGTCATACTAGCAAAAACGTGGTTAAAATATATCAGAATCTAGGATATTGAGGTCTTTCTCTATAAAGTTATATTCCTTGCAATCCCTTATTGACTTCCTTCAATCTAATCTTGGTCATGTAAGTGATAAACATTGTGAAGGATTTTATTAGAGCATGACTATGATGAAGTTCAGGAACTAGGCTCGAACAGGATGGGTGACTGATGCTGTTTCCTACAGCGATCTACAGCACGCAAAGGCAAAGATCTCCAGCATGTTTAAAAGGGATTGTACTATTAACCAGTTAATGTAGTCAGTGATTGTCGTTATATAAATTTATATAAGCTATAAAAATGTGGAACAAAATAAAAATTATGCTTACACTATATTACTGACTGCGGTAAGATTAAGACTTATTCATAATAGCACCATAAGTTAAAAGCCTTCAGACACTGACCCCTTACATCGTTTTCAAATAAGACAAGTGGATTTTCCTAATTAGCAGATAAAGATTACAAATTAATATAATCTTTTTCGGCAAAAGTAGCAATGTATTCACATAAACAATTATCTGCAGATTACGGAATATGAATATTTTAGGACGGTCGATTCATCTGGTATTTCCAAAGTGTATCTAATACACGCACCGATATTGCTTACGGTATGCCTGCTGATCGTAGAATATCTCTATCAAACGAGAACAAGAAAATCATGTTGCTATAACTTAAACGTACTTAGTAGTGAAATTTCTAATTCCTACAAATTCCAACTAATTGATTCCAAATTTCTAACACGAATTTCTTCAACATAATTGTAGAAGAAAATTAACTGTTCTAGCCGTATGCACCCAACTTTCCAAGAAAATAATTTTAAAATATTAAACTCCAGTGACATTTAAAATGCTGAATATGGTGAAAATTTTGTGCTTTTAACTCTTACATATTAATTCCCGGATAGTTCGTTGAAATTATAGATTAAAGTTTGTGAAACATTAACAAAATTGAAAAAATGAAGTATTTGATAGTTGCAGTTCTCTAAAAACCAAGCACGTGTTAGATTATAGCATCCTATACACAAAACTAGCTTGGTATCATAAAAACCTCGTCAGAGCTCCTGATTCACCTTCAAAGAACATATACTGAAACGGGAGCATCAAGTTTCATAATTTTACGCGGTGTTGGTACGCACCTGCGCACGTCCATTTAAACTTCGTTTGGCCATTTAAATGGCTAGAGATGCAAAATCGCGATTGAACCTTGATTATACAACGTTTGAGGATTCGATCTGTGACAATTAAAAAAGAAAAAACAATTTTTTTTCTCGAAACGTTGTCAAAAGTTCAGTAGAGCACTCCTTAACAATATACTATACATAGTCGTCCTCCGTGGTATAGGGGTACAAGGTTAGCCTCTAGTTCTCATGGTCGCGGGTTCAAATCCGACGGAGGGTGATGTACTTTTTTTCGGACGTAAAAATCCTTAGCATGGCTTCATTCGGAAGGAAACTAAAGCCGGTGGTCCCGTGTCGTAGATTTACGCACGTAAAAGAACCTCAAGCTTGATAAAGAGGCCTCTCAACAAAATTTCCGGTTTTTCACTACCAATATAGAATGGGACGCTAAGGACCATAGTAGTTAAAGAGCGTCAACAAATAAAACTCATTTCAATTTTTTACTGTATATAAACTGAAATAAGGGGTGATAAATGCCTCAAAAGGCCGTTCAAGCTGTTATTACTCATACTTTTATTCAGTTTTCGAGAAACACTATACCTTCTTGAGGTTTTATTATATAGAAACATTTGAACACTTGCTACACTGAAAAAGTTATGGTTCTCAATGAACGTGAATTTCTCTTTCTCTGTACTTTCTATAAAATATTTAGGTGATAAAACAGAAATGAAATTGTTAATTAACTTTCCTCGCATTGTGCATTGTTGACACTTGTTTTACAACCGAAATTTACTTACATTTGCATATAATTAAGCTCCCGCCATATTTGGAGCAGAAAAATCCCTTATCTACTACCAAAGGCCAAAAAGTTCAATCCCATTTTGGATACTTCTCTTGAATTTACGCATGGCCTCCGCTGTCCGGAGCCAACAGATTTCCTCTTACCTCACTCTGCCTCGACAAAAAACCTATCTTCACTTTGGAGGGAATAGCTGATGGAAACTGTGGCCCAGTTCATTACGTAAAAGCAACCCATCTTTGCGTCACGTTGGTTTAGCTGTCAGTCAGATCTACAAATGCGAAGTGGGTAACTGGTGGAGCAGATTTTCAAGCTAATGCCCAACTCTGGATACATTTCTGTTCTTTTGGCCCTTTATACCACGAATAGATAAAACATGTAATTTATTGTATATTCGCAGATTTAAATACTGGCTAATGCCAGATGGTAACCATCCATCACGATACCTGAGAGTGTGTATGCACAAGTATTTGTGTAAATTCCAGTAGTTGCGAAAGGCGGACACAAAACTTGCACACAAGAAAGAGAAAAAGCAAATTGTTATTGCTTATGTCAGTATTTTAAAATCTATAAGCTTCATGCAAGCTTTCTGATATTCTTAATACACAACTAAGATTATATTAGGAATAAGCATTAATTTTAATTATTGTAAATCCATCAATAGAGAACATAGAATGAAATTGCTCATTGTGTTCCTTTATTGTATCTTTAAATCTTTTCCTAATTGATTTTTATTTAGTGATAATGCAACGAATGCTTGCGCCACAGTAGTGTAAGATTTTTCAGTAACTGATGTTAAAGTTTGAAGTCGAATGTTTGTTGTATTGTTATTTGCCCCACGTTTTTGGAATCAATTTGAAGGAGGTTTGTTGCTGCTACGTATGGAAAGCCAATTTGAAGTAGAAGTTGTATTGTAGTTCAACTGTTGGGGAGCCGAACTTGAAGTAGTTACAACCGCACGTATGGTACCCGGTAGCCTTCGTTTCGTAGGTTTAAAAATATTAACTTTGTAATTTGACGGTTTCTTTAAATATTATATATTTATGTTTGCCTCGACTGCGTCAGTATTATTGTTAGAGACATGGATTTCTTTGCAAGGCGTGGTGCGGCTGAAGAATATAGGCTTACACAGATTTTAATTTTTTATTCACTCCTTTTTATTAATTCTTGACACGATTTAAATAACACTTTACTGATATAGAGAGCTGTGAGATTATTTTATTAAATACTTGCACTTTTAAACACGTAAACCATTTTCTCACACAAAATACGTATTAAATTTCTCGAGGACACATCTCGCGTCCGGTTAGGAACATTGTCTGCAACCAACGCGTCCAGTTATGAGCGCTGTCTACAAGTAACTGACTTGCTTTATACCGCCTAAATTTGTAAATTTCTGTATTTCAAGACTCTGATTGGCTAATCCTAGTCCAATAGAATACCTTCATTTAACTAAAGCTTTTTCTGGTTGTTGATTGGCTATTTTATAAACTGTCACAAAAATTACATTATTGCTTCCAACAATTACAAGTAGTACTGTTAATGTTTCAAATTCATTATTGCCTCAAGGTTACCTCATTGTTAGCAACTTTTAACCTATTATTCTCACAGCCCCTACATTATTAAATTACGTAATATATTCACATAACATGATTACATGTATACAATAATATAAACATATACAATGACTGTAATATACACGTTTTATATATTGTTACATACACATATTGATTTAAGGCGGGCTGTTATTGAATTTATATTATATAATTTGACTGAAATCATTTAAGTGTTAAAAATACTGCCTCAAGTTTCGGGGTGTAAATAATATTTACGCATCAGTTTGGTGTTAGCTGTGTTTATCTTATTACTAATGTATAATGCAGTAACTCCATACATGCAGAAATAAAAAGCTGTGAAGAAAAAAATTCTTTGGATTCGAAACAACAGCTTAATATCGAACATTTTTTGACTTCATATATTTCAATTTAAAATCTTTGTTTAGCATATGCCTTGTAGTTTTTGTTGGTTATTTTTCTACTGCGAATTTTGAAACCTTCTCATTTATTCCATATAGTTCTCTCATAGGAGAAAAATAATTGTAATAACCAGGCTTGTAAATTTTGGAACTGATGACGCAAGCTGACTACCCTAACGGTATATGAACGAGTTCTCCTTTCTACTGGGACACTTACGTACATGGTAAAGGAATCGGGTAACCTGAAACACTGCATTCCACTCTTTCGGCCCAGAAGATTACTAGCCATTACTACTCAACATTACTGCTAATTTGCGTGTTAATGATGTGGGAAGCAACTGGAGACGTCTTCTGCGCAGCTAGGTAGAGAGGTTTACAGGACCAATGACCGTAAGGGGGCGAATTGGGGATCGAAGGGATAGGGCTGAGCATCATTTTCTACTCATACCACCCTATTTGGAGTATAAACCATAAAGCTGAATTTGAAAATTTAATTGACTGCTCTTTAGAAACAGGTATAAAGTGTAGTTTAATACAAAATGATCTGATGCTAAAATACGTTAGGGGGATAATTTAACGAAATGCGATACATGGTATATTTATCGAAGCGCTTAGCCAGATATGACAATATGAGTTTGAAGTTCTATATAAACTTTACAAAACAAATATATTTCACATCATTGTTTCCCAGCAGCCAAAGAAGATTGGTAAAGAAGACTGAAAATCCATTGCTCCATATTTTATTATCATGCGTTTCACTAGCATTAGATTTTAGCAGCATTAATAATTTTAAACCTATCTTCTTAAACATAGTTTCTTTTAAATAATCGATAATATTCAGAAAGTTCTGTACGTTATACCGGAAATGACAGCTGAATGTTAAAAATCATAGAAGTATGTGCAATAAGAGGCACTAATACTGAAAAGCAAAGCTTTGGATCACAATTGCTTCCAGATGTATAAACGCATAGTCGTTTAACACTACTCCGTTTTACTTCCTTTTCACTTCAAAGTTATAGGCGGTATTGGACACATTCAAGATGGATTTTGATATGTGGGTCCGTTAGAGGTTTGTTTTTAGAAACTGAGAAGCGTCTAGAAAGGGGTCAAGCAACAACATAACAACTTCTCAAATCTTTCTAGCGCTAGGACAGGTCATAAGAGACAGACGCAGCGGACTAGTGCATAGCTAGTTCAGACTTGAGAGCGATTGCTGGGAGATCGTTATGAACGTCGACAGACAAATGGACGTCGTTGTTATGTAAATTAAGTTACGAAAATATTAAATTGACCTACATATTTTGCTACTACTGGTACTGCATATCCTCACAATACTTTAAACATAATTTTATATATATTCTAATATAAATGAAAGGAATATACTAGTTGAAAGACAGACTTAATATTGCAATTTTAAAGATATGGGTATTTTGCTTTCATTTTCAGCAAGTTGGAAAAGTGTTACATTAAATTAGGAATACGAACACTGTAGGTCAGAAAAACAATAGAGGTGAAGCAAGATCGGATAAACCCAAAATTGTTAAAAGTAAAGTTTGTAGAACTTGAGGGAATGCTGTGGAACGAATGCTGAAGGGTCTCCCCCTCTCCTAATACGATTACTAAACTTTCTCTTTAATTGTGAAAGCTCCAGCTTTGCTTCCGACAAAAAGGCATCTCATCCGAGCTTTCTAATACAAAGAAGTGAGTGTCTTCGCTGGACGTAAAAAGAATTTTTTGTAGCCCGCTGACCCCTTGTACATGAGCCGAAAAGTATTAGCAGCGTACTGTATCTTACGACTTCGGATTTGACAGGTGCACTGTTTTGCAGAATTGAAGTTCAAAGACTGATAACCAGCCGCATAGGTAAGATGAGTTAGTGTCCCAGTAGGCAGGAGAACTCGTTATCCCCTGAAATATAAAAAATGAAAAAAAAAATAATAAAAATCGAAACAACAAACACAGTTGCAAATCAGAATGAAGTAATAGTGTGACGCCTGCTAAATTAAAGTTAAATACATAAATAGATATATACCTTGATGTCTTTAACCATAAAACCCCAAGGCTGGGAAACAACAAATGAAGATGCAGAACGATCGCGATAAACAGCCGACATATGTACATAATAGAAATGTAGATAACACACAGTCCGACGATACACGGCGTTTGTATTAAGTCCTCTATAATAAGAGAGACGTAAACACACTACCTTGACAGTGGTGGGTGGCGGGAGTAATGCCAACCTGTCGGTGTAACAATTTTTTTGCCAATGGCAACATGACCAACAGTTGTCGGTGTAGACCCATATACATCCGCTAGCTGGCTTACTGGATGTTGCATGGTTATTTTCTTTAAACTCGAATGATGAATTAATTAATTTCATTTACTTTCCCCCATTTATTATGAAATAATTTTGCAATGATCTAGATGATTTTTACAGTTAATGCTCCTCTTTACACCTTATAATTTCAATTTCGTACAGCCCTGATTATTTCTATTGCGGATGAATAATCCCTTGATATTCACGCAAAACAAGTGAAATATGGGAGTAATCCTTAACATATGCAGCGAAATAGAGGTGGAGCTGATAAATATGAAGATTCCGTACTCCCAGGCCACCAAGTTAACCGCTTTGGTTTGCGACCATCCAGAATAAGAATCTCAATTATTAACTATAAAATATCAGTTCACAGATTCTAATGCTATGATTTTTTTTTCTCATGAATTATTTAGCATGAACGAACTATGTTACTGCTAACGAGCGAGATTGCAGCATAAATAACAAGGGAAATAAAGCAAAATTTACACTAGGATTTTAAAATATTTTGACATTCGTACTGCATGCATATCATAGTGTATCAAGCAGATTCCCTTTTGTTTTGCTGCATCTTCCGTTTTCTTAGTTGGTAAATCCTGACTATATTGTATTTGTTTAGAATGAAATATCGGCGGCGTTTGTCTTATTTTACATGCATTTTCTGTGGAGTAACAACTATGTTCTATCCCATGGCAATCTCAAGGGTAAGTCAAAGCCTTACACGCAAATATGCTCTTTTATAACTCCAATGTGTTGGTATTCGAGCACTTAGGCTTTGTAAATTTTGTTTAGTCTTTTAGTGATTAATGAATTGAAATTACAAAGTGCTTTATTCCATTTCCGTCACAAAAGACAGGGCTTTTTAACGGCGAAAGAATTATTAAAATCGGTAGAGTAGTATTTGAATTACCCTACATACAAATAGAATTCTACTCTCACTACATATATACAATAATTCAGTGTATATATACAGGTGGACCATTTAAATTGAGAGCGTACAATATCTCCAAAACCAAACGTTGTAGAAAGAAATACCTTGAATAAAAATTGCTGGACATTATGGGAGAGGGTAAATGCCATTAGACGTGCTTTATTTGGAGGACGGTGTGATGGTCATTTTAGGGTCAATTTAAATTGACCCTAATTGTAGGTTCACACTTAAAAAATTAAATTGACCCTAAAATAACTACCCTGAGTGCTTCGGAGTCCTTTTGGTGAAGATTCAATCGCTACTGACTCATTTGGTTTTTTTGGGGGGGGTTGACCCCGCACCCGCCGCTCCCGGTGGCTATCATTCTCGTAGACCACATCGTACCCCCATGCACATGCTGATAGTGAGTTCAACATGCAATGACAACATGAGTGCTTGTTAGTGAGGATTCCTGCAACGATGGGTGAGGTTGCGCATGAGCACCCTGGTTATTACGCTTTTGTTTACGTCCTGGCATGCAGTGATTGCGAGAGGTCAACGTAATGACCTGGGCGACACCCATGACACGGCCTGAGAAGCGCCCAGGTGTTAATGCATGCAGATGAAGATGGGTCGTTAGTGAGGTGGATAAAGTTAAAGATTAATAAGGTTTCGCAAAGGGTTTCGTGAACCCTTATTTTTGTTAAGGGATATTTGACATGCAGTGAAATGAAAAGTGATAGTGGGGTGGGATGTGTCGTGGAATACCTGTGAACATTATTTAAAGTCAGTGTCGTGTCGGACGATGACTCCGGGTGGATGACTGTGATTCCCCTTGCAATAACGGCTATTGGTTGAATTATTTGGCAGGTGGTTTGGTCAACGGTTGGCATGGCTGTACCTTAGAGGGATTCGCAACTGAGGTATGTGGTTTGCAGCGGAGCATTAGCATTAACGCAGGGTATTAATGTTAAGGCAGAAGCCAGGCGTACATCAACAGGTGAAGTGTCCGGGAAAAGGTTTCAATCAAAGATGTGGAGGGAATGCTTGTGGATCTCACAATGATTTATGGTCGTATATTACTGATTATAGGGTTGTAATTCGTTTTCGTCTTGTACAAATATGCAGTGAGCGTTTTAATGACGTCTTCAATCGTATGAAGACTGAGTTCTGTATGTAGGTGTTTGATGAGCACAACTATGGGGAATTCAGCGATTATACAGATTATTCTGTTTCAAATTATTGTAATTGCGTAATTTATGTTAGGGAAAATATTTCAGGCGAGTGCAGTATATGTGAATATAGAACAAATCGGGATTTTGTAAAGTATAAGATCTATCTTTTGAGACCACTACTGATGTTAATTAAAGGGTATAATTTACGAAGCTGAGCACTGGCGCGTTTACGTTCTTGCATTATGTGTTTTCTCCAGGCGAGACTTTGGTCCATTAGGATGCCAAGGTACCTAACCTTATTGGTCCATTGAAATTGAATTTTATTTATGGACGGTCCTTAATTTCTATGGTTCTTAGCGTCCCATTCTATATTGGGCGTGAAAGACCGCAAATTTTGCTCAGGTGCCTCTTTGTCAGGCTTGAGATTCTTTTACATGCCGTAAATCTACGACACGGAACCACCGGCTTTATCTCCCTTCCGAAGGAAGCCATGCTATGGAGTTTTACGCCCGAAAAATCCATCGCCCTCCCGGGATTCAACCCGCAACCTCGGAAACTAAAGGCTAGCATAGTACCCCTAGACCACGGAGGACGACTTACTAGTCTATTGGATACCATTCTCGTAGAGGCTGAGAGATGGTAAGCTGTGATTAGGGTGCCTTCTGTGTTAAATGTTTCGATTGAATACAATCGCTAGCATTTGTCGGTTTTTTCTTTTGATGCGGCATTTGTTTAGCCAATTTGTGAAGTTATTTAGTGTGCGCTGTAGGCCACAATCCATAAGCACCGTCCTAAATACGGCAGACCCGCCCCGAAGGCTACCTCGTAGTTGCTAATATCAGTAGTTGCTCATGAATTGCCCCGACCAACATACTGCACCACTCAGCTTCCAAACGCAACCCGACGTAGTTGCTATATCGCTGCACCAGCTGGCCTGTTATTACGTGATGACCTTTATCCAGTACATTTAAACAGAAATCGATGTTACATTTTCAATAGAGACATACCTTTCAGGACTAAACCTATCTGCAGTGGTTCCTGTCAGGGTTGCGGGCATGGCAGATACCCAGGAAACTTCTCACTGAGCAGCAGCATTCTATGCCTCTGGCGCTTTAACATCGGGGTGCTCAAGAGGAACCTACCGAATTTCCCTCCGAACTTCCTTCCCACACCACGTAACCCCCTTCTAAAACAGCGAGTCAGTTGCGATTGAGCCATTAACAAGAAGACTCCGGCTCCATGTTACTGGTAATTTCTACCGCAGTTGTAGACGAATCATCTAGTCAAGAAATCTTTAGCAGACTATGGTTTCTCAGCCCAGAAGATATTCCTAGTTATAAGTTTAACAATATGTCTCTAACTTGGACAAGAGTCTTATAAAAAAAAGCTAACGAGACTCTAATATTATCCAGTTTTATTTTCCTGCAGTAAATAGGGTTGTTCCTTTTGAAAAAAAATCACTTATACTGCATATGCAATTTCTACTAGCTGTTGGAACCTGTATTATTTAGAATTTTGCAATTTTTGTGAGAAAGAAAAGGCGCATCAATATCACATCCAGATTCGTGTATTTGCGGTGGTAGTTTTAAGTTGCCCATCCGGTGTACCTGAGATAAAATTATAATTCTACTGTGTATATTAAATATACCAGAAAAACAAATATTTATCTAAGAAGAATGCATACCTTATTTCATATGCATTAACACACTCTGGGCTTTGGAAAATAATCTCTCTATTGCATCTGTATGGAAGTGGTATGGCTAAAACACACATCTTTCCTCATCATCTCTTGTCCCACTCAATCACAGTCATTCAACAGCACTCCCAGAGGGAATATCGCGAAATTTAAGACCTGGGAAGTGCAACAATAAACCTCCTTCTGTCAATTTACGACGAACGACAAAACCTGCCCCCCTCGTATCGCTATATCAAGAGTCTGCAATAGAGCTGCTTGCAGTTATCTTCCGTTGCTCACTGTTAATTGTAATATCAGTACAGACAAATGATAAATGGGACTTAGGCAGAAATTAAAGACAGAAGAGTTTTAACTTTTACTCAAAACTGATTTCAAAATAAATCCTTTAGACTAACACTCCTTCAAACTGCGTGCACTCAAGTTTTGCCAGATTCTGGAGAGCGTGCGTCGCCTACATCCATTTCTTCGGCCCACGCTAGCCTCTGATCCTTGAGAACTCGCCACACATGGTGCAGACATGGCAGAAAATAGCCTGTATAACCGCAACCTATCAAATGCGCTTGGGAACATACGTAATACTCTTATGCAGACAAGGCACAATGTTTACTTAAACACAATGGCACAACCAGGTGAATTTGAATTAATGTTTACTCCATTAGTACATGCACACACATGGGATCCAGAATTAAAAAGGAATTGGAATTCTTAAATTTCAATATTATTTTCCACCACACATAATAATGATTCAAATGGAATTAAAGTTAGTGCAGCCCAGTTCTATAAAATATACGAATGTCAAAAATCGTCCTAGCTGAAAGGCCCATAAGCAACTTGCTTTAACGTAACCATGGAGCAGACACTGCAGTGTGCCGCATAAAGGTATTTTCCTTTTTGGCTAAGGATTATGCTCATGTTAGATTCCTCATCATCTAACGGACTATTAAAGTGAGTTTTTATTCATGGACGCTCTTTAACTACTATGGTTCTTAATGTCCCATTCAATATTGGCCGTTAAAGACCGGAAATTTTGCCCAGATGCCTCTTTATCAGGCTTGAAATTTTAGGTGCCGTAAATCTACAACACGGGACCAACAGCTTTACTTCCCTTCCGAAGGAAGCCATGCTAAGATGTTTACGCCCGAAAAAATCCATCACCCTCCGCCGGGTTTGAACACGCGACCTTAGGAACTAGAGGCTATAGCAGAGTACCCCTAGACCACGGAGGACGGCTGGCGCACTGATGGCGAAAGGTACAGGTGTATAATAGAATTCCTTCACGTCGTTTTAAATGAAGACATTTACTTACATTATGTGTACAGATACAAGCCAAGGGAGGAAGTTGATGGCATATTGAGATTTTATGGTGGTTAAAATTATTCACTCTGTTTAAAAAGGTATCGTCTACTCCAAGTCTAAGCTCTCCCTTTTTACTTTTCCGCAAATATTCAAGCCCAATGGGAGCGTACGTGGGACAACTGCTTCTATTCCCCTGCTGTACTGCTCCTTCTTATAATTTGACATTGTGGGGGACTTCTGTCAGTGGTGTTCGTGTTTAAAGTGAAGCTGGAAAACTTGTTGCGAATGTAATTAGGTTTTCGGCGCATGAAAAGGCCAAACATCCCAATAAAATAAGCCTCTAACACTGCGCGAACTAAGCATTAAAATATAAACGGTCCTACTTTTAAGCTTGACGTAAGCAAAAACTATAAAAGATGTGACAAATTCTACTTGGCCCGTTAGCGCCGGCTGGAGAGTAAATATAAATCACCGTTAAAGCAGGAGAAAGCATCACAGAGTTTTCTATATCGAGGACAACTTCAATGAGATTGCCGTTCTTCTAGAGAAAATGAACAATGAAGACTCGTTGCGCCTTTAAAATGCGCAAGTGTTTAGCCTGGTATGCACGGGAAAATACAGTTCAACAGTGCGCTGTTACAAGAAATTTCCGATGCATCGTTTCAAACGTGCTTCACTTCTAATGGACTTAATCGAATATAAAATGTATGAATTATTTTTCCGAGGCACCAAGTTCTCTTTAAGGTGCACCATTCTCCAAGAGGCGTTTACATTTAGAAAAACCGTCGTAGAACGTTCTGAATATGTAATAATTATCACTTTCACTTGTGTATTTTTGTACAAAATTACGACACAGAAATTTCCAGGTGGCTCATCTGCGACAGAAGCTGCTGAATTGATTTTCGTCGTGTACCATGCTAAACAGTTTGCGAATTTAAAGGCATGATTAGTGTCTTTTACTGAATTTCTCTAACCTAGCAGCAATCTCATTGATAATGCCGCTTCAACAGAGAAAACCCTTCATGCTGTCTCCTGTTTGAAAGCCTATGTTTATTTACTTTCAAATTAAATTAAATTGAGTTTTATTTATGGACGCTCTTTAACTGCTGTGACCCTTAGCGTCCCATTCTATAGTGAGCGTGAAAGACCCATAATTTTGCTCAGAAGTCTCTTTATCAGGCTTGAGGTTCTTTTACGTGCCGTAAATCTACGATACGGGACCACCGGCTTTACTTTCATTCCGAAGGAAGCCATGCTAAGAAGTTTTACGCCCTCCGCCGGGTTTGAACCCATGACCTCGGGAACTAGAGGCTAGCATGTTAACCATTAAACTATGGAGGACGACATTTATTTACTTTCCAGCCGGAGCTAATGGGCCACCTGGTATATTATGTATGCTGGCGTGCATAAATTGCGGCCAATAATGGAATAGAGCTGTTTATGTTGGCACTGACAAAATTTAGTCCCACTCCCTACAAGCTTAACAAGCTCTAATTTTTAGCATAATTCCAGCCACCGGATTGGCAGGGTACTTCAGCTACCCCAATGTATGTTCGAACTTCCGAAGGGTAACATTACAACTTAAACCTTATTTCATAGTACACTACCGTTTTCTTATTGCCATTTAGTAACTTTAACCTTCGTCTGCATGTCGCTGATGAAAACTCTCATATATGTAAAAGTCGTAGCTGTCGTTCAGCTTAACCGCACATGCAAATAATTCTTCACCCCTTCCTCTAGAAGGCAAATTATTTGCAACTGGTTTAGCCTTTCCTTGTGAACCTATCGCAGCGAAACTCTTTCATAGAGGTGATATCCTAACCACCCCTCCATTTCACATAGATTACAAACGTCGTTCATTGGTTAGTTTGCATGTTCCTGTATTGTTTTTCAGGCCAGTTGCACAGAGAACTGCTCCCGGGAGGGTGGAGTCAAAAGTTGGTTACCTGAAGCTGGAAACCTCGCGGAGGGAAAACTCTATGGCGATCTAGGGGAATAGGCACTTTTGTGCACGATAGTGAACATATGGAACTATATTTCTTCCCATAAAGACGAGCAGTTAAGCTTCACCTTTATGTGCAATTTATCTGATTATGTAAACGTTATATTTGGTTCGGAGGTAAAATGCTGAAGCACAGGAGAAATCGGTCGCCCACTGACAAAGGTGGTGTGTGTGTTCCTGTTGATGGTTACAAAACCCTCCGCGTCGCTTTAAACTTGTAAACATAAATACTCCAGGTATCAATCACCCAATACCACGCCTTCAAGTTGTGATCTGTGAACAGTACGTCATGCAGTGCCATGAGTTACGGTCACATATGCTGATGACAGTATTCTGTTCCTGTCCGAAAGAGGTCACAATATTGTGCCAAGTTTAAATGCTTGACGATCTGCCACTTCTAAACGAGATGAATGAAGTAGGTACATATTGTATGAAAATATTGAATGGTGGTCACTACGTTTACGCAGAGGCCCCGCTAATGTCAGCTTACAGCCCGAAATAAAAAGTGATGCCCCCTCCCAGCTGCTTGCGGTAGAACGCTCAGCGTTTGTAAAGCAGTTACCCATTCACATTCGTTTTAGAAAATGTTTGCTGTTTGAAACTTGGTATTCTAATTTAGCCAGGAAACGTTTGCAGTAATATTTTCTAGTGTAATTAGTCAGTTTTATGGCTTTAATAAACTTTAATGAACCAATAAACGAAATGGTTGGTGATCATTGCAACGTGTGCAGCCACTAATCATAATGGTGTTGTGTGTGTTTAAGAACGGTGATCGCCGATATTTCCTTCCTTTTTTTAACTCGTGTTAATTTATCCAAAGTTGTGAAAAAGCACAAAGAGCAAAATACCATTGTATTGGGCACGTGATTTTTTTCATATTTGCGAGTTTTCACTCACACTCTAGTTTAATAACAGTTGTGAAACTCCATAGAGTAGCAATAATTTATGGTACAAACGCAAATGACCGTGTGAAATGATCTCCCTGCAAATTGCGATTTCCACTGTTAATGAAACAACTCCAAAAGTACCCATATCTCTAAAAATTGACTGAATAATTCAAGAATAAAAATAGAAAGCTCAGAGCACATAATTGTTGTAGCAAGCAAAACAGGGAATGACATACAGGCGTTAATACAGAACAGTACATACGATTATATTGCTACTTGTTGCAGTGAGTGTTGACATTTTCCGAAGCCGTGTCGTGCCACATAGGTTTAATAGGTTAGAAAACCATATCCTTTTATTAAAATATATATTGAAATGAATTATTTTAATACCCAAATGGAAGGTTTCCCTCTCCACGATGCGATAAATATAGCTCAATTGTTTTAATGTGCTAGTGTGTAGGCAGTCATTCAGTTCGGCAGCTATTGATGAAGGTAGGTGCATTTTATGGAGACATATACGATATTTTCTTGCTTCGGTCCATTTTGCAGACATTAAGTTTGATTCATGCCCTAAAATTTTACTTCGCGCTCACTTTTCTAAAGCTGAACAGTGCTTTCTTGTGTGTTTGGAGGTCCAAGATACATGCATGCTACTATTCTTATTTTTAGTTACGGGGACTAGCCTGTTAAATTTGGAAGTTCCGCATCCATTAAGCAATTACGAGCAGTTTGATAATTTTACCAGGTATTTGTATATATTCCATAACCAACTTTTAAATTTACAGATATATTTCTTTAGAAGTTCCTGATGGGAGAAATATATGTTCTTTTTCAACAATATACAGGAAAATATCAATGCGGTGCAGCTTTCAAAATTTGGAACAGAATTTCAATTTTGTGTTCCATACATAGGTGTTAAATATTATTTGCAAACAAAACATGTATTACTTTAGAAAATATTTAACATCTTACTTTGTGTGATTTTTCACCTTCATTCTCCGTTTACCCTCCCAATTGTTAGGGCTTACACCCCCCAGGACGTACATGCGAGTGCCTGGGGTCAGACGCCTGTCGGGGAGCACAAACTATGGGTCAGAGAGAACAGCCAGAATGGGTGATCAGTCGAAAGCCCGGTATGAGCGAGGAAGAAGATGATAGGAAATGACGGTGAGATGAATGGAAGGAAAGGTGATGATGGAGCAATTGGTGGAATGAATGGCGGAGGAAACCGGAGAACCCGCAGAAAACCCGCCAAGAACGCCACTCTCTCCACCATAGATCCCACATTCGGTTTCCTGGGATTGAACCCGTGCCCTCTTGGTGAGAGGCAAGCGGTCTAACCAGTCGGTCACCGCGCCGCCCTGTGTGTGCTTACTAACAAAATTATTTCTAAAGACATTTTTATTTTTACTTCCCTGATAATTTCCAGCAATAGCTTTTATTTATCATCTTAAGGATCCTCTGTGAAATTCTCAAAGTAGTTAACAAATGATGTACCCCAAGGAGCAATTTGAGAGATAATGAGCACTGGAGAAAATAATGAAGAAAATTAATTACCTTTAGGGATAGAGAGGTGATTTTAGAGTTCAAAACTATAGGCATGTTTTGGTAGGTACTTTAATGAGTTAATTGTCTGAAATGTAAAATTATATACCAATCCTTCTTAAAGGCACTAAAATTTATTATTGCACAGCATCTGTAATTTTCAGAACTTTCGACGATTTTCTCGGGTTAGTCCCTTAAAGGATCTAAGAATGCATTTTCTAAAATATGACATCATGAGTAATTGTTCAGTTCCTTCTATTGCTCTTTTCTGGTTGAGAAATCAACTTGAAAAGTGTACTTTACACTCTGAATTCTTTAAAATGTTGATAAAATCATACCTGTACAATAACCGTTGTAAATTTGAAGCAATCTACATGCAAAACAAGTAACTGTTTGAAAAATTGAGCTGTTTAGAACGCAAGAAAATGTTTTTTTATAAATTCCCTATTTTACCCTGATGAGCTATGTCTCATTTTGAAGCTTTTGAAAACTGAACTAGACCTGGTGTCTAAAATACCGCGACTTTGTCCAGTTTTCATCGTCACTTCACTTAGTTCTCACTGTCACTTCACTATGTGAGCTAGTTCAATTTTCTTTGTCACTTCACTTTTCTTCGCGAAGTAACGGCGTAATGCAATAAGCGCGAAGTAATCTCTTCGTCCTTCCGCTTCGCTCGCTGGGAAGTCGAACACAAGACGTGTCTAATCTCTCGCAGTAGCAGCACTCACTGTACGTCGAAACTGTCGTCGCAATCTCACTCGAAAAACACACTGAATTACCAGCACTTTATGTGGCACCAGAAACGCCCTCACTAACTCACTCGCGAAAACGCTCGCTTATATGGTCGCTGGAATTTTCTAGGGATTTCTAGAACGTTCTGGAGAAGGGGAGAAAACAAGATTCCAGAACAATTCCGTTATCTCTCGACAATGCTTCTGGTGTTTACGCTGGTTGAGAGCCTCTTATCAAATCAACCGGCCAGTCAGTGGGCCGGTCGGCCGGTCGGCCGGCCGGCGCATTCTACCGATAATTGAGGCCCATAGCTGCGTCACAATATCTTCAAGTTGCATTTAAAAGAGTAGAAATGTTAATTCGTGCAAGACTGAATAAAATTCATGCAAACAAATTAGAATTAGGTGCACAGCTCAACTGCCTTGTCGGCTAACATGCACAGTTTAGCGTAACTGCTTTTTAATTTGTAAAAATCCGAGTTTGAATCTTGGCTGGGGTAATTTTCCTAGATAAGGCCTTTTCAGGGATTTCCCTCATTCTCACAAAGGAAATTTTAAACAACTCTCAGCTTACGACCACGGAATCGTTTAAACACCATTCCACCTATTTTCTTTACAGTTCCTGCAGAACTGAGGTTCTAAGAGCGTCGTGAAGTGCTTAAAAACAAATAAACTCAGTCACAAAAATATGTGAATAAATTCGGTCTGTATATCTCCAGAATAGCTCCTTGGATTAACCGGAAACGAAATTTATTACATTGTTTTCTATTAATTATAGCTCAGAAATAATAATAAAGACCCAATCCCAGTCACACTAGCGCCAGGCAATCCGCATTCTATTGTTGATGTTTACTCCCATGCTCGGTTAACCGACTGAGGCTCAACATTCCGCTCTACCATAAAACAGCTAATTCACGCTGCCAGCCTGAGAAAGCCTGGATGATAGTAAGGCAAGTTAAACTCTAACCCGTTTTTTCAGGCCTGCATATAAATTTCAGTATACTGGGAAATTCCTGATATTAATGTGGATGTATTGGGGCGTTTAGTAATATTTTACAGTTATAACATGCGAACCATTAAACCTAAAACCTAATTTATTCAATATTTTCGCCTATCCGTCCATGAAAAGCCAGTGCGAGAATTCACGGAATACCGAAAATACCGTTCCATCATTGGATTCTGTAAGCATGTAGGTACAAATCCGGCCAAACACACAGGGAACGATAAGCATTGCAGAAAGACTTTGTATACCCCAGGAGATACATCAGACTTGTCTTATGTTTCAAAATGCAGACCAAGAAGCATGAAATTCTGAATTGTGATGCAGGTCGACGATGTCAGGGTGATCACATCTGTTGCACAGTCAAACTATTTGTGGGCTATCGACGCTAAGAGTTGGACACATATAAATGCAAACAAACCACCTCCGGTAGCACAATAATGCATTAACGTTTCGTAGAACGTGAAAAGATACATAGCATTATACGTGTTCTTTCTGTCACTAACCGCCACAGTAATTGAGACACGGACTGCCGCAACGCCGTTTTCTTTGAAATGTTAAGATTTCTAAATAGAAATTCACATGAATCCTGAAGTCTTCGGGTCACTACAAACATACGTACATTGTAATAAAATGATTAATTCATTAAAGTGCACGATAAAAAACTTCGTTTTAATTTTATGACCTAGATAAAATAGGAAAATAATGCATTCTATAACTAAACATTACACAGATTTTGGTATTCTCTTTATTGATTTAAGCAAATTCAATTAACTTCATATTTGTGTCAATTGCAAATTTTTAGTAACTCCGATGGGTTTGGGAAGACATTAAAGAGTAGAGGAAAGTATTCATCCCGATCTGAGATAACCATTATAACCACTTAATTACATACTGGTGACACAAAATTGCATTTTTCACTAACTTCAATGCATTTGGGTATATATTACAGATAGAAGATAGTAATACTCATCTGAGATGATCGACATTAATAGTAGGGTTGGGAATTAGCTAAAATGACGGTAATCTAAGGAAAATATTGGATCCTTTTCAATAATTTCATTAAATAGACAGAATACGTAATTCAAGCACTGTTTGGACCCTATTCTTCAACAAAGTATTTCAGATTATATAGCTGCTTTTAAAACCCGAAAAAATTCAGAAACCAACAAATATCAACATTTCCCGCACTGATACTGACTGGTAAACGGATGATGAATTTAATTTTTGTTAAATATCATGGGGTTTTACATTGGGTGTGGGTGTATTTCCACTACTTACCTTGTTTGTTATGCATATCTCAACATAGATGAATTATTCTAAATTCTCCCTCCTTTATCCATACTACATACACTGGCGTCACTATCAGATCGTGTGTCTCTGTGCATTCTACTGGTGAAGACCTGGGTTCCAGCCTAAGGAAAATACTCCTAGCTTCATGGCCTGCCTTTGACATGCCTGTGGTATTCTTCTGGGTAACCTACACTAGATACTGGCTTCTTTGTCTTTTTCCATAACACCATAATTTAAACTAAATGTAAAAGAAAACTTAATATAGTGGGCAGAAAGCACACGCCGAATTAATCGTTCACTATGCATTATAACTATGGGAACAAGTGTGTCATCATTATCACCAATCATTCAATTCGTCAATTGGGAGCTGAAACGAAATTGCAGCACCGATGTTTAAAACTCTTTAATACTTTTCATAATATTTATATCACGAGCACTTCTGATTTCGCTAAAAACAAAAAAGGTGCTCTGATGTGGCTCCAGGAATTTTAAAATGTCTAACCTGTTATAAAAATCTTTCTGGTTTATTCTAACGCACAGCACACAGAAAGTTAATGGAGAGCTATCTCTGCGTGTATTAGTTTCCCCTTTCGCAATTTCAGAACCAATTTTCCTCCCTGTTTATAGCTATCCCAAACTTTCGGATTATTTTACCCAAATTCAAACTAATTCTGTAGAAGCCATGTACAAATATAATAAAATAAAAATATTTTTCAGAATTTAAATAATGTATGTTGCACTAATCACAACAACAACAACAATAATAATAATAATAATAATAATAATAATAACTCCAGGAGATGCCTTTCTACAAACATTCGTAATCAATTTGGTATTGAATGTGTTCATTTGTAGAATGTGTCCGCAAGATAAAACTGTATCAGAAGTTGTTTTTAATAGGTTTGTTTTGTCTAAATATCTGATGTGTGCTTACAATGGGCTACACTGAACCAGAAATACTATTTCTGACATTTTTATTTATGCATGAGTTGCTGTGTTTGTATCTTATCAATCAGGAATGGCCCAGTCGATTATTAAGAAGTTGAGTGCATATTTAGATTCTGTTTAAATAATGGCCTACATGACATTTTAATTACTTCCTTAAAGCGGGATGTTCTAATGGGGAACGATGTCAAAAGGCGAGAAATCTCGACTACTATCGAGCTTTCTTTTAATTACATTACAAAAATACAGGATGGAGGGTGGTATAGAATCCAACCTTTGAAATGCTAAGAGAACTCGCGGAAAGAAACAATAAATACTCAACAGCCTTTTCTCTATCTCCCAGCATTTATTTAAAAATAAGTTATTTTCAATGACATATTTTACAACGCTGTACCAGACAAGCAATTTGCGAAAGAAAAAACATGGCCTTTGTGGTGGGTCACGAAGTAAACTGTTGAAATCTTGCAATACTATTTGTCAAACCGAGCAGGCATAAAAGCCAATTCTGGCCCCTATCCTTGTCCCTTACGCACAGTACTACTGTGGGTTGGGTGGTATGACTTTTAGGGGAATGGTCACCTCATATTCGACACGTGAGTGGATTATGTAATTCATGCTGTTATGCACATACGTCAGAGCTAGTTAAGGCACTAGTCAGCAGACTCCTCCAGTATTTAAACTTGAGTTTTCTAACAGCTCACGCATTTGCCCAGAGGACACTCTGCCGGCTAACTCTTTAAATTTATATTTTACTAGCTTACAATTTCGACGTAGGCCCTAGCTATGACGAAAATGGAACGCCGGGGTTCCTCCGTCTACCAGGTAACAACCCCGCTGTCTAACTCTCTCCCTCTTGCAATCTAGTTTAGATTAGCTACTAGATAGATTAATCGTTCTTGGAAGTAGAATTACACGTCTAATAGTGTCACCCTTTCACAACCCTTCCAGCTGCCCGCAACCTATAACCCTCTCTACGTCATCCCTGAGTTACGTCCCCGTCCTCGTCACCTCTTGTAAGGCGCTGGATTGCGCTAAGTGACCCCTTACGTCACATCTGATGGAGCCGCCCAGGGTTCTGCAACATTTGATGGCGACGCCGTGTCAAACAGAGGCGAAACAGAATGGAAAACGATTATATTTCCTATGCCTGATGCTGTTGATAGATTAGAATGAAAATCCCAGAATATAACTACAGACCCAGAAGTATTATTCAAAATATTAGAAACAGCTTTTAATAAAAAAAACTACGTCCTTGGTGTAGATAAAATTTATAAACATTTTGTTTTATGCTATGATAGAATAGTTTTTATATAAATCAAAGCTGGCTAAATTGCTACACATTAATTCGTCATGACGGTGCAAGTTGTTCAAAAATAACTACATCATCAGTAACAACTCAACTCTTTAGTTACAAAACTTCAAACATTCCCTTTAAGAACATATAACAAACTCCAAAACCAAACACACAAGAAATCATAAAAAAGAACAGCAAAGAGAGAATCATAATTGGCACATTTAGGCAGTAATATTAAACACGAATGGAAACAAACTTTTAAACAAAAACATATAAGATCACGAAACAATAATAACAATCCGCAGTTAATTCGCGTGATTAAAATGTCTAAAGAGCTGACGAACAAGAATTTCGGACTGGCAACAAGCATCATTCCTACGCGCATTCAAGTACTATATTTTATCAAAGGCAAAATGTGCGATTACGAAGATTGTAGTAATTTAATTGCACAAATTAACGCGCAAAGGAGTAGATTAGTCATGTCAGATTTAAAAAGGAAAAGTAACATACGCACCCCTAAAAGCTAGAGTGGTTAATGAAGGGGAAAACTCAATGGAAGCATTAATAACAATTAACCCAAATCTACAAACGTCAACATAAAACAATTTAGTGGCTGGCATACTAATTGTACTGAGGTTACATATGAACCCGGAAAATTTATTTTGGCGAATCATTATTTTTAACTCAGCCACCCAATTGGAACGTATTAAAATAAAATCAAAGAAATAAATATAAATTTTTGTAATGCTGAAATTATTCACACCTGTGATGCAAACGCTAAATAAAACTGATGATTTAATAATATTAAAGACGAGGGAGGAGAAGAGCTAGAAGACGTGATTGCGGAATTAAATGTAACTGTTAAGAACAAGCCAAATAATCCAACAACGTTTGAGAGTAGTGAGAGTAGAGCAGGGGCTACATCTAATATTGATTTAACCTTTTGTAATTCAAAATCCGAAAAGAAAATTATGAACTGGTAAGTTGATCAAGATATGACCTCCAGTGATCATTGATTAATTTATTTTGACTACTGTTTTTAAAATTGTCAAAAAGGAAGAAATAAGGGACGAGAAAAAATTATTACTATGCAATTTGATAATATTCATTTGGACTACATTGGTTCTTCAGTGGATCAAGAAGCTTCTAAGTTAACAGGAGTAATTCAAACTTTAATATCTAGGAGGGTACCCAAAATTAAAATAAAGAAATATTCTGATAAAGTTTGGACCGATAGTTTACGAAAGGCAGAAAGCGAATTAGAAAATATAGACGAATATATAAAAAAACTATAGCTGCAGAAGAGAGGGAAATATACTTGAGTAACTATCGACAAGGCAAAATAGATATTTAAAAACTTCTTATACGAAATTAGAAAACAATTCATGGCAATATTTTACAGAAAAAACTTTTGACACAAATATATGGGGGATACTCTATAAAATACTTATGGTATAGGCAAAGAAACAAGAAATATTAACAAAGTTAAATAATTGAAGGGAAATTGACAACAATTTGGAAAGATTCCATAAATCTTCTGTTAAATAAGTTACTTCCCGACGATGACTATTCAAGAGATAAGGAAATATACACTTTAAAGGAAATTAACATGAACATTACTTTCCACAATTCAAAAGTAATTTATCCTTTCAACATTACTGAAATTAAACTCATCATAAGAAGCTTGAACAAGAAGGCAGTTGGTCCAGATGGCATTAGCAATAAAATATTACTGCATTTAGAGGACAAAATCACACCGTTTTAATTAAATTACGTAATGACTGCATATGGCAAGGTCGCATTCCAACCTGCTGGAAAGGGGCAGAGTTACCATTTTGAAGAAAATCTTAGATAAAGATTCTATAGAACCTAAATCATACACACAAATATGTTTGTAAAATACCTGGGAAAAATATTTGAACTAATACGTAAGCGAATAAGAGAATACAAAATTATGTTAGGTCATAACCGAAACATCATAAATCAACGGATAAGTACAGGCAAATCCTCAAAAGCTAAGTATATTATTGGAATCGTAGTGGACATTTCTGGTTCCTTTGATAATTGTGGTGGCCTTATCTTTTTGAGAGGTTAAGACAAAAGAATTGTCCTAAATTTCTATATACCGTATTATTAAATCACTGTAATGATAGGAAAATACATATCAAAGGAATAAAGAATATTGTTGGTAAAGGAATTTCCAAAGGATGTCCTCAGGGCTCGATGTTAGGACCGTTGTGAAGGATATTGTATTGGAGACTATTAACCGAACTGAATAATGACATGCATATAAAAAACACCATAGCTATGCTGACGATGTGTTGTTAATACTAGAAGGAGGTAATAGAAGGAATTTGGAAGGCGTTCAAAGAAATTAACAGCCAAATTAAATACTTAGAATAACACATCAAAATTACAAATATTTCCCTCAAAGTCATGCTAAATAATCTTAAACGGAAAATTTAAAAGCGGTCCAACAATTCGTTTTGATAATCATAACATTAAAAGACAGAAAGAAGTAAACCAGTTGGGAATGCTCTTAAATGAAAAATTGAATTTCAGTACCGATACATACTGGATACATTCGAAATAAATCTGAAACTATAATGATGAAATTAGCCAGAATCATTCAATCAAATTTCAAAATTCTATTAAGCATGATTACTACATATCAATTGTAGTTTTCGAATACATTTCGAATGAATGATGTACAAATTAGAACCTTACTAAGAAAAAATCAACGGACAATTTTACTAAGACTTACAGGGACAGTTAACACCAACCTGTAATGGCACTATTATTTTCCTAGTAATCTGGGCAATAAATTTGGCGATAAAATTGAGGGGTGGAATTTTTTGGTTAAAGAAAGATGAATTAGATAAGGTCAAGAATATAATTGGGAAAAGACATAAAACCATAAAGGAAATAAAACATAATTTAAAGTCAAGTTGGCAGCAAGAATGGGAAAGTATTGATACAGGTAGGAGAACTTTTTATTTGTTTAACAACATTTCGGAACGGTTAAAATTAAAACATATGCAACCAAAACTGGGATTAGTACATTATTTAACCGGACAAGACCCTATAAAACCTTTTGGAAGAAAGCTAATAAAACAGAGAACGACATATATAATTATTGCAATCAGCAAGGAACCCCGGAGCAGGTATTGTTTGAATGTATACATTATTATAATGAGACAATACAAGAAAGGCAAGTTTTAAGTGGATACCAGATAGCATATATTTTAAGAAATAAAAATGTACACAAACAACTCGACATATCCGCTAAAAAAAATTGCAAAATAGCTTACGGACAAGATGTTGATAAGATGAAATTGTAACATTAGTACCTGCAATTAATGAAGAAATAAGAAAATCGGAGGGAATTCAAGTTATACGTGCGGCAGAGACACTGATACAAACTCAGATACCGATAATCATACTTTAGAAATAGGAGTATAAGGTGATGAAAGAGAAGAAAATCATAATTTAAACTAACTGAAGGAAATAGACCTGGATAATTCCAGACAGAAAAATGCGGAGAAAAGGGGAGGAAATTGTAGAAAATGAAGGAGAATTGAGGAAGAGTAAAAAGGAAGAGAGCGGGAGGATGGAGGAGGAGAAGATGGACTCTATAGCAGAGAGGAAGATAGCGGACCAGGAGGATGATGATCAAGGGGAGGAGCTGATAGCAGATAGGAGTGGGACCCTGGAACGCAAGGTAATGAATGGATGAGTTAGGGAAGTTAGAGTTGTGGTTTTGAGCGAGAAGAAGAAGGTGGCGGCGAGGGAAGGTGGAGTGAAAAATGGTGGTAAGTGGAGATAAAGTGAATGTAGTGGTAAGTGAAAAGAAATATTATATTTTAAAGAGAAAGTGAAGTAATAGTTTCGTAGGAGAGTGGTAAACATACAATTCTTGTGTTAAGTGAAGTTAAAAATTATGAATAAATTATGTGAGTGTTAAGTGAGGTGTACAATAAGAAGAAAAAGGAAAGGTAAGTTTAATCCAGAGTGACCAATAACTTTAATAAAATTATTAAATACTGTAATTTGACTGGAGTATATTAAGAAAAGTAAATGGTTAAAGTATACATTTTGAAGAAAGTGTATTCAAGTAGTAGTTATAGAAAGGATAAATAAAAAAATAACAGAGTCTTGAATTTTGATATGAAAGTATAAAAAATTATTATTAGAACGGATAAATAATATGTGTGTGTTAGAATTTTTAATTATATGAAGTTATACAAACTATTATAAAATCCCCTATCATTAGTTTAAAATGAATATTGCATATATATATATATATATATATATATATATATATATATGCTAAGTGTAGTTTGGGTACTGGATACTAGTATTTTTACCACTGGATACCAGTAGCTAGAATGTAGTTTAGATTAGTACGGAATATTTTGTTGCACTTATCTTGTTTAATTTACAAATTATTTACTAGCATTTGGGAATAGCTGGATACCAGTTATTTTATGTTGCCGGGTTCCAATAACAGTAGTTGAATATATTTATTTAAATTTCAATTATAATTATTAAATTTTGGATTTTTACTTCTTTATTTTTATTTTGTTCGTTTTATCTAATTTCCTTTTATTTACCAGCTTATCAGTAAAAATCTGTACAATAATAGCGTATAAAATGAAGGAAGTGTTAAATAAATCACAAATTTCGAATACACGTCCTGATGTAGGAAACAAGGTACCAGGATGGCGTATTGCAGACTTTATTTTATTTTATATTTATTTTATTTGTCAAACAGAGGCGACGTCACCATCTTCCATCACATCTGGCATGTCGAACATGAGGTTATCATTCCCCTAAACATCATACCAACAAACCCCCGCTTACCTAAGCATCCGGGAAATGACTTGCAAGAATACTGAAGCCAATTTCATGGATTTACTTAGATAAATAAAGATTGTCCTGAATATCTCGAACTGTATAAAATTATATGTATCATATTCTTTTAATGTATCAAAGCATTTCAATTAATAAACGCTCTAAATCGAATACAAATTGACACTAGCATAAAAATGACGAGTCCAGCAACAAAAACAAGACCAGATCAACTAAAGAAAGAACAATATATCAGTGACAAAATGTCATAATTTGTTTAATCAATAAACAGACTGTAATATATAAAAGCTCTGTCCTGTAAATTTCTTCCTAAAGCATGAAACTGGCAGCACAGCTTGACTATGCCTTCTTTGGTGTATTAATTTTAAATAAATAGTCTGTGTGATAGGCGTAGACTGAGTAGCTCCTAGTATCACTGACTACTCTTGAATTTAAGAAGTTTAGGCTTACGTCTGTACTGTATAATTACATGCGAGAAGTAATCAACATTTTAAGCATGCCTTAAGGAAGGGGTAAGCAATTTTATAGTTCACCGTCGCTGCACTAAGGCTGCAAAGAATGGGAAGCAAAATGTTGATTTCCAACCAGTACTCTTGTATTTTAAATTCGGTACCGAAATAGTACTGTTTACTTGTTGAACCAGGCCCGAACTAATATTGTTTATTTCTTGACTCTGGACCGAACTAGTATGTATTTTTTTGACCGTGGGATCGAACTAGTAAATACCGATTAAAAGCCTCATAGATTATTGAGAAATAGGAAATAAGTTTACGTCAGATAACTGCCTAATCCCTAAGGAAACCAAATGAATGAAACCCGACCTTCCAACATGAAAATTCCAACTGCATTATTCAGCTGATTTTGTTAATGTTCGTAATTTCTAAGAATATCTTTTTAGTCAGAACATGCGGGTCAAATCGTGGTGAACGAATAAACGAAGCTGGAGATGGATAGATACAACACTCCAGGGGTGGTATGTGCAATAAAACCGAACACACAGAATGAAAATCCTCATTGATAAACATTGAGTGTAAAAGGATTATTAAATACTCTGCTTTAATGATGATGGAAATCGATGTATGTAAACCATGAGGGTAAACTTTACTAATATCCAATTTTAAAGCACTCGGTCTTTTTAAATCAATTAGGATCTTAACAATATTAACGTACGTCATTTTCGTTTATGTCATTTTTGCTTTTTCCCTGGCCAAAACATGCAATTAATATTGTTCTGCTTTAAAAAACGAGCAGAAACTGGCTTATGTAAAAATGTAGTGAACAGTTACAAAATGGCTAGCTCAAAATAAGCCTATGCTATATTAATCTAGCCTAATGAATATATATATATATATATATATATCAACAACCAAACGTTGCACGGAATAACATAGCAAATTTCAAAGAATATACATAACGAAATAACTAGAGCCGAAGCTCTGTTTATAGTTTTCAGGATTCCGGCTAGAAACGTTTTAAATAGAGCAAAATATTAATTTGTGTCATTTATATTCTTAGCCATGTGATATTCTGATATATACATAGAGTAAAGGGAGATATACCGGATGAAAGGTGCACATAAAGCAGATATACACAAACGGAAATTAAAATTTATAATACGATTTTAGTCTTTCAAGTTTATTTGACCACAAAATATAAGCTTACCACGATTAAGCTAAGTTTTATTAACCTGTATTGTAGAACAGCAACTAATCTGCACCGATACGGATGGCCGAGGTCGTTAAGACACGTACTCATGATCAGGAGGTCTGCGGTTCAAATCTCGCCAAGGACTGTCCTCCCTGGCTCAGGTTTTCTTCAGTCTTCATATCTGGTAAATGCCGGGAAGGTACCTTAAATTTAGGCCTGGAGCATTTCCTTCCCAAATAGTTGTCAGTTCATCGCATGTAGCATCAGTGTCCACCACATGTAGTGTATGTAGTACGTACGGACGTTAGGCACTGCATATTTTGTTATTCACGTGTTCTCCCTTAAGAAGTTCATTTTGGCAGAGTTTAGCACCTTTTTTACAAACAGTAATGTACGCTGAAGTCGCAAAAGCGGTCTGGAAAACTGACCCCACGCAGTGGTATCTCTCGCCCACCAGCACTCACGCGTTCAGATTACTTGCATAAAGATTGCTACCAACACTGGCCGTTGCTTTTATTCCCTTTAATGTTGTTCAGATCCGTTAGTTTAATAATGTCGTTTATTAAACAATTATATAATATACTTTCTTTATTGCATTTCCTTAAACTAGTAAATACAAATATCTTACTCTCTTTGTTCTCACCGAGAGCTTCGCGAAGCACATGTAAGTTTTTGTATTTGATAGTTATAAAGTACATGCATGCGTTTTACATTAAGTGGATAATACGTAAAACTACGGCACATTATGGCCTACGTGCGTTGCTGTGCTCCAGTTACTGGAGGTCCCTCCGTGGACTATTCCTAAATGGTTATGGTAAGGAAAGATAAATGCCACTACAACTAATTATTGAACACCGTTTTACTCTTTGTTAACTTATTAAAGTGACAAACATTAGGAGCAATTTGACAAAAAGATATAGAACAATAATGAATAAATAGTAATTTTTGTTCTATAGTTGTAGTAGCGTTGATGGTGATGGTTTTGTGATTGAATTGAATTGCGTTTTATTTATGGACGCTCTTTAACTACTGTGGTCCTTAGCGTTCCATTCTATATTGGGGGTGAAAGTCCACTAATTTTGTTCGAGGCCTCTTTATTAGGCTTGAGGTTCTTTTAGTGCCGTAAATCTACGACACGGGGCCACCGGCTTTATTTCCTTCCGAAGGAAGCCATGCTAAGGATTTTTACACCCGAAAAAAATCCATCGCCCTCCACCGGTTTGAACACGCGACCTCGGGAACTAGAGGCTAGCATGGTAACCACTGCACCAAGAAGGACGACTATGGTTTTGTGATGGCAGTGGTGGTGCATCCATACTGAATATCAGTGCACTAGCAAATATTGATATCTTGTACCCAAAACAATAATAACTAAAGAATTGAAAAAACCATTAAGCTCAGAACTGGGATAATTGTTTCAAATAGAAGGCATCCTACACGGCCGGAATCGATCACCACCACATCGGAGAGGTAGGTACAAAACCTAAATGAATCGTTCACTGAAAGAAGTGGAAGGAGTGAATAAGTTGTACATACAGTGAATCTGGGAGACAAAGATGTTCACGGGGGCATTAGTCCTTAATGTCCATCGCTGTGAAACAAGCAACAATGTTTTTTATAAACGCTTTGGTTCAACTCAATAATAAATCCATGTGTAAAAACCCCACTGATTAGCTGGGTGCTTTTGATGACACATTCCTTGTAGTATTAGAAATTGTCATCTATCTCATTGCGATAGCTCACTCACACAGAGTCGTCCTCCGTGGTATAGGAGTACCGTGCTGGCCTCTGGTTCCTGAGGTCGTGGTTTAAAACCGGCGGAGGGCGATGGATTTTTTGGGCGTAAAAAACCTTAGCATGGCTACCTTGGGAAGGCAAGCAAGGCCGGTGGTTCCGTGTCGTAGATTTACGGCACGTAAAAGAACCTCAAACCTGATAAAGAGGCCTCTGAGCAAAATTTCCAGTCCTTCATGCTCAATATAGAATGGGACGCTAAGAACCATAAATAAAACTCAATTTATTTCACTCATACAGCGTATCAGTACCTATATATCCGAGTTGTTCTTTCATATTGGCGGGACTCCAATCACGATTATTCTTCTTATTTTGGCGATGTTCAGTGTCCTTGCCCTGTGAGCGAGCATTGCATAGTTGGATGTGATATTACGTTTTCATTAATCGTATTTTCTAGCGAGTCATTTATCAAGTTAAGGAAATTAAGTTCGAAGAAACATTAAAGCAGGGTAAAATAAGACGTTTGTATTCAGATTTCAATGTACAAGTATGGCAGAGAACACACTGTCAAGAATGGTCAGAAATCCATCTCAAAGACAAAATCTATTCGTTTGGTGGAGAGAGCGATGGGATGACTATTGGTAGCAAATAGAGAATTAGTAAGTAAATGCGGGTTTCAATAACTTATTATGTCATGTTCAATCCTGTGGTAATGTGTATCTACAACAAAGTAATCAGCACCACATAACTGCATTGCAAGCCTTCACATGTATACTGACGTGCATATAATGTGGCCCATAATGGAATGGAGCTGTTTATGTTGGTACTGACAAAATCTATCCACACCCCCTACTAGCGTGAACACCTCTGTTTTTCAGCATAGTTATAGTCCCTGGATTGACAGGGTACTTTGCTTCCCCTAAAGTATGGCCGACCTGCCGAAAGGTAACATTAAAACTTAAACCTTATATTTTCGTGGTTCACTACCGTTTTCTTATTGCCGTTGTGGCAGTAATTTGTATCACAATAATGTAAATGCCAGAGTGATTGTAGTGTAAATAAGCATTATTGTATGACATTGATTTGAGATGTTTGTTAATTATAAGCATTGTTAGGAAATAAGTTTACACGACCTCACTGAAACTGACAATAAGAGACGGTAACAATGAGCGAGGGGGTGAGTTGTTTATCAATTATTAGAGACAAGCAAATGACGTCAGATTGGCGCACTTTTCTTATAAATGGCGGTAATTTCTTCCCTAGAGCATATGTTTTCGTAATTTTGATTGGATATAAATATAGACGCTAATGTTGGCGCGTTTTATTAACCAATAACAGCTCGGTTATAATGTTTAGGCATATCGGGGTGTGGGAGTATAAAAAGTTAAAGTCAGAGGCAGATTTCATCAGTCCAACAGAAGCATTCGCGTGTAATACGACGATCAGTTCAACATAAGTAATCGTGAGTTATACGTCGCGTAGTTCAACGGAAGCATACATAAAGTACACTTTACGCAATTCTACAGAATCTCTCGCGTCTTAAAGTTTGTTATAATGTGCAGTAAATAAGTGATTATAGTGATATTAGAAAATATAACAGTTTCAGTCTGGCGTGTATCAAGAGTCAATATGTGAACTTAATTAATTGTGACGGTAATAAAAGTGTAAAAACAAATTCTTTTATCAGTGTTATCTGTGAGTAAAAAATCCTTTCCGTTTACACACCCTGTTCAAGAGATTTGCTTGACCGAGAAATAATAGCTAGCCGGAGGACAATGAACCCAACATTCAAAGTAGTAAAACAATAACAGGCGCCCAGCAATAGATAACACGAAGTGACCGCGACAAATTGGCTCCCATACGTTGTGCAGATAAACATGAAGCATCTTCTAACTACCAACAAATATACCACTCCACCGTGTAGTAGCGTCAATAACTTTAACCTTCCTCTCCATGGCGCTGATGAAAGCTCTCATATCTCTCTCTCATATATATATATATATATATATATTGATTGTGTGTGTGTGTAAATGTCGTAGCTGTAATTCTTTTAACCTCACATACAAATAATTCTTTGCCCCTCCCTCTAGATGGCCGAATTATTTGTTATTGGTTTAGCGTTTCCTTGTGTGCCAATCATAGCGAAACTATTTCATAGAGGTGGTATTCTAACCACCCCTTCATTCCACATAGATTATAAGCATCGCTGATTGATTAGTTTGTATGTCCCTGAATTATTTTTCAGGCCAGTCACACATAGAACTGATACCGGCTGGGTGGATTCTAAATTTGGATACCTCAAGGTGGAAACCTTACGGAGAAAAACATCATGGCGATCTGGGGGAATGGGTCACTTTTTATGCACGACAGTGTACATCGTTACCTGTTCACGAACAAACATGCAGAGCGCAATCTAAGTCACACACTGGTGTCAATTACTACTTTCCGTCTGTAAACACTTACTCTTTATTTGTGTTACACGACCTCTTGTTGTTATCACCGCAATGATGTATATGCCTCCTTGCACAAAAATGCGGAATCTTATGACAAAGCGTTTAATTTTCTTGTCGGAAAAGTGCATAAAATTTAAAAATTCTAAATTATTTCTCTTAAGTCGACGTTAAGCTGAAAATTGGCAATTTTTGGCCAAAACATTATTATTGTGGTTTTGGCACCAAACAATACCTTACACCACGAATTACATATGTGCTAAGTTTGTTGACCCATGTTTCAACTGTTCTTCTAAATAATTAAATAATAAATATTAAAATTACTTTAATACTGGAATTCAGATATAACAGCTTATCTTTACATTTTTAATACAGCATCATTATTCTACATTGCATTAAAACGATTGTTAAGGAAAGTAAATTTTGTTCAAGATTCATGTTTTGTTTTTTAGTTGCCTTTAAAAGTATATTTTTAAATTTAAAGGAAATCCTTATCACAATAAAAGTAGCACATGGTAAAACATACTTGGAATTGTACATGTATTAGTTTCCAAGTTGAAAATATCACCATAGTATCCGTTCCCTAACGAGAAGGTTTTAAGAATAAAAATAATGCTCTATTTAAAAAAGACGAGTTTTAGTATTTCGAGGTTATAGGAGCGTGAAACTGTTTATTAATTTTAGGAAAATGCATAAATTTGAACAAGTTTAATTAGAAAACTGCGGTTTTGAATTTTCAAGCCCTGCGTAGAGCAAAGGATTAAGATGATGCACAAATACAAAACCTTAGTTTTATTTGAAAAAAGGCAAGGCGAGTTCTCCTCTATTTCGGACGATCTGAGACGGAATAGTGCTAATGTATCTTTAGTTATACTATAGTGTATATTTTCGGTTTAAGCAACCAATTCTGAGATCCAAGTAACTATGAAGGTGCTTAATTTCACACTATGGTTGGATCGTGTTACGTATCACCTATTGAAGAATGCATTGGAGTATCCAGGGAATTAATGAAACATTTAATACTAGCTCTTGTCGCAGTAATCTGTTCGTGTTATCTTTTTTTACTTGGCGCCTGTTATTGTTTTACTATTTTGAATTTTGTGTTCTTTGTCCTCCGGCTAGCTATTATTACTCAGTCGAGCAAATATCTCTTAGCAGGGCGTGTAAACGGAAAGGAGTTGTTACTAAAAGATAACACTGATAAAATAATTTATTTTCACACTTTTATTGCCGTCACACTTAATTAATTTCACATCTTTAATCTTGATGCACGCCTGACTGAAACTGTTATATTTCCGAATGTAATTACTGTCCTAATAGTTGTCGCGTACTTCACATTTTGTAACTAACTTTACGACGCGAGAGATTCTGTAGAGTTGCGTAATGTGTACCTCGCGAGAGATTGCTGAGAATTGCGTAATGTGTACCTCGCGAGAGATTCTGTAGAACTGCGCGACGTTTACCTCGTGAATGATTCTGTAGAACTGCACGATACTTGATTTTGGCTCAAGAATTTATATTCCCTTACCCCGATATGCCTAAACATTATAATAGAGCTACTATTGGTTACTAAATCGCGCCAACATTAGCGTCTGTTTTGTCAGCCAATCATAATTACTAAAAAATATGCTCTAGGGAAGATATTCCCTCCATTTCTAAAGAAAGGCACGCTACCTTGACGTCATTTGTTTGTCTCTTCTTAGTGATATCAACTCACCCCCTCGCTTCATTGTTACTCACTCCTATTGTCAGTTTCAGTGAGGCCGTGTAAACTTATTTCCTAACAATGCTTATGGCTAACAAACATCTAAAATCATTGTCATACAATAATATTAATTTACACTACAATCACTCTGGCATTCACAGTGTTGTGATATAAAATACTGCCTCATTTTGCATAAAATGAAGGTGTGCAGATGAATTCGGGATGACATGAACTTGTGGCTCCGAATTCATGTGCATCATCTATATTAATTAGAGATTGGTTTGGTTGAAATGGTCGCTATAGTGACACAGAGGAGTGAAAATATTTTCTGTTTCCCAGGGAGAGCCACATTACATTCCTGCGTATGTGGTTAGGACTTTATTCCAGTCGCAAACATTCTCGTGTTGCACTTGAAGCCCCAAGTGCACTTTGGAATTGGATTCTCCTGTGTGTACAGTGCCCGTTGGGCAACATGTAGAAAATATTACTGTCCTCTGTAGTTACGGTCAACCTAATCATAATCCCACATTATTAAAGAGCGCGCTGGTGTTTGTCACTGTGCAATACGGTATACCAAACTCCTAAAAGCCAAGTAATGGCCATTAACTAACATAGTCACCCAGGCTTGGCGAAACCTCCTTCGTTCCCCGAGTCACAAGAGTAAGTATGTAACGTACGTAATATCACCTAGCAGGTAAAATCGGACGGAAATCAGGACAGCTGCCTACAAAAGGGAAATGGATGAGAATGGCTAATCGGAATTAGATTTTGCTATGTTTTCAACAGCTTTACTTTGCACGCTACACAGAAACAGAAGAGTAAAACAATTCAAAGATACAGAGCTACTCACATTTAATACAACCGTTTCAATGCTAGCCAATTATCCTTTAATTGATACCTTGCCGTCCCTCTTCTCCTTTTATATAATGTTTTTAAAATTAAATGTTGCTTATTTTCTAACTGATCGGGTTGTTAATCACATCATGCTTAACGCAGTGACACATTCCAAAGAACAAGCAATTTCAATTAATATACATACTTATTATTACTGGGGTTAAAATTATTCATCTGTAAAATTGGTAACTTTGAATCTGGGCGGAGTATGTACGAACCAGCTTGATTTCTCAATAAAATTTGACATTTCGAGAAGCACAAAGAGTTTTCATGTGCCGAAATTGACGGGGTCATAGTTATGTTATATGGGAATGAAATGCTTTCATATTTATGAACATTTTTCACGTCCGTGCTTAAAATACTTGTAGTATTCTCTTTCGTGTAATACCAGTGTTTGTCCTATGATCATCTTTACATCCATAGGGAGAATTTTTATAATTCTAGGTGTAACATTTAAGTGCGAAACCATTCCCTTTTTCTTCAACCCCATATATATGCATCTTACGTTTTAGGGCGAAAAAAATGATCAGCAATTACCAAAGAAGAGCCAACGCAGAAAAAAAAATGGTGAAAAAGGCATTCTAAGGAAAAATAAAGTTTTTCCAAAGAGTGACATAGGATAGAAGCCTATTCTGATATTTATACGCAATATCGAATCTTTAAATTTTGCACTTTCATTGTTCGCTTTTCTGAATTATGTTGTTAAAATGATGAATTTGGCACAATGTTCGTCATATCTTTATTTAAAGTACGGAAATGTGTGTAAATACGAAACTGAGGTTTATTTATGGTCGCTCTTTAAATACTACGGTTCTTAGCGACTCATTCTACAGAGTGATTTACGAAGAATTGACACATTTCTTTCTTTAATTATTCTGTTAGAAATTCACTCAATATCCCAATTTAGCACTAAATTAAGCAGAATGTACTGGAGTTTCGATTGCCTGTCACTAGATGCGTATATATTCATGTTTTATTCATAATTGTTAGTTTTATTGTCGGCAACTGTTTTTGAGAATTTCTTCTAGTCAACTTGAAAATGGATACACATTAAATGAACGACTCTTCCTTGTAAAGCAATACTGGATTTCGAATTCAATTACAGCTACTCAAAGGGCATACCAGAGAGAATTTGGTGTTCGAAATCCTCCCCAAAGAAACACAATACTGGGACTGGTAAACAAATTGGAAACAACTGGATCTCTGGTGAGTGAAAAAGGCAAAACTCGTTCATTTAGGCTTCCCGCGGTTGTTGACGTAAGAGCGCGACTGAATCAGTCACCCAAAAAAAATCATTAAGACGTTTGTCGCAGAAGACAGGGTACAGCTCTCAATGTCAGAGAGCTGTAAAAAGTGCAGGCTAAAGCCGTACAGGATTACGTTGTCCATCAGTTACAGGAACCAGATAAGGATAGACGACTGAATGATTGTCGTTGGTTTCAGGCGTTCATTGTGCAAAATCCTGCCATATTGCCTATCACGTGGTTCACAGATGAAGCATGGTTCCGTTTATCCGTCTATGTGAACTCAAATAACTCACGCTATTGGGGCAGCGAAAATCCACATGTTATTTATGACGCTCCTGTGCACCAGGTTAAAATCGGAGTTTGGTGCGCAATATCCGCACAGAGAATAGTAGCACCATATTTTTTTCTAAAACAACGTGAACCTGCAGAGCACCGACGGATTTTCATGGAGTTTGCTGAGCACTAGACGATGTAGAGCTGAGTCAAGGATATTTTCAGCAGGACGGTGCTACATTCCATATATCAAATGAATCCATGGCACTAATTGCAAGTTTCTTTGACGACCGGATAATTTCCAAGAACCTGTGGCCACCGAGTTCTCCAGATTTGACATCGCCGGACTTCTTTGTATGGGATTACTTAAAAGACAGGGTTTATGCCACACGTCCCCAGACACTGGACGATCTGAAGCACAACATTACACAGGAGATTCACGCTATTGACAACAGAGTCCTCCAACGAGTGGCCAGTAACATGGAACGACCTGTTGAGTTGTGCCTTATGCAGATGGAGGAAATTTTCAACATTTACTATAGAGGTAAATAATCTCCCAAAATTCCTTTGCATTTCAGGTATAATAATTTGTCGCTAGTATAACTCGTCTTGAAACAATTAAAGAAATAAATGTGTCAGTTCTTCATAAATCATCCTGTATATTGGGTGTGAAAGACCAGAACCTTTGCTCAGAGTGCCCTTTATCATCTTTGAGGTTCTTTTATGTGCCATAAATCTACGACGCGGGACCACCGGCATTACTTCCCTTCCGAAGGAAGTCATGCTTCGGATTTTTACGCCCGAAAAAAATTCATCGCTCTCCGCCGCGTTTGCACCCGCAACCTCGGGAACTAGCATGATACCCCATTAGACCACGGAGGACCCGGGAATGTGTGTGTTCATATATGTGAGCCGTAGAGAGTGCCCCGAGTGTTCAGCTTGTAAATATATTAATCGTTTTTGTTTCGTAAATTATTATAAAAATAAAGCATTTCATACATTTTAGAGCGAAAAAATTATCAGAAATTGCCAAAGAAGAGCAGAAGCAGAATGAATTGCTGAAAAGTCATTCGAAGGAAGAAGAAAGTTGTTCCCAAGAGTGACATAGGATAGAAGCCTATTCTGATATTTATATACAGTATCGAATCTTTAAATTTTGCTCTTCACTTTTCGCTTTTTGGAATGATGTTAAAATGTTGAATGTGACACAACGTTCGTCATATCTTTATTTAAAGTAGGGGAATGTATGTGTTCTTATATGTACTCAGTAGAAAGTGCTCCGAGTTTTAAGCTTGTAAATAAATAAGGTTGATTTTGTTTTTCAAATTAATGTACAAATAAAGCAAGTATATTCATGAAATATGAATTTGAAAGAATTAAACATCGGTATATTCAAATGTATTTCATACAAGTAAATTTCAATGCACTTATTAAGTACATATGTTTCCTTTATATGTTCACAAAATACAGTAGCTTCGTTTTATGCTAAGGCCGCGGATCGCGCGAATGCGTGCTCCGCACACAGTCTACTGCGCTGCGGGGTTTTCCGTTCCGTTCCCGCGTTACTTACGAGTTTCAGTAACATATATGTAACGAGTACTAACCTTGTTGCAAGTGTTGTTGAAAGTGGTGTGCATCTGCGCAAAGACATTCTTGACATCATGAGATGAAATTACCATTCAACACATAAGTTTTTCTTGTGTAATGTTCATAATTTCTGCTTTTATATTGTCCTTAAGTTTGTCTATGGTGTGGGGATTGTTCTTACAAACTTTATTTTTTAGCGATTAGCGATTCCGTTCTAAATTTATTGACCAACATCTCATAGTCTCTCTACCCGGAACTGGATAACCAGGAAATTGCTGCTGAAATCGTCTACACACTTGTCTACATGATTTAGTTTTCCGCATGTATTGTACACAAAAATACGTTGAATTTGTTGGCAGGCATTTCCGTGGACTAATAAGAGAATAACATGTCTAAGGAAATTACACACAACACACGTATTATCTAAACACTTCACAACACGAAGACAAAGCAACGACTGAGACATCTCACAGCTGATGAACGTACCCCTGACACGTCCTGCGTATCACACACGCTGCTTCTGCGCAGCGGCTAATACGTGGTCACTGCCGTCTTGGCCGATACGCATATAAGGCGGTTGTGGCCTTGGCATAAAACGAAGGCACCGTATGAGTTCGGAAGCCTGAAAATTGTAACTCAGTGAGCGTTTTGCATAGCAACTATAAATTCTTAATAACCTTTGATATCCCATGATGCACTTCGAGTTAAGAAGCTCAGTTTGGTGCCACAGCATTATAGTGGCTTAGGGCAAAAATTTGAAACCATTTGGTTAGCAAATTGATAAATTTACCCCTAAGTTCCTTTCATGGTTATAAAAAGGATTAACCAAAAAGTACTGAATTAACCGATGCAACTACATACTGAATGCTTGGGGAAGAACTCTTTCAAAGGAACGGATGAATATTTTAATCCGTCAGAAATGGAAAATGTGAAATGTCTTCTTTCAAAAGTGCAAGCAGCTGCAGATATAACGCAATGGTTTAACATTATAAGTGACGATGATGCACATTTTACCTTTCATTTTAAAGGTGAAGTTCCCATACCATACTGCACTGCTCGCTGTAATACTATATTATGAGCTTCTTTATAGAGCCATTGCTTTTTATGTCCTATCACTTCCTTTAACATGTTCAGTGGTTCCAGGAATATTCATTATTTTCGAGTTCATTAGTAATAGCTAGGGATAATTTGGAAATTTACACGTTTGTTAAAATATAGTTTGCCACTGCTAGTAAGGAAGAAGTACATATTTAATATGACGAGGATGTTATGTGTGACACCCTTGTTACTGACAAGGCTCATTGACATGTAAAATATGCCACAATCTATATAACATCTGCTTCTCCACAGTAAAACAGTTCTGCGATTACTCAAAGATGCACATATTTATGCTATAACAAAGAAAACAAGAATTATATTTGTTGCGACGGTGAGCACACTTGTGGAAATTCGACAGAAAATCCAATGTTTCCTTTTCCAGTGAGCTACTTACAACAACAACGCCCATAACTCGAATCAAATAAAATGTTTGTTACTCCTGTATAAGCCACTGGATCATAGATTTATGAAATTGTTAAGAAAATCGATTCGGAAGCAAAAAAGGATATTTCGAGGTTCTATTGATATTTTTCCTTCGCAATTTAATCATTTATAAACTTCAATGAAGTAACCTATTATACTATCCAATTTTATAAAAAGTTAATATAAATTTAAAACGGAAAAACTTATGACCCAAAATGGAAAACATAGAACGTGTTGCATACAAATAACTTTCTCTACTTATGCTACAGATTACTCTTACAAAAACGTGATCTCTGTCAACATCTTGTTAAATGAGATAAACTTCCGTTAAACATTTAGATATTTTATTTTAAGTAAAAGGATGCAGTAGGTAAAGCAGCGTGTCACTATGTGATGTCTATGCATGCCTACGAGAAAAACGAACAGGGACTTGCCACTAGCAAAAACTAAAGTATTTAACAATTCAAACGAATAACAAGGAATATCTCGAAAGTGATTAACGCCACAAATAAATTTATTTAACATAAACTTTGCTTTAACGAGATCTACATTTTTGTGTAGTAAGTATCTCTTACAGCTTACCAGTTATACAAACGTCATTCAGAATAGGACTTCACAAACTATTCCCAAAAAATTCAATATATACATTTTATTTGTTATGTAAACATCTTAAACACATGGTATTTTAATCAGAAACTTTAAAGGCATTTTTGAGAAAAATCAAAAGCAACGAAGGTTTTTCATGCGAAGGGTAGTTTGGGGTATGGAATTTACTTGAAAATCTTCGTGTCGCATCCTTGAAAGAGGCTGAATTTAAAAACCAAGTGTGATATTTAACCGACTTCCCTCTAGCTCTCTCTCCCTCTCTCTGTCTGTCTCTCTCTCTCTCTCTCTCTCATAGTTTTCTAAAAAAGTGTTTCTGACTTCAGGGAGTCTCAAAGTTCGCATTTCCAGTGAAATCTCGGTATCGAATTTTTTGGTGGAAATGAAGTATTTCCTATACTTTTCCTTTTTTTCTTTTATTTTCTTTCTTTTTGTCACCTTTAACTTGTATCTTAAGTACTGCGACTTTGTCCAGTTTTTAACAGACAGTTCTCTCAGTTCTCACTGCCACTGTTTTGATGTGGTTTAACTTTCACTGGGACTTCACTTAGTTCACATTGTCACTTCACTAATGTGAGCTAGTTTAATTTCACCTCACTTCACTTTCTTCGTTATTCTTCTTCCAGACGGTTCACTCGCTGGGGAATCGAATCTTCCAGACTTCTATAAAGCCTCGCTTCGCAGTAGCACTAGCTGCACCTCACAGCAGTCGTCACCAACTGGCTCGGAGAACCGCACTTGATGTCGCAGCAGAAACGCGCTCACCAACACAGTTACTCACTGACCGATTCAACTTCCCGCGAGAACGCTCGTTTATATAGCCAATGGAATCTTCCACAGAACATTCTAATCTACTTCCGGAAGATTCTGGTTACCTGCCGATAGCACTTTCGATGTTTACGCCGAACGAGAGCGCGACTTATCTTTGTTTATCTCCTACTGTCTTGTGCCGACCTCCCGATAACTTTGGGCCATAGCCGCTGCGTCACAATATGTACGTAGGGTCAATGACTCACGCATTAAGATTTATATAATAACTTTAATAATTTGGCATCAATAAAGATATCTATCTATCATTAAAAACGTAAAACGAAAAGTTCTTAGAATGTTTCATTTGAAAGACTGCTGCAATGTGTTTTGATTTTCTCCACTCGTCCTCTGTCATTTTCACACCGTATCATAAGTAATTTATTTCGTTTAAGCTTATCACCGAAAATTAATGGATGTCAACTTAAAAGGAATAAAACTCTGAGTGTTATATTCACACCACTTTTCTACCCACTAACCTTTATTTCCTGCAAAACCTTAATTTTTTATCCACATGTTAATCGAGATACAACCGAGCGGAATGGCTCAGGCGGTTATGTCTGTGTCCCGCATTCGGGAGGTCGTGGGATCGATTCCCGTTGTCGACCTTCCTGTCCCATGGGTTTTACGGGGGTTTCCCGGATCGCCAAGGGAATACTGGAAAGGATCTTTACATCCCCTAAAATTTCTGTTCCTCCATTTCATCTACACTCTCGTTTACCTTCACCCTTCTTCTGCTTGGTCTCTTTCAGGGCTGCAAGTGTCGGCGGGAGGTCTCGGCGTGTGCATGGCATGGGAAAAGGATGCTCTAATGAAACCTTTGTCTCCCGGACTGCGAGCGTTCTCCGGGTCCCGGGTCCCCCGGGAGATCTGTAAGCCCACAGATGGAGGAGTGCTGACTGCACCAGCCAGCACCCGGAAGTTCTACTCTGTAAATACTAGAGACCCTGCCCGCTGCCTGTCGTGCCTCCTGGTCAGGCCGCTCTGTCTCCTCTCACCTCATCCCTCCCTCCCGGGGTCGCCACATATGGGGCCTAAGCACAAAAGATCTGCGTATGTCGAGGTGCTAAGTTCTCCTCCGCTTCTAGTCCTATCCTAATCGAGATACACCCTTGCAGATATAGTTTCATTGAACATATCGTAGTAGGGGTGAGAAGGATACCGAGACTGAAGTGATAGTTAAATGTTTAAAAATGGGTCGCTATACGCTGGCCTTGAACTTTAATACTGTTTCCATGGAATCGCGAGAAACAAGTGAGTGCTGATAGTACTTCAAAAATGACAAGCATTGAAAAATTCGAATCAGTTATGGATATCTTCAAAATAGCTGATGCCACAGAAAACGTTTTTTTTTTTTTTTGTTTAGTAATTTTTACTTAAAAGTTCTTCAACTTCACTGTCTTATCGCGACCAGTGTGAACAATAACAATAATCTGCTACATATGGTGGGAGACATACGAGCAGTTGGTACATTAGTAGGCATACGAATAATTACATATGTAATCATAACATTCTTAAAATTATTACATTAATAAATTTTACGTGATGTTATGACTTTACATTACTTCTGTGCACAAAATCATATAATTATGCAAGCTAAATTACAGGGTTAGGTTTTAAATTGGGTCCGACTTGCCGAAGTATTTTAAGAAGGAAAAACGTTTGGGGCGAAACTGGCAGCTATTTTAACACTTGTGCATTGTCTTCTGGAATTTTATGTCGTCTCCTGTGGTTGTTTTTTTTATGGACGCTCTTTAACTGCTGTGATTCTTAGCGTCCCATTCGATATTGGTCGCGAAAGACAGGAAATTTTGCTCAGAGGACCCTTTATCAGGCTTGAGGTTATTTTACGTGCCGTAAATCTACGACAATAGGACCACTGACTTTACTTCCCTCTCGAAGGAAGCCATTCTAAGGATTTTTACGCCGGAAAAAATCCCATCAACCTCCGCCGGGTTTTGACCCATTCGGGAGCCAGAGGCTAACATATTATCTCTAGACCATGAAAGACGGCCCTTTGGTTGTTGTATGGGCTGCATCAATGAATTGGTAAATGATAAGGTCTCCGCCCCCCCAGAAGCGACGTACTTGGTTGGAGCTGGCTGGAGAGGAGATGTGAATACGTTGAAAATGGCGAATTCAAAGATAGGTGAGAATGTCTTGTTCTCTGATAAGCGATTCTGGGGAATGAGAAGCTGTAGAACCATTACATACAATTGGGTGTAGTTTTCCACGTTGTTGTTGACTCAAATGGTATTTCCGTTTCTCAACTGTGTATCTTTGAGAGATGATTCATTACATCGGTGTACGGTGTCGTGATATTATAAGAAGTTATTTGAAATAAATTATGGGTTTTAAAGAAATCTTCATTTCATTGTATAGTAAGGTTTTGTTTTTGTCTTATGGTTTACCTATTGTACAAAACTGTACAAAATTCATTCGGAAAAAATAGGGCAGCCCAGTTTACCCCAAAAAATCAAGATACACAGATGTTTTCATGTAAATATCTTAAATATGCGGTATTTTAATCAAAAGCGTGGGAGCCATTTTTGAGAAAGCAAAAAATAATAAAGAGTTTCACATTTAGAAGTTAGTTTAGTGTGGAGGACATTCTGGAAAATCGTGTCGCGGCTTTGGAAGATGCAGAGCTTATACCAAGTTAAGTATTTATGTGACAGATTTTTTTTCAGTTATGCTACACACACGCACGCGCCCATTTTTCTAAAACTGTTTTTTTTACGTGATACAGAAAGTAATAATTAATGAGACGTATGAACAAACCTCATAATGGAAAAAAGAAACTGGACGAGCATATTCCCTCGTCGCTGCTTTGGAAGACATGTATTTTGTAGGCTTAATAAAACATTTGCAGTGATTAAATCTAACATAAACCTTAAAGTAATGAAGTCTTCTTTCGTTACAACGTTTATCTAAATCGAGCCTATTTTGATGGTGTTTTGATCCCATTGAGCGTTCCTGTGATGTACAGCGGTTGGCAGCGGCGATAACGAGTATGCGGCATCTCATTCATGTCGCTCTTGTGGTTGATAACATCGAAGCCATGACGTGAACGCTTTAGTGTAAGTCAGAATTCAAATTTTACCGCTATCATCGTTAATACCAGTTATCGTTTCATCGAGTGCATAGGCTCTATACACAGTGCCATTGTTCTAACGTGGTTTTTAAATGCCTTGCCCTGCCCGGACTGCTTCCTGTGAACTTCACACACACTTAAGAGAATCACCCTCAGCGGATGACTGAGATTCGTTGTTACAACACCTGTTTTTTGTATTGTGCTAAGTGCTACACAGTGCAAAGAGTACCTCACAAAATAAAGTAGTTTGCTAGATAACGTGATGAGTACATCAACAAGTTATATAAACGCCATTTCGATATAAATGGAACAGCAAATAAGCAACACCCAACCCGTGCTCATTACTGTGTGCACTGAGCATCAATTATTGACGCCAACACACCCAGTAATCACAGTGAAATTTATTTTGTCCCCCTCTGTTTTTCTTTGATTGCAACTCTCTCTCTCTCCCTCCCTCTCTCTCTCTCTCACTCAAAGGAAAAAGAAAATGTAGACGCCGCGTGATAGAAGCAACCCCTTGTATTTAGTATTCTACAGAACGAGGTAGATATAAATCTTAGCTACGCCCCAAAGAGCTAGAAATATTGACATGGAAACCTTTTAAGATTTCGAAGTGAAGGAAGTTTAAAAATGGAAACACGTTTCACTGAAAATAAACTGTCTATAGTAAAGGGAAGTACATGATGGAGTGTCATAATTTGGTAAAAAACCAACAAACACAAACATAATAAGAAATAATGGGTTAATACAGTAAAATATCCCTAGGGAATCAATGCACATAATGTTCATTGAAGCATTTTTTGTCATTAAGGCGAGCGTATGTTAATTCTCAAATACCTCTGAAAACCTTACCAGTTGTGTAACTCCGTGACGTTACAATTCAGACCAATTTCAAACTTTTAACTTTTACACTCATTTTCATATTAATTTTGTATTGTTTATATTGAATATTCTAGTCTGCATTATGCGTTTTCAAATGTGTTACACCAAAATGTCTTTATGTAGCTAATGAACACACAAACCTTTAGATTTTTCCAATTTGTGCAGAATATACACAAGAAAAAGTACTGAACTTTTTAGTATTTCAAACTGTTAATATTTTTCTCTAAACACAATTCATTTTTAAAAACGTAAACACGTGCTTTTGTATAACATGCTTTTTGAAAACTTTATATAAATCTTGAAACAAATACGTTAAAATCTCGTAAGAGATTTTCTCAATATTGCAAGTCTGAAGAAAAAAGCAACGAAAAAGAGACGCTTAAAGTTAAGGGCGGGCATGCATGTAAAACTATTGGGCATGCGTATTGAAATTACATGTTTAGTGGTTCCGTAAGGGCCTTAATGCAAGGTGCTGTGTATTTCTGTGAAGTAGCACATCCAAACTATTTTATGGTATAAAAGCTGAATTTCTTTTGGAAAAAACGTTAAAGAATTTTAATGTAACATTAAATCCACAAAGGAATATAAGTATCACACATGAAGGATTGTGTAAAAGGAAGCATTTCTAGCACTTACCAACATTTTAAAATCTCTATGAGTGCAGAAGTATATTGACTTAAGAAACCACCTGCCCCATGCAAAAAACAATAAAATAAAGAATAAAACGATACAGTCAATTACATAGGTTCTAAGTATCTTCCCTAGTTGTGAGCTTAGGACCTCGCACTCGAGTGTTTGTATGTTAAAAATATACAGGGAGACACAGTCAACTTCATAAATATTTGTCCTAACTTCCTTCCCCAGTTGTTAATGCTAGTCCTCTGCATTCGTGACCATATAGCGGTCACAGTACATTTCGTCCTCCCAGTGCCTGGAGGACACAAGGAAGGTTCTCATGCACTTATTACCATTTCATTTTACGTTTTAATTTTAGCCTTTCATATATCTTTCTTGTCTCCTCATTCTGGGATACTGCATTCTTGATGGCCTATTCGGACATGATTTCTTTATTCCTAACTATCGGCTTCACGTACATGCTGATGACAGCACCCTGCGCTCACACAGGTGCTCCACTTTCTTCTATTTGAGCAACTTAGTATTTTTTTCTGCCTTTTCTCAACTAGCTATTTGCAGTTTTACTGTAATCTGTATATGTGTTGATTCAAAGGTAACTTGTAAACATTATTTTCTAGCACACTGGTACTGCATTTGCTCCCACAGGTAAAGTTTAGTTTCGAGGAAGGGCAATTCAAGGACTTGATACATTCTTGAAGACGAATGCGCGCCTCTACCTTTCATTGGGAAGTGTCCCCCAAGTTGACAAGAATAGGTCCTAGGCCAGGACCGAAAACCTAAGCTAGGGTGCCGCTCAGGAAGAAGCACGCAATTGTAAACATGTGCTTTGGCGGAGCATTGAGTGCTGTTAGAGTCTGCATATGCTTTAGCATGTACCTCTGTAATACCAAAGAGTATGTGCGATACTCAAACAGGGATAACAGTACCGTTGTGCTTTCAGGTACTTATTTAAAGGAAGGGCAATCCCTTCCGAGAAAGATTCCCTCATAATTCAAATTACTCTTGATTAACTTTTTGAAGTAGTAACGGCTGAGCACATTTACGTAACGCCTCCATACACTTACACACACAGCACTATTCAGAATCGCACACCTTTATGAAAGTTACCCTGCTTCATCGATAGGTCATCCGTGTTGAAAAGTACCGTGCCCTGAATTTCATACGTCTTCACCATCCACGTGTACGGTGACGTGTTGTATGAGGAAATTCAGAGCTAGCTTGCGGAACAAGGAATCTTTGAGGCATACCGAGTGCCAACAAAGCTGTTTAAGCTCCTGCTTTCTCTTACCTACTCTTGACTTCTAAACTAAACAGAATTATGGCAGACTACGAAATGATTACTGTGAGATCATGCATTCACTCTCCAATGCGAAGTTTCCAATGCTGAGGTCATGCATTCATAACAGCAGTATGAGTTTATGCACCAATGGTAATCAAGAATCACAAAGGGAGTTTATGCATTTGCTCCGTTGTGTGTACGTTGTTTTCAGTTGATACCATGTAGTCAGTTCCCGTGATGTCCACATTATCTGTATAAGAAGTATATGCAGATACTCATCGGCCTACGTTGATATTCGGCATCTTTAATTCCGTTGTCACCTGCGGTGGTACCGAAGCGGTACATAGATACCAATACGAGTGGAGTGACAAGGGGTGTACTTGAACTCGAATGCATAGAGCCGCAAGAAAGCATGCTCAAAATACAAATCATTCACCACAAAGTAGTGATATGAGCTAATCCCATGCAAAACTCAGCGGTGGCATGTGGTATCTGCACTAGCTAACCATCCCAGTTGAATGCTACAGTTGTAGTAGGAGTTCCTCTCTAGGAGTGTCTAGTGGTAGCACAGAGGTTACACGATATCCATTTGTATCATAAGGTGAATGAAGTCCGTAAATATTGAGACAACATTAGAGACAAAGTTTCGATTGCGGAAACGTAATAGTGATAGGACATGGAATTTGCGAATACGTTATAAAATATAATAACTTATGAATACAATGGATATGACAAACAAATGCAAGAAGAAGCGTTTGATAGGCAATTATTTTGAAGAACATAAAGAAGCACGCACCTTAAGTTAATTTTTCCAGCAGTACACACTTTTCATCTCCAGAGCAACAGGAACCTATAAGTCAAAGTGAATACGAAATATTTCCGCACAAAATATCGAGGCCTACTGTATTAGCAGATTAACGACAGCATACTGGACATGAGTTGTGAAGATTACCATGGATTAAAATCCTAGAATAAAGTTATTAGGCAATAAAGGTGAGTTAAAAATAAATTAATTGCAAGTTAATTAGAAATTAAATGACTGCCAAAATTCAAGAAAGAATTCACTTCAAGCGAAAGAGGTTGTCACAATTACAAACTTTAAAAAAAAGTATATATCAAATTTGATGGATCAAGGACAAGCGGATGTTCAGTTCACTATTGGCATCTGCATACGTGGACACAAGGAGAGTCTGAAATCCATACCTGAACAATTTCCGTTTCTATTACTTATCAACAAAACCAAAGCTGAATATGGCATTTCTGCTAGTAGACATATTATAACGTTCATCACAAGTAAGGACATTAATGTAGATCACATTATTCTCCAAACGGCACTACATTTTTGAGGAAGTGAACTGACATCTAGAGAGTGTAAAACAATAAACTGTTTGAAACAGTGACCGAAGTCAGTTTAATTATGACAAGTCTACATTGTCCAATTTTATCTCACACAGAAGATACAAGTACAGCTGACGCATTGCAGTATGTGCGTAGCTCTACATAAAACAATTGATGGAACTTTGTCAGTAGTTGGAAAATTACCTAATATGTTCTATATTTGTTTTCCAGACAAAACGCGCTTTGTCCGAAATGCTTAAGAAAGCCTGAAAATACCCACGAAAAAATCTGTAAGCAAGCAAGCGTTAGAAATGAGGAAAGTGTATATGAAAATTTTCTTTTCAATCCTTTATTCAGTTCTTGGTGAACATATAAATGAGAAGAACCTGATACTATGTATTCCTAGTCAGGTCATGAAGATCATACATTCTTAGATAGGAGTTTCCCAAATAAAGCGCTCAAGATATTGTCACCTAAGACAAAACCATTCCAGCACCTCCACGAGCACCTCTTAAGGTAACATAGCTTCAGCCAAGCGGGATGGCTCAGGCGGTTTCGTCTGTGACCCGCATTCGGGAGGTTGTGGTTTCGATTCCCGTGGCCGACCTTCCTGACCCGTGGGTTTTTTCGGGGTTTCCCCGGGCTGCCAGGCGAATGCTGGGAAGGATTCTCACATCCCGGAATTTCCTGTACCTTCATTTCATCTCGATTCTCATTTCACTTCATCTTTCATCCGTTGGTGTCCTTTGGGTTGGAAGTGTCAACGATGGTGTTTCGGTGTAGTGTGACAGGGTAAAAGGACGTTCTTTGTGACTCTCTCCGTCCCTCGGCTTTCGGCTGGCTGCCGGGTGTATCCGAACCCCCTTTAGGGGCGCTGGACCCCCTCTGTGCGAGGCGTGGTCCCCGATCTGCCTGTCCGCCTGCCGAGGAGTCTCTATCTGGAAATTTAGGGACCCTGATATTCCTGTGCCGTCACTCCTGGTTCGACCGCCCTGTGTCTATTCTCGCCTCTTCCTTCCTCCCAAGGACGCCCCCTTATGGGGCGTTGGTACAATATTCCCTAAGTGGATCAGTGCCGAGTCCTCTCCGTAGCCAATCCAATCCAACATAGTCTCTACACGAGAAGGATTGTCCACTTTGTTAGACTGTAATGTGAAAAACCACAAGCTATACCATTGCCATTTCATTGTAAGACTTCACTCTGTGTTATATAACCAACTTTCTGCACCAAAGTGGGAAGTTATGTTACACTTTCTAGACAAAAGCCAGATTACTACATTGCGACACCATATCATCGTTTAAAAGCTTAATTAGTGTGGAATTTTATATTGGCCTGCTCAACTGCGGAAGTTATTCTGAACGTAAAAAAGTGGTTTTAGATAGATCTGCATTTTGTTCAATTCCACTTTAGGTTTGACCACTTCTTTGCTACTCAGCACCTATGCTTTAAATACTATATGGCCAAGCAGCATTATCATGTAAGTAGGAAAACATTTTTGTTCTAGTATCGTCAGTATTTTAAGCAGAGTTTTCGTGACATAGCTGATGTGAAATGACCTTGAAGTTTGCTCTTATTTTTTTGTGTTATTTTGATATTTTGTTTCTTGGCTTTACTAAATTTTTTCCTTTAGGCACTGATAATGCGATTATTCAATATCTCCCAAGGTAAGAGGCAGTTTGCATGGGAATGGCTCATATTGTTTTTGTTGTGAGTGATTTGTACTTTGAGAAATTTATCGTGTGGTTCTGTGCTTTCGAGGTCAAGTGCATCCCATATGAGTATACCAGATTTTTTTTGTAAAGGAAACTAGTGCACCATCATCTTAGTAGCTTTAGGAGTATCGATAACATGATTATGCAGGTGGGAGGATTTTGTTGAAAATCTCATAGAACCGAAAGTCCGTTCAACTACGAAAAGAAAATAGTCCCGTCTTACCAAACATGTCTTTCTGTGTTAAACAGTGGTATTCCTTATTTTCTCCCTCCATGTTTGTGTTTTTCTAGCAACTGAAATCTATGGCACGATTGTGCTGATAAAATAGGAATTCCTTGGACAATAGGCAACACAAAGAAGAAAACTATTTTCCCTTCCGATGGCACCAGTACCATATACTATGTAACCTTCATTGTTCCTCACCAATACTGACCTAAGCTAATTAGTGTCAAAGTTGCCAGCAGCCTATCTCCTGCTTGGATCTTTTAACGTCCTTCAGTCTTTAGATTTGGCCTACGGCTCATGTGAGGAGCAGAATAATAGCCTATCAGTTTAACCTTTCAGTGCTAATACCAAGGAATCTTCGTTTAGCTCGGATTCCTCTGATACTCTTTCATTTGAAACTTTCTATTTGCTCCGCACAGCATCTTACCGTTTTCAGTAAAATGTTGTATATAATACCTATTCTAGTAATAATTTTGCATGCACAATTAGTTTTACCTTTTTATCACACATTTCTAGGACGCATCTGTCAACTGACTAAGACGAATGGGCAACTTCTCAACTGCATCGTGGTTTTCTACGCCTACCATTTGGCCAATGGCAATGAGGTTGTATAATAGCTTACCTTAATGATTCCTTTCCTCTGCCAAAAGATCCACTCCGCGTTCATTTTCACATCTCAGATGTTTATCACTCCCCTGGTGGACCACGGATTGCAGTATTGTCGGTATGCTCTTGGGTAATTCTAGGCCTATGCGATGAAAGCCTGGACTGTTTAAGAGTAATGCGTGTCAGGGTTCACCAATAATTCGGAGCAGTCGAAAGGTCTCTTGCGAAATGTTGTCGACTACTTTAGTTACTTTTATTGCTACTAGGATGGATAACCTCTGCTATTAGTTAAGTTAGTTAATAAATTCCTGAATATGTGGCCAGCAAGTAGAATCTGATATCGTTGATCATGTTACCGGTGCATAGACAGTGCGTAAAGCTTTCTTGGAGGTTCCCATCGCCGTCAATAATTCTTTCCGAGGAGTTGCGCTACATTAAATACAAGGTTGAAAATCAGGAGTTATCCCTTCTGTTTGCTACCGTAAATGTTATATGGATTATTACCTCACCACGTGGTAGCAGGAGCGTGTCATGCCACCATCTTAGTACTCCTGGATCGGACAGTGCTCATACAAAAATGTTGCTAAATCTCTCTTACGATACTAGCGATCTATCCAGGTGATTTACACACCATATGGCACGAAGGTCATTCCTCTAATCAAATATATGAAGGACAGCCAGCTACCTTCCAGTTACCGCCTTGTCCGCTTAACAGTTGAGTATTGGTGGATATGATTAACACGCAATTGACGTAATGGCTTGAGTCTCAGAATCGTATATTGCAAGTCCAGTGCTGCTTTCTTCAGCATCCTTCCTAGGTCGACCATTTAGTTTTGTTTCAAACGTACCGGGTTTATGTAAAAGGATCAAACTGTTTCTGTAGGACTTTGATCGGTAGAGGTTCTGACACAATTTGAGGGGTACGATTCTTCGTTACCTCATTAAATGAGGTATTTGAGGTTTTCTGACTTTTTCAATGTGGCAGTTCATTAAACACCTAGTGCTTTTTGGACGTATGGTCTTGTTTTTATCACTTTATTTCACTCAAGGAAATGAAGTACCCGAGAGCTCGATGCTTATTGTCACATTGTGCTCTTTAGTACCAATTATATCTTAGAGTGCACTAGACCATGCATTTCCTCTTTCTAATTTACTGTTGGTTTCGGGATATAATATAGCTGTTAGTGGACTTTCCTAGTGAACGTCGTGTCTAATTTTATCTAGATAATATGGGTACTTAGAATGCAGCAAATGGCCTTTCTTACGTCAAGAGAACCATTTGCATGAACTTCTGGCAACGGTAAGCATTTCCCTCCTTGATATACTTTTATTTTGGGAATGGAACCTGGTAAATGCTAGTAAGACTGGTGAACGCTGTGAAATTCATAATTCCCAAACTCTATCGATAAGTTAATTAACACGAATTCTTATTCATGAAGGTTTATTGTGTAGGTAGTATCCCAATAATAACCTTTCCAACATCTCAGGTTAGATCATCTTCCATTCTCCGAGGAGGCAACTTTTTTGGTGTTTGATAGGAACATACATCAGATATAGCGTATTTGATCGTTCTCTTGAGATTTAACGTATTTTGTAAGGCGAATTCCGCATTTATTACCACTGGTTCGATCGAAATGAAGGTAGATTCTCCAGACTGAAAGGCAAAGTTCAAGTGTTATTTCGCTCTTTACCAATTAACCTGCTACTGCTACTAAAGAAATCACACATTTTCGTGCCTGTTTTAAACCTGAAATATATAGTCTGGACTCTCACCTCTTTTTTTTCTGGACTGGTGAAATACAATTTATGGTTGAATTACAAATGTTTACTTAATATAGGCTATGATTCTCAGGATGATAATTGATCGCCTCACAGAACGCTTTTCCATTGTGTTTATGACACATCTTCTCAAATTGCCACAATGAAGTTGATATTGGGACTTTATAAAGTTTTTCCATTCCATTCGAAACCAATGAGAAAGCTAAATTGACAGGAAGATTTTGCTCGAGACATTCCAGTTTTATATGATGTGGAACAGGTTAACCAAATAGCAGAGAGGATCAGCCATACAAGCAGTAGTTCTTTAAGATCGGGGAGGATTTTGGTGGCTCAGGAAAAATAACAGCGCAGGGGAGAAAGGGAGTCAAAATAAGTATTGCCAGGTATATATGTAAGCAACGTTTCATTGGATGCTCGATACGTCAAGTACGAGTAATACTAGGTTTAAGGGTAGATTGATATCTCGTTTTTTTTTCTGAAATCTGTACCCGATTTAATAATAAACGGCTATTTTCGCTCCAGTAACTACGTGGCTAGGTACCGTTATCAATCCTATTTCATAGGTTCGGTCCAATAACTCCCTTCTCTGGCTATAGTGGGTTGCTCCTCAGTACTCACACGTTTATTTTTTAAACCACGCATACGACATAACCAATTTTTTTCCTTGTGGTGTTCCATATTAATTCTCTATTTAGCATACTAGCCTTTGACTCACCTGTACGTAAAAACGCTCTTATGAGAGAAGATCAATCTACTTCCCTTTAATTTCTATTTTCCGGAATTGTCTTTAGACTATTGAGTTACTGAATGGAAAAACACTTGTCTTATACTTGGGACATGCCAGTGGAAATTGCAATACCTTATTTTCAGATAAACAGCCTGTAAATACATTTATCTTAGGTATTTATAGATGTACAGGACCACGCTCATTTTGGGTAGCTGTACATTGAAGTAGAATAGTAAATCTAATAGATTATAGGATATAAACATCAAGGTTAGAGTTAATGCTGGAAAGTAACACCTACACTTAACTGGACTTCTGAATAGTAACGAAAACTACTGCATGTTATAATGTGATTTACATTTTAAATCAATTCAAATAATTCTATATAGCTGAACATGGATTACGAATGTTCTGATTGCTTACAATTCTTTTTCTTAGTATGCTTTGCATATTTTGTTTCTTCTTTGGCAACAGTTACCTTTTCGGATGTATTGATCTGCATATCTAAAGCCCATGACCGTCTCTGATGGCCCATTCTTTCCTATTTTATGCCTTCTTTTCCACTTAGATGGGTCTGAATGCTTCGATTTTGCTTTCTGGAGCCTATGCTTATCGAAAACGGACCACTTCGGACTATATCAATATTGCTCTTTCTTTTTCATTCTTTCTTCGTTTTTCTTCCTCTCTCTCCTGCTTTCTTTCTTTCGACTTTATTCTATTCAGTTTGGTTTCTCAGAGTTTCAGTATCAAATCTTAACATAAAACATTCTGAGGACAACTGAGTTTGTGTGTGCAGCATTCGCGTTCTGAGAATCATGAATTGTTTCTGGTATGAACATTGAATTGAATGAGTATGATCAAAATGTAAACAATATAAAAACACTTACCCATAATACAGAGTCACAATTACTTGATCCCGGCTGATCACGAGTCTCTTTATAAGGTACTTTTAAAATCTGAACGGTTATAGTATGCGTTTGAAAGTCTTTGTAGCACTATAGTGAAATATACACGAAGGGCACTTTTCTGCTCTCTTCTACAACAGATGTGTTGTCTCTTATTTTCTCATATCATGAATAAACGAAACGAATGTGTGATGATGTAAGATTGAGTGCAACCCCCCCCCAAGTTAGTCGCATATGCCTACCAAAACAACTCCTTAGCCTCCAGGAATTATCGCTTATTAGTTTTACGTATCAAGATACGCTATCCCTGTGTGCACGGTTATGAAAATTAATTTTACTTGAGAATAAAGTATAATGGTGTTTTTCAGAAATAAATGTACTTCAGGTTATTTATGTTTCTTCGTTAGTCTGTTTTACCAAATGTTCGCAAGAAGCTATTCCTACAATCAACAGAATTTCTTCTTTAATGTTATAAAATTCTGCTACTTATCGAATTAGATGTTTCCTTTAAGAACCTAGGAGTTGTATTGCTATTTACCACTAATTAATACTACTGCGTTCAGTATGGACAAGGACACATGGAGTATTCTGTGCACCGTGAGGAAACACTTTGCTCATGTTTATTATACGTCATGTTAATTCTGACGACATAAAATAGCTTGTCCTTAACTTCAATAATCCCTTCTCTGTATTTATTTGAACTATAAAGTAACGAAGCATTAGTCAAAGAGAAGGTTATCTCATCCTATGGTGTTGTATTCCTCGCCGATTTCGACTCACATATGGTACGGAAAACTGAGTAGTGGAGAATAGATTATTTACTCTATAAATCCTAAAATGTAACTGTAATATCAAGTCGCCATTAGCTTCCTCTCCACTGGAGATAGTGTTTCATTAGTGACGAGTGACTTGACCTCGAACGTTCAGAACCGTACGAAAACACTGTCCGAGTCCTTTTCATGCAAAACTTCGTATCTTACTACCAGAGGTATTTGCATGTTCGTGTGTTAAAAAGTCCTAGGTAACACATATTTCAATATCGTTATTGTATTGTAACAGTTTTCATCAAGATTATCACAAAATCTTGGCTTAAACAATACATAAGGGCGTCTGCAATAGGGTCATAGAGGGGTAATTGCCCCCACTTAAATTCGGTTTTATTTTCATTAACAGTAACTGTCATTTCAAGATGCTAAAAGAGCCCTGATATCTTAGAATAATATATTTAAGATGAACATTTCCCCTTGTACTGTATAATTCGCCTTAAACTGGTTTTCAAAATTAGGCGAGAGATATTCCAAAGGTGAAGATTGAGGCCAGGGACATCTAAATACGAAACATTTCGGGATTATGAGGGACACAGCACAGCGTGAAATTGAGCCACAAGTCTACGTCTTCCTTCCTTTATAAATACAAACTTTTCTTTGCACAAATCTAGCATTACCTCTTATTGGAATTTGAAAACACTAAAGATAAAAAGGTTTTAATAAAATAGTTCACAAAAGAATCGGTATTTATTTCTAAGCCTGGTAATACTTTCCGGAGTGTTTATATATTGCTCAAGTTCAGAAAGTAAAATTATTTTACGTGTAGGACTACTGATTTATTTCTTCAGCAGTTTAATTTTTTCTACAATTTTTTGGATTTTTGTTGCTTCTTGTACATACAAAAATATATTCAGTTCGGGGTGCTTTCCAATTCCGCTTCTTTTTCTTTGCAACTATACCTTAAACCATCACACTAATTTTCTGCACCCATCTTTATCAAATTACATTTCGCTAGATCCGACATCGGAACTATTAAATGAAAACAGAAGCCGAAGGGTAGGTAGTAATTCGAGACAAGCATCCATCAGCATGAAAAACTGTTCGGTTCATGTCTAGGTGGTACGAATGCAGTACAGAAAACGCACTTTTATTGAATATGAAAATTGCTGAAACTCGGTATTTATATACATTTTTTTGTGTGTAGAGAAGTTATAACTTATTTTTTATTCGAAACTGCGGTTTTACAAACACCCTCTGGCAGGTGTGACGTTGCTCTGAGCGGGTTTGAGCATTGTTTAGTTGGTGACAAGAACTGGTGCTGTGTAACTCAGTTACAGTGACTTAAGAACGTCATTTCCAGGGCCAATTTCTTCTTCTTTTTCTTGATTGTCGTGTGTTCTGTATGCAATTTATTTTTTGAAACGTTCACAAATTAGGGTGTTATATTATATATGGCTAATATAATCACAACAAACCGCGAAATGGAGTACTAAAATTGAAAAATTAACACATTCTCTAATTATAGATGTGTCGCTTTGTATTGAATTTCACATTTTAGCCATTTCCCTTTGTTATTATTATTATTACATTTTTAACCATTTTGATTCTGGTTGCGGTTATCAACTTAGATTTTCTACGTTTTTTTAGTAAATATTTATTTCATATACTATATCTAAAATGCTTTATTTAACTTAAATGTCACTACTGACCCGTTACATCATACTTGTGAATTAACAAACCTCAGTTCTTTCTAAGCATATTTGAACTGGAGTATTGCACATGTTTTTGAGAATTCCAAGGCGCCGATCTATTACAATTAAATCATATCTTGAAAAAAAATCGTTCACTGTCTACATTAGACGCTGAAAAAATATTTGCTCTGCCACCATTTTATTTATAAAAAAGCAAAGCATAAATACTGGATGTAAAATATCATACATCCGTGTAAGTTGTATTAATACAGAACAAAGCAAAGATAAAATTTTCAAAAGTACTCGTATTCTAGCTTAAAGTGTAATGCTGAATGCTTCACCGCATTGTAGCATTTACAGCAGTGGAATTAGTCTTCTCCTTTGTATTCCATATTGCACCTTTACAAAATGCAAAGAATCGTGTAATGTTAATCTGGCAGAGAAAATTAAATCTACATATTGAAATATACGTATTAGAATAATACTATTTTAAAAAGCACACCTTCTTCAGTAAATTACATTTGTCTCCGCCAACAGTAAAACAATCTCCAATAATCTCCGCGCACGACAAAATTTAAAAACAAAAAGGATAAAGATAACATAGAAAAATGCCTTCCCGTGGTCATCTCTCGTTGTTGGTTCACAGTGTGTATACAGATATGGTGGTAACATTCGTTGGATAGGAGGTTCAATTTTGTTTTCCCGGATAGATCTGAAGAACTATGCGCACAACTAAATTGTTGAAAGAGTCGACTTTTTACTTAACATTTTAATAAAATACAAAGGCTTAGCTCATCAATGATGGTAAAAATGAAGATTTAAAACGGAATAGAATGGCTGAAGTCACAATCTTTACGCACGAAAACACTCAGATAGTAAGAAATATGCAAGTAGTTGTAACTTAAGTGATTCTTTAAAATACAAACTTTTGAATGCAACTTTTCATCCTAATGCAAATTACGAAAGCTGCCGTCTTGCGCAGATGTTTAAGAACATCATCACTATAAGCCGGTTTATTAATATTTTACCTTATCGTCATTATAAATACTATACTCAAATGTTAGGCTGAATCAAATCGCACCAGGATTAAAATGCTGTTTAATGCGAATGCTACAACAAAACGTTATTCAGCTTTATTTATATCCATGTGTTTCATAAAACATTTCCTTTTATTTGCTTGTTTTTTCCTGCTTGATATATTTTAATGCTGACTTTATTTTAAAAATATGTTGCCCCTCCCTAAAAAGCATTCTGTGGACGCCCTTGACAGTAACAGACAGAAAAAAAGGTTTTTTTTACGCATCTTATTCCACCGTTATTACATAAGTCTTCAAAGTCAGATGTAGTATACAGTTCTCAAGAAAATATTTTTAGATAAACCCGAATAATCAACCTAAACTCCTTGTTGGTATACTGGAAAAACATGTCCATTTTGTATTGCTTAATATTCGGCATTTTATTGTACCGGGCTTTCTTGAATGCCGTGCCTGGACGCCTGCCTCTCCCAGGGCACTGGTATACGAATTCGTTCGTGGAATAGCAACGTTCCTCACCTAGATAATGTTAATTCATGCATTCATTCATTCATTATCTGTTTACCCTCCTCTTATGTAGGACTTACACCCCCCAGGACTTACAGGCGGGTGCCTAGGATCAGAGGCCCGTCGAGGAGCAGACACTCATGGATCAGACAGAACATCCAGGATGGGTGATCAACCCGATGCCTGGTATGGGATGAAGGAAGTAGATGAAACGAAATGTGGATGAAATGGATGAAAGGAAAGGTGATGATGGAGCATTTGGTGGAATGAATGGCGGGGGAAACCGGAGAACCCGGAGAAAACCCGCCCAGACGCCGCTTTGTCTAGATAATGTTAATGATGCAAAAAATATTATATGAATATATTACACTAACTTTTCCTTTAAAAAATGTTAGAACTTACTCTCGAGGCCTCTGTACAAGTCCGGCACCACTTGAACACATTTAACTAATTTCTGCAGTCAAAATACTGGAAACAGCATCACCTTACGGTGCACAAAATCCTGGTGGCTGCAAGCTGAAGTGAGGAGTATTTTTATACTTAAACTTGCGATGTTCTCATTACAAAAGCTGCAGGTAATCGTTCGTTTTCTCCGCTTGCGTGCTGTGATAGCAATTGAAATTCATCTTCAGTTGAGTGAGATATGTGATGATGATGGGAATATAAAAAATGTGTAACAGTTCCAGCAAAGCCTAACGTCGTGTGACTGCGAACCGACACAACCTCAGCCTCGCACCAGCCGGTGAGACTTCATGGTTGCGAGGGTGAAAAAAGTTGCTTTGGAGGATTGTCGATTAAGTGTGGAAGATATTTCGGGAAAGCGCCGGTGCTGAAAATAATAATGCTCACCATGTTTTGGGAAAGTTATACTGTAATGCTTACTCATTGCGCTCCAAAGAGCACCACGGTGATAGGTGCATCCTACCAAAATGTCTTGAAGGAGCTCCTTCCAGCATTGCGAGTAAAACAGTCGGAAAAGGTTGCGCATGTGATCTTTCACCAAACCAATGCACCGGTCCAACGGCGAAGCGGGAGTCTCTTGGTGGAAACAGCTTTGAAGTGGTTTCTCATGCTCTGCTCTCTACTCTCCTATGCTAGCGATTTTTGGTTTTTTTGAAACTTGAAAGACACTCTCCGTGGTCGCACATTCTCCAGTCGGACCACTATTGCATCTGCGCCTTTCCAGTGGTCAAAACAGTCTCGCAGGAGCCATGGAATCATGACATTGACGTTTTGAAGATGCGTACGCGTACAAGGAGATTATACTGAGAAGCTACAGAAATTTCACATTTTTTGGGCAAATAGTTAGTGAGAAAATATTCTGAGACCTTAGAATTTGAGCGTACCTCGTAACCCTTGGGAGTAAGGGAATCTTTTTCATAAACCTTTATCTTCAATCGTTCCTCACAAATAATATCCATTTGGATTTAGATCTGAAGAGTGAGCAGGCCAGTCATTTATTCTAAAATTAGAAGTAAACATGGGCACATTTTGGAGATTGCAACGGACCTCTCTCCGGCTGCTCGTCGTCTACCTTTCTGGTGTGGGTGTTTTTCTGCAATAGAATGCCCTACAACACTTCTGTTTTGGCCTATGCTCTTAAGTTTGATCTAGGGCGTGGAAACAGGAGACGAAATAAAATGTTAAGCTCACTTTAACTGTAATGTATTTACACTTGTTCGCAGCTAGCCGTGAATTCTATCCAACAATTATATTATGGGTTATGGAGCCTATCTACCAAGCTGTACCTCTCTCTCTCTCTCTATGTACCTCTCCTAAATTGCTAACAGCTTCTTCACACGCTCAGCCATCTGAGTGACACGAAGTTCACCCCCTGACTAAATTATAAAACTTTGTGAGAATCTCGGGGCTGTTTTATTTAAGCACCCTGCAAAAGGCGCTATTTTCCCATAACTATTTTAAAGCTCTGTTGTGATTGGCTGATCACCTTAACGTCGTATGAGAACATTTGCTCTCATATCTCTCCTCATGACGCGTTTGGACTGTCTATTTTTGTCCCAACCTCTCTCTATCTCTCTCCAACCTCTATTTCTCTTTCTCTCACTCCAACGTCTTTTCTGATCATGTTCAGCCTATGCTCTGTGTTTTGTGCCACCCTAGAGATATCACCGCCTGGTACCATTTGGCTTCATGCACCTAGCTTCCATTAATTAACATATAAAATATTTACGCTTTTGTAATATTATTTACATTAATACCGATATTTACATTCGTGTACCATTGTTCCCGCTACAAGATGTACACACTCCCGTCTTTATATTATTCTGTGATTTCTGATGTAATTTGTGTGGACTTTCAGAACTCTAGTATCTATTGCTCTTTACGTGATCCGATGAATGCCACCAAGCTTCATCGGAAACATAGCAGATTAGGATCAACATGACTGCCGAAGACAGTTACAGTAATGAAGTATTGCAACATTAGCCATATCCGCCAGTCTTTGCACTACTTTTACTTTATATGACCTTAATTTGAGTCTCCGAACATCTCTTCGGATAAATGAAATTTAAGTGCATATTTTAAGTGTCAAGCGAGGTGGTAAATTTCTTGGATTACTTTCCATCACAGCTGTCATAATTCTTGTGTTAGAACTATTGATTATTTATGTATCTTTTGTCTAACACCGGCCCAGTCTGTTTACATTTAATAAAAAGAAAAGCAGTAATTGTTCTCAAGCTGTATTATTGCTTATAGAATCATTTGTTTGGAAGGTAATATTTTAGGTCGCCTTGGCTGAATAAAATACCTTCCAAAACGATATAAATAACACGACTCGTATTAAAGAGCTGCTTTGTCCATGGAAAGCGTGCCTTGTGTCATGGTTACATTCACAATCTCTACAGCAAATGAAGCAGACATCATATGACCTTGTTGCGAGCACTCAACTGACACTATGTTACTGCAACATTTCGCATTATCTCTTCTTTTTCTTCTCCAGCGATGAGTCATATGAATTACTTCAGTATAATCCCTTCTTTGTAACCCTTTCTTTGCTAGCCATGGGTAAGTCTGTCGCAGTGCTACCCAATTTTGTGGTCGTCTCCGGGGATTCAGTTTGGGTTTTTCTTCCCTTCTGACATATGTGTGGTCTCCAATCTACTGTGGGTTTATGGCATTGAACCAATTCTTAATGTTGGAAATCAATGCTATTTTAGATTTCAATATGCGTTTTTACAAGTGTACTGCCTCCCTTAATTTACCGATAAGAGTGCTAACGGACATTATTTCTATTGGCTTTCTGTGAATGCCGGAACAAACAGATGAGAACCACGCAACAGATAGACTGAATTTATATTTAAGAAAACGGTACAGGCCTATGAGCTTTTACTTTTTTGTGTGGATACATGAAGCTATCTGTTTATAGATAACCTCAATCTAAGACAGGTTAACCTAGATTCGCTCTAGTTCTATTAACATTTATAGCAGTAAATGAACAATTTCCTGCTATATTACTGCCTCTTCTACTTAAAAATCATTAGGTTTTCGACATCTTTACTGGAACCTCTCCAATGTTTATCTCAAAACATTTTCTTGAGAGCGTTATATCTGCATTTCCATGTGATACAGTTCTTCCATAATTACGTACCAGGGTGCCACTGACTGTTGCGTTACTGGCCTAGTGATTCCAATGCAATATAAGGATCACAAAGCAGTGGTTGCGTGATGTTCATGTTGGGAGTTCTTTTGAGCTATTATACATGATAAATAATGGGTACGCAAATTATAAATAACAACTCCAAATATTGCTAAGTTGATTGGGTATTAATTATTATTCGTGCTGCAGTTTTGTTGCCATCATTTGCTCCCTCGAACCTTCTTCTTCTTCTTAAAATGTTATGGTGTGAAGCAAGTGATGATGGTCGGCGATTTTGCAGCCGTTTATACTTTACCTGCTTCTGATGATGTCGTTATCTCGTGCTCCAGCTGCTCCAGTGACAGAGCTACGAGTACTTTCTCAGGGTATGCGTGAATGCATTGTGAAAGGACAACACCAAATTTAATGTGATCTAAAACTTGAACTATTGAAATGAGTTGCAGACCGTTTTAAGATAAAGAATGAAACTGATTCTGAATTGTAGCACTCTAAATTGTAACAACTGAACTATTATACCTGCTAAATTCTGCAGTATCAATTTTACGGTTTGAAATATCTGTTTCCGCAATAAAAGAAACTATTAGCGTAACTTGCCGTGAGCCGCTAAAATGTACCTCGCAATAGCCAAACCTTACTCACACAAGCGCGTCACTTGGCGCTTAAAGATAATGCACCAGTCGTCACAAGTATCCAGAAAGATGTATGTATGCACAAATGTGTGCACGAACGAATGTCGACAGTAAGTGCGGTGATGGTACCAGAGTAACTGTTTGATTTAGAATTACGCGCCTTTATTTCTTAAGCACCGCCTACATTAGAACTAATCCCACCAACGTTATTTAACGTCCGGATCAATAGTTAATATCCTACGTGTGCCTCTGTTACCTTCTTACTAGGGGGCCTGGCTAAACTCTCAGAAATACCTTTTACTTCTCTTTTTTTCAGAATTGGCCTACGTGACCCTGAATTTAACTCTAAACTGCCTTCCCAGAATCTCTAAGCTAATGTGTTCTATCTTCGTCTGATACTAATGACTTACATTAACATGACTCCCTAATTATCGTCTTCTTTCCGGAAAATCATTAATCTAAAGCCTATTACATTATACATTGATTTAACATACGAAAATTACTTATTGCAATTATTTCTCTATCTTACTATTATTTCTTTAGTTAATTATTTATATATTCCCGTCAATGATTACGGTATCAGATAATACTTAAAATATTTCTTAATAGTGTTCATAATACTAAAGTACAAGGATTAACGAGTGATTATAATAATTGTTCTTAGGGGTAAACTTGATTATCATATTATTTGCTCATTATAGTATTTACTCCTGCCATAATCCCAAAGATTATACATGTGTTGCACAGTTAAGTGTTTCATCGCTGCGGCACATAATACTGAAATAGATGTACTCATTACGTCAAAAACAAATTACTATTAGAACTGCGTTCACTGTGGTTATGTGGCGTCTTTTGCCGTAAGACGTGTACTATTTTCTTAACTGTAAGTTCTTTATGGTAGGCTTTTAGCAGATGTAGTAGGGATATATAAGCACGCACACAGTCTCAAATGTCGCGGAAAGCGCTTAGCATAGAGCAAACAAGATCGGCCATTGACTGGTCGTGTGGCATATAGCCAGCAGCGAAAGGTTAAGAAGCTCTGGGCGCTGGTTTCGACTTTTGGCCGGGGAATCCCCTTTCAATGCGTTTTAGACAAGTGATCAGTGAAGGTTTCGGAAAGATATATGCACATTTTGCAAAAGTTTGAATCTTGTTTTCTTATTGTAATAATCTTAACTTCTTAATTTTTGATATTGGGTGTGCTCATCATTCCGCTGTTATTGGCTTGTTGGAATTATATGCTCTGAAGTTGATTTATGTTTTACAGAAAAACTACTTGATGGTGAGTAAAACTATTTTTATTACGTTATTAAGTCATACCGCGACCATAAAAATTTAAAATCGCAGTAACATTAAATTACAATATAGTGTATCATAAGCCATGTTACATTCTAAGTGAGTGAATATAAAATTGCCTGTATACAAGTAGTACGTTTCACACTTTGTTACAGAAGTTTGTGTATTGTAGATATCGAAATGTTTTAAAACCACACCAGGGTTATTGATAGTGTAGATAATTCCAGCGTGTGTCTCCATTTGGTATACAAATGACAGTCCAGTGGAGTATATTTTACAGTATGTGGTATTTTGTAGATGGTACAAAGCAAGGGTGGTCCATAAGTGACAGGAGATAGGAATGAGTTAGCTTCTTCGTCGGAGTCTCCAGAGAGGTTTGAGATAATTATGGCTATAGCGGACGCCATGGAGTACACTGTTTAATGTCAGTCATTCTTTCTTTCTTTTCTCAGCAAGCCATCGTTTGATAAATGTTATAACATCTTGATGTGGTGGACTTATTGTGAGGTCGTTAGTAGGATGCTGGCTGGCTTCTTTGGAAACTTCATCTCTTTTTTTCTATTGCTTTGATGCCAACACGAAACTCATCCTTAAGCGACACAGTTTATAGAATTGCTGATTTTTTATACAGAGAAAGAACGTGCTGAATCATAGGTCGGTTGCGATTATCATCTTGGGTAGCCTGTAGTACACTCTTGGAGTCGGTGTATATCACAAACTTGGTTTCTGTAATTCCCATTATGTACTCGAGGGCTTTGGAGCTTAACATTCTTAGGATAATATCTACCTTAATACACTGTGGAAGGGATATAGCATAGTACTATTGCATAATTGTTTTGGATAAGAGTGATTCTTATTCCAATAATTCATTACAGTTAATCGCTGGAAGAGTCTTTAATGAATTCACATCATGCTCTTGAATTTCCATAATAAATTCGCAACATTAAAAGCCCCTCCTGTCACTCGTAGCATTACTTATTATCATTTCCGCATTTTCATTCTTGAAGCACACCTAACTAACTTAAGTGCGATGAATGTCTAACGTAAGCAGTTCTATTATCAGAAGCTAAATGTGAATATTATATATTCAACAATAATGACGAACTAGTTTACAATATTGCACTCCTGACACATTCTGAAATGACCTGCACTCTGTGGTAAAGTTTGTATACCTTCAAATTCTCCGGAATACTTTAACGTTTCGTAAGGTTTAAACCCACTTCTGTGGATCTCACACATGAACATTAAACGGAGGATGAAAATAATGAGAAATTGTATAAGCAAACTAGAGTTTAAACTTCAGAAAGTGCATATTGATAAATATGTACACTTGTTTGATTTTGTGACATAGGTAAAGAATACTGTACGTAAGAATATTTTTTTTCTCTCTCTCTCTTTTCCTCCCTTTTTATTACCCGAATATATAAAGTTTAGGAAAAAATGATGAGCCCCAATAAATTTCTGTAATATCTGTGGCTCAAACAATTTGTGGTATTGTTTCCCTTTCGTTGTGCAAATATATTGCCTTTTTTTATCAAGCGACCTCTGCAGTAGATTCTTCCCTTACAATGCTTTTGTATGTGTCCCTGTAACAAAGAAAGAACAAGATATAGAATATAATAAAGAAAAAGCAAACAAAAAAACAGCGATATTGTGTACCCTTGTTCAAAGCCTCTCTGAGAGTGATGGTGCATCCAAGAAAGGATGAAGTGAATGCCGCCTAAATGGGCTGACCTAAGGGGATCTATGGAACAATATTTGATACAACTCCCTGCTACTAAAGGTGCTTTTAGGTGCCCTTTGTTTATCCGGATAAACTACTGTGACTACATAAAGTGAACGTCGAATTCGGCAGTATAATGTTTAGCACAATGCATTCAAACCGCTTATTTAGCTTAATCGTTACATTAGTTGCTTCTGCATGAATTTGATAAACCGATTCCAAGCTTCAAATATCGGTTATTTGTTACGAGTTTCTTCCCATGCCTTTTACCATGGAATTATTTTTTTATACATACCATGGACCATACCAATTCATCCCTTCTGCTTCCATTACGCACTTTGATTTTTTCTGGTGTTTATCTATCCCAATTTCAGAGTAAAATCATACATGCAGCTTTGTGCCACCATTAAATTTGAATTTTAGCGTAAGAATAGATTGGATGCCTCCTGATCTGTAATTAAGAAAACGCTATTAGCTGAAATGAAGCTTTAACTTACATCATTACAAGGGATAAGTTAAGAAAGAATCGAGTCTATGTTAAAACTCTTTTAGACAAATCACGTTAAGTAATTGCTACTGGCGTTGACAAAATCTCCCTTCAAATGTAGTACGTTATAATTTCTGCCTAACTGTGCATTACGTCATTAAGAACAGAAAGAAGAACAGAATATTTAGTCATTCATTTAAAATATCAAAACTTGAGATTTTGTTCCTGTTTAACACTAGAAATCCCCTGAGATTGCCCAATTTACTTAGAAAATTATATTTAATATTAGTGGAAAGCATTTTATCATTTAGTATCTTTATTGCTATCTTACCCTGTGATACCAAGCTTTGTTATAAAATATTTAAATTTGAGTGAAAGTAAAAAAATTAGGGATGAATAGTGTCAATATTTTATAGTGTCATACACAACCTGAGCACCTTTATTTGTAGTTGCTCGCAAAGGTACAGTCCGTTGCAAAAAACGAGCCGTTGCTTTTGGTTTCCTAAATTGTTTTACTTTATTTAATGCTGGCACAATCCCATTATCGGATGTGTTCCACAACTACGCGATTGTGCTAATCTCTTATTGGTTCGAACAAAGTGAGCGGTGAAAGGGGTGCTAAACGGAAGAATTTTACCAGAGTGGCTAGAAGGCACTCGCCAGACACTCACCAGATCTGTCCGTCTCTTATTGGTTTTATGTCAAAAGTCTAACCAATGAACAGTGGTCTATTTCAGGTTCAGGAGCGAAGGTAACCAGAAGGGGGGTAAGACAAACATTATGTAGAATGGTTGGATGAAATTGGCTTGTAAACAATGTCCTATTTATTATACATGCCATTTGAAAGCAACAAAGGAAATGGTCAACAAACCGAAAATTATTGCCCTTAATGAAGAAAATTATAGCGCGGTGAGGGCTGCGGAGCTAGGGTGTATCTCCAAGAGCAGCATCAAACTGGTGAAAGATGTAGTGGGTGATGTGCTCGCACGCGAGTACCATGCATCACTGAAGTTCCTTGAAGTTCTCTGCCGGGCTGCTTATCGTAGAGCTGAGGAGAAATTCCTATCCTAGCTATCTAATTTGATCTTTCTCAGAATTTTATGTAGGTGAAGGCAAATAATAAATTGACTTTCCCTTAAACAACTTAATTTATTCATATTATAATAGGTGGCTAGCAACTTTCCCTTGGTTAACACAAAATTATATAAAACATGTACATTTTAACCATCCCGCTACTGTTAATTCTTTACGTGGACCTATCTAACTGCGTCACATGATATTCTCCCACCCACATACTCGCATAAAATCTTCCGCCTGAGTCACATGTGTTAAATCGTTGGAGTAAAATCAGAGAGAGAGTGTAACTCGGGGCACCCTCTCCTTTTTATACCATACAACTACGATGCTAGAATTCGCGCATTTATATGTATCAGCTATTCTCATTGGTTATCTACTTACCGTGCTACGAAAATAAAATGTTCCAATTGTAGCAGTCACGCTTCCCTTTGACTTCTCTGGTAAAACCCACTATCTCCGTCTCACTTTACAAATATCTTTTGTCTCTCTGTTTTAAAAGTCGTTTGTCTTCCAGGAATTAGACCACTATCTCTGTCTCACACTAATCCCCGACCTCTCTCTCTCTATTTTCTGTTACTTTGCCTAAACCCTGTGTGCATTAGCGTGTATGTGCATGTGGACTTTTACCCATGTTACTCGCTCGCCTGGTAGTTATTAATTACACTGTTCCTTACATGCTTGCTTTAACAGTAATTACATTATGTGGTACAAGTTATTCTACAGCAAAGCTATTTCTCAATATTATTTTATATTATTTGTTGTTCCTATTATTTTCAAAATTCTACTCTTTTGAGTATATGTCCCCTTACAAAGAAATGCCTTGAACGGGGTTACTGGACACGCAAACCATGTAGGGTATTTCATTATAAATACATAAAGCAGCAAAAGCATGAAAACATATCCCGACGGGATACAAAGTAAAATTTAAAGACACGCGAAAAAAATAGTTCAACAAATAAAGTTGTCAGGAGAGGTAAAAACTATTTTACTTTTAATAACTCATTTAATAGGTTAGGGCATTATAGGGTAGTTTATTTTTATTATTATTACCTTTTGATAATAAATTGCAAAGAAGCAAGAGCAATAAACATATTGATTTTGAACTACCTATAGCATAACACAGATCGCAAGCAAGCATGGTAAGGAACTGAGTTATACAAAATGAATCACGTAAGACGAGAAAGCATTACAAGAAGGTCGCTAAACACAGCATTCTCGCATTATTTGAAAAGGGTTGGCAACCTTCTCTATATTCCTTTTCTTGCAAAGCCCTGATAATAAAATTTATTAGGGAATACTAACTCCGAATTATCTATGGAAGGTAGAATCAGAATAAAAGTTTCAATACCATAGTGGGGTTCGAACCACAAACCTTCAGCTTCATGTAGCGCTGCTCCGCCGGCTGAGCTAAGATGTCGTTATGACAACTCCTCATGAAGTTTTCCGCGCGACTTCAATTTTCCCGGTAAAAAACAAGGCATTCTCTAGTTCTCTTTAGATAGCATACTCCAATGCCGACTTACATTATTTTTCATTCTGCTTCTACGTTTCTTGCCTACGGAAGAGCATTTAATAAAACTGAGTTAATTGTGTTTTCCCAATTGCTTTGGATCCTAGTTTCTAGTGCACATCCGCCATCGCGTAAAAACCTATGCGAGAGCCCCCAATCAACTTGAGTTGCTAGAACTAGGTAACGGGTGAAGCCATGAATGCCGGGGAGCTGCTTTACTAATCTCTTACCAACTTAAAATACAGCTCTTACAACGGCTTTTTTTTCTGTTTTGCATCTGAGTGTACATATTATATCAAATGATAGAAGCTCCTTTCAGTGCTTTAACGGAGTTTTCTAAGTGACCAGAATAGAAAACTGAAGAGTCAAGGTGGCGAGATTACTGTTAATACGTAACAGGAGGAAGAATTTGTTTCTAGGATCCTGAGGCGGTGTATCTTTGGCTTGGCTTGCAGAATTCCATACTCGATATCCTTCCGTATTTAGAAAAAAAATTACACCGTAGAACATTTGTCAAATAATATACAGTGACCCAGTTTAACGAACACTGGATAATTGGATCCAATCAAAGGAGTTGGAATGGAATGGTATCAAGAAATGATACCATAAAAAATTCGTTAACGTCAGAAACAAACAAACAATTCTTGTGATATATCTGCACAATGCTATTTGAAAATAATATCTGAAAATGATTAAAATTTACTCTTACATACATTTAATGCACAAAGTCTATTCACATAAAGAGCTAAAGACTCGATCTGATTGCTAAATGATCTCTGCCGTAGGTGTCACTTTCAGCATAATGTGCTTAAAAGGTAAGATAAAAATTTAATACTTAAATGTTTTCACGAGCCAACCTTACTTTACTAATATAATTTAATAACCTCTGGAAGGAAATAAACTTGCCATGTTTTACTACTTACATTTATTACCATTTGAAGTGGAATGTAACCATGACGGAATCCAGCGAAGTGGTCGAAACACTGTTGAAAGTGCTTATAGACTCCTGCGTAGTGTGGCGGTTAGTGCTTTCGCTTTTTAACGCGGAAGACAGGTGTTTGTTTCCACAAGCATAGTAAGACTTTAATCTACCTTATTAAGCCTTAAACGTATTTTTAATTATATGCAACCCGATTGAAGTACATAACTACGCGTCTTAGTACTTTCTCTACCACATATATAGTAGGTAGAGAAGGTACTGCATTTCACCCAAAAATTCGATACCGAGATTTCACCGAAAATACTTGTTTTGCGACTTCCTGAATAATAAAAAAACATTATTAGAAAAACGTACGCGCGCGTGCATACATGTGTGTGTGTGTGTGTGTGTGAGAGAGAGAGAGAGAGAGAAAGAAAGAAAGAAAGAAAGAAAGAAAGAAAGAAAGAAAACAGCATAACTAAAAAACCAAAATGTCGATTAAACACCAAACTTGATATTGAAGTTCAGCATCTTCCAAGGATGCGACACGAAGATTTTCAAGAAAACCCCCTACCTCAAATTTCTCTTTACACGGAAAATTCTGATTTTCTAAAAAATGCCTATAGCGATATTGATTAAAATAACATGTGTTTAATATATTTTTCATGACAAATGAAATGTATATCTTCAATTTTCTGTAAATAACTTCTGCAGCGCTGTTCATTCTGAATTACGTTTGTAAAATTTGTAAACCATGAGACAGACAAAATCATACTACATAAAAATGTCGATCTCGTTAAAGCACACAATATTATTTATGTAATTTTTTCTGAAGTTAACCATTAGACAGATATTCCTAGTTATTGCTTTAAATTTTCAAATTCTTATACTTTTCTCAAATGTGAAGTCGTTATATTTTTCTGTTCTCTTGGTCATGCAAAGAGAATGAATTTCATAGCCAATAAAGCGATACGGTCTTTAAAGATTTTAGCCTCTTTTAAGCCTACAGTATTCCCTTATTCTTCTTCTAGCTACAAGAAAATATTAATAAAATGACTTCTATAAATGATTTTAACGTGAAATGGATAGAAGAATAAGCTTTTGTAAGAACAGTTTGTTGAATGGGTAGAGAGCTTGCAGTAGTGCTTTTATTTATTTATTTATTTATTTATCGTTAATGCGCGTAGTGACCCTTTAACTAGCATATATATTTTTATATAAATTGTTCTTTGCTGTTATATCTGAGGTAGGGAAATTATATACTTAGCATTTTAAATAGAAACCTTTAAGTGCAATGAAGATACAGAAGTAAAATTAAAATACATCTGTATCATATATTCCTTATTAATAAAAGTCTAAAATCATGCGGGTAGTAAAATATGAGGAGAAAAAGCCGGTACTTAGCAATGATGTTATTTTCATTGCCTTTGTTGTGTTTAATGTTAGTTACTTGCTAGTAAAGAATTAACCGCTTGTAAAACAATTTTGCCCGTTCTAGTCAATTTCAGTTTTTGTGTGCTATTTACAACGAACAAACTGTCCTGACAAGTTCCAACATACTGAGCTAATCTGAGCAATTGACTGAATTAAGATTATTTAAGTATAGAACAGCAAAAAGTATTTTGCGTGTCCCATTTAGTAACTGAAATAAAGCCTGGTTTAAAAAAGTTGAACATTATGTATTAAAGTCCTTACATCCTTGGAGGTTAACTAAAGCCCATACATCTACGAATAAATCGTCAAGGAGGCAACACTGGTTCGATTATCCGGACAGATAACAATGTTGACAGTACTGTGAATATTAGTCAGCTTGTAAAGTTCATGTTTCCTTTATTTTGATTAAACTGACAGTATCGAATATCCAATTTTCAATGTGTAACTATACCATTATAAAGTAACCAATACGATTTTCAATCCGATCAAGTGAACACAAAATAGCACTGCAATTACTGTTATATTTTAACTGAATTTAAAACAGAAAATACACCGGCTTTTCATAAATGATGCTTTTTCAATACAAAGTATTGTATGGGTGTCTGAGCAAGCATTTACGGTGATTACATGTGAATAAGTGGTATTTATTTACTAAAATAATTTTATTACGTGGTACATTTCGAACAGTCTTCATCCAAATGTGGTATCTTTTATTTTTAGTCAGTGGAAACACTGCTGCAATCTGTATCTGCCGAATTCAGTAATCCAAGCTAAACTTTCCTAATATACTAAACTATATTTTAAAAAATCGATGTGTTACATTTATATGACTTTCTCCTCACAGCATCATTTATTCTTATATAGCTGCTTCAACTATTTTTCTACTTGCTTCATGTTGATCGAGATAGACATTTGCAGATATAGTTTCATTACACATTTCGTGATAGGTACAAGCGGGGCAGAGGAAACAGAATCGATAATCAGGTGCATAAAAGCGGCTCGCTTTGAAACTTCATACTCCTTCCATGACATCGCGAAAAACACATGAATAGCAACAGAATTTCAAAAAAATTACAAGTATTGAACAACTGATACCAATATTAACCAATACCTCTGAAATGGCTGCTGCCACAAAAAAAGTTAGTTGAAATAAACTGTGTATTTTAAAGAGCTCAACATCTTTTGCGTAGTACGTTTTTATCTCTTAACGTTTACAGGTTATACAAAATTATACAAAGTTCCTTCCGAATGTAGTGGACTTCACACGCTACAAAATTGAATATATACATGTTATACCATGGAAATATTTAAAACACATGGTATTTTAAACAAAATCAAAACCAAATTTGAGAAATAAAAAATTTCTAAAGATGTTCCATGTGAATGGGGTGGGGAGATTTGCTAGAAAATCCTCGTACTCTATTTTTGGAAGACATTGAGCTTAAATACCAAGCTTGGTATCTATCCGACTTTTCGTTTTTGGGTTATGCTGTTCACACACGCGCAAGAACGGACCTTTTTCTAAAAATGCTTTTTTAGATTCAGGGGTCCTCAAAACATTTATTTCTGATGAACATTTTATATCAAATTACTGGATGGAATGTAATAGGTATGTGGTGTAATGCAGTACATGGTATAGGAGGTAATAAAAACATTTTTACAAAAAAATTTCAATTCTGTGAGCAAAGAATAAGTATAAAAGGAAGATACTTGACATCGTACTGGAGCTGGCTCTGCCTCTCGCCGACCAATGCCATGCTCCGTCAAGCTTTGATTGACTGTCTCCCCATCTCAGAGGGTGAAGTAATATCTGAGCGTTCCTTTTGTATAATAAGCATGTTACGCTATAAAGAGATATTTCACGTGTATTCTGCAAGCAGAGTAATTCTTTAACATTTTACAAGTTTTGCTTCGGAACCTACGAAATCGTGGTGACCATTAAATATGTACTAAAGTAGGTTAGTTACTGCAATTAAACTGTGTATAAGTTACTCCACTACTGATGCTATAAATTAGCGCTTTCGGTTATTTGCTGCAAGACTGCAAGGTAATTGTTGGTCTTATTATACGGCATTCTCAGCACATTAATTGTTGCTTTGTCTACAGAAGCTACGAAGCTATACAGCGGAGCGAGGAGTTCCAGCTTTATCATGTAAGCGCGGGTAAAGCATTTATATTTGGGAGCAGCAAAAGTGACCTCCCTTACGAACGAGGAGATTTAAGTTGGTAATGATAGTCTGTAGCTCCGCACTCCGCGAGCATCACCTTTCTATCTCACCTCTAACGTACTTCTAGCTGCTTATGTTATACCTAAAGTTGGGCGGAGCTTAACGCTGCCAATCAGCTGTCTATGTTCTTACTAGCCGAGTACCGTTAAGTTAATAATATTCATGATGCTCTTAATAAGATCATTTATCGACGCTTGAGACTACTAAAGTTACATTAGTAAGTAAGCATTAATAATAATAATAATAATAATAATAATAATAATAATAATAATAATAATAATAATAAAACAATGAGAATAATAGAAATGAAAATAAGAAAACATTCGTAAATAAATGCATATGAAACAAAGTAGCTACTGAAATTCACAGCTACATCCTTTTGTCAGCAATAATTTTAACTCCGTTTCCTTATCTTCTTCAAAAGAAACGTTGGCACATTATGGTTTGTGACGCTTAATATCTCAAAAGGTTCAGAGATTATGCGCCATCTTTACTGGTGTCGCGCTACAACATTACCCGATGCAGCTCAGCCGCGATCCAGGGGTCGCTACTGTACAAGGACTCACGTTGGAAGGTTGACTGCGTATAAACGAGACCATGATCACCACTATGTTTAGTATATTTACTTCTCAATACGAGCAGGAAATAACCATATTATGATGATCCACAAAACTTAGTAAATCTAAAACGGAGAGTTAAGAGAATTCTAAGAAAAACTACTAGTCTTGTGGCGAAATTAAACATGCGTACTCTTATTTAAAGCGTTTAATTAACCAAGTAGTATTACTCGCTACCAGCATTTAACCTCTTTACACTACCTATAAGACTGCCTAGGATTTTGCAATATTTAGGAATGTTGTTTTCTCAGCAGGATACTGTTATACGTATATCGTCCTTACTGCACTTATTGCCTTTCAGTAGGTATCTGAACTCGAAATACGTTGGCCTCGTCAGTAGTACAAATGGTGCATCCTACTTTATTTCCCGTTGCAGCGATGGTCATAATACACTGCACCTTAAATATTAAAATAAATCTAAAATAAAAGACTTAAAAAGAACTTCGTTTAACTTTGTTGGGGACAAACAAAGAAATTACTGAGCCGAACGTGCTCCATTGTCTCTCCCCGTCCGGACTCAAATACAGGATGTTCCTTAACGACGACACCACTTCGATGCCGGTGACGAGCGACCAATATGTTGTTACTCGTTCTCATGCCCTCACACCCACGCCAATGTCACAGCTGCCTAACAACGTACATTCTGGGGATTTACTTCCAAGTCTCTGCCACGTGTTTCTTCTTTACAGTAGCTGCACACTATTAGCACTACAAAATGTTATCCGACCATTGTTCTACAAGCTACATTCAACTCGGTGACCAAATCCACTTCTCATAGTGCAACTTTTTCCCCACGTATTACACAACTTCACAACATGACCGGCTAATAGTTGACGTAAAGACTTTGGAAATTCTACGTTTCCCAAGTGATTTAATGTTCAAATATCTTATCAAAGTAACTGTGTTCTCTATTTAAATTTCTTGTGTCGGCAACTGCTCTAGCTACACTCTCCAGTCTTGGTTTTCAACTCGTCTATGACGCATTGGCCTCGTTCTAACGGACGCTCTTACTGCTTCTCTCGTTCGGATCTCGTTGTAACTGACTTGGTTACTCTTTCTGTCACTTCTTTTATTAACGAAAACAATTGATTTCCAATTTTCTTGTAGCTCAGAAATGTCAATTTTACGGTGCATTCTCATTGCTCAAATCGTTCACTAGCACGTTCGTGGAAGTAAGGGTAGTCAAGACAGAAGGGAAAATCTTTCCTACCGTTTCTTCTTTGCAGGCTGTTATACTTTTCGGCACTACAAGTAACTCATTTCTCATCCACTCCTCCCTCTGTAAGGCCGAGTAGCTAATTATGTTACAGTAGATAACTACTTACTTGTTTACACGAATGAAGAGTAGAATTAATTAAGGGAGGCTATTTCTGACCCCTCCTCCTTTGTATATCAAGTATAATATAGCTCATTGGTTCATATTTGTTTCCTGGGATTCCTTTTAAACCGTCAGAGAAAGGTGATAAGAGCTGGGTTCTAGTGTCGATTAGATAAATGTGGAAACCCTACGGAGGAAAACACTATTTCGATCTAGGGGATTAGGCCACGTTTTCTGCTCCGAAGTGTACGCAATTTGCAGCTATATTATTAATTATTCTCTTCAATTCTTGCTTATTCTATTTGGTAATTAAGGCGCTCTATTACTTCTGGTAGTAGGAATAAACGTAATTTGGCACAGTATTTCACGTTTCTATCTTCTTTTCTGTTACAAGCGAAATGTGTACTTGGTATCATGATGTAAGTGTCAAAATATTGAGAGTTCGGATTTCACATGATACAGCTCTAGAATTCTGTCTTGAATACTTCAAAAATTCCTTCTAGAAAATTACTTTTTCGAGCATTTTTCTCTTATTACAAAAATAACATATCACAAAATAGTATACTCTAAATTTCATTCCTAAAGCTCGAACACAAATGTTTTCGTTTTTTCAACGTTTTTTTCGAATGTCTTATATTGGCCCAAAAGGTCCCATTAATAACAGGAAACAACAAATACACGACGAATATGGTTTCACCTTAGAACAAGATATTGCCGTGTCGTGACATCAAATTTCTTTATAAGCACAAAGGAAAACAAAAAGTTTTTATGCTGATACAAAATGTCGTGTAATGGTGAATCCAAAATAAAGTGCTAGTGGAGAACTTTTTCGTCTCCAGGCATAAGAATTTCTAACTATTAAAGCCAAGATGAAAGAAAATTAAGTTGAACTATTACTGGACTTTAGACAGGGACGTCGCCTTTCGCAATCCACCTCCATCCCACGCACAGTCTGTTGGCGTTTGCAGACAGCACTCACCAGACTGTGTTTACCTGCCCTTAGTGAGCCTTGGCCGCTGATGTTTACGTTCTTTGTATTGAAATATGGTTTGAGTGTAGATAATTTGAAGCCAAGTGCTTAAGCATTCGTATCCCCGTTCGTCACTATGAATCGCCAAAATCCGGAAAGCAGCTTACAGGCAGAGGTGTACGAGTAGAGATTTCACTTCAACCTTACTTGCCCTAGCTACTCCGCAACAAGCAGCGTAAGTCAGCCCGTTCATTCACAAGCAAGAGTGAGCACGCATTTGACGCAGAATTTGTGGTGACTATTGCGTTTCTTTTAAATCCACCAAATTCCTCGGGACCCACTCTGACTGCGTGGTTAAATATAACATTAAAGAGTGCAATCGATGCCTCACAACTATCTGGCTGTATGTTTCTGCAATTCGTGCATTGCAGTTCAGGTTGTGAGCGGTGCAAGCTACAGAAAAGGGAATAAGCTAACCATAAGGGAGACAGAGAAGTAACTAAAACATGAGTAACATACATCTGTCGAGTCCAGCATATGAAAAATTCTCATGTCTTTATTAACAGGTATCAAATAATCAACAGACATTTTAGAATATTTTGTTGCGTTTTACCGGTGAGGAGGATACCTAAACACTGAAATTATTTAAGAAGTATACCATTCAACTGAAACTGGTTTAATATATTTACCATATATAGATATTTATCTTATTTCTAGCTGTCTCAAATAATTATGTTGTGCACTCGGTCAATTTAAAATTACCGGCGTCTGAGAGACGCAGCTCGAATCGGGTACTTCCTTGAGCGCTCGGGACAGCCAGGGTTTGTTCACAATATTGCGTATATTCTAGTAGTAGTTATAATGGGGAACACAACAATAATCACAAAAGTCTTCCGAGAAAATAATTCATATACGAGATTTCAAACAGATAGGTGCTTCGGTGTGCTTTAACACTGAATATTTGTACAACTCCACCACAATAGTACTGCATTTCGCTGGGATGGCTTCAGAGTGTGTTCAAATGCAGGTCTCCGCAGGGTCAAGAGCATAATATCGTGGTCGACTTATAATCAAACAACACTTTATTGATTTATAGTTCTCAAGTGGAGTATGATTAAAGCTTATTACAACGCAACGCTTACTACAAACTCCTTAGCTCTGTGGTAGAGTTAGCTTATTGTTCCTAAGGTTGCAAGCTCAAACCTCCGTGGAACTACAGTTTATTTTTCCTTTCCGTTTCAATATATGAGTAAAAATATAACAGGTTTTATTCATGTTCTATGTATGTAGCGTTTATTTAATAGTCCGATATACCGGTAGATGCCAACCATGACAATTAATTTATCGGTCGGGAGGAGGTTTCATATTCAGCCAATTTAATCTACAATCACAAATTTCATCAATATTTTAATTATATTTCTAAGTAAAAGAATGAAGTAACACATGCGGTGGTTCCTTCTGGTTGTTGATTGTAGGCCCCAGGTTAGGGCGGCAATTTGCGGTGGTATGTCAGTTCTGCGGTACGGGATTTGTAGGATTTGTTGGAAATGGTCCCGGGTTCGGTACTAGCTCAGGGTTCTTTGCATGGATCTTGGATCTCAGGTTAGTGGTGAATACGACTGTTTGTTTTCCTGCTCGTTTATTTACCGCTATCGTTTTAACACTTGATTCCTGCTATTACTTCGACACACACACACGCGCGCTTTCTTATTTGTTACACTTCATATCATTGCGCCTATCCGCTGTCTTCTAAACTTTTCTGCCGCCCATCTCTGAGGAGCTACAAGGGCCAAATGTGTATTCTAAACTTTTCCGACGACCATCTCCCAGGAATTAACTCTGCCAAGTGTGTATTCTAAAATCTCCCGTTTCTCTATTTCAAACGTTCTATATCTCCCCATTCCACTATCGCCTGATTTCTAGCTTCTTTCATTGGAGGCCTAAGGCTATCTGTCTTTTGGCAAACAAGCACGATGTGAAGGTAGCCCAAATCAGTGCCTTGTGGCTTGTACTATACAGTTAGCCAAAGCGGCGCGCAGAAGTTGATGGTTGTGAACCGCGCGCTCACTCGAAGGGACTTTGAAAGAAATTTAACTGCTCAAGAGACTGGCCACTTTTGTTTGACTGAGTGTATATTACCTTTACGATCATGTTTATGTATATATTAGCATTATATTTATTTATACAGTGAAATGCTATGTTCAGATAGCGTTTATACAGCGTGGACCACATAAGTTGAGACTGTACAGTATCTCCAAAGATAAGCGTTGTAGAAAGAAATGTCTTTAATAAAAGTTGCTTGATATTATGGGAGAAAGTAAATGCCATTAGTCGTGTTTTGTTTGAAGGATGTTTAGATTTTAGGTCCAGTTTAATGTTTTTAAATGGGAGCCTATAATTAGGGTCAAATGGAATTAACCCTAAAATGACGATCACAACGACCTCCAAAAAACAAGACTAATGGCGTTTACTCTCTCTCTCTTAATATCAAGAAACTTTTATTCAAGACATTTCTTTCTACAACGCTTAGTTTTGTACAGCCTCAACTTAAATAGTCCACCCTGTGTAACTAATGTTGATGATGTTGAATCTTAATGAAACAACTACTTAAAACGTCTGTATTACGGAAGTATAGAAACTTGTATTAACTAAGAAGAATATTAATGATCTAGCCCCATAGCTCAGTCGTGGAGCATCTGCCTGCTGTGCGAGAAGTCCCGGTTTCGATCCCCGGCTGGGGTGGAAAGTTTTCCTTTTTCAAGATTCTTCCCTATCCTCCCCAGAGTCTGAAAATATGAATGAGAGCGTGAATGTGTGAGTGACCTAAAGTACAACACCCAAAGAAATCTAGAAATCCAAAGACAACTGCATCGAGTTAACATTGCTGATAATGCAATATGTAGAGGTGAAAGGCCGCCGATATGACCATAGCAGTTAAAGGCGGGCTATAAATGGAACAATATGGAATATTAATAATTGTTTCCCAAATAAGGAAATTATTTGTATTGAAGAATCCCTAATTAAGTCAAGCAGATAATCCCCTTTCCACTAATGTTAATGCTGATCTTATTACACAAATGGCAGGTATAACCGCCATACGCTGTGTAGCACAGTAAGAAGAAAATTAGGCAAGCTATTTCGGCTACCCATAGCCTGCCCAGGTCAGTCTTTATCTCTCTTGGATGGGAGTGAAGCAGCCTACCCAAGAGTGTTAACTTGCAACTGCTTCGGAATCGGATACCTACAGTCCAAACCGGCTGGGCTAGTTAAAAAGCTGCTTTGAACACTTCTACAGTTACAGGGCGGTGAAACCCATCTCGGTCCCGTCTTCCAAAATGTAAACAACCTAACTGGATCCCGTATTTAAAAATGTAAATAACCTAACTCGGTGCTGTAGGAAATTAATCTCAATCTAGTTCATAATTTCCCTTCCCATTTAAAAAGACTTAGGACTTTTAGCAGACACATAATGACTGCAAAGCGATTTTGCGTTTTCCTTGTTTCACCAAAACCGATTTTAACCGTAAAATCAGATGTTATATAAGAACATTTGCTCTACCTACTAATTGCATGTCAACAATTTTGTAAACTCCACACACGAAAGCGTTGAAACATCGATGTATTAAGCAAAAACATTCTAATCGAATGAAAGATTTTGAAAAACGCCAAAATCTGTAGTAACGTTTGTTCATTTGGAAGAGCTACCAGCAATGTAGCGGTCATAACTAATTACTTGTGCTCAGTGCTCTTATCGATTTTTCTTAACAGGGATGCCACACCATTTTTCACGTCACCATGCTCAGAGTGTTATTACGGTCTCGTACGACAGTGCTACGGGAACGAGTTGGATTGTTGAAAGTGTATGCTATGGGATTGAGTTGGGTTGTTGACAGTTGTCACAGTTATCTGTTCGTGTTATCTTATTTGTTGAGCGCCTGTTATTGTTTTACTATTTTGAATGTTGGGTTCTTTGTCCTCCGGCGAGCTATTATTACTCAGTCGAGTAAATATTTCTAAGCAGGGCGTGTAAACGGAAAGGAGTTGTTACTAAAAGATAACACTGATAAAAGAATTTGTTTTTACACTTTTATTGCCGTCACACTTAATTAATAGTTCACATCTGTAATCTTTATACACGCCTGACTGAAACTGTTATATTTCCGAATGTAATTACTCTCGTATTAGTTGCAGCGTATTTCCCATTTTGTAACTAACTTTACGACGCGAGAGATTCTGTAGAACTGCGTAATGTGTACCTCGCGAGAGATTACTGAGAACTGCGTGATGTGTACCTTGTGAGATTTCTTAGAACTGCGTGATGTGTACCTCGTGAATGATTCTGTAGAACTGCGCGACGTGTACCTCGTGAATGATTCTGTGAACTGCGTAATGTATACCTCGCGAGAGATTGCTGAGAACTGCGCGATGTGTACCTCGTGAATGATTCTTTTGAACTGCGCGATACTTGCTTTTGGCTCAAGAATTTATACTCCCTCACCCCGATATGCCTAAACATTATAATAGAGTTGCTATTGGCTACTAAATCGCGCCAGCATTAGCGTCTGTTTTGTAAGCCAATCATAATTACTAACGCATATGCTCTAGGGAAGATATTCCCTCCATTTCTAAAGAAAGGCACGCTACCCTGACGTCATTTGTTTGTCTCTTCTAAGTGATAAACAACTCACCCCATCGCTTCATTGTTACCCACTCTATTGTCAGTTTCAGTGAGGCCGTGTAAACTTATTTCCTAGCAATGCTTATAGCTAACAAACATCTAAAATCATTGTCATACAATACTGTTAATTTACACTACAATCACTCTGGCATTCACAGTGTTGTGATATAAAATACTGCCTCACAGTATATGCTACGGGACCGAGGTGGGTTGTTCACATTTTACTAACGGAGATAACGGGACCGAGTTAAGATGCGTTCTTACATGGTATGTCATCAGATCCCTTATCTACGTTTAAACTTAGTGCCGTTTCAAAGCATAAGTACATATCATACAGTAGTAAATGATAGCACGCGTTGAGGTTACTTTAAAAGGGCATAAACCACGCAGTAATAATTCAGGATACCTTGAAATTCAAATGAGCGTATGCTTCTTTAATAATTGTACGTTAGGCTCAATCAATTAGGAGGTTGATTCTGCATGAAAGATCCACGTTCCACTGTTTCCATTCCCCACCCTCTCTCTCTCTCTCTCTCTCTCTCTCTCTCTCTCTCTCTCTCTCTCGCTCATCGGAATTTAGAGGGTTGCACATGTACATCATTTGTGTCATAAATGCGAATGCAGAACGTACGTTAGCCAATTAGCTGAGGTAAACTATTGTTTCAGGTCCGGCAGTTCTTCGTGCAACAGTTAGGTGCAGAGTGTGCGTTTATTAGAATTAGGGCTGCGACGTTGTAATGTGCAACATGGATGGAGTAAGCATTGCAAGGTCTTTTTAAAATTATTCCTTATAATTTTCACTAATGTCGAGAGTTTAGAAAATCCTAATCTTACCACAATTCGCATTTCATTCTTTTAGGTACAATTCAGCACTATTTTAAATACACCTATAGGTCTTGATTAACTTTTCATATGTCTTCAAAATAAGTCATTGCTAATTAGAAAATAAGAGGAACGGGAAATCCGATCATAAGATTTCCTTGTTAGGTGATTTCAGACTGTGTGCTTAAGCTTAGAAAACTGCGAGGATAATACTGCAAGGAGAGTTTTGCATTATGAACCCGTCATGCAAAACTTGCCAAGAACGTTGAAAATAAATATTTTTCCAGTCGCTTTAAGGATAGCTTTATTTTCTTGTTAAAACGAGAATTCAAACGTCAAGCATTTGTGGATTTAAGGCCGCAATATTCAAACATACCTCTTGTATGTTTGTAGTTCACAACGGCGAGAGCTCAAGCTGAAAATGTTTACATTTATATTGCACATTACATGCACTGTCATAGTTTTTGTTTGTTTTCCTACATGAAGTTCTCCAACAGAGTTCCCACGTTAAAGGGGAGATTCTCGCAAAAACGAATGGATAGTTGCACAGTACTGATTTACAAGTTTAAAGAACCTTGTTCGGCACTTCCATAAAGAGTTAACAAATGCCCACAGCCGTGCATAGGCGGATAAAGTGAGTGCGTCGTGCCCCCATTAAAAACAGTAATTTATATGCTTGCAGATTATTCCCTTTAACAGCAGATGCCTTCCCAAAATGAGAAATAAATATGTGTGGATTCAAACTATCCTAATTTATTGTATAAGAAATAAGAAAACAAAGCTTTTTTTTTTAATCAAATGGTGTAAAGCAGAGAGGCAATATTTGGACGAATCAAATATGACGAGCGTTTTAACAACCAGCAACGAGTTTAGAGGTTCAATCCTCTTTCATCTTTCATTTACCGCGTCATCCTTCTAATTCTCATGGCATTGCTTTTGTTAATCGTATTGATATCATTCATACAAAAGGAATTGCTGTTCGCATTCAACTGGGTGATAGGATTGGCGTCTTCTACAATTGGTGCCTGACTATAGAAGAATGTTTTTATAAATTAAATGTCAAGAAATTAAAGAATATAAGTGCTTCAATTGTTTTTTGGCTTTGTAATATTGTTTACCATTAAGTAAAAGTAAACAGAATGTATGAACATTAATAATTACATTATATGACCATGTTCCTTCACATTAGCCTTGTGTAGGCAGTAAGCTGGCAAGTTGAAACAGACACGAATTCAGTTACGACTAGTATTAAAGAACATTATCATATTTAATCATATCAAAACTAATAGCAGTTATCTATAAAGCCCGGAAAACTTAAAATGGCTTGCAGCATTGAGAGTCGCCATAGAGGTACGAGATATAATGTTTGATATCTCCTTTAACGTTTACCGATGAGAGAATTAAGTGCACATACAGGTATCTCGCCATGGTAGCTCAAATGGTAAGAGCGTCGAAAGCGGAACCGAAGATCCGTGGTTCCAGCTCCAGGCATTGCATTGAGTTTTGCAAGTCTGATTCAACTTATTAAACTGCAGAACCCTCTCTAGTTACTGCATTAAGTGCAGATGTTCTTCTGTCACTCTCCTGTCTCTCCCCCTTTCCGTCGCCCTCTCCTCTCTCTTTCCCTCCTCTGTGCGAATTAAGTGTTATGTGATGATTTGAGAACTGGTAATAAAACTATTTCTTCTGAAGTGTTAATAAAAACTGAAACTTAAGTAAGGAGTTTAATGACATACACAATTATTATGCTGTTGCTTATGATCTTTATGCCCTCAGAACTATAATGTTCCCTGTGCTAAATGGTTTATGCGTAAAAAAGATAGAGGAAAACCGGAATAACTTCTTCTACAGGCTGGCACAAAAGTCATACCCATTAAACCACGATTAAAAATTTAATCTCCCCACAGACTTCAAATTGCTGCCTTTCCCTTTAATATGATTAGCTACTAATGCAAATACTAAAGTGCATATATCCACTTTCGCGGTTAATTTAGTGATCTGTTTCGGTTTAAATCAATTTACCATTGCAGAATCATGTGGAAATGTTTTCTGAACCTATAGGAAGTTTTTCTTTAAAAACTTGCTACTTGTATTTATCGTTTATTTATTCAAGAATGAAATAATCACTTCGATATTGTTCCACCAACGTAGAGGGTGGTGAAAAAAACGGCAGAAGACGTAACAGTATTGGAATGTCATAGTTCAGGTGCGCCATGATTAAGTGGAAACACAAAATTTAAGTTTTACAAGCTATTGCACAATGTTCACTCATAGACTTGAGCAGAACTTCTATTCAGAGAATTTTACACACAAGGCTAAATTTAAGCACCACATACCATTTCTCATATACAGTCTATTAGAAAAGGATTGTGATTGTAGTCTTTAATTCTGTGACTCAGTGTTAAATTTCAACAATGTGACACTGATAATGTTCAAACGTAACTTGGAGTGATGAAACGATATTCAAGTATCTGGTTATGTGAACCCACACATTATTGTATACTGGTATATGAATGAAATTATTGCCAACTTTATAGTACGTCCTATTTTTATAAAGGAATTTTACAGTCTGTTAGTAATACAAAAGAAATATATCACTTCTTGCTAATATTTTACTCACACTTATGGGTTGCTGCGTAAACAAGTGACCAGGACAGCTTCAACACTACGGTTATTCTACTGACGGAACCACTTTACACATGAAGACCTTACACGTTTACCATTTTCAACTTTTAATTAGATTTCTTAAAGTTCTGAAATCGACATGCCGTTCTTTAAAGAAAACTTAATCAGCCTGGTGTCACCGTTTAGGGTGATATTTCATGTTATATAATCCTGAGGGCATGGTATTTTCAAGTGACAGTAACTGCAGAAAATGCCTATAAATGTTAACTACCTACGTTTTTTCAGGGTCACAAAGTACAAAAGTTTGAACCCATTTATTTTTAACAGGATGGTACATGCAACACCGCACTATGCGATAGTTGTGCGAAACTATGTTGACGAGGTGTTTGTTGGTAAAGTCATTGGAAGATCAGGGTCAGTAGAAATGACACCCTGATTATCATATTAACTCCAATGAAATTTGACATTTGGATATTAGTTAAACATGTCATTTGCGCTTCAGAACCAAACACAATCAGGACTTGTTAAAAGCAATTGATAATTCTTCAAGATATTGATTTACTCGTACATCCATAATTGTAAAACCGTAGGCTTAAGTGTACCATATTGTCTTCAGAGATGTATCATCGCAGAAAGAATATTCGAAAAAAGCTTGTTTATAAAAACCTTATAGTGCCATTGTTTTCATGTTTATTTGTAATGGGCAGCGACTTTTGCGCCGTTCTGAATATTCATTATTACAACTTATTGTAAACAATAATACTTTCCAGAAACTTTATGCTTATAAACCTTAGTTATGTAAACTTTTTTCAGAAACCTTAATACTAGGCGAGATGTTTAGTGTTTAGATGTTTTTGACTTGACACACTATTATAAAATCCGTCCTTTGGCGAAAGGTAATTATATCATATAATCCATTCCCAAAATGAAATCTAGGGTATGCTGAATATCAAATCTTATAACGATTGGTTATTTTAAAAATGATATTTTTGGCTTTAGGTTAGCTCATTATACAATTTAGTAGTAAATACTTATTCAAAATGTAAAACTACCAGAAACATATATGTTAATGTTATTATACCAGTGGAATCACCTGCCCTAGGTTTTCTTGAATTTATCCAACTTTATAAGCGGGTAATATGGCTTGAATCTTTCCCCTTGATAGCTAAAAGCGGTTTATTGGACATAAGCTACTGTGGATTAAAGTCACTTTCAGAAACTTAATGCATTTCTACTCATTGCTGCTCCAGTTATAAAATTTTACTATACATGTACCTACTTTGTAAGTCAATCTCGGAAAGCTCATAATAAGCGAGGCACCAATTTCAGGATCTATGATGAAAAATCAAATTAAAGGAAAATGTCGAATCTGTGCAATTACAAAGCAATAGGCTACGACAAGTCAGAGGCACGCATATACCAAAACGGGTGCTGTACAATCACATCTCACGAAGATGTCATATCAGTATTCCAATTCTGGCCCAATTACGGTTTTCAAAATTAATACACCATATGGTATAACTTGTGCTTTTTAATTAATAACGTTAAAACCTTTAACAGAGGCTTAAAAAGGTAACAAAAGGCTGCAAATACAATTACATAAGTGATAAGATAGCCTAATATAACGCTAAATTACAATTACAAGATGTACCCTATTAAGACTTACAATAGCCGAATAGCATCACGAACATTCCTTCTACCTTATGAAGTAAAGCGGGACTTAATCTCCCCCCTTTCTTTATTCGTTTGTGCTTGGACACTGAATAATATGTTGTGCAACATTTACAATTCAATTACACCGGCTAAAATTTTTAAGGTCGGTGAGAAAGAACTGTAACTAATATTTGTGGTGTCCTTGAGAAGTAATATTAAATAAATAATGATATCCCACTTCACCGACTGCATTGCATTACGCGATTATAATTAGTGTTTGGTTTAAGGGGATACTTTGGTCAAATTGGCAATTTTGACCAGGTATCAATATTTTAGCACTAAATTAATACCTTGTGTTCTAATTTAGTTTTATGACTCTTTTAACTATATTTCATCAGAATTCGTGCTTCTTAAAAGGTCTATGACACTTATATGCCACGTCCCTTTGTAATTTACCCATAAATCATATTTTTGGTGTTTTGTAACACTAGGAAGTGTTTTACCTCCAAGTTCATTGGTCTTGAATCATTAAATTTTGCACACATGCTCACTGATGTATTGTTTATGAACTCCGGCATTAATTTTGCCTTATCTCCTATGGATTACAAGATGGAATTGTATTTATGCCGCATGCCTTATTTCCTCGAGCTGTAATTTCTACTAATATATTTTATTTCATCTCATTCAAGAATTCTTGGAAAAAGTAATACTGGAGCTCACAGATACACCTTTTTTTACATTTTGAACGCAGTAATACTCTACATTTTCAGGATTTTACATAAAATGGTTGAAAGAAGAACTATTTCAAAATACACATTTTATAGCTGCATTTTAAGATCATTTTAAATTTATATGGAAATTTCACTATAACAAAGGTAGTATCTAGTAAAGGACACCACAGTGTCCCTTTGATCTCTAGGGAACAAGTGATGAAGCATTAACATTGGCTAAAAAGAAAATTTGCGTATGAGGTTTGAATCATAATTCTTAAAGAGTCTCCCTCTCCATGTGTAATTGGAGCACTAATTTGCTCACCACATGAGAAGTCTGATGATAGTGTTCTGCAACGAAACATTTGTGCATGAACTTGCTTCCAGAACAATGCCAACTATTGCTTTTCATGCGTTCTGCAATCTTTGTAACTGTTCAAAAAGTAATAACCACTGCTGTTTAGAAGGGGGAATAAATAAGCATGTCGTGAGGAGCGTAATTTTGGAAGAACATACCTTTTCGTTAGAAGGGCTGATGTTTTCACACAGGTTGCAGAGATACAGAAACTAGGGAGGGCTTGGTATGAACAGGATAGAATTAGGTACTTCGAATTACTGGTGTTATTTAAAGGTCATTAATGGTTTGTACTTCATTAATATTGAAACTTTAACAGTTTTCTCCTGCCTTTCAGAAATCCTGCCTATGCCTATATAAATAACTTTGTCAAGAATATCTCAACGCTACTCATGCTAGTAGCACAACTTTGGTTAGCTGTAACATGATATTACGCTCAATCTTGGCAATTAGATGACGGTTAATAGTTTAATGAACCACTAACTTTTAGTTTTACGTGGGCAGATTTTCTTAATTTGCTTCGAGTTTGTGAAAAGTGATGACACTGCTGCTTAGCTGCTTCTTACATACAGATTAACATTACAAATCCAAACTGAACGTAACTTTCGGAAGCGAAATCGGAGCAGCCAGCCACCCGGCTTCAGCAGGCATTTATTATCCCATCTGGTCTTTTATTTTACGTTGCCGCTAGTCTTTCATTGATTACTAGACTAGATGGTCACTGCACAAAGGGTCAGCATGATTTCTCCAGGGCCAGCTTGAGGTGGGTGCTTCTGATACTTTTCCCGAGGAAGACTTCCCAGTAATCCGGTCAAATGCGCACATATAACAATTTAAAGGAAGAGAATTAGAAGAGATAGAAAGCTTGCAAGTAAATTAGAACTCTACCTTCATTTAAAAAGCCAAAGAATGGCAAAGAAAGAAGTTGTGCGGACAAAAGGAGGCAACTGGGAAAGGGAAAATTGCAGAGACGTGAGCAGAACGGTGCGCTTAAGGCTAATTCGATTAGACTGAACAGTTACTGGCAATGAAGAAGGGGCTTCACTGTTGGTAAGCTAGATCTCGTTCCGGTATAACTGACTCGTCAAAATGTATTGCCTTACAGTATCCGAAATCCTATTTAAGTCCTTTTCTAATGGAATGAAAGCAAAGGAAGAAAGATTTCTTGCTACTGTATGCATTGTTTGCAAGCTATTGGTAGAAGGTTAACCAAACTACTTGAAAACACACACACAAGCTGTAAAGACTTTCTTCGTCGGAGGCTTAGCTCCTTCTCGATGAAAAGCTTAAACGCTGCTAACACATTTTCATTATAGTGCGACTGCATTTGGTTATGTTGCAGTTTCCTCGCATGATTTTTTTAGATACTGTGTGAGCTCAAATAAGCAAATCATTCCAATAAAGCAATGTGAGAGCAAGCATATCAAATTTGTTTGCGCTGCCAGCGATAAGGTAAACAGCATATAACGCAAGTAAACCACCCCTGCGTTGTCTTTGGTGGGGGACACAATGAGTTAGATTTCCTCATCGAAGAATGAAATGAGATATACTATTATATTAGTTATTTCTGTCTTTCTTCACTTAAATTTTGTCGTACAGAAAATTAATCATAATTCAATTTGTGACAGAAATATATGAAGGTTAACAACAGCAACTCACATGAATTCTGAAATGGCTAAAGAATATCGATAAACCTCGTAGAAAGGGTAGATACAGCCCTTCAGAGCACAGGCACATCCCGAAGAGTACATTGAAGTCGTCCTCGGTGATGTAGTGGTTACCATGCTAGCCTCTAGTTCCCGAAGTTGCGGGTTCAAACCTGGCGGAGGGCGATGAATTTGTTCGGGTGTAAAAATCCTTAAGATGGCTCGCTTCGGATAGGAAGTAAAGCCGGTGGTCCCCTGTCGTAGATTTACGGCACATAAAAGAACCTCAAGCCTGATAAAGAGGCCTGAGCAAAATTACCGGTCTTTTACACCGAACATAGATTGCACGCTAAGGACCACAGCAGTTAAAGAGTATCCACAAATAATATAAAAAAGGTATATTTTATGGATAGTTTTGTTTTGTATTTGTTAGTTTTTTTTACAGTATTGCTTATATTTGTAGAAAAACGCTTTGAAATGCAGTGACGTTTGGCAACAGCGCGCTACCCCTTGCAGGTGGGTCAAATCACACTACACGCTATGTCACACCCGCCGTAGAGTAAAATGTGGGCTGTTTTTCCGAAGCCGCTGGGAAATTGTTACTACATTATGGAAACTATGTTGTCTTATTGGTGGTTTTAATTGCTAAGACAGTTTTCTTTCGTATACTTTGAGCGAAATATCCAATAAAAGCAACCAAAGTGCGAACATTCTTGTTTAAGTTTGGATTAAATAATAAAGGAAAATAAATGTTTAACTTAAACATTTAAGTACTTATTCTCTTAATGTAAGCAATAAACCGAGCAAGATGGCTCCGCGGTAACGCGAACCTCGCATTCGGGCGATCCCGGGTCGATTCCCGTCGTTCACTCACCCTGAGCTTGGGTTTTTTTGCAGTTTTCCCTGGTCGGTAGGTGAATGCTGGGCGGCTTGTTATCAACCGCGATTTCCTTCCATCATTTCCCTTTCATTCCGTTTCCTTCTCATCTTTCAGGTGTGCTCCTAGGTTTCGTGGCGTATGGCAGTGTCGGACTGATGGCGTGGATGCATGCTTAAAGAAAAAAATGTACTCCCCGTGGGCACCGGAGTGCTTCTTGGTCGACGGCTTGTTCATCGCCCTCTCTAGGCAGCTCGAGCAGCGGAATGGGTCTTCGAGCCAGGAACTGTTAGTGACTTCTGCGCATCTCTGTGGCCCATCTGCCTGCTGCCTGTAGCCTCCTGCGTTTCCTTCATTTCGACCCTTTCTCTAGGGTGGTGGTAGCCACAATTAGGTCTATGTAGATCGCAGTGCGCGACGTGACCCCCTCCGTTGTATCACCTATACCTACGTAAACAACGTGCTTTTCGAGTACCATGACTTGGCCGGTCGGCACGCCACAGCAGAAAAATGGTTGGAATAGCACCCCTGGCAATGTAGTGGTGGGACTAGTAACTTTACGTACATTGAGATTTGGTATAGTTCTGTTCGCCTCAGTCTCAAAAAAGTAGGGTGTAGTTTGGAAGTGAATTTAGCGCTTACATTAGTACTTTTTAGTTTATGTCGTAATAATGTCGCGAGATAAGTACACATTACAGGAACGTACTTTGATGTGTAATTCATGTGTAATCATATCTTGCAGGGATGTTAGAATACGATTTGTAACCGAATTCCCAGATGTGCAGAGAAGCCGTACAGAAACTTCGATAAGACGCGAAGGGTAATGCGGCGCGTGCTGAGGAGAAATTAGTTGGAGAACGATTAGAACATTCTCCTCAAAAATCTCTTCGAGAATTTCACAGCAATTTCAATGCGGTCAGCATGGCGAACTACTAGACTCTTAAAATTAAAACCATGGAATATCCTTCTTGTCCAGGAACTGCTTCATGTGATAACGAGAGGAATGTTAATGATGGGGTAATTGATCCAAATTTAATAAACTCCATGACGATGCGTGATTCCATTTCAAGGCTATTTTTCGAAAGAATAACCGGTTTCCCAACTTACAGCAGAAAATTCCATTAAACAATGAGAAAACCGGGGTATGCTGCGCAGTAAATGCATACAGAACAAAGGGGTGAATATTTCTTGCAGATGCCATAAATGCAGAACGTTACAGGAATGAGATTTTACACGGATGTTGCAAAAAGGTCTGAATATTTTCAGCAAGGTTCTGTCACCGCATATAAAGTTACAGAGGCATTACATTATATATTAGTAAAAGGTTATGGTTATGTTCCCCGAATATCACGTTATGTGATTTTCATTTATAGAGAAACGTAGAAGAAAGTGCATAGGTGAAACCCCAGAACGTTAGATGAACTTCAGTGCGTAAAAGACAATCGGTGCCAAAGGGATGCAGATGGAAGGCATTTCCAATATCCGTTGTATATGGTAAGTGCTGATTTTTGTTCAAATTATAACTGTAATACTGGCAACCTGAATCATTAAAAAGTTAGTGGTTTCGGATATTGCAGAAATATTCTATCCGACAGCTCGGGTGTAACAGTTCCGGCTACCGCAGCCAGAACCCCCCCCCAAAAGAAGAAGGAAGGAAGAAAAACGTATACGTGAAAAGCACAGTAATTTATAATTATTAAATACTTACAACTTCAGGTGCCTATCGGAGCATTCAATGAGGAAAAAATTGCGTAAATAGGCATTTATTAAACATTTTATGGAAATAAAACAAAATGCATAACACTTTATCCAAACATTTGATAAATGAGACAAACGACTAAACCATCGTATTTTTATTTAAAAATTCAATAAATAGAAATAAAAGCTTATACTATAGTGCCTATATGAAGGACATGAACGCGTCATACTGAGCAGGTAAGAGAGATCCACGCTGTGCGAGGCGTGTGTCAATTACCCAGACGCTTTTCCAAGGTCGGAATGTTAGTGTTAATTATGATTTGAAAAAACAAAACAAAACATAAACAAAAACGCTCAGTTTTGGCGAAATGAGACGCTTAAAGATAGAGCGGACATAGCAAAACTGTAGATTGATTGCTGTTATATAATTCAATAAGGCTTGCCTCAGTCGTTCTATATGTGGATGTTACTATGACAAAAAATTCGGAAAGCGTCTATTTGTGCTGGATTGACTGTTAACACATAAAAATATAATAATGTTTCATTTGTCGTTGTACATAGTATTATATACATATATTAGTGTAAATTTATTTGTTTTAAATGGGAACCTACAATTAGGGCCAAATTAAATTGCCACTAAAATGATCATCACAACGTCCTCGAAATAATACACGGCTAATGGCATTTACTTTCCCCCATAATATCAAGGAACTTTTATTCAGGACATTTCTTTCTGCAACGCTTAGTTTTAGAGATATTGTACAGTCTCAACTTAAACTCCCTTCCAGCTGGCATACCTTATAAAGAAAGATTTCTTCTTACAGCATAAGAAAATGGGAAACCTTCTTTTGACCTTAAAAAATAACTAATATAAAACAAAAGAATACGATTCCCTAAAGGAGTAACACTACTATTATACAATAAATGCTTAATGTTGCCTATATTAATGAAACCGCACACATTCAGTTGCACACCTGTAATTTCAAATTGCACTTTCTTCTCATTTCGACGTATTGGAGGAGTTGCTAACGCCAGAAGTCAGTCTTAACACCGATAAGCAGGAATGTTCTTTCGCAGTAAGGGGAGCCGAGTGAGTAGCGGTCAAATAAACCGAATAATCTACCATGTTCGATTATTATAATGACAGATTTAAACTCTTGGAAGTAGAGTACAATATTCTTTTACAGAAATAAATTAATACGCAGCTATTTTTAAAATCCAAATGAAATAGCCTGTGATCTGTATTTTCAGCAATTCATTGTCATGGCGCTCACCACTGAAAGCAGAATAAATTTTGTATGCTACAAATTATAGCTTTGATTTTTTGTAACCTTTTTGCTCAAAATAAGCATTGGGCATTTCCACCACTTTATCCAAAATAAAATGTCTCAATATTGGTTAAATATACGGCAAGCTCTCCTTCCCTTATCCATGGTACGATCTTTGCACCGCTGTGAGATGACATCACTCCCTTTAGACGTTTGTCTTTAACGTCCATTTCAACAACTTACGTATGCAGAAACGTGAAGTCCTCCCTGATATAGTGGTTACTATGCTAGCTTCTAGTTTCCCAGGCCGCGGATTCAAACCCGGCGGAGGGCGATGGATTTTTTCGGTCGTAAAAGTTCTTAGCATGGCTCTGTTCGGAAGGGAAGTAAAGGCGGTGGTTCCGTGTCGTAGATTTACGGCACGTAAAAGAACCTCAAGTCTGATAAAGAGGCCTCTGAGCAAAATTACCGGACTTTCACGCCCAACATAGAATGGGACGCTAGGGACCAGAGCAGTTAAGGAGCATCCATAAATAAAACTCCATTTTTAGAAACAGTGAACTAAGTGGGTGGAATTATGCGCAATTGAGCCTGGAATCTATTGAGCTAAGAGTTAATCGACGTTTCTCATATGGATAAGGGAAAACGTGAGAACATCTGCGCGCGTAAAGCTACCCACGTAAGACGAACATCTACTCTTGAAGTCTTCCGCCGATAATTTAGCACAGTCGGCGCCCACAATCGATGGACACAAGAGGAGAAAGATGCTCAGCTGGTAGCCAATCTCCAGAGGCGGGCAGCAGGAGTTTTAAACCGATCCAGGCATTAGGCGGCGTCTAAGGATATATGGGAGACCCTAGAAAATCGGTTCAGGGACCATCGCTTGGCCGCAGCCCGCTTGATTCGAGGTTGCAACATCCAGAGGACACGCTGCAGAGGTTCACTCTGGCACTAGAGCACTGGTGAACAACACTTTGATGAACCTTGCTCCCGGTTACGTGTCTTAGGAAGCCACTTACTGCTTTGTCGACGGTGTGGGTGACGCCGAGATAAGTCAAAGCCTGATTTTCGGTGAGTACAAGACCATCCACGAGGAGCTAACGGCTGCGCTGAGGATGTATGCGGTCAAGGTGGCAGCTACTATGACTTCGAACGAAGACCAAAAGTATCTGCTACGACGGGGATAGATCACCCTAGGGACGGCGAAGATGAGTTCCAAGTGATCTCTCAGCTGGATGTGCAGTCAGCCGCGAAATCTGTTGAAGGACTGTTCAAGCCGCACCGACGAACATCGAAGAAGGAGCCAATCCAACGGGAACGCCATGTCACAAAGACCCTGTCCGGAGGAATGTAGCCACTGCATTAAGTTAGAGGAGGAACAGCGTGCCGCAGCTGTAATTATTTCGTCAAAGTCTGCGAATGGTTGGGATATCACAGGCAGGAGGAGAGAGCAGATGGTGGACACTGATTTGAGGCCGCTCCTAAGAGAACTGGAGGCGGGAAACAAGACGAGCTGGGAAGACATTGCACCAAGAAATAGCTTGCATAAGTCCTAGTGGGCCCAATGGGACTCATTGAATATCAGAGAAGTCGTGCTGTTCAGAGTGTGAATGTCACCAAATGGGAAGACCCAGAGTGAGCAGTTGATCCTTCCTCGGAGCAAGCTGAAGGAGGTTCTAGCTGGCAGGGACTTCAATCGACGTGCTCCGGTAGCGGTGCTGCTGTTTGCGACTACGAGCAGACGCTGAGAAAGGTTATCGACAATGTCATGCGTGCTTAGCGAGTCGCGGCCCCCAAACCATGTCCCTGGGCTGCATACAGCAGTATAACGTGAGAGCACCTTTTGAATGAATCCTTATCGACGTAGCTGGGCCGTTTCCTGTGTCCGACTGGGGAATCAAGTACCTGTTGTTGACCATGGATTCTTTTACCAGGTGGCCATAGATGTACGCCATTCCTAATCAAGAAGCCAAGACAATCTTAGACTGCCTTCTGAAGGGGCCTATTCTGTTGCCTTGAATTAGCATTAGGGATTAGCTTAACCTAAACAGCGACTAGGGCATCAACTTCGAGCCCAGCGTGATGAGGGAAGCACCGGAGCGGCTTAGACTGCAAAGACACACACGACGCCTCTTCGCCCACATTCCGACGGCATAGTAGAGCAGTACATCAAGGCTACAGAAAAATATCTGAAGAAGGTCGCCGTCAGTCACCAAAGGGACTGGGACGTCAGGGTGCTACTTTTCTTGCTAGCCTATCGATCTTCAACACATGACATCACTGGGTTTATGCCAGAAAGTTTAGTTTTTAGTAGACAGTTGTGTCTCCCATGCGATCTGATGTTTGGGAAACCTCCTGGGGTAGAACAGCCAGCAACGCAGTACGTAGAGGACCTCATGGACTATCTTCACGACATGCACGATATGGTCTGTCAGCACATCCAGGTGGCGCCCGACCTCATGAAGACCCGTTACGACCGGCAAGGCAACAGTCAAGGTTTCCGACGGGATGACTTGGTGTGGTTGTATCGCACTACCCGAACCAAAGGTCGTTTCTCGAAGCTTCAACAACCCTGGTAAGGACCGTAACGTTGTGGTGAAGAGATTTAATGATGTAATCCACCGCATCCAGAGCTGCCCAGAGGAAAAAAGTTAGCGTTATATCTAGACAGCCTGGTGGTCCGGACGACCACTTTTGAAAAGGGAGCAGTGTGGCCAAAACCACGTGATATAGTGGCCAATGCATCCATGAAAACTTTGAGCGCAGGAGATTCGAGAAAGCAAATCCATAAAGTACAGTCGGCCAAGCATAGGAAGAGGCTTTGACTGACTACTCTTCTAGAAATTTCTCCATTTGCATTCTGGTAAATTCTGGAACATTGCGTTAACGTGTCTTCTTAGCAATAGAAGACTACAAAAAGCCGGCAAAAAATAAATCCCAACTAGTTGCGAGTAAGTTACGAACAATTTGTAAATCAGAGACGCATGGCCAAGTTTGTAAAGCATTTCGCGGAATGAATGAAGTTTGTTAAGAGTTAACCTTCTTTTGTCTAAATGTGTTTATTTATTTATTCTTTTTGTTACTTCCGTTCTTATTTGGGAAGAAACGTAATACTTTTTGTGTCTCATACGGTTTAACATTCTTTATTAGAAGGATGAATTTTTAAGTAGTTGTCTTGAATAGTAAGCGCAACACAGCAGCACCAGAATACTGCAACTCTGCTTCACACATAACGCCAACTTTTGACGGGGTTAGCATGCATTGCGTTCTCTGCCAGAGAGATACCCTAGTTAACTTTCACTAAAATTATGCAGAGACAAATTTAGTGTGGCTTTATCAGTGAAACAGATGATACATTTACACAGAAAACCAAACACTCGCCTATCGTTTTTATCTTTTTCTTCTTCTTCTTCTTCGCCTACACGTATCATTTTAATCCTTTGAAGCAGAACCCGAGTCTCCTAACTTGAAGACTAGCAATGTAACCATTAAGCTCAGGAGCCTCAGCTTGTTTTAAATTACTAGTATGCAGGTTATTAATTAGGCAACACTCCAAACGTATGCTTATAACCTCGATTAAGAGATCTAAGCTGAAACGATGCTGAAATGCTCTTTGGACAATTCGCGTAACATAGTTTGCCTGCCCTAGGCGGATTGCAAGTCGCAAATTTCGCTTCTGTAGCTACCTTAAACATCCACTACTGATCTGCGGTTTCCTTTAGAGTATACAGGTCACAACACTTCCTTGCATTGTCTCAAGAGAAAGAATTTTATTTTCTTCCCAAATGAATCCCATCTGCGAAATATTCTTCCAGCAGAGTCCTCGCTGAAATCGTGATGAGCAGAGCGGCATCCTATCCAAAATCACGTTAAACGACGCATCACATTTTATGAAATACTTTCAGAATTTCCTCAAGGCTTATACGGAAGCATTTCGCTTTACTTAATCTTTGATCCTCGCGACTAGCTGAATCTGTTTTTTTGTTTCTCAACTAATATGTGGTATTACCGCGACTATTCTGAACATTGAAGGTTTCAAAATATTCAGTAATCAAACCTAACTGCATGTTTATACTGAGAAAACTACTTGATATGCCAATAAAGTCAATCTAAGTTATTATAATACAGCTGCAATATAGAGTCAGTACTCAGAGGAGCGCTATAAAATAACGTAGTCCTGTTGTATAAACGCAATCTTTTAGTTACCAAACCCTGAGTCTCGTTCTCTATTAAATTCAACAGCCTCCTTAAACCGTATCATGCCCACAAATGCCCACAAAATTACTACACATACACTGTCTTTTTCAGAAATGCCTGTCTATGGGAATCTTTACACTGGTTATTTTTAGCTGTGTATACAAAAAATGAGCTCTGTTCGTTATCTGAAAATAATCTGCATATAAACTTGATCCAGGCTGTAGTTGTCGTTTCACTGTAAATGCCAGAGCCTATATATCTGCCTGTATTAATTCTGCTATGTTTGTACTTTCTACCTCCCTCTTCCCACCTCTGGTAGCGTCCAACCACAGGACTTTCGGTTTTGCAGTCCGTCTCTCAGAGATAGCTTTCGGCAATGTTTTCCAGGGGAGAATAGTGGTTTCACTGGGTAGCAGAGAAATGCCTTCTTTTGCGGTTTTACTCTCTCTTGCTGACCCGATGACCATCCAGTTAGTACTAGGTCCTGCCTAAGGCACGGTTGGATTATAACGTGTTGCTTGTTGCGGCGTTGATCCCACAGCCATTCTTGTTGCGCATCTCTTCCTCAGTAGTTAGTGCTACACTACAGATAGTGATGAACACGTGCGTTGACTTTATGCGAAGTTACGTATAAGAATTGTTCGCCGGTTTTACTTAAGAGAACCAAGGGCCAATGACTTTAGCTAAAATAGTTGAAACTTTCGATGCTTAGTTGCAAACGTGGGTTCTTTTTAAACCCAGTCAAAAATAAAAATTGTCTACATGGTATATTCAAGTTATGGTGGTGAGTTTCGAGGCTTAATCTCGGGCATAAATTATTTTTAACTATATGTTTTAATAAAAGTGTAGTTTTTCCAAAACTGCACTTTTAGCACACCAAAGATGCTCCTTATTTATTAAAAAAGTGATATAAATATTTTACCAGTATTGCTAAAATTTGAAACAACAGTAGTGAACAATTCTAACTTTAAGATCTGCAGTAATTATCACAATTAATTACGCTTCCTTGAGAAAATAGAATTTAAAACCAATATTTAAAAATGCTTAATCATTTTCAAATAAAGCTTGGTAGAACTACAGGTTTGAAAAAATATTTTTTCCTCAATGAATATTTCAAACTTTACGTTTATCGCTGCGAAAGGTATAAACTACTTTGCAGTTTGTAGAAAATGCTTATCTGCCAATACTATTGAGCAGGTTACAGAAATAACATTGTTTTGTCAACCAAATATGCGGCCAAGGAGCTCAATGTGTCTGTAAAACCAAAATGTATTAACGGAGAAGAATGCAAGGCTTTCGTTGAATGCCAATAAAAAAAAATGTCCATCCCTGGGATTACTGTGCAAAAAGGGTCCGAAATGATAGCCTTTAGTTTTTAGAATATAAAAGTAATTTTATTCTAAAATAATAAAACGTTTCATCTAAATGATTTAAAGAATTGTACTTGTCACAATATTTTTAACAATATCATACTTTTTGAAAATATGAGAAAAACGTTTAATTGTCTACTGTATATTCAATCCTCTGCAACATCAGTGAATTTTGTTTTATATAAAAGAAATTTAGCTACGTTTGTGTGACATTGTGATCGTTCTGGATCATCTACATTTCCTGGTTCCCAAAGGATACCTTTATGTTTCTAATTTTATATATATATATATATATATATATATATTTAGAGGATAAGTAACTATTAATTACAATTATGTTAAAGTTTCAAAGTATTCATTCTATGATAACAACTGCACAAAAATTAAAACCAGTTGTCTCCTATGATGTGTATCCACTCCATGGCCAGGAGCTTCTAATTAATAAATTTGCAACTAGAAAGAAATACCGTAGGCCTAAAACAGCTGAAATTTCAGACGAAAGCCCTATTTGTTGTTTCTTGTGGTTCTGTGTTCACGTTCCTTCAATTAATCAAGTTATTAGAATTTATGCTTGTTAATTTAAAGTATGGTATTATCATTACTCCACTCCTTGAATAAAAGGGGTATAAAGAAGATTTTTGTTACTTGCTTAAATCCCCAATGCAGTATTCCTGTGAATATTCAACTAAACAAATGCAAACATATATAACCTCAAAACTCGTTTATATGAGATTTTTGTTAGTTCACTCCTATAATCTCCCTTTTTTATTCATTAGCATTGCTTATTTTCAGTTAACCATTGTAGCCAATTCATTAAGAGTAATATAAAAAATGAAGTGTTTAAATAACAGCATAATAAGCTTAGCACAAATATAAGTTTAATATTCATTTCTGGCTTCATATGTTAACTGCTCCAAGTTAGGATTTTTTATTTATCTAATAATAATAATAATAATAATAATAATAATAATAGAACTTCCTTTAACTTATTTGTATTCTGTTACTAAGTGTATGCATTGCGTTTCAAAGTAATCTCTATTCAGAGACTTTGGTCTACTTCGTAGTTTTCAGAACTGTAAACATCGAATGAAAACATACTGAACGACTCTACTTTTATTGCGAGGCCAAACTATGGTATCAAGTGAAATGTTAAACATCTTGTGTTAATTTTATATTAAAATACGCAGTAAACATAGCCTTTCTTTTGTAAATTACTCACCGACATTCTGTACAGTCACTTATATGTAGCAGGGCTGTTCAAACTTTGTTCCTACGCCTCCCTGAGAAGGTACCGAAGCGTACTAGGGTAAGCGCGAGAACTTACCCGAAATTTTATGTCAAGTTGAAAATGTATTAACAAAGTATTTCATATGCTTTTATTCCAAGAAAAAAATGTCAATAATGCAAGTTCATCTGGTAATTGAAAACACTTCTCTTCTATGAAACATGAAATTTGTCCCACAGCAATGTAATGAACCTGTTCTCGAACTCAGACAACAATTGCACTTATGAGAAGAAATTCAGACCCATGCGAAACAACTTATTAACATTACTTTGTCCACAATTTTGTACACCTTTCTGACACTTTCCGATATCTAATTCCCCCGAATTTTCCTCTGCATAGTAATAAATAATAATTAACTATGGAAAAGGTGTGAGCTTTCAAATCGAAGGCACCGCCTTGGAAGAGAAAGACATATGGATCATTTCCCACAAATTCCATATTCGCATTAGAAACCGCTTTCTACAGTATACACAGTATAATTTTATTAGGCATTCATTTAGTTCGGACACTCTAGAAGAACAAATTTCATCACAAGAGAAGAGCAGCAGCTTAATGACCTTTCCTTAGAAAACAAAGAAAAGATTATGCATATAGTGCCTTAATTTTAAGCCCAATAAACAAAAAGTATCAAGAGTTAAAGAGTTAATTAAGTAGTTATTGAGCATTCTGCTGCCTTTTACAAAGTCATGTCCATGTGAAACTAGATTTTCCACTATTATGGTTATCAAGTCAACATAAAGATCAAGACGTAATCTCAAGAATGAGGGGTGTTTTGTTATTTCCAAACAAGAGCATAGATTCGAGAACAATATGATGGTAAGCAAGCGCATATCTTTCTGAATGGTTGAATATAATTTCCCCATTAAATTCAATTATCCACGTGCCCTATGGTGTGCGAGTATCCATTTCTCATTTATATTTTACTGATACGCGAATTTATAGTAAATTATAAACATTAACAAAATATACTTTACTTTAATTACATATATATTCTTTTTTTTGTAAATCAGCTGTAAATGAACAACCGGGAGCGATTTATTTGCCTGTCATGATCATTAAGCTTGCAATCTAGGAGACCGATAGCGAAAGTTAACTGCACTACGGTATATGAACTGGTTCACTCCTGGCTACTGCGCTACATTCACGCGTGCTCCGTCAGGCAGGTAACCTGAAAGCACTGCTCTCCACCGCATCAGTTCCTAGGAGTGCATGCCTACTGATCACATATTAACATATTTCATGTTGAGAGGGGACTCGCGTGCAGATTTTGGGAGTTCAAAGCATTCAATCTACAAAAAGTTTGAAATCCCACGATTACAGAGTTGTTCTATCTGTTTTTCTCTTGCGGCAAATACCTGTACCAGACGTTACAAATACATTACCAACTGTAATATTTTTTTAGTAAAGTACTTCCGAAGGCTGCTGCCGATGATACGGAATCCAAAACCGTTTCGTATATCGCTTTTGCACATCAAATAACTAAATTTATCTAAACACGAGGAATTGAGCGGTGTGGTTAAAATAAACATACTTTCGATTATAAACACGAGGAAGTGCTGTATCACATGCATGAGATTACATGAAGCGTGCTGGCAGCCCAGAAACGGCAAACTCCACTTTGTTAGCATGTTTGTTTGTTTTCATATTTTATCATTTCCATCTGTGTACCTTGCTATAAATCACAGAAATCGTCGTTGTGTTGTATTAGAAAGTACACGATATGTAAAATGCAAGTAACAAAAGGTGGGAGAGAATAACCAGTCTGAAATCTATACTAAAATCCATTATGCTTTACGAGTTGAAACTGAAGGTATATAACTTCTGAAGGGTTTGATGCATACACAAATTTTCAAACATACTGCTGGAGTCCAAGAGTATGATATTACACGCAATATGCATTACACAATAAAGGATCCAATAAAAAAAATGTCATTAATCAAGAGTTATTTTATTTCAGCAGACTAGGTGAATCAGCCGCCCTGTTTTCATAACTGTGCAACTCGTAGACAATAGCCTCATCATAAAGGACCGCCCCTTTTGTAAAAACATTTTCTCTTGCAGCCACTCTTCTTGAACATGTTTATTCGCTTCTGTGCATAATCAGCATTTATTAGTACATGTTGTAATAAAGGCAAAAAAGCTGCATAAATATTAAAAAGGCAGCAGAAACCTGGTGTAGCTCTGAAAGCAGGACAAACAAAAATTTTCCGTTTTCATCATGTCAGAAACGGTTACATATAGCTGAGTGGATTATTGCTCGGAAACAAAGATTCAGCTGAAAAGCGAGGGTTATGCCATGAGTCTTTCTTAATATATTCATTCTATTTTAATACTTTTATCGTTGGAGCCGAAGAGGTTAAAAAGAATATCAGTTTTAGTACATAATTATTTAAGCAATGTACTGTATTCGATACTAAAGAGTAGCTTTCATTCATTTTGCGTTAGTTCTTTCTCATGAACGCGGAGGAAAACCCTGCAAATATTTTTATAAACAGGCATAGGAATTTCTAAGTATTAATGCCAGGACGGAGGGAAATAAGGATGAACTGTCACTGGACTATAGGCAAGGAGGCTGCAGATAACAAAACCCTCCAAACCTAGTACAGTGTTTTAGCGTTTGCAAACAGCACTCGGACCAATTTTACCTGCCTGTCAGTGACTCTTGACCTCTGTTGTTTTGCAGTTTTTGGTTTGAGCGTATATAACTTGAAGCCAATTGCTTAAGAATTCTTATGCCTGTTTGTAAATACTTCCGAAGCATTTAAAGAAATATTTGTAGTATACATTTGCAGTTTGCACAAATTATGCAAGAACATCCAATCGCAAGCCAAAAGCAGGAAATAAAAGGATCATAATACCACTAAATTACTTTTGAAACTGCAAGAAGAGAGACTTTTAAGTTCTACTCTGCTTAATGGCGGGCTTGATGTCGCTTCTTAAATTTGTTTTTATGTTACAGTATTTTAGCATGTTTTAAGTGTATATTAGTAGCTAGTCTGTGCAGCAAATCAAATGACACAAGTCATGGTAGGCTACATCAAATATATTGTAATTCATGTCAAAATTGGAATATCAGTTTGTTTTCTGTGTAAGATGACCGTAACACAGCCATTTTGGGTAGACGCTTGTGTCTTACAAGCATAAGCCTATCATTTATTCAATATTATAGATCCATCATTATTTTCTGACTGGTTTTGACACTGGTACGCTGTTGTAGATTGTTCTTTCGTTGGAAGGATTTGTATATCGGTGGTAGGTAAGCGCTGAATAAAAGTTCGTATAACCTGCTATAAAACTGGGCAGTGGTAGCAGAAGGCCCAAATGTTTATAAGATGTACTCCAATCCAAATCAGGTTATTTTCCGTAAGTCGTTATTCATCTAATGTGAAGCCTTTGGCTATCTAAATATGTAAACGAGCTGCAAAGTGGGTGGGAAAGATAGACCTAAGGCACATCTGCGTAGGTTGCATAAACAAAAACAAATCTAAGATTTGATTCATTTGGTATAAGTTTTGCTGACTACTAGTGAGGGACGCAATTTTTATCCGAGACGCCTGATCAAATTTAGTGAACATCTGGTTGCATTTTTATGCTTTGATCCTATGAGGAAATACTGCAAGCGTTTAGCTCCAAGCTATGTCCAGATCATATCACAATGATTATTTACTGTATTTTGCTTTTATGTTTATTAACAATTCATTTTAATTGGGTTCTTCTTCCTTTTAATCTTCACCTTCGTTTGAGTACAATGGCTTGTGACTTTTATTAGATTAGGTAAACATGCAAAATGCCTTTAAACCACACTCGTATGCAACTTTCTTAGATATTTCTGGTATTCGATTCGGCACGAGCTCTCTCCGCTGCACGAAGCAGAAGTGCTGACACAAAAATTGGTTCATTATGACTGAATGAATTCTTGAGAAATTAAATAGTTTTCTTAAACACGAATAAATGTTTCAAAGTAAATTTAAAATCCCGTATGTGCAATCCGAGTGCAATGATAAAGTTTTGTTTCACATAGAAATACATATTTATAGTAAAAATATATGTAGGTATGTGATTTTATAAATGTATTTAATAAATGCACATATCTACATATTCAGAAGATTCTATTTATAGCAGTAACAATGTTTTTTGCTTTAGAATGGAAGTTATTTTTATCCGCCACTTTGATAAATGGTAAACTGAAGGGATAGCTTAATAAAACCCATGCTTCACTGCATTTACTTATTTCAGGGAAGGGATAACACAAATATTTTTGCCGTACTCGTTAGCTTATCATACTTTCATTCAATGAGCGATTATTGTGTAGAGCAGGATCTGCCAACTAGTTCGCTTGTGACGCATCAATCAACAACAGTCATTGACAAGTGATGCGAAGGGAAGTGCAAGGCAGCACTTGTCTCTCGCAACCTGTAGAAAGTACAGCATGCACCCTCCTTACTGCTCTAGCCCTCTCTTATTAGTCACTTCGCCTCTCCCCCATGACTCACCTGCTATTCACTTCTCAGTGCCGGGAGCAAGAAGAGATATTTTCTTTGACATCGCAGAGCATTCAGTTGGCTGACAGAGGTGGTGTGCTCGAGTCACTGTAGCTAATTTTACTTATTAAATTATTACATCAAACAATCTTTACTTGCATCTGCAGCTGGTGTTACATATCTCCACTTGAAGTCTGAGTAGATATCCTTTTTCTCATGCGTTTTAGCACATGTGTCCGTTTTCATGCACTGAGAGACAGAGTAAAATTAAACATAGCAACAGGCCACTCCCACAACAAGACCGACGGGTTCAAGCGTGAAGAGATAAGTAGCATTTGATATACCAAAATTAACGTAAAGATCGTGTCGATAACACAGAGAACAAGTGGATGCCTTTTGACATGAGACGTTATAAGGAAATCTCTCTCCAAAAGAAAAAAAAGTTATTTATATGTGACAATTACTATACTACCATCGCGGTTTCTTATCTTCTGAGCATAAGCAGTCCACTTCTATAAAGAATGTGCTTTAGACGCTTAGGGCAGTAGTAGTTAAGAACTAAAATTTTGAAAAAGTGTTATAGTGCGCTAGTACTTTGGACTGATGAAAATACTGAAAATGGAGCCCATTCAGATCACGCATTCAGTTGCAAGAGTTAATCCTGGATTACAAGAAATTCTTAATTTAATTGTTAATTGCTCAGGGTCCCAACGTATTTGTAATTCTATATCACACGCACATTATGCGGACACACAAACACACACACAGGTGTCCATGAACTTGCGCACCAACTCTCCAGGTTCTTATTCTACGGGCAAATTAGACAAACCTTTTCGCACGTTTGTTCTAAGTATAATAGTGGTCAAGTTAGAGTCTTAAAAAGTTAACCAATGAAAATAGTTGCGATATTGCATCAAAGTTGTCTTACGCATCTGCCAACCTGCTGCCGAAAACACGCATGCGATTTGGCCTTGCTACCCAAAAGTTGGTGGACTGCGGGCAAACTGTCGCTGCGGTGCACCACAGCGGTTAGATGGTGCCGAAGTATGGTGCAATGTCAGTTACTGTCTCACCCCACCAAGAGGCAGGTGTGTCCTGACATGTTAGGAGAACTACGGTCTCTGTTCTGACCGTGATTTGACTACATACATCCAACTCGAAATTGCCGATTTTTGATCAACGTGCACATCAAGTTCTGCCAAAAATTAGGCAAATGCGCTAACGTAACGCTTCAGATGATGAAGCAAGTTCACGCTGACGACGCCTTGGGCCACAGTGCTGTGTTTAAGTGGCACCAACGTTTGGAGGCTGATGGGCGTACTGGTCGGCCACAAACGATCCGAACTCTATGTAAGATAGAAGAAGTTGCGATGTTGGTATGTGCAAATCGGTAGACGATTTTGCAGCAACGATCAGCCATGGTACGTACCGCAATATTCCTTCTGGTAACTGAAGCTGTAACTCCCTTCTCCAAAAGATATGAAGTGTAGATAAAGATATAAGTAAATATAAATGAAAAGAATATGGCCTAAAGCAGAGGATAACTACAGACGGGAAACAAAACAGTCAAATAGAAATTAGTTTCCAAATTATGGATAGAGAAGATAATGAAGGAAAAAGAAATATAAATAATAAATAAACAATAAACAAATAAGTAAATGTGTAGAAATGCGTGAAAATATATAAGATAGCAAAATCTGCCAGAAACTCGTATTTTGTAACATAAGTATGCAGCTAGGACGTATATCAAAATGCATCCCCTCAGTGGATGTCTGGTCGAACGTATGCAGGTGACAAGCCAAAAAGCCTTGGAATCACTGGAGTGCACAGAAAATGCATCGAAGCCTGTTAATCACGCTAGGCCTGAACAAAGTGGTAAAACCACTTTCTAATGCCATGAATACTGTTTACGATTATTTCTCGACTGCCTCACCCAATCACAATATTTCGGGATCAGCTGCGTAGGCGAATTAGGGTTCTAAGATATCGCATGATAAAAAGCAAATCCACTTCTCGTAGAATACAGGTAGAAGTTATCTAGCCTGGGAAGAACAAAATTTGAAGGGTTACAGGTCGTTTCGATTCCAATTCCTTTGATTTCCATACGTGAAAACGCCGTCAAACAGCGATGGCCGAGGGACTTGCGGACAACATTTTTCATTTTAATAAACAAAGTATTGTTCACCACGTGCGTTATTGTTGTCTCAAATCAATAAAACGCTTGATGGTTTAAAATAGGGATTGGGCCTCGATACCTCGATACTCTTGTTACTCGTTGGTATCGAAATATGTCTAATACTTTGAGATAAACCTTCCATACTTTAAAATTTTTAAGTCTTGCATTGTTGAAAGTTGTTGCGTTTAATTTCATGCTAGATGAGGAATGACAGACTTCACGTTATTACCTAGCACGCGTCCCCAAAGAGTTGCGGGACTATAGTTCTTGATAAACCTTGACTGCATTTCCTGCAGGTGAATGCAGCATTCCATAGACACTTCTTTCTAAATGAAAACATGCGAAACAATGGGTGAATAAGTAGAGGTACTCGTGTAATATGCGGCGTTAACTGAGTTCTGAATGAGGCTGATTTAACTGACGCAGTAAATCACGTTTCCTAGCTTGATGACTCACTCTCAACCGTTACATTTACCTACTCCGGTGACCAGAATCTGTGAATACAGCAGAAACAAATCAGAGCCCGCGTATGGAAATATTTGTTCTTTTTAGTTGTTTGAGTTTCATGTAAAACATATATTAGTTTATATTTTCAAGGTTGTGGAATAAAGAAGAATTGTTAGTATTGGTTTTTCTCTGGATAGAAAATCCTTTAAAAGATTTTCAGCACAATATACAGTTACATAAACGGAAGCACAGAAAGTGTTATTATTGTTGTTGTTATTATTATTATTATTATTATTATTATTATTATTATTATTATTACTATTAGCCTCACTAAAAAGGGATTATTTAACCTGTAACATTATTAAGATAAAAAAAATTGCTGTCTATTGAAGAATGTTAAACAGGAACAATTTCGGAATTAGTATACAATACGAACTTGCTTACATGCGTTTATACACAGAAAACTACTAACAAGAACATAATTCAGTGAACAAGCTATCACCTTTACATATTTTTTATAAAGTGAGTATCGAGTATGGGTGCTAAAAATCAGTATCGGTATAGAGTATCGAGAAATAGTGGTATCGTCCCATCACTAGTTTTAAATAAGTTAATTTCAAACCAACGTGGTAACCAATGAAGTGTTAATTCTAAACCATGCCTGGCGAACAGTACTCCCAAGGCTTGATGCCGTTCCCCTACTTTCCTTCCCTTCGTGACCACCAAAGCATAGCGACCGCTTCATTTAGGAGTTGCAGTAGCATGTGTTGGTGAGTTTCTCAAAATATGCAGTGATGGCTTCACCTACTTCAACCAAGACTCCAAAACGAATGTTCAGCAGTGGGTGGGAAAACAAGTACCTTTTTATTCTACAGCACAAGGATGTATGCCTTATATGTTCATAGCAATTGCAGTTTGTTGCACACTTTAATGTCAGAAGACACTTTGTGTCCAAGCATAAATGTTCGTATGGAGATGATAAATTATCGGAGGTAGATAGACAAAAAGCTCTCGACGAACTGAAGGCAAAAGTACTCGTAAAACGTAGCCAAGATGGTGCATGTTCCTGTTTCGGAAACATCACTGGGGCTGTGCGCGCTAGCTCAGAATTGCAAGGGACATTACAGGGTCAATTAAACCTGTTTTAGAAGGCAAATTTGTGAGGAAATGTCTACTAGCAGCTGCAGAAGAGTTGTGTACTTCATTGGTAAATTCCTTCAAAGCTATTAGTTTATCTCATGCAACAGTGGCATAGAGAATAATGGTAATGGCTCATAAACTAGATGAGCAATTATTATCCAGACTTAAAACTTTAAAAAAATTATTCATTAGCTCTGGATGAAACCACAGATCTGAAAGACACGGCACATCTGGCCGTTTTCATTAATGGAATTGATTCTGGATGTAATATCTTTGAGAACATCCTAGATGAGGTATATTTAAAGGATCGCACGAGCGAAGAAAATCTTTTTGAAGGGTGTCTAAATATGATTAGCAAATTTGAGATTCCATTGGAAAATGTGGTCTCTGTTGCGACAGAAGGAACGCCCTCTATGATAGGAGGGAGATGGATTTGTAGGTAAATTAAGAAAGCATCTAATAGAGAAACGACTATCCCCAGATGATGTTTGAATGATTCATTTCATGATTCATCGCGAGGCATTAGGTGCGCAATCTGTTACCGTTGAAAAGGTAATGCCAGTAGTTGTTCACACAGTTAATGTGATCCGTTCACGAGGATTTAGTCAGAGGCAATTCTAAGAATTTCTTCAGAATATTGGTTCTGTTTATTCTGATTTGACTTACTACAGCATTGTAAGATGGCTTAGTCGAAGTAATATGCTGAAGGATTTTTTTGACTTAAGTAAAGAAATTGAGGAATTTATGTAAATACAACTAAATATTCCAGAAATGTCTAATTATTAGTGATGAGACGATACCACTATTTCTCGACACTCGATACCGATACTGATTTTTGAATACCGATACTCGATACTCACTTTATAAAAAAACTGCAAAGGCGATAGCTTTTTCACTGAATTATGTCCTTCTTGGTAGTTTTCTGTGTATTGAGGTAGACTCCTCGTTGCTGGTAGCCTAACCCGCAGTAGGTTCGCAGGTTGATATATTAATATCTGAATTACTATATTATCTGTGATGATTATCATTGTGATTTAATTGCTACTATTAAGTTGTCAATGGTATTCTGTTTCCTTCTTGCCACGGCTGCTGTTGTATGGGTTTACGATAGAACATGTATAACTTATTAGGGTCTGGTACGGGAAGGAAAGTATGTAGTAACAACACTAACACATGATTGGGCCAGAGGAGGAACATAATACTTTAATTACACACGTATTATATGTTGTAGTAATACGTTACACTGTTACTAGAGTAATAACTGAGTTTGTTGGAGCTGTAGAAAATTGCTTAGCTAGGTCGCTTAGCAATCCACGGATTCTTTTTATATAAGTGCTCGATTAATAATGAACTATTTATCACACGTGCCTAGCTTTTACCGCGTTTCCCTTGTAATAACTTGCACTTTCAAATTTAGAAAATTTTAGCGTTCCCACTACATTATGTGAGGTAATTAGTAACTCCGATTTCGGGGAGCTTACACTTTGTTCTGTACATCACCGCGCTTTACACCCAACTGACTTAGGCTTGGGGACGCTATCAATAACTTTCCTGAACTTAAACATTTAAACATATTCTCTTAAAATCTTATTAGCTGCGTTCCTTCAGCTTGGAACGTTTTTGAAATACTTCACACGCTATCATTCGCTGTTTCCAGACATGTGACCTCTCTTCAAAAATATACGTTGAGCTAGCTTGTGACTTTCTCCTACACAACCTTTCTCCACAAGGTTCTACTATTGTGTCATCCCCCTACAGGTCGGTTCGCCTGCACCCTAATTCTAACAAAAATGTTGTTTGTCTGCTTTATACAAGTATCCCACAGCTCCAACTAAACTCCTACACATATATACAACTTATACTTAATATCTAATTACATAACAAGAATCTTGCTTATTACAATTACTTTACAGGTTTTACTTCTCATATTAGTGATTGATTTGAGAAGGTATATTAATTATTACAATTAACAATCATTATTATTAATATGTATATATATAGGGTAGTTAAATCATATTCGAACCCACTCGCGGCCTCCCTCTACTGCGCGAGACAGCCGGCAGAGGCGGACTAAAAACCTTACCTTATAATAGATGCTGGAAATGTTGACCTTCTGCTCTCAAACAGGCAGCATATCTCGTGTGAATATTGTCGCTCACTCTCCGAAGCTCAGCAGCAGGAATTCTTGTGATTTCTTGCACAATGTTTTCTCTAAGTTACTGTCGTGTGCGAGAATTGGAACGACACTCTTTATTTTTAAAGAACCCCAAAAATAAAAATCACAACTCGTTAGGTCAGAAAAACGAGGGGGCTACAAATAAACACTAATTATTCTGTCATAAAACACATCATTATTGCATGTAATGATTCAGCAACCCTTATGTGCTGTTGCAGAATCTTGCTGGAACCAATCATACGATTTCTCTTCTTCTGTCAAACGACTGCAAAATGGCCTCAGAATTAACCTCTGATATCGCTCTGAATTTATTGTTTCATCAAATAATATGGGCCCTTTATTCTTCTAGCACATATCGCACACCACACTCCAATTTTTTGATCATAATGAGACGTTTCATCCAGTAGCACAAGTTTTTCTGAAGCCCAGTATCGAATGTTGTGAGTATTCACACGTCCACTTAGATGAAACCAAGATTCATCAGTGAAAAACAAAAGTTGTGTTTATATATGACCATAGATACTGTCTCAGTATAAATGCATGTGACCTATTTTGTATTGTATGCTAATTTTGAGATTGTTCCTGTTCGACATTCTACAATTGGCAGCAATTTTTATCTTGATAATGTCACAGGTTACATATTCTCCATTGTTAGTGATGACTAATAATAATAATAATAATAATAATAATAATAATAATAATAATAATAATAATAATAATAATAATAATAGTAATAATAATAATAATAATAATAATAATAATTGTCTTTGCTTCCCTTTTTATATAACTATATTTTGCGCTGAAAACGTATCTTTAAAGTATAGAAAATACATATTTTACATGAAACTCAAAATAAAATATATTTTGCATGAAGCTCAACCAAAACTAACAAATATTCCCATTTGCTGTATGGTATCACGTCTTATGTTCTGATTTCTGTCTGCTGGATTCACAGATTTTCGTCACCGTAGTAGGTAAACGTTATGTCTCAGAGTGAGTCACAAGCCAGGCTATTGCAGAAACGTTATTTAGTGCGTCAGCTAAATCACCTTCATTCACAACCCAGTTAACGCCGCATATTAAATGAGTACCTCTACTCCTTTCCCCATTGGTTTGCATGTTTTCATTTCTATGGAACGTTGCGTTGATTCACCCACAGGAAGCGTAATCACGGTCTATTAAGAATTATAGTCTAACAACTTTTTCGGCACACAAGCGAAGCAATAACATGAAGTCTGAACTCCTTTCATTCCTTATCTAGAATACATTAAACGCAAAGACTTCAATAATGCAAAACTTAAAAATCTAAAGGTATCGAAACATTATCGAAGGTTGATCCCAAAGTACTAGACATACATATACCACAGAGTATCGAAAGCATCGAGGTCCATCCTTACTAATTATGAATGAATATGTGATCTAGCATCCTTGGAGTAGACTTGACTTCACGTTTAATGATTTGAACTTTAGTTTACAAGGAAAGGAAAACTTGATTGTTAATTTATTACATAATGTGAAAGCATTTATTGCCAAACCTACACTGTGGAGTTGTTAACACCGGTTTTTGTGTCACTTTGAAAATCTGCATTCAGCACTAATGGACAACAATAGTACTCTAAACACAAAATACACATCACTAATAACAGACCCTTCTCAAAGAATTCCATATGAGATTTGCTGATCTAAAGTCCATGAATTATGAATGGGGCTTTTCAACAACCGCTTTTCTGTTCAGCTATCAGAAACAAATAGTGCCCTGCAATTAGAATTAATACATTTAAAAACAACACCCCTATACAAACATCTGGCATGTTGGGTCTGGAGTTACATAAGCCAATGCCAGAAACTTTTATTTCCGAATCTTCGTCGGTTTACATGCCATCTCATAGCAACATTCGGATCAAAGTATGTATGCATGTATGTATGTGAACAGTTCTTTTCCAAACTGAAGAATATAAAAACACCCGAACGTGCCAGTATTACTGATAAGAACTTGATATCAGTGTTATGTTTGTGGACCTCAAACATGGAGTCCGACTTTGGGAAACATGTGAAAAATAAGGATGTCAACGTTCAAAATAAAGTGTGTGAATTTGTAGGAAGGTACGGTTATAATGTTTAGTAAAACTGTTTGTTGGCCAAAAGCTAAATACATCCTGTGCTTCCAATGGAAACTCAAACTTGTTAATATTATCAAGACATCCTTAAAAAAGATTTTCTCCGCTCATGCGATCCTTTAAAGATGTTATATCTCGAATTTCTCAAAGATATTAAGGCCAGAATCAATTCCCCGAGTGAAAACGGCCAGATGCGCAGTGTCTTTCCGATCTGTGGTTTCATCCAGAGCTAATGAATAAAATTTTTAACTTTTAAGTCTAGATGATAATTGCTCCTCTGGGTTATGAGGCATTTCCATTATTCTCTCTGCCACCATTGCATGAGATAAACTAATAGGTTTGAAGGAAATTACCAATGAAGGAAACAGCTCTTCTGCAGCTGCTAGTAGACATTTCTTCACAAATAGGCCTTCTAAAACAGGTTTAATTGACCCTGCAATGTGCCTTGCAATTTTGAGCTAGCGCGCACAGCCCCAGTGATGTTTCCGAAACAGAAACATGCATCATCTTGACCACATTTTACGAGTACTTTTGCCTTCAGTTTGTCGAGAGCTTTTTGTCTATCTACCCCGATAATTTATCATCTCCATACGAACATTTATGCTTGGATACAAATTGTCTTCTGACATCAAAGTGTGCCACACACTGCAATGGCTGTGAACATATCAGCATACAGCCTTGTCTTTTAGAATAAAAAAGTACTTGTTTTCTCACTCACTGTTGAAAATTCGTTTTGGAGTCTTGGTTGAGGTAGAAGATGAATCTAAAAACTGCTTGTTTTGATAAACACACCAGCACATGCTACTGCAACTCTGTAACTGAGATGGTCGCTATGCTTTGGTGGTCACGAAGGGCGGGGAAGTAGAGAAATGACGTCACACCTTGGGAGTGCTGATCGCCAGGCCTGCTATAGATTCATCACACTGAAAAGAATGTTGGATGCAAGAATTACCTCAACTCCCACTCCTCCCCCACCCCCAACGGCCTATGTGCACTTCTTTTCAACACTCCTGTAGCAGAAAAAGGGAAGCCCAGTCCGCTTTGCCAGCACGTATGTACAAGAAAGCGTAATTTGTCTTTGTTGGCATGCACAACTCTCTTTTCACAGTCACATTCCTATATAAATAACAGCCATGAGAGAAGTTAAACCGTAATGGAGCTGTTCATTTCCTATTTGATTATCATCAATATCTCAAAGACACTAAAGTTAAACTAAGGAATTTTCAAAAGATCTTCCTCACTGTGCATTTTTTCGTTGTCTTACAGATACAGCAGTGCTTACCTTTATATTCATGTGTAGAAAACCCGGTCACGGAGTCAGCATCTGTAAATAGAGAAATAGTTATTAATTCTAATGGGATTATTATAATTTACAAGTCATTTATAGTTAGTGAATTGCTTTCTCCAAGGACCAGGTGCTATGAAAATATATGTACACTGTCGTGCATAAAAAGTGGCCCATTCTCTTAGATTGCCCTAATGTTTTTATCTCCATAACGTTTCCACGTTCAGGTAACCAACTTTTGACTCCACCTAGCCGGTGTCAGTTCTCTATGTGATGGTCTGGAAAACAATACATGGGCATACGAACTAACCAATGAACGGTGTTTATAATCTATGTGGAATGAAGAGGCGATTCGGATACCACCTCTATGAAAGTGTTTCGCTAAGTCTGGTATAATCGGCGCAACAGTTCTAGACACGTGAAAATCTTAATGAGAGCTATGATGCGAGTTGCTTACCAGATCAGGTGGTGACCGGTCGTCTGCATGCTGCAGGAGTGCATGGGACAGTCATCGTCAAATATCCACACCGGTTATGCACTGCGTTGCGCTGATAAACTTAGTTATATACAGTATATTAAAATCCACACTGTAAAAAGCGCTTAATATAAAAAACGCTGTCAATCATTGCCTCCAATTCTTCCACATCTAACAACTTTTCCTCTTCTGCGGAATCACTCACATTATTGCCGTCATCACTGCTGTCACTACTTTCTGCACCATTATCCTGGATGAGAATTATTTCTATTTGATTTTCTGCAATTCCGTATTTTTCGGAATAATGATTCTTAATTTATTCAGCATGTCACCATACATTTTCCCATTCTGGCCTTCCAATTTCAGCAAATTGCTGGCGTTATAACTGCTCCACATATTTTAATTTAAAAGTGATATTTCTGCATGCCACCCATTTTTGATATCAGCCCAGATTAATTCGATTGGGTTTAGATCTGGGCGATACGATGTTGTATTGCTATCTGGTCAAGTATGTATGACTTCTGAAGCTGTTTGTTGGCTTTAATTAAGTTATATAGCTTTGTTTTACTCATGCTTTCATCTAAAGCTTTATTATGTCTAAGTAACCAAGCTCTCATTTCTTCTTTCAAGGAAGTTGAGGTAGGTGGTTTGTGAATTTGAGTGTTGACGCATTGTGAAGCATTGTCGATGACCAGAACAGACCCAGCAGGCATATTAGGTATCAACATGGCGTTGATTCACTTCATGTAATTTTCTGTATTAATTTCTTGATGAAAATCTCCTGTTGTTTGTTGCGACTTGTAAAAGAAGGACATTTGGAACGAAGAAGATCTTTCCAACAACATGAACGATAATAAGTATTTGCCCTTTGGCAACAGGTGCCTGCAAACCTAATTCGCTATCGTCACTCCAACTTTTAGATGCTGTATGACTGCTGTGTATGTATGACTCATCTTCATACATTATAGTATTTTTCTGAAATTTGTAGCACCACCTTGAAAATTGATGCTGATATAAGTACACATTGATATAAGTACATATAAAATTAGTCATTTGGAAAGGTAAAATCAGACTGAAAAATTAAATGCCATAGCCGGGATTTGAACCACAGATCTTAGGCTTTCCGTGCCGTTGCTCTAACCGACTAAGCTATCATGGCAACATTTACTTTTTATTTTTATTTTTATTTTTTATTTTATTATTATTATTATTATTATTATTATTATTATTTCATTTTATTTATTTATTTGGCTTTTCTGTTAGAACTCTTCTATTTGATTTCGGTTTCTTCCACTTGAACCCTAAATCTTTAATAATTTTTCTGAGATTTATAGCACCACCTTGAAAGTTTCTGCTGTGTTTCAGCTGGATGAGCAATCTGCTTATTATTAGCACAGTTTTTTCTTCCACATAGGAATTGTGAATCGTGCGCCGAATGACGCATTCGAAATCGTCTATTTCTGTAATACGTTTAGGGACCTTATGTTTCTTCCCAGGCGTGTCAAATGGCATTCTTCCATATATATGTTTTTTCTTATCTTTGAGAACTCTGGAAACGGAACTCGGTGAAACACCAGTTGCTTGACTACTCTTTCTTTCACTCTCTTAAGGCTTTCGTAGATCTCGGACGAACATATATTTTCTTCCTTCATCTCTGCTTCTTGCTTCATGAAGTCGAGGACATTTGCAATTATTTCCCTACTTTGACTGTGTAACAACTTAGCACTCAACTTTGAAAACGTAGGAGCCATGGTTATAAATATAACAAATATAAAGTAAGTACTATTTAGATACTGCTCTCTTTAAAATTACAACCAGATGCAGACACTTTCTATGCAGACTGTATGTGTTACGCACTGTGAGTAAGCAAAGGTGTTATATCGCTTTCGTTGATTAAGCTGAACATAAACCATTCTTAGGCTCGGCAGCTGGGGTGGCAATCAAGGTCACGATTCCAGAAGATTTGCGCGAGTTATACACAATTAAAGGCTAAACAAATTACAAATAATTCACCTTCTAGAGGAAGGGATGATGAATTATTTGCATGTGTGTTTAAAGTGAACGACAGCTATGATATATATATATATATATATATATATATATATATATGAGAACTTTCATCAGCGACATAAAGACGAAGGTTAAGTTGTTACCACTAGTAAAACGTTAATAAGAAAATATTAAGAAAACTGTAGTGTAGCATGGAAATTCAAAGTTTAAGTTGTAACGTTACCCTTCGGCAGTTCTGACATATTTTGGGGGAGGTAAAGTACCGTTCCAATCCAGTGGCTGGAATTATGCTCCTTTTCATTAAGACAAATGCATCGTTCATCACTAATGCTTTGCAGATATCAGTGAGCAGAATGGAAGTTTATTCCAGGGCATAACAAAGAGGTTGACCTAAATGGCTCCTAGGACTAAAAAAATAACTGAACAATGCAGTAAATAGAAGAAACAGAAAATAATATAAGTCAAAAAATAGCATTCAGTATAAGACAAAATAGTCAATGAGCACACAAATATGTTAGTGTCTCAAGCAGATCTGGGATCAGAATTATGCTCGAAAAACAGAGGTGATCACGCTGGTAAGGAGTGGAGCTAGATTTTATCAGTAGCAACATAAACGGCTCCGTTCCATTATGCGCCACATTTAATGCACGCCAGTATACGTATTATAATTATAACACACCTATGTACTGGTATTCAATAAAGTCATGAAATTACACTTTTGGCCAGTTTTTTTTACATACAAATGTGCATTACAAAACAATAGGATTACAAAAGCAAGCAGGAGTCTATTAGATTGCCTATTGAACTTACATACAATAGGATATTGGTATCAACAAAATGTTGTCTTTGTGTATATGAGCGCATCTCCTAAAATATTTAAGTTCTAAACTCTGCCATTTTTCATTTTCCACCTGAATTTACCATTCCATTAAGACCATCTTTCAGGGTTAGAAGTGTCGGCGGTGGTGTTTCGGTGCAGTGTGGCAGGGGAAAAGGATTCACTTTGTGACTCTCTCCGTCCCTCGGCTTTCTGCTGGCTGCCGGGGGTATCCGAACCCCCTTGAGGGGCGTTGGACCCCTCTGTGTTGGGTGGGGTCCCCGGTCTGCCTGTCCGTCTGCCGGGGAGTCTCTACCTGGAAACCTATGGACCCTGCCATTCCTGTGCCGCCACTCTGGTTCCAACCGCCCGGTGTATCATCTCGACTCATCCTTCCTCCAAAGGGACGCCCCCTTGCGGGGAGTGGGCACAATATCCCCTATGTGAATCAGTGCCGAGTCCCCTCTGTAGCTAATCCAATCCAGTCAGGTCCATTTATGTTTCTCCAGATTTCTAACATTTCGGTATCAAATCTATATGCCTTTGTCAGCTTTTAGAGAGCTTATTTTCCACTCATTTCATTATAAGCCTAGTTCCTCAGCGTCTTTGCGGGATGCTTGAGAGATCTTTAACAACATATCCCCCTACGTATAATTTATATGCAAATTTGTGTATACCTGTCTTTTTATACCTGTATATATTCAAGGTTAGATTCTAAGAAGCCTGAAGAGAAATAGTTAAATAGATTATGGAATTTAGTATGAGCATTAACTTTAACGAAAACGTGGAACTTATAATATTTTTAACATTGTACCCTTTAATGTTAGTATAAGGTTTATAGCGAGTGCGAGGCCTGTCCAATGAGAGCGTTCTGACAGAGCGCAAGCAGCAGGAACTGGGGTACAGCACAGTGGTTCGCCTTGATTCTCTCTTAACCTATCACAAGATTAGTGTAGCATAAACTTTATGTAATTTGCTTGCGAAATGTTAACTAATTCAGTGAAAAAGGATTCATTGATCCGAAATTTCTTCGTTTTAATTTCCAAATATGCCTACTCCAACTATAATCGATATTTCTGGTGTTTCCTCACATTTGTAGCTAGAAATAATGCAACTGAACTACAATAGCCAACTGCATAGTTACGTTTCATAACTATGTCTCTCAAAAATGTTTTCCATCCTTGCATAAGCACGCTGGATATATAATGAGTATGTGTAGTACCATTTACCTACAGTAATTGGTTTTCCGAATCCTGAAAATGTATAAAACACGGCAAAATTTGCAAATGACAGGCAACCATTCGAAATTAGTAGTTCTTCTGCATTCAAGTTTCCCAGAAATACCCATTAGGATATTTCATCCTTAATAGTTGATGAAGATTAGTAATAATTTTGTTAATATAATGTACTAAATAATAATGAATTTAATTCCCATATTTTTCCATGCTTATTTCTTTATACCTTTATTTTTATGTATGTATATATGTATATGTGTGTGTACAAAACAGTAAATAAGGAAGTTCCTTGAAACATATACATGTGACTTGTGGTTATGTCGGTCACTGTCATTCTAGCAATCCGCTTCATATCTTTTCCGTGTTCAGAGTTTGTTTGAAATGTTTCGAAGTGAAAAGCAGAAAAAAAACACAAGAGTGAAGTGTCACGAAGGCGACTGGAGCCAACTGTCTCCATAAACTAAAAACAAAAACGTTTGTGTTACTTTCACGTATATTTTTCTATTCACTGTCGTTATTCTTAAAAAAGCTTATTTTTCTCTCTATTTCATGTTAATCGAAGTAATCATTTGCAGAAATATTGTCATTAGACATTTAGTTGTGGGTTGAATATCCCGAAAAGCAAAAGCGGAAAAATTAGGTACTCAGTAGTTAGACTTTGCCTATTTTATCTGATGTAGACATTTCAGAACCATTTTTGGTAAGATAGCAGAAGGTGGGAATCCCATCCCCCTTGACTGGCCTAGCTGTCGCTCCATGACGCAAAGTTGCCCTAAGTCTAGGTGCTGGTGGCTACGGTTTTCCGCTTCTACCTTTTGTTGGGGTGTACAATGAGGATACGGGGGAACGAAGCGACAGTCAAATGTTGATTTTATTTTATTTAGCAGACAAAGTGTGAGAGCACATAGTACGCATTAGCATACCATAAAAGAAACGCTTAAAAATCTTGTAAAAGTATATAAATATTAAACATCAGTTACATTATAAAATATTAAAAGCGAATAAACCACACACACACATATATGTATATATATATATATATATAGACATATAAATCAATATCAAAAATAATTGTACATAATAATATAATTCAGCAAGAAAGTTGTTAGAATATTCAGCAGCCAAGAGATGTGCAAAGCAGATTGTAACTTAGATAAGTAAGAGATGGGCGAGCTAGCTAATTCCAGGTAAACTTAATTCTAGGTAGAGCCCACCACCATTCACCAAGCTAATGAGCACGAAACTTGAAGGAATAACAAGAAAGAGATAGATATAGAAAGGAAAGAGACAGAGATATTGAATTTGCTTCCGCCCGCGTCACTGGGGCGCGAGCGCGAAAAGTTTTGGAGCAGAATATTTTCATACAATAAGGTAACCGGTCTGAGGACGAATTAGAAATGTCGTTACATGTTATAGCGCGAAGGTGAGCGTCACTAGCGTTAGGTATAAAAGGGAGAAGGAGGCCCCAGATTTTCACTCTCTTTTAGAATATCTTCGACACTCAGTGATACTCTGGACAACGGATGCACGTATGTGCATATGGGTGGGGAAGCGTGTGCAGTTAGATTAGGTTCCTAATTTGTTATTACGGTGGGAATTGCTACAGATGTGAAAAGTAGCCGCCCATAAGTATTTTATTGATAATAAACCACATTTTAAGGGAAACGCAGTGTATTTTAATTTGCCCCACCTACGAAAACCCTGACATCAGTGAAATTAGTTAAATAGGTAATTTATTAGGAATGGAGAAATCATCAGCCACTGAGCAGAGAATGCGGGAGACCAGAACACTGCAGCAGAGGGCATCAACCAAGAGGACCAACAATTTCCCTCTACAAAAGACGTCCAACGTTTTCCCGCTACAATATCTTGTTATTCAGCCAAATATACACACATATAAGCTGACTCTTGCCAAGATTAAATAAGTGGTTTGGAAATGTATTTACTACTATAATAGCCACAAGTTCACGAGTTCAGTACTTGTGGTTTTTACTTAAACTGCTAAATTAGTCTGGAACTTTAAACATGCTTTGTTTTCATGTATTATAGAAGCGCATTCCTTATTGTATAACATTTACATTATCGTTTACAAATAATAATAGCTCCAATATATTATATAAATACGTAATAGTACGTGTTCCGTACGTGTTACGGTCGCCAATGTTCCGTGAAACTATAATTTATCACTATTCTAATAACTTTTTTCTGCAGTTTGGAAAGCTTGTCAACATAAAAATTTTTCCCTATAATAAGACATTCAAAGATGCTAATAAAATAGGCATATACACTGGTTTAAGATGTGTGGGGATAGCATCGTCTTCAAAAGGTTTTCAACGGATATAATAATCTAGATAATTTAATACAAATAAACTCAACATAATCCTCCCAAGTTAGTTTAGAGTCAACCACAATACGCAGCACATTAAAATATCTGTTAATATCAGAGTATGACAAAGTGAACAATGACTGCATTTTCTTCATTCAGTTCAAGATCCCTAGCAGAAAACCACATTTTAGCTTCAGAAAGATATAAATTAATTTCATTCCTTAATAGCATGACATTCTTATGGCTGTTAAATATTGTAGTATCATCTGCATACAAAATCAGTCGTGGTCGTGTGCGCAAACAGGCTTCAGCAAAACCTACAGATACCCAGTGTACTTCTGAGAATATTGACCTTATTATTAAACAACGTTTAGTATAAGTAGCATTAATTAGTTAGCATTATTTTTTGTAATTCCGTCTCTTATTTGGTGTTCCTTTCTAAATTTAAACTACATGAGTAAACCATTACGCTAGGTGGTCGTGTTTGTTTATATGATCATCTGTGCAAAATTGCAAATTGTAGCTGTTAATTGTTTGAAACCTTGTGAACTTTTGTAGTATTTTGGGATCAGTAGTATTTCATTGTGATATTTAAGTGCTCTAGTGAAAATTGGTGAAATGTGTGCAAACCCATGAGATGAGAGTGGAAATTGTGGTGTGTGTAGGCGTAAGGTGAGTCAAGGTGTGTTATGTGATCGGTGTTTTTGTTGCTTTCATTGGTTGTGTGCGAATACAGACAGAAGGTAAACTCGAGTAGAGAATTGTTTTGTGAATTCTTTATGCCTGTAAACACTTGGTTGTGAAACATAAATAGACCATACTCCAACAATACAAGGACCTAGAACTTGCTACAGAAATTTCAAAGAGCCTTAGTTCTGCTCCCTTAGGAGAAGATGGTTCCCTACCGGGGACTACAGTGATATACAGCTGAGAAATAGATTCGCTGTGTTAGACGCAGCGACTGCTGCTCAACCCCCAAATCCTCCAGGGCAAGTTTTGGATGCAACCAATTTAAGGGAAAAACCAAGGTAGTGTTCTTGAAAGTAGTCACGGGAGTAGCATAACATCCTTGCTAAAACAGGATTTAGGGGGGAAATTTGATGTTTTGAGCAATTTTAAGCTAACTGCTGGTCTCACTAGTGTAGCCAAAAGTCTGGAAAATCTTACTTCTGGTTTCACCAAACGGTATCATATTGTAATATTATTGGGACCAGGAAATAGCCTGGATATAAATTCCTGAGTCTTTTTGAGAGGCACAACAGGCCTCAGCTTCGCAGGAGCGTGAGGAGTGTAAACCTGCAACTTACACGTGTCTTGATGAAGCTCGGAAATTAATACAATAATATGATAAACATTTCTATAATAGGAAGGGAAGATCATACAAGGCATGGCCTCCACCTTAATTCTACAAACAAAAAGGAAGTCTCCTCTTATAACCAAAAGAATTAAAGTAAAATCCATGTTCTTATAAGAGCTAGATATCCTTTTTAAGCTTGAATCAAATCACAGTTCCAGAAACCTAAAAGCCAAAAGCGCAGTAGTAGTAATTTCCCAATTGATGATCCAATTTTTGATAAACATTACACAAATCTTACCATTATCAGAACATAACAGAACTTCAAAGCAAATTGGAAGAATTACACCTCTTTATAGATAACGACAATCCCCATGTTGTATGCTTATCATAACATCACTTAACACAACACGAATTTTCATCATCGTTACTGCATAGGTATTACTTTGGAGCAGGATATTCGAGGAAAATATCTAGAGGATGGCGGAACCAGCATATAGATAAAACAGTTGTATCATGTAAAGTGGAGGTTTCAAAATTATGTACTGAACATTGAAGTATGCGCAACCCGCCTAGATGTTCGGAATACTAATATAACTGTTGCAGCTGTACACCGGTCTCTAGGAGTTAATTTTGAACATTTTATTGGGCAGCTTGACAAAATACTACATTTAATATGTACGCCAAAAAAGAAATAATCTGCTGTGATATAAATGTAGATTTCCTAATACCAAGTGAGAGGTGAAATCTACCTATTCATATCCTGGTTAACTTGATATAATACCTTCTGTAGACTTCCCCACTAGAATAACCAGCACCTCATAGACAGCAACTGATTACATATTTGTGAGTGCAAATCTTCAACAGTGTCTCCCCTAGTTAATGGGCTATCTTAACGTGTTGCTCAACTGATCCACATAAAAAGCACAGTTGTCAAACCTGAGCTAAGAAATTCATACATGGTGTTTAGAGAAATTGGAGAGATAACCTGGCTAAATTTTCCCAGTCATTGTAGCGAGAATCATGGAACGATGTATACTCCAGCAATGACGTAAATAATAAATGTAATAATTTCCTGCAAACTGTCATTCACTTTGAATCACGTTTTCCACTTAAATTTTGCCGTTCCCGTAATCGAAATCCTGAGTAGATCACTGTGGGAATTAGGACACAATGAATACAGAAAATAAAATTATATAATGAAATTAGGCACAGCAGTTATGCAAATTTAATTTTCCGCTATAAAAGTTCTAGCAAAATCGTTTAAGAAAGTAGTAAAACAGGCTAAAGCTCTGCATTAAAAAAAACACTAATAAGTCAAGCAATAAAATCAAAACCTCCTGGGATATTATAAATAAACCGATAAATAAAAACTTCCAAGCACATTTGTATTACCACCCTGAAAATAGGTAACAAAGAAATAAAGGAACCCAGAATAATAGCCAACATATTTAATGATTTCTATTTAAATGCTACATATAACCTAAATACATGGAATAAAAAAGCATTGGATTCCTTACAATCTCTGCCTAAGTAAATTTCCAGAATTTAATTTTAAATACGCCACTTCGACAAAAATAGTCAAAGTTATACGAGAACTGAAATCAAAATTCTCAGCAGGATATGGTGAAATTTCTAGTAATGTACCGAAACGTTACTCCACAGCAATATGCAAACCAACGTGCAACGTATGCAATAAGTCATTAAAAACTGGAATCTTGCCAGAAAAATTTAAATGTTCTATCGTTAAATCGCTGTTTAATAAAGGTAGTACATACAGTGCTTCGAACTATGGACCCATATCAGTTTTTCCAACCTTCTGGACATTTTTGAAAAAAGTAATGTTTAATAGATTATACGGATATCTCAAACATCATCAAATTCTAGTGAAAGAACAGTTTGGATTCAGAAGCAGTATATCGATGCAAATGCAACCTGTATACTTACAAATAAACTCCTATCACATTAAATAACAAAATGCATGTATGCGGTATATTTTGTGAGCTAGCTAAAGCTTTTGACTGCGTTAATCGTGAAATACTAATACAGAAGCTAAGGTTTTATGGAATGAAAAATAGGCACCTTGGTTGTTTTATATCACATCTAGGTAACAGAAAACAGTGTCTCGATAAATGCATAGTATCATAAGTACAATTCCAATTAGTCAAATACTAAGCATGGAGTTCCACAAGGATCAATTCTTGGTCTATATTAATGGCCTCTATTTGGCAATGAGGAACATTTCAATCACGGTTTCGTTGGTGGTCGATACCAGTAGTAGTGGTGGTATTTATTAAGTATTTAGTATTACATTAATTGCATAACACAGTCACATGGGTCATAAGACCGTACATGCTCTCTAGAAAAATACCTGGTCTGTATACGTGACTTGCAGTATCAACCAGAAAACAATTATTTTTTTTTATAATCACCGCACTATATACATACATATAAAATTGAAAAAACACTCTGAATCACACACACACACACAGTCGCGCACAAGTACTCAAGCACCACATATGTTTAAAGAAAAATTACATAAACACCTTATCTCTTAGTACACGTACTTCCATTAAGTATGTGCCCAAGCTTGGCCAGTTTTGGCTGTTTAGAATCAAGTCCCAGCATGCTGTCCTCCGTCTGTTGGAAGCCAAAAATACTTCCGGTAATAGTTTTTTCCTAATACCCTTCGTCTGCACGCATGCTGCCAAAATATGCGTCCAGTCTTCTTGTTCCCCGCATAATGGGCAAATCCTCCTGCCACCATCATCAACAATCTTGCGAGCTTTCCACCCTCCCAACCTAAGCCATGCTATTCTAGTCCTCTGTTTTATACCTAATTCCAGAATATATGTTTCCTTACCTCATCTAGTTTTTATTTCATTTTGTAGCTCCAATGTTGATCTTTGTCTACATTCAGATTCTATTTTCTGCCAGTTTATATCGCATAGTCGTCTTTTGAACTTTCTCACGGCACTGTGTGTATTTTCATTACCCCTTTGCTAGATATCATTTAAGCCAATTTTTGATAATTCGCGTTGCAACCCCGCCGCCCACCATTTTGGATGCTCTATGTTGTTCATTTGACGACGATAACATATTGCTCTCAGAGTTGTTTGATCACCTTTAATTATTCGCAGCCAGTACCTAACTACGTTTAGTTTAGCAAATACAGCATCTTCCCAGCATCCTACCTCCCGAAGAACTTCGTAGTTTGAAGTACCCCTCCCCAACCCTAGAATGCGCTTCCAGAAATTGCATTATATTTTATTTACATTATCCACCCTCTCCCATCCCCACACTTCACTGCCGTATAGTAATGAGGACCTAACCATTGCTTCATACATGGTCTGTAATGTTTTTACTGGCATATCTGGTACCCGGGTCAATATCCTTAATACTTCAGAAAGTTGTCCAATCCCTTTGTGTTTTATAAACTCCATGTTCTTGATACCAGTTTAATAGTGTGAAGCGTAAAGTTAGAACATCTTACATCAAAATTGAATCAAATCTTTAACACTGTGTGCATTGGTTTAGGGCCAAAAAATTGTCTCTAAATATAGATAACACTAAGGTTATAGCTTTCGCAATATATAATTCCCAAAATGTCATGTTGCAGATAGGCAGTGATAATGTTTTGCTAGATCAACACTCCGATATCAAGTTTTTAGATATCCAGATTGATACATATTCTAAATTGGAAATCTCGTGTTGAGTACATATCCCAAAACTAAGATCCGCAGTACTTGCATTTACATCATTAAACTTTGGGTAACATTTCCATACTTATCACATAGAAAAGATGCTTAAAGATGTGATCTTAGAAATGAAAAGGTATATAATAGGAGCAGATGTGAATTCTTAGAAGACATTGACATGTTAAATGTCCCTGAGCGTTGTTCACGATGGTATCAAATGAACAAATATAAGCAAACAAACCTGGAACCCACCCGCTTTCACTTTTCAGACACGTTATTTCGTACTAAAGTAATTGCGAAAGCTCAACAAAGTAGTCAATTTTGTTACTGCTGCGCATGCGCAGAGGAAACTGCCAACCCAACCATGTTAGCGCAATCCGCAAAAATATTCTGATGTCATAGCAGTTATTTGAATCCAATTTACACACACACACACACACACACACACACACACACACACAGACGCACACTAACCTAAACTTAGCCTCAAGTAACTTTCGACACTACAGGAACCTCTCGTTTTACTGCGGCTCGCTTCTTCCTTTCGATCTCGTGGTATTTGTCGCTCAAATGTTATGCCGCTCTTCAGGATGAACTACATGAATTACGATAGACACAAAGCGTATTCTACTGGACAGACCTTGAACTACAAGCTTTAGGTAAGTACGGAATAATACCGCACACTTGTAATACTAAAACAAGTGTTTCCTATATATTGTGGGATATTAAAAGGCAGAAGCAAGTTTCAATACACACCTGAAGTGACCGTCATTCATTTAGTATTCCCTGTACTGAGTAAGTATGCACTTCTGATAATATACCTGTAAAACTAATGTAGTTTAACGTTTCAGTATAAGTAGAAAAATATTAACTGTTGAATCAAGTCTTCATATTATCCGAGGTTTTGCAATTTATAGTGATAGTGCGTTTTTGGAAAAGCGACAACGGAGCTGAATTAAGCATAGTAATCGATCATGTTATTTAATTTGGATGAAGGCGAAATTAAACATGTATAAATAATGCTTGGCTATTCTTCATCCTGGCAACATCTTTAGAGCAAACAGCTATTACTAAAACTCTAAAGAAATTCAGAAAATAGACTCGCATTTTCGGTTCGTGGTTTCCGCAACTGAATGAATGGCCTTCGCCATTGATTGGACTGCGAATCTATTTATTTCACTGGGCATTCCCTCCATATTCCTTATTTCAAACAAAATCCCTCAACGCTGCTTACATCACTGCTCAAACTAGTTCTTTAATGCACGTTTTGTCCACAGCGTTGTACTGCCGTGTTCGGTGACATCGCCAACATCTCTCTCTCTCTCTCTCTCTCTCTCTCTCTCCCTCTGCCAAAGCTCACGGCTCCGGCTAATACTGAAATATGCCCTAGCACCAATTAACCCTTTTGATTATTACTGTGCAAGTTGTTATTAAATAAATTAAGCAACAAAATTGCGAAGATCTTTGATCTACACTTTAGTGAAATGACATCAGCATACCATAAACACATTTGATCACTTTTAAATATTGCTACTAGTGCTGGGCCTATTCCAGCCTTAGCTGGAGCGGAGCGCTTTCCAGAGGAGAGGGAGAGAGAAAGCACATGTTGACGTCACCGAACACGGAACCACAAAGCGGTGGACAAAACGTGATTAGAGAAGTAGAACTGGCAATGATGTAAACATTGAAAATACTGCACGGTGCACCAACCACGACCACCGCCGCCGCCGCCGGTAATGCGTATTCTGCAACGGCCATGGCCATTTCGCCGGGCAGGCGCAGTGCCCCCTTTCCAAGAAGCCGTCGACACACTCCGGCCTCACTGTGCTCACAGCTCCAGCTCTTCCGACGCCAACACTTCCAGCATCGGCCCTCAAGAGACACCCTGCGAGATGTGGTACAGAATCTCCACACAGAGGTCCTGAACGTAGGTTCCCACAGGACGAAAACCTCTCATCGCTCACCACCGCTGTCAACTCAGCCAACTCAGATTACGCTAGTCTGCATGATATCGGATGACTGAAAACTAATAAGTGATTCTGACTCACTTTTTATGCTGATTTCAGAACTGCTTTTATTTTTTTTCTATCACGTACAGTTTTTTCAAAATTTCACCTAAAAATACAGAGATATAAAGATATTGCTTCCACCACTACACATAAAATTGGGCTTGATGAAGCAATTTGTAAGGGCTCTACCACAGGATGGACCCTGCTTCAAGTACCTTTCCAAGAAATTTTCCTTCATTACACAAGACAAATTAAAGGCTGGAAATTGATGAAGGATGAAGATTTTGAGAAGGCAATAAATAAGAGAGAAATGGAAACATGAACCGCCTTCCGATCAGTTAGTGAAAACTTCTTAGGCAATAACAAAGATCCTAATTACAAGGCCATTGTCGAAACAATGTTGGAAAATTTCAAGAAGATGAGTTTTAACATGAATGCAAAAGTGCATTTTCTGCATTCATATATCGACTACTTTCCAGAAAATCTGGGACATTATAGTGAAGAGCAGGGTGAACGTTTTCACCAAGATATTAAGGAAATGGAGAGGAGGTACCGGGGGAGATGGAATGAAACTATGATGGCCGACTACCGTTGGATGTTGAGGAGGGACAGTCATCTTCAACGATCTACAAGGAAGTCAAAGAAGAGAAAGTTTGATAAAAATTAAATGAAACACTTGGCTTCTTGTTTTGTTAAAATGTAGTCATGAAATAAATTACGGGAGTTCTTGAGAGTATTCTTAAAATGTTTCTTGAATAAAAACTTACCTTGTGTGAAATAATATTTGAATACTTTACTACGCTCATTAGTAAAATTGTCAAAACATTACTTATTTTGTGTAAAAACCTAACGTGATAGAAAAAAAAACGCTAGTTATTTCTGGAATCAGCATAAAAACTTAACTCAAGAACACCTACTTTTAAGAAATCATCTGACAAAAGTTTGAAAATGCAGACTAGTGTTATCATCTACCGACTCAGCACCATTTAATCTGGAATCCAGGATCTTCACGCCATCACCACCGCCTTCCAGGCTTTCATCACCAGCTGCCTCCAGCGAATGGATACCACAGACAGCACAATCCGTGGCCTGGGTGAAGTCATCACCTGCCTGCCATAGAACACACCACCGCCAGCTCCAACAGATTTTTAAAGAGTTTAGGCGTACGCTGGTTGGCCTTGCTAATACCATACGAGACCTGCTCACGACGACGGCCGATTGGACTTCGGTGCTTGCCGACCTGAAGAGTGGGCAAGAATAGCTGCGGAACTACATACCTGCACAACGATCTTCTTGGGCGCATGGCACTAGATACCACCGACAAAACTGAGCGCACCTTGCAAGAGGCGTTCAAGCAATCTTAGGCATTAATAAAGAAATACAAAAATCCCTATCTATTCCCCTTCCACTCCCCTCGGTGGCTGCAAGGACTCTGGCACGGTCATGGCTGTCACTCGGACATTTCCTTCACCCACTGCCCGCAATAAGCTGGCAGTTACCTTCCGCACTATCGGGGGTGCAAAGGCGGAACCCCAACACCTATCCTTATTTCTCCTGTCAATTCCTCTCCTTAACTTCACCTCCCTATTCCTGTCACTACCCAAAAAAAGAATACGGCGCTACAAAGCGGTGGAAAAAGCCTGGATTAGAGAAGTATAGCTAGCAATGATGTAAACATTGAAAATAATTAGGGATAGAAATATCTTTATTGCGACTTCTATTAAACTAGCAACAAAAATACTAGTTAATGTAAATGAAGCGTTAATCAAGTCACACATCATATCGGGTCTACTGATCCCTTAAGTTACAAAAAGCTTGAATTCGAGGTGAGGTAATTGGACAGCTTCAGGTGCTTAAGATGTACCGTAAGGAGTTTACAAGATGTTATACAGAGGAAACTAATGGCAAAGGAAGCTTTTAATAATAGAAGAAATATCTATGAACCCCTTGCGAAAGAGCTAGGAATGAAATGAGTGACTTCGTTGCGTAGAATGTGGCTCTCTACTGTGGAAAGCCGAAAGTTACGACGAAGGGAGGGAAAATCTTGTTCCAAAAAAACCACAAAACTTATTTCCTCAAACAAACCTTCGAAATTTCTGTTCTGAAAGAATGAGATTTGAAGTGGACAGATAAATTCAATAATGACGCTCTTATAGAAAACATGGACGAAGGAAAAGGTTAGAAAAAAGGAGTAGGAGGCTGTGTGAATAAATGAGAGGACATTGCTAGTAAGAAAGATATTAGAAGGAACAGTGACTGCGAAAGTGGTCCGAGACAGAAAAGATACCAATTGACAGATAGTATAAAGATGAAGAGGAAAATGAATGCAAGCAAGAGGAAACAATGAAGGAGGCTGGGATACAGTGAAGGACCTACACTTGGGCAAAAATTATATTAAATTGAGCGACACCCCACTGTGTGGACGTATCCCCAGATTAACAATAAACAATGCCTGTTTCAGAGAACAAACTAATCTTTACCGAGACTGTGTCCATGATGCCAGCTCACATCAAAGGAGATGCATGCAGGGGTGCAGTGTAAGAAAGGAATTTGCCCAGGTATTCATGTAGCGCACACAACGGAAAATATCTCACTGCCGCTGCCTGAATATGAATATGGAGAGCTGAGCTTAATGACAAAGAGATAAGGGGTATAATTACCATTCGCTGTTAGCGCTCGACGTTAGTACGCTCTCAGCACGGACATAGCAATGCTTCAGAAGCCACAGGCAACTGCCAGTATTTAATTTCGGAGGTCAAGTATACCCCGAGCTTCACGTGTATGCATTAATATATCCGGCTGGTATAAAACTGCAATTGTGTGCTACATGGATCCATCTTTTACAATAAAGTTTAACGCGCTTTGATTGCTCGAACAAGACTAAAGGTAGCTTTATTTTCCAAATATGGAATTCAATTTAGCGTCAAGGAGTGACAACATAATCCAGCAATGTCAGGGTGAGTACATTTATTTGACTTTCAAAGGATTTATCCGCCATCAGCAAACATATATAAGCGTAAAGAAACCACCTCTAAGTTGCGCATGATTTGGGACATAGTGGTGTACAAACTTCACGAAGCGGGGAATGACGCTTACGATTATATTTTCTTTTTCTATCATTACTTACAATATTCTATTAACAATAAATTGATACACAGAATATTCTTCAGAGTTTGAAAATGTTGAAGGATTATCAACGAAAATGCCCAAATGCTAAGTTATGCAGGGAACTATTTTTATTCATGAACGAAATATACGAAAACAACATTGGTTTACTTAGACGCTATGATAGAACTAAGAATAAAATAAAGGTAAAACAAACACATTCCTATAAATATGACTGGCAACAAACAGTATTTTCTATATTCATTTAAGTACAAACCGACAGAGGTGGCACCGTGGTAACGGGTGCGACTTGCATTCCGGAGATCTCGGGTTCAAACCCCCAGGGTCGACTAACCTGACCGAAGACTTTTGCGGTTTACTTCCGTCTCTAGGCGAGTGCTGGGTTGGATAATTTGATCCGCGAATGTTCCTATCATACAACATTTCATTTCCTTCTTCTTCACAGCCATACCAGGCTTTGGGCTGATCACCGATCCTGGATATGCTATGATCTAGAGCAGGCCTGGGTAACTTGCACTCCTAAGAGCGCAAGCAAAACCGACCCTACAGTACAGTACCTACCCCACAATTCCTGCTTAGCTGTATACTGCTGGTGTTGCCGACCGGACAGTAAAACCAGTTTTAGGTGAAATGAGGTTTAAGTCACAATACCCCTCGTTTACGAGTTCCCCAGGCCTGATCTAGAGTTTGCTTGCTTCTAGACGCCTACTGATTCAAGGCATTGACTTGTAAACCCTACAACAGGAGTGTAGCCGTTAAAGAAGAAGATTTAAGCACACGCAATTAATTATGTACTTGTGGTGCTAATTATATTTCCCATTAAATTAAAATTCATGTTCTGACGCAGTCTTAACGCCGATCATTAATACTTCCTATATTCACAACAGCAGAAACAATTTATTAAATAAGAGGACCGCAAAATTCAATGCCATTGCGAATCATTGAGGAATTTAATGTCGTACCGACATGTTGCCATGGTAGCTCATTGGTTAGAGCAACCGGACGGAAACTGGGAGATGCGTGGTTGAAATCTCGGCGATGGCATTGAGTTTTTCAATCCTCTGATTCTACTTTTCCAACCCTGTCCAACACACGGTTTGTGTGGAAGAACAATTAATTCTAATTTATTAAATACTTCTCAGTCTGAACCGTGTGCTTCCACTTCTGTATATATGGAGAGATGTAAACAACCAAAGCAGGTCTTAACATTCAGCTAAAGATTGGGAGGTAGAGTAAAGAGCGAACATATAAGTTAAATAATCGACCGTGTTTGCTAATTTGGCTAAAACATAAATTAAACAATAAATATATTGCTTGGGTATTAATATTTATCAGAAAATATAACCTTGGGTATTTCGATAATCGAAATAAACTAGGAAACTATTATCACCTCTTTGATCGTCATTTCCTACACGTGAATGTAATGCAGTTAGAACACAGTAAATTGTTTTGTTTTTCTTTTGCATTGGACGTCGTCACTTTCCTAGTTTACTACAAAATCCCTCAAATCTGATTATATTTATTAGAAGGTATCTTTCCTTATCCACAGTATTCACTTTACTCACTCTTTGTATCGCACCAAGCAGTCCTATCACGTATTCGAGTTCATAATCAATTTCTTTCTTTTATGGTGACAAAGCTCCAGCAGGGAGCTAAAAGAGGCCCAATCACCAATAGGCTTATTTAAACATGCCTGGCTTAATCTAAAACATTAAATGGTTTTCTATGTCTTGTAATAAATTAAACTTCCTATAAATTCCCATTTCTGGAATTCTCTACCTATGAGGTAGTATTTTTAACTCTTAAATGATTTCTAATTATATAATATAAAAAATAACAGCCCTCCTTAAAGCAATATGTGTATGTAATAATATATAAAATGTATGTAACAGTCAGTTTATATGTTTATATTTTTGTGTACATGTATAATAATGTTATGTGAATGTATTACGTAATTTAATAATGTAGGAACTGTGAGAATAGAGGCCGAAAGTTGGTAACAATGAGGTAACCTTGAGGCAATAATGAATTGGAAAGTTTAATAATGCTACTAATAATTCTTGGAACAATAATGTAAATTTTAAAACAGTTTATAAATAGCCAATCAACAACAGAAAAGCTGAAGTTAAATAAAATTATTCTATTGGAGTAGGATTAGCCAATCGGACACATGAAATAGAGAAATTTACAAATTTAAGCGGTAAAGGCCAGTCGCTAGAAGACAACGTGCCTGAGCAGTTCGTTCGCTCGGTACGTATTCAGTGTGAGACGAAAATTCATTACGGCGAGAATAAAATAAAGTTTACGTGTTTTAAAAGTGCAATTAATAAAAAAAATCTCACAGCTCTCTATATAAGTGAAGTGTTATTTAATCGTGTGAAGGATTAATAAAAGGAGTGAAGTAAAAATTATAATTTGTGTAAGCCTACATTCTTTAGCCGCATCACCCCCTGCAAAGAGATACATTTTTCTAAAAATTAATACTGACGCAGCCGAGGCAAACATAAATATATATATATATTTATGTTATATAAATATAAAATATATATATGTGGGGCAGTTACTTCATCAAGTTTGGCTCCCCAACAGTGGAACTACAATACTACAATACAATACTCCTTCAAGTTTGGTGCCCAAAGTGTGGTGCAAATAACAACTCCTTCACCTACTGGTGCAAGAGATTGATGAAAATATTCGGTGCAGATTTGCATATTACATCACGATAGCTCAGCAGAAGAGCAGCGGCATGGAAGGTTGAAGATCCTTGTTTTGAATCCTGACAGTGACAACGAGTTTTTAAAATCTGGTTCAATTTCCAACCTTAGCCTAACATGACCAGTGTAAAAAACAATTGTTTTACAAATCATCCCCACAACGTTGTTAAATTAAAGCTAAGAAATTAAAAATAATAGGTGCTGTTGGTGATGGTGGTGGTGGTGGTGGTGCCATATAATTCTCGAATAACTTAAGTATTGTTAATCCTTATTATTATCCTTATTATTGGAAACGTGTCTATAAGAATTCTGTCTGACTTAGGTTGCAACTAATGATAATATCCGTAGACACATAGCTTGTGGGACATCTTCACAACATATTACTCTCCAAAAAATATTCGTTTCCACTTTAATACAGAAAACATTAAAAATTTTAACACGCAGAAAGAACAAAGGATATTACAGTTTAGATGATGGGCGTTATTACAGATTTTTCATTTATCAGTTTTATTATTTTTTCTTCGAAATTTGTCCCTATTTTATCAGGTTTTGCGTACGTGGTGTCTAGAAAATCATTTTATATACATCTGGTATAGCAAATTCTTTGATATAGTACCTGACAATGCCACCGAAATATGATTCAAATTGACGGAGAAATACATTTGTGATATCATAAAAACTGAGGCTCTAATGAAAACGTTGATTAAAACGATAATTCCGGCCTAACATGCTTCCCCCCGTCATTTCAAAACTATTTTAATGTCAATTTCAGGTACTGTACAAAACAATCAACACAAAACAAAATTTGAATCATCAAATACGAAAAAGATGAAAAATAGGTGCGATTTCAAAATAATTATAGAACTAATAGAATGAAAGATTTGGAAAAACTCCACAGCACAAACTGTAATATTGTTTCCTTTCTATACATCAAACATTAGAAATTTTTCACCGTTAATTTGGCTGCTAGAAGTTTTTAGAGACTGATCCCTTCAGTGTTTAGCCAGTTTTAGGAACGACGGCATATTCTTCTTCTGCTTTTTCTTCTTTAATGGAACACCTTCCTCTTTGAAGGATTTACATCCTCAAAGACTTACAAGCCAATTCCTTGAGTCAGTAGACTTCGAGCAGCAAGCACACTTTGGATCAAAGCATATCCATGGTGGTTTACCAGTAGAGCTAGGACAAATATCCATTGAGCGAAGGAATCAACGTAACTACCCCCCTACCCAGTACACGTGACGTCGTATTTAATACACTCACCTAGGGTTGCACAGTCGACAGTAGCAGTTGTTAAGTTCTCTTCTACCCCTGACCAGTTCCAAGTTACCTGTGTCACCCTCTTCCCCTCGCCGCATTGTCGATACAAACTCGCTGCGAGCACACATTATAAGCAAAAGGATATTTGTCCTAGCTCTACTGATTAGCCCAATGCCTGGTATGGTGGTGAAGAAGAAGGAAACGAAATGTAGTGATGAAAGCGATGATAGGAAAAATTTCGGATCAAATTATCCAAACCAGCACTTGCGAAAACCGCGAAAAAAACCTTCGGTCAGGTTGGTTGGCCCCTGGGACCGCCCCAAACATGTAACCGCTGCGCCACCTTGCTCGGTAGGAACGACGGCATATTATGATGCATTATTCTGACTTTTTGGCTGCTGTATATACCGGTTTTATTTTTTTAATTATTATTACTATTATTATTATTATTACTATGTAGTAGCAGCAGTAGTAGTACTAGCATCGATATCGGTAGTGGTTATTTAGGATGAGGCTAAACAGCCATACGAAGTTCTTATTAAGTCGGTTGCACTTAGTTAAGTGTCTGGCTATGGCTTTTCTTGGCCTGGAGTATTCCGGGCACGCGTACCGCCTGTAAGAAGGGGGGGAGGAGCAAAACAGAAAACAAAAATTGATGTAATGTTCATACCGTGTAAAATCGCTTCAAGTTCTTAAACTTAAAACGATTGACATTGTGAAAAGAGGAAAGCCTTTACCATCTTTTTCCGATTTTTCCAAGTGAGACATCTTGAAACACCCGGCGCACACAGTTTTGTTGCGTCGATTCCAGCAATTTCGTGGCATCCGGTGTGCGCCCAGCCTTAACGAAAGTCGTAGCATCAGGAATAAAAAGTGAAATAAAGCCGTTCTTGGAGAAAACCACTAGACTCCGTTCTGTCGAGACAGGTCCTTGCGAACCAGCTGGTATTCTAGAAACGTGGATAATATTAAGTGCAGCTGCCGAAGTTAACTTCAAATTGATTGTTTTTCTATAAGAAAATTAAGAAAACCGTCTGGAAAAGTTTTGCTCCTTCATTCCAGTTTACATTCCACTTTATTTTTCAAGTGATTCAGTTCTCGACTGTCTTGAGTATGGATTAGCTCTCGTTCTTTCCTCAGATTAAAATTACATTCAAAAGGCAGACGAAGAGAAGCAGTAGCAGGTAGGCATAACACCAAAAGACGGGGTTTCACAAAGGACATAAATCTTTGTTGCTACGAATAAGGACGTGTAGGATACTGACGGTAAAAAAGTATAGGGAACAGCTCAAGGACTATCTACAGAGATGATCAGAAACATTAGAACTGTTAGAATTCTTCTGCAATTGAAAAGAAATTTGCTTCAAAACCGATGATGCGTAATTCTATGTGGAAAACGATATTCTCAGTGGAAATACGCTTCATCTGGTTAACTCATCCCAGCGTGTATCAAGTTTCCCAATTAGCAGCACTGATTGATTAGTAGTCACTTCAGCACCTGAGTCACAGTGGTGTGCAATCCTACTTTAGCGGCGTTTCAAAGCTTTACGTGCAGCTGGATATAAATGTAACTCACAGCTATCAACCTGTATTTAACTATTCGACAGAACTAGCGACAGCATGGTGCTAAGTCGGTAGCAGCTACATTTTCGCACTATTCTGAATAGTCCGTGCGCGTTTTTAGGCCACCCATTATATTATTTGTTTCGTTTATACTATCCGATAGGACAAACCTCTTCTGAATGTTCACGTGGATCCTAATGGCATTTCTGAGAATGCAGGAGAGATAAAAATACCCATCGGGTTACGCGGTGCACGTTCTCTTTACCCCCCCCCCCTAGCAGAGCTAATAAACCAGACCTGTATAAAATGCACATAAGCTCGATAATCTATTGTGCAAATAATAAGATCAAAACATGTCTGTATCCAAATAAAAACTAAAAAAATTGGCAAAAGACATAAGAACAGCTCATTCAGAGGACTGCGGTGGACCCCAGAGTACACATACTTTGAACCGCAGATGATTACCACGACAGAAGTCAATATTCCAACAGTAGGGTCCGCGTCACTAACACCCTGAAATTACAGCTTTTGTCCCCTCTTCCCTTTACTGCTTATATCTTTCTAGCATAACGGTGTGACGCATGATAAATTAATTTACCAGACAAATCGCTTTTAAGCACGCTTTTTTTAAAACTCTGCATCACCGACTTCTTTATCATTTTCTCTCACTTCTCTTCAAAATATTGGAGTTCTATTTTAATCTGAATTCGGATAAGATGTTTTCCTAAGTTTGATGAAGAAGAAATGGGTGGCAGTACGACAGCAATGAATGTATTAACTGTTACGTTTACTTGTAAACGCTTCTTTTAACAGCCTACATGCAATATGCTCTTGGATCGGCACTAGTGATACTAAATTACCCAAAAAATGTGACCCTTAATTCTGTAAACCTGCATTTTACAAATACTCCAACAACCTTGGTGCTCTAAAGCAAAGATATGCCACAATGTTTTGTACACTGTATTATCCGATAAGACACCAGAAGTCTGTACGGGCTCGGGCAAAGCCCTGTTTATCATTGTTTTCGATGTCCAGATGCCAGGAATAGCACAATTATCGCAGAATGGTATAGATCCATCGCAGCAGTAATAGTAGGAATAATAAATAAATACCCGTTTCGGCCATTTACGCATAACGCTACAACAACACGACAGCTGCAAACTCCGCCTCCCTCCGCACACCCACACCCAGAACATCCTGCGTCGGCATGTGGTCAATAAGGCAGTATGCCATCAACATGCCGCTTACTACATGAGGATTCCGGGACCTCAGCCACCACTAGTTATGTAAAGTGGCTTCCCAAACAGTCCCACGGACCTGAGTACATCCCTACTTCACAGCAGGGGAAAAATCCCCATGCCGGTACTGAAAATCGAACCCGAGTCCCCTTGCAATGCAGGCAGCAGTATTTCGTGAACTAATAATAATAGTAATAACTGAAAAATAATTTTATTAAAAACAAAATTAGAAAATCCAACACGGGCCGGGTGGTACAGTATAATCAATCCTCAGGCTCGGCCTCAGTTCAGACCGGGCCGGGCCGAATCTAAGAATTTCGGCCCCTGTAGACCTCTATAAGAATAATTACACAATAACTTACAGTAGACTCTCACGAGAAAATAACGCTTTTAATCCTAAATGTTTCCTCTGTGGGATTAAGAAATGATTCTCCGTTGAACAATAAGATGTATTCAACACAACTTGGCCTATTTTGCATAATAGTACTCCATAGGATGATGACAACCCCCATTTATTACTGGTAATCAACACTAAAAGATAGGAATTTTTAAATGCACTTTTCAATGATTTGGCAAAAGTATTCTATTAATCCGCAAATAATGATCATGTATTAAATAACTTACTCTACATTCAAAATGCTAACTTTAGTTAAAAACCGACTGAATAAAAACAAACGCCAGAAACACAGATAAAAGAAGGGCTCAATGTTCATCAAACATGACCGTTAAAAATATTCCTCAAAATTATTACGAGAAAATAGCTCAAAATAAATTACTCGTCAAACCAAGAAATTTCCGAGAACCATTTTTGAAAGAAGAGGCATTTTTCTTTCAACATTATTTATTGAATACTTCATTTCATCAATTTATGTTTTTTTTATTTTCATATTCTGCTATATTCTTACATGGTTAATAGAATAAAAAAGGAACAGCTAGTACAATATATTTCGGCAAGATAGCCACTATGCGCAGTCTATGAGTGTTGAGAGGAGGTAGACGAATGGGGGATGAGCAGAGATGGCTGTCTATCGTTTTAGTTGAGGATTGATGACGTAAGCGACTTTCTATGTCTAGCTGGGATGATGATGATGATGATGGATAATTCGTTATAGTGTAATCCAAGGAGGGAAAGGTGATACGAGGTTGGGAATAGAATGTGGTGGGCATAGCAAATAAGATAGTGCTCATTTCCGAGTCCAGATATATCTAACACACGAGATGGGCCTTAGGTATACAGGCTAAACTGGGCAGAAACGTTAAGAGGTATAGACGGCCATAAACATCACAGATTGCTTGGCAATATATGACAGAGGTGGTGCAACTGGACTGCTGTATTTAGGCCAACTAAGATGATTGTGAGTAATCCATAGTGATGTAACCTAAGGAGAGGGAGGCGGGAGAGGTGGGCAGTATGCGGTAAACGTAGGTGAGTATAAGAGTATACGTTTTCATTTGTGAGTTCACAAATAACTAGGTTAATATGGGAGATAGGGTACATGTCTTGGTTATACATATTAGACCAGCCCCAAACGTTAGAAGGTTTAGTCTGTCATAAACACAGCTTATGTCATCTTCCAGAGATGATGCAAGAGGGACTACTATTTCTAAACGAAATCATTTAGGAAGGAATAAAAAGAATGTATATTGGTTGTTGTTCTATCCTTCACTTTATCGCAACTTAACATTTAGTTTCCTTATGTGAGCTATAATGCCACGAAAAGCGCGGAGAACTTATTTTTCATGCTAAGGATAAACACCCACGGACTAAATGCCGTAAGTTTTCATTCGTCTGTGCACTAAGTCACGTATTATATCTGACGCAATATAGGGCACACATGTTCAGTGACAACGAAAGTCAGACTGTGTGCAGTGTTTGTTGAAAACAGAAGTACAGATGATTTCAATTGTTTTTCTGAACATGGGGACCTAGCTGAGACAGGAACTACCTACCGCCTCAAAATTAACCTCTACGTGTACAGTGTATTATTGTGAATTTTTTATATATTTATGTGAATTATTCTATTGTCATCTTGTTAGTTATTAACGTTTTTATATTCATGTATTTTGCCTCCATGTGTTCCTGGCTAGGCTCGTATAACCATGTGGAAAGTGCGTTTTCGGTAAAATCTCGTTCATTTTATGGCCCAAGATGCCTACAATGTTTTGTTCGATCTTGCGAGGGGATACGTCTATTCTTTTATCTAAGGACATACGCCGTAGTAGGCGGCGGAGTAGACAAGCCAAACGTAGTGGAAAATCACTGCTTGACGTAAGAATGTTTATCATGTGACTCGCATAAGAAACCTATAAGATGACAGCATTCAAAGCCACGCGTTCAAGACCACGAAATGATAGCCAATGAGAGGTAGATTTAGTAGCTTACATTAGGAATAGTTCGTAGAAAACCAGTGTGAAATTGGATTCAGGGACCTACACTCAAAATGTCGCTGAAGTGAAGTCCACACTCCACGCCAGAATTTCCGCCAAAGCAATGTTGGTGTTAAGTGTTATAGTTTCGCACAGGTTATGTGCTTAAACGTATTAAAACTAGCCGAAAAAGTTACCGGCGAAAGTTGCTATATATATCGCCGGCGAGATATAAACGAGAATATTCCCGAAGTTTCAGAAGATAACATTCAAAGAACAAGCGTGGCGTGGGTGAGCAGTGTAGCCGAAGTTACGTGCCGGCAAATTCGAATAAGGAAATGAATCTGATAGTTCTATACACGGGAGCTGCGCGTGAAAGTCTGAGATTTGAATATAGCGCCAGGAACATCAGATATCCGCGGTAATATTGGTAGATAGTGACTTTCCTAGTTTACATTATTCACCTTCTCCAGAACCTGAACGCCTGAGAACCAATTCCCGCTTGACAGTATCTCTACACCGCGAGCAGAGCCCATTCTCACTGTTGAGCGCTCCAGAGAAATAACCAGGTCAATAACGACTAGAATACCATGACAAAATCTAGAATTATCAGCAGGTTCGTACCAGCATACCGTCGGAGACAGGCGAAGAAGCAGAAGCCACCATCGGGGGACCTTACACAACAATAACGTTATAAACTCGGGAAGAACACAACGACATAAGCGGGGATGCAAACTATATTTTCGGTAGTAGGGTCACCATATTATAATATAATAACGACTGTGTTAAGAAACAGGTTTGATTTACAATATTCATACATTTCTCAACTCACACTATCCATTGTTTACTAAATTATCCGTCTAAAATATTATTCTTCTGTCCACTTTACCTTAATCATGTTAACAATTTCTGTCAGAAATTATTTCTAGTCTAAGCTGTAAGGTATTTTACTATGTACATGCAAGATGCAGTATCGACGAGTATAACCCATTCTTTTTACTTTTTTTCCTTTCACAAACTCCATATGAAGAAAGAAAAAAAAAGGTATTTCTCTTCTTAGTTTAAAAACCTCCATAGATGGTTACAATCTAGACTTCAGCCCAAACAGAAATTAATTAGTATTTTGCAAACGGCTAATGCTGCGACATAAAATTATTACACACTTTCATGAGCTTCATACATTTCCTTCAGAAAGTTTTGGTCCATATGTTGTTTCCCAGTTATATAAAGCTCAATGCGAGCGATAGGAGCTTCAGATGCTATTTATTCAAAATTCGTTAAGAGGCACTTTGAGAAAAACAAAACCTGCTTAAGTGAGACTTAGGATGGGAACTGTATGGAAATATCCACCTGGCATTATACATCCATGTACACAGACAGACGCACATGGGACATTTTCTAAGAATTTGTCTTGAGATTCAGAAGACGTCAAAATATGTTATTCCAGTGAAATTTTGATATCGAATTGTCGGAAGCAATGCTGTATTTCCTCTACTTATTATAGGTGATGGTTTAAATATTAATAATTATTTTTTACATTCGGAATTATATGCTGGTTCCTTTCCCTGTCTTTTCCTCTCATGAACCGCTCCAGAAAAGTAGTGCCTTAAATATCGAGTATATCTCGCGAAAAAGAAGAAAGAAAGAAAGAAAAACCCGCATTACATATATCTTTTTTTCAGTTTTCTGTAAGCTATTACATTTGCGGTTTAAAGAATAATATTTTTTACGAAGTCTATACATACACTAAAATAAACTTTAGAAACTTAATTATAAGGAAGACGATATTAAACTCTCAAGTGTGAATGAAAATTTTTGAGAAGATGCCAGAAGTATGCGAATAGAGAAGGGCAACATTTCTGACATCCCTTACGAAAGGTATGTGCTTGTTATCACTGTAATTTTAACTATGAGAACGTCCGGCGGTTACGGGGATATAATTAACTGTTTCGGCGGGAGTTCAAGCTACGCGGCCGGCGCATGAGCCGTCATACGGTGGCCACAGTTTGGATGAAAAACACTGTACTTTAGATGTTTGGATTTCTCTAAAAAATGAAATGGAGGGAAAAAGGTAATAAAACTAAACGCATGGCTCAACGAAGCTCGAGATTAGATTCCACTGCCCCTATATCCGTCTATTATGTTGGCATATTGTAGGCTATGAGATATTGCTCCAGTAGCAGAAGAGAAAGCTGCGTTTGTTTCTGGATCCAGGGAAAAGTATGAACAGCAAGAAGCAGAAGAAGAAGGACTCAAGGAAATGTGGAAGACGGAGTAGAACTACTCTAACGAGTGTGGAGTATAATTGAGTATTCAAGAGAAAATGCTTTTCGTCTTTTAATACGTTTACCACAATTAGGAGTGTGCTGCAATAGTTTAATATAAAAATAAGTCAACAAAAAGGGGAAGAAATGAAGGAATGAAAAGAAAGAAACACGATAAAACATTCTGTTAGGGAATAAAACTCTAATCATAACAGTTTGGTTAACAGCAGAATATTGTTCCTTTCTTTTGCATATAGATTGTCATTTTATTTGGCAATCATACCAGAATTAATTATGCTCGAGGATGTTATTAAAAATTTCGGCTCGCGTGGAACTTATTCACGTACTATCGATATGGTAAAGGAACGGGTGGTTGTGGAACATTGCAATATCTGGTAGCTTCCGTTTCAGGATCAAAGGCCAAATCTAAAGGCGTAAGGCTTGCAGCTGGTTAAAAGAACAGAAGACAACGCATCTCTTAAGTTAAGTCCTATAAATAGGAGAATTAAAAAGCAATGCCTTTAACGTAAGAAGTCACGTGAGGCCGCATTATCGGTATGTGGGAAGCTGGTCTTGCTCTGTAGAGTAGGGTAGGGTAGGGTAGAGAATGGTGAGGAGAGGAGAGGACCACATCCCTTATTGGATTGGATTTTCAGACATCTCCTTCAACGGTGAGAGGAGGTCTTCACGATTTCAACGTCCACTACAGGAATCCAGCCCGAAAGTAGAACCTCACAGAAAAGCATTAAACCGCTCGTGTGAGTTTTGTTTTCCTCTTGCTCCCATTGCCGAAGGAATTCTGCAAATCGATGATATGGGCCCATGAGAAAATGTTCTCACCTGATGAAGAGGAACGGTGATACTTTGGCGAGCAGACAAGAACACGCTCCAACCCACCACATGTAATTGCAAGGAACTACAGAAATAGCCTATATCTCTGGGAATGGATGTCTGCAGTCGGTATGAGCGAAATAGTCAAGTTTGCTCCAAGAATGATTTCTAAGGAATACGTGGAGATCTTTGATGATTCCATGTTATCAAGTGTTCGCTCTGTATATCCGGCCGGTGATATGAATTCTTTAACTATGCCTATGATAATAGCTTCGAGTGTAGCTAGGAGCTAAATGGTACATCCTCCAGAAATCTGTCCTCTTCTATGGCCTGCTAAATCATCGGATTTGAATCCCATAGAACACAATTTGACTATTATGGCAAAGGTTGATTTCAGAGCAGAGAAAGTACCGAAAACCTGAAGAATCACATTCATGAAGAGCGGAAGAACGTTCGGAGACGACCTCAGGTATGTGAATCTCTCGTCGCTTCGGTTCCAAGGAGACTTAATGTCGTCCTCGTTGCAAACGGCTGGTGGATCAGATATTAAACGTGGAAGTGCAAGAATGTTCTTTCCTACATTTAAATAAAATATTGATTTTATTTAATTAGTCTCAGCCCATTCTACGACTGTCCGAATTCTTCCTTTTCTTTTCTTCCCCCCCCTTATATCTGCAGTGTCATTGTGTGTGCCAAATAAACACAGTTTGGAAGTTTTGCTGATTGATTTTTTTTACATAGTATTAATAGCGTGTGAAACATGAACACACGGATGTTTGTGTAAGATGTTAGACGCGTATTCCTTTATCAACAATAAGCGTAAAGTATAATTCATTTTAAACGGAAATGAACGTTTAAACTAGATATATAGGATTGGTTATTATTGAAAATGCAATTAAATCTGTAAATGAACGTCATACTGCATACCGTCTAATGTAAAACGATCAATATGTATTGCCTCAATGCATGGAATATTTAAGTTAAAGGACGGTCCACCTTTAAATACGAAAATAAATACTAATATTCCCTCCTATTTTAAATAAAATGAGTATCAGGTTTCAAAAACAGATCTGTTGCTAGAAGTTGCGGAAAACAGCTAATGACTTTCTATGAAATCTTAGTGTAGAGCAGGGAATAGAACTGTTTTAGGGATTCATGCCATGGGTCCTAATACAAAGTATCTCAATATAACATCTTTGGTTTATTCCCAAGTTTTCTTTCTTTCTTTCTTTCTTCAGATTTGTAATCTGAAAGCAAGTTTAATTTAGAAAGCAGCTGACTCTTTAGAATGGGGTACCTTCAAACGAGAACTAATGGCAACAAAAAGTGCATCAACAGTTTTGGATTAATATCATTTTAGTGTCCCTATTTTTAAAATTTGACTTATTTATTGCCTTAGCTGAATAAATCAGCTATGCAAAAACTGTGTGTTTTACACTAAACATTGTCCTACCAGAACCTATTAAAATGTTTTCCCTTCAGATAAAATATTCTATTAGTTTACGTCCACTATTACAATGGACACAGTTTTTTCTTCTTTCCTTTATACGTGTATGTTTGGAAATTTTGTTTTGTATTTTAAATGGCAATGATAGTGAGTAAAACATTTTGACATAAAGATTTATGGGGATTTTTACACCATTGTTGGTTTTTTCAGTAATGAACTTAAAATATGTTCCGTTTTGAAAATGTTGAACTTGAACTTCGAATTGCATAGTGTCTGAATGTTATACATTCGGTGTTTATTGCTTCAATCGAAGTATTATTTTATCGAAATAACTGTCTTCATTGTAAACACTGAAAGTCAATATTAAGATATCCTTGTGCTTTAAACATGTACAAGTATCAGCTTTCAAAAGCTTGAACTGTGTTCAGAGACAACATAAAAAACTAAAAAACTTCCTAGGCAATCTAAGTTCAGGGTAAAAGAACCATTTGCACTTCTACATTGTGTATTGGGACATGAAACACAATACAATCACTTCAGACTCAATGTAGTTTCGTGCGGCATTGGGACCCTCCCCCTCAGCTCCCCCCCTCTTGCGGAGGATATCTGAAAACCGCTGTGTAATTCTAGAACTTCGAGTTACTTCAAAGTGTTTTTGCAGTTTTTCTTCAAGACTTTTAATCTGATGGAAAGACTCTTTTTTAATTTAATTTCAATGCAACAATTTTTGGCAGAATAATTTCAAAGGAGAAACCAATTATAAGAAAAGTTTGAGTTTAATATTACTTTAGTTTCCGTGTATTTAAAACATCATATTATCCGAATTATTCCAACTACATATTTTGCGCTAAACGTTATGATCGATCTATGAACGTAAAAAAAATCTAAATTCAAAATAATAGTCAGTAACCTTTGCAGTTGGAGTTCACAGAGAATATTGAGTAGCGTGATCTATCATTATTATTATTATTATTATTATTATTATTATTATTAATTACCATTGTTATTATTATTCGTTAAAAACAAGATATAAATTATGTGCATTTGTTTCTCAAGAGAACTATAGAATGATCTTAAACATTAATAGCACTAGCATGTATAGTGCAATAGTATCTTTTAACACAGCATATGTGGGAAAAATGTCAATTTCTTTCGTTTCAACAGTCTCAGTAAAGATAAAAGATTCTTTTTTCCTCGTCAGCGACCATTTTACTTCCGTCACCCGTCATGTCGCTGTGTTATACGAGCATACGCAAAACTAAATGTGACCTTTGAGATGACAGCGGGGCAGGCTATCGGCTAGAGTAGACAGACAAGACTAATCGAGAAGACACCGCTTCCCCCTTTTCCTTGCCACCGGAAAACATTTGGAGTCGTCTGTACTAGAGCACCCAGCAGATCTTTCGCCTGCCAGTTATGATTATACACCCAAACTAAAGATCCTTCGCGTAGAAAGCGCTTCCTTACATGAGAAGATTTGGCAATGCAGTGAGGCGTGAAATTGGCAGATTAAGTAATAATGACGCAGAGGGTTCTTCGACTTTCTCCTTCTTGGCAGGGAACAATTGATCGTTTTAAAAATTGCTTTAAAGGTTATTAAGCGCGTTAACGCTGTGCTGAATGTGTTGAACATTGTAACTCTTAAGGCTAAGTAATAAGGAAATAATTATGCAATATAAGTTTGACTCCCTTGATTATACCTTTCTTCTTGTGTTGAAACTCGTGTCATATGTCCTTATTCACGTCGATTAGTAGAATATGTTTTATCCCTCAAAAAACGTATGTTGAAAACTTTTATACCAAAAAATTGCGCTGCGTGACTTAACTTCATATAAGGAGATGTAACATTCAAACTCAAAATATAGATTATAATAATTCTCAGGGGAACAATTATAAAACGCAACTAGCTTTCATAAGCACTCTACGGGGGAGGGCAATTCGATATGTAAAACTGAGGTTATAGCTATCACCTCAGTATTTACCTGTAAGAAGGCACCCCGGTGATATGTAAGGCTGGAATTCGGGAGGTCCAGTCGGGCCGGCCAGTCTGGCTATAGGTTTCTTCGTGGTTTCCTTGGACGGTAGGCGAATGCTAGGATGGTTCCCCTTCTACCACGAATTTCGTGTCTGCCATTTCCTTTCATTTGTTTCACTCCCTTTATTTCAGAGTTGTAGGACCAGGCGACGGCGATTGGTATTTGCGGCGGGACGGTGGAATTTCCGCTATGGAAAGATTGCTCCCTGCACTTGATGAGACTACTGGAACCCTCTTCCTTCATGGGAGTGTCTTCTCTATTCACAGGGCCCCCAGGTTGCGGGTAGCTAAGGCAGGGCTAGCCTTTGTCAGGATTGGTGACATGTTGGAATCGTTAGGGACCCCGTCCTTGCTAACAGGCAGCGTCATCCGCATCTGGTCGCCCTTCGGGTCTCCCCTTCATCCCTTCCTACCTAGGGTCATGTTGTAATCACAAAGGGTCCATTATGGTCCAAGTGTGGTGCTGTGCTCCCCTCCGTCTGACTACCCTTAAGTACTAAACTCAGCAGTTGGAATCGATAATAAGTTGACAGGGCGCCAGTTAACTGATGTTTCGAAATCCAGGTTTAAATATGTTACTTGGTCTCAGTAGAATAAGAATACCGGTTTGAGCGCACAGAGAGATGCCGAAAAACTGATAAGCTTCTTTGATCTATGCCGCTAGCCCCGCCCCCTCCCTTTGAGGCCTCACATGCCGCCCCGGTCGCGTGTCGTTAGGCCCCGCCCCCTCTCGCTTTGTGTGCTCACCTAATGCCGGCAGTATCTGTGCCTGCAGGTTCTACCCCCTCCCCCATGCGTTCTACTGTGGCGTCATGACTTGATGGAATTGTTTTCTCGAGTCCTGCCGCCCCTCGGCAAATTAATTAGGTAATGTTCGTCAAACATTTTTTTTATGACTACTAAGCCCTGCACATTGCATCCTCGAGCAATTAAGTTTTTTGATTAATGAATTGTTGACTGGAGCTTGAGTATAAGTAGTCTGCTCACGGGAACAGTCTGTCATGTAATGAAACACTGCAGCCTTCTTGTATCTGGGGAAATCGCTTGTCCATTAGCTGAACATGTTAGACGCTTTCAACACATTAATAGGCTTTTAAGTTTACATTCTGGATCTGTTTACATACATTAGCGATCAACGACATACTTCCGTCTGGAGGTAACGGTGACCCACATTAGCTGACCCGTTAGACGCTTTCACCCCATTAGCGAACAATGTCAGTAATTGTTTTCCTAAGTGCTCTGCATAACTCTCAACACTTCAACATTTAGCGATGGAAATGATATAAAAAGCAGCAGCTCCTCCAATGAATTCCAAGTTGACCAGAATGACCGGAATCGAATCTAGGAGTGATTACAAATTCAGCTTCTAATAACTCAGAGACTAATTACGATAAAGACGTCAAATAAAGTTTATTACATTAATGTCATTAGATAGTTTCTTGTGAATGTATATTTGGGTACATGGTGTCCAGGGTTCGAATACCGATAAAATGTAATTTAATTATAATTTAATAACTCCTAAACTAATTAAGACAAAGACGCCAAATAAACTTTATTGCCTTTACGTTATTAGGTAGTATCTTGTGGAGATGTAATTAGATACCTGACGTTCTGGGTTCGAGCCTAATGTTTAAATCGTCATTATCTCAGAAACTAAGAGAGGTAGAGGAATTGACCAAAGCATGATTGATAGCTCCTATGATGGGTAATTAATACTGTATATAATTTTTAATCAGTTGTCCTTATTTCGAATCCCGATCTTTCAATCACTTACTTATTTTTCTCTATACTCTAGAATATGTCACTTAGATTGATGCTGTAACTGCATACAGCACCTTTAAACATATCAGACTAATATTGTAAATAATTTTGTTTCTGGTGTCCAGGGTTCGAATACCGATAAAATGTAATTTAATTATAAATTTAATAACTCCTAAACTAATTAAGATAAAGACGCCAAATAAACTTTATTGCCTTTATTTTATTAGGTAGTATCTAGTGGATGTGTAATTAGATACCTGACGTTCTGGGTTCGAGCCTAATGTTTAAATCGTCATTATCTCAGAAACTAAGAGAGGTAGAGGAATTGACCAAAGCATGATTGATAGCTCCTATGATGGGTAATTAATACTGTATATAATTTTCAATCAGTTGTCCTTACTTCGAATCCCGATCTTTCAATCACTTACTTATTTTTTCTCTATACTCTAGAATATGTCACTTAGATTGATGCTGTAACTGCATACACAACCTTTAAACATATCAAACTAATATTGTAAATAATTTTGTTTCTGGTGTCCAGGGTTCGAATACCGATAAAATGTAATTTAATTATAAATTTAATAACTTCTAAACTAATTAAGATAAAGACGCCAAATAAACTTTATTGTCTTTATATTATTAGGTACTATCTTGTGGATGTGTAATTAGATACCTGACGTTCTGGGTTCGATCCTAATTTTAAATCGTCATTATCTCAGAAACTAAGAGAGGTAGACGAGTGAACCAAAGCATGATTGATAGCTCCTATAAGGGGTAATTAATACTGTATATAATTTTCAATCAGTTGTCCTTACTTCGAATCCCGATCTTTCAATCACATACTTATTTTTCTCTATACTCTAGAATATATCACTTAGATTGATGCTGTAACTGTATACAGCACCTTTAAACATATCAAACTAATATTGTAAATAATTTTGTTTCTGGTGTCCAGGGTTCGAATACCGATAAAATGTAGTTTAATTATAAATTTAATAACTTCTAAACTAATTAAGATAAAGACGCCAAATAAACTTTATTGCCTTTATGTTATTAGGTATTATCTTGTGGATGTGTAATTAGATACCTGACGTTCTGGGTTCGAGCCTAATTTTTAAATCGTCATTATCTCAGAAACTAAGAGAGGTAGACGAGTGAACCAAAGCATGATTGATAGCTCCTATGAGGGGTAATTAATACTGTATATAATTTTCAATCAGTTGTCCTTACTTCGAATCCCGATCTTTCAATCACTTACTTATTTTTCTCTATACTCTAGAATATATCACTTAGATTGATGCTGTAACTGCATACAGCACCTTTAAACATATCAAATACATAGCGTGAACATGTTGTTACATAGCGTGATCATGTTGTTACATAGCGTGATTATAGTTACATAGCGTGATCAGTTGTTACATAACGTGATCAGATTGCTACATAGCGTGCTCAGGTTGTTACATAGCGTAATCATGTTGTTACATAGCGTGATCAGTTGTTACATAGCTTGAGCATGTTGTTACATAGCGTGATCAGTTTTTACATGGCGTGATCATGTTGTTACATAGCGTACTCAGGTTGTTACATAGCGTGATCATGTTGTTACATAGCGTGATCAGTTGTTACATAGAGTGATCGTGTTGTTACATAGCGTGATCGTGTTGTTACATAGCGTGATCGTTTTGTTACATAGCGTGGTCATGTTGTTACATAGCGTGATCATGTTGTTACATAGCGTGATCATGTTGTTACATAGCGTGATCATGTTGTTACATGGCGTGATCATGTTGTTACATAGCGTGATCAGTTGTTACATAGCTTGAGCATGTTGTTACATAGCTTGAGCATGTTGTTACATAGCGTACTCAGGTTGTTACATAGCGTGATCATGTTGTTACATAGCGTGATCAGTTGTTACATAGCGTGATCGTGTTGTTACATAGCGTGATCGTGTTGTTACATAGCGTGATCGTTTTGTTACATAGCGTGGTCATGTTGTTACATAGCGTGATCATGTTGTTACATAGCGTGATCATGTTGTTACATGGCGTGATCATGTTGTTACATAGCGTGATCATGTTGTTACATAGCGTGATCATGTTGTTACATAGCGTGAACATGTTGTTACATAGCGTGATCGTGTTGTTACATAGCGTGATGAGTCTGTTACATAGCGTAATGCATGTTGTACAGGTCTATACAGATCACCAAACTTAAATTCAGAGTAACAGATCGTTGACATTAAGATGGTAGAGGCATTCCACTAGCTGGAACGATTCAGGAGCTGGAAACGCTAGGGACACGCAGCGTAATGCATATTCTGAGGTTCTATACAGAGCACCAAACTAATTCAGGAGGTAAAATTTCGTCGAAATGTAGATGACAGGAGCGCGTCACGATGTTGAACGTTCCGAAATCTGGAAATGATAGGGACAACCCGTTGTGCGGATGGCGACTGTTTCCAGAGAGCATCCTTTTCCACTAATGTTCCCAGAGAGCATCCTTTTTCCATGCTCGCACTCGTCATGTTCTGGTTACGTGTCGTTGTAATGTAATGTTTCGCTGTTAGGATGGTTTAGTATACATGCCAGGCAAAAGCCAGGGGTCCGTACCCTTAAAGATTTGAACCTGAGGTCTGTCCCATTCAACCTGACGTCTACAGGCTCCGTGAACAATAGTTGTCTAGATGACTAATGTTTCAAGAGAGTATCCTTTCTCCCTGCTATGCATTGATCGCAATTCCCTCCGTCGTCCTCATCCTGGATATATACATAGGTGCGTGTTATGAATTCATTCATTCGCTTTTAATTCCTTCGAGCGTTAGCATTCACGTATTCATTTAATTTCTTTTAGTTTTAGCATGAGCTACTGCCCGAGAAAATCTGTGCAACTGACGAATGAGAAACTCGATTTTTCATACATTACACATGGAGGAAAACGCGTTATTAGATGCTGTGTATGCGGGCGGATTTTTAAGAATCGTTCTTTGTCAAGATTTAAGTTTCATAGAGCAACATGTTATACTGAATCGACTCTCTCACCTGCACTTGAAGATCCGAAGATGTATAGAGGGGAATGTTATACCGGATCAAGCCTCTGTCCTTCACTGGAGACTACTGTTGGTGAAAAATCTGGATACATCGGAAGTTGCGAGAATATGAAATCTTCATATGATGATGATTCAGTGATATCAACGCTTGAAAATCCGAATAGACTAGTAAATATATTGAGGTTACTAATTGCGTCGAGGGATGCTGGTAATAATAGACACACACAAGAGATTGAGGAAATTATAAGTAAGCTGAAAGCATCTAAAGTTATAGCATGACAGGATCGAGAAATTGTGTTAATCAATTACTGCCATGGTTAACAGGAACTTTGAAATATCAAAAAACTTGTACTTATAAAATGCATCATTCAGACATTGTTGAGATGTTTAGTTTTTTAGTGATAATGCAGGTCTCTTTCTGCGTGATGTATATGATTATATAACTGAGTGTTTAGAATGTCTAGACTATCACCTTTGCCTTTAGGAAATATGTATGGTTTTTTGTAAAGGAATGTAATAGGATAATGTTTATAAAAAATAAATGTTGTCTGCATTACTTTTTGTAAAGTGATATGTTTTTTACATGTATTCAGTTAAACTGATTTTTAAAAATTGGTTTACATGAATGTTGTTTATCTTCTTTTTTCTACCTAGAATTGTATTCATTTGCAATTTATTTCCATGTCTCTTCCTTACGCTTAGCAGAGCTATCAGTCATTTTATTTTCAACACTAATTTGTGTTCCAAAACAATGTCGGTCATATATCTTTCTCTTCTTTCTTAAAATTTGCTGCCTGAGTCTTTTTATTACTTTCGTCCTTCTCCATTTTGCAATTTGTTTATGTATCAGAGACGAATGAAAGTTGAATGGCATTAGCAATTGTGAATTGATTCAATACAATTGCAGTGATCTGAGATTAGTGAATAATGAATAACGTTTATTTCTCAATACTCGATACATAATTAAGTTATATACTTTTAGACTATAATAATATTTGAAAATATTAGGCTATTTACACTATAAATTCACTTCTTTGTTGTTTGCCTATACTAATCTATGGTCTCAGTACATACAACTCCTGGTTTTCTATGTATCGATGACCCTCTGTCTACTTGTTTATGTTTCATTATATATACCTTTATTTTTTAATGTGCCATATGTATGATTTCCTGTGTTACGTCTTGTTACGTGGTTACGTTAGATGATAGACAATGAGAAGATCCAGAACAAACAAGGTGGGAATAGGTTAGGACGTATACTTCACTGTAAACCGATATACTGTTTGTCACTCTCCGTCTCGCGCACTACTGTTTAACAAATATAAAGTTTGTAAGGTTTAGAAATTAAGTATATAAAAGTGTTGTAAGGCTGGATGAGAAAAGTTTTATAATCGAATTACTCTCTATATTACAGTATAAACCTACATTCCTCCTCCTTCAATCTCTGTCTATCCTTGTATCTCTCCCGTTTTCCATATTTCTCCCATATAAACGTATACTCTAATCCTCAAACCATGTCTAGACTAGCACCTCTCCTCGTATACCCTACGGCTCTCATATAAATGCATTTTCCTCCTTGAAGACTCTCTCAACCTAGCACCTACCTTCGTTTTCCCTATATTTTCCCATATAGACGTATACTCTCTCATTCAGACCTTCCCGACTAGCCTAGCACTTCTCCTCATATTCCCCTACCTCTCTCATATAAGATGCATTCCCTCATTCAACACCGTCTAGCCTAGCATCGACCCTCGTATTCCCTATCTCTCGCATATAAACGCCTACTCCATCATTCAAAACTCCTATCCTAATACCTCTCCTCGGTTTGCTATATCGCTCATATTCTACCCTTCAAGTCCTGTTTAGTATAGCATCTTTCCTTGTGTTCCCTATCTCTCTCGTATAAAGCATATCCCTCCCTCCTTTAGCATCTGACTAGCCTAGCATCAGCCCTGGTATTCCCTATCTCTCCCTATAAATACTTCTATCTAGAGACCTAATGTTTCAGGAGAGCATCCTTTCCCCTATAAAAGTTTATTTGGTGTCTTTATCTTAATTAGTTTAGGAGTTATTAAATTTATAATTAAATTACATTTTATCGGTATTCGAACCCTGGACACCAGAAACAAAATTATTTACAATATTAGTTTGATATGTTTAAAGGTGCTGTATGCAGTTACAGCATCAATCTAAGTGATATATTCTAGAGTATAGAGAAAAATAAGTAAGTGATTGAAAGATCGGGATTCGAAGTAAGGACAGCTGATTGAAAATTATATACAGTATTAATTGCCCCTCATAGGAGCTATCAATCATGCTTTGGTCAATTCCTCTACCTCTCTTAGTTTCTGAGATAATGACGATTTAAACATTAGGCTCGAACCCAGAACGTCAGGTATCTAATTACACATCCACAAGATACTACCTAATAACATAAAGGCAATAAAGTTTATTTGGCGTCTTTATCTTAATCAGTTTAGAAGTTATTAAATTTATAATTAAACTATATTTTATCGGTATTCGAACCCTGGACACCAGAAACAAAATTATTTACAATATTAGTTTGATATGTTTAAAGGTGCTGTATGCAGTTACAGCATCAATCTAAGTGATATATTCTAGAGTATAGAGAAAAATCAGTAAGTGATTGAAAGATCGGGATTCGAAGTAAGGACAACTGATTGAAAATTATATACAGTATTAATTACCCCTCACAGGAGCTATCAATCATGCTTTGGTTCACTCGTCCGGCTCTCTTAGTTTCTGAGATAATGACGATTTAAAATTAGGCTCGAACCCAGAACGTCAGGTATCTAATTACACATCCACAAGATAATACCTAATAACATAAAGGCAATAAAGTTTATTTGGCGTCTTTATCTTAATTAGTTTAGAAGTTATTAAATTTATAATTAAACTACATTTTATCGGTATTCGAACCCTGGACACCAGAAACAAAATTATTTACAATATTAGTTTGATATGTTTAAAGGTGCTGTATACAGTTACAGCATCAATCTAAGTGATATATTCTAGAGTATAGAGAAAAATAAGTATGTGATTGAAAGATCGGGATTCGAAGTAAGGACAACTGATTGAAAATTATATACAGTATTAATTACTCCTTATAGGAGCTATCAATCATGCTTTGGTTCATTCGTCTACCTCTCTTAGTTTCTGAGATAATGACGATTTAAAATTAGGCTCGAACCCAGAACGTCAGGTATCTAGTTACACATCCACAAGATAGTACCTAATAATATAAAGACAATAAAGTTTATTTGGCGTCTTTATCTTAATTAGTTTAGAAGTTATTAAATTTATAATTAAATTACATTTTATCGGTATTCGAACCCTGGACACCAGAAACAAAATTATTTACAATATTAGTTTGATATGTTTAAAGGTTGTGTATGCAGTTACAGCATCAATCTAAGTGACATATTCTAGAGTATAGAGAAAAAATAAGTAAGTGATTGAAAGATCGGGATTCGAAGTAAGGACAACTGATTGAAAATTATATACAGTATTAATTACCCATCATAGGAGCTATCAATCATGCTTTGGTCAATTCCTCTACCTCTCTTAGTTTCTGAGATAATGACGATTTAAACATTAGGCTCGAACCCAGAACGTCAGGTATCTAATTACACATCCACAAGATACTACCTAATAAAATAAAGGCAATAAAGTTTATTTGGCGTCTTTATCTTAATTAGTTTAGGAGTTATTAAATTTATAATTAAATTACATTTTATCGGTATTCGAACCCTGGACACCAGAAACAAAATTATTTACAATATTAGTCTGATATGTTTAAAGGTGCTGTATGCAGTTACAGCATCAATCTAAGTGACATATTCTAGAGTATAGAGAAAAATAAGTAAGTGATTGAAAGATCGGGATTCGAAATAAGGACAACTGATTAAAAATTATATACAGTATTAATTACCCATCATAGGAGCTATCAATCATGCTTTGGTCAATTCCTCTACCTCTCTTAGTTTCTGAGATAATGACGATTTAAACATTAGGCTCGAACCCAGAACGTCAGGTATCTAATTACATCTCCACAAGATACTACCTAATAACGTAAAGGCAATAAAGTTTATTTGGCGTCTTTGTCTTAATTAGTTTAGGAGTTATTAAATTATAATTAAATTACATTTTATCGGTATTCGAACCCTGGACACCATGTACCCAAATATACATTCACAAGAAACTATCTAATGACATTAATGTAATAAACTTTATTTGACGTCTTTATCGTAATTAGTCTCTGAGTTATTAGAAGCTGAATTTGTAATCACTCCTAGATTCGATTCCGGTCATTCTGGTCAACTTGGAATTCATTGGAGGAGCTGCTGCTTTTTATATCATTTCCATCGCTAAATGTTGAAGTGTTGAGAGTTATGCAGAGCACTTAGGAAAACAATTACTGACATTGTTCGCTAATGGGGTGAAAGCGTCTAACGGGTCAGCTAATGTGGGTCACCGTTACCTCCAGACGGAAGTATGTCGTTGATCGCTAATGTATGTAAACAGATCCAGAATGTAAACTTAAAAGCCTATTAATGTGTTGAAAGCGTCTAACATGTTCAGCTAATGGACAAGCGATTTCCCCAGATACAAGAAGGCTGCAGTGTTTCATTACATGACAGACTGTTCCCGTGAGCAGACTACTTATACTCAAGCTCCAGTCAACAATTCATTAATCAAAAAACTTAATTGCTCGAGGATGCAATGTGCAGGGCTTAGTAGTCATAAAAAAAATGTTTGACGAACATTACCTAATTAATTTGCCGAGGGGCGGCAGGACTCGAGAAAACAATTCCATCAAGTCATGACGCCACAGTAGAACGCATGGGGGAGGGGGTAGAACCTGCAGGCACAGATACTGCCGGCATTAGGTGAGCACACAAAGCGAGAGGGGGCGGGGCCTAACGACACGAGACCTGGCGGCATGTGAGCACACAAAGGGAGGGGGCGGGGCTAGCGGCATAGATCAAAGAAGCTTATCAGTTTTTCGGCATCTCTCTGTGCGCTCAAACCGGTATTCTTATTCTACTGGTCTCCCTTAAAATACTGCAACCAATATAAAACAGAGGCTGTAGCAAAGGATTATCATATTTATTTCAATATTTTGTGCCGATAGGAGGTACTAGGGGACAACGTGCCGATTAAGTCAGTGGTAATACTACCAATACACAAAATGTGAAATAATTTTATGGGTATGTATTGTAGGTTAAAAAAAGCCTACATTTATTTATTTATAAACTTTTTATTCAACTTCTGCGCTGCTGGTACCTAGTGCAAGCAGCTACCACCTGATAATGCCGCGTCCTTTACTCAATGCTTTTTACGCGAGTGCCATTTATAATGCACACTTATATAACTTGTCTGGCTACACTTGCTGATAAGTGCACCAGCTATGCTGAATATTAACACGACTCCTGTTAGCTTTCGGCGAAAGTAGTAGAGACAAGTAGAATATGCACCGCGCAGCATAGTTAGCAGTGAACAGTTTAAACCGTAAGCTATTGCTATTCAGACAGTACGAAAGAACCATACCAACCAAATGGCAAGCGTTAGCCCCATCTCACTCAGAACTGTCAGCATATGAGTCATCGGTTGTATAACGTTAAATGACACCGCCAACAGTGGCTGATTCATACATCCTGAACATAATTTAGGTTTGCAAATGTATTTAGTGCCACAATAAATCTATGTCAAAGTATATGGCTGAAAATATTAGGAGTTTTAACCCTTCTGTACTGTCAACGAACGCATCCGTCGGTCCGCTACCTTCTATGTTGGTTATGATTTGCGATTCAGTTTGATCTCTTCCTTTCTGATGACATCTGTGTGCAATGGAATGAACTGTCTAATCTTCTACACAATATGTGTTTACGACCTTGGCTCCATTCTTTGGGAGGAGCCCTTTTGTATTGGATCTAGATATGATTTCAAATTTCGCTAGTTACACAATAAATTGCCCTACTTGAATGTATAATTTGCAAACATGACTTGTCACGATCATTTCCGTAGCGAACGTCCTGTTTGTCCCAATTTCCATCCACAGAAAGTGAACAGCAACCAAGTTAGCGTTCAGCAAAGCAGGCAAGCATATCGGCAACTTAAACGAGACTCGTATCTAGTATATGCGAACAACCTGAAATCGCGCGGAAAGCATGCAGCATAGAGCAAACAAGGTCGGAGCGGCCCGGTCAGCACTGTATGACAGCTGGTTACAGCAAATACATAAGGGCTAGCAAGTCATTTGAGAATCCAGATGTTCTCAAATCACTGTAAGGGCACACTGAACACTAACATTTAGACACTATTCAAGTACCATCTTTACAATTTATAACGATTATCGTCCTCCAAAATTGTTAATTTATCTTTAAATCTGTGTCGACATTTATGGATTTGTTTCCTGTGTATCAGGTCCTTTCGTTTCAGTACAATACTACAAATAGGTTCTCTTTGCAGTATTGGTTCCCTTGCTGTTTATGACATATCATGTTTTCTATTGTCATTAGAATGCAATGTTAGTAACAGACTGTAGATACTACTATGGATTTTGACAATAAAGACAAATGGTTCCACCACGGTATATGATTTTGAGCAATTACATTTTTGAAACGGACATAAGCGTTAATTTGCAGAATTTACGAAAATAATCTTCCAGATTCATTGTGAGAACTTAACTATGTCACAAGAGTATAGCAATGTTAAAATGAGTGTTTTTCGATTCCTAAAATCAGCGTTAAACTATACAAAAAGCGACTTGGAAGCTAATTTCTGATCATAAGAAACTCGATAAGGAAATATAGATACATTGAAATAATTACTGATAGTGCAATTAGATGGAAACTACGTGCATGCAGATCTGATAATGGATTGCTACGTACGTTCTTATAACTTTCGATATCTTGGTTTTGTGATTTTTCTCTGGTATTGCTAACTTAAGTAAAGGGATTTAACAGTCCTCAGGCGATTCCCGTGCAATTAATGCGCAATGCATAGGCATACGACACTTTGATAACCTCCCAGCTGAGGTTAATTACTCTCCATGGACCTCTTTGGCCAAATTCTGTATGAGAATATTTCCTGTGGCAGTACAGTGGTTGTGAAATATGTTGGTTGTTTTCTTTATATCATTATTAGCGCAGGTAAAACTCCACAGAGTATACTTTGAAGGTGATCTACAAAGGAACTTGACCCAAATGGAACGTTTCGTATTTTCATTGGGGTTAACCTTAACAGTTTCACTGCTAAAGACAAATATATTCATAAATGTATTCCTCTTTCCCGGGCTTGTAGGCCGTGGTCGAGAAGCGTTTATCCAAGGACTGTTCTTGGCATCTCAGGCTGATGGTGATCCGTGGTCCGCTCTGGTCAGAGGTAACGGCCTACAAGCCCGAGAAGTACAAATACATTTATTAATCTTGACGCCGGCCTTGAAAGCCTAAGTTTACACACAAATATATTCGTCTGAACTCCTTATTTTCTTTCGCGGATATGGGCAGTTTGGTTTGGTTTCTTCCCTCGTAGCGACATTATGTGCTCTGTAACGTACTGCCTGTCCTCCGAGATTTTTTTGTATTGTTTAACGCCGTTCTTACTGCATATGGCACCACAGGCAGTGTACACTGATGATACACAGAATAAAGTGATAATTGGAAAAGGAAATTTGGGAAAGAAATGTTCCAGGCCTAAGTTTAAGGTACCTTCCCGGTGTTTGCCAGTAATGAGGACTGAGGAAAACCTGGAAGAATCCTCAGTCAGGGAGGAGATCCTGGCTGGATTTAAAACGCGCACCTCCCGCTCAGTGTCCTCGGAATTATCTGTATTTGCGACTTTGGCCCAAAGTTTCATTTTGTTTTAGATGACATGGAATTTTAATTTCTCTATTCGCAGGATAAAGTCTCAGTATTTATATACATCTAATGTAGCTACGTGTTACAAGCAAATAAGCCTGATGTCTCAAATCCAAACGGAGCTAAAATGCTTGGCAGAGCCAACTCAACACCATGCTCTTAAATGCAATTTAATACCACACTAAATGGATTTAGAATTCAAGTCAGGAATAGATCATCATTCTTGAAAAATATTCTAACGCCGTTACTCATAACGTGTTTCAAAACCTGATTGTGGAATTGTCATTGAGTTTCTTTTTAGCGTCTAATTACGTATGCCTTATTAGGGTATGCACTTTATACTTGCACATTGTGAGACGTGTACCTATAACAATGGATCAAATGCATTAATGTTCTCTTATCGCTAGTGCACCATTACGTTAACACCATGTGCTAAAAATTTACAGAAGTAATAGCAGGAAAGATAAGAATATGATGTGCGATATAATTTTGCTTTAAGCAGCCCGTCCAGCAGATTAGGGGAGCACGCGTAATGCTTTTTGTCTTTGAAATGTTTTCACTATAATGTCCTTTATAATTCTTGCGATAAATAAACAGCCCTTTCTAACACGGGAATGGTAGCACATGGTTAATTACAATCAGACTGTATGTCTGTATTCCATTCATTCTTTCCCTTGAGCACCTTTGAAATTTTGAATTTTGATTCCGAATTGGAGAAGTTTCTATAAGATGTTTACTGGACAACTTTAAACCAAAAATTCGTAATCAAACAAAACGAAGAAAGCCGGTATACAAGCTCGAATCTTGGTCTCAGTAGTCATTCACGGTTTGAATCTCTGCCAGTGAACGACACTGGTGTAAATTAAAACACGTGAGTGCGCGATGTGCTTCTTGGGCAGGCTGGATGCAAAGTTCAGGAAGCGAGAAATTCCATAGAGAACGATTTCTAGGACGCCGCCAACCCAACTCGTTGCGACTCGAAATAATAGCGAATGTGGTTGCAGAACCATGTCATCTGGAGGACTTAAGACGGACATTTGCTATAATGAAGTAATTGGACTTGTTCGCAAGACTCCGCAATTGGAATATAAGAGCGACGGTCGCAGACTTGCCTCTTAAGGGGAGCGACGCCCATTACATCCTGTGGAGTACACGTTTACAATGATACCGGATGTGCTGGTTCAGGATTTTCGTAAGTGTGATTTCAAAACAAGGTAACGATACTGCAAAGAAATGATGAGTGTTCTCCGTGAGGATCCTGACATAATCCGTCATGGTTTAAGGTAGGATAAGGGTATCTTCAATGACGGAGCTGTTAATAGATGTAACTGCACTACTGGGTCAATAAAATATTTACTGAATCCGACAACGTAGAGTCTATAGTCCCTTTAAGCTTATTTTGGGGATTCTTAGAGGTCACTTCATTGGGTCCTTTTTTCTGGCATTATCTGAACGGCAAGAGATTTCGACGCTTCCATTTACGGAAGCTATCACTTTAGGGATAGCGTAGGATGCGTCTATTACACTGGCGAGGAAGCTCTGGTTTCAGTTTTTGCGACGAACTTGTTCAATACTACAGACAAGTGACAGAACAAATCGATCATACCATCCGAAAGGGGAGATGGATTAGAGTTTTGGCTCTAAGCTGCGGCGTGTTCGATTTCCCTATTTGGCCCCTTTCTGCAAGGGTTTACCACAAGAGTAAGGTACAGGAGATAGACAAGGAACCTGCCTCAATTACCAACGTAGGATACAATCCGTTTGTCATGCTGTGACATCTGATCCTCTGTGCCAGGTCCACAACGGCACAGAACTACGTCTCCACCTGTGTGTGCGGGCGCAAGAGTGTCAATTTTACCAGTGGCGATGACCATACACTATAGTGTCGTCATCGTTGTCTATAACAGATAATCTTACTGTATTGTTAGCCAACCTTATAATATGAGGTCACGATAGCACCAATGGATCAGTAAACCAACTCCCTGCGCTGGCGCAAGGTCATCAGAGGTTTATATGCTATACCACAGTGAAGTCGTGTTATTGGTCCCCAAATATGCAAGCCAGAGTATTATAATAGCATATTTCTGGTTTGCAGTTTACGATAAAGTATAAACTTTTTCTCACAGCTTGTTCCCTGAGTTAATCATTTATTCACACTTTTGGTTGTGGCCTGCTTCCAGGTTATTGATAGTTACTAAAAGCCTAGAAGCTGATCCATGTTTCCAGAATTACACTACTGAAACAGGAGTACATCATTTACGGTGCGGTGAATGGTATATCTGCAAAAGACATTACTCGAAAACACGGCCTTATTAGGAATCCCTTCTTTCCGGAATTGCGCCGTGCTGCTATCCATTTTGTGAAGTCCATTAAACGATTCTGGTAACTAGCATATTTAAATCCTGGCATGTTTACTTCGTTTAAGTATCTATGTATGCTAGATTCCCTTGAAATCTATATTTCGCCAGTTTAATAATATACCTCGGTGATGGTTTTGATCTTGGAAAAGTGTCACTGCTTATCCATTTTCCTCCCTTCTTTTCTGTAAGCTGCCATATCAGATTGTAACAATTATTATAATTAGCGATGCGAATTACAGCATATGCACCTTGTGTGCTTAGAATTTACCGTAGTGTCGCATAACACGAAAGAACAAATGGAAGACTGAATGAGGAAGTATACATTATTGCTTACGATAATATATAAAAGTGAAATAAACAATGCATGGTGTGAGGGAATTAATTATGCGGACCGACAGTATGGTTACCGAGCGAAACGGCTCCGCGGTAACGTGCATGGCTCGCATTCAGGAGGACCCGGTCTTGACTCCCGTTGAACCGGCCATTCTGTCCTTGGGGTTTTTCGCGATTTACCCTGGTTGGTAGGCGAATGGGGGAATTATATTATGTAGTTAACTTTCCTGTTCCCCGTTTCTACCATATATTTCACCTATCATCTTTCAGAGTCGACGGATCAGGCGAATGAATGGCGGGCGAGGCGTGTGACTTGTGGATTTTCCTTTGAGGAACTAATTGCCCTGACATTCGGTGTGTGATGGTCCCCCAGAGAGACCTCTCCGTGGGGAGACGTAGCGTTGCGTGAAAGGTCCCACCGGCGCGCAGCGGCGTCAGGATGTAATATTTGGAAATGATAGAAACCCCGCATGTGTCCAAGTCTGCCGCGCCGTATCTGATTGCTCTCTGTGTCCTTCGCTTCACCCCTTCCTCCCGCAGGTTTTCAGAGGCACAACAAGTCTTCATGTGCCCTTAAGTGCCGAAGTCCTCCTCCGATTCCTAATAACTATAGCAGCATGGTTATTTTCCTAGAGGTTACTCTTGAGTTGAAGCGAATCGCGTAGCGGGGTTTTTGCTTTTATGCTGGGACCGGAATGTTCGCCGTAATCTCTTGTATTGTTTGCCTCAGATTAATTCTTCTTATTACTGTGGTTTACACAGTGGTTTTTAAACCATGATTATGACATCCTTTGCCATTTAACGCAACACTTTTCCAATGCCGTAGTCAAGGTATTCATTTACGCCAAACCAACTTATTTACGCGCTAACCAAATTGTCATTATTACAAATATAACGGATTTACTTTGAAGGAATTAGTGTCACGTTGTATATGAACCACGAAGCTTACGTGAAAGACCAATAATATACTAGCTGAGCTGAGGATGAATACTGAGCATGATCACTTAGCACTGTGAGTGTGATATCGACGTGACAGCGAACTGCATATGGGACATTCCATTTCAAATCATCTGAAATATAAGGAAAATCGACCTTGCATTTTTTAAACAAAACGAAGCTTTTTGTATTTGTAGACAAGTCCGATACAATACGTTATGCAAACTCTTAAAATTTAGAACATAATAGTTTTTCAACTAAAATTGTTCAAATTTATCGTATTTCCTAAAATTTCCAACTTCAAGCCGTTATAAATCTGAAAACTTTTAAATATAATTATTTAAATAGAGATTTATTTTGATTCCTTAAACTTCAATTTCATACTGATAAGTAAACATGTTCTTATTTTTATTCAAGTAAAGAACTTGCTATTTTTCAAGTGTAGGGTTAAAAAAATAATTTTATTGTATATGGTAAGATTTTGTAATTTAAAGACAATCAAAGATGTATTTTACAGTAATGGTTATTCATAAGGTTTCGTCTAAAATAATTAAAGATGTAAATTACTTTACGCGCTCATGGTCGCTCTCGTACGTTTGTTTGGAACTAAAGGTCAAGCAAGTTGCTGTGCATGGTTAAACAATGAGAACGCTTACTAAGCACTATGCGGTTCTGAGTATTTCCTCACAGATTCACAGAGCGTTTGGTGATCATCGTGCATCGTAAATCGCTGTGTTTATTCACTTTTTGTTTTATAACTACGAACACCCAAAATAGCCACTTCAACAACATTGTCGACCTCTTATAATGACATAGATTACTCTCAATCTAAGGTTTTAGCTTTATAAAAACCCGGAGACGCTTAAAATAAGTAAAACCCGTATACCTATAGATTTTTGTATATATAATAAAAATAATTAGTATATGCTGTAATGAAATGCGAACCTTTATCTACAAAACGAGATTTGGTACAATATTCTGAAATAAAGGGTTCTGGAGCTATGCGCACTTAAAATGCGACAAAACGAATTAATACGACACATTTATTGTTCAATAACGTGACCTCCGTTGTGTTTTAGATCCTAATATTTGATAAATGTGCTTTCCTTAGCACCCCTTATTAATAGGAAAAATTACATGGCAAACAAAAACAGCGAGGTTTTTTTGCCGTTTGATTTCACATGGAATGTCCCTTGTCAGGATGAGCTGAGAGCGCAAGGCCCTTCGATATGCGCCGTTTTTGTCGACGAAGCTCAGTCCCCCCGGTTCAGGAATCACTCTCATGCTACTAACACATTATTGGTTTATTCATATTATTGTTTGTTACTTACACATATCCTCACCTACATATTGCCAAAACCACCTACAACAGCTAGCTGAATCTGGAAACCCAAATCTTATATATGGAATTCATACATTCAGCTGTGTTTCAAAGAATAATAATATGCAATCTGCTACCTTAGAATTAGATTATACCTGAACTCGGGCATAGCCACTATTATTCCCATCTACAAAGTTTTAAAGTTTCATTCTTTTCGAGTTACCATTCTTACATAAAGCTTTAGGCAATTACTACACAATGATATAAATTGCTCCAATACTCCCTTTCCCGTTACTGCAGTTATTATTCTGCGTTGCTATCTCTCATCAATCACATGCCTAGTTGTTTATTTATTCGTTTAGAATTGAATATTAATTATTAGCGAAATATACCTATACTGTCTTAAACGGCATATAAAGTTTAAGAAACAAATGAACTTTATTTGATCAGATAACATTGCACCGTTCTGTTCCAGTTATTTTAAATAATTGTAAACCCTTTGCGTTAATTTTGACTTTCAGGATAAACATTTCAGATAACATTGTGTCGCCGCATTATTTGTCAAAAATGCAGTGCAGACATTACTGTTTGTTAAGTGACACTTTAGCTAGGGAGTGGGGTGGCTTAACTCTCAGATAAATCCTTAGCTGGTGGAAACAGTTCGCAGTATGCTGAACTCGTGACGCGTAAGGTGGAAACAGGCCACAGTCTTTCCTCTGCCGCGCGTCTTCATCCCTCACCTGCCTCAGACCAAGTGAACACTACCTCTTTCCAAACTAAACCCCTACCTACTCGGAGGGGCAGCTCCACTCGCTAGCTAAAATGTCGCTGAATAGACAGCACTCATCTCGTGTACGTCTATCGGAATGCATGCTATCTTCACTGAATGCTGAAATGACAACAGGAGCGATGCCAACATTCAGCAAGGCTATGTACTATACTTATCCGCAAACTTAAATGATACCCAGTATAAAACGCACATAAACACGAACACTTTATTGTGTAAAAACGTTATTAGAAATCGTCTCCCTATCCAAAAAGAACTCTAAGTCATAAACAGAAGTCATTTATAAGACAGCCAATACATTCTAGTGCATACGGATGTCAAGCGGGAAGAAACCCAACAGAACCGCAGAAGAGAACTACCAAAGAAGACGGCGAAGGATATTTACGTCGTAGTCAGACAAAGGCTTAGGATTTTATGCCGCTCTTGAATTGACTCGGACGGTATTAATCCGTAACGTATGCTTCTTACTGTTCGAAGTGTATCTATGGATGATTCACGCTCGTCTTTAGCTCATTAAGGCCAATTTCTTTTAAAGAAAATATCGAAGTGTGAGCTGTATACATAATAATTATTAGTAAAGGCCCGCTCTTACTACATACAGTACCACAAGCGGTGAGCACTGGTAATACATGTAATAAAATGATATTATTTTGGGAAGGAAACGTTCCAGGTCCAAATTTATGGTACAGAAGACGAATAAGTACTCGGGAACCTGCTTTGCTACTTTGGGGCATCCCTGAAGAGTGTGACTGCCATGACCAGTTCCCTGCTTGTTGTGTTTTCAGGTTGTGCAGTATTAATACACACAGGGATCGATAAAAAGGAATAAGTCTTGCTCTCACAGCAAATATTTGTCGTTTAGGAAAAGAGAAACGTATCAGTTATAAGTCAGAAAGGTATTATATTTCGGAATACTTGAGTTCACATTAAAGTTGCTCAGCTTTTATGATGTAAATAGCAGGGTTTAAGGCAGATGCCACCACGCTGCCATCTTAGTGCAGTGGTAGAACATTGGCATTGTAAGATTAAAACCTATGGTTCGATTCCCGGCTTCGGGTATTATATACATTTCTTTGTATTTCGTTTTTTATTTATAACCGGAATTAATTCCTTACCTCCTCAGAGCATAGAACTGTATGTCTAAGAAAAGAATGAGAATCGGAGCAAGAGAATTTAATGTTTCATTTAGAAAACTCTACGGTAATACAAAGCAACGATAGCTAAATGTAAACAGTGAACATCGATGTTGATGTGCAATGTTTCCGAAGTCAAAGGCACCAATGTGACTTAGATATTAAAATCGCACATACACAACTATGCTGCTGACCGAAAAAATAAGATAGTGGGCTGACTCCATAATGCTAAATCACATTCACTTTAATTGCTGTTTTCTGAATTGGATACCTCCTTTGATTCTTGATCCTTGCAATGTCTTCTTTTAATTTTGCTTGTCCTTTGAATTCGATACACAAGTTCACGTACATTCTTAAAATGTTGGTTATAATTAATTTAAAAATGTTCGAATTCTTCTTACGAAATACGTAAATGGATGTTTATTTTGGTGCCATGCTTTAAAAAAATGTTTCATTAGTCATAATTATGTTCAATTAGATTAACTGCTTTTCAATTAAGTTCACCGGACTCGCATTTTTCTCTAAGAAACGTGCTTCATGCCTTAATAGTTGTATGGAAGCTTCCTATGATTGTGCCGCTTAGTGTGCATTAAAATTCATTCCTATCTACAAATGTGTTATGATTTGATCCATAACTGCATCAAGAGGATATGCCGATGAGCTAACGTTTTACGGGAATGATACAGAAAAAAAATATTTCAAAATGGAAGCCCGTCTTACAATTAAAACAAAGCAAAGGGTGTGCCATATTATTTCCATGTATGTACTGTTAATTAGTTTATGTTTCTTTCGTCGAAATCAACTAGTTCATAGGTTAAAACGTTGAAATACGTAATTGACTTAAAATAATATGCAGCATGTATTGAAGTTAAGATAGGCGGATAGTTCTTGGAAACGAATCTGATGTGTTACATTCACATGAATTTCTCTACCCATTGTATCTGCTTTTTGTATAACCTACCACAAACTATTTGTACAAAAGCTTTCTATTATATATACATATATACTTATTGTTAATCGAGATAAACCTTCGTTATACATTTACACATTTCGTTGCAAGTATAAGGAGAATACAGTAGGCTGAAGCGAGAATCAAATTTTTGAAAAGCTGATCGCTATGTGATGGTTCTTAAATTCCATGCTCCTTGCATGACCACTAGAGGAAACGAATAGCAACTTACCATTCGAAAAACAATTAAATATTCCAAAACCTAAACTTATAAGAAGGAATATCTCGCAAATGGTTAACTCCACAAATAATTTTATTTGACAGTGTCCTTAACGAGAATTTACATTATTTAATTAGTAAGCTTTTATCTATCCCTTACGGTTTACCAATTATACAAATATGAAAAATACTTCACAGGCTATTTCTGAAAACTCAAGATATACATTTTATTCGTGATGAAATTACCTAAACATATACTATCTTAATCAAAATAGCAATTTTTTTCAGAAAATGAAAAACAACGAAAATGTGTGTCCGTGTAAAAGGCAGTTTGGGGTGGGGAGATGTTCCCTAAAACTCCCGTATCACATCCTTAGAAGACGGTGAAGCTTGGTGTTTAACAGACTTTTCGTTTTTGAGTCAGGTATGCTGTCCGTAGACAAACAGACACACGCACGCAGAATTTTTCTAAAATTCTTTTATGCATTTAGAGAACGCAAAATGTCTATTTACGGTGAAATCTCGATATCGAGTTTTTGGGGTGAATGCAATATTTTCCCTACTTGCTATAGAAAAGTAAAAATAAATGGCGACTTACTACTTGAAAAAGAGAAGGTACTTAAAAATCCAAACCAGTAACAAACAATGTCTAGGATGGTTAACACCGAAATATTTTATATTTCTTTTAAAGAAAGGCAGGAAGCGCATGATAAGGAAAACTGCAGCGCAAAATGAATTCCCAGAACCCTGAAATTGTGCCCAATACACTCGAGAATAAATAGGTAGGTAATCGTTTTTCCAGTCCCTGCAATGTTGCAATGTAGAAATTATTGTATTCCACTCAAAGATTCCATACCGAAATTTCACGTTTTGAGACTACTTGAACTCTTTTTAGAAAAAGGTGTGTGTGTGTGTGTGTGTGTGTGTGTGTGTGTGTGTGTGTGTGTGTGTGTGTTAGCGTGTTTGCGTGTGTGCTAGTGTGTTTGCGTGTGTCTGTGAACAGCATAACCCAAAAGTGAAAAGTTAGTTAAACACAACGTAGTATTTAAGTTCACCATCGCTAATGGATGAGCCGCGAATGTTTTTAATAAATCCCTCACCCCAATCTCACCTTGACAAACAAAAATTGTCGTTGCTTTTTATTGTCTCAAAATTGCTCTAACGATTTGGATTAAAATACCATCTATACTGAGATATTTGTAGGACAAATGTAACTGTATGTCTTGGCAATAGCCAAGTCCTCTTCATTCTGAATGACTTTCGTGTAATTGCGAAACCGCAAGAGATTAAGACATCTTACTACTCAAAAAATGTATATCTCGTTAAAAGCACATAATCTGTCAAATAAACATTTTTGTAGGGTTAACCATTACCTTGATATCTCTGTTATTGGTTCAAATTTTGAAGTACTATACTTTTATAAAGTGGTAAGTCGTTGTTGGTTTTTCCCGCCTCCTAGTCATAGCGACGCAATCTTCAGAAATCTGATGCCTTAAGCATTCAATATTTTAATCAAATTCGTTGGTGCCATTTTTCAGAAATGCAAAAATACGAATTTTCCATGAAAACGGTAGTTTGGAGGTGGGTCTATTTTCTTGAAAATCTTCGTGTTGCATCCTTGGAAGATGCTGAACTAAAGTACCAAGTTTGGTATTTCTTCAGTTTTTCTCTTTCGAGTTATGCTGTTCCCAGACACACACACGGCAGTAGGGAAGAAGTAAGGACTTCTATTCACTTGTGAATATATAATGAGCTATGACGTCACGCCACGCATATGCGATACACCCCAAGATTGCCTATGACGTAACTACACACCTTCCCGCAAGCCCCGCGGCTATGGTATTAACTTCCCCGCCTTCTAAGTGCATTAGAAGACCGGAAGCGAAATAATATCTGTACGTCAACCCTCTTAGCTTAATGACCGGGTTCCAACTCTCAACGCTGGGAAAAAATTCAAGATCCTACGCGCCTTGCGCAATGAGACTGCCCCACCAGATATGATTTTGATTGAATTTGATAATGTATGCATGAATCAAAATTTGGCATCATTTCGAACGGCTTTTTGTCGATGAATTCATTAATGCCATCGAATTGGTGCTATGTAAGTCACGAATCATTTTTATCGAAGGGGTTAAACATATGTGCACGAATCAAATTGCTAAAAATCACAATAGAATATCGTGCTGGTGTGGAATTCAACTGAATTTCCTGCTCAGTCCATTTATGCCATTGGATTGGTGCTATGTACGCTGCGAATCATTTTTTACCAAAAGGGTTAATTAGTGGGTAATAAAATCGGTAGAAATGACGCTACAGTGGCCTGCCTGATTTCAAATTCAACTAATATTTTCAGACGAATTCGAGTGCAATTAGATTTCTAGTATTGCTAGCCTCCTATCCCAATTCGGTAATGTAATGTCAGTATTGTATGTCTCCATTGAAATTTGCGGGTTATCAACATTGAAGACCATTGAATCAATTAACGTAAGTAAGCGTTCTATAAATGATTGTATCTGTACAATCAGGTTCAAGAATAATAACACCTCAAGCCCCTTTGAGGGTATGTCACCGTCAAAGAGAGAAAATACTGACACGCTAAACAGACCACATATGCATATTTAACGGGTCCTTCATTTGATAAGGGAATGTATTCATCCATATCCTATCTAATAATTAACGCATACGTGCCGTTGGCCGATTAATACAAAGAAGTGATGAATAATCTAAGTCCATTACTTACTACAGTCACAGGCAGGCGGTATTGTCCGGAATTGCATGACATTCATATATCATGTAAAGATGTACTTACATATTTTGAAGCTTTGCGAGTGATGAAGAGGCAGACTTATGATTAGAATACTTTAATACAATGTCGCATACATTATGTAACTTCGTTTGAATAACTGAAGTTGCTATCACACAATGTACACGATTAACATATATATATATATATATACCATATAAAGATGTTATGTATTTACATAGTATGAAGCTTTGTGATCGTTGAATAGATCGAATCATGATGTTGCAATTTATTAAAATGCACATGCTCTAAAAGTATAGTTAATTCTACAAGAGTTCTTAAAGCGGTATTATTCTAATTTAATTCGCATCGTTCTAAATTAATCTAGCGGGTCGTACCTTAAATGACCTATTCGTCTCCACGACCTTCAACACTGCGTTTTAAACAATAACTTACACACATGGATACATTCATGTATCCATATACACACATACATTCATCCATACATACATACGTACCAAAGATATCGCTTATGAAAATATGAAGGCATTTTAATAGAGGGATACGTTAAATAAAGGAGTAGTTAATACTAATCGTTCTAACTTCATTCGTAAACACTTCAAGTGTGACTAAAATAACCACCTCTATAATAAATAACTCATTTGCAAGAAGGTACCTGAAACTTCATTGGTGCATTAGAGTCCATAGTTACATGTTAAAATTTTTTGTAAAAAAGAAGAAAACTTACAGAAACCACAAATGTAGTGGAGCAGAAACGATGCTTAAATAGGTAATCACACACCTCGAGCTTTAGAAAACTATTATAATCCTTCCGATATACTAGACTAACAATAGTGTAGACCCGTAAACATCGACCTGGCATATGATTAATATAAGCATCGACTGAAAACAAAGATAATAATAAAAGAAGGTACATAACTTTATAATATGGAGCACAACACAGCTGTGAAAGGTGAATACACTCGCCTAGCACGCGCACACATATGCACACAAATGAGTAAAACTTAATCTTTGAATGCCTAAAACGCGTCGCATCGATGGTAGTGAAAGCAATCACACCCTCCATCGTGATCACAGTCGCACATTAGGCAATCTAAAACACCTGTTAATCTGCAATGGCTACACATACATTGCTGCACCCTGCAAAACGAAATATAACCGAAAGGATTCGGTATATTGTTCATGACGCAAGCAGATCTAGCTTGGCATGTTAAACCTGCCGACCGAAAACTGTCCCCAGTACTGCGTAAGAACCCCACTCGCATATAGCGATATGAATAAAACTATCAAGGGGTAACTTGCAACCACCACACTGGCTATAGCAACAAACTCACATAATGGAAAAGAAAGAGCTTTGAAGCAGGGATCACTTCCAGCTATACAGAATACGCACTGAATGAGGAAAGAGCCCTAGTGTATGGGAAAAAATATACACACGGGCAAGCCGGTAAATGCCCAGGTACAGTGTTTCACGATAAAAAACGTTAGCTACAAGAGAAGTTCATTATAAGATACTGAAGGTCAGACAGGAGAGTTTGGCGCGAACCAACAGCATACACAGCTAAATTCAGCCAATCTAAATTCAGATAATATGGAAGAAGGAAAGAAAGGGGTGATCGCCTTAGAGGCTGAATAAGATAAATCATTCCCCTACATTAACATGATTATTCTAGAAACATATTACTGATTCAACACGCCCCCACACAGAAAAGGAAACATCTTGTGAGGGATTCTTGTAAGGCAGATAACTTAACCGCGTATGGTAATAAATGGACCTCGTGTTTTCGATTTATAGTTTTCATACATACGCAGACACACATCCTCACGCACACACATACTCAGCAAACATAAACGCACCATTAAATAGAAAAACACATGTGTGTGTATATATATATAGGATGAATCACCTAAAACTTGCACCGCAAATATTACGGAAAAGGAAAGCGCTACTGATGTGCAGTTTCCACAGCATTGATTGGTAATAATACTGAGAAAGTGTATTTTTTTAGCAAACATATAATTTTTAAATGGAACAATCCTAGTTACATCAACAGAATAAATATAGGGTAAACTAGAATGTCAATAGTCTTTGTTGCAGAATTCTAGTGCAAGAGGTTTACGAGAAATCGTATTTTGAAAACTTTCCACCCCGACAATTGTTTGTCCCCTTCAACCTGCTTAGTTGCTAGGTATGATGTTATTATGTTTCTTTGCATTGTGTTTTCTGTTCATTGATTGCATTGCGACATTCTGGTCAGTTAGTTTGTGACAGTTCAAGCAGTAAGTCGTGAGTGTAAGATGGGGTTTACTAATGCAGAAAAAGCCGACTTGCTCATGGTGTATGGAAGGTGCAGGAAGAATGCAGTTCGTTCCTGTACGGAGTATGCGGAAACATATCCCAATAGACGTCAACGATCTCGGCAATTATTTATCAACCTCTTCAACCAAATACGTGAAAGTGGTACTAGAAAACGTAGCAGAAACAAACAAGTGACTGGAGAAGAAGCAGAAATTAATGTTTTGGCTGCCGTTGCAGTAGATCCGCAAATTAGTTCCCGCACAATCGCACGTGGAAGTGGCATAAGTCAGGCAAGTGTACTACGCATTATCCGTTTTCATAGGTTCCATCACTATCACATCTCTCTCCATCAAGAGCTGCATGGAAACGATTTTGAGAATCGTGTAACTTTTGTACATGGACATTAAGACATGATACTCCAGATTCATCATGTATCTTGTTTAGTGATGAGGCAACGTTTACTAATCATGGCCAGGTAAACCGCAGAAACATGCATTATTGGTCTGTTGACAATCCCCGTTGGCTTCGTCAGGTGGAACGTCAGCGTCCATGGAGTTTAAACGTGTGGTGTGGGATACTGAACCATCAGCTCATAGGCCCTTTGTTCATAGAAGGAACAATGAACTCTCACAAGTATCGCAACCTCCTGACAGACCATCTGCCGCAGATGCTAGAAGACGTTCCTTCGCAGACTAGGAGGAACCTGTGGTACAACATGATGGCTGTCTAGTCTATAGTGCACGAAGTACTACAGCTTGTCTTAACGGATTGTTTCCAAATCGTTGGATTGGAGGAAGAGGACCTGTACCTTAGCCGGGACGTTCACCGTATCTGACCCCTTTAGACTATTTTTTTCTCTTGGGAAGGCTGAAAGACACTGCCTACAAGGATGTACCAACTACATCAGACGATATGCTACCACAGGTTGTACAAGTGTTCGCTACGTAAAAGCTTCAAAATAAGATTTCTTGTAAACTACTTGCACTAGAATCTTGCAACAAACGACACTGAGATTCTAATTTATCCCACCTTTATTCTGTTGAAGTAACTAGGCATTGTTCTATTTAAAAATTGTATGTTTGCTCAAAAAATACACCTTCTCAGTATTATTAAAATCTGTTTATAGGCTAAATGTACGAGCCCCTGACTACCAACCAATGTTGTGAAAACTGCACATCAATAGCACTTTTCATTTCAGAAATATTTGCGGTGCAACTTTTAGGTTCATCCTGTATATAATACCAGAGTGAGCAAGCCAAACAAACTTTCAAAACAATAAAAGCGTAATGCATGCATTTTTGAAAACCAGAACCATGCTGGAGCCTTCAAAAAATAATACCATTCTCTCTCGTGTAAACGCAACACCGGCACCCAGAAGCCTTTAGTGATATCTATAGGTAATCACCACCAGCATCCGGTTAGGGAGTAAAATGTGTAACGATATGAATATATATCCTTGGATGAAAATGCAGACTAAACGTATAATAATAATATAGGTTATACATTCCTGGATAAAAATCAGTCTAAACGTATAATGCCTAAGGACAAAAATAAAAACAATAACAATAATAATTTTAAAAAAGTAATAAATCTATTTTCAGCGTGTTTATGAAAGAAAATACTCGATTGATCTATACATTGCAGAGATAGAGAAAGAGAAAATAATACTATGCAGCTATATCATGATGTAATATGTCGGTTGTGCTAAATATATTCATTTTCGGGCAATGTTGGCGTAACTTAAATATTTCTACTCTTCGGAAATATTTCATAGAGTTTTGAAACTGGACCCTCGAATTTTCTTATCACCCCGTTTGCCACTACATTTCGTATCCTCCACCCTCACCTGCATACAAGACATTGTACTTACCAACCTTACTGATCGTGATATGATCCGCCCTTGACAGGATACTGCCCCAAGACATGACTTGTAAGTCCTTGATGGCAAATTGAAGAAATATATCTGCTAGAGTCAAAATAAAAATTTAATAATGCACATGAATCTTTAAGGATCGCCGCAGAACGATAATCCGCCAGCATTCGCCTACCGACCAGGGAAAACCGGGAAATCTCAACGCCAGAATGAACGGTCAATGGGAATCGAACCGGCCTCCCGAATGCGAGAAGAAAAGAATCTCCGGGAATAAAACAATTGATCTACCCAGAAATAAGCAACAGGGGCTAGAGAGTCATGTGAATGTAACATTAGATTTCTTACTTCCAGACTGCTATGCGGGGTCTAGCTGGACTCCAGTGTAAAGCGTTTTAGTTTTTATGAGTAAAATATGTAACTTCGAATTTTGAAACGTTTTAATGTTACAAATTTAATCAGCTTTATTATCATAAAATAGTTCAGTAAAATTTTCAATGAATGTAATTCTAACAAATAAAACCAACTTGGAGTCTACTTCGATCATAGCAGTTCATGTCTCATAAAATGTTCTGCATCTTGAGAGGTGATTTTCACTTATTCTAGCATGCATTGTTGGCTGCTTTGTGTTCTTCAGTTATTCTAGCATGCATTGGTGGTTTGAAATTGTGTGGAAACAGTTCAGTACTTTCCTAATTTGCATTAAAAGGTGTAGTCACGTCGAAACGGAACGGTGAAACCTTTAAAAGGCCGATGTCCTTATGTCTACGAAAACATGAAAGAAAACTACAACAATGTCTGAGAGTTGCAGGAAATTCTGCATTTACGATACCCCCTGTAAGAACATGCAGAGAGTAGTGTGTCTTGGACGTTACACTTGGTGAACATGGATTCCCAAACTCCGTGTAAAAAATGTTAAAATGCAGTTCTGAATCTCAGTGAAAATAAAGTGAAAAATAAAGAATAAAACAAATTATTTCATCAAATGCCATAGTACTGGAAAATAAAAGCACTACTGTAATATGTAATTCGATTACACCTTTGACAATGATAATTTTGAGGTATATTGTTGGTAAAAATGTTGAGATATCAGAATTGTTGTTTTAAAACAATTTTAATTGTTCTAAGTAGAACATAAGATACTTATATCGTGTTAATTCGAGTTTCCTGTCTGGCTTCACTTAGACCCCTCTCAGTGGTTTAAGAGGGTAGAAAAGCATAGCAGTCTGAAGGTTAAAGTGAAGAAATGCTCTCTCGGCTGCTAAAAACTTACACATCATTTTTTCAGTGCTCTGATTTGTTTCTAGCAAACTTAGACCTTTGTAAGCGTATCTGGCATTCACTAAAACGCACAGAAAATTCAGTTCAGGTTTCTGAATAGCACTAGCGTGATTATGAAGTGAAATACCCAGTTTACCTATATATTGCAGAAATAGGCAGTCGCGGTCGATGAAAAATCGCCCAGCATTCACCTACCAACCAGAGAAAAGCGCGAATAACTGAATGTCGAGTGGGGTGGCGACTGAAATTGAACCAGGACCTCCCGAATGCGATCCGAAGAAGGCAGAATACAGGCAGGGTCGCAAACAAATAAAACCATAGTTAGCATAGACAATAAGTATCATGGGATGATATTTTAAATATTACAGTGATGATGGTAATATAATAATAATAATAATAATGCCTGCTTTATATGATTTTAGCCAACACATAATGTTCATCTCATAACAAACAACAAACCAGCAAAACATAACTCATAAAAGAGCTTTTTGAAAATCTACGCACATAGAATAAATCTATTTGAAGCGATCTAAAAACAAAAGTAGTCCTGTATAAAAAGTACGATCACAAATGTGAAGCTGGAAAAAGCCGACCCTATAGTTGCCGATATTGGAGTTATATATTTCTATCATTCCTAGATAATACATACCGATACGACGAATCCTTGACTCACGACGAGTTTTCGAATAGAAATGACCTAATAAGCATTCTGAGAATAGTCGTAGCTGAGTGGTAGGAGAAAGTCATGTGAATTTTAACACCAGAAGCTTTCTTGTTTTGATTATAAATTTCTGACAAAAATAGCAGTCACGAGGTTCGGTAGATGCGCAGCTTGGTCATATCACAACCATACACACGTTTTACATCATACACGATATAGAGTTGTATAATATGGAGTTATACCTAGATGTTTCTGTTGCTTCGATTCCACTGAGAAGTGTCTTTGTGCAAATTCATGGTTCAACGATCTGCAAAATACATTTGGAGTCTATGTAATATGGTGCTATTTACTCCACAATACAGAATTAATGGACAGAACCTTAAAAATATAAAGCTCTCTGACTCCTTCACGCAACAATATACACAGAATACGCTACAAACTCAATATTTACGTAGAAGTTCTCTGAATATGTGCAAGAGCGATAAAGACAAATCTATTTCGTTAAAGTGGAAATATTTCCAAAAACGCACGACGCCCTCCCTCCTCCCAAACCCAACCCTCTTATGCACACACAAAGAGACCGTAGGAAACAAGACTTTACACTAAAGAAATGTAGTAGGGCGACAGCTTGACCGGATAGGGGTATAAAAGAATCTGTTTTTCACCCGTAAACACCACTCTCTCGCTAGAATCCAAGCTCTACGCCTGTGAATATTGCGCTAAGCGAAAAGTGTATACACTTCGTCTTCGCTGGAGGCAACTGCTGTAATTCACTGAAATGCCTGGCAAGTTTTTAAAAAACAAATCCACTTTTTATTTAAAATATATATCCGTTACAGTACAGCCGTGAATAATAGGTTTACATATAAGACCTTCAATTAACAACAATTCGTAGTGTATGCAACTAAAGCAAAATAAGTGTGATCTTTGAGTTTTAATTTTACAGTACATAGATCCCATAATATAACGCCTAAAGTCAACCACCCTAATAAAGGGAATGTATGCATTATATTAAAAACCATATCAATCACCTTAATAAAGCAGAAGTATAATAAATTGAAATAAAAATGGCCTACTTAATGGAACCACTTGCGAGCTAGTCGACTCTTCTATTCCTGGATTTATAAGGAAAGTGTTAATAATAATAGCAATAATAATCCTGATATATTCAAATGAATAGGTTTTCTCATGAAATACAAAACTAATAGATGATATTGTGTATTTCTATTGCAGGGACTTTAGCAAACACGCTTAACATGCTGACCAAAAAGAGTATTTTCTCACCCACCCAAAGACTACAAGATCGTGAGCTAGAGGAAGCCTATAATATAGAGGAAATAAAAAAGGTTGATACCAAACAGGGACCCAGAATCGTGCCTACCCTGGGTGAAAATCAGGTATTTCTGCCAACAAGATATTCCGCCCCAACAGCCGACCAACTGAAAGAAATGCCTAGGAATTTTCAATTGGTATTCCACGGGCTATTACCAGCCGGCAAGTTTAAGACGTGTAAACTGTCGATTGTCCCTGTGGAGGTATGCAGAAATAATTCAATTGATATTCCAATGTTTCATGTAGAGATACAAACACTGAGGCTTGATTAACCGTATACTAGAATAGCGTGCAGCAAAAGTGAACATAGCGATATTTAAATTAGAAAGAAATATATACTGTAATAGTCTCAATGCTTTACTCGGCTCTTAATGCTGAATGTAAGTCTATGTCTTAGATCAGATAATTCCAACAAGCTGCAAATAACCCGAATATATATGCTACAGGGTACAAAGAGGGAGCGAAAGAAGAGTGAGAACGAGACAGTCTAGAAAAAGCAGAGGCGCGGGTGTAAGAGAGGATCCGCAATAATGTCCGCATGGTCTTCGTATTCATTGAAGATGCCCAACATTCGACAGCAGTTGGTGGAGAATCGCTTCCCTATACTTGAAGGCATTGGTATACCCTTTTCACAAAGCGGAATCATCAGTCTATAATATGATAACACCGTCTTACACATGAATAAATTAAATTCATTCTATAAGCAAGAACATTTATTCTTCATGGAGCAGCGCAGCGTAGAGGGTGAAAAATTGAAATGTATAATGAGATCAGTAAAGCGTTATGGAATATAAACCATAATTTTTCTAAAACATTATCCTATTACAATCCTTCACAAACACCCTCCAAGCATGTATTTTTCAAACACAATAATGAGAGTCTAGATTTTCTACATTTTCAATTATACAATCCATTGCATCACATAGGGAAAGAGAGTTGCCGGTAAATGGTGTGAAACATAAGCAGTTAAGCAATGTCTGGATAACCCATTTTAGAGTAGAAGTTGAGGACACTCAGAACGTATTCCAAAGTATTTGTCAACTCCTGACGAAGTCCATTAGCACTATTTTGTATGACTGTCACGCTATAACTTTATATGCCTTCAGCTCGCTTATATCATCTTCAATCTCTTGCGTCCTTGGATGTGATGTGCCATCTTAGCATACTCACCAGTCTATTCGAATTTGCAAGCATAGATATCACTGAATTATCATCACTATAGTCGACATATGGAGACGGAAAATGACTAAACACTTTAGTTTCACTGTATTCGGTATATTGTTTATTTATAGCTTGACCGATTAGCATATCAGCTTTTAATGTTCCTGATCCCCGCAAAAAGGAGTTTCAGCTGCACGACAGCGAGCCAGCTCATTATAACATCTTAAGTTTTGACAAACAACGATTCTTTAAAATCCGACCACATATACAACACTTAACGACCCATATTCTTCTGAGTGTAATGTATGAAAAATTAAGTGGGGTGTAACGTTCCTCCAGCAAATGACTCTTTAAAACTCTCAAAGAAATAAAAATGCATACGCAGATGCTAATAGATGAACAAATTAAAAGCTACTGAACTAACTCAATAGCATTCCAGTATTTGTATATCACGAAGCTATGTTAAAGACCTTCCAAATATGAGTCGTACGCGTTGACAGTGTTTCAGCTCGCTGCATTTTGGATACGGATAGTTACGCTTGGTTATTTTGGTTATGTTGGTTGCGATTTGCATTACTTTTAGGTGATCAAGCATCATCCTGTTAGGTTAGACTAGGAAAGTTGATCAGCAGAACAGCACCCGAAGGAGGATAAATTCGGTTAAGTTAGGTGAGGAGACTGCCAAACGAAGCGAGGTGGCACCGTGGTAACACTTGTAACTCACATTCGGAAGGTTCTGGTTTCGAACCCCAGCGAACGCTTTACAATGTGACCCGGTTAGGTTAGGATAGGCTAGGTTAGAAAACTGAACAGCCGAGGCGCGCCCACAAGGGTTTGGCACTGTGGGCCTCGGCGCCTGAAATGTAGTGATGAATGGGGTGATAGAAAATTTCGAGGGTCCGGTTTCAAACTACTATCAAATGCTTACGAAGCGTAGAAATATTTACGTTATGCCAACATCGCCCGAAAATGAATAGATTTAGCACACCCTACATATTACATCATGATAAAATCTATATCGCATCATTCTGTCCTTATCTGTCTCTGTAATGTATAGATTAATCGAATATTTTGCTTCATAAACATGCTGATTATAGATTTACTACTATTTTTAAAATTATTATTATTTTTATTCTTGTACTTAGGTAGTATACATTTAGATTGAGTTTTATCCAGGAACATAAATATATTATTAATTATTATTAATTATTATTACTATTAATGTCCTCATGCAATTATGGTTTTAGATTGGTTTTTAGCCAGCAATGTACAATCGTATGTTATTATGCATATTGCATTATTATTATTATTATTATTATTATTATTATTATTATTATTATTATTATTATTATTATTATTATACGTTTAGCCTCAATTTTCTCCAGTGGTGTATATTCGTATCTCTATACATTTTCCCACACAAGCTACTGGTGTTTTATCTATGGGCATCGCTAATGGCTTCCGTGTGCCACAGTTGCGTACACAGAGAGAGAATGGTATTATTTTTTGAAGAAGTGGTTCTTATTTTTAGAAATGCATGCATTACGCTTTCATTGTTTTGAAAGATTGTTTCACTTGTTCACTCCGGTATTATACATGTAAATAATTATTTATGCGTCTTACAAAACTGCCTCACGAGATGTCTCCTTTTTGTGTTTCCTGTTCTCCGTTCTTTCCTTCTTCCATATTACTAAGATTCGTTAAGTTTGGCTCTGTATTCTGGTGGTTTTACACCCCTGCTGTCTGGCCTACAATATCTTATAATGCACTTCTCTTTAGCTAACAGTTTGTCATCGTGAAACACGGTACCTGGACACTTACTGGCTTGGCCATGTATATATATACATATATATTCCACACACTAGGGTTTTTTCCTCATTGAGTGCGTATGTTGTATGGTTGGAAGTGACCCCTACTTCATAGCTCTATCTTTGCGATTATGTCAGTGTGTTGCTATATCCAGTGTGGTGGTTGCAAGCTACCCCTTTATAGTTTTATTCATATCGCTATATGCGAGCGCAGTTCTTACGCACGTACTGGGGACAGCTTTCGGCCAGCATGTTTAGAATGCCAAGCTATACGCGCTTGCGTCCTGAACAATATACGAATCCTTTCGGTCATATTTCGTTTTACAGGGAGCAGCAATGTCTGTATATGCAGCCATTGCAGCTTAACAGATGTCTTTGATTGCCTAATATGCGACTGTATTCACGATGGAGGGTGTGATTGCTTTCACTACCATCGCTGCGACGCCTTTCAGACATTCAAACATTAATTTTCATTCGTTTGTGCGTGTGAGCGTGCGTGCTAGACGAGTATATTCACCTATCGCAGCAGTAGTATTAGTCACGGATGAGCCAATTGTTTTAACGATAATCCTGCCGCTAGGGGCGCTCGTGTCGCTAGTGTCGGTGCGTGCGACGGCGGCGGCGGTAAGTTTGAAAAGCGCCCTGAGCGGTAGGATTATCGTTATTGCAATTGGTTCATCCGGGACGAGTTGAAAGAATTGAGGATTAGGGTAAGGTGAAGGAAGAAGAGGAAGTGACGTGGAGTGTTTTGATTGGTTCGTTAATTTGGGTGGAAGATGAAGGAAGGAAGATGGAAGAGTATGGAGGTCGCGTGATGGAGAGGAGCTGGGTGGCGAGGTGTTGTCTGTGCGGAGGTCGGGACTGAAAGAGGGAAAATATGGGGGAGCGAGGGATAAAAAGTGTAACAGAAAGTGACGTGTGAAGTTGTGATTGGTGGGAATAAGAAGTGATGTTATTGGTGGAAAGGAGCAAATGAAAGTTGTTGATTGGTAAGAATAAGAGAGATTATGATTGGTGGAAAGAAAAAGGAGTGGGGTATGTCGGAGGTGATGGGAAAGGTAAGTTTTGCTAGCAACAAGATTTGCAAAAGCCTGTCGTGAACTGATCAGCAATTTTTTTTGAACGTTGGATGGTAGTTTTCTTGAGTGGATAGAGAGATGGGGCGATATGAGATGCGTTGGCGAAAATGGGAACTAAACAAGGTGGTTGAGACAAGAGGTTTAAGGACGAGGAAATTTGGAGGTTAGTGGTGAACATGGCGGTCGCAAGAGGTGGGGGTAAGGAGATGCGGTGGTGAGAATGGGAACTAAAAGAAGATGGCGGTAGCAAGAGCTTAGAAGAGTAGATTTTGAGGTTAAAATAGTGGGAACTAAAAATGGCGGAGGGTCTGCGACAAGGAGATGCGGTGGGAACTAAACAAGATGGCGGTCGCAAGAGGAGGGTAAGGAGATTTGCGGCTACAGTACCAAAACACGAAAGGATATATTCCTACGCCAAGCAGGTCCGAAAAATAATTATGCGTGTGGTACTTACCTGTTACCGGTGTGGATGCGTTACCAAAAGCGCGGCACGCGAGGCGGAAAAATAAAAGCAAACTGTTTTTGAAAATGCTTAACCAGCTTTAAGATCAACCAACATCACTACGCACTGATATACCTAGGTTTTTTAAGCGGTACAGACACCCTTTGCAGAGGCGTAATTTAACTATACCAAAAACCTGGTACTGGACCATCGTGATGGTCGCTAGCGTACGTAGGAGCAGGGTTCTCATAGCCGGTCGAAAGAGGTCAAAAACGTGTACGACGTAGGTGTTCACAGTAGCTGCTGTCGAGTCAACCGTCGAGGTGTGAATAAACAAGATCTGTTCTCGCCGGCAATTTGGTTCGGAGATGTGAGCAGCGGCGAGGTGTTGTGTGTGCGGAGGTCGGGACTGAAAGAGGGAAAAGATGGGGAGCGAGGGATAAAAAGTGTAACAGAAAGTGACGTGTGAAGTTGTGATTGGTGGGAATAAGAAGTGATTTTATTGGTGGAAAGGAGCAAATGAAAGTTGTTGATTGGTAAGAATAAGAGAGGTTATGATTGGTGGAAAGAAAAAGGAGTGGGGTATGTTGGAGGTGATGGGAAAGGTAAGTTTTGCTAGCAACAAGATTTGCAAAAGCCTGTCGTGAACTGATCAGCAATTTTTTGAACGTTGGATGGTAGTTTTCTTGAGTGGATAGAGAGATGGGGCGATATGAGATGCGGTGGCGAAAATGGGAACTAAACAAGGTGGTTGAGACAAGAGGTTTAAGGACGAGGAAATTTGGAGGTTAGTGGTGAACATGGCGGTCGCAAGAGGTGGGGTAAGGAGACGCGGTGGTGAGAATGGGAACTAAAAGAAGATGGCGGTAGCAAGAGGTTAGAAGAGTAGATTTTGAGGTTAAAATAGCGGGAACTAAAAATGGCGGAGGGTCTGCGACAAGGAGATGCGGTGAGAACTAAACAAGATGGCGGACGCAAGAGGAGGGTAAGGAGATTTGAGGTTACAGTACCAAAACACGAAAGGATATATTCCTACGCCAAGCAGGTCCGAAAAATAATTATGCGTGTGTTACTTACCTGTTACCGGTGTGGATGCGTCACCAAAAGCGCGGCACGCGAGGCGGAAAAATAAAAGCAAACTGTTTTTGAAAATGCTTAACCAGCTTTAAGATCAACCAACATCACTACGCACTGATATACCTAGGTTTTTAAAGCGGTACAGACACCCTTTGCAGAGGCGTAATTTAACTATACCAAAACCTGGTACTGGACCATCGTGATGGTCGCTAGCGTACGTAGGAGCAGGGTTCTCATAGCCGGTCGAAAGCGGTCAAAAACGTGTACGACGTAGGTGTTCACAGTAGCTGCTGTCGAGTCAACCGTCGAGGTGTGAATAAACGAGATCTGTTCTCGCCGGCAATTTGGTTTGGAGATGTGAGCAGCGGCGAGGTGTTGTCTGTGCGGAGGTCGGGACTGAAAGAGGGAAAAGATGGGGAGCGAGGGATAAAAAGTATAACAGAAAGTGACGTGTGAAGTTGTGTTGGTGGGAATAAGAAGTGATTTTATTGGTGGAAAGGAGCAAATGAAAGTTGTTGATTGGTAAGAATAAGAGAGATTATGATTGGTGGAAACAAAAAGGTGTGGGAGTGGGGTATGTTGGAGGTGATGGGAAAGGTAAGTTTTGCTACCAACAAGATTTGCAAAAGCCTCTCCAGAACTCATCAGCAATTTCAGCAGACGATGTGCGTGGCGATTGGCCCGCTGCGATGAAAGAGCTGCAAACTGCGCGATAACTTGAAAAATATTGCCCGCCGTGACGCATTGCGCGCGCGCGCGTTTACCGTAAACCGTTACAGTTGCCATACTTATATTATCCGTCTTTCTTTTTTTTCTTTTTCTTTTTTTTACGTTTGTTTTTTTAAAAAAAAATAACTAGTTTTTCGGGGGTTTTCTCTGGTTGGTAGACGAATGGAAGCTCTTTCTGCTTTTTCACAGGTTTTCCCTGGTTGGTAGGCGTTTGCTGTAGTGGTTGACGAAGCCCTTTCTAATTTTCGAGGTTTTCTCAGGTTTTTCGTGGTTGTCCCTGCCCGGTAGGCAAATGATGAAGTTTTTGCTTGTCAGCGCACGGATACTAGGCACATACTCGCACACACACACACACGTTGCAGTTGCCATACTTATATTATTCGTCTTTTCCTTTTTTCTTTTTGTTTTTTCGTTTTTTTAAAAAATAACTAGTTTTTGGAGGTTTTCTGCGATTGGTAAACGAATGCAAGCTCTTTCTGCTTTTTCATAGGTTTTCCCTGGTTGGTAGGCGTTTTCTGTACTGGTTGACGAAGGCGTTTCTAATTTTCGAGGTTTTCTCAGGTTTTTTAGCGGTTGTCCCTGCCCGGTAGGCAAATGATGAAGTTTTACCTTGTCAGCGCACGGATACTAGACACGTACTCGCGCGCACACACACACACACAAACGTTGCAGTTGCCATACTTATATTATTCGACTTTTCCTTTTTTTTTAAAATAACTAGTTTTTTTGGGAGTTTTCTGCGGTTGGTAAACGAATGCAAACTCTTTCTGCTTTTTCATAGGTTTTCCCTGGTTGGTAGGCGTTTTCTGTAGTGGTTGACGAAGCCGTTTCTAATTTTCGAGGTTTTCTCAGGTTTTTTAGCGGGTGTCCCTGTCCGGTAGGCAGATGATAAAGTTTTTCTATAATGTCGTCGTTTCGGCTTGTGGCGCACGGATACTAGGCACGTACTCGCGCACACACACACACAGACAGACAGTCACACAGACAGGCACACACACACGGACATGTTTCCAAAAATGCCTTTTTTTGGCATTCAGGAGGTCTCAAAACGTGTATTTCCGGTAAAATCTCGATATCGAATACTTCCCCTACTTACTATACGTAGTAGAGAAAAGTAAAAAAAGTGTAAGTATTGTAAAATTTAAGGAAATAACAAGCAATATCTCGAAAACGGTTCACTCAACAAAAGAAATGTATATGGCATAAGTTGTGTATTTTAACGCGATCTACATTTTTTGTGAAGTAAAATTTTGTCTATCTCTTATGGTTTACCAGTTATGCAAAAGGCGTTCACAATGAAGAATACTTTTGGAGACATTCCCAGAAAATTTGAGATATACATTTTATTTCTCACGACATTATCTTAAACATATGATATTTTCATCAAAATCGATATAGCCATTTTTGAGAAAATTAAACAAAGTGTACTATCTTGTTTTCATGGGTTTACCAGATCGGTAAGCGTTAGAATACTCTTAGAGCTTTTTTTCAGGTTTTCGCGGTTGTTCCTGTCCGGTAGGCAAATGATAAAGTTTTTCTATAATGTCGTCGTTTCGGCTTGTGGCGCACGGATACTAGGCACGTACTCGCGCACACACAGACACACACACACACAGACAGACACACAAACAGACACACACACGGACATGTTTCCAAAAATGCTTTTTTTCTGATTCAGGAGGTCTCAAAACGTGTATTTCCGGTGAAACCTCGGTATCGAATCTTTGGGTGGAATGCAATACTTCCCCTACTTACTATACGTGGTAGAGAAAGTAAAAAAGGATAAGTATTGGAAAATTTAAGGAAATAACAAGCAATATCTCGAAAAACGGTTCACTCAACAAAAGAAATGTATATGGCATAAGTTGTGTATTTTAACGCGATCTACATTTTTTGTGTAGCAAAATTTTGTCTATCTCTTACGGTTTATCAGTTATGAAAAAGTCGTTCACAAAGAAGAATACTTTTGGAGACATTCCCAGAAAATTCGAGATATACATTTCATTTCTCACGACATTATCTTAAACATATGATATTTTTCATCAAAATCGTTAGAGCCATTTTTTAATACAAAGAGAACGGGATTTCACAATTGAAACAGTACTGTGATAACGATACCAACAAACTAATTATTATTCACCCACTGAAACACATAAAAAAAATCTGATGTGTAACACTCACATGACTTTCTCAACTCTTGTACAAAGTATTTTTACAAACGCTTATTCCCCATCTAGTTCATGTTAATCGAGATAAACATTTGCAAACTCTATTTTATTGCTAATTTTCTTGTACAAAAAAAAAGATCTGATGTGTAACACTCACATGACTTTCTCTACTCTTGTACAAAGTATTTTTACAAACGCTTATGCTCCATGTAGTTCATGTTAATCGAGATAAACATTTGCAAACTCTATTTTATTGCTAATTTTCTTGTAGATGTAGGGGAAAATATAGTTACAAGGGGAATATAGAAAAACAGTAGCCTTTAAGCACATACATATCTCTTAATAGCTGGTTGCTATGTGCAGCACCATTCTTTTTGCCACAGATTAATACTCTTTGCATATCAAAGACAAAAAAAAAAAATGAATAACGAATTCCCATTTGAGAAAATAAGTATTGGAAAATTTAATGAAATAACAAGCAATATCTCGAAAACGGTTCACTCAACAACAAAAATGTATATGACATAAGTTGTGTATTTTAACGCGATCTACATTTTTTGTGTAGTAAAATTTTGTCTATCTCTTACGGTTTATCAGTTATGAAAAAGTCGTTCACAATGAAGAATACTTTTGGAGACATTCCCAGAAAATTCGAGATATACATTTCATTTCTCACGACATTATCTTAAACATATGATATTTTTCATCAAAATCGTTAGAGCCATTTGTTTTTAATACAAAGAGAACGGGATTTCACAAGTGAAACAGTACTGTGATAACGATACCAACAAACTAATTATTATTCACCCACTGAAACACATAAAAAAAATTCTGATGTGTAACACTCACATGACTTTCTCAACTCTTGTACAAAGTATTTTTACAAACGCTTATTCCCCATCTAGTTCATGGTAATCGAGTCCCTACAGGCATCGCAAGGTTGGTGGCACGAACCCGAGACCTCCTTGGTCCACACAAACGTCACGTGAAGAGGCCCGCTTAGCAAGGAATTGTTGGTTACTTTGCATTACTTTTTCGATGCTTCCAACAATGACATCCGCATTCAATTGCTCTATGCGCCTCACGCTCATGTTGAAGGCTTTGGACGTCTCCTTTTCGTCTGTTATGGATATGCCTAAATATCCGGGTTCGTTTTCTAACAGGTTCTCTTTCGCAAAGTTTAGAATATCGTTAAACAAATGCGATACCCAATGCTCCGGGTTAACATCTCTGGGGACCGGGTTTAACGTAATTTGAGACTCTGTAAAGCCGGAAAAAAGCTTTGGCAGCCTCCTCTGCTTGTGTCCTATAATTTCGAACGTAGGCTGCAAGGTGTCATCGCGACTTCCTCCGGGTTGTTGGTCCATCTTATCGTCCGAATGCACCGATCGCTCTTTCCCTGCAAAGTGCTGCGGCTATTTTGTTTTTATTTTAAAACTATTTTTCGTCAAATAGAACGATTTTGTAGAAAAACCCACTATCGCTTTCGTTTCTCACTACGGGCTTTTGCTGTTGGCACCGGGTTTTTATAAGCTCGCTTATCGCAACCGTTGTTTCATCATGCGTGTCGAGTTAAATGCCTCGTTTCGCTAAAAAATTGTCTAGTTTTAAAAACTAGAGTCATCCTGTCACGAGCCGCCACTGCACAATTCCCACCGCCGACATAAAGGTTGCATTTATTTTATTGCTGACGAATTTCCGCATCTCACGCCTTTCACTGTCATCAGCACACGGTTCTTTTGCGTGTAGCGCTGTATGCGAACGAGCTGAGCTCAGTTATTCCTGATGTTATTAGTGCAATATTAAAACTATGAGTATCGTGTGTAGTGTTTTATGTTGTGCCAGTGCATACGTGTTATGTAAAATGTATGAATTAAATACAATCAGCAGATACTTCCTTTCTAAGGAGTAACACCAACTGTTGAATATAAATTCTCAAAGTGCTACGTTCGTACGACCTCTACCCTCTATCTCTTATAGGTGAGTACGAAAGTATGTAGATCGCGTTAAAATACACAACTTATGTCATATACATTTTTATTGTTGAGTGAACCGTTTTCGAGATATTGCTTGTTTTTCCTTAAATTTTCCAATACTTATTTTCTCAAATGGGAATTCGTTATTCATTTTTTTTTGTCTTTGATATGCAAAGAGTATTAATCTGTGGCAAAAAGAATGGTACTGCACATAGCAACCAGCTATTAAGAGATATGTATGTGCTTAAAGGCTACTGTTTTTCTATATTCCCCTTGTAAATATATTTTCCCTACATCTACAAGAAAATTAGCAATAAAATAGAGTTTGCAAATGTTTATCTCGATTAACATGAACTAGATGGGGAATAAGCGTTTGTAAAAATACTTTGTACAAGAGTTGAGAAAGTCATGTGAGTGTTACACATCAGATTTTTTTTATGTGTTTCAGTGGGTGAATAATAATTAGTTTGTTGGTATCGTTATCACAGTACTGTTTCACTTGTGAAATCCCGTTCTCTTTGTATTAAAAACAAATGGCTCTAACGATTTTGATGAAAAATATCATATGTTTAAGATAATGTCGTGAGAAATGAAATGTATATCTCGAATTTTCTGGGAATGTCTCCAAAAGTATTCTTCATTGTGAACGACTTTTTCATAACTGATAAACCGTAAGAGATAGACAAAATTTTACTACACAAAAAAGGTAGATCGCGTTAAAATACACAACTTATGTCATATACATTTTTGTTGTTGAGTGAACCGTTTTCGAGATATTGCTTGTTATTTCATTAAATTTTCCAATACTTATTTTCTCAAATGGGAATTCGTTATTCATTTTTTTTTGTCTTTGATATGCAAAGAGTATTAATCTGTGGCAAAAAGAATGGTGCTGCACATAGCAACCAGCTATTAAGAGATATGTATGTGCTTAAAGGCTACTGTTTTTCTATATTCCCCTTGTAAATATATTTTCCCCTACATCTACAAGAAAATTAGCAATAAAATAGAGTTTGCAAATGTTTATCTCGATTAACATGAACTACATGGAGCATAAGCGTTTGTAAAAATACTTTGTACAAGAGTAGAGAAAGTCATGTGAGTGTTACACATCAGATTTTTTTTTATACAAGAAAATTAGCAATAAAATAGAGTTTGCAAATGTTTATCTCGATTAACATGAACTAGATGGGGAATAAGCGTTTGTAAAAATACTTTGTACAAGAGTTGAGAAAGTCATGTGAGTGTTACACATCAGATTTTTTTTTATGTGTTTCAGTGGGTGAATAATAATTAGTTTGTTGGTATCGTTATCACAGTACTGTTTCACTTGTGAAATCCCGTTCTCTTTGTATTAAAAACAAATGGCTCTAACGATTTTGATGAAAAATATCATATGTTTAGGATAATGTCGTGAGAAATGAAATGTATATCTCGAATTTTCTGGGAATGTCTCCAAAAGTATTCTTCATTGTGAACGACTTTTTCATAACTGATAAACCGTAAGAGATAGACAAAATTTTACTACACAAAAAATGTAGATCGCGTTAAAATACACAACTTATGTCATATACATTTTTGTTGTTGAGTGAACCGTTTTCGAGATATTGCTTGTTATTTCATTAAATTTTCCAATACTTATTTTCTCAAATGGGAATTCGTTATTCATTTTTTTTTTGTCTTTGATATGCAAAGAGTATTAATCTGTGGCAAAAAGAATGGTGCTGCACATAGCAACCAGCTATTAAGAGATATGTATGTGCTTAAAGGCTACTGTTTTTCTATATTCCCCTTGTAAATATATTTTCCCCTACATCTACAAGAAAATTAGCAATAAAATAGAGTTTGCAAATGTTTATCTCGATTAACATGAACTACATGGAGCATAAGCGTTTGTAAAAATACTTTGTACAAGAGTGGAGAAAGTCATGTGAGTGTTACACATCAGATCTTTTTTTTTATACAAGAAAATTAGCAATAAAATAGAGTTTGCAAATGTTTATTTCGATTAACATGAACTAGATGGGGAATAAGCGTTTGTAAAAATACTTTGTACAAGAGTTGAGAAAGTCATGTGAGTGTTACACATCAGATTTTTTTTATGTGTTTCAGTGGGTGAATAATAATTAGTTTGTTGGTATCGTTATCACAGTACTGTTTCACTTGTGAAATCCCGTTCTCTTTGTATTAAAAAATGGCTCTAACGATTTTGATGAAAAATATCATATGTTTAAGATAATGTCGTGAGAAATGAAATGTATATCTCGAATTTTCTGGGAATGTCTCCAAAAGTGTTCTTCATTGTGAACGACTTTTTCATAACTGATAAACCGTAAGAGATAGACAAAATTTTGCTACACAAAAAATGTAGATCGCGTTAAAATACACAACTTATGCCATATACATTTCTTTTGTTGAGTGAACCGTTTTTCGAGATATTGCTTGTTATTTCCTTAAATTTTCCAATACTTATCCTTTTTTACTTTCTCTACCACGTATAGTAAGTAGGGGAAGTATTGCATTCCACCCAAAAATTCGATACCGAGGTTTCACCGGAAATACACGTTTTGAGACCTCCTGAATCAGAAAAAAAGCATTTTTGGAAACATGTCCGTGTGTGTGTCTGTTTGTGTGTCTGTCTGTGTGTGTGTGTGTCTGTGTGTGCGCGAGTACGTGCCTAGTATCCGTGCGCCACAAGCCGAAACGACGACATTATAGAAAAACTTTATCATTTGCCTACCGGACAGGGACAACCGCGAAAACCTGAAAAAAAAGCTCTAAGAGTATTCTAACGCTTACCGATCTGGTAAACCCATGAAAACAAGATAGTACACTTTTTTTAATTTTCTCAAAAATGGCTATATCGATTTTGATGAAAATATCATATGTTTAAGATAATGTCGTGAGAAATAAAATGTATATCTCAAATTTTCTGGGAATGTCTCCAAAAGTATTCTTCATTGTGAACGCCTTTTGCATAACTGGTAAACCATAAGAGATAGACAAAATTTTACTTCACAAAAAATGTAGATCGCGTTAAAATACACAACTTATGCCATATACATTTCTTTTGTTGAGTGAACCGTTTTCGAGATATTGCTTGTTATTTCCTTAAATTTTACAATACTTACACTTTTTTTACTTTTCTCTACTACGTATAGTAAGTAGGGGAAGTATTGCATTCCGCCCAAAAATTCGATATCGCGATTTTACCGGAAATACACGTTTTGAGACCTCCTGAATGCCAAAAAAAAGGCATTTTTGGAAACATGTCCGTGTGTGTGTGCCTGTCTGTGTGACTGTCTGTCTGTGTGTGTGTGTGTGTGCGCGAGTACGTGCCTAGTATCCGTGCGCCACAAGCCGAAACGACGACATTATAGAAAAACTTTATCATCTGCCTACCGGACAGGGACACCCGCTAAAAAACCTGAGAAAACCTCGAAAATTAGAAACGGCTTCGTCAACCACTACAGAAAACGCCTACCAACCAGGGAAAACCTATGAAAAAGCAGAAAGAGTTTGCATTCGTTTACCAACCGCAGAAAACTCCCCAAAAAAAACTAGTTATTTTAAAAAAAAAAAGGAAAAGTCGAATAATATAAGTATGGCAACTGCAACGTTTGTGTGTGTGTGTGTGTGCGCGCGAGTACGTGTCTAGTATCCGTGCGCCGACAAGGTAAAACTTCATCATTTGCCTACCGGGCAGGGACAACCGCTAAAAAACCTGAGAAAACCTCGAAAATTAGAAACGCCTTCGTCAACCAGTACAGAAAACGCCTACCAACCAGGGAAAACCTATGAAAAAGCAGAAAGAGCTTGCATTCGTTTACCAACCGCAGAAAACCTCCAAAAACTAGTTATTTTTTAAAAAAACGAAAAAACAAAAAGAAAAAAAGGAAAAGACGAATAATATAAGTATGGCAACTGCAACGTGTGTGTGTGTGTGCGAGTATGTGCCTAGTATCCGTGCGCTGACAAGCAAAAACTTCATCATTTGCCTACCGGGCAGGGACAACCACGAAAAACCTGAAAAAACCTCGAAAATTAGAAAGGGCTTCGTCAACCACTACAGCAAACGCCTACCAACCAGAGAAAACCCCCGAAAAACTAGTTATTTTTTTTTAAAAAAACAAACGTAAAAAAAAGAAAAAGAAAAAAAAGAAAGACGGATAATATAAGTATGGCAACTGTAACGGTTTACGGTAAACGCGCGCGCGCGCAATGCGTCACGGCGGGCAATATTTTTCAAGTTATCGCGCAGTTTGCAGCTCTTTCATCGCAGCGGGCCTATCGCCACGCACATCGTCTGCTGAAATTGCTGATGAGTTCTGGAGAGGCTTTTGCAAATCTTGTTGGTAGCAAAACTTACCTTTCCCATCACCTCCAACATACCCCACTCCCACACCTTTTTGTTTCCACCAATCATAATCTCTCTTATTCTTACCAATCAACAACTTTCATTTGCTCCTTTCCACCAATAAAATCACTTCTTATTCCCACCAACACAACTTCACACGTCACTTTCTGTTATACTTTTTATCCCTCGCTCCCCATCTTTTCCCTCTTTCAGTCCCGACCTCCGCACAGACAACACCTCGCCGCTGCTCACATCTCCGAACCAAATTGCCGGCGAGAACAGATCTCGTTTATTCACACCTCGACGGTTGACTCGACAGCAGCTACTGTGAACACCTACGTCGTACACGTTTTTGACCGCTTTCGACCGTCTATGAGAACCCTGCTCCTACGTACGCTAGCGACCATCACGATGGTCCAGTACCAGGTTTTGGTATAGTTACATTACGCCTCTGCAAAGGGTGTCTGTACCGCTTTAAAAACCTAGGTATATCAGTGCGTAGTGATGTTGGTTGATCTTAAAGCTGGTTAAGCATTTTCAAAAACAGTTTGCTTTTATTTTTCCGCCTCGCGTGCCGCGCTTTTGGTGACGCATCCACACCGGTAACAGGTAAGTACCACACGCATAATTATTTTTCGGACCTGCTTGGCGTAGGAATATATCCTTTCGTGTTTTGGTACTGTAACCTCAAATCTCCTTACCCTCCTCTTGCGTCCGCCATCTTGTTTAGTTCTCACCGCATCTCCTTGTCGCAGACCCTCCGCCATTTTTAGTTCCCGCTATTTTAACCTCAAAATCTACTCTTCTAACCTCTTGCTACCGCCATCTTCTTTTAGTTCCCATTCTCACCACCGCGTCTCCTTACCCCCACCTCTTGCGACCGCCATGTTCACCACTAACCTCCAAATTTCCTCGTCCTTAAACCTCTTGTCTCAACCACCTTGTTTAGTTCCCATTTTCGCCACCGCATCTCATATCGCCCCATCTCTCTATCCACTCAAGAAAACTACCATCCAACGTTCAAAAAATTGCTGATCAGTTCACGACAGGCTTTTGCAAATCTTGTTGCTAGCAAAACTTACCTTTCCCATCACCTCCAACATACCCCACTCCTTTTTCTTTCCACCAATCATAACCTCTCTTATTCTTACCAATCAACAACTTTCATTTGCTCCTTTCCACCAATAAAATCACTTCTTATTCCCACCAATCACAACTTCACACGTCACTTTCTGTTACACTTTTTATCCCTCGCTCCCCATCTTTTCCCTCTTTCAGTCCCGACCTCCGCACACACAACACCTCGCCGCTGCTCACATTTCCGAACCAAATTGCCGGCGAGAACAGATCTTGTTTATTCACACCTCGACGGTTGACTCGACAGCAGCTACTGTGAACACCTACGTCGTACACGTTTTTGACCGCTTTCGACCGGCTATGAGAACCCTGCTCCTACGTACGCTAGCGACCATCACGATGGTCCAGTACCAGGTTTTTGGTATAGTTAAATTACGCCTCTGCAAAGGGTGTCTGTACCGCTTTAAAAACCTAGGTATATCAGTGCGTAGTGATGTTGGTTGATCTTAAAGCTGGTTAAGCATTTTCAAAAACAGTTTGCTTTTATTTTTCCGCCTCGCGTGCCGCGCTTTTGGTAACGCATCCACACCGGTAACAGGTAAGTACCACACGCATAATTATTTTTCGGACCTGCTTGGCGTAGGAATATATCCTTTCGTGTTTTGGTACTGTAACCTCAAATCTCCTTACCCTCCTCTTGCGACCGCCATCTTGTTTAGTTCCCACCGCATCTCCTTGTCGCAGACCCTCCGCCATTTTTAGTTCCCACTATTTTAACCTCAAAATCTACTCTTCTAAGCTCTTGCTACCGCCATCTTCTTTTAGTTCCCATTCTCACCACCGCATCTCCTTACCCCCACCTCTTGCGACCGCCATGTTCACCACTAACCTCCAAATTTCCTCGTCCTTAAACCTCTTGTCTCAACCACCTTGTTTAGTTCCCATTTTCGCCACCGCATCTCATATCGCCCCATTTCTCTATCCACTCAAGAAAACTACCATCCAACGTTCAAAAAAAAATTGCTGATCAGTTCACGACAGGCTTTTGCAAATCTTGTTGCTAGCAAAACCTACCTTTCCCATCACCTCCGACATACCCCACTCCTTTTTCTTTCCACCAATCATAATCTCTCTTATTCTTACCAATCAACAACTTTCATTTGCTCCTTTCCACCAATAACATCACTTCTTATTCCCACCAATCACAACTTCACACGTCACTTTCTGTTACACTTTTTATCCCTCGCTCCCCCATATTTTCCCTCTTTCAGTCCCGACCTCCGCACAGACAACACCTCGCCACCCAGCTCCTCTCCATCACGCGACCTCCATACTCTTCCATCTTCCTTCCTTCATCTTCCACCCAAATTAACGAACCAATCAAAACACTCCACGTCACTTCCTCTTCTTCCTTCACCTTACCCTAATCCTCAATTCTTTCAACTCGTCCCGGATGAACCAATTGCAATAACGATAATCCTACCGCTCAGGGCGCTTTTCAAACTTACCGCCGCCGCCGTCGCACGCACCGACACTAGCGACACGAGCGCCCCTAGCGGCAGGATTATCGTTAAAACAATTGGCTCATCCGGGACTAATACTACTCGCAGCTGTTCGGTTCTCCATACTGTAAAGGTATGTACCTTCTTTTATTATTATCATCTTCGCTTTTAATCTATGCGTATATTAATCATAGGCCAGGTCGATGTTTACGGGTCTACAGTATTGTTAGATTCTGGTATATTGGAAGAATTATGATAGTTTTCTGAAGCTGGAGGTGTGTGAATACCTATTTAAGCATCGTTCTTGCTCCACTACATTTCTTGTGTCTGTAATTTTTCATTCTTGTACAGACGTTTTTAGTATGTAAAGTATGGATTCTAATGCACCAATGAACTTTCAGGTACCTTCTCGCAAATTAGTTTTTTTACGTGTGGTTATTTTAAACCCGCACTTGAGGTGTATATGAATGAGGTTAGAAACCTTAGTATTAATGCTCCTTTAGTTAAACGCATCCCTCTATTCAAATGCCTTCATAATTTCATACGCCAAATGTTTGGTATGTATGCATGTATGTGGGTGTATGTATGTGTGTGTTTGTGTGTGTATATGAGTACATGTATGTATGTATCTATCGGTGTGGGTACTGCAATTATACGCCTTTTAACAACTCCGGTAGAATTAACTATTATTGTCTGCAGTACCTACATTGTAATAAACTGCATCATGAGTCGATCCCTTCAACAATCACAAAGCTTCTTACTATATAAATGCGTAACAGCTTTACATAACACATATCGAGTGAGTCTTCTCAGCCTACTGATTGAGAAGTTATGCAGTCCCGGCGTTGTACAGGCTATGCCGCAAACACTGTCCACTGTATCGCATCCATTTCGGTGTAATGACTGCTTTGCACCGCTATGTCTACAGTGACTTGCACTCGTAGCGCAACAGTCTGCGCGTTGGCCTTCGGTAGTGAAGTTCCCAGGATCCAAATACTGCCACTTGCAGGTACTTTTTATGTTCATTAAATTTAACGAGAACTGATAGTTTGGCATGGAATTGCTGTTTCACTTCATTAGTTTATGTGAATTTCATTAAAAGACAGAATGTTATTTGTTAGAACATGCGTTAATGAACAACATAAATGAATGCATATAGCATAACTATAACTTGCAAACATAAGGCATCCTTAAATTATATTTTACTTTTTAAAGCTATTCATTCATAGAAAAGAAAGCCAATAAATTGTTCCGAGTTTACAAAACGCAGTATGTACATACAAATTAGATAACGTTTGCAAGCCCATATTATGATCGTTGTGAACCTCTGGCTTCCAAAGCAGTGCATTTAACAGTGACTGTGACATCATTCCGGACCATCACACGGATAAACCTTTACAATTTACTCGTTTCTTCCATGTGGTTGTAACAGGCGTTCGAACTGGCCACCATGCCGACGGATGCAAGATCTGAGTTCTAATCATCATCACCAGGCTAACACGGTGCAACATGTGATGTCACAACAATCTAAGATGATGCGTTCTCCGAGCTATTGAGGGGTGATTGGCCGCTCCTGGTACACGATATACTTAAGATCACTCCATAAGAAGAAATCTAATGGGGTTAGATCTGTGAGCGTGCTGGCCACCCTATTGGTCCATAGCGTCCGATCCATGGCTCAGGGTACGTAGCATCGGGATAAGCCGTTACACAACGGTTCGAATGAGTTGGAGCCGCATCATGTTGGTACCACATAGTTAGTCGGTTCTGCAATGGCACTTCATCCAGTAGAATAGGTAACTGGTGTTGTAGGAGTGGATATACCGATTCCCAGTGAGTTGGCCAACATAACAATACGGGCCTATTAGATGATCACCGAATTACCAGCACAAACGTTGATACCCTATCGGACTTAGGTCGCCTCTCGCATCCAATGTGGGTTTACAGTTATCCAGTAATGCACGTTGTGGCGATTTACATGACCTGTGCTGTGGAACCTAGCTTCATCTGTAAATAACACAGTTGCCAAAGAATGTTTATCTTGTTCCGTTTGTCGTGTGATCCACCTAGCGAACGCCACTCTCCGCCCATGGCCCGGCTGCAGTAGCTCCTGGTGTAGTTGAAAATGATAAGGGTGAAACTTTGCATCATGTAGTATTCTTCGCGTGGAAGATTGGCTAATATTGAAATGCCTGTGAATGTCCATCGTACTACAATGTGGATGCTGAATGACATAGTCAGTCACACGAATCCGTCGTTGCTTAGTCACAGACAGGGTGATCTTTTCGTGGATGTGGTGTTTTGTGCACTGTTCCCGATTCTAGAAGGCGGTGCGCAACTCGTTAAATCGTGTGTTTTGTAGGAAGTGCTCTCTGCGGAAACCTCTGTTGGAGGAGCCTCCGTTGCATTATGTCGCGTTTCCCGTATATTAACAGCATACCCAGATACTCTCTAATCAAAAACACGTTCCACAGTGAGCACGAACGGCAGGAACTTCGTATTTATAAGAAAATCCACGTTCTAGTGTATTCGGAAAGAAATCATGATTTGCTGGAACGTTCTCGATAAATGAACAGAAATGAATAAACAAACTCTTTTAGTCGCAGGCGTGATTTGCACTTCCGACCTTTACCGTGACTTTTCAGCATGTTAAACATTGCGCTACTACAGCACGTTAACAACGAGCACCACCGTAGCTCTAATCAGCGGGTTGTTGAATGCGGTGTCAGGACCTGCATTTTGCATCGTCTATAAAGTACAGGACTGCCTAGTTGCCAATCCGCAGGATGAGAAGACTCACGTGGTATATGTTAAACAGTGTACAATGCCTGATGGAAACTTCAGTCATTTGAATTAAGTTACATAAAGTATGCGACATTGTATTAAAACATTCTAATCATGTGTCTGCCTCTTCATCAATTGCAAAGCTACATGTACATCCGCACATGTCATTAATGTTACACAGATCCGGACAAAACCGCCTGTTTGTGACTGCAGTAAGTATTAAATTAGATTATTCAATACTTCTTTTTATTAATCGGCCAAGACAGTGCACGAATACCCTCAAGGGGCTTGAAGCATTGTTACTCTTGATCTTGATTGTACGGGTGCAATCATTTATAGAACGCTTACTTATGTTAATCGATTCAATGGTATGCAGCCTACAATGTTGGTAACCCGCAAAGTTCGACAGAGACAAACAATACTGACATTACATTACCGAATTGGGATAGGAGCCTAGCAATACAAGAAATCGAATAGCACCATTGGATTCGACGGAAAATATTAGTTGAATCTGATACCAGGCGCGCCACTGTAGCGTCATTTTTACCGATTTGATTAACGGCTATTAACCCTTTCGATAAAAAATTATTCGCGGAGTACATAGCACAAATCCGATGGTATAAATGAATTCACTAGGAAAACTGCGTTTGAAATGATACACACACGATATTAAAGCGTAATTTTTAGCCAATTTTGATTCATGCATAAATTATCAAGTTCGATCAAAATCATGTCCGGGGGCGTGTAGGACCTTCAATTTTTTTCCCAGAGTTGAGAGCTGGAACTCGGCCATTAAGCTAAGAGGGTTGACGTGCAGATATTATGTCGCTTCCGGTCTGTTAATGTACTTAGAAGTTTGGGAAGTGTACACTACCACCGGGGGTCCTCCGGGAAGGTGTATAATTACGTCATAGACACTCATCGGTGTATTGTGTGGGCGTGGCGCGAAGTCATATCTCATTATGTATTCAAAAGTGGAATGAGGTCCTTACTTCTTCCCTACTTACGGACATCTGAAGTCTACATATTGATTTTTTCAGAGGAATGCGACACTTTCACCACATACTACAGATAAGTGATAGAGGGAGTAAAATTACATTTTTTGACAGTCCTAAGCTTCAATTTATTCGCTAGTGTCGGAAAAGGCGTAAAACTATCTATTATTAGCTAAATACATTTTTTGCACCTATTTCTGCTCGTTTTCTCCATCATCTTACATTGCGTCCGACACCATCTACAGAGGTTGCAGGCGATGTCGATTGCGTCCACCTTGGTGTAGGGTTAGTGAGTATGCCATTAAAACTGCAGAGCCCGACTTTTAATCCCGGTTGGAACGAGCCATCTGGATAAGGGCTTATCAGGACTTTCTCTTATTATATGATGTAAATGTCAGGTAACTAATTTTAAGCTCAACGCACTTTGGGCTCACTTTTTTTTTTTTTTTTTTTATTAAAGTTCCCTTGGCGTTCCCAGTTTATACTACTGCGTTTTTTTCTGTTTTATACCCCTTATTTCCGCAACACACATACACACAAACACCCATGCCCGAGGCGGGACTCGAACCCGCGACCCTCAGCTTGGCGGAGCGCCGGAGCGACCACTCCAGCGACCACGGCTACGAGGGCCGGCTCACTTGAGCAGCACTCCAATCATTTCCTTCACCATCTCTGTATGCCCACTTCGTTAGCACGCTTAAAACTCTTAACAAAATTGTCTATTATGTTGACATAACTTTTTCTACTTCCTCTTCTACAAATTAATCTTATAAAAAAGCTTATTCTTCTATCTGCTTCTGTTTCATTCAGATAAACTTTCATTTCACACTTACATATTTCGCTTTAGTATAAAGTAGCTAAAGATATGAGTTTTAAAGATCGTGTTGCTATGTGATGGCTTGGAAATTCCATGTTCTTTGCATGATCACGAGGGGAAAAAAGGGTGATTTAGCACTTGAAAAGGTGTAGTATTTAAAAACTCAAACAGTAACAGAATCTCGGAGACGGTTAACTCCACAAAAATGTTTAATTTGAATAAATGGTGTGCCTTAATGAGAGCTAAACTTTTTATGTCGTAAGCTCTTACAGCTTCGCACTTACACAAAAGTCATTCAGAATGAAGAGAACTTGGCTGTTCCCAAAAAATTCAAGACATACAATTCCATTTGTTCCACAAATAGCTTACATAGATGCTTTTAAAGTCAAAATCAATAGCCATTTTGAGACAATAAAAAGCAACGGCAATTTTCCATGTAACGGGTAGATTGGGGTAGAAGATTTCTTAGAAACTTTTGCCGCGCATGCTTTGAAGATGGTGAACTTGTATACTACATTAGATATTTAACTAACTTTTCGTTTTTTAATTATGCTGCTCATAAACAAACAAACCTATTTCTAAAAGGAATTCAGGTGGTCTCAAATGTATGTTTTCAGTGAAATCAGGTATCGAATTTTGGGTGGAATACAATAATTCCTCTACTTATTATAGGTAAGTAGTAAAGTAAACTGGTTACATTGCAGTTATTGAAAAACGATTACCTACCTATTTATTCTCGAGTGTATTGGCCACAATATCAGGACTCTGTGGATTCATTTTTCGCTGCAACACCTTTCTTTATCACGCGCCTTCTTTCTTTTAAAGAACTATAAATTGTTTCAATTCAACCTTTTTCCGCTGATTACAAAACCATATATCCCATATCAACTACTATGAATAGGCATAAACAGTTATTGTTCCGCTCACATTATATTACTTACGATAAATCTTTCCCAAGAATAATATCTAATTTAGGAATTTGGACTTAGTGAAACATACGGAAAAATAAACTTTGAACCCTTTATATCACAAGTCGTTCTCTGTGTAACAAACTAGTACAAAAAAGAAGAAAAATGAAACATTGCCAATTTGCGAACAGATTCTATCAGATGATGAATTTAAGCGAAAATTTAAATATAAAACAAGAGATATTTCGAAAGGTGTTAATGCTGCGAAAACATTATCTAACACAAATCGTAACTTTAATGAGCTCTATTTTTTCTGTAACATGTTCTCTTTTTCCAACCTACTATTATTCATAGAAAATTCAAAATATACACTTTTATAATGTATTTCAAACTATATTTTATTCAGAATTGGTCATACAATTTTTAGAAAATATCAAATATTTAATATTTGTCCATGTAAAGAATTATTTGTGATCGGAATTTTTCTTGAAGATCTTCGCTTGGTATTCCTTAAATGCAGTCTAAGTATAAAGTGTGGTATTATCTACCCTACGCTTTTGAGTTATGCTATTCATAGACAGACGCACACGCACACAAGCAAGTGCGCGGTTTGCTGACCTTTTCGATTAAAACCAAAAGCTAAATTTTTATTCTGAGGACTTAAAAATTCGTAATTGCGGTAACATATCGATATTACAATTCTGAGTGGAATACAGTGTTTCTTCTATCCACCAGAGTAAGTGCTACATAAACCGATAAAGGATATCAGAATGCGAGCGCAATCATTCCCAATATCCGTCCCAGGTTTACTCTTCTGGAACTTTAACCTGATGGTGTTCTAGGAGCTGTGAACCTTGGACTGTGATTATCGTTCTGACCCGTCTTGTAAGCGGTTGTCCATAAACGTGCTTGGAGAACCTTGTCTGCCCGGCGTTTTAAATTCAGGCATTGAATCTCCGCGGCATTTGCCAGTTATGAAGACTAAGGGAAACCTAGAAAAAATCTAAACGCTACTGTTGGGATTTGAACCGTGGACCTCCGATTGACGAGTCCATGACTTAACGACTTCGGCCACCCGCGACGGTGGCACTATTATTGACTCAGAGCACACATCTCAGTAGAGCGGAAACAGTTTAAGTTTAGAACCATTTTATTTACATTGTGTCGGCCTCAGTGTCGCAGTTGTTCAGAGCTGGCTTTCTCTATCCAGGGTTGTGAGTTCAATCCCAAACATGCGCATTGGTATTTAATGGGATCTAACAGACAACATACTCAAGTAAGAAGATTGACATATAAGGGAACACCTGTATGGTACCTATGTGATACTAATAGGACCCATAGTTAAATAATAATAACAGAGTGGGATGGTTCAGGCGGTAACGTCTTTGGCCCGCATTCGGGAGGTCATGGATTCGATTCCCGCTGTCGAACTTCCTGACCCATGTTGTTTTCGGGGTTTCTCCGGATCGCTAGGAGAATGCTGGCAAGGTTCGTTACATCTCCCGAATTTCTTGTCCCTCCATTTCACCTCCATTCTCATCTTACTTCACCTTTCATCCGCTTGGCTTTTTCAGGGTTGCAAGTGTGCGGGAGTCTCGGCGTTGCATGGCAGGGGAAAAGGAAGCTCTATGTAACATTACGTCTCCCGGAATGAGGGCGGTCTCCGAGTCCCGGACCCACCAGTGGGATGTGCCAGCCTGCAGGGGGAGGGGAGGCGGTTGTACCAGCAGGCCATCCGGGGAGTTTATATCTGGAAAGGTAGGGACCCTAACCTCTGCTATGTCGTGCCTCCTGGTCCGGCTGCAATCTGTCTCCTCTCACCTCACCCCTCCCTCACGGGGGCGCAAAGTAAGGGGCTTCAGCACAAAAGATCTTCGTAGGCAGTGGTGCTAAGTCCCCCTCCACTCCTAGTCCTAGTCCTAAATAACAACAGTAATAATGATATTTATTATTATTTTGTTTAACATGAAAGTTATTAAGCAAGTTAGAATCTTCCGCAAACAGGATTAAATAGCAATAATAGTGATCTTTAAAATTCTCCCAAAAGTCCCCATCGTTTTACGTAGTTATCAGAATTGGGAGCAAATACATAGGTGCTAAACTGGCAACTTTAAAGCAAACGAAAAACTGGAGTATTAACTAAGAATTAAAATGTGAGTGAAGGGTTTAGTACTACAGAAACGTGTGCTGTTGCTTGGCTTGATATGCGAATGTTTTAAATAAAACAAGTTTATCTTATTTGGTTTTTCTAGTTTTTATGTTATTTTTAGCTTTCTGTTATTTATCATGCCAGTATCGTTCTTTTTTCCAGTAACTGTTGTTTATCTTGACACATTCAAACTCCCACCCACACACACACACACACACACACATATAGAAATACCCATGTCGTAGGGGGTTTCGGACGAACTTTCCTGCATGCTTCGAAGCACTAACGAAAATGTCTCAGCCAGCATAAGGGACCTACAGCATTCAGAGCTACACTATTTCCGTAATAATCGGTTTATCTGTGCCGATGTCAGCCAACTGATTACTCTGTGACGTTAGCGAGTGTCTTCTTGCGCGTAATTATCAGCTAGGAGCCTGGTGAGAGGTGTAAGACTGATGAGACAAAAGGAAGGTCACGAAGTTACTGTAGTGAAGGATTAGCGGAATGATTTGTGTTGTAAGTGCTTTGAGCCTACATGATGGTTAGACTCAGAGTATGTACTTTCCACAGAAACTTTGCCTATGAAACCCCAAACGGTGTTACGTCACACTGTGATTCGCCCCATGTATTTGAGCTGACTCGAATCTGTCGTACAACAATAATTATAACGAAATATTTACAGCCTCTTGAATATTCATCATTTTGAAATGTTGTAAATCATATAACTTATCAGAAAAATTACACTTTACAAACCTTTGCAACGTGATTTTTTAAAACAGGGATATGTTTAGTACCTTTAACTTCATATCTCATTAAGAATTCTCCTCTGGAAAATGTCATTAAGGTGCCATGCAGTGTATTGTCTAAATGGGAACTACGATCTGATATACACCAATTTCATAAGAATCGATTTGGCTATTCTTGAGCGAAATGATATCACATACAGGTGCGGGCGCTCAAACGTATTTGTTTAAAATGCTAAGTTTGGCTTCAGGATTGCGTAATGAACATATTCGCAGTTAATTTTCAAAAGCGAAAACTACCAGAAATATTTCGATTACAGTTTTATTGTGTGTGTGATTAAATCAGTCATCTGTAGATTGCCCTTAAAAAATTTTATAAAATGGTATCCTTAATGCACAAATAGTTAAGAAAACAGTATACATTTTGTTGCTCCACTCGTTTGATTCTCGAGTGCAGCAAAAAGCTCCGCGTCAGACATTACAATAGCTACGCGCTCTCAGCAGAGTGACGTCTTAATTACATCTGCTGTACTTAATTTTGTCGCTGTTATTGAAGATATGAACATTCTCACCACACTAATAATTAATGGCATTGTGGCACCTGTGCCACGAAGTTTGGAGTGCGCTCCTTAAACTTGCTAACAGTAACAAACTTGCTTAAATGAAACCCGCGTAGCTTAAGTGCGATTGGTCATATACAGGCTGTCTCCATTTGACAATGAACGAAGACGTGCCGTTGTATGTTTTGCATCTCTTATTATCCCGTAAACATGTACTGCAGCTTCAAAGTATATTAATGTAGTTAAATATTTATTTAACATAGAAAACTATATATATATATATTGTGAATTTTCAAGGCAAATGCAGACCTGATAATATCACTGTCCAACTATTAGCTATAACCAGGGGCATAGAGTTCTATTACGATGTTAGGCTGCCCGTGCCCCAAACATAGTATATTTTATTGCCTATTTTAAAGACAAAAATGGTCTACTTCATACACAATCATATCAATGAGTTGACTATATGACGATATACTCGTATATGAAGTTTTTCCTACCACAGCATTAATCATTTCGAACTTGTACGCTTATACACAGAGGCTGCTCACTGCACTAGCCCTTCGCACACACGCACTTAATGTTACGGCTTGGAGGAGGGATAATGTAAGGCTCTTGCTGTCAAAGCTAGCTTACCTTCTTGCCTGTAAAGAGCTTCTGGACGCCGAGGTAAGGTTTCATTCTCAGTCAATTTCACAATCGGTAGGACATCGGGAGAGCCAGAAGTCGTGAAGCTATTGGGATGTATTTTTATGTTATTAACGACATACTTAGGGTTAGGATTACCAGCTAGTGCATCAAAATGTTATTACGAACATAGCAACTATGGGATAATCACAGATGGACGGTAAATTTCAGTGAACTTTAAATCAGTATTGCTGAATATTCCTCAAGATATCAGGCATAACAAGTAAATGCACAAATTTAAGTTAACACAAGTTCATGTTAATTAAAGTTTGAACTCTCATTTTTCGGGGGGGGGGCTAAAGGAGTACCTATGTTTTAAAGCAACTTGAAGCGTATCAGAGAATTTCTATGACGAACGACACATTAGTCATTAAAATTTATCCTAAAATATCTTCTATATTTCCAGAATTCTTATCAATGTTTTTGCTGCTAAGAAAGGAGTATCTGGCTGGTATGGAAGAAAGGTTAAGATTAGTTTACATTTAGATACGCATTTATTATTCTTAATGTTCACACTAGGTGGTTTAGCGTTATGGTGATTAATACTGTACACTGACGGTAATTAAGATTCTGTAACCTATCCGAAAAAAAGTATCTCATTAGATCCCCAATGTACACGCGGGAGCATACAGCGCCCCCAAAATATTTGATCTATCTCGTATTTAGGGATACCCGTCTGTGAAAGAATGCCAAAAATTGCCAAAATTCATAAATATGGATTTTAAGGTTATTAAACATTACAATTTTAATTTAGCTCTCTGTAGCTTTTATAGTTGTACATGCTTCTAGACCATGCCATACAGCGATTTAAATGTCTGCCTGTAAGTCTAGCTTCTTATAAAATTGTAGTAAAAATGATAAGTTTTTCCCACATTAAAGTGAACATAACTTTCAAGAGAGGCCTCAGTAATCTTCAAATACTAATTATCTGTAGATGAGCAGAAAAATACGGAGGGCTTGTATATGTACTAAATGCTTTGAAGGGAATAACTTCAGAAACAGGGTTATTTTAGCGAAATAATTCTTAAACTTTCTTTTTTTATTAGTGGAACGTTCTGGTTTTCAAATTCTTCCACAGAATGTACTTTTCGGCATAAACAAATAAATAACTCCTTAAAAATAAAATGAAAACAAATTGTGAGATAAAATGTATTGAACATGCATAATTCTGATGTTATTAAACAGTAATAATCATGTTGCGTAAATTCTTAAGCATAAAATTGAAGTCTCACGATCAACATTTATTTTCTCCCAAACTAGTGAGATAATTCTCTCTACAACTTATTAATATACCATTAATTAACTTAATTGTAAAATATTAATTTTTCAAAAGAAATAACTACATCTTTTGGAGCAATTTTTTGAAACAATAAAAAATACAAAAATTAATCTCTCGGGAAATAATTTTAAAATATGCATAACATTTGGTGTGCATATTGCAAAGATATCTCTATTGATTGACTTCTCTTTTAAGCAGTAGAGTACAATATCTATGCTGAAATGACAGACATAGGTAAGAGGTGGAGGCCTTCCTCCGTGGTGTATTAGTGTGTACCACGCTAGCCTCTAGTTCCCGAGGTGATGACGGTTCAATCGTGGCTGTTGGAATGACTATTTCTTCGGCGAGAATGTCCTTAGCAGCGCTTCCTTAAGTAGGTAAATAGAACCACTGGTCCTATGGATCCCATGGGAGGTATAATCGCACGTAAGCGAACCTCAATGAACACGATTATTAGCTGTCATTTTCACACTCAGAAGCCTCTGCTTCCTCTTAAGGCCGTCTTTGAATTAATTACTCATTGCTGCAGCCTCTAGTAGTAGATAGCAGGCAGTATTATAGAGTTGAGTTATACAGGAAAGCTCACTAGATGCCGAGAAAGGTTTCAGGTTGAGAAATTGTCACTTAAAAATTCGATTTAGTAACATTATTTTAGACCAGTATTGAAATAAATAATAACTGCAATAATTAAATACATGTCATAATGTTTGCGTTTAATTCAAATATTAGACATTCTCTTGTTTCATTGTATAATCAAATATATAAGGGAAATTAAAATATTTAAGCCCATTTTCGGCGGCTAGAAATATTTGTGAGCACAGCTAAGAGATGAGGCTGTCACTATATGATGTTTATGGCCGGGAAATTACGAGAGCTGCGACACCGACCGGCAGGAAGAGCATGCGATGAATCAACGTCCATGGCAGCTGCCTTATGTTTTTAAGGAAGCATGTTGACCTCATATGTTCAAGGTCTCGAGCGTCTGGTTTTCTGGACAGGCATTCCTGCTGAATAGCTGCTACAGTACGTTTGAAACCTCTTCTACAAACACGGGAGGCAAGCAGCAATGGGGGCGTAACATTTTGAAGAAATGGTTGCTTTAAGCCACGTGAATGATTTCACTTTGTTCGTTGGTGACAAAATGCATACGAAGGATGCAGATAAGCTCCTCGGATTATGGAGAGATAAGAGTACCTTTCATTCAAATTATTCCAATGCTATTTTTATTTTTAAACATATTTAAAATGCAATACACTTAAACCAACAATATTCTAACTTGTACGTACATGTATAAAATGTTATTTCTACTACCGCAAAGTAATATTTAGTCTGAACTATGGCTTCCATGTTATAAAATAAATATATCTTTAGCCTCTTCTCGAGTCTTGGAGGAAGTAAAAGTAGACGAAATATAGTGAATGTGTCAACAATCCAAAGCGTCAACCAGTTATTTCACGATTACAGATGAAGAGTGTAGGTGCAATGTCATGGCGAAAAACAAGTTTTCTTTAGCACGTACGGACACTTCGCCTTGTTAGTTACACTCTCCATTGATGATTTTGCCCTTTACTAGATACGCTGTCAGCACCGCACCCTGAGTACTCCAGAAAACGTTTTTCCTTTAATGACATTTGGTCATCTTAGGAGCAGCTTTACCTACTCTCAATAATGGGAGCTCTCAGGGAGAAATTCACAGCTTTACTTCTAGTTAGCACTAAGTGTACAACAGGATCTAAACAAACAGGTTTTCTAATCAAGAAAATCTATAAAATAGCCTGCTTTTAGTATTCTATAAATTTTAATTTAATAAAAAAGTTAATGCATTTTGCATCATCGCCTTTATTTGACAGACTGAGACTAAATCATTTGCAATTCGTAGCTTTTCGAGTGATACTATGGCTTCCAATCCGTAAAGCCCATGAATAACAAGAGTGTTGAAGTTCAAGAGTTGAGGTTTTTTTTAATTAAAAATCTTAAAAGTAGTAAGTCGAGAATTAGGTAACTGCATTAAGGAATAAAAAGGGAAAATTAATGCCTAGAAAATTTTAGGTTTTACAGTTTAAACAAACTCGAATAATGGTTAGTCAGATTGCTATTTATCCCAAAAATTTACAACCAAAATACTCCTCTGTCTCCAATTACTCCTTCCACAAAGTCCTTGGTGATCAGTACATTATACTACCTCTGTACATATATATGTATATATATATATATAAAGTAGCAACACTCAAAAATAATCTGTAAACACATTTTTATGTTACAAGAAGGAATTTGTCGGCTACTCATATGTTTTTCTGAAATAATTTTAAATTATAAGGATGTCAAGTAACGCAATAGACTGCCTCATTATATTAAAAAGATACTTCTTTGCATAAATTTAGAGAGTTGATTCATTCCGAAGGAAAATGTGGGTTTTAATATGCCATTGAACATTGTCAGTGCCAGTTAAAGAAACATAGGTTCACATATTTTTTGAATCCTTGTTTACGTTTACCCCAGTTATGAAATGTAGTTTTAGGTTACTTACTAAGAAATTTATTATCTTTCATTCACTTGCGAGAAGGAAAGCAATGAGAAAACTGAACTGATGAACTGCATATTTTGCCGCATAAAATTAAAGAGTATTAGGTTTATCAGTTATACTTAACGCAAAAATAGAGGAAATTATGCGGTGATTTAAAGTGATAGCTGCCTGTTAAACTTAAGTTTATTCTTCTGGAGCTAGCAACGCTAAATTGTTAAAATCTTATCTCTAGCCGTCATCATTGTCCTCTTGAAGTAGGATCTTTAAAGCATTAATAGCTTTCCCAATTTATTCACGAAGAACACACTGATATGTATTTGGCATTACTTACTGCAGATAATTATTTAAATCGAGTATCATAACGTTTCTGTTATTGCTTCTGCTACATACGTTAAATCCTATTCAGACGTGCTGCCACCTAGTGATCAATTTTGGCAGATTCATCTCCATTGTTTGGACTGCTGCTTCGTTTTTGACGTGCTCTGCGCAAGCATTTCTGAGAAAGCCCAGTTTGCGGTGAGCAGTGTGCGGGTTGCATGTCTACCTTCTATCTTCTAAAGTCCAGAATCGAATCAGTTGGGGTATGTTATCAGGCTAAGGTTTTTTCTGTGGTTTTCCCATAGCCTCATAAGTAGAGACAAGCAAAATGTGAAATTAAATATTCTTAACCATGCTTGCTGTCATTAAGGGAACAAGTATTTTAAGTTTTGCAGTATACACAACTTAGATAATGCGTGTTGTAGGGAAACACCTACCCATAACTAATAACATATAGATATGTCAATAATCAAGGTTCACAGATATTATTAATAATAATCAATAAGCACAGATATGCTAATAAATAATAGAGAATAAGTAACAAGATATAAGTAGAGGGAAATAAGAAGTAAATGGGATGTAAATAGAATAGATATGAATATTAGAAAGAATGTAAATAGCATTGTAAATAGTATATATAATAAAATATCAGAATTTCACGTATATAATATTGTAAAAACCATAAACCGAGGAAAGCCGAGCTAGCAACTTGTGAACAATTAGTAACTGAAATTTGTAACACAGGTAGTTGAAAATTAGCAACTGGAACGAGAGAGAGGCCCGATAGTAGAAAGAAAGGGCAATAGAGGGAAATTCCTGGTAGCGTCAATCGCAGAACAAGGAGTTGCGCAAAATGAGAGAAAGTACGAGAGAGAAAGTCGGCGTGTGAAATGATAGAGTGGAAATTCCGCAAGAAGTCAAGTGAAGCCTGACTCCTAAAAATTGGGCAATTTAACTCTCATACCACGCTAAGCTATTGCCAATCAAAAGACACATTACAAATATTGGTGCGAATGTCGCGTCAGGATATTTCTGTATAAAAGCAGGAATTCGCCCAAAATTTGATACTCTTGCTTTGCTACTGAAGGTGAGACGAGACGCTGTATCTGCTAAGTTATGTGAACGGTAAGGGGAGATAGCGTGTGACGAAGAGAAATAGTTTTCCCAAAGCTTATTGAGATGGCGGGTATAGGAAATAACTCAGATATGTAAATAAGGGATAGTGTTGCTAGCCGCTTTACATTTTCATTAGTTGTTTCTGGAATAAAGTCCAGCTTCACAGCCGAACACGTGGTCATGATTTGCCTTCACCCACACCGCTGAGATTGCAACGATAGGGTTAGGTTTGACTTTCAGCATTTCCGAGAACGAGCAGCCGGCAGACATCAAACCCAGGACACCCAGAGCAGGACTAACGCTTAACGTTAGCGCGCTCCCGCTACAGTGTGACAAAAATTTACATTTTTCGTAGTATTTTGGTAAAAGCTTCATACTTAATAAAAATCTTCGTATCCCTTCACATTTTGTAAGATTCACGATTTTTCGCTTTTAAAATAATTTCCGTTAGCAGTGAACCGCACTCTCCAGATATTCTATTGGGGCAGTTTTCTGGGAAACACTTTTATAAAACACAAGCCACTCTTTCGAGGAAACGTGCATAGAAAACCTCGCACCATGCTTTTCAGCAAGTCAGGTATATTATAAAAAATGTAGTATTTCCTCTATGTGATGTCACATGCGGAATTGAATGCCCTGTATTCTTCACGATTTTTTTTTTATTTTCGGGAGCCGGTGCTTTTAGCGGCATATTTTAATTAGTATTAAACAAGAACAGAGCACCCGTAACCTTGATTCTTTTTCTTTTCGAGTTTAATGATTTCACAGTGATTAAGTTCCTTTAAATTCCATGTAATTTGTTGTATTTCATTTTATATTTTATTACCAAATATGGACAAACTCTACTAACGCTATTTTATTAAACTAATGAAGTAAACCTGCTACAAATCTATAAAGTATCAGGTGTTATGACTTTAAAATATACTTTTTTTTTCTTCATACTTGCATATTTTGGCCAATTTTTCTTCATATATTGCATTTTTTCTCATAAGCAGGCAGAGGGGTTTTAGTAAGTAAACAAATCCTGTTACCGCACGGAGTATAGGTGACGTCAGGCTGTAACGGACACATTCCTCCCCAACAGTCGATTTCGTTCCGACTGTTCCATTTATTCGCTGCATTTAACCACTGGAGAACTGTGGCAACATGCCTAAAGCAAAGAAGAGTTTATAAATCAAAATTAGCATCATCTGTGGTGGAATGTGGTAGGGAACACTTCAGCACAAATGGCGAAACCATCAGTAGTAACACAGAGCTCAAAACACATTTAAAACATCATGTTAAGTAACACTATAATTCAATGAAGCACAGGGTACATGTGACATCATTAGAAAGGAACAATGCGCAAAGTGCACCTTCAACCTCCTCAGCCCAAACCACAAATCAGAATTTTTCGAGGATCTGCCTCAAACGCTAATAAGAGTGGATATTGCTTTTAAAAATTTAGAGTTTTCTAAATGCTTTTTTAATAGCTTTCATAAACAAATTATACACTATGAATAGCTAAACATACATTTTTTCCCCTTCTAATACTCCTTAATCCTCGTCTGCCTTCGAAGTAGGGTGTACTGCCTTCAACTGTACATCATATTATTTGTTTACAGAGAGCACTGCAAGGTAACAAGCGCTTCCAACTTCCCTCGCCATCATTCCTGGTTGAGTTTCTAACTTGATGATTTACTTACTCTAATCCCTCTGCCTGCTCATAAGACAGATGTCAAGTATCCCGCAGCTCAAGCACCCCTATTTCATTTCCACTCAATTCGCTGGCAGTCTCTACAGAACTGAGTTATTGAAACAGACGTTAAAGCTCTTAAAAAAAATAATCTGAAAACTGGTCATGCGGGGAGGGGCTTCTGACTGCCCGTTAGAAAACGTGGTGGTTCGTGCCATGAGCTTTTTAATTTATGCAAACCAAAGCATTTTATAAATGCGCTACCTTTTTTTTATTTGTTATATTTTTTTTTCAATTGACCTGTTTACTTTTCTCGAGAACATCAACCAAACAAAGGAAAGCAAGTGATTGTAGTTTTACGTTATGCCATTTAAAGGCCCATACCGGAGAAATTGTCTTCCTGTTTGCTACTCCTAGAGTCACTTCTGCATCACAACGAGAACTTTTCGAACCCCTCTAGTCTGCACATACACATTTTCATTTTCTAATTTCTGTGTGATACTGTAATTGTTGACAGGAGGATAGAAATAATTAAATAAGGAAATAATAGTAAGATAGAGAAATAACTGCAATAAATAATTTCTGTATATTAAATCAAGTTATAATGTAATGAGCTTGAGTTGCAAAGATTTGTCCAAGTCATTAGCGAGTCATGATAAGCAAAGTCATTAGTGACAGCCGAAGTAGTGAACCCCTTGGTATAAAAGTTCTTGGAATGTGTGCTGCGAGTTTTTGACACAGTTTGAATAGTTATGTATACCAGAATTCTGTAAAAGAGAAGGGCAAAGAAATTCTGAGAATCAGGGAGGTGCCCATAGCAACAAGGTAACAGACGCACACATAAGAATTGTAGGTTGTCTCCGCACGAGAAGACGACTTGGTGGAGTAGTTCTAAAGTAGGCGGAGCTTGAGTTAATCAAGGGGCGTGCAAACCAATCATATATACATTTGTTCGTGCACACATTCGTGCATACTTTCGTGACCCTCTCTCTTGAGAATTACTCACTTAATCTGGTGATTACTTGTGTGTTTTAAGCGCTCAGTGACGCGCTTGTGTGAATAAGATTTAGCGGTCATCGTGAGGAATTTTGCCGGTAGTCATTTTAGCGACTCACAGCAAGTTAGGCTTCTAGTTTCATGTATTGCGGAAACAGTTACTTCAAACCGTAAAATTTAAACTGCTGAAATTAGCAAGATAATGATTCAGCTGTTATAGTTTCGAGTGCTACGATTCATAATCAGTTTTATTCTTTATCTTCAAACGATCGGCAACTTGCTTTAATAGCTCAAGTATTAGATCGCATTAAATGTTTCAGTCAATTTAAACTGGTGTTATCCTTTCAACTATGTCCACTCATACCCTGAGAGAAAGATCGCATAGTTATACCACTAGAGCAGCTGGAGCACAAGACAACAGAACGAGCTACGAGGCGACACCGGGGAGTTCAACGACGAATTAGGCAAAGTAAACGGCTTCATGATCTTCGCACCATAGAGCGGGTTTAAAAATCAGATAGCGAGTACGTTATCAAAATTGGCGCCCAGCGTGGGGCTTCGAAGTGAGGACCATCAGAAGCTGAGGAGGCCATACTGGAACTCAAATTCATTAAACAAGTTGTTCTAGAAGAATGGAAAACAGCCCAGAATGGCAGTAGCTCAGACTACACAGATACACGGCGAGCGGAAAGAAGAAATAAGACCACAGTATCAGTAGACAACAGTGAGGAATCAACTAATCAGTACTGGGTGTACATTTATTTCAATGTTATTTCTGAAGATGTGGTTAAGAAGTGGAAAAACCTTAGGTGAAGAGGATTCAGTAGAAATAATGGAAGTTCAGTAAGGAGAAAGTAGTAGTAATAGCAAAGAAATTGTACAAAATAGGGCAACACAAATAGAAGAATTTGGTCAACAATGCAGAATAGCTCAGAAACAGGAAACAATAGAATTCAGGGTTAAATAGTAGATAATTCAGGAATGGGGGAAGTGATTTTAGGGCGATGGTGAAAATGTTAAAAAGTATAAGCGAGGATAGTCAGAAAAGAGTACAAGAGCTAGGAAATAAACTAGAAGTGGGACAACAGGCGCTAGGAAAGAAGTTAGAAAATCTACAGCACGTGTTAGTATTATTCAAGGAGGAAATTAAACGGGAAATAGGCAACATTAGAGGTGAAGTCAAAGAAAGCAGACAACATGTTAGGGAAGAAATAGAAAAATGTTAGAAAAGAAATTAACGAAGAAATAGAAAAATCTGAAAAGAAACTTTGCAAAAAGACTAGTGAAAAATCATAAATAGAAGATAGGAAACTAAGAGAGGAAGTAGCAAAGACACTGGAAACAGAAAGGGGAATACTAAACAAAGAAATGTAACAGGCTAGGGAAGCAGCTAGAAAAGTATTATGAGAAAGTAGAAAATTGAGGGAGGGAGGAAGTAGCCAAGAAATTAGAAACATAAAGGGAAGTAGCTAGAAAAGAATTGCAAGAAAGTAGAAACAGTCATGAAAAAGCAGAAAGGGAAAGTAGGACACAGGCTAGAAACTTTGAAGAAATCATAGATTAGGTTAACGATGTAGCAACAGAAATAACAGAAATGAGCTGTGTATTAGACAATTTAAGAATAGGTATAATTGCAATAGTAATAATGCAAGTGAACCAGCAGCAAGAGACGAAGCGATACAAAATGTGCTAGCGGACATCTCTTTGCCAAACGTAGGTGCAAACACTTTTAGTAACGAACCTAAACGAATTAATGTCCAAAGAAATAGAGATCAGAACCATAGCATGTACTGACCTATCACATTTTAAGCGAAATTGCAACACCAACTTTTGAAAATGAGGACTCAGACGATCTAAAATCTTTCATTCGAGAATTGCAGAAATATTTCACTGTAAAATGTACACTGGAGGAGTAAAAAATGGTGATAGTTAGGAAATGTGTTAAGGGAAGTGCAGCAACTTGGCTAGATATATCTGTATGAAATGACAATGACAAATATTTGCAAATATTATGTTCATGTGTGGATATTCGGGAGCAAATAGGCAAGCAAGTATTAGATTAGAATTGCATAACGGAAAATATAATCACAGAACTGATTATTCAATCGTTAATTATTTTATGGAATTAACAAAGAAATCTAGAATGTTAGATCCACCAACAAGTGATAAAGGTCTCATAAATATTGTCACGACACGTTTTCCAGAAACTATTCAACATTATCTAATAATAGCAAAGCCAAATAACGTATCAGAAACTATTGCTTTGCTGATAACACTAGAGAGTAACAAACAAAAGTCCGAAGCAGAAACTGACAGAAATCAAACAAGAAATACGATAGAAAGTTCACACTTCTCCGGGCAAGGGGCACGGTTTCATAGAAATGGAAATCAAAATGACGTTACGAATAGATGTACAGGTCCAGTTCATAGATCAGAACAAGCATAGTAGGAAAACAGAAACAGAAATCATATTGATAGAGGTCATAGAAATAGAAATTTAGACAGTAGAGTTAGGCATGTTCAGGTTAATTATATAAATATGGGAAGATCTGTTTGACCTAGAGGAGGAAATTTAGAGGTAGACATTATGCATATTGGAGACCGGAAAATAATTATGAATTTCGACCTAGAGATAGGACAGAAGTAGAAGTGGGAGAAATTCACCAATACAAAAAGATAGTGCAGAAGCAATTGAAATGACGAGAAAATGGTAGTAAATAGAATCAGATGTGAGAAAATAGATAGGTAAATAATTGTTTAGCAGCAACGGGTACAATTAGTAAGATGCACTCAGGTACTTTTAACTTTTGATAATTAAAATTGTGGGTGCAAATTTGTTTATAGATGATTATAATAAATACGTATGACGTGGAAGACAAAGTTCTGAAAATTATAAATATAGTATAAGTTCAAAATTGTAAAAATGCGCAATTAAGTAGAAAGTAGTGAAAGTGAAGTGCAGTGAAATTAACAGAATTGGAATTAGTGCTTCGACCAAAATACTCAAAGAAAAACAGAACCAAGTACAAAGAAAACGAATTCTTGGAAATTTATATAAATTCAGAAGGAAAATTAACAATGTAAAGAAAAATAACTTAGTAACTCTAGTATAAGAAGTATGTATGTATATATATATGAGAGTCATTAATTATCAATGAAATATTTGTTGTTGTTGTAGTAGTAGTAGTAGTAGTAGTAGTAGTAGTAGTAGTAGTAGTAGTAGTAGTAGTAGTAGTAGTAGTAGTAGTAGTAGTAGTAATGTATGTTTGAGTGGCGCAAAACTACGCCGAATACATAAGCAATACATACAAAGCAATTACAGGGTTAAGCAGATTACAAAAGTAGAAAAAACACAAAATACATAAATTGTGCACTAAGAAAACTCACAAATCAATATATACCAGAACTAATCCTCAGCAAATACAAGGAGTTAAGTCAGTACTGACACACATTGAAAGTTATTAACACACCAGAAACTACACCACTAATTTTTTGTAAGGAAACCACTGAATTTAACATAACGAAAAGGCTTGGCGATAGAGGCAGAGTCATCCCCTAAAACCGTAATTAAATTCGGAGAGTCCAAGTCGTTCGCGGAGGGCGCAATAGTAACGACACTGGGTAGGAAATGCTTCACTGTTAAGGGCACATTACAGTTGAGACAGCGAGGTGGGGTTGACCCCTAAGGAGGCAACCATGACTAAAATAACAGTAGCGAATACGAAGCGGAACAAGCACAGTCTCCTCGCGTCGTGATAGACGAGAAAAATAACGCCAAGGAAGCGTTGTAGCCTTGACCTCTCTAGGTTTGGCGGTAGATGTAAACCACTTCTCATGCCATTGAGAGAGAATCTTTCTGCGCAAAAAAACAAAACAAAAAAAAAAAGCCTTAAAATCCGTACGTTTGCAGTGGAGAACCCGTTCATCTAGGTTTAGAATCACAACTTTCGCTGCCTGATCTCTCTGTTCGTTTCCTACAATGCCACGATGCCCAGGAACCCAGACAAAGACCACCCGAAGGCCAGCAAGATAGAGAGAGTGCAACTGATCATGGGTTTTCTGAACAAGTGGGTGTTGGCTATAGAGATCCCGTAAACTAGTTGAAGGACTTTTATTGTGAAGTTACAGTCTACTCTTGTACACTACAACAATCGCATGGGCCTCATTGCCGTCCATGCTTTTCCTGTACCTATAATCTAACACTGTGTGTATAATACTAAATAATTACTCATATACACATAAGTATGTACTAGTATGTGCTATGAACTAACATAATGAAGGAAGATAATAATAATAATAATAATAATAATAATAATAATAATAATAATAATAATAATAAGCATGAATTACAATTATATTACAAATATATACAGTGCTCCGACCCTTAAGAACTCGCTCTTATGTACGTCCCCTCCCTTCCGTTCTCCAGGGCAATAAACCTCCTTTGCCGAATCTTAGACAAAAAAGAGCCCATTTTATAACAGCCCGCGTCCAACATTACATCCAAGCAGGCCTCCATTCCCCTACTGAATCCCAGAAACAGTGGTGGTAGATATTGTTTTCTTAGCAATTCCGTTTCCTTGCACACAGCCAGAATATGATTCCATGTTTCCCTTTCGCCACATAGTGGACATATTCCCACTCCGGTGTCATCAGTTAAGTTGTTGCCTTTCCAGGCACCCAATCTTAGCCACGCCAAACCACTTCTTTCCTCTCGCGTACAGTTATCTAAATAGGCCTCCCTCCCCCAGCCCGCGTTATTTGACACTGTAAGTTAAGTGAAATTTTAGCCGTACATTGTGACTCTAAATTCTGTCTGTCAATATCCCGTAGTCGTCTCTGAATTATCTTCCATCCGCTACGTCCCAAGTCCCTCCCTTGTAGCCAAATGTACCCCATTCCAACTTCTTCAAAGCCTCTTCGCAATTTCGTTGCCCAACACGTATCCCACCCTTCCCGTACTTGCTCCCTGTAACACACCGCGCGTAGAAGTGCCTGGTCTCCCCGTACTATGCGTAACCAGTATTTAATTGCCCTTACTTTCAGATGTATGGTTTCATTGCATAAGCCGAATTATTTAAGAATCCCGCAATTTGCAGTACCATTCCTCCACCTGTAGAATTCGCTTCAGAAAATGCGTCTGGACTTGGTTCAATTTTTCATTCCTTTCCCAACCCCAAATTTCTGCACCATATGATAAACTAGACCTAACAACAGCTGTGTATACCATCTTCATTGTCCTCATTGGTATATCAGACACTTTCATAACAGACTTTAATGACTCCATATTTTTTACTATGCATTTACGTTTTCTGATGTGTGCTCCCCCCACCTTCCGTTCATAGATAATGTGACGCCCAGATATGTAAATACTTTAACAGTATCCAATGTCTGTCCTGTATATGTCCAGATCTCCTTGCTGCTATATACCGCTCCATTCTTGAACGTTAGTGTTTTGCTTTTCACTTCATTCATTGCCATTCCCCCATTCCTTACAATGTGTTTCTAAGCAATTTAGTTCTCTTTGCAGCCCGGACATTGATGTGAACATTAAAATTAAATCATCCGCGTATAGCAGAGCGGGTATGGGGGATATCTTCTATACTAGGAGCATCAGGTTCAGCTGAATTCAATACTTCCGCTATATCGTCCACGAACAAATTAAAAAGCGTTGGTGAAAGAATACATCCCCGTCTTACTCCTCTCCGAGTTATAACATTCTTGATACGGTTTTGCAATCGCATTTTACGCAAAACTCGACTTTTTTATATTGCCTGAAGTGCCCTAACAATCTTTCCTGACAAACCCTTTGCCTGTAATTTCACCCACAGTACTTGCCTTTCAACACAGTCGAACGCTTTATGAAAGTCTATAAAAGCACAACGTAGTGTTCCTCTCTTTTTCTGTGTTTGCTTCACTCTAACACTATCTAATATAAATATATTGTCTATTGTGCTGAATTTCTCCCTGAACCCCGCTTGAAATACCGATAATTTGTTGTTTTCGTTGATCCATTGCCTCAATCGCTCATATAAAATATCACAGTAAATTTTGCTCATCACTGGAAGAAGCGCCACCCCCTATAGTTGTCCGGAATTTTTGTATTTCCTTTTTATATATTGGACATACAATTGCCGTCGTCCATTCATGTGGGAATGTGTCCCCCTAAAGATTTTGTTTAATACATTTAGTGCCAAATTTCCAAAGAATTCGATTTTCATCCCCTCTTTAAATAGTTCACCTGGTATTACGTCTAGTTCTGGTGCTTTGTTATTTTTTAAACTGTTCGTTGCCTGAATTACTTTGCGCATTGTTATATTTTTATTCAAGTTTTCGATTTTCGGCGCTCCTAGTAGTTGGGTTTCAGTCAGTAAGGCCCCCTTCCAATTCTCCCCACCGCCGAAAATTTCCTGAAAATGGCTCTAACATTTCCCTGGTGTTATATAATTATGCACAAAGGATTATTTCTAACCTTTTTAGAGTCTTCCACACACTAGCTTCCTGACCCCGTGACACCGCCTCCGAAATTTCCCCTACTATTTTCTTCTTCCATTCCTCCTTCTTACTGACTAATAGTTCGTTGTATGTTTTTCTTAACAAAACGAAACTAAAACAGCAATAATTATGAGCTCCGTCTCCCCCACATTAACATAGCTACATAATGCCCCATTCATGCCCAATTTTATTTCCTTAACCCCCTCCCCACGTCCATTTTAAACAATGTTGATATTCCCCCGGGGCACCTGCCCCTCTTTACCCTAACCTTGCTATTCTTATTAAAAGCATCAAAGTCCTTAAAATCTAGCTTATCATTAGGCCGTAAACAGGTTTCTATCATACAAAAATGTTATGCGTGTCTATAAAGTTTCTTAAATCACCTCTGTCTAGTTTTCTTACAGACCTTCCACATTCCAGTAACCTACTGTGAGGAGGGTTTATGTCCCCTAATTTCTCCTCCCATCACTCTTTTGCCCTCCTTTCGAAGCCTTTACTAACCGTAGCGACGACCTTCTTGGAGCGGTATTCAAGACAGAGCACTTTCACTGAACAAGTGGTATGGAAGCGTTGAAGAGAGGAATTGGGCTGCCATTCACCTTCCCAGATTCTGCACCTGCTGCACTTCTACCGACCTCTCGTGGGTTGGTGTGCCCCTGTTCAGGGATGTCCGGGCTGCGTGATTCTAGCTGCTCCAACTCATATTTGTTCCATATTCTGCCGTTGATAATTAACTTATCATACTGAAGAACAGCATGGCACCCTTGTCTCCGCGCTTCGGCCACATGTCTCTTCAGGAAAATTCTCTCCTGGCGAACTCTGGCACTAAAGTCTTCCGCTTTGCTTATACCTGTGCCCCTAAGGTATTTACTATTTCGTAGAATTTCACACTTAAGATTGTAGTGTGTTAGTTTGCATATGATATGACGATTTCTGTTGCCCCATCTACCTACTCTGTGCGCGCGTTCTATGCCCATTGTCGTCACAGTGATACCTATCTGTGTCACCACTCGACGCACCAACATTTCTGTGTCTTCCCATGTCTCTCTGTCTTCTTCATGCACCCCTTACACCACAATATTATTCCTTCGGCTTTGATTTTCCAAATATTCCACTTTTTCTTCTAACTTGTCAAGTCTATCTATTACCCCACTGACTCTCTCCTCCATACGCAATACTTCTTCCTTACTACAGCACCTGTTGAAACCTTCCTTCATTTCTTCTGCCAGCTTTCTTATCATCTACTTCACTTCCCCTAAGATTTTACACCCGTAAATTGCACTGCATAGAACACATACGCTCACTACCACGGCTCGACAGCAACCTCCCGTAAACTAAGTAAAGCACTGAAAGAATCAGAACAAATGACACTTAAGTGCAGGGAAAAAGAGTGGACAAAAATGTGGCTTTAAATATAGCATAGAGTTCGGCAGTATAAACGGAAGTGCTAAGGGGGAAGCAAGTGATGTAAACGATATGTGCATGAATAACCACAGCGCGGCATACCCCTTGATCGGTGCGAGAATCATCAGTTTATAGAAAATTCTATCCAGGAAAGTCGTATTTCAAAGCCGCGATACGGGCTGCATATATAGAAACGGCAGTAGTGTCCTTGGGAAACTGCGCCAGATCAAGACAACACAGAGGAGTTTGGCGTATCCATGGAAGAAATCGATGAAATCCCTTATGGAAGGGCAACGGAAGTACTGTATCCAGCTTTGACAGTAATTTCCGAAATCTACGAAGCAGTGAAGACGGACTATTGTGATAACGATAATCCAAAGCGGCACCAAAGAACGTAGAATAGGTGGGGTGAGAAGGCATAGCACGCAAAGCAGAAGCATAATTACAAACAACAATATTCCGACGTACCCAAAGGCATGTTTCACCAGATTTCGCGTACAAACTACAGCTGGAATTTGTACGAAAAACTCCACGGTTAGTTCTAAGGCCTTGATGATGGATGGGATCTAATCTACGCGGAATAAATGGCCGAGCAGAAGTGTAGACCTTGGACACATAGTCGAATTTTGAACGCATTAAAGCCCAGTAGAGACGCAACAAGGGTACCGATTGGCAACCCAAGAGGTGCAATTATGGACACGAATTAATTGTAAGGAGCGATCACAGCGTCCACGAAGATATAAAATATGAGGTCCCCAACAAAGCTTACGGTAAAAAATGAAGCCAAGCAATTTAGCTTCCTCAACAAACGACAGTTCCACTCCACCAAAAGAGAGATAGCGAGCAGGAAACCCTTTACGACGCCAAAAATTAAGGCAGCGTGTTTTCTCCGTTGAAAATTTAGACGCATTCTCCAAAGTCCAAGTGTTAAGATATCAAGAAAGCACTGGAGGCACCGTTGGATAAAGCGCGTACGTCCAGAGCTACAACAAATTGCAGAATCATCTACAAAGAGAAACGGAGTGGTGCCCGATGCAACGTTCGACAGTATGGGATTAACGGCTATACCAAACAAGAGAATAATTAACACCGAGCCTTGCGGCACACCGTTCTACTGTGTAAAGACCAGGGATAAAGAACATCCCACCCGAACTGAGCATCCATAAACTGCTGCAAAAACACAGGTAGATGACCCCGGAAGTTCCAACGGAAGAGCTGGTGGAGGATTCCCATACGCCAAGTGGAATCGTAGGCCTTCTCCAAGTCAAGAAAGACAACTACCGTCTGTCATCTGCGCAGAAATGAATCATAAATGTTAGTCGCCAATGAAACCAAGTTGTCAACAGTAGACCGCCATTGTCGAAAATCGCATTGTCCAGGAATGAGTACAGCATAGGTTTCAAGACGCCACATTAATAGCTTAGCGACAATCACTTCCATTACTTTACAAATACAGCTTGTTAGAGGAATGGGTCGGTAGCTAGTGGGCAACCGTGGGTCTTTTCCAGCCTTAAGAATAGGAACGATAATGGAATTGTGCCACTGAGATAGGAAAGCGTCATGCAGCCAAATATAGTTAAAAGTGTCTAAAAGAGAGGGCTGACTACTTGGAAGCAAGTGTTTAAGCATTAATGCATGTATAACATCCGGGCCAGGGTCAGTATCAGGAATGACCGAGAAGGCAAATTCCAATTCAGGTAATGAGAAGGGCGGTTTATAGTCTTTAAGATACTGAGAGGTGAAATCAAAACCACAGGATTCTACCCGATCCTTGACAATCAAGATTTGGGGATCATAGTGGGCAGAACTAGAGGCAGAAGCAAAGACTCCACCCAGGGAATTGGCTGTATGGTGAGGAACAGTAACAATATTGCCACACACAGAAATCCCAGGGATAGATGAAGTAGAAAGTTTACCACAAAGTCGGCGGATTTTATTCCACACTCCGGAGGAGGAAGTGCAACGTGACAAGGTGGAGACAACATGTTACCAAGAAGACTTCTTACACTGTCGAAATATTTTCCGAGGGTGGGCACGCAACGTTTTAAAAGTAATCATATGCTCTATCGTCGGATGGCGCTCGAACTCTTTCAAGGCATTTCGGCGAGCTCGGAGAGCTGCACTATATTTCTCCGACCAGCAGGGCACCACAGTACGTCGTCCAGTAAACGACATTTGAGGAATGAAAGGCTCAGCATCGCCCAGTATCGCGTCCCGAACTTATTGGACCCGTGGAAAGGAGAAAAGGAGGTAATGTTATCTAGGGTCACAAGTTCAAAATAAAGGGGCCAGTCTGCCCTACGAACACCCACTTTGGTGGGCAAGTAGGGTTAGCTCGGCGAATAACCATATGAAACTAAACAAGGTAGTGGTCACTGCCGTAAGTATCAGAGACCTGCGCAAAGAGGCAGCGAGCTATGGCGAACAGATGGAAAGGTTAAGACAAGAAAAAGAGTAAGCGTAATCACAAAGAAAAGTGAATAGGCCAGAATTGAGTGTAACTAAACTGTGGATATCTACATTTGCAGGAATCAGAGTACCCCTAGGGTACTCGCGGACCGAGCCTCATAAAGGATGATGGGCATTGAAATCAACTAGGATAAGAAACGGTTGGGGGAGCTGGGGAAGTAATCTAGAAAGCCCTGCGCAGTCCCAAAAGAATTAGGTGGAAGCTACAAAAAGCAAAGCGTGAAAGAAAGAGAGAACAAGATAATACGGAGAACCTACTCTTGCAAATCCGCATATAGCTGGATGGGAGCGCAATAAAGGTCCCGATGCACCAAGATACAAGTCCTCCATGCGCGTGACCACGATCAGGAACAGGAAGATCATTTCGAAAAGCCATATAGTGCAGAAAGTGCATATGGTCTTCAGGGTGGAGTTTAGTCTCCTGAAGGCACAAATACAAAGGCTGATGAATAGAAAGCAAAAGGTCTAGGTTCTCCTTATGGTAACGGTAATCACGCATATTCTACTGCAAAAAGGCCATAAGGCGTAAAGGAGAGAAAGGAAATTAATAACAAACCGTGGGAAAAGGGTAAAAGCTCTTAAAAGCCAGAGTCTGCCTTTACAGTCTGCCAGTACAGTTTCGAAACATGTCTGTTTCTTCGCTCGTGAACCTTAGAAGTCAAGTTCTTCTCCTTGGAGTTTGGCGACAAAGATGGTTTACAAGACATCTGCTTGGAAGATTTATCCGTAGTGCTGACAACAGTGGTGGACTTCACAGCAGCTTTGGACTTCTTCCGAGTCTTTAATTTAACATTGGTTACCGCAGGCAAAACTTTTGCTGCGGAAAGGTAGTGGCCTGGGACAAATTCAGAGAAGCAGCTGTGGACAACTCCTTGGAAAAAGGAGACATTACAACGGGAGGTGTTGAAGTAATTAATGTCCCTATCCATACCACTAACAGATGGAGAATTGATCTCCTCAGCGCAATCGGAGACAGCGGGGGACGATGGCGCAGCAGAAGGCACTGCGGATGAGAAACATCCAATCTGTCTAAATTCCCGGGATTGCTGTACGTCGATGACGTAGTACCGGAGGTGCAACACCGCAAAGCTGTGGCAGTAGGAGCATCCATGACGCACTCAGGAGGTGCCCGCCGTAGCGAATGTGGTGAACGGGTAGTTATCTCGAAAGAAACCAGGAGCAGCACCCGTCTGGTCGATGTCCATAGATGGGTCTGCAGGATTATCCTAGGTAAGGTACCAAGCCGATTGACCACTTCAAGTGACGGACGGAATGTAGAAGATTCTCGGGGCTGATGAGATTGTGTAGTAGTAAAACGGTGACGGGGAGTCTTGGAAGATTCCAGAGGAGTTGTAAGGGAAGAAGGCTGAAAAGGAAAGAGAATGGGGATAGAAGAACTTCCATTGTGTCTAGTTCGTGAAGTACACGTACAAATGCATGTATAGTTCAATTTCAAAGAAACAGGAATAGTAGTACTAGTTGCAGACCGAAGAACCTGACTGATGGATCCGCGAGCTAACTTCGTGGGAAATAACAAGCGAAGTTTCTACTTCGCCCCATGATAGCAAAGTTTTTCCTCAACCCTTGAATGGCGTATTCTTCCTTATACAGCGCAGCTGCGAGAGTATGCAGGATGGACACCCTCACAGTTCACTCATTTGGAGATGGAGGTGCAAGGAGAAACGTTTTGTCGATTAGTTCCACATCGAAGACATAAAGGATGCCGCTTACAGAGTAGTGTCGTATGTCCGAATTATTAATAGGAGAAACAACGTAGAGGGTTAGGAACACATTGATGAACATGCAGTATCTCATAGCCAGCCTTAAGAGCAGCAGGAAGCTGCCTCAAGGCAAACGTCAAAAAGACCGTTCTGGTAGGTACCTGTTCCGCACCTTCCGGCCGCAGGAACGGTTTAGCCACACTGACCGGTTGGTTAGAAACGTAGGGTAGTCCTCCGTGGTGTAGTAGTTACCATGCTAGCCTCTAGTTCCCAAGGTCGCGGGTTCAAACCCGGCGGAGGGCGATGGATTTTTTTCAGGCGTAAAAATCATTAGCATGGCTTCCTTCGGAAGGGAAGTAAAGCCGGTGGCCCTGTGTCGTAGATTTACGGCACGTAAAAGAACCTCAAGTCTGATAAAGAGGCCTCTGAGCAAAATTACCGATCTTTCATGTCCAATGTAGAATGGGACGCTAAGGACCATAGCAGTTAAAGAGCGTCCATAAATGAAACTCAATTTCATTTAATTTAGAAATGTAGGTAACAACTTCTTCAGAGAGGCCGTCTAAGACTGAGGAAGTCATAACACCTCACATTTAAGGAAGCATGTGGCTCAACAATAACTTCGTGGATTCCAAAAGTAAGTAAACGAAGGTACTGTGGATCATCCTTAGTCATTATCAATAAAGACCCATTGCGTCGCCGGGTCGAACCTCATGGCGGTTACGAACGGATTCGACCTGAGGCCCTTTGCTGCACCGGTTAGCCTTCAAAGGAGTGAGAACAAAGCTTTTTTACAGGCAGGGTAGTTAACCCTAACTCAACCCCCGAAACCTGAGGACCGGTGGCTCGGGACCCCAGGAGCGCCAATCCCATACTTACCGAAGTAAGCCCCTGGGGACGAAATATTTGTATGTAATCTTAAGTTGTATAAAAGAAGAAATTTGTAAATTACTGCATGAAAGTTGAAAGAGTTGCGGAGAGAGGATCAGATACATTTAAAGTTAAAACCTTTTTCGGGCAAACGTGTACATGCTTTTATTATTGAAAATAATATGCGAATATAACGGAGCAGTTTGATACCGCAATTACTGACAGGTAGATGTAAATAATTAGATAAAGAAATAATAGTGAGATAAGGAAATAATTGCAATAAATAATTCCTGTATATTAAATCAAGGTATAATGTAATAGGCTTGAATTGAAAGGACTTGTCCAAGGAAAAGATCATTAGCGAGTCATGTCAAGCAAAGTCAATTAGAGACAGCCGAAGTAGCGAACGCGTTAATATAAGTGTTTGAAATGCAGTTAAGGAGTGAATTCAGTACGTTTGAACAGTCACGTATACCAGAATTCTGTAAAAGAAAGGGGAAAGAATTCTGAGAATCAGGAAGTACCCCAAAAGCAACAAGGTAACAAATGTGCACGTAAGAATTGTAAGATTTGCTCCTCTCAAGAAGGAGACTTGGTGGGGTAGTGCTAATTTAAGCGGAGCTTGAATTAATATAGGGGCGTGCAATCTAAGCATTGACACATTCATTCGTGCACACTTTCGTGCATACATTCGTGATCCTCTCTCTTGAGAATTAGTCACTTAATCTGGTGATTGCTCGTGCGTTTTAAGCTCTCAGTGACGCGCTTGTGTGAACAAGATGTAGCGGCCATCGCGACGGATTTTGCGGGTAAGCACTTTAGCGATTCATGGTAGGTTATGCTTCTAGTTTATTTTATTGCTTAAACAGCTATTTAAAACTCTAAAATTGATACTGGGAAGTTAACAGGTATAACAATTCAGTTGGTATAGTTTTGAGTGCCACGATTTATAATCAGTGTCATCCTTTACCTTCAAATGGCCGGCAACTCGCAACAGCTCAAGTATTAGTTCGCATTAAATTTTTCAATCAATTTAAACTGCTGTCATCCTTTCAACTACGCCCACGCATATCCTGATAGAAAGATCTCATAGCCATACCACTAGAGCAGCTGGAGCATGAGACAACAGAACGAGCTACGAGATCGTACATCGGGGAGCTCAACAACGAAGCAGGTAAAGTAAGGTTTCAAAATGGTCCCACCATCGAGCGGGTTTAAAAACCAGATGAGTACGTTATCATGTGTAACAAACTAAGACTCTGGTAAGCGATAGCCGTACCGCTGGCTTTGCTGCGTGTAGTCAAGGTACAAGACAAGTCCGCATGGAATAATTTGTCATCAAATGCAAGAGATTTCTCGCTGTCATAACGAGTTATATAGCAGGCTGAATATTTCATGGCCTTTTATGGCAGGAAACAGATAGGTTTCTTACACTTTTTGGGCAGTTAGATTATGAATTTTCGCAAGCTTTATAAAATGCCGACATAGATTTCAGCTTGAGAACAAGGTGGGCATAACAGTTATGCAACTTGCCAGCTCTCATCCTCTCGTGTATATACAAGGGTAATCCAGGAAGTAATGAGCGTTTGGCATTGATGAATTAAAAAGAAATCGTTTACTGAAAAAAAGCAAAAGAATTGAAGCTTTCTGTATTTCTCCACATAATCAACTCCGTTATTTAAGCATTTGCCATTTATGTCCATGAGCTTTAGAATTCCCGTGTTGTAGTTGACTGCCACCAGTCTATTACGTCAAAATACTGGGACAAATTTCACCAAGCAAGGAGCAAGAAATGTTTGAAAGCGAATCTGTAACTCGTCTAGGGTTACGCACGACTTTGTTGTTCACTAGATTTTTCAAATCATCTGCGATTAGCAGACAGAGAGCTTTTAGTAAGTAAACAGAGCAATCGTGTTACTGCACGGAGTATAGGTGATGTCAGGTATTGTAACCGAAATTCTCCTTCCCTACCCAACAGACGATTTCGTGTACACTATTTCATTTATTCGATGCATATGAGAAGGTTAAATCCAAAGGGTACTATATCCAGTTAAAAGAAAAAAGGTAAGCAAGGCTTTGAGTTCCTTTGAGTTCCATCGATTTTGGCAAGAAAATCTTGTCAATAAGTTCTAAAACCATGAAAATTGGGTTATTAAATGTGTTCTTTTTTCAAAACATATTGTATGCGCAAGAAATCTTTTTGTAAATGAATTCTTTCCAAAGAGTACTAAATTCAACATTGCTACTATGCCAACATAATTTATACATTCCAGAATGTATTAATACCTCAGAATACTTCCTGCCAAAATACTAATTCCAAATAATTTCCCTCCAGAACATTCTATTCATCATTTCATTCCAGAATATACTATATCCTAATTTTTCAAATCTTCAATTTGCTCTCTTTTACATAATAATTTGCAAAATTACAAACTTTCTTCAACCACAAAGGATTGTTACACAAAAAACACTGAGCTTATAAAGAAGCTGATTAAAGAATATAAGCTTTTTGTGTTTCAAAAAGTTTGTGTTACAACAAACAGAAGATAAATTTGCTGAAATTTAAATGGAACAATAATCTGAACACATAAATGCACTGAGATTACATTTAACAATAAGAATATTATGAAATAAAGAATATTGACATAATGTCTACTCTGTGAAACAAACACAAGATGGCAACAATCGAACTCAACCGCTTGCTGTCGAAGTTCCACTCAGTATTATGCAATTGGTTTTACGTACTACTCTTGTTTAGGTTTTTAATTTGAACGATAAATCTTTACTCTACAGAATTACTCGGTATACGTAACTGAAGTAACAAAGCTATTTCCCTTAACAAGAGAGTCTCATCCTAAGCAAACCAACATATAATTATTTCACTCAACTTTGCCTAAATGTTTTGGTTAGCATTATTCTACTTCTATTCACAGCATTTTAACGCGCTCTTTGGACGCAAAGTTTTAGATGTATCCAAGTGTTTAAGCATAAAGGTATCCCATTCAGCAGGGAGATTTTCTGAGGGTTATAATCACAATTTGTGTGTGAAATGTAAACGTATTTAAGCTTGCTTCAGTAAATTTTGCACTTTGATCTAAATTTAGATCCGATAAATTCCAGGATATTGGACCATCATGAAAGCTTTCGTACAGCACAGCACCATTTGCAATTTCGAAATTTACCTGATTGAGCCCAGGAGAATGGGAGACCAATTTTCTTCCTTTCGGATTCAATTAACTTAGGTGATGAAACATCGACCGAATCAAAGGATACTCATCTAAATTATTGATGCTAAAAATAACACAAAGTTCCATAACCTGTTCGGAGTGAAATAACATTTGACATTTATTGCATTACGGACGTGGAGTAAAAGTTCATTATTTCAGTAAACTGAAATGCCTCTGTCGCTCATTTGGCTGTGTTTTCAAGTTGAGTGTTGCATCACGTTGTCTTGCTTTAAGTACATATTGTGTCAATTTATGGGTTGAACATAGATTTCAATTGAAGTCATATTATTGCGGAATGACACACACGCACACGCGCACACACACAATTAAAATAAATCGCATTATACAACACAAAAAATATGAGTATTCAATTTTCTCAATGCAATGACCATTAGTTTGAACTAATTTACCGCAGTTAAAATATGAACTAGCATTAAAGAGAAAAGACAGCTTTGTAATCGTAATCAGGAGAATATAAACGTCTTTAAAACATTAAGTTTTAACGTAGCACATTTTAGGAGTACTGTTTTGCTAACAGTGAATCTAAGCAATCTGAGAAGTAAGTAGCTCTACATGAGAGCAATGAAAACTGCGTACACTGTACAGGTGTAAAAGGAATAATGTATTGTAGTTTTAAGATTTTGATACTCTTTGCTATAAATGTGAGGAAACGTTCAAGAATTAGGAAGTTCGTTCTGAGGTTACTTTACTGGTGAATTTTGAATATTCTATAGGTGTTATTATTGTTATTGTTATTATTTTTATTATTATTTATTCGGTAAATGAAATGGAGTATTTGTAAAGTGGGAAACTATTAGTAAATCTGGAGTTGGAGAACTGACTCTACCTTAGTGCTAGAGTATATCGCTTTATATAAATGCACTGGTTGAATCACCTGGTGCTTCGTGATTACATTTGGACTCCCTCCGCCGCTAGCCTTCCTGATTTCTCTTTGTATTTTACGTTTTGCTAAGTGGTATCATACCGGTTGACTATTCCTGAAACTCAGAGGAGTACATTTTAACTACGCCAGCCTTTTGTAATACTGTAAGGCATTTAATTCTAAGGATAAAATGCCAGAAACAGTTCCTTTGCGTTTATGACAAATTATATCTTATGTTTAATGACAGCGACTAGGGTGACACATTTTAGAGACAAACTATTTTTGGCTTTGATAAAACATACCCAATTATGTAGCTTACACCTTTAATGCTCTGGAGTAATTCTGTTTGTTGTGAAGATTCATTTGCTAGTGGGAGGGACTCAAGTTCACGCTATAAATTAAAGCGAAAATTGAAACAGAAATTTCAAGAGGTCTCCTGCCTGAAATAGCAAGAAACATAAGGGCTTAACATACATTCAGTAGGACATAAAATGCTCCTATGGTTTTTTCACTTAAAAATGTAGCAGAATATTTCATAACTTCTCATTTATGGAGACTGCAATGCACAAAAACACTTGGATATTAACGTATGTGCATAATTCAGGAAGGTATGTGCAATTGGGTGACTAGAATACTTAGTGAACCCAATCAGTCCTGTAGGCAAGATTATTATGTGTGCAGCATACGTTTTCTGAGCTAAAGACGGGTTAATGACTGACATCAATACATTTGTCGCTGCAAGATATTCTTTTGCACACAATCACACATTTCGTTTGTACTGTTAGAGCATTTTAAAAGTAACAGACGCAATTTAAAGAGAAACTGTTTGCCACATTTAACAAATCATTTACCATCGGAGACATGTTATGCCATGCCGATGCTATAGCATATACAGCTGCTTCAGACGGAAGAATGAATTCACCTCTAACTCTCACTAAAATTATAGATATGGTGATTCAACTTCCACCTCCTTATCTAGTTGCAACTACTCTGCATTTGCTGATCCCTAGAACTTGTCTGGCAAACAAATCCCCTAATATCTCCAAATGGACAATATATTTCCTGGTACTCGCTTCAGTTAGCTAGCGTCTTAAAAATCTACCACCACCCCACCACCACCACCACCACCACCACCACCACCACCACCACCACCACCACCAACACTACTACTACTAAGGAGAAGGATGAACCGGAGGTGCAACTCTGATAGTGGGAATCGCTATGTAGACGATCTACAGCCTCTTCTTCAAGTAATGCTTCAAGGTAGATCCAAGAAGTCGATTATGGCTTGCAGGGGGTTTTAGTTGGTGAGAATTCAACTCACCCGATGGATGTCTTTCTAAGATTTCCCCCCTGTCTTACAAAAATAAAAATAAAATAAAACAACTACCACCACCGCACCGCCGTCACCACCACTACCGCTACCACTACCACTACTCAGAAACGTCCATATGGATACATGGAACATCGGAAACGGTTGGAACATCGTATCAATCAACACGGCAAAATTTCGAACCCCTATTTAATGAGCGAAGTCAGCATAACAGTACCGTTCGATGATGATGATGATGATGATGATAGTAACAATAACATTTATAATAGCAAGCGGACAAATAGCAGTGAAACACTGCGTGGTCTCATGTCTGTTGCTTATAGTCCGTAATGTTAGACAAGAATACTGTAAACTCAATTAAAAATAGCTGTGTGCGAATACGGATAGGCCAAATAAAGACATTTTAATTATTTGTCAGCCTAAAAAGTGAGTTTATTCCCTCAAAAATAAAGCCCATGTAACTGAAGTGAAAATAGTCTAAGACCTTTTCGTCTATTTTTGTCTATCATCACGGACAGTACACTCTAGCGCAAAGACCTGTTTTTGGTCTGTCATCACGGACCGCACACACTATTGGAAGCCTGAGAAGTGCCTCTCAATGAGCGCGATCTGCTCATTGTCTTTGTTGATAAGCAAGAGGAATAGAACGAGGCTCGGTTGGCCCCGTAGCTTAGTCGGTAGAGTTCCTATCTGCATTGCGAGGGGTCCCGGGTTCGATTCCCGGCTGGGGTGGGAATTTATCTCTAGCCAAGATTATACCTTATCCTTCACAGAGTCTGGAAGTATAAATGAGTGTGTGAATGTATGTGTGATCTAATGATTAAAGCCCAAAGTTCATTAGGGCCCAAAGACAAGCGAATACAAGTTAACACCATTGCCTATAGGCAATAACATGCTCCAAAGCAGAGGCCACCGATAAGACCACTGTGGTTAAAGACCGGGTGTAAATGGAATTTAAAAGAAGCTCGTTCACGCTAATTCGCCAGTTTCCCACTGACTTGTGTTTGTTTGAAATTGCCCCGTTGATTTCTGCAACTCTTTTAACGCACGAAGGGATATCTGCACTCTTGAAATGCGGCGCGGTTGGGTCACCTGGTATACTTCCTACGAAGTGGTTAAGAAATTTAGAATAGGATAGGATGTAATTATTTTATCACTAAAAGTGATACACAGATGAAAATGTGGTAGATTATTTAGCCCTTATATACTTTATATAGATAAACTTACAAAGTGGGTTATTAAAGCAATGTTATAGAATTTATTGCCACTCAAAACTCAATTTTCTAATGAGATTCGTTCATAACTTGCGGCATCTTTAGAAACAGGTGGGGAATCGAAAAAAAACCTGTTTTCACAATTGGGCCAGTCGCCCCAATCGGCCGGTCACTTCATGTTACGATACTCTGGTTAATTATTCGAAATCAGAATTTTCCTGCCTCTGGCTTATTTTCAGCAACGAGGATAGTTTCCAGGAAGAGCGATTGCTTCAAAGTACTCTTTAGAATGTTGTGAACGTGGAATAACGCAACATTATATTCCCTTATCTTTAGTTGATATCTCCGCAATGGACTTAGTTTGGAAAGCATTGTCGCTCTACACTTCACCCACATCTTCCCCAGAGAAGGGGAAATGAAGTAAGGTGGCTGAGCAGAAGCCGATCCTCACAGTCGCAAAGCAGAGGGTTGACCAGTCTCGCTTTTTGTGTAATGAAATGGCACTAATTCAATGTAAGAACACAGTCGCACCGTCTTCTTTAAGGGAAAATTTCAAAATAACGAAAGTGCTCAAACAAGCTTTGTCCAATTTCAGTCAACAGAAGACGCTAATGCCTGCTATCTTTCATTACTTTCTTCAAACATGTTCAGGAGGAACAAATTATTTTACTTGCTAAAATGAATTACAAAGGCAGCAATAAGACGGTTACTGAGGTAAATAGAGTTTACATTGTTCCACAACATATACTTAAAATGAAACTACGAGAGTGATCCAGGAAGTAAAGACCGTCTGCGAATTCCCCTGCGCAAATCGCTATCGGGCTTCTATCCATTATTGAATTGTTTCCTCGACATATTTTCCCCGTGTTGTGTGAATGCTGGTCGAAACAAGTTGTTACTGGTATTCTGTGATTGTTCAAAATTAGGTGTATGATACAATGTCGCGTCGACTGTGAGGTGAGAGGTATTCGATTTTTGAATGCTCGGAAGTTGAAATCTGTAGAAAGTTACGGTCAACTAAGGGATGTGCATGGTGATACAGTAATTAACGAAAGAAATGTGGGAAAGTAGTGTTAAATGTTCATCATTGGACGAACAAATGTGCATCATGAAATTCGACTCGGACGTCCTTCACTCATCACCAGGCAGAGAGGTTTTAGTAAGTGGAAGATAACATACATTAGGAAGCCTGTTGAACAGATTATTTGTGGGTTAGCAGATTTGACTGCCAAGAAACAGAGAATCGAAGAAAATAATTTATTTCGTGGAAATGTAGAAGCAGCAAAGAAAACTTTTGATAATGCACAAAAATTAAAATATGGAGAGCTGTTGTGAAAATTTATAAAGAATGATTTTGGCCCGTTACAATGAGAGCAAGAAAAGTTGTAGATCATATTACATGTTTGGAGTATACAGTAGCTTAGTGGGGTTCTATGTTTCTGGAATAATGACGTAATGAGTGTACACCACAGTTTAATGGCCATTCAAAACATTGGTCACCCTCGGAAATAATGTATTACCTTAGTACCTAAATAAACTTAAGTTTTAAACTTACTAATTTTGTACTACTGATTATAAGTATAGAATAAAGTGGTATGGTTTTCAGTATATGTAGCTCAGCTCTGTTTTTATTCATTTTAGAAAGTTTGTTAGCACCTCCTCTTTCAAGTTGACTGCACCAGCTCCTTAGACATATAGTGGGGGAGGAAGATTTACGACCCTATGGGGTTGCTTTTGCAAGATTGTTGGTTTACTCTGATGTGAGAATTTCCTTAGTGAATACTGGTTTCTCTCTTTCTTTTGTGTTAAATTTATGACATTTTTGTGGTTTTGTACGTAGATGCTGCTATCCATTTATTTTGCCAGGAGACATTTTTAGCTCTGCATGCTGACAAAACATGTAGTGTGTTACAAATCAGTATGCCACGTCACTGCATAAATAGTACTAATAATTTTATGTTATGTGTGAAAAAGTGACTTCCACATTACAAAGGTGAAGTAGTGACTTTCGCATCACAAAGGTGAAATATAACTACTTGTAAAAAAATAATTATTATTTTGTTTCCGATTGGAAAATTGGGTAAGGGGCCAAGTTTGCTGAATGACTTGTTTATTACTGACAATCTTAAATCTGAACCAGACTTCTCTCTCTAATTACTAAAGGCATACATGTAGAGTTTCCTAACTTTTCAAAACACTTCTCACAATATGTCTATTCAATACGCTCCTCATATTATTTTTGATAAGTTGTTTTCTAATTTGAAATATTTAGTATAGGCCTTTAAATGTTCTCAATATTCTAAATAGGTTTTCAAAACATCTTCCTACGGGATCAAAATTAGTAATGCGTAAACACTTGGTTTCAGTTAGGTAAAATTTAAGCTATTGATCAATGTTATATGTGTTAAACTTTGGCTCACAAAACGCACAATTCAAATTACAATATAAATAGATTTCATAGCATCAATTGACATGACCACTTTTGAGCAATGTATAGCCATTAACGTCGCTTAAGGTAATGCAGCCAGTCAAAATTGACAAAAAAATCAATTTTAGGATGTTTGGTTATTTTGAATGCTTAAGACGTTTTCAAAAAAATGTGTAGTCAAAACATTAATTTTAAGTATATAGGGTAGACCAATAAATTTGAGATTGTACGTTATTTCCAAAACTAAGCGTCGTAGAAAGAAATGTGAATAAAAGTTGCTTGATATTATGAGGTAAAGTAAATGCCATTAGTCGTGTTTTATTTGGAGAACGTTGTGATGGTCATTTTAGGATCCGTTTAAATTATTCCTAATTGTAGCTTCCAATTTAAAAAACAGCTTGGTCCAGCTCTTTTCTAAATTGGTGAGTTAGAAACGTTTTTAACAAAATATTTAAACCCGTTTTTTTAAGTTTAATACCTTTTTAGATTCAGATGCACACTACTAATGCACAATTGAAGCTATAGGTCTGAAATGTCACTTTTTATTTTATTTATAGGCGCTCTTTAACTGCTGTGGTCTTTAGCGTCTCATTCTAAATTGGACGTGGTAATTTTGCTCTGAGACTTCTTTATCATGCTTGAGGCTCTGTTATGTGCCGTAAATCTACGACACGGGACCACCGGCTTTACTTCCCTTCCGAAGGAAGCCATGCTAAGCATTTTTACGCCCGAAAAAATACATCGCCCTCCGCCGGGTTTGAACCCGCGACTTCGGAAACTAGAGGCTAGCATGGTGGCCACTACACCACGGAGGACGACTGAAATATCACTGCTTATTAACGTCACACTAATAAGTTGAACTATGAACGGAATTTGTTTAACTCTAAACCGTTTATTTTTAAAGAAATATTCGATTTTTTTTGTAAAAACACGAACATTCTTTAAGAGTTCATATTTAGAAACAGTAAGAGATTTAAAAAAAATCTTTCATATTATTAAAATGAAGGCTTGAAAAATAACCTGTGCAAATTCCAGGAACATAGTTTTAGTGCTTATTTAATAAAGTGTACCAAAAGTCTGTAAAAATAACATGGGCGACATAGGGTAGGCTGTCTTAGCTTAATCAGAGGAATGAACAGATTGCGACTAGAACCTTAGCTACAGAGAAGGCACCAAATGGCCAGTTTTTAGATTTACCTATGATAGAGGAAGTATTGAGTTCCACCCAAAAATCCAGAATGGGGACTTCACCGGAAATTAGTTTTGGAATTCCGTGAATAAAAGAAAATAATATTTTTCGAGAAATGCCCGCGCGCGCATGTATGTGCGAACAACACACCACAAAATGATAAATTGGATATATACCAAATTTCACTGCTTAAGATGCCAGGGGACGATTTTCAAGGAAGTTCCCCCCTCTCCCAAATAAACTTCGCATGGAAGATATTATGATTGATTTACTCAAAATATGCCTATATATGTTTATTTAAGTATTGTATTCTTGTTATATTTACACAAGAAATGAAGTATGCATTTTGAATTTTGTGTGAATAGGCCGTGAAGTCCCCTTAATTCGCATTGAATTTTAATGTGTAACTGGAATAATGTTGGACAAAACTTACTTTAGGAAAAATACTGACCTCGTTAGCACACAACATGTGTGTCAAGTAAGGTTTTCGTAGCATTGGTCACTTCGCAAATAGTCGCTCTTGTTCGTGTAACTCCTGAGCTCCTGAAAACAATGATAATATACTTTTAACGGCAGGCATGCAAAACACCTGACAGTCCAACAACCTCATGTATGGTCTAGGGGTACCTTGCTAGCCTCTGATTCCAGAGGTCGCGGGTTCAAACCCGGCGGAGGGCGATGGATTTTTTTCGGGCGTAAAAATCCTTAGCATGGCTTCCTTCGGAAGGGAAGTATGGCCGGTGGTCCCGTGTCGTAGATTTACGCCAAGTAAAAAAACTCAAGCCTGATAAAATGCAGCCTCTGAGCAAAATTTCCGGTCTTTCTTGGCCAATATAGAATAGAACGCTAAGAATCATAGCAGTTAAAGAGCGTCTATAAATAAAACTCGATTTAAATTCTTTAACCTCATGTTTGCTCCTGTGTACACATTACAGAATGTGTATTTAATTCACTTCATGTATTTGATCATGGCTAATAGGAAATAATAGAAAACAAGTTTTATACGACTAATTTGGAGAAATAAATGTTAGTGGGTGGAGAAATTCGTGCTACTGTAACACACTAGAGTTCACAACTCAGACTACAACCCGTGAGTTGTATCGATTGGAGTACCTATGAGCTGCTGATTCACCCAGTATATATTTAATACCCTATGTTTATGCATTTTAGATAATTTACAATCGCCAACTTCCCCTTCCGTAAAATTAGCTTTACTCAAACTTTGATCTCTCACCACAGGTAAACCTCACTTCAGAAATCATATTTTACCTTTAGTCAGCTACACAAGAAGGATTTCTGGCTGGTCTTAATTTAAAAGGCTTGTTTTAACGGGTTAAAGTTTAGCCATGAAAATACAATTTTAACTTATTTGCATGTTATTCGTGGAATGCTTTAACTTGAGCAACATAGAACTTCAGTTCCCTTGTAATTTACTCATTAACGAGCAGAAGAGGTTGGAAAACAGATGCTGACACAAAGAGAAAGTGCATGTAGAGCCCTTAGCACTTACGTGAAGCGAAGGAGAACAAACTTATGAAAACGGTGTACAAGTTATGGCGCTAAGATGTGTATCATGGAACTCTCCGAAAGTTATTTCCCTTTGGTTATTAAAAGCATTAGGACTTAGGAAATATTATAAAGTAGCGTAGCGGTTCGCTTAGTAATCACATCTAATGCTTGCTAAATTGCGTTTATATACCCATTATTATTTTCCATACCTAATCTGAAAGATCTCAAACATTTTAGATGAATGGGACTAAATAATTCAGGGAGCAAAATAACAATGCCTAACTTGCGTTTTCCATTCGTAGATTGCGATGTTTTTTCTTTCTTTCTTTCTTTCTTTCTTTCTTTCTTTCTTTCTTTCTTTCATTCTTTGTTCTAACATGAGCCATCATCGCGATAGTGAATTCAGCATTTAATAAGAATAAATATTGGGCTGCGGTAACAACAGAAATGAGTTAATTGTTAGCACATATATATATATATATATATATATATATATATATATATATATATATATTCTGCTACTGAACTGGGCCAAGTTTGATTACACATTTCCACGTGAGGCTTATGCAGCAAAACCTTAGTAGATAACTACTGTTATTACTAAGAGACAGAGTGATGAAATCTTCAAATTCTCAGATAAAGCATGGTGCACGTGTGCAGCAAGCTTGAGGGCCTGTATAGACTAAATGTGGACAATAGCAAGATAAGTTTTGTCTGTACATACAACTTGATTTAAACAGGAAGCGACTTCTTACCGTTACTGGAGCATATGTCTCTCCTTTAATATTGCTCTAGCCAGTAGGAATGTGAGACAAACAGTTATTTTAGAGTAACTTCGCAGTTACAGTACGTTAACGGTTACATGTAACGGTTACCAGTAACGATTAATTTATTTCTTTCCATGGTTATCACGTTCACAGTTACATTACATAAATGGTTTTTAAGGATTTGGCATACTTAATTGTATTTAAACATCGTTATATTTTACATGTCCGTGGGCTTATTGCTCTTAATATTCTATGCACTTCCTGTTCTATTTTTATCTTCTCACGATAATGTGGTTTAAATAAAACAGATTACGTTTGAAATTGGTGTTTTCTTTCGCTCTGCCCAACAGGTTATAAGCCCAATGCCGTAATTATTGCTTAGTACATATAAAGTTGAGTAAATTATTACGGATTGCGACGGAGTTTGTATACAGCAACGTTTAATTTACACGTGTATAGGCTAGCCGATAATGGCATATACCTAGTGACTTGGTCTTCATATTTCAAGTAACTATTTGTTTGATAGCAGTCTAAAATGACTATAGCAGCTGAAAATGCAACTACTTCTAATATGACGACTACAATCGCCACAATGCCCATTGTAAGCGTAGTAGGGAGCAGCAATGCCATAGAACGATTGGAAGGTGCATCCAAATATACTAATTGGAAATTCACGATGAAAATGGCTTTGATCGTTGGTGGTTTATGTGATTGTATCACAAGTGACGCAAAGGATGTAGATAGAGATCAACGAGCTTTGGCAAAAGTTTGTTTAAATGCATTAACCTGCTGTTTTCCTCATGTTCGTGATGTTAAAACATAAAGAGAAGCCTGGAAAAATCTTCAAAAGGCATTTGAAAACAGAAGTTCAGTGAGAAGGTTAAGTCTTTTGAGAAGATTATTCTTCAATGACAGAATATCGTAATGTCATTAGTTCAGCAACTGGCAGACATCGATCATGTTGTGAATGACGAAGAAGTAGCAATGTTACTCTTAGGAGGATTACCTAGTGAGTATACCGAGAGGGATGGCTCACGGGTTACGTCTGTGGCCAGCATTCCGGAGGGCCTGGGATTGATCCCCGGCGACCTCCCACTCTGGCCTATTGGTTTTTCGTGGTTTCCCCGGGTCGCCAGGTAAATGTTGGGGTGATGCATCTTCTACCACGACTCTCCTTCCTGTCATTTCCTGCGCCCATCATCTTCTTTGTTTCAGGGCTGTAGGACCAGGTGACGGTGCTTGGGGGTTGCGGCTGGGCGGTGGCTTGCGCTCTGTAAAGGTTTCGTCCCTGGCGTCGCTGCGGTGCCGCTCAGTCAGGTCTCTCCTCAGCGTGAGGTTCCGCTCCGCGGGACCCTTAAGGTTGATGTCTTGTGGGCAGGGACCGGGCGGCGTCGGAATGCGTTCTATCTGGAAACGTTAGGGACCCCGTTCATGCTTGAGCCCGCCGGTATCCGGATCTGGTCACCCTTCGGGTCTCTCCCCTCATCCTTCCCTCCCATTGGGTAGCGTTGGAAGCACAATGGGCCGACTGGCTTATGTGAGGTGCTCTGCCTCGGTTACGGACACCCCTCCTGATACGTACCCTGACCTTTACCTTGACCTAGTGAATATGAACCTCTCATTATGGGAATTGAGGCTACTTATACATCTATATTAAGTGACATGGTAAAAACTAGACTTCTTCAAGAGGATTTTCGAACAACAAATACCTTGTACAACGAGAGTGAATCTGTGTTAGCAGCTTATAGGTCTGACCTACGTAGAAGTAAAATCTCAAAAAGTAAGTCTTTCAGAAATATTATCTGTCATAACTGTCAGAAATGATACATTAGACCCCAATGTCCAAATCTGAACACCAATAGTTCTAAACTTAATCAAAAACCAAATTCTAATAAGAAAAACTATGCTAAAGTAAGTAAAAATTTTACTACTTCGTTGCAAACTTTAGAATCTAGGCCTAATCCTAAAGTGAAAGGTTATTCTGAATGTGATATAGGACCAAATGATTGGCTTTCAGATAGTGGCTGTAGCACTCATATGACTAACAAAATAATTCATAATATGACAAATGAAAGGAAGCAAGCTACCTCCAATAACTCAAAGCATCGAAGATGGTGATGTTCGGCTTTTGCTGAAAACCTCACAAAAGTTTAGTGTAAAGGATGTTCTGTACGTTCCTAACCTAGCTACTCATCATCAGTTGGTAAAATTGCTTAAAAGGGTAATGTTATTGTTTTTGATAGTAAGTCATGCAAGATTTACCCTGAAAATGACTGTAAAGTTAGTGGAAAGCCAGAAATGTTTGGTATTGTTCATGCAACAACGGTTCCTTATACACCAGAACAAAATGGAGTCAGTGAAAGAGTAAACTGCACATTTGTAGAAAAGACAAGATATCTCTTTCAAGATTCTGGATTAGATAAACGTTTCTGGGGGGAAGCTATCTTCACAGCTATTTATTTGAAAAGTAGAAGTCCTACGGCAGCTCTCAAGAATTCAACACCAGAAGTTTGGACTGGATGTAAAGTGAAATTAAAACACTTACGTGTGTTTGGTTGTAAAGTGTTATGTTCACCTACCGAAAATGTTCCGGAAGAAACTTGATACAAAGCCAAGCCATACATTATGGTCGGTTATTGTGATCACACCAAAGGCTATAGATTGATTGACCCTATGAAACCTACACAGGTTTTCCAAGCACGTGATGTTATATCTATTGAAGACAATAGTGTAACCGAGTCACCTATTTGCAACAAGGATTCAAGAACAAATGAACCAGTATTTGGCAACATTGTACCAGTGGTTGGCAATATTGTATCGTGTATGACAGTATTGTTCCAGTTGATGCAAAAATATCATTACAAGATCACACTATAAATTAATATGTGTCTGAAGTTGAAACTTCAAAAACTGAAAACAGAAAAACTGTTCGTGAAGTGAAGCAGCCTACATGGATGCAAGATTGTTTGTCCTGCAATAGCTGATAATTTTATTGAATCAGAGACATCTCAAGAAGCTATGAAAAGTGAATTGAAAAATAATGGATAGAACTAGAAGCAACGAATTCATAATACAACTCGCTAATCAAGAACAATGTGTGGGAACTTGTTAATCATCCAAAAAATGAAACTGTCCTAAAGTGTAAATGGGTTTATAAAGTCAACAAAACGCAGATGACGATCTTGAGTTCAAAGCGCGCCTTCTGACTAGACAGCTAGCTAACTGTCTTGTATACTAGCTTAAGTAGCTTTACTTAAGAGTATGGTGTTAATTACAGGAAAGTTTTTCACCATTAGTGCGTTACTCTACAATGCGACTATTGGTCTCAATTGGAAATGAACTAGATTTAGACATTGACAATATTGATATTAAAACAGCTTTTTTGTATGGTTCTTTGGGCGAAATCATTTATATGGAGCAACCAACAGGTTTTTAAATAGATGAGAACAAGGTTTGGCTCTTAGAGAAGGGTCTTTATGCACTAAAACAAGCCAGCGGAAGATGGAACAAAGCTATCAATAAAGTGCTGACAAGTATTGGTTACAAACAGTCAAAATATGAATCATGTGTACACAATAAAAACAGCAAAAACAGTGTAACTATAATTGTTCTGTATGTTTATGATATTTTTGCTTCATTGATGATGAAGAGAAAAGGCAAAAACTAATTAAAGCTTTAGAAGAAAATTTTGAAGCAAAGTTTCTTAGACCAGTAACTAACTGTCTTGGTATGAAAGTCACAAGAAGTGGAAAAGAAGGCATTCACACATTGTCACAGAGTCGAAATGTCAAGGAACTGCTAGAGCGCTTTGCTATGTAAAAAGCTAAACCAGTAAAACTCTATGGCAATAAACGTGAAACTTGAAAAAGCTAAACATCAAGAAACTTCTGAATATCCTTATCAAGATTGGAGGACATTGATTGGAGGACTTTTGTATTTGTCTGTATGTACCAGACCTGATATAGCCTATGCAACCAATCATCTCAGTTATTTTAACACCTGTCATGGCGAGAAACATCGGATAGTAACAATCTAGTGGGTGCGGTTGACTACGCTCTCGCCCTTGCGAAGACTTCGAAATGCTTTGATTTGTAGGCTTTCGTGGATGCGCACTGGGGAGGTGATGTGACAGATCGTAAATCAACAACTGGGTTCGTCATGAGAATTGGAGGCTATGCACTTTCATGGAAATCAAGAATACAGCGCACAGTTGCTCTTTCCAGTACGGAGGCAGAATATTCGGCTATAAGTAATATTGTGAAAGAAGTGTGTTTTATGGGAAATATCCTAAGTGAAACTGTTGGCCTAAGTGAATCTCATCAGTTGTAGTGTATAATGACAATCAAAGTGCTCAGATGTTTATTTCTAATGAAAAGACACATAATCGTGTCAAACATATTGATGTTAGGCATCATTTTGTCAGAGAAGCTCTTCAAAAAGGCACCATAGTAACTAAATATATGCCTACCGAAAAGATTATGGCTGATGTATTGACCAAATCGCACCTAAGCCCTAAATATTCAGAATTTGTGAAAATCCCTGGCTTTAAAGTAGTTTAAACTGAAGCAGAAGGTTTTTTCTTCTTCTTGTTATTATTATTATTATTATTATTATTATTATTATTATTTTGCTTAATTTGCAAAGATACTTGATTAAGGGAAAGCGTTAACGATATGGCATACTTAGTTGTAATCTAACATCTCTATATTTTACATGTCCGTGAGCGTGTTGCTCTTAATAATCTATGCACTTCCTGTTCTTCTTTCCTGTCTTTTTTGTTACAATCTTCTTACGGTAATGTGGTTTAAATAAAACAGATTATGTTTGAAACTAGTGTTTTCTTTCGCTCTGCCCAACAATGATTACAAGTAACTATTAGATGTGACTACATTTCAATATGAACGATGTCGATACAGACTTAATTTGTTATTTGATGCAACCTAAAAGGAAGTTTCGCTAACTGTGTCAACTCTTTTTACTAAAGTGGTTTATAAACACAAAATGCGTTTCCACTTCTACATTCCTGCGCGCGCGCACACACACACACATATATATAATACAAATGTATTCGTCCGTGTTACCTTTTCCCTATTGGCTAAGCTATTCTCGCCGTAAGTGTACCTTTCTTAGACGTGCAGATGGGAACAGCCATGAGTAAATTAAAAATCATTGCATACATTCATGCAAATCGAGGTCCGAAGCATGCAGTTGTGCAATATTAATAAATAATATTCAACTTACAATTATGCTGTTTGATAATGAGGCAAACCTTTCAACTTTTATGTTTGATTCGGGAAATACTGATTTAACCCTGTCGTATATCTGTCGGCCTTTCATTGTTCTTTGCGATGCAAGGTTAAAGATGTAAATATCCATAATATCAAACCCAAAAGAGTGGGAGCACACAGCTTCACACGTGCTTTTCGAATTCGAAATTTCCTGTTTTTTTAAGCAATCTTAGAGAGTGGATTGATGAAATTGTGTAATTCTGGATCATGAATCACCACTGTTAAAATTTATGTACCGTTGCTTGAGGTTAACGGTCCGCGCATATTTTTCTACGAAACAGCATTGATTGTTTATTCATACGCATCTATAGACGTGTTACGAGCTCGTGAACCCAGAAAGGAATGCGTATACATACACACAAGCACACCGACATGATGAGGTAATGAATCAAAAGTCGCGCACAGTTAAACATGGGGTTGAAAAATAACATGCAATCTACCTTATATTAGTGATCGTGCTAATTCCGCATCCGATACACTGGGATACTTGGATAGACTGGGCAAAGTAGCTATGTGAATGCTGCAGGTGAATGCTGACTAAAACCCTATTGCTCGCTGCATAGTAGCTCACTGCTTATCTCGGATTGCATTTTACCCTCTCTTCACACCTCATTCGGCGGGGCTCACGAGCCCAGAGCACGACTTTACTCGCGATGTATAAAAGTCATGCACCTATAATCATATGTCAATAACCATTTTAATGTAATGCATGCAGCTTTGCTGCCTGAGTGTTGATTGACTTGTGATTTGTGACCTGTGACCTATATAGCAATAAGCAACGCACTGTACTAAACAAATATGAACAGGCTGACTTTTTTTTGACCTGACCCTGCAGAAACGCAGAGGAGGAGAAGGTAGCTGGCAGTATTCCCCTTGCATGGAACGACAGGAATGCGTAAGCTTCGCAACCGAATCACAAATGTAAACATGTACAGTACTGTCAAAGCGTACTCCGGTAGATGCTTCAACTGCTTTGTAATGCGACTGTCCCTGAACTAGATTCTTCTTAAAGTAATTATTGTTATACACATTGCATATCACTTCCCGTGTCTGAGAATGCAGAACGTTACTTACACTCAATTTACTTTTAACTACAGACACAGCAACACAATAATTATGCACGCAACTGTACTACAATCACTCGCGTCGCATGGTGATGCCTTATTTCACGTTGTGTACTCGGCTGCTACTCTGTTACGACTGACCCAAAACCCCTCTCAGAAGATAATGAACATGCCCAGCTACTGCGCATACAGATAAGCGGGTTCAGGACGAAAAATTAGCCTGTAATTGCAACTCCATGAGAGGATGACTCAAGTTGTAAACGGCTTGAGGTAACTAGTTCTCAATAAGCGATTCCAATGCACAAGCACTCAATGATCTCACCCAGGTTCGGTTACAGTCTCCAGTAACCGTTAACGCGATAATTAGTTGTCTTCGTTACTTAGGTAACAGTTGAGTGACTAGTTACTTTGTATTCGTTACTTTGGTAACCGTTACAACGTAGCCGTTACGTAATTTTCTGCCCATCCCTGCTAGCGAATAAGGTTTTACCACCCTCCTTTTTCTTCACTCACAAGTTGAACTTTGTGGTGTAACATGTCGCCATATTGCACTACATTGTAGCACGTGCTTTCATACTACTTCTAGCGTTCTAATCCAACCCGGCAACGCTGTTCTCCCTCTTACCTGCTATGAATGAACTGTCACAAGTTTCTTCTTGTTTAAATAATGTTACTGCAGTCAGCGCGGAAATGTTTCAGAGCGTTTCGGGAAATAGAGGTAGCAGGTTGTCGCAAATAGGGTTGGTAGTGGTGTGACAAACAAGACCGCTCTATAACATTTCTGACCTTGCTAATGTAATAAAATAAGGATTAAATTATTAATCATAGTTTTAGGCAGGCTTTCCTTTCTTAAATTTGTTATTTTTCTAAATGTATGTGTAGTTTAATAAGTATAACACCAGAAGGAATACTTATTATTTAACATGCATATTTTTATCAGTAATAGTTTTTATTCCGAATCTGGACATTTCTTACTATCAATTATTGAAATCATGATATGTTTACACTTTCCATTGTTATATAGTGTTTCTGCGTTGTTTGTAGATGTCGGAAATGACTTGCCCAAAAATCAATATATTTCTAAAGCATCTGTTTCTCTCCTGCAGCTATCAGCCATTCTGAATCTCCATTGCTTTAACTAATATCTGCGACGTTCTCATTCTTGCAAATATGATAACAGGCTTACGGACAAATCTTTTTCTTAAGGGGACAGAAATTTTAAAATCAAAATAGTTAAAGCCTCTCGGATCAACGAATACCTGCAGTAAAACTTAACACTTATGAGTGTTGGCCAGTTCAAAGTGATTAACAGGCATAGGAATTCTTAAGCAGTTGGCTTCAAGTTGTCTGCACTCAAACCATTATATCACAAAGAATCCTATAGTGATAATGGTCTGATTGTAGATAAAGGAGGCCAAGAGTCACTGACAGGCAGGTAAAATTCGGTCCGAATGCTGTCTGTAAACGCCAAAGACTACGAGGGATGGGTGATGGTTGGTTATTTCCGACCTCCCTATCTATGGTCTAGTGACAGTTCAAACTTATTTCCTTCCATCCTGGCCTTAACGCTTAGAAATTCCTATACCTGGTAATTACCATAAATCTTCATGGACCAAGATGTGCTTCAAAAGTGGTCGGCGTATAAAGCAATATTTCACATCGCTGAATGCGTATAATGAATTGTATATTTCTTAAAAACATGAGAAGATATTGTCGTGCCTCTGCAGTAGTCTTGAAAAATACTACATTCATTTATATGCAACTTCAGTAGTATTTATTTAAGAGTTTAAATAATGAGACAGTATAAGCGCAAAGTTTCCTGTTTTCCTTCCTTATAGTTAGGAAAAGTTGGTTTATTTAAAGCCATATTCTTCCTCCGCAAAACATCACGCTGTAATGCACCTATTAATTTTTTCTTTCTTTCTTTCTTTCTTTGAGTTTCTCATGAACTTTCTACTTGTTAATATGCATTTTCGAAATATTTTACATATGATCTGTTTTCATTCCCCGAGTAGCAGTACTGCCTTTCCTTTGTGATTTCCATATTAAGCGTGTCTCATGGCTGTGTTGCCTCACATTACATTTATTGTTTACTTTAGAATTCTATTTTTCTTTACATTGTAGTGTTCAATTACAGCATCTAAATTTGTTCCGCACTTCACGAGACGAAAATTTAATATGCGGACAGAATTAAACCGCACACTATGGTGAAAAGCATTACCCTCCTCGTATAAAACTTGGTCTGTAACTGGCAATGAATAAGGCTACTGTAAAATGGTTGCTTTTAAAGGGAATGTTTGTCTCTCTTCTGCCTAAATGAGTCAAACTATACTTTCTTACAGAAATATTGACATACTGTAAAAATTCTAACTTAAAAAAAAGACAAATATAGAACAATATGTGAGACTATTTTTTGAGAACGGATGATGAAATTAGGAAGAAAACCAAAATCCAAATACGTAAATCAGGTTTGTAACTATTCCGTTTTCTGTTATTTTTTATTTCTACTTAATATTTTGTGACGTTTTAAACTGACACACCGTGTCTCGTTAAGAAGTAGGTGCAACTTAGTAGAGTTGATGTCTGAACTGCCCAAAAACTACAGCGGAACATACTATAGTCAAAGTTTTGCGTTTCTTGGACAGCGTCTGATATAGTCCTATGTGGCAACAGCAAGCATCAAATGCTTCACCGTTATGGGGTGTTCACGCTTAAGTCGATAAACGAATTAGATGAACTGTGTTACTTAACTTTACTAACAAACATCCTGTACTCAACATATCACATGTTAAAATAAAATGTGTATCTGATTAAGACAATACTTACTGCAGCTTCAATGTGAACTACTTTAAAACAAGCATTTCTAGTAATCCTAGTCAATATTGCTATTGATAATTAATGTTCTTTCACAAAAACCGTGAGTAGGTTAAAGTCCAGGATTACTTACAATATTATAAATCGTCATTGAGGTATCTTATCTAAAAATGAATTTGAGAACGATCTTGTGGTTCACCGGGAATGGATGTGAATAATTTGGGGAATTTAATGTCATAAAGGCATGTTGACATGGTAGCTCAGTTGGTATGGTAGTCCGAAGATCCGTGCTCAAATCCCGGCTATGGTACTGAATTGTTCAGTCTGATTCTACATTTCCTATAATACTGTTGTTTTTTCTTCCAAAATGGTTCCGTAGTTTATCTTTCTTTCCATGAACATCGAAATGTGTTAAAATTTTAAATAAGTTCAGAGTAAGCATTCTTTCATAATTTTATATTTATATTTGGTCGTTTTACTATCCTTTTAAATGGTATACTTATAATACCATTGGATTAAAAATAAATCCCTTTCCACCGAAAACTCCCGTTTATTCTCCGGATGCATTCATCGATCAGTCGATCGACAAATAATTGAAATAAGTGCACCGTTCAGACTTTTGCATATGAACAGCGATGAATGTCAAAAAATATACAAAAGTTTAATGAATTGTTTCATTCATGAAATTTAAGGAATTGTTGCTGATCAACACAGTCAAAGTGTTCAACTTAAGGTTTGTTTATGAATATTGTTGTCAGTATGAACTTACCATTAAACGTTGCTACAATTTAAGCTAGAAACCTTTAGAAGCTTCTAGCAGACAGTCGTTTTGCTCTTCCTCTCCTTAGGAACAACAAATATTATAATTTCCTTTTCTCCAGAAAAAGAAGACGGACGATCGCCACTCCTCTTTTTGTAAATGAGAGTTTGATCCATCATTGCGCACTTTGTCATCATATTCGCCTTATCCGGCGAGAGGAATACCGGAAGAAGCCACACCCATTTAACTTCTCTCAAACGAAGCATTTTCTTTCGGCGTGGCTGGGCCTGAAAGCGTTCAGCATCACAGCATTATGTGCAAAACAATAAATTCTTATGATATGCAGCTTTCGCCCAGATGTTCTCCCTCCATTATCACTGACAAATACAGAGCAAATTGCTCTTATGCGTCCAGGCATGCGCGCGCACACACACACATAAGAGTAGTCTGAACCACACTGATATGCAGTATATAATTCCTTTTCCATTGCTTAGATACCTCACCAAAGTCTTATTTTCCATGTTTCATAGTATGAATGTATAAAGAGATGACAATTTACTTCTGGAAGGAAACGTTTGTGTAGATGATGAATTATTTATAACTTCTCAAATTGCTAAAGAATAGTTTTTTCATATACAAATTGCCATGAAACTGATATATTCCAAACATAAAATTTGGTTCACTGAGGTATTCGATATTTTGAAGAAGTTGTGACATAACGTTTTAGATAGAGATGACGAGTATAATTGAATTTATTGATAATAGAGATACAAAAAATATAACCAGAGCCACAAAGGATAGACAAAAATATTCTTACTCAGCGGCTATTGCAGTTACATTCATTTTAATGAACATAATTTTCGTGATAAATACTACGGCAATACGTTGGCATTTATGCGACCATTATTGTATTTTGCTGCATTAGAACGGTGCATGTAGGAATCGCTGTTCATAGACGACTGAAGACAGAGCTGCATAATCCTGGCTACTTTTGAGTGCCAAGAGGAAAACGATTTGCAGATGAAGATTAATTCATCCTGTTGCTCATACATATGATAATGGACACGTCAATAAAACATTTGCAACAAGTTTTATAAATGCATAAATATATGCTAAAGCAATTATTACAAATATTAACATCCCAGTTCAATAAAGAGCGTGGTACCTATATAAGATATAAGCCAATTTTGAACACCTGATAAATGCAGCATACATTAGTAATTAAATACGGACCCTGCATTTACACCGCAGCTAGTTAATTTTTCGCCGAATAAAAATAACTTTGAATTAGTAATGAACTCAAGTTTATTAATTAATTCCTCATTAATTGTATTTCCTTGATTTCTTGAGGCGGTTTATTATACTATGTATTCCATTGTGCATTGCACCTTCCTTACATAAAGCTGCATATTGTGACCACTATTGCTGAGTTTCTCTATACGTCTGGAGTCACTTATAATTGTCCATTTTGCTTGAATTTTCATATAGTTTTCCTAATATATAATAGCAGTTCTATAATATACACAAATGAAATGGCAATATATTTGTTGCAACGTACAATGATTTACACGATTTCCTTCTCCCTTTGAATATATAATTCTAATCGCTCTCTTATATATTTTAAAAATAACGTTTCTCTTAATATCCCCCAAAATGATACCATATTCCATTACGGTATGGAAGTATGAGTAGTACAACCTTCTCACTATATTGAAGTTAACTCCAAAAATGCCTATCTGTGAAAAAACGCCAAAAACTGCCAAAATTCATAAACGTATATTTTAAATGTTATTAAACACTACAAACCTTCTACTTTAATTCTATGTAAGTTTTATAACTGTACGATATTTTAAAGATTGTCAAACAGCGATTTAAATGTCTACAGGAATGCATAGCTTCCCATAAAATTATAGTAAACAATGATATAATTATTATGCTTAAATTGAAGTGAGTAGGTCAATCAATCAATCAAGAGAGAGAGAGGGAGAGAGAGAGAGATCAGGAGTCCTTTAAATACTAAATTAACTGCAGAGATGCAGAAAAAACGAAGAAGGATCTGTAAATACACTAAACGTTTTTGAACAGCATAAAGTCAGAAACAGTGTTATTTTAGCGTTATAATTTTTAAGTTCTCTTTTCTCGGGTTTTCATTTATCGGAAAATTTTCCATTTTCAAATTATTTCACAGGATATAACTTTCAGTATAAATCAGTGACTTGTATTATTAAATAACAGGATAAAAAGTGATGAGTGGATGTTTCTTAGCATGCTTAGTTATGCTCTAGACGTTCTCGGGCTTCAAGCCAGGTGAAGTGATGTGGAGACATGGACGTTTCGGGAGCGTATATCTCTCCAATCTTCAGGATGCATTTTTCAAAACACTGAAAAAGGGCAATAAAACATCTCTGCAAATAATTTTAAAACATGCATGGCATTTGGTATAAATATTATACATTAAATCTTGATTCTTTTATTCAAATTTCAAATGAAGCTAACTGAAATGGTTGGATTTTAGAAATTTTACAAATGGGTATCCTTAATAACATTAAAGCAAAGCATACAAATACTGCAGTGTACATAGCTGATAAGCTAAAACCCTTCCTTGTAGCATTGATATACTACAGCACACGGCAACAGTAATATAAATAATACAGACCGCTCCACACCCTCCATCTGCTGGTTTCCAGCATATTAGTGTTGAACATTTATTACGGAATATGATGCACACATTAGCATACAGCCATAAGGTCAGCATTTACCAGAATACTGAAATTCAGGTTAGCACAGTCGGACCAAGGTTTCTTAAATACAAGGTTGTCTCAAAATCCATCTTTTAGGGGAGGTATATGCGCAAAAAGCAGACGGAAATTACGTCACTAGTTGCCAATTGCTTGATATTTGCGCAAACTACGTAGGACTTTAAACGTATATTTAACTTCGTAATACCGAGTCCAATGTATATTGTTGCTCACAGCCGCAATTTTATAGTAAAATTAGAAAACTTGAAAATATTTAGTATTTTATATTTAAGGGTACCCATAGGCAAACGTTTAAAAATTTTCAAAAAAATTAGTCATTTCCAAATTCTCCAAAGAATACTTCGAACGTTTGGCATTTATTACAGGCTATGACTTTTGCTCTCAAAACCTTTCAAAGCTTCAACACGTAAGCATTTAAATGGTCATTAGCACACATTTAAATGGTCTGCATTTTCTACCAATGGCTTTTATTCGACTTTGAATTTCCTTACAGTTTTGCGCATTAAAATTTTTCCATACGATGTAGTTTATAACCTATCTAGTTCAAATTTTCAGTATACCTCGGAGATAATGAACTAAAAAACTGGCATATGGTTTTTCCTACATTTTAATTCCACCACCGAGGATGAATCCTTATTTACATTATATTTAAAAGTTTAAAATATTTTCTGAAACAATCAGAAGAGTAGTCAAAAAATGGCTATACATCAGTTTTATGTACTAGTATTTAAGTTACGTTTCAGTATTTTCTTATTTTCAAAATTACGGTTTCTGCATCATGTGAAACATCTGTTTAATCAGTGTAATAAAACTAATTTTTCCTCAGAGCTATTAAAGATGACTGCACGAAATTTAAAACACAATAATTGTGGTAGAGAGGCATGTGAAACAATTTTGAAAACATTTAGATAAAAACTGTAAGATTTAGAAATTTCACTTATGAGTACCCGTAAGGCATTTCGTAAACAGTGGGGCACAACTGGCCAAACAGGAATTCTTTGTTTTCAAATCCTTGAAAGAGAGTTAAGGTTTTAAAGCAGAATTATTTGTAAATACGAATAAAATCTCAAGAAATTCAAAATAAACAACAATGCTTAATTTAATATGTAGTATTACTAACATCTCACTAAAATATAACTATCTTCCGACATTTTTAATTTATTTTAAACATCACCTAATATTTAGTTTCTTCTTATGCTAGGCTCTTGTCATCGCTGTATTTTAAAGATTTATCAGGAAATTAATTCCCTAAGTTGTTTTAATGTCCACTTTCATTTCTCAATGATTTTAAAACGCAACGTGAAAGAAGTTCACTTTTTGCAGTTTTAATTGATTTTACCTCTGGAGCAAGATGCTGCTATAATTTATGCAGTTTATAGGTAGGTCATTGTTTAATTTTTCTGCTTTAACACCATAAACATTCATAATATGTATCTGTGAACTGAAATAATAATCCAGTGGTTAAACGTTTCATCTAATGGTACACTCCAAAAGAAACTTAACAATAATATGTAACTTCTGCTCTCACGCTACCTGCACCTGAACTTCTTGTATAGAATTTAGCTTTAGAATAAGGAAAAGCGGTGACGAGCTAAACAATACTAAGTTCAACTTAATAAGTTATATTAATGCAGTGCTTTAAAAGCAGTTTCCTCAAACCAGATAAAATCAAAACTGGTATGGTAGTCCCTAAATGTCCTAATTGGCTTGTCATCTCGCAACGGGCTTGAAATGTGATGGGTGCCGGGGCATCAGGGCATCTATGGAAATGAAAAAGCTGATCAGCTGGCAAAAGGAGTACTGAGATACCTTATATTGGCCCTGATCCCGTGGTTGGAATCAGTACATGTACTGCCAAAACCTCGGTAAAACATGGATTAGGAAAGTACATCAACTCAGGTGACAAGCCTATCCTGGACAAAGACAAGCCAGGAAGTTGGTCTTAGGTCCATGTAACACTTTCCTTATATCTCCTGATATTAGATAGAACAGGAATAAGAAAAGTAGTTGCATTAATTTCTGAACACGGTGTGTTTAGGAAACATCTACGTAAATAGGTCCCTACGAGGATGAATCCATTTGTAAAATGTGCAAAGAGGATGAGGAAACTGACTCGCATATCTTTTTTGACTGCCCATTCCTGGCAAGAAAGAAACTTACTCTTTCTTTAATCAGGGAAAATCTAGGAAAGGATGCTGACATTGGAACCAAGATACTACAAATTACTCAGGGAACTGATTTTGGAAAACAATGAAGGCATCCTTTCCATTAGGGTTGCACAATAAGCCTTTTAGGTTGACGTGCGGGAGGTCGACAAAACTCCAACAAAGAACTCCCGTTATCTGTCTGTCTGTCTGTCTACCGAGTGTCCCAAATTGATGTATACACACACTTTGAAACGTTATTTCTCAGCAACGAAATGAGACAGAAATAAAATTTTTGTTGTGTATGATCCAGAAGGCACTGGAAAAGCATAGCAACACGTTCATCGTCCTTCATGTGTTTATAAACAAACAAAATGCCGGTGAGATTGGTATCAAGAAAACCAGTATTCGTCGAATTGTGCAGGTCAAAAATGGAAGCCTTACATTCCGAGACTTCACCACACACTAAATGAGGACGATCTAGATAAGCGACTGCAATTCTGTGAGTGGTTCCTAACAAGAGTGACGAAAGGGAGGATTTTTAAGACTCAATTTTTTGGTCAGATTAAGCCACATTCAAACTTAATGGCACAATTAATCGGCATAATTGTGTGTATTAAGCAAAACCCACATATCGTTGAAGAAAATACCGTCATTCTTCCAGGAGTAACGGTATGGTGTGGTCTGTCTTCCAGAAGAGTAATTGGGCCCTACTTCTTCTAAGAGACTGTCACGGGTCAGACTTACCTGCAAATGTTAGAAATCATGATTCCACGTCTTAATGATCTCTTTGAGAACGAAAATGTGGTTTACTTCCAATAAGACGGGGCTCCACCTCACTTCCATGTCGTGAGAAACTTTCTCGATCGCACTTCAAACAGAGATGGATAGGACGAAGAGGAGGTGCTACGGAGTTCCCGCCTCGATCTCCCGATTTAACCCCTCTAGACTTCTACCTTTGGGGAACTTTAAAGAACACGATGTACGCACAAAACCACAAACACTGAAGGAAATGAGAGATGGGTTTGAACATGTCATCAATGACATTCCATTACCAACAATCTAGGCGGTATGTCGCTCTGTCCGACGTCGTTGTTGGGAGTGTACTGTGGCAGAAGGTGAACATTTTGAACATGTACGGGCTTAAGGAATTTTAAGGAATAGAACACCAAAAAAAATTATTCTGTCTCGTTTCGTTGCTGAGAAATAACGTTATAAAAGTGAGTATACATCAATTTGGGACACTCTGTATATTAATGCAAGCGCAACGATTTATTCGATATTTTCTTTTTTGGGGTAACTGGTTGCATCATCACCTCTCCAAGCCCTGATTCGTGAATGAAAATTTAGGAACCTTATACTTAAGGGAAGATTAAAGGCCTCATCCCGCCATTATATTAAAGTATTTAATTAATCAAACTAAATTGTTACAGTATGTTAAGTTTACTGATCTACTTGTTTATTAAGGAAAATGGGATATTTTTTTCTCGACTATGCCATATTTTGATTACAGTTTATTAGCAAATATGTTTTAATAACAACCATATTTTTTAGCACAAACGTAGATACACAATAGCAGCTAGAGGTTGCTTTTATCATTCGAAAATGTAATTTAGCTACTTTCAATACTTTCTGAGAAAAGTAAATGGGTAGAAGTTTACCGCTCTATTTCAAAATGTGTAGGTGTTATGATTCCCTTTTATGGGAAGAGGTGCAAAGTTCACGGTACAAAACGCCAGATGCAGTACCATTTTTAAAAATATATTTCAAATATAAGTATTGTGGCTACAATAATAAAATATATACCAAATTAAATATACATTCAAATTTATAAGAATGCATAACAACTAAAATAGCAATTTATTTGGCAGTTTCCGCATTTAGTCTCCCTTTAACAAACCCTGGAGTTAGACATCTATTTGGAGACGTCTTCATTGTTTTTTATGCTTGGATATCAACACAAAGCAATTCTAAGCACCACGTAATTTTCTGAAATATATAAATAAAATGCCATTTTATTCTATAAAGCACTTATCCTTTACGTTAATCACAGAATTAACGCCCCTTTTGATGATAGCGGTCACTTTAAAGTGTATATCCGTATCCGATGGAAATGCAACGTGAACATGGTACCAGTATGGTATAGCTGAAAATGGGGAACCGAAGGATGTGATTAAATTTTTTGTCCCCAGCAATCAATATACGCCCTCTCACAAATTCGCGGTCAGATTGCAGTTATATGTGGTGAACGTGTAGCGGGGAAATGGATAGTTGGGATCACTCACATTTCTGCCCCACTCTGAAATGTTAAAGTTATTGGCAACTGACGGGCTCTGTCACAAACAAGATATTTATGTCAAACAGAGAGATTAAATGTTGATTCCTCATCTATGCCGCAGTTGCTTTTTAAAGAAACACTGCATTCAAATACCATTTATCGCGCCATATATAAACCAAAATTCAATGTAATTCATCCCACAGTGACATCACGCAATTGCTTCGTAACCCTGGTTCCAGGCAAGTATGGATCAGATAACGTTACTGCCTATATTATATTAGCCACGAACTAGAAGGTAGTAATGCGCTTATATCTAAGCCGGTATTAAATTATCTGTGTTCTTTATATTAAAGTTTGTATAATTAATAGAAGAGATACGAAACGTATCTGTTAAAATTCATCATAATTAGCACAAAGGTGACTATTTGCATATTTATTTCCCAGTAGCACATGTTACTCTCGGCCCGTAAGGGAAGAAATGAACGTAACTGACCGCATTCCATGAAAATTGTTTGGAGTTTTTGTTCGGAGGAACACGAAGCGCATCCGATTACCACGGAGTTATTCAGCCATTCCAATAAGCTTAAAGAAGGACAATATTAGCTAGAAATGGAAACCAGCATGTTTTCCATTTTCCCAATAACAGCTACACAAACTGTAGAGACCGACACGGTTAGTCGAGGTCGTTAAGGTACGAACTCGTGAACGGGAGGCCTGTGGTTCAAATGCCTGATGGGTTTTCCAGGTTTTCTTCAGCCCTCATAAGTGGCAAATGCCGGGGAGGTACCCTAAAGACGTTTCCTTCCCAATTTACTTTCTCAATTATCATTTCATCCCATGTATCACCAGTATCACCGCCTGTGGTGCCGTATGTAGTAAGAGCGGGCGTTAAACACTACTAAAAAAAGACAAACAATATAATGAATGGGGAACATACGCGCGAGTTAACGTTAGACGTAAGCGCAATGACGCAGAGCGTATTTTTTCGTTGGTCGCTGGCTGCTTTGTTCGCAACGTCTAAACTCGCTCAGTGTAATTAGGGTCAGCATACAAATTCACTAGTTCAGAACGCCAGTAACACTTGAACTCTGCTCTGCTTTACTTTATACACATCTAGCAGCGAATACATTCCGCGTCTCATGCGCTCTGCATGTGAGTGCTTACCGCATATACGATGCCAACAGACAAAGCGGCGACGCTGTTAGCGGCACTGGTTCGCGGTCGCGCGCCGCTTCCTCCCAAGACTCCAGTCCTCACCATCGCGCCGCTTCCCTCATACTCGTACATTAAAGCCCACTACATGATCCTAAAGGTCGGTGTTTGGGTGCTGTAAGTGCAGCTTGAATAATTGGCCCCATTTTCTTTCACGAAAAATTAATGCTGCACGGTACCAAGCATTAACTTTGGAGCAGCTTTTCCCTCAATTGACAGATAAGCGAATGCACGGCGTATTTCAACAGCTCATAGAGTTCGGAGTTTTTTTGGATACAATTATTGACGTCTTTGCTGACGGAGCGATCAGCGTAGGAGTGTGGCCCGCTGGATCCCTAGACCTTGCGCACTGCGAGTTTTTACTTGTGGGGCAATTTAAAAGACAAAATATATAACCAAAATCCTCAAACGTTACAAGAACTGCAAAATAATACGGAAAGAAATAACCAACATTTTCCAAGAAGAGCTGCGTTATGTGAATATAATCTGCTAAGACCCTGCAGTGTCTGTCTTTGAGCACAAGGAGAACGTTTCCAACATTGTATTTGAAAAGTTAAGCAATGTAAGGGACATTCAATGTTGTAATTTGCGAAATAATAATGGCGCTAGTTGGCCTTGTCCGTTCAGCCCATTTGTTTCGATGCATATGGCGTTTCGCGTGGGGATGAAGTGTCGACGGGCGAGTGGCACGCGCCTGCTATCCAGATGTCGCTATCAGCGTTGCCGCTTAATCTGATGACCCTGTATTAGCCCTTACGATAACAACCATGTCAAGAAAAGAGTTCATCAATGCAGGTATTTGTTGTCTATTTTAAGGTAGCTATTTTTAATAACGTAACAAAATAGAAGAACAGCAACAAATAAAATACAATGGTTATTTGATAATTGTTTCGTTATACTAGCGCGTGTAAGCACTAGGTTGTGAGTTATAATTAGACTTTAAAATTAAATACCAAAATCCTTAGCATGGCTTCCTTCGGAAGGGAAGTAAAGCCGATGGTCCCATATCGTAGATTTACGACACGTAAAATAACTTCAAGCCTGATAAAGAGGCCTCTGAGCAAACTTTCCGATCTTTCACGCTCAGTATAGAAGGGACGCTAAGGACCACAGTAGTTAAAGATCGTTCATAAACAAAATTAAAATAAATTACGGCAACTACTAGAAGCACAGATCTTCATTTCTCCGTGCTGAAGCTCTACTCTTGAGTTGCCACTTCATTCGGGCATCTTGCTATGGTAACTCAGCTGTAGAGCATCCGCACAGAAAACTGAAGATCCGTGATTCGAATCCTGGTCTTGGCCCTGAAGTTTTTAAGTGTGATTAATCTTTCCAAAGTGTTTAACCCTTAACTTTATTATTTTAACGATTTCATCAGCTACCAGTGTCGTGTTAACGCCGATCGGTATATACCGTAATTTTGTCCTGGAGGAATTTTTTCACATGCCAGTAAATTTACTGGCATACGTGGTAGCTTTTAAGTACAATTGAATAATCGTGTGAACACGTAATCTTGGGTACATAAAGGGATTGTGGATCCAACTGCTTTACTCTAGCCGAAAAATTAAAGGATACGAGTTGCAAAGAGAGATGAATATGGTAGTTTTGCACTATTCCGGAGGGAATTGCTCACCAATATTTGCTGACTATAGAAACATAATGAGTATGCCTTCAGGTGCCCTGGTGTTGTTTAGAATAGTAGAGTGAAATATCAGAGAACACCTTTATGATGAAAATGTTATGTTCGCTGTCATTAATATTCAGCAATTTTGAGAAAATGTTATATGTATACAAATGTGTTGAAATACGTTTACAATTATATTTTAGCATGCATTGTATTAGCCTCAATTATCTCAATTAAAAGCCCACACTTTATTAATGTCGATTGGCGCCTTATTAAGCCAGCGACTTCTTGCGCTATTCTTTTATATGCCGAGCTATCCAAGATTTTTGTTTTAGTAGTGTTTAACGCCCTTTCTTACTGACGGCACCACATGCGGTGGACACTTATGATACATGAAATGAAATAATAATCGGGAAAGGAAATTTGGAATGGTAACGTACCAGACCTAGGTTTAGGGTCCCTCCCCGGATTTGCCAGACTATCAAAGATGCTAAGACCTAACGATGCTTCAGATCACATTATGTGCTTTGCCAGCATTTTCAACCATGCCGTGCCGATGGCAGAATTAATACCGTTCCGAGCTGTACCAACATTTCAACCATGCGTGCCGATTGCAGAAAATTAAAAGTATAACGGGCGAGTAGCTCAAGACGGCTAGAAATAGCTACTAGTGACGGGCACGTGCCGTTCCTAGCCGTACAAGCATTTCATTCACACATGCCGATTGCAGAATTAATCCTAGATTGCATACATGAATTTAACACGCGTGGGGTGCTATGGGACCGCATAATATTTGATTAATATTACCTTAATTTGAATATTTTGTTTAATAAACGTCTGTATAGCACTTGCACAGCTATCCATTAAATAAACCGTCGGCTTTGAAGTCAGAATTCACAAACAATTCAAACATCTCTCTCACACCAGTTTCTGAAATTTCATTGTACCTCCTCATTTACTCTGCAATGTAAGATCAAATCATTGGGCTGATCAACATTCGTTTTAGTAAAATTATTCGGATTATTATTGGTTCAAAGATAAATTAGTCGGGAGTTGGTGTTCTAAAATCAGAACCGTGAAACCTCGTTCTTGCATCGTTGGAATATAAATTCACAATTTACATACCTAGAGGTTTTTGAGAAAGTATTGGTAGCTCTTAGAGCAGAGGTGGCGAAAACGTGACTCGCGAGGCATTTTGACTCGCAGGCGCACGTTCCCTCTCTGCTACCGTCCGTCTGATTTTCACATGGTGCTGAGTGACGCCGTGCGTGTTGCATATTTGGTGACTCGCGGAAGGAAGTCGTTTTCGCCACCCTTGTCTTAGAGCATCTGAAATCAAATTTTAAACATTTGAGAATGGCAAGAAAATTTTTAAATATCTGCTTCCGGAAATTATATGCTTTAACCAGACTTTTGTACTACTCAGTTAAAGATTCATATCTGTAATTTCGAAAAATAAAGGTAATTGGGGGTTTTCTTGAAAATCTTCTTGTAGCATCCTTGGGAGATACTGAACTTCAATTCCAAGTTTGGTATTTAGATAACATATCGTTTTTGAACTCTGCTGTTCTGACATAGATACACACAGACACACAGGGCCTATTTTCTAGGAGTAGCCTGTGAAGTCATCGCTAAGAGTATTAACGTAGCGTGTCTACCTAATATAACATAAAGCAAAATAAATGACAAATACTCTTTACTAATAAAAAGAAATTACAAACAGTAATGTGTACAGGGATGTCAGAGAAACTCATACTCATAATTACTCACAACAATAACAATTATAGTGAAGTGGGAATTAAAAACAATTGCCTGCAATAACGTCTATACAGATATAACAAAAATGTACGGCATAAATTGCAATTCCTCACACGTAGACGAAGAAATTATGTTATATGAACATGGGTCTGGAAACGCTTCGTTTCCATGTTACAACTCGTTTTCTCCAACTCATTAATCATGGGAAACACACACGAACAGAACGTTAGAATCATGGGGAACATGCACTCTTGGTTACGTCTGGTTACGTTGTCATTATCGTAGGTGCACCGCCAGTGTTTTGTTTTACATGTCCCTGTTGCCATGTGACTTTCGTCATTGCTTGTTTACAGGTAACATCAACTGTTCCAGTGAGCTGTACGACCTTGGCAAGCACACGGGTTACTACGTTCTAGTAGAGTTGATCACGTGGCTTGGCTCGTGCAATGGCAGTGTACACAAATGCAGAGATGGCAGATGCGCATTTGATGTATGGATTAGCAGATGGCAATAGCGCTTGCGCTCAACGTTTAGACCGGGAGAGATTTCCAGGACAAAGGTGCCCGGACAGGAAAACGTTTGAAGGCATTGATCGTCGTCTTGGGGAACATGGGGCATTTCAGCCTGATACTCGCGACCGGGGAGACCTAGAAGGACGAGGACGCCTCAATGGGAGGCGGCAATTCTTCAGGCAGTTGACAACGACCCTAGTGTCAGTACAAGACAAGTAGCTACAACAATGAATGTTGACCACATGACTGTCTGGCAAGTGTTACTCGAGGTCCGGCTGTATCCATACCATTTACAGCGTGTGCAGGCACTACCAGCAGGTGATTTTCCTGCACGGATATGCTTCTGCGAAAGGTTTATGCAACAAAGTGTCAACCCTAATGTTAGTGCAACGGTTCTGTTCACAGGTGAGGCGTCGTTTCAACGAGATCAGATTGTAAATTATCACAATCGGGATGTATGGGCTGACGTCAATCCTCACGCAACTGTTGAAACTAGTCTTCAACAAAGATTTTCTGTCAATGTTTGAGCCGGCATTGTTGGTGACTGTTTGGTAGGTCCTCGCGTTCTTCCACCCAGACTCAACGGATAAAGTTACCATAATTTCGTAGAGAATGTTCTACCTGATCTGTTAGCAGATGCTAGCCTTTATCTGTGCGACAAAACATGTGCTTCATGCACGATGGAGCACCTCCATTTTAGTGTTAATGTCCGTCGGCTTCTAAATAACAGATTCGGTGACATATGGAGAGGTAGAGGTGGATCAATTGCATGGCCTCCACGCTCCCCGGACCTAAACCCACTGGACTTTTATTTGTGGGGGCATTTGAAAACTCTTGTGTATCGAACCCCAGTACCAGATGTTCAGAGTCTCCGTGCCCGTATTACTCCAGGGATACATCAGCGCATCCGGGATTCACTACGATGACGGGTTGATGCATGTATCAATGCTTACGGAGGGCATATTGAACATCTCCTATGAGAAAGAGTTGCATGTGGTATGCTGGTACGTTCTATTCTTGTGTGTTTCCCATGATTAATGAGTTGGAGAAAATGAGTTGTAACATAATAACAAAGCGTTTTCAGACCCATGTCCATATAACATAATTTCTTCGTCTATGTGTGAGGAATGTGTCCTGCAATTTGTGCGGTACATTTTTGTTACACCTGTATAATTAGTGAAAATATGTGGAAGCATGTGGCAAGTGTACTGACACATCAGTGTTGTCAACTAAAACCTTATATCACTGGGATGTTCTAGCATCCCTGTAATCAATCAAGGGTTAAAGCAAGGGTTACAGATTTAAAGTAAAGTTTGGTACACAATTGCCTGGGAACGAGAGCGGAAACGAGAAGGGGTACGGTAAGGAAAAGGGAAGGTGAATACGTCAGGCACAATCGATCGAAAACAGAAACGGGAATCTACAAGCACAACCTTAATTTGATAATTTGAATGTATAGGTTTCTAGGGTTATTCCACAACAAAGCGAGAACGAGAACCGGAACGGTAAGAGAAAACGAAAGACCTGAACGTTTAGGGCTTTTAATTCACAACGAACTTGAAATGGAAGTGCGAAAGCATGTCAATTGGTATATCGATAACGTGCAGTATTGGTATTCGATTTTACGCATTCGGATACCGTTTGTTTAAAACCGCCCAGTAATATGCTTTCATCTGAAATTAGTTTTGTTACCTTTTAACTTCAGTACGGTAAACATTTTTAAAAATATGTTTCCTTATAATTGTGATTCTTAAACTGAATTAAACTATCCACAACATAAACGAAACTGAGAACGTAAACAAGTGCTGCTGCTGAGAATTAATCCTGGTTTTGTTTTTCCAAGCCGATTACTAGACATAACTCTAATGATTGCTATGGGTCACAGCCTCCTTGACTCTCCTACAATGAATACATATATGCACAATATGCTATGGTCAGGAATGGGAAGCCTGTAACTTTACGAACTTTACTGTTGGAGTTCCCAGGCTCCCAAAAGCATTGTTTTGATTGTACATGCTCGCATTTGCAAACGGGTTTTGAATATTTTTCCCGTTATGGTTCTTGTTTTCGTTCCCCGGCAACTGCACACCGGGCTTAGACATAACGCACGAGGAACGCTAGACGGCTAGAAAACCTAGAAGTACGGAGGGAGCTTTCATTCCCAGCCTTGAGGTTATAGCTTGCATGGCTATTTAGATATTAATTTTTTATTCTGTAAATTCATTATTTAGATAAAAATGCTCCACACGATGTACTTTTAAACATATACACATAAAAATTCAGGTTTTAGAGTAAATTAGTTTACAAGAGGATCTGTTATATGAGAATTTCTATATTAATCCCTAATTTATGTACAAAAATATTTGTTTTCGTATTCTTCAAAATTCTTGATTTTTTAGAAGTAAATAATTTATTTCTCAAAAGTGGAGCGTTATTTAAAAACAGCAACTAGTCATTTTCTTTACAAAATAAGTTTAGAAAAATATCTATTATATTCAGAATTTTTATATTAATACCTAATTATTGTAGAAAAATTATTTCTTTTGTACTCTCCAAAATTCTTGACTTTTCAGAAGTTAATTACTTTATAAAAATTGGAGCATTATTTAAAAAGATATGGTCATTTTAATGTACTTTTGAGGGGGAGTACAAAATTTGTTAAACATATTAGTAAAACATTATATCATGTGGAGCATTTTGAGCATGGAAAATGCTCGATAGTTTGCGAGAAAACCAGGTTTAAAGTTGGGTGTGCCATGCGCCTTCCCATTTATGGTTTTGGTAATTGGTAGCTTAAATGCGCGATATGGAAAAATGGATACGTCTTCTTAACGGTTAGAACCCATATTATTTTATTATGAAAAAAGTATATTTTAGTTTTTCATAATTTTTAGTCAAATTTCACATATGCATTACCTTAACAGCACTGCATCCATGCATATTGATGGCAGAATTAAAAACAACGTACCATAGGAGTAACGTAAGTGCTGAGGGGTATGTGCCGTTCTTACCAACGCTCAATCATGCATGCCGATTGCAGAATTAAAGGCACGAGTAGCAATACGCTAGATGGCTAGAGGTAGCTTGCTACTGCAGAGGCGGGCGTGCCGCTCAGATTACAGGATTAAAGAATTGATAGGCGAAAAAATGAACTTGCCTGCTAATATGTATAAAGTGTTCACATTCAAAACATGTTAAAATTTCAGCACCACTAGTTGCATCTTCTTCCTCTTCGTATCTACTTCTTTTCTTATCCTTGTGCTTAACCTTAGTATTGACTCTTTTCGACATGAACAAATTTTTGCCTGTTTTCATTACTTGCTACCAGCAGAGAAGCGCAGTTGTGTGGTTCACCTACAGTGTTGCTCCGTTATTGGGCGGCATCCTATATAGGGATTTTCAATATGAAGTTTTAAATGAACCCGGCAATACTACATCAGATCAAAAGAAGAGCTGGACGTCTGGGTTTAACGGCGTTTGCTGACATTCTCAACGTCGACTAGGGATTCGCCATTCACATTTCCTCTCTGCAGTTGGCGATATGCGTTTCTATAGGGAATGCAAACGCCTGATATTGGGATCTAGATTCTCTGCTACTGTGTGCGGCTCACGTGCGAGATTGCTTTCAAGGGATGCCTCATGAAAAAGGGTATTTTAGAAGGATTTTGAAGTTCACTGGCGTTAGCTAGTGATCGCTTGGTGAAATGGTATTATTTGGTTTCTATTAATTTTTAGTACCGGTGAAAAACTCTATGAATATCAGCAGATTATCATAAATGCAGAACTATAAAAAATACACAACTGTAGATAAAGCTTGAAGGTATAAAAGCAAAAAAAAAAAAAAAAAAAAAAAAAAATGCACTCTATGAGTATGTATGGAATACACATACATATGTATTTATTATTTAAACCCTCTAAAAATTTCCCCTTTAGGTTATTATACCTTATATAAATAAGGATGTTAATTTATACATATAATATAAATAAATCTTCCTTGATAAGATTTTACATATTTAAAAGGTTATATATTTATTCAGGTTCTTATTATACTTCGATCGGGGGTTTTGCTTAGTTCCACATTAACAGGCAATTATCCCATGCAGGATTAGTATTAAACCAATAAACTTAAACTATTTTTAAATGAAAAAAAATGCCTGATTCAAAAGGGTTTTTGATTCCATTTAGTTCCACATTAACAGGCAATTATCCCATGCAGGATTAGTATTAAACCAATAAACTTAAACTATTTTTAAATGAAAACAAATGCCTGATTCAAAAGGGTTTTTGATTCCATTTAGTTCCACATTAACAGGCAATTATCCCATGCAGAATTAGTATTAAACCAATAAACTTAAACTATTTTTAAATGAAAAAAATGCCTGATTCAAAAGGGTTTTTGATTCCGTTTAGTTCCACATTAACAGGCAATTATCCCATGCAGGATTAGTATTAAACCAATAAATTATAAACTATATATATATATGCTCTACTTTCTTCTAATTCCTAACATTTCCGAATACATTAGGTACCAGTGATGTATTATATATGAGCTTACTTCGCTTGATGGCCAAATTATCTATTCATCACGGAATTTCCATAAGTGTATACAATTTTATCACAACATTTAGACGTTTTGCTGCCATGTAACCCCAAACTTAATAATATAGCTGCATATGCTAATAGGGATGCATACAAATACCTCCGTTTTTCCTTCTAGCCTGCAAATTCCAAAGGTCTGACTGAGACATCGTTAAATAATGAGATTAGGGTTTTAGAGTTAGACAATATCTTTTCACATAAACGTTTACGATTTTAAAATCCTGTTTTGCAAATCCTAAAAATATATGGTAACGGTTACAAAAACAGAATTTTTCTCAAAATTTTCGAATTTGAGGTACTAATTGAGTCTAATGTGTATAATTGGCTACCCAAAAGCCAAAAATCTATATATTAAAAAATGTATGTATGAATGTATGTATGTAACTATGTCCGTATGTATATGTTACCCTATCATGCAAGAATAGCCTAACGATTGTTATGAAACTATACATAATATATCTTAGAGCTCACCTATAGAATGGACTATATGGCATCTTAATTATGTTTTCCAAATGTAGGTTCTAATAAGACGCAAAATAAAAGTCAAATATTTCACATATTTTCAGTTTCTTAAAAAACACTTAGATAAGAATAATTCATAAGCAGGACGTTTCGGACAGTTTATGTTATTTACATTTCTATAGGATTATATTTAAGAGGTTAAACAGATATTTCGTTTTTATTACTTATGTACGTAAAACGTTTACCACGAGAAACAGTAAGTATACATAGTTCCGACCACATTACAAGCATAAGAAAGAGGCATACCTTTATTATTGCTTAACCTTTTGTGTTTCGATTTTGTTAAAATCACAAATGAAACAGTTTATTTCCGGTTTTCAAAAGTTAACTAGAGAGGGGGGAAGGGTGGGAGGGAAGAGAGGTAGTAAGGGCAGAAGGGGAGTGAAAATGAAGAGAGAAAAGATGACGGGAACGTGAAAGACGAATATGGAGGGAGAGAGAGACAGAGAGGGAGAGAAAAGCAATTACTTCTGCATTTATACAATAACGCGAACTTAGCTACGAGTTCTGCTATGTGGCCACAAGCCTTTAAACTTAGCTTGTCTACATCATTTGCTATAAACAAATTCACGGATGCCCTTTCTTTTTCCTTTCAGAAGTAAAATGCTTATAACCACAGTAGACGATGATAATGTTTTGCTTATCCTGGTGGAAACAATGGCGTCATCATGTCATGGAATACTGTCCTCTGAGACAGTAAATCGCCTCCGCAGGTCAAAAAATGACATAAATTGCCTCATATTTACATGAACTGCGTTACTTAAATTGTCTCCTCTTTAAATGAGACGCGGCCATGCTTCGCTTTTGAAGTACACCATTTTCCTCTCCAGACAAGGGATTCTCAATAATATAGGTTTGCGTGCATAATTCACAAACATTCCTGGTGGCATTTAAAATGTGATTAAATGTATTTAAAATATCGATTCGCTTCAGTTAGAACTCCATCATTAATTAGCCCTTCATTAAACGGAAATCATTTCTGTGTGACCTGGATTCAAGGAATTCCTTAACTTCCACTACAGAATTTGGCAGTTTAGTTACATATATCAGTCTCTCTTAGCTGTTGAAAATTTGGTTTCATTACGTTGAGGTTGTTTTCACTAAAGCATCGACGACACTATCATAAAGTTGTTTTTGTTGTGATAGTTTTGTTAGCCTTTTACGACATTCTCTATATTTTACGCTTTAATGATTTACCCAAAAAGGTTTCCCTATTGCACATCTCACGTAGAATACGCTCGGTCGTTTTTCTACAGCTACATAATCGCTATTAGTTTTCAAGAAACACCTACATGATTTTGTAGTAAAGGTCTTTGTACTTATATACTCCTCTTATGGAAGTTGAACTTGTGTCGATCGGCGACGTATTACTTTACTGTTTCTTTTCACGCCGCATAGATTCCATGTTCATTTCCACCGAAAACTTCAAGGTGACGATAACTAACGAACACCTAAAAGTTGGGTTGGGCAAATGATACCGCTGCTCGACCAGTTCTGATACTCGGCACTCCTCGTTACCGTGTCGACACTACTCGAACGCTGAGATGACGCAACAGCGTCAGCCGCAACATGCTCAGGAACTTCAGATGTCTCAAAAGGCATGTTAGTTGTATGAGGCACTGGTTTGCTTCCTTCACAAAGTAATAAACATTAACCCTACAGAGGGAAACAATTTTACGGTTTTATTGAAGCTATACAGATAGATTTTAAGTCAGTTTGCGAAATAATTTTGCGTATCGTTTGCTGAAAGCTGAAATATTATGCTCCTTCCTATTAAATAACTTACTCTGAATGTCATAACCGTACACATAACTTGCGTTACATTCTAGGTATTTATAGTGAGATGTTTTAATATACTTTCATTTTCAAACTACAGTTTTGGATCTCACTGTAGACTTTCCCATAAATTGTTGTTTACAATAATACAAGTCCGTAAAGTTTCGTTTTGGCGCTCATATGGCTGTGTAAGTCGTGTATATTTAAGGGTGCTCAATTTCGAGGTGATTAGCGGTTGTTAAGTCGCTACGCTCGTTTTAAAATATGTACACCTGCGGCCCACAAAAAAGCAAGAATGTTAGTATTTGTATAATATCTAACTATTTGCGCCGTGATCATTTTGTTAAATTTATTTAATATAAATACATGAGGTATTTAAATGTCAAAGTATTCAGAATAAAGTTTATGGAACTTAGACATGTTTATAAGCTTGCTAATTCAAATTATGTAAACAATATGATTCGGTGATTGTGAAAACTAGCGTATAGTTACGATTCTGAAATTAGCACACTTAGAAATGATCTGGATTGATTTAATTAATAAACAAGAGCAGATTCGGCAGCGATTCCACTTTTATACTTATAGAACTAGTACTTGTATGAAACGTACATGCACATTAACGATTTTTCACATAAAAAATAAACATTGACCTGGGCGGAATTCAAACTCGGGATATTTAGCGGAGGAAGTTAGCACTGAACCATCTGAGCTACCAAGACGTAATGTGAATTCGATGATGGAGACCAATTAATTCAAGCGAACAAAGTAACTGATCCTTGCCAATATAGTGTTTCTATCATACAATTTTAATCTTGATTGTTAATATCATTTTCGTTACGTAACCACTAAGGCACGAAAACGTATTTTGAATCTAAGTTTGCGGCATAAGTCCGTAAGACATTTTGCTGCTCTATACTTTGAGGGTTCAAGCAAATAGTTGTAATAAATGCCGCTAGATCGCAGCATGCACGAATGACAGCTCGGGCTAGCTCGAGACTACTCGAGAAGTAACGTCATCGTCCCGAGTTCTCGAGCTGAGTTCAAAACCAGCACTAATACCTGTGACGCACGCGTATACTTTCGCGCAGGAATACACGATTTTTGGCGGACGAACAAATATTACCTTGTGAGTTACGTTTCGCGCTGAATTTGAAAATTCGACGTTCATGTCAAAAGAGAGGCAATTTACATATAATATCTCTAATAAATAATTTACATAGTTACGAAAAAGTAAACAGCTCTCTTGGAGTCAATTTACATCACTTCATTTCCTGAAAGATACAAAATTTGGTGTTGAGTTTTATGCACGTCAGGGCGAGTGCTTTCATTTGAACTCGAAAGGACATGTGGGCTATCAGGGCTAAGGTTGAACATATGCAAACACAAATAAACCACCTCTGAGTTGCCAATGGTTAAGGAAACAGTGATGTTCGAAGACTCCACAGTCCATGGAATGGCGCCAGCACATATTATACTGGTCCTTCCTGTCATTAGTTAAACATTGCCAGTAACGATAATTGATATATAAAATAAAATGTATGATACGCCGTCCCGGCTTCTTGATACCTATACCAGGACGTGTATTCCAAATTTTATGACCTATACTTCCAATTATTTTACAGATTTAATTTACAACTAAGCAAGGAAATGAGATAAAATGGTGAAATAAAAATAAAAAATAATAAGAAAGAATAATATAGTGGTTTGTAAAGAAAGGTAAGCTCATTTATCTCCTAAAATTACAAGAATTAATAACTACTATCTGCTGGGAGCCAGTAAAATCAACAACTGGTATCCAGCTGTTGAACTGTAGCTACTATATTCTATAAATACTAACAACTCTAGATTTAAATAATTCATTAACAGATTTTAAAGAAACCTATAAAGTAAAAACCACTGGTATCCATTGACTAGATGTACTCGTGACCAGCACATCCCTAATCCTAATTTTCCCTTCTATATTTGGGATTGAGTCTAATAGTTTCTTTAACTGTTTTATTAACCCCTATCCGTTTTCGTAATTATTTATTTCACTTGTAAATATTTAAGATAATTCTGACCATAACATACGATGTATTAGTATTTTTACTGAGTATTGTATTTAACTCAGTTTTCTCAGCTATTTTAACCCAATTTGGGTTTAATAATTATTCTCGTTAACAATATACTTAATCTGTACCATTTTATTATATTCTGTACCTTTAGTAATGTAGTTATTGTTTGCTTCGCTAGTGTTATATTATGGCTGAAAAGGCCCAATTAAGCGGTGCTGAACCTTGACATTTACTTTCTCTTCCCAGAAGGTATGGAATCGTAATATGAACTTAAAGGTTTACAATGGAGGAACGCTAAGGTGAAATGCTAAGTAGAAATCAATGTTTCGTGTTTTATTATAACATGATTTTAAACATTCCTGACAGTAGCATTTACTTGGCTTTAAGTACAATACTTTGATTTGACTTTGTAAGTTACAATCTTTACTTTACAACATATAACTATATAACAACTTTAAAAGAATTACTATTTAAATATTATTCCTTTCTGTACAAGCCCATGATTGAATCTTTAAATTTTTTAATACTAGTGGCATGATTAGAATTCATTCCTCCTAGTTATCTAACGCATACAGCGAAAACGCCAGTAGAGGAATTTTGTGAATAGTTACCACAGGAATGTGTAATAATTCTGAATAGCCCAGAAGTATAGAATTTTCGCACCCTCACTGTCATGTGCTACGCGCCTCTTCTAAAGTTAAACTCCGTTCTTCTCTCATCGGCTGTCGATGTGTGCCTGCCGGGCTGAGCTGCCCGGGAGGTGCCAGCCGTCCTCGTGATGCGTGACTTTAGCGCTGCTGTCGTCTGACGTCATTGGCGCAGTTGATCCTAGGCGCACCACTCAAGCAGACTGACTCCCGCCTCTTAGAGGGTGCGTTCTCGAAACTTGTCAACCGGAATGTCGTAAATATATATCTCCCATGCGCCGACAACGATGAGGGGAGTAGAAAATGGCACAAATCAATGTTAATGGTAAAAATCCCTATGTTTAAAACAATTATATACTTATATTTTAACCCTAGTTAGTCAATTAACTAAATTAACCTTGACACTGTTTCTTATTTCACCTAATCGCCACAATAACTTTTCTCCGTGTAACACTACACATCTCACTCATTTTTTTATCAAGTGTTTCCTATATTTATTATCAATCTAACTACTTGTCCATCTACTCGCATGCTCTCAATATTCTTCTGTACTTATCTTTTAACTCTATTTAATTAATGATCCAAATTACACCTTATCACTGTCTTTATTTGGCTTGACCATCACGATAACATTTCACCTTATAACACTATATATCACGCAAAAATGTCCATTTACTATAATTGATACACAGGCATATCATAATACAGCAGCTTTTGAACCGCTGACAGGTTAGCAATAGAAATGCATATAAATTCTGAAGTGCGCCGGTGACAACAGAAATATTAACCAGCTAAGGTAAGCATTAATCTGGCGAGTGCCAGTACAGTCGCGGGTTTGCGTCCTGGAAACGAACTTCGGCGGTACACTCAGGTGGGCATGACTATTGGTTCCTCATGTTTGGATGTGTTGAAAAAGTTGAGACAGTCAAAATATGAAGAACGATTTGCTAAAATATGAAATGTTTTTGCCAAAATATGAAGAACAAAATCCCAAAATATTATCAAATCTATATTTTAAAGGTAAAACGTCTTATACTTTAACGGTATGGAGCAGCTCCACTTCATTAGTTAAAACAATAGGCTTTGTAGATTTTTGTCCATATTTAATAATAGAATATCAGATGAAATACAACAAAATACACAGAGTTTATACATTTCAATCATTGTAAACCCGTTAAACTTAGAAAAAGAACTTACTAGTTGATTTGTCCTTGCTTAGTGTAACTATATATCACCAAAAACACCAGTTCGTGAAGATAAAAGCTGTTTAAGAATAGGGGGCGTTGAATTTCGCAAATGACGTGAGATAGAGGAAACGTTACATTTTCTCCTCTATTACCTAACTTGCTGGAAAGGGGGTGCGGGTTTTTCATTCGCATTTCCTGAAAAGTATCGTAGGTTTCCTATATGTGTTTCACAAAACACTGCCCGGTTCATTGCTAAAGGAACTTATTTTAAAGATAAAACAGTCTTAAATCATACAAAATGTAAAGAGTTTCATAAAATATGAAGATTTTATGTAAATGTTATTAAATATGAAATTTTTGTCACGTGCATTGCTTTCTACACACTAGAAAACGTAAAAAATACTTGTCCCCATAATGATAGCAAACATGGTTTTGAATCTGAAATTTCATGTTTTGCCTCTACTAATAAACTATAACGTCTTATTTTTACTATCCGTTACCTTATCTGTTTCTTTGTTTTTATGCTTTCCTTGAAAATTTTCGCATCCCAATAAATTGGAATCCAATTAGAACAAATGCCATAAATATTAATGATAATACAACAGATCTACATCTGCTGCGCCCATTTTACGCAAGGTTTCCATCTCTCCTCTCCCTCTCTACTAAATGCATTTTCACTCGCCACCACCACACGGTAAATAAACGCTAACCTCGGATGCCAGAACAGCGTGCATTATGAGAAAATACTTAATTCATAAAGAAAAATACAAAAAAAAAACTTTACATTGAAGTAATTAACTAATCTTAGAATAAAATAAAGTAATAAAAATGCATTCCTAAATGAATATATTACTCAATTTGCGTTCAGTATTTCTATGCTGATATAAGTGCACACGATCAGTTGCAAACCCATTATACAAACGGAATTTTCCCACTTCAACTTCAAATCATGTGGGGAGATGCAAATGGTGGAAATAAGAGAGTGCCGATCTGCGATTGCTGTCATTTGTTTAGTATGTCCTATACTGATTAAAGCATACAAAATTAGTGGCAAATATGTGGTACATTCTCTTTTTTCACTGGTTTCGATACATTTGGGCAGATATTAAAGACCGAAGCATATCTTAATACTGATTTGAAGTGGTCAGGGCCGGCTCAAGGGGAGGGGGAGGTCGAGCTGTGCCACCGCCCAAGGCGGCAGGTTCTTAAATCATAAACAATGTATGTGAAAATATGACGGAATCACAAATCATGCTTAATTTCTAGAGACCTTCTGGAGATATTTTGTTATGAAATTGTTGACAAATGGAACACCAGATTGGTCATCTTGGATGCGACCCTCATTGGCGATTGTCGTCAAAACATCCCGTGAGCAGCAGGTGTTCAACAATAAACACCACGATTATAGACAGCAGTATTTCAAGCCACTGGCTTTAGCTTAGTTATTTGCTTACAATGGTGACTCATGAACCTCTCAGGATTCGCCCTAGTGGTATCCTGGAAACCCATTTGTTTGCGCGTTCAATTACTTCTTATGTTGTTAGCCTACAATGTTAGCAACTACTGTTTTAAACTCCAGAGAAATTCAATTGAACGACTTTGAACTAACTGTAATATGAAGACATACCTATGGCTACTACTACACCCGAAATGAGTATCACATGCAGACTTATTTCTTCGCTTAAAAAGCAGAGCTATTTCAGAAAAGCCTTAGCTCTTTGAACAAGGTCCTCCATGATCTCGGATTTGAGTTCTAGACAAAAAAATAAGACAAAAATAATACTCGAGAGAACCGATATTGTAGCCCTAGGAAATTATTTTTAAGACAAATACAAATAAGAATTTAAGAGAAATATTAATGTTGGCTGAAATGCGGTTAAACGCCGACCATACTGTATCAAAGAGTTGGACTGATGACAGAATTGAAAGGTCCATGAAGTCACCGGCAGGATTTCATTGTTGCCCATGCTGGAACATCTCATTCTCTTATGGCCACCTGTTGCTCTTCAATCCGGGGACTACCATTAAGACATTAACTATGACTATTTCTAAACCGAGCGGGATGACTCAGTTGATAACGTCTGTGGACCGTATTCGGAAGGTCCCGTGTTCAATCTCCGGCGACCACCCACTTTGACCCATGCATTTTTTCTGGGGGTTTTGCCGGGTCATCAGGCGAATGCTGGAGTGGTTCCTTTCATCCCTGAATTTCCTGTCCCTCGGTTTAGTTCCCTTGACATTTCATTCTCCTTCACCCGTTTGGTCTATTTTAGGGTTGGAAGTGTCAGCGATGATGTTTCGATGCAGCGTGGCAGGCAAAAAGGATACTCTCTGTGAACTTTATCCGTCCCTCGGCTTTCAGCTGGTTGCGGGGTATAAGGACCGCTTCCGGGGGGAGTGGGGCCCTATGTAGGGCTACGGTTTGCTCATCCGACTGCCGGGGCATCTATATCTGCAAACTGTAGAGACCCCGTCATTACTCTGCCGTCACTCCTGCTTCCGGTCGCCCGTGTCTCCCTTCACCTCATCCCTCCCTCCGTACTGGGGACGTCCCCTCGTGGGTATCGGTCCAATATCCACATTTCTGGATCGGTGCCGAATCCCCTCCGCTCCAATCCGATTCAATGGTCATTTCTACAGATGGTTTAAGGATCACTTACTCCTTAACATTCCGTGTTATTGTTATGGACAATGTCCCATACCACACGGTCCAAATAGATGAGCACACACTAACAGTTGCACTGAAGTACAAATGATACAGTGTTTCACTCACCATAATGTGGCAAATAACATTACAATGCAAGAAGAGGAGTCCTTTAACTTCTGTTACTCATAAATGAAAATAAGCCCAGGCCTAAACATATTGTGGATGAACTAGCTAACCCTACCGTTAACACTTCTACTCCATAGAACTTATCTGGACAGAAGTGAAGGACTATGTCGCAAGGCACAACAAAACATTTACTTTGGTGGAAGTAGAACATCTCATAACGGAAGCAGTGAATGAAGTGACACCAGAAAAATGGAGAAGTGCTAATAAAGATGGTTATTAACCAGTGCAGTCGACTGTCAAGTGTGTTTTCATTTTGCGCGTATTTTTAATAACCTTGCGTCAGAATAAGTAGTCATAGAGGACTGACATTGTAAATAAAAATTAGGTTATGCCTGATGACGTGAGGGGGCGGCTCTTGCAATTATTCCACGGGGCTGCAAAACTCCTGGAGCCGGCCGTGGAAGTGGTAGAAATGTACACTAAGTTAGCAAAGAGCTAAAATGTCGGTCAATGACCCAAAATATATGCCGATGTCCGTAAAGTACCGAAATGATGCATAGTATGAAATGAAAGTACTGGCAGTATTGCCATCTGTGAAAAAAGTCCAAGAATTGCCAAAATTCATAAATATGGATTTGAGTGCTATTAAACACTATAGACCTTCTACTTCAGTTCTATGCAGATTTTATACCTGTGCTGGCTTTTTAAGCCTGTCATATAGCAATTTAAATGTCTGCCAGTGAGTCTAGCTTCCTATGAAATTATAGCAAAGAAAGATAAGTTTTGCCCACATTAAAGTGAACAAACCATTCAAGGGGGGCCTCAGGAATATTCAAATACTAAATTGCTTGCAGAGGAGCAGAAAAGGACGTAAAATGGCTTCTATATGCACTAAATGCTTTTTATAAAACACAAAGTCAGAAACAGTGTTATTTTAGCGTTATAATGTTTAAATTTCCTTTTGCTGGGTTTTAATTTGTCTGCACATTCTCTTTTCAAGTGTACTTTTCAGTATAGGTGAATGAAATACTGTATACCTCGTTATATAACAGGATGAAAATATGATGACATAAATTTTTAACCTGCTTAGTTGTGATTTATTAAAAAATAATGTTCATATTGTTCAAATTTTAAACAAAACAATGGAAGTCTCGAATTCCACACTTATTTTCTCCCAAACTTGTAGGTTAATTACATTTATCTCTACAATTTATATACTGGGATGCAGAGGCTATAGTCCTAACTTATCGGGAGATTGGCGCGGGAAAGTTGGAGAGATAAATAGACATGGTAGCGCTCTCACCCAGCGTAAACACCAGAAGAGCTATTGATAGATAACCAGAATCTTCTGGAGGTTTCCCTTCTCCACGCCTCCAGAATATTCTCGACTATATAAGCCAGCGTGGTTGCGATGACCAATCCTGACCTCCCTCCTCCTCCTCCGCCTCCTCCTCCTCATTTCTGGTACCTGGAGTACAGTCGTATGCTCAGGCTTTCAACCAGGGAGTTTCAGCATCCGCCAATATACATACTAAAGCATTAGTCCCCACGATTTGTTGGCCTGATCGCCGAATTTGACAGGGCACACCATCTCAGGTATTACTCGTGTATACCGGCCCTGACTCCCACGACACGATGGTGCGATTCACGAGGGTTTAACACTAGTGGAGCTTCTGTGCCTTTCTCCGTACTAAGGAGGTCCAGTTCAGCCTCACCAACGTGGAGCGACAAAACCGCTCAATCAGGATAATCGCCAAGCCCCTTTTTATCGTCGGCGCTTCCACCGAGATTGAAGAACAGCTCCGTAGTATGGGAATTCGCACCTGCAAAATACAGCAGCTCCGAAGGTTCTCCAGGGGTAGACCTCTCCTTCAGATTTACTTGATCGAGGTCCCTTCCTCCCAAGACTAAGAAAAACTGAAAACTATTAATAATAAAATGTAGTAAATGTCAAAGACATGGCCACTCCTTCCAACACTGTCCTACGCCTCACAACGTTTGCTCTAAATGCTCACGGAATCACGATTCCCGCTCCTGTGAGATACCGTCAGAGCAAAGGACCTGCGCGTTGTGCAGGGGAATGGGACACGGGGCCAGACTTAGCGGCCGCCCGGGGTACCGGCGCCACTTGGAGAGATTGAGGGACTCCGCTGCAAGGCATCCCCATAAGCTCCTCAGCTCTGGTGGGTATCAGGCCCGCGCCTCCACCCCGGTGACAGCCGGCGCCACTACATTGGCCCCTGTCGCCCGCACACTTGCCACATCCTCTGAGCGGCCTGCTGAACCTCACGGCTCTGCTGAAGCTCGGACTAACTCCGCTACCTTCCAAAATCCAACTCCTCTCGCCATTCCACCTACTGTAACGACCGAAACCCTACAACGCAACCTGCTGTTCCCACGCATGACCTGGCTCCAGATTAGGCATGAAGCCATTAATATCTTCCAGCTTCTCCTTACTCAGCTCAGTATGTCGCATGAAATTTTGGCAACATATTCAGCGTTCTTTGCATTGATTACAGATCGAGAAGACAGCAACATCCTACACAACTGAGATGATCCCCTGACACGAATCTTGTTGAACCACTATGACGACCGCTGCAATGATTCGGATGATGACCTGGAAAGCACGTGGAATCTAGCACCGCAAGGCCGAACTCACAGATTTTATAATCAGCCACAACTTAGACACTACTCTTGTTACAGAGACTCATCTAGCCCCTAACACTAGGTTTAATATTCCAGGGTACAAACTATCACCTACTTTCTTCACCATTGAAACAGAACACCCATTGGCTATTGATATTATATAAACTTAATGCTCTATTTTATTCCAGACATAAATAAATTCACACCGTAGGAAAACTTCCAAAGCTAGGAATGTGTATTTACCTACATCTTCTCTTTTGTAAAAGAACCTGAGTCATGTGATAACCCTAGTTTTACAAGCAGCAACAGAAATAATAATGAACGCTCCACATTTTCGGCACATTCTGAAAATCTGCCAAGCTGGTTTTTAACCTTGCTCAAGTAATTATTAACCATAGTATAGGGTTATTCAAAAAGAAGGAACAGACTATAAGTATTTATTTCTAATGAACGGCAATAGATAGCGACACATTCGATACATCAGTGAATAGAGAAAAAGTTCAAAATTTTATTTTTTGTGTTCAAAATGAGCACCATTTGTTATGCGAGGACGACCAGTGCTTTTCCGTTTGCATACGCAACAATTTTCTACGAATTTATTGTATAAACTGTAAATTTTTTATGACGAGGCGGCTCCTTGTTGAACTTACAACGAAATGCACGCTGCAATGAAACATGGATTCACTCTTTGCATAATGCAGCACATAAACGACTTTTCCTGTGGCGTCGCCATTTTCTCGTAAACAAACACAGCGCCGCTGTAGGCACTGAATGGAACTGATAGGTGGGGCTTAAAACTTTGAATTTTCCTCTATTCAATGATGTATCGTATGTGTCGCTATCTATTGTCCTTCATTAGAAGCAAATATTTAAAGTCTCTTCCTTCTTTTTGAATAACCCTGTATTATGCATGCTTTCCCTTTGTTCTATTATGTTTTCTAAACCTACGTGTATTTTAATAAGTACAGCACCAAAGAGGGGGAGTAATTATTATTTAACAAGTTGGACATTTTCATCAGCAGTACTTATTATTCCGAATCCGGACCTTTCTTACTGTCGGTTATTGAAATCACGATAGAGTTTATATTGTTATCTACTGTTTCTGAGAAATAATTAGCCAACAACCAATCTTAATCATTTGTTTCCATCCTACTGCTATTTCCCACTCTGAATCTCCATTTCTTGAACTAATACCTGCGTCGTTAGTCTTGCAAAGATGGTAACCGGCTTATGGACAAATATTTTCTTGTAACGGAAGATAATTGTAGAATGAAAATAGTTAACGCTTAACTTCTACATTATTGCGGACATACGGTATGTTTTGTGGGCTTTTTATTGACATAACCCACAGTAATGCTTGTGTTAACCCATTACCAGAGACGGGATGTAAGTTTGTTTTTCCGTGATAGCTTCAAAAGATCTACTTAAAAAAACTACTAGTTTCCAAAATATACGTTCAAAAATAATAGTGAAGAACGTCAAGAGTATTTACTGTTTACGTATAATGTAAGATGAAGATACACTTGGACCACTGTTACTTGACCGACTCGAGTCGTGTTGCAACAAGCCGTGATTATTCGTTCCATTAAGAGTGTTGGATGCTGTTGTGATGCTCCCCTCCTTTCTCCCTTTCCTCTCTCTCTCTCTCTCTCTCTCTCTCTCTTCTATTATTCATTCAGTCATGGATGCGTGAATTCGTAAATGTTATATATATATATGCTGCGTTACATTTAAATTCTTATAACTACTGCTCACTTAACTAATGTTAAAGGACTGCACGTCCACCATCACTACATTCACCATCGTCGTAGTTATCGTAGAAGTGGTGGTGGTGGTAGTATTAGTAGAAGGTAGTAGTGGTAGCGGTGGTGGTGGTAGTAATGGTGATGGCAGAAACTACTAGTAGCGGTGGTGGTGGTTGTAATAGAAGTAGAAGGTAGTAGTAGTGATGGTAGTAACAGTAGTAGAAGTAGTAGTAATAATGAAGGTAGTAATAGAAGGTAATATTAGTAGCTGTAGTAATAGTAGTAGAAGTAGTAGTAGTGATGGCAGAAGGTAGTAGTAGTGGTGGTAGTAGTGGAGGTGTTGGTAGTATTATAAGCTAGTAGTAGTGGAAGTAGTAATGATGGCAGAAGGCAGTACTAGTAGTAGTGGTGGTGGTGGTTATAGTAGTAATAGTAATAGTAGTAGTAGTAGAACGTAGTATAATGGCGGTACTAATAGTAGTAGAAGTAGTAGTGATGGCAGAATGTAGTAGTGGTGGTGGTGGTAGTAGTAATAGTAGTAGTAGTAGTTGAAGGTAGTTGTAGTGGTGGTAGTAATAGTAGTAGAAGTAGTAGCAGTAGTAATGGAGGTAGTAATAGAAGGTAATAGTAGTGGCTGTAGTAATAGTAGTAGAAGTAGTAGTGATGGCAGAAGGTAGTAGTGGTGGTGGTAGTAGTAGTAGTAGTAGTAGTAGTAGTAGTGATGGCAGAAGGTAGTAGTGGTGGTGGTAGTAGTAGTAGTAGTAGTAGTAGTAGTAGTGATGGCAGAAGGTAGTAGTGGTGGTGGTAGTATTAGTAGAAGGCAGTAGTAGTTGTGGGAGTAATATTAGTAGAAGATAGTAGTACTAGAGGTGGTGGTAGTCTTCGTATTAGTAGAAGGTGCTTGTAGTAGTGATGGAAGTAATAGTAGTAGAAGTATTAGTGATGGCAGAAGGTAGTAGTAGTAGTGGTGGTAGTGGTGGTGGTAGTAGTAGTGGTGTTGGTAGTATTATAAGGTAGTAGTAGTGGAAGTAGTAATGATGGCAGAAGGCAGGATTAGTAGTAGTGGTGGTGATAGTAGTAGTTGTAGTAGTATCAGTAGATGGTAGCAGTAGTAGCATTAGAAATAGTAGTGTTGGCAGAAGGTGGTAGTAGCAGTAGTGGTGGTGGTGATGATGGAGTATTAGTATGAGGTTGTAGTAGTGGTGTAGTAGAAGAAATAGTAATGATGGAAGAAGGTAGTAGTAGTGGTGATGATGATAGCATTAGTAGACGGTGGTAGTAGTGGTGTAGTAATAGAAGTAGTAGTGATGGCAGAAGGTAGTAGTGGTTGTAGTAGTAGTGGTAGTAGTATAGCAGTAGGTAGTAATAGTAATGTTGGTAGTAGTAGTAGCAGTCGTGGTGATGATGGTGGTACTAGTAGTAGTAGTAGTAGTAGTAGTAGTAGTAGTAGTAGTAGTAGTAATGGTGGTGGTATTAGTAGAAGATAGTAGTAATGGTGGTAGTAGTAGAAGTAATAGTGATGGCAGGAGGTAGTAGTACTAGTAGTGGTAGTAGTAATAGTACTAGTAGTAGTGGTGGTAGTAGGGGTGGTGGTGGTAGTAATGGTGGTGGTATTAGTAGAAGATAGTAGTAATGGTGGTAGTAGTAGTAGAAGTAGTAGTGATGACAGGAGGTAGTAGTACTAGTAGTGGTGTTAGTAGTAGTAGTATTAACAGTAGGTAATTATGTTGGTAATAGCAGCAGTCGTGGTGATGGTCGTGGTAGTATTAGCAGAAGGTAGTAGTAATGATGATGGTGGTAGTATTAGTAGAAGGTAGTAGTAATGGTGGTGGTAGTGATGGCAGTAGGTAGTAGTAGATGTAGTACTAATAGTAGTAGTGGTGGTAGTGGTGGTGGATGAATTAGTAGAAGGTAGTAGTAGTAGTAGTAGTAGTAGTAGTAGTAGTAGTAGTAGTAGTAGTGGTAGTAGTATTAACAGAAGATAGTAGTAATGGTGGTAGTAGTATTAGTGGAAGGTAGTAGTAGTGCTGATGGTGATGGTAGCATTAGTAGAAGGCAGTAGTAGTGATGGTGGTGATAGTAGTAGTAGTAGTAGTGGTAGTAGCAGTGGTTGTGGTGCTAGTAGTAGTAGAAGTAGTAGTAGTAGTAGTAGTAGTAGTAGTGGTGGTGGTAGTAGTAGTAGTATTAACAGAAGGTAGTAGTAATGGTGGTGGTAGTATTAGTAGAAGGTAGTAGTAGTGCTGATGGTGGTGGTAGTATTATTAGAAGGCAGTAGTAGTGATGGTGCTGATAGTAGTAGTAGTGGTGGTAGTAGCTGTGGTTGTGTTGCTAGTAGTAGTAGAAGTAGAAGTAGTAGTCGTGATGGTAGTGATGACAGAAGGTAATGGTGGTTGTAGTAGTCGTAGTAGTAGTAGTAGTAGTAGTAGTAGTAGTAGTAGTAGTAGTAGTAGTAGTAGTAGTAGTAGTGGTAGTAGTATTAATAGTAGGTAGTAATGTTGGTTGTTAGTAGTAGTAGCAGTAGTAGTAGTAGTAGTAGTAGTAGTAGTAGTAGTAGTAGTAGTAGTAGTAGTAGTAGTAGTAGTAGTAGTAGTAGTGGTGGTGGTGGTGGAGGTGGTTGTGGTAGTAATAGTCCTATTCTATGAATGCTTATGACGCTAATGATTATGTGTTCCAAAACAGCATCTCAGATGATTGGCTTTCGCATGTGTTACGCAAGAGGTTAGTAACTTAACTATAACTTATTTGCCGTAAGATTTCTAATTGGCGTTGCTCTCTATTGGAGCTTAAAAGTACTAAAACAGGGACGGTTCCAAGCCAAGGTCTCCCTCAACCGCATATACACATAAATTTGTAATTGTTACAGTGTACGCAACGTATTCTATACGATCAGAGCATGAGTTTTGCAACCGGATATAAAAATATTAGAATTATTGCGTTACTCCACATTGGAGGATTGTTATTTTGGAGCTGTATACCTATGTTTTCTTTTTTGAAGGGGGATGATTCCGCACTTGAAACCCATCCTAAATAATGGCTATGTTAATTTTTCCTATCTCTACCCATTATTAGCTGGTCTCTCTTTCTTTCCCTTTTCTTTCTGTCTTTTTTTTTTATTTCTGTTAAAATTGTCTTTGAAACATTAATAACAATCTTGGGTCTTCTACTATACATAACAGTTGCAATAAAATTTGTTAAATATTTCTTATTATTCTCTGTAAATTTAAAAGGAAGAAAAAATGTGAAACATGGTTATTAATATACTTAGGACCGGTTTCACCAACTGATGCTAAATTTTAAGACAATGTTAAACTGATTTAACACTGAAGTTAAAACAAATTCTGTTTCATAAAACAATGTTAACTTTAACAATGTGAAGAGTAGTCGTACATCATAATAAATGTGAAACCCTGCAAAAGGAGGAATTTTTAAAGCAATATAGACTGCCCAAGGGGTCATGAGCATGGTTTTTATGGGAAATACGAGAGGTTAGAGTACTACCAACAAAAGCATGCCTTTTTCTCCTATGCTACAAGTGTTAACTAGGTACTTAGATGTTATGCTACTAACATTTTTCATTTACTTGGTGGGTGATAATGTTGATATTTCCAAAGCTACCGTTTGTGGGTTTATCAGGAAGGTTTCCAAAGCATTTGGTTCAAGAAGCAAGCAGTATTTTGGGGGGTCTGCTTGATTAATCAGTGATAACACATTTTCGTCCACTTTAGTTTCAATGTAGTGTCCAAAACCAATTTTAAATCGTTTTAAACACTCTTCGCACTTAACGTTTCTGGTGCTGCACTTTATTAGCATAAAATGTTCTTACTGGATTTAAGAGAAATGTGTTCATTACAATTAAATTACTCGCGGATTTTGTCCCAGGCTGCAATCTTCTCCTTTAATGTAAGACCGTCAGCTTATTCGCACTTGGTAATACGTCTATACTTTTTAATCAGATGTTAATTACGCGTTTCAAACGGTGAAACATTTCAAATGATATTGCGATTTTAACCTCAATCAGGAACATCACATGGCAATTGCCATGGATGTAAATAGTTGTCTGCTACTAACACAGAGAGCGCAGCGATTCGTAGACAAAAGTGCATTGGAGCACGTTCAGAAGCAGTTTAGTTCGACTTCTCGAAAGCTAGCGTTCGCAGTTGTCTTTGATGTTAACAAAATGTTAGCTAACAATTTGCTGTAAAAGCTTGATGAAACACAAAAGTTTTAACCTTATGTTAAACTTTAAACACCTTGTTAACAAACAACATGTTAGAGTATTTTTAACAGTGGTTGGTGAAACCGGCCCTTAGGTGTAAGGCATATATAGGTTTGCTTAGGTAATAGTAGTGAAGCCCAAGCTGTTCTCTTTAAGAATTAGGGTTCAAAGTCCATAGTTCACCCCACCTACTATATTTGAAGGTATCAACAAGCTAAACCAATCAAGTTTCAGCCCTTGGCAGTACGAGTGGAAATGAGTGGGAAGGGTAAACTCCCTTCATCCCCTGTCTCTTGTCAGGTTGAGCATCTCTGGGTTATAGTGTTCTCAAAACGAACATTTTCCATATTTTGTCAGTTTTATTCAACATACATTTGTACCTCCCCGTTATGCTCTCTTTCTTTCTCCCCCTCCCTCACTTTACGTTTAGCGCCCTGTAACCAAACTCATCATATGAATAAATGACAGTATGAAATAAATACGCAAATGAGCTCAGCGTTCTAAAGCAATAAATCAAACTGTATTCATCGTAATGAATAGAGAGACCCCGAATAAGAACCAAAGCCACGCAGCTTGACACAACCAGAATTCGAACTCGTGCCAGTAGCATGAGAAGCAAGGATCTTGAGCCATTAAGTCGTTCGGAACCTCGCCGTTTCCCACGGTAACCGGAAAAGAATGTTTCAAATAACTGGTCTGTGTGCTCCAATAATAACGAAAATCTGGTATAATTCCTAAAACATTACATTTTAACTTCGTAGATAAGAAAATTGGTCACAGAAACTTGATTATAAACTTGACAAAGTTTCTCTGAACACTCCACAAATCGCCATATGTTTAGAGGTTTTCGTAGCAAATTAGATGTGTACCCCCATAGACTGTATTTATACTATGTAGCCTCTTCACTAAGTGGGACCTAATAAATGTTAATACCAAGTTTCATGGTAATCGTTTCTGCCGTTATTAAATGAAAACATAACATACACCTATTAAAAAAATTAAATGCGACTTTGGTTTCGAAGTATGCATGCTAATGTTAGTTAATTATCCAAAGTCGAAAATCACCAGATATATTTAGTTACACCTTTACTATATTACACATGTATAATAGTATGTAAACAGACTGTGTCGTTTAAGTTTACCATTTCGGCTAGTAGTGACTCTAAATGCTAACATGAGCTTCTATCGGTCTTCTGTGAAAGCCGAATGAGAGAAACCCATCAAACCCTATTATACGAGGGCGGATCGAAAAGTAACGAACAATAATTTTTTTCTGCCTTGGTATTGCAGCTGGAATGTTGCAATTTCACACAGATATAGTTTGAAGTTTTCACTACAGAGGGTATTTTTTGTTTCATGTGGAGTTCTAGCGAGAGAAGTGTGAACTACGCATCAAGGATGGCGCGCATGTTACTGTCGTTCACGTGTGAAGAGCAGAGAGGTGTGATTCGATATTTGTGGGCCAAACGGCATAAACCGAGTGATATTCACAGGGACAATGTGGCGTGTATGGGGATGATTGTATGGACCGTAGCAATGTCTCCAGGTGATGTGCATTCTTCCTAGAGTGCCGTATGAACCTTAGTGATTCGTCACGTTTCGGGAGGTCGGTAACAACTGCAACCCCGCAGAATGTTAGACGTATTGAGGCGGCAATTTTGAACGACCGGCGTGTGCAACTGCGAAACTTATCGCAACAGTTCAACATTTCCTATGGTGCAGTGTACGATATTGTTCATAATACGTTGAAATTTCATAAAGTTAGTGCTCACTGGGTGCCTAAGAACCTGACAGACAACCACAAGGGTCAGCGAATGATGACGAGCTTTGATCAGCCAACGCGGTACACCGCAGAAGGGCACGACTTTCTGAAAGGAATCATCATTGGTGATGAATCGTGGGCATACCCTACACGTCCGAAACCAAGCAGGCAAGTATGGAGTGGAAACATGCTGGTTCCCCAGTGAAGAAAAATTCAAAGTAACTCAATCTCCTAGGAAAGTGTTTGTGACGATGTTCCGGGATATGCATGGTGTTGTATTGGTGGACTTTGCTGAACACGGGGCCACTGTGAATGCTGCAGCCTACATGAAAACTTTGAAGTTGCGTCGTGTCCTTCGTGACAAACGCTACAACATGAATGCTGACGATGTCAAAATTCTTCATGACAATGCTCGCCCGCTGCTGTTCGTCAGAAACTCACCAAATTTGGTTGTGAGGTGCTCCAGCATCCACCATGCAGACCGGACCTTGCATTGTCGGAATTTCACCTGTTTGGTCCCATGAAGAAATTCTTGACCGGCCAACGCTTTGCGACAGATGTGGAAGTGAAATCAACAGTCCGCAGATGACTATACTCCAAGGAAACGGACTTCTACGAACAGGGCATATTGAAACTGGTATCACAATGGGAGAAATGTGTTCAGGAACGTGGTGACTATGTCTAAAAGTAGGTAAAAGGTGTAAGTTCATTTGTGATTTTTTGTTTTTTGTTTTAACTATTAAACTTTTTTGTAAAAAACTTATTCTGCGTTGCTTTTCGATCCGCCCTCGTACTTAGGTGTGCACCATTTGCACGTTATGAATGAACGAATAAATGAATGAATGAATTAATGAATAAATTAATGACCAGGCGACGGAAAAGGCGCACCTCGACCTAACGCGGATCTGTTGTACTTACCACTCCCAGGAGGAACGAATGAGGTGAAGGAACCGCAGGAGGCTATAGGCCACAGGCAGGCCAACCGACAGCGACGCGCAGAGGCTCCTAACGATTCCAAGCTTAATGACCTGGTCACACCGAAGGGGTGCTTAGAAGAGGCTTCCCTCTGATGAAACCGCGGAGAACTCGACCCACCTGAGATGGATCGGAAAAAGCTACCATCTGGCTGAGCCGAGAATACGTTTCCAACAAGCAAGCATCTGCGCCATCTGCCAACACTGACCAACACTGCAGAACCCCTAAGGCCACCTGAAACATGACAGGGGAAGCGAAACGATAGGAAACGAGGGAAAGTAAATCGTGGTAGAAGAGAAACAATCCCAACACTCGCCTGGAGAACCAGGGAAAACCACGAAAAAATCATGACCAGAGTGGCCGACTCCAGGAACCGAACCCAGGATCTTCTGAATGCAAGCCTCGTATGTTACCACGAAGCCATCTCGCTCGGTATGCATGTTAACGTGAACTCCACATTCCGCCTGCTGCGCTAAAAAAAAGAAAATATGACACTTCCTATTGCTAGCTCGTCAAATATAAAAAGACATAAGCTAGGGTCGGAAGAACATCTCAGCGCTGTGGCCAGCAGTTGGCCTATGGCAGACATTTTAACTCCAGTAGTGAGGAGTGAGATGAGAGAGTACAGAGAGCGGTCAGAACGAGCGGCGATAGGCACAACGCAGACAGGGTCCCTAAGTTTCGAGTTGTAGCGTCGGGAAGCTGGCCTTCCTCGTTGCCCCTATCCCCAATGCCGATTTAGGGCAGAGGGCCCCGATTCCCCGCTATCCTAAAGGACAGGTACGTCAGGGGCAAACTTCTTCTCAGAGAACGTCCACCATCAATCACCGAGAGGGAAGTAGGGAAGAGGAACTGCATGATGTGTAAGAGTTACAGCAGTTGCCTTGCTTAAAAACACTCGAAACCATGAATAAATCCCATGAACATGATAGGGTTTGAATCCCGGATCTAGAATATGCGAATTTGAGCCATCCTACTTGGTATAAAGGACAAGTAATAAACACCTGCTTTGTTTTATTCAGGAAATTGCGCTCTTGCCGCATTTGCTATTAACTATTTATTTTATTTACCTCTCCCTTTAACATTTAGCTTATTCAGGAATTTGATAATGCCTTTTATAGTAGCATTTCTAAATTCCAATACAATTTTTCTCTTGATAATGGCTCATGTATTCTATGGATTCTTCTTTTTCAATTTAATACACAACTTCTGGGCCTTTATTTTCACTTTCAGTTTAGAATCGCCATAGAAAAGCGACTGTTCAGTTGGATTATTTGTTCATATACCTTCAAAATATTCTTTTACGTCCTTTGACCGGGTAGGTCACATCGGACGGTGATAGAACGAAGTGGTTGAAATGCTGTTTAAATGGTCCGCTGTTCCTAAAGCTTAGAGCTACCCTACTTAAGTCTTCTCTGGATAAGGTAAAACCATGGAAAAATCTCTTATCCACGTAACTTATTGATTATTATTATTATTATTATTATTATTATTATTATTATTATTATTATTATTATTAGCCTGTGGCAAAACAGCCATTTAAAGACGAAGACCAACATAACCGCGGCGGTCACAATTCTAGTAGGTATGTAGTAGCAAAGCTGATTCAACCGGTACGGGGAGATGATGTGGTCAACAGCAAGTGTCCCCAACTAGAATGCCGTTTTATGTGCCGCACAGATCGGTATCAGCCGTAGCTCGTATTCCTCACGACGCAGAATGGACTAAAAATTACGGAGATTACACACATTATATATAGGAATAATAATGACAAAAGTTTGTATAACTTCTCAAATCCTCAGTTTATCTAAGTCTCGTAAATAATTAAACTTACCAAAACATTACACTTAATCAAATTTAATGTGTGCCGTTTAAAACAATTCAATAATAGGCAAGATATCTAGATTTTTTCTTCGTTGCCAATTGCAATACCCCTCATTTGGGAAAGGAAATTAAGAATTAATGTAGCCTAATTCGTATTTTGTACCTACGGAATTTTATATTTAACATATTAGTCTTAAGAATGGAATCACTTTCCATAAAATAATAATTTTCTTCTATTTAACTTTTGCATTAAACTACGTATCATCTCACATCTTCAGATATATTCTTAGCTAACATACTTTTAAGCATATCGTTCATTTAATTTTCAACATTAACAATCTTATTGGAACCGTAGTAAAACACAATTTACACGATATGAAATCATTTTGCACTTAGATTTGTAAAATTTTCGTAGAAGTTGGCTAAGTCATTTTCACAGCAATTTCTATTGAAATATTGATTTTGTCATTAACGGGGGCTTAGCGTTATCTTGTTCTCACCCCTACAGTTTTAGTTACGGTTTTATTATTGATATATATATATATATATATATATATAGTGATATAGTTTATTTCCGTAAATCGGCTTTAAGGGGAGATTTAAAGCCCTATCCCACTAATTTTAAATCTGCTAAATTCATGACCCATTATCACAGAAACAATTTAAGACGTTATACTGAATTTTTTACATTATATACATGCACACCTTCTCAGTTCACTGATCTACTTTTATCTGATAAGTTTGTTTGTTATGGAAGGTAAGATTATTTTTTTAATTACACCACCTTTTTATTAACACTTTTAAAACATATATAACCAACCGTGTTATTTACACCAAAGTAGATCCGCAATAGTACTTAGGATTGTTTTTATAATCCTAAAATTTAATTTAGCTACCTTCAGTAGTTTCTGAGAAACCAGGAAAATGTCATTCAGAGAAAAAACTGTTCAAAAAGAATGGGGGAAAATCACAAATACAGTTGCAAAAAAGAAAAAGAAAGAAAGAAACCACACCTTCTTAGTACACAGAATCTGCCACACTTAACAGTAGCACCAATTTGTAGAGCAAAACTTCCCCCTAAAATGGGCTAAAGTTTACCTCTCTACCCCAAAGTGTGTGGGAATTGCTATTGTTTCTATGAAGCGGTGCAGAGTTGACTGTACAAAATAGCAGATGCGCTACCATTTTAACAATATATTAAAAATGTAAGTATTGCACCTACAACGATAAAATACATATTTAATCAAAGAGGAAATTTCAATGAATTAGACAGAAATTAAAATTCTGTTATTTGGCAATTTTCACCATTTAAACTCGGTTTAATACTTTCACTAGTTATAATGTACTTGTATCCAAGAAAGTTACATGTAATATAAAAATAGCACACTGGTGCGGTGAACATTATTTTGAGCGCACGTGGGAGGTAGGAAAAGGCAACTTTTGCCGACGAGAATATCTGCTAGTGACACAACAGATGTTCCGCTTGTCACACACGTATACTTTTCACTCCAATTAATAGGAAAACTCTCTTCTCCCTGGAGTCCGCTTAGTCGCGCACGAAATCCTACGTTGTTTTATTTCAAATGGTCCTTTTCTATTACCAGCTGCAGAATTTTTATTCTTGTCACACATTAACCAAACATGCTGCTCTATTACATATTCCCAAGCAACGAATTTTTCCGCAGTAACACATGGAGGCAGCATATCAGAGGATGGTATGTAACGGTCGTAGAGCAGAAAACTCCACGCTGTGTTTGTGTGTTTACAGGACGCTTCATTTAAACTTTCTGCCGTAAACGTGGGAGAGGGAACAGATAATTGATTCTTGCCAGATTCAACAGAACGGCTCGAGTGCAGCTGCCAGTTAATGAAGACCCCACAATATGCGTATATTAATATTCCTTTCATTGTCAGGACAGGGAAAAAATAACTGTTGCATTCTTCAGATTTCTATGACAATCGGTGTTCAGCATATAAGAGATACACGAGTAGAGGGACAGAACATTTAACAAATTTAAGAGGCGAAACGTTTTACGTAAGGAATTCACGATGTTTGCTCATCAAGTAAACTGAAGCTCTGATTATTTCGCTTTCTCAATCCCTCTGCCAGTTATAATGGACATTTGCTTATAAATTAGTTACCGGCAAAAGAAATTACGATTACAGAAAACTTTCAACTTTACAAAATGTATCACTGCTACATGTTTCTGTAGATTGATTAAATCTAATTTACTTGCATTGGACTAAACTAAACTAAATAATATGCTTCTTTGACGCTTTAACGAGCAAGATGGCTCCGCGGTAACTTGTGAGGCCGGAATTCGGGAGATCCTGGGTTCGATTCCCGTCGGGCCAGCCACTCTAACCCTGGGTTCTTCCGTGGACCGGTAAGCGAATGCTGGGTGGTTCCCCTTCTACCTCGAATTTCTTATCCATCATTTCCTGTCTCCATCAATTCCTTTCATCTGTTTCACCTCATCTCTTTAACCTCATCTGTTTCAGGATTATAAGACCAAGCGACGGCGGTTGGTGTGTTGGGGCAGAGCGGTAGAATTGCGCCTTAGAAAGATTTCTTTCTGACGCTTCACAGAACTGCTGGGGACCCCTTCCTTTGCTGGGAGTGGCTCGTCTATACCCGGTATCCCCAGGTTATGGGTGGCTAAGACAGGGCTAGCCGGCAGTAGGATTGGTGTCAGGTCGAATAACTAGGGACCCCGTCGTTCGAGTTTGGTCGCCCTTCGAATCTCCACTTCATCCCTTCCTCCCAGGGGTCACTTCGGAAGCACATAGGGCCCACAATAGGCTACGTGCGATGATGTGCTCCAGTTACTGGAGGTTCCTCCGTCTAACTGCTCCTACCTCCTAATATTGCATCTGTGTTTCGTCCATGTTTTCAATAGTATTTAATGCGCGTGCTTACTGCATACGGCACCACAGGCAGTGAAAACTGATGATGCATGCAATGAAATAATACAACATTATGTTCAATCTTTTCCGCCTGCATTTGCTATGCCTTCTAATAGTTTCTGCCTTTTTTAACATACTTTTTTCCTATCGTGTTCCATTTTCCCTGATTTACCTTACGAAAATGCGCGCGCCAGAGACGGGATTCGAAATCATAATGCCTGCGCCACGAAATAACAAAGCTAAGCATCTTAGCGAGCGAGGCTAAGACCAACTCATTCGTTTTCATACGAACTGTTTACGTACTCTTTACAACAATGTGATATGACTGTATAGGTATTATAATCATTGCTCCTGCTGCAGCGATACTGTTTCTTTCTATTAAGAACTTCCTTGGCTATAATAGTTTTCTATATTTGAAGCCATTAAATTTTAGTATTCTCTACACTGATGAAGAGGTGCCCATAATCTTAATAGCCGTCCGCACTTACGGCATTACCTTTGCAGTCGGAATTTCAATCATCACATTTCCAACGCTTTGCGTCCAACATTATTTTTCATGCTCATCCATTCCAGTGACAGATTTGACTTTCTTCGGTTGCGAACTTTTGGTGCTGACCAGAAAGCAACGCTTCATAAAAGTATAAAATGATTGCTTGCCTTAATTCTTAATTTTTCCAACAGATATTTTACACTCCAGTAACAAGATGTGGCTCTTTAAATGTACTGATATGTACATGTACTGGTATGTATGTGTTCGGGTTGCGATGATCCAGAATACGACTAATGATAATAAGTAAAAGTTGGATACATGCAATGAATGTCCTGTACAGTACTAGCGATTCAATTTATTTTTAGAATAGAGACATTCCAGGAAATATTAATATCATATACCTAACATTTACTTTTTATTCTAATTTGAATTTAATATCGTAATAATTAATGATTTTAAAAAGTTGCAGCCATCTCGGTTTTCCACTTATTTCCAGTGTGGCATGATTAAACTGGTTATCGATTGAAGATTCAGTGACATTGGATCAAATTTTGCAGGTATCCGTGGTGCTGTTGCTTAGATTTCTAGTAAACGGCGTATATATAGCGTGTATTGTCTTCGTTTGTGTAGTTTAGTTGTTACGTAGGGTTATTGATTTGACAAAGGGCATATGTGCGATAAAAATTAAAGCCAAGTTTACAGTAAACTGCAACTATATTAATGTTGGACAATAAACAAATACTGTATTACTAATGATACACGATGTTAGAAAATGTATATGCATTGTTCAATACACCTTCAGTCTCTCGCTTCGCTTTCATTTTATGTTTAGGTTAATAAACAATGCCGCACCACTACATATATCACAGGCCTGAATGCTATCGTTCTTTATCTCTCGAGTTCGGTTAATCTCCCGGAGCGTACGTAGTAGTAACGATGTCCCTCTGTGTCCTGATGTACCCGCTGTAGGATCTGTGATGTCACATTACGGCAAGCGGTGATGATTCGGCTGCAGAGAACCACAATGTATAGTTGCCTGTTGCGATAGACCTGTGCTTTTAAGTGTCCTCGCAGGAAAAAAAAAACTACGAGTGTGAGCTCCAGCAATCGAGGCCGGCCGCGGCCTAGATATGTAAAGGTGGTAAAATCCTGTATCGTGAAGTCATAATGAACCAGCGCGTAACCCATCTGTGGCCGGTGATGTGTTACCAGCTCGGCGAGACATATGTATTCTAAAGATCACCATACATTTGATGAGTCTACTCAAAGAACCAAGGTTCTCCATTGAGATTGCCTTCCAGGAAGATTGGTCCAATGCGATGATCACTTAAAGCACCGAAAAACTTTCCCGCTTCAACCGAATCTTTGACTGATGCTAGTGGAACTATCGAAGTTTGAAATATCAAGACAGAATACATGACGCGAAGGCAAACGACGTGGCGGAAGTCGCTGTTTATACGTACTCCTGTTAATCTAAAATAATGAGACACTGTTTCTCGACACTCCACAGAAATAGGATATATAGGCATTTATTAAATATTTAAAAAAACTATAGGGGGCGGAATTCAAGGTTGAGACCCCTATGTTAGAACCCCGCCGCCCCAAGTATTCCTACGAAAGCACGGCTGCGGATATGTAAATCAAAGTCACTGTCTAATAGATAATCTTCAGACTTCGCTTTATAGCCACGAGATGTATGATAACATTTTAATTTAATATTTATTTACTGTTCATATTAGGTATTAACATTATACTACTATATGAATTGGGACTGAAAAAACAGAAATCAGTTAGATTGATACCAGCATCATCAAAGCTTAATGGTATTACTTCAAATACGCTTGAAAATTAGTTTAAAAAAAGAGCTAAAGTGGAAGCAAGTAGTCTTATGTAACGTAAAACATAGAGGTCCTGTACCAGCGGTTTTGGCCACACGTTATGCTGTCATTTGTTTGCCCAATTAAACTCGATGACGGTTCGGGGACCAAAAGAACACTGTAATCACTTAAGAAGGTAGCAAGATAACAAGCACAATTGAATAACATAAGCTCAAAAACGTACCTAAATTAGATTGACCGGAATATTTCTAGTGGATGATACAGTTGTCATTACGTACCCTAGATCATCAGCCTTCCTTAGTAAAGCTGATAAATAAAAATTCCGAGAGTTTTCTTAATTTGCTATCATTGCATAATATTAATTGAAAAGGACGTAAAATGTGAAATAAATTATGTCCAGTAAGTATTTATACTATATTCGATCACAGAAACTACGGTGTAAAACCAGTAAACTCTGTATACTTTTAGAGAAAATCCTTAACCTTGGTCTGAAGGAAGAAGTTCCTGGTGGTGACGTTTCGGGATATGTTAGGGTTTAAGCTATTTCAAAGAATAGATTTGTAACAGGAAAGTTTGCATTTGACAATTAAAATGAGCTAACGAGTATCCATTTCATTTAGAAAAGTAAAAAATGCTGTTTTGGGTCTGGTTCAGAGGGATTAAACGACTGAGGAGATCTGAAAGTATTATTCCTCCAAATGAAGTCAGATTTGTCGTCTAATTAATATTTAAATATAAGTGGAACATGTTCGTAAAGAGTGCAGTAATTTTATTAACAGAAAAAGTCATTAAAAACGTAACCAAAATCAGATTGCGCAAATAAGGGATGAGCATATGATATTAATGAAACTAACTTCACCGGGAGAAGACAGAACACCAACATTCCCTTCTTCACCAGCATAGACATTTTTATGGCAGTATAAATTTTAGAACAACTGTTGATTTCAGTCGGCATTTGATCGTCAAAGTTCATTCTATAATCTGCAATCTGCATTCTCTTCCGGGATACAGGCCCATGACTACATGGAGTTGAAATTGACATTGTGATAATTTAATTAGCGCGACCCTTTGATACTTGTGGAAATAACTTGTCAGGTGCGCATACTATTCAATTTCGCTTTGTTTTTGCCATTTTGTTGAAGCTGCGCATTGCAATTCAAATATTATCCAAATAAAAACTACTTGACCAGATCAATACAATGCTTTTTTCTGTTTAATTCCAATGATTTCTATAATGTTGATCAAAAACGTATTCACATATCCATGGCATCGATTCCCTCATTAATTGTTATGTAGTTGCTCATATAAAAATACGGTTTTAAGTTGTTGTCTATAAGCCAGAGGAAGTACCGTCGAAATTCCAATAATTACACCTACATATATTTTCCAAGCATGTTATAAATCTGATGCGGTATTTCCGAGAAGTGAAACATTATTCATAATCACCCGTTTTAGTGTGACACTTTGGGTCTTTAGTAGAACACTGTTGACAAAGCAAAACGTGTGGTAATGTGGAAATTTGTAGAAACTAACACCTTGCTGCGCTGCATCACTCGAAAGTGGTACTTGCTCCTGTGCACACTAAGCATCCAACAATGTTAGGAACAAATCTTCCTCAATGCAAAAACTCGTTTTCAGAGCTGCTACTGAACGTCTGGTCGCTATTGTGAATAAGTACAAAGCAACACGGATGAACACCCAATGGGAATTATGACAACGTGAAAAACCTGACTCAGTCATCACACTAAATGAAAATGCAAGTTCTTTGCTGCGTAATCCTTCTGAAGTACGGGATATATTTGCCCCTTTTACTTCATTATGTTCTCAAATTTGATATTAAAGAGAGAAATGCGACTCAAATGGTATCTCTTACATCTCTCATCACCAGGGCCCGAATTCTCATGACATGTCACGTTTTAATTGTTGCATCATAGACATTATTAACGTGTATATAAATCCTTATCACGGTCCCAGATTATGAAAATGCATATTTATTAGGTCTTTTTGGTCATTTTATGTTATTTTCTATTTTAGGGCATGTTGTTCGATTTTACGTCATTATTTTTCATTTCCTTGCCATATGCGTCTTTATTTAGTCATCTTCTTACGTTTAATTGAGTATATAAGGAGTTTTATCTTACTCACATTTTATATAAAAATAACTTTTAAAAGATCCGAAATTTCAGTATTCCACTGAGAAAGAAGAGTAACGTACACACTTTACTCGCATTCTTGGGAAAAAAAATCCTCTTCAATGGTTTGTCTGGAAAGGGTTGCTTGTGGATGGAGGGGTGGCTATTGTCAGGGGAGTAGTTATAATTACAGTTATTAGTGCATGTTCCAAACTTGGAATAAGAAAGATTAGTTTTCTCTTTTTCGCGTTAATAAGTGCGAACTATCAGGTTGCTATTATCCTTAAGTCGTACCTTAGGCTGCGAAGTCCTCTTCATTCGCAATGAATTCTCTATAATCTGATAACTTAAAAGTGTTAATGCTACAGTGTGGAAAGACCTGCTTCAAAAACAATTTTCTTAATTTTCTTTTCAGGATTTTCAAACAACATGGAAAAATATTTATTTTTAATTAATTTCTAAATTGTCTCATCATTATTCTTATACGTACTTGTTCTGCTTCTATAGCACTGATACTAATGTAGAAGTTTTATAACTTTCTAATTTTAATGAATTTAGTAAGTCTCATTTTAAGTTTTTTTTTGTAATTATTATGCCACTTTTAACAATTTTAAGGTAATTTTATGTGTCATTTTTCAAACATTTTAAGTCATGAAAATGTAATTTTTGTTGTATAAAACGCGTCCACAAATTAGGTTCCACAAGTGTCAAAGGGCACGCCTGTAATCGAGCGGTATGCGCTTGCGTGGCGTTGAAAGAGGTGCTGTGCTCATAATCTGTTGCATTTATAATTCCGTGGTTGCAGTGGTTGTACAACAAGAGTATGCTAAATATGGCCGCTCTCATACAATCTCTCGTTAACTGCGAAAAACTTGCATTTAATAAGTTTTCGCACGCTAAGAAGCTGACAGCGGCGAAGATCCACCGGAGTGCGACATGAATGACAGCTCCTTCAAAAAATGATGCAGCAAGGATCTTCGGCAGCACTTCTGCTGGGGGAACGACTTAACTTAGCTTAACAACTTAACTCCACTTAACCCTTTGGAACAAAAATGATTTTCTCAGATATCCTTGTTTCCTTTTATACTTAACCGGAATTTAGTTGGTCTTGCCTCGTATTCTAAATTACTGCGTCATCTAATTGAAAAGGTGATAAAGTTTTGAATCACACATATCAAACCTTTAAGCTATACTACCCTCCAAGTAACAATACCATTATCAAACTCATAATAATAAAAAACGGTTCGTTTGTAGCGCACTCACTTAATGAAGTTAATACAATAGCACATTCATTATTTTATAATACCTAAAAGTGCAACATTACCTTAATTAATGTATGCACGTAATAAATTATTTCAATTAGCTCATTGAACAAAATAGCCGAAGTAAATTCACGATAAAATCTAAATGGATAATTAACTTAATGTATTCTAAGAGTAAAGCATTAAATTGTAAACAATTAAATTAGAACACATTTATTGCAATATTTATATGTCGTATACCTTCCCTCTCCAGTGCTGAGAATATATGCAATATTCCATTGCGCACCATTTAAGTAATCGTGTCTTATACATGAAATTGGTTTTCAAATGATAAATAAAACACGTTCCCATAATGCAGCAGTGCAATTTGGCCATGAACGCCTAAGATCGTTGCAGATTGCCTATATTAACCATGTTTAATACCATATTAAACAGTAATGCGTCATCCGCGTTTACAACAAATGATTTACCTTACTCGGCACGTTCTCAACTCTAGTAACTAATAGAAAAATGCGGTCACGTGAATTTCCACTTAAGTGGGGTTACAAGTTCAAATATGTGAACTGCCAGGAAGACATATTTGATTTGACACAAACTGCAACATTTTCTCTTCCTTTTAATATAAAAATTAAAATGTGTGACACGCATGAATCGTGTACCTTGATGTGAAAAGTGTACCTTGATGTTATGAATTGAATACATCAAAGCAGAAAAACCAATGATGGATGTAGTATATTTAAAATATCAGGATGTCTAACCGAAAATGCATACATGTATTGTGGGAAAAGAAAAGGATTACTCTGAGTGAAAAACAAAAACACACAGTCACATACCAAAGAGTCAATAATTTTTAACTAGTGCAGTTGATTGCCCGAAGCTTCGTGTTTTGTGTGGAATTTTGAACTTGTATGTAAGAATTAAACATGTTTCTAGCCCTTCAAACAAGCTGAATATCCTTTAAAATGACTATTGACGTTTGCATTCCAATTTAGGAGTCAAGAGTATTGGTAGCATGCACTGAATGTAATGAATGACGTGAATGCAGTTTCATTGGGAAACTGCTACTTCAATTTACATATTTAAGCATCTCACAATCAACCGCGACATTTCTCCAGAACAGTTTTATTGACATCAAGTTCTCGAGAAGAGAGTCGGTCACTTTTACTGGACGAACAAATGTACACTATCAAGAGAAGACAGTAAGGCTTAGAACAAAGTTGTATAAGGTCAGTTTTATGGAGTTCACACATTCCATTCTACAAATATCCATACACGTTCGAAATTTGTAACAATTCACCGAGCCTTCTGAAACGTGTATCTTAAATGTTTAACACTATGTTGACTAAGCCGTTCACACCTGAACACTTCATGCTACAAGAGTCCAAATTAGGATTTAGGGGAAAACTTAAAAAGAACAAGCCTAAACTACAACCATTAGAGCTACAGATATGATGAATAGAAATATAGTGCTTTATTCAGTGATAAAAATTTCATTCATATAGCTATAACCGCAATCTTCCCGTCATTTAGGCCTTTGAAAAATTTTATTTTTTTAGGGAATTTCTTTTAGCATAAGCCAACATTGCTGTAAAATTTCATTCATCTTCATGCCATTCGCCTTTCATGTTTTGCTACCAGTAAATTAATGACACACAAGAATGCTAGAATTTAGGTTCAAAATCTGCGACATGACTGCACCTACTACAGTGCACGCTTCACAGCTGATCCCACAATACATTAGGGTTACCAACGTTTCACACCAGAACAGTGATTCCAAAATGTTCCTAGGTGAGATCCAACTCTTTTATAAGCTTTGTTGTTTCCTCACCTTTTAAATATTTTTAAACGCTTATATTTTAGAATAATGTAGAATAACTTCAAAAGTCATAGTCCGGCAATAACTAGTTTTAACTTCTACAATATCGGTGGTTACAAGAAGAAACAAAACTAAAACTATATTAAAACAATCATACGTCAAAAATTTGTTGGTATCAAGTTGTAGCTTCCGAATTATAAGTTTTGGTTGCAGAGAAGCTTAAGACTAACCTATAACCTAATTCTAAATAAATTCTCTCACTTTAATTTTCCTGAAATTTATAAGAATAAACTAATTTAAAATGTTTGGGAGCAATTCTTTTTCCTCTAGCAGTTCTTTTTTAAATTAGAGTCTCCTATCAAAGACAATAAAGTATAAATAACAACCAACTAATCTACCAGCAGTTATTTAAAGAAAAGCTAGAAAAATACACATCCAAACTCTGCATCTATACGAATGGTTCTAAAACTAAAAAAAGGCAATGGATTTGCTGTGATATGTGGAGATATCATCCTCCAATACAAATTACCATCCTTGTTCTCTATATATAGTTGTGAATTATATGCTATTAAAAAGGCACTAGAATACGCTCTGGAAACTACACCTAGTGACTTTTACAGAATTATCAGTGACTCTCTACCAACCTTAAACGCAATATAAGACACGTTCTCTACCAATAGTATTGTAAACGAAATACATAATCTTGTTACCATCCTTTATAACTTAGGAAAGTCACTCAATTTCATGCGGATACCATCTCATAAAAAGCATACCCGGTAATGAAAGAGCCGATGCTGCAGCGAAACAAGCTACAGAACTACTAACACAAGATACTGATATCAAAATACCTCTCCAAGATGCAGTCACACACTTTAAGAAGAAAATACGCAAAGAATGGCTGACCAGCTGGATGAACAATTCTACAAGTAAACTTCATGATGTACGTGGAACTTCAACTCAAGAATATCCAATAAGACAGCTACAGCGGCGAAACCAAATTGTAATATCCCGACTACAAATTGGGCATACTAAACTGACACACTCTTATTTGTTAAATAGAAGCTCTCCACCAATTTGTGAAACATGTAAGACAGCATTAACAGTAGTACATATTATACTAACATGTCCAAAATTTGAAAATCAACGTAGTCAGGTTGGTATGCCCAGAAATATTTCTGCAGCACTCAATGATGCAACTTTCATCCAGAAAGTAATTATTTTTCTTAAATTAATTATATCCATCAATACATTTAACCAAATTGTAACCTGTATGTATACATAATGTGTAAGTATTATACTGTAATCTAATTATGTAAATAACTGTACATTAAAGGTAGTGATAAAAACTAGGAAGGTTAAAACGACCCTAAATGAAACTTTTTAAAAAAAAATAAAGTAAGAAATCCAATAGCAAAATTCATGCTTATAAAATCGGGAATAAGCATAATATCTATATTGAGGCCTTGGAACCACAACATTAATACGTAAGTCATTGGGACGTAGCAGTTCAGTAAATTATAGATATATATACAAAATTCAAACAAAGAAACAACTTCAAGATATGTGAACATCACATTCTTGATTTAGATGAATATTTATTTTATTTTTATTTATAATCAGACTTTCTTTCTCCTTCTGAGTGAGCTGACTGTATCACCTGTAAATCTCTCATGCCTCTCACGGAAGGCAAATCCAGCAAGATGGCTTAGACAGTTCACTTCAAGGTACCATTTAATCTTATAAAGGGATTTTAAAAATGCCAAATTGGAATTTCCAAAATTTCCACTTTCCTACACTTCTTGTCTTTTCATCCTTTCTCTCACGGGCATTTGGTAAGAACCTGATGTAGTCCGAGTACTGATGTCGGTGCCTCACTTGATTTCTCCTGTGACCACAAGAAACGTCCCTCGTCTGGGTGCTCAGGGGCTGAAGCAGTAGTTCCTGGAGTACTTTGAACATGCATTAGGCGAATCACACTTGGTTGCAAAGCCCCCTTGCGGTTTCACCATTCATCTCTCCCTTCCAAAGTTAAGCAACTAGAAAATGCCTATAATAAAGGTGGGGAAATCCTCCTCCGAGTAACCTCCTTTAACCCCAAGGAAGGCACTCTCATTTTGGGAACTACTGCGCTAGAAGAATACTAGTCAGTGACTGAAGCTCTTTTGGCTTAATACATATTTTACACACTTCAGTTTCTACTATAGTAAGCAGGCATCTGATTGAGTCCTTTTTGGATCAGCTGTAAAAACCACTGTTTTAGAAGTTCACTTACTATTTCCCTCGATAAACCCTACTTTGCAACAGAGGCACATTCAGCATCAATCACTTCACGCCAGGAATTTGACAAATATTTCCTTTAGTAATTTTCTCTTAGTGCTTGCTACTGGGTATCGCCTAGGAATCACACCTTTTAGTTATTAATTGGCTTTATTAGTCCTCTCGTACAAATAGAACACAAGAAATTCCAGCCCACAAATGATTAATATTTAGAAGTTTTCTTGCAGGTTTCATAATGAATTGCGCCTATTTTATCACTTAGTAAACCTGAACCAAATTTCGGTAATTATGATGATAGTGCGACATGCTATTTCGCTTTCCATTGACAATCGTAACGCAGTACTTGCTATTGTCATAGTTTATGTTCGTTTCTTCAGATCAATACTGTTTTAAGTTACAATCGACCGAAAAGAAGAAAACCATCGCAAAACGGACAATTTAAAATACCCTAAGTTACTTTTATTCGTGATCACAAGAAACAACAGGAGAAGTGTAGAAGGGATATTTTACGTGTTTTCTTACAAATATTAACCGAAAAGTTTAATGCGCGGTTGAAGAAAATCATCAGAAAAGCATTTATAACATCCAAGGCAGTCGTGTATTCAAATCCTTTCCATGAAGTTTATTTCAAAACTTGTCTCTGCTAACAAAGTGTGTAATTAAATACTAATTGGAATGTCTATAATGTTTAAAAACGGTTGTTTCTTCCTTAGCTTCGAAAGTAAATCTCCCGAAGAGATTTCAGGTAAAACACGCCCTTGTGCACCCATACGAAAGAAGGTCCTGCGAGAAGAAATAGTCAATTAAAAAGACAAAAACAACAGCTGAAAACACCGATGTGAATGTAGTTCCCATAAACTAGAGCCTTAAAACTGAAAGGAACTTCATGTACAGAAATCTGTGCAGTGAGGGATGATGTCGAGATTCTAAGAAATGTATAATTGGTAGGTAGGGAGTGGAGAAGAAACATTTGGACAAAACTCCAAATAAACGAAAGAAAAAATTACCTGTTAACTACAGTCTTACCAGAGTAAATCAGAAAAAAAGCTTCCCTAATTTATTGCTAGAAAACAAAAGACCGGAGTCCGCTTCAACTTATGTAACTGCTAGACTGTAACTCTGCCAACAAACGTCAGGTGACTGGTGCTTTTTCGTTTATTTCGAAGTCCCCCTTTTGTGAGCTTCAGAAAATGATCTTGGTTTAGTTCATGACTTGTGGTGCAGCTGCGAACACAGCTGCCCTTAAGTAAGCTCTTAAACGTACAGACGGCTCCAAATGTTTTCCGTTTCACCGGTAGCGGTGCAAACGGGGTGTCTTATCGAGAAGTTATGCCAGAAGCCTTAGCACATACCTGCTCTACAAGGAAGGTTAAGGGATATCATTCCAACATATTTACCTTAGACTTGGCTGTAAGAATGTAATAGTTATGATAAGAAAACAGCAATAACATTACAACACAGCCACATAATCAGTATACAAACTAATTTTTAGGAATTAGAGGTATCATATCATTGTATAACAAGCAAGTGTTAAAACAAAATGGTTTGGCTTTCAATATTTACTGCTTTCTCTACCCATTATCAACTAACACGTGTTCTTTATTTTCATAATGTCCTTATAAAATATGGTTTTTCCGTGCATGTGACAACTTAGGCCAGAAATTATTTTAAGTTAAAGTCTTAAATTACATTTTTCCTATTTGGTTGCATGCAAGATGCCATAACGACAAACAGCCGCTTATTTATTCCACAACTCATCTTTTTGCTGTCTCCACTATTTACCTATAAGTAGGGAAAGTGTTGTATTTCACCCAAAAATCAAAAAACGAGATTCACCGGAAATACACTTTGTGAGATTCACTGAGTCCAAAGAAAGCATTTTTCCTTTTCCTACTACGCACTTGCAGTAAGCAGAGGAAGTATTGTATTCCACCCAAAAAGTCAATAACGAGATTCACCGGAAATACACGTTTTGAGACCCGTTGAATCCAAAGAAAGAAGTTTTACTTTCCCTACTACGCACTTACAGTAAGTAGAGGAATTATTGTATTCCACCCAAATATTGAATAACGAGATTTACCGGAAATACACGTTTTGGGACCCACTAAATGTAAAGAAAGCATTTTCACTTTCTCTACTACGTAGTTACAGTAAGTAGAGCAAGTATTGTATTTCATCCAAAAATTCAATAAACAGATTCGCCGGAAATACACGCTTTGAGACCCCCTGAATCCAAAGTAAGCATCATTACCTTCTCTACTACATAGGCTACAGGAGTTAGAGAAAGTATTGTATTCCACCCAAAAATTCAATGAAGAGATTCACCGGAAATACACGTTTTGAGGCCTCCCTAAATCCAAAGAAAGCATTTTTACTTTCTCTACTACGTAGTTACACGAGGTAGAGGAGGTATTGTATTCCACCCAAACATACAATGATATTCATCGGAAATACTCGTTTTGAACTTCCTGAATCCAAAGAAAGCATTTTTAATTTCTCTACTAGGTAGTTACAGTAAGTACAGAAAATATTGTATTCCACCCAAAAATTGAATAACGAGATTAATACTCAGAACGGAAATATTCGTTTTCAAACCCCCTGAAACCAAACAAAGCGTTTTTACTTTCTCTACTACGTAGTTACAGTAAGTAGATAATGTATTGTATTCCACCCAAAAATTGAATAACGAGATTAATACTCGGAACGGAAATACTCGTTTTCAGTCCACCTGAAACCAAACAAAGCGTTTTTACTTTCTCTACTACGTAGTTACAGTAAGTAGAGCAAGTATTGTATTCCACCCAAAAACTGAATAACGAGATTCACCGGATATAAACGTTTTGAGGCTCCCTGGGTTTGAAGAAAGCACTTTTATTTTCTCTACTACGTAGTTGCAGTAAGTTTAGCAAGTATTGTATTCCACCCAAAAATTGAATAACCAGATGCAACGGAAATACACGTTTTGAGACCCCTGAATCCAAAGAAACCATTTTTACTTTCTCTACTACGTATTTACAGTAAGTAGAGAAAGTATCGTGTTCCACCAAAAACTTGAATAACGAGATTTAACGGAAATACACGTTTTGAGACCCATGAATCCAAAGTAAGTATTTTTACTTTCTCTACTACGTAGTTACAGTAAGTAGAGAAATTATTACGTTCCACCCAAAAATTCAATAACGAGATTTAGCGGAAATACACGTTTTGAGACCCCTGAATGCAAAGTAAGCATTTCTACCTTCTCTACTATGTATTTACAGTAAGTAGAGAAAGTATCGTGTTTTACCAAAAAATTGAATAAAGAGATTTAACGGAAATACACGTTTTGAGACCCCTGAATCCAAAGAAAGCATTTTTACTTTCTCTACTACGTATTTACAGTAAGTAGAGAAATTATTACGTTCCACCGAAAAATTGAACAACGGGATTTAGCGGAAATACACGTTTTGAGACCCCTGAATGCAAAGTAAGCATTTCTACCTTCTCTACTACGTAGCTACAGTAAGTAGAGAAAGCATTGTGTTCCACCTAAAAATCCAATGCCGTAATTTCACCAGAAATCACGTATGTGTCCCTCTGAATCCAATGAATTTATTTTTAGAAAATGATACAAGTGTGTGTGTGTGTGTGTGTGTGTGGTGTGCGTGCGTGTGTGTGTGTGTGTCCACGAACAACATAACTCAAAATAAAAAGGTTGGTTAAAACCGGAACTTAGTGTTTAAGCTCAAATTCTGCCAAGAATGCAACACTGAGATTTTAAAGAAAATCCCCCACTCCAAGCTACCCTTTACTTTGGATATTTTTCAAAATTTTTTATTCTTTCAAAAATGGCTCTAAGGATTTTGATTAAAATATATATGTTTAAGCTATTTTCATGATAAATAGAATATATATATGTATATATTTTTTATTTTCTAGGAATAGTCTGTAAATTAGTCTTTATAGTCAATGACTTTTGATAATTTGTAAATCGTAAGAGAGAGACAAAATCTTACTGCACGACAACTGTAGGTCTTGTTAAAGCAGAACATTTATATCAAATAACATTTTTATTTTATGTCAAATAACTTTTATATTTTACCTATTCTGAAATGTTCTTTGTTATTAGTTTGAGTTCTCAAATACTTTGTACTTCTCTCAACTGCAAATAGCTGGTGTTTTTCTTTCTTTATTTCTTTCTTTCTTTCTTTCTTTCTTTCTCGTGTTCATACAAGGAGAACACAAGAACAAGGTGTTTCGGTGCAGTGTGGTAGGGAAAAAGGATGTTTTTTGTGACTTTCTCCATCTCTCGGCTTTCGGCTGGCTGTCGGGAGTATCCTAACTTCCTTGAGAGGCGTTGGACCACCTCTGTGTTGGGTGGGGTCCCGGTCTGCCTGTCCGTCTGACGGGGAGTCCCTATCTGAAAACTTAGGCATCCTGCCATCCCTGTGCCGTCATTCCTGGTTGCTGACGCCCGGTGTCTTCTCTCGTCTCATCCTTCCTCCCGGAGACGCCCCCTTGTGGGGTGTAGGCACAATATCCACTATGTGGATTAGTCCCGAGTCCCCTCCTTAGCCAACCAATACAAAGCTATCACGTAGCGATCAGCTTTGAGGGATTTGGCTATCGCTTTAGCTTAATATGTTCTGGTTATACCTACAACGAATTGTGAAAGTAAGTGATGAAGGTGTTTCGGTATTAACATGACATAGATGCAAAATAATCTTTGTAAGAATAGTTTGTAGAAGAGTGAGTAGAGAAAGTCATGTGAATGCAACACATATTTTATAGCAAAGGCTCCATATGCCTGCGTGTCTGTGAACAACATAAATCCAAAGCGAAAAGTCGGTTAAATGACAAACCTGATGTTTAAGTTTAGCATTTTTTAAAGATGCGACAAGGATTTTCAAGAAAATCTCCTCCATCCTGGACAACCCTAAAATGGAAAAATTTTCGAAATTATTTTCTTAAAAATGGCTCTAATTATTTTGATTAAAATACTCTCTGTTTAAAATATTTTCATGACAAATGAAATATATATTTTGAACTTACTGAGAAGAGCCTCTCAAGGCTTCTTTATTCTAAATGACTTTTGTATAATTGGTAAACTCTAAAAGATTGGACAAAGTTTTGCTACACAAGAAATGCAGACCCCGTTAAAGCACGCAGTTTGTTATACATATATTTTATGAGATTAACTATTTCCCAGGTATTTTTTGTTATTGGTTTGAATACTTTTTGTAACTGAGAAGTCGCTATTCGTTTTGTTTTTGTCGTGGTCATACAAACAGCGTGGAATGCATCACGTATTGACATGCTTTTTGAAAATGCGACTATCGCTTTATCTACGTATACTACAACGAAATGTGTAAATGTGAACCTTTCTTTTAGTATTTAATTAAAGTCCTTTAACCGCGTAGGCCATTACGGACGTGAATGAACGAAATGGCTAAAATGATGCTCGAATGGACCCGAGGTCCCTAGAAATTGTAATCTAACATTGATCTTCTCAGGATAAGAGGAAACCCTGGAAAAAACTTTACCCAGGTATTTCACTTTAACCGAGATTCGAACTCGGGACCTCTTGAATGTGAGGCAGACCCCCACACTACAGAGATGGGCTAAATGTGATTTGCAAGTTTATCTGGATTATAAAAGTAGACAGAAAATGAGATTTAGAAAGAAGAATTTGTAGAATGGTGAGAAGAGAAAGTTATGTGAATGCAACACGTTAATGTTTTTCTCGTGGTAATGCAAAGAGCGTGGAGTTTCAAAGACACCACATAAAAATCTGACTATCGTTTGAGCTACTGCATTCTTCTTATACTTACAATGAAGTTTGTAATGGCAGTTCATCTCAATTAATAAGAAGACTTTCACTCAAGCCGTGTGTAGGACAAGGTTGGAAGAATAGAATCAGATTGAAAAATTCAATGTCATAACCGAGATTTGAACTACGGATCTTCCAGCTTACGTCCAGGTGGCGCCGCGGTAACGCGTGCGCCTCGCACTCGGTAGATCCCTAGTTCGCTTCCCGGCGACCGTCCAATGTGACCCACTGTTTTTTTTTTTCGAGAGCTTTCCCGGGTCGTCAGGCGAATGCTGATATGATTTCTCTCAGCCCCCGTATGTCGTTCCATTCCTCATTTCATTCATCCTTAGCCCCGTTAGGTCTGTTTCAGGGTTGGAAGTGTCGGCGATGGTATTCCGGTGCGGCATGGCAGAGAAAAAGAATGCTCTTGCGGAACCTTATCCGTCTCTCGATCTTCGGCTGATTGCCAGGGTATACGGACCGCTTCTTGGGGGGCGTTGGACCCTCTGTGTGGGGTGGGGTCCCCGGTTTGCCTGCCCGACTGTCAGGGCGTCTCAATCTGGAAACTTTAGGAACCTTTTCATTGCTGTGCCGCCACTCGGTTCCGGCTGCCCGGTGTCTCGGTGACTCTCACCTCGTTCCTCCTGCCCGGGAGCGACCCTCGAGGGGCACAAGCACAATATCCTCATTCACTGGATCGGAGTCCCCTCCGTTACACATCCCATTCCATTCCAGATCAGCGAAGAGAAGCAATTTAAGAATCCTGAATGTGAATCGTAATACAAAGTATTTTCTTTGGGGGGGGGATATTCAGATTTGTAACTTGAAAGCAATTTAATTTTCAGAATAGAGTGCTTTCAAATGAACCAATTGCAACAAAAGCAGATCAACCTGTCTGCATTAACAGTTTCGGGTCACCATTTTGAAAATTTAGCTTATATGTTATCCTAACCAAATAAAACAGCTATATAGAAACTGCATATTTTGCGCTAAACGTTGTTTCCTCGTATCTATTAAGATTTTCTCCTTTTGGATACAATACCTACATAAGTGTTTTTACTCTACGCCCACTATACGACTGGCACGGTTTTTTTTCCTTTCTTCAATAGTTGGACATTAATATTACTTTAGCTTTCATATTTTTAAAAAATTACTTGAATATTACCAGAACAGAATGTGCGAACTGTATGGAACTACACACCTAGAGCTAAACCTTGTAATCAATATCTATGACAATTAAAGCGCAAAACGAACTTATATTTAAGGTAATAAATACCCTCGGAGAACGCGTAGAGCGTTCTATTGGTGATAATTGTGAAACTATTATTATTATTATTATTTATTACTAGCAACAAAAGTTAGAAACAAGGTATACATTATGCGAACCTTGTTTCTCAAGAAAGTTACTGAATCTTTAACTTGTGTAGTACCCGCATAAAGAGTGTAATATTTGGTTTTTAAATAACATATTATGCAAAGAAAATGTTAATTTATTTCGCTTGAATAGATCTAGTAAAGAGAAAAGTATTTGGTTTCGTCTTCTTTAACTTAAGAGTCAGGTCGCTGAATTATACGAGCATACACAGAAGTAAATGTGACCTTTGAGACGATACCAGCACTTACTGTTGGCTATAGCTAGGCGTGACTAGTCCATAAGACATTCCTTCGCCCTCTTCCTCTACACCCCTTGGTCCATCGGAAAACATTTGAAGACTACTGTATATAGATCATTTCGACTTCTTACGAGTGGAATTGAATTACTTCAAGATAAATGTCGGGTTTCGCATCGCTGACACTAACATAAACATGTTGTACACCTGTCATTGACGACATCCTCCTAATTCACCTTCACCTTCTTGGTACCTCTGGACATTCATCTACTTGAACTTGTAGAATGGGGCACGTGATTTACCAGTGGCGAAGAAGGCAAAGACGAAATATTGAAGTAGTTCAGTGGCCAGGATGCCACTTTCTATTCATCAGGAATGGCAAACCTGATCGCAAGCTAGAACAGATTTCTGATTACGTTAAAATAAATAATATAATGATTAAGCAACAGAGCAATGTTCTTTATCTAAACGTCACCTTATTTGTGCCAACAATTAGGGAAACTTACTGCTTTCAGACTTACCCTCGTAGAAGCAAAACGCGACAGTACGTTGCTTCCAAACATCTTGTCATGGACAAGTTCATGTTCAGCAGCTGGAAGAATGAATACCTCTTTATGTGAGTTGACTGGAATGATTACACACGGGGTGTAAATCGTGGCAGAATCTAGATAGTATTATTGTAATAACTATATGCCGGTATCGGGCAAAATCTCTTCACCATAACGTGTGAGGCTCGCATTGGAAAGCCCCGGGCTCGATTACAGTCGGGCCAGTCAATCTGACCATGGGTTTTCGTGGTTTCTCCGGGTCGGTAGGCAAATCCTTGGGTGATTCCTCTTCAGTCGTCCTCCGTGGACAAGTGGTACCGTGCTAGCCTCTAGTTCCCAAGGTCGCGGGTTCAAACCCGGCGGAGGGCGATGGATTTTTTCGGGCGTAAAAATCCTTAACATGGCTTCCTTCGGAAGGGAAGTAAAGCCGGTGCTCCCGTGTCGTAGATTTACGGCACGTAAAAGAACCTCAAGCCTGATAAGAGGCCTCTGAGCAAAATTTCCGGTCTTTCACGCCCAATATAGAAAGGGACGCTAAGGATCATAGTAGTTAAAGAGCGTCCTTAAATAAAACTCAATTTAATTTAATTTTTTCCATCCCGAATTTCCTGTCCCCTCATTCCCTCTCACCCTTTCATTTTCAGGCGGGCTTCGAGGCTGTGCTGTGTCAGTCGTGTCGCACAGATGATGCAGATGCCTGCTCATTGGAAAGTTTTTCTCGGCCTGCCAGATGGTAGCCTTCTTTGAGCCGCCTAAAGTGGGTCGAGTTCTCCCCGAGTCCGCCAGAGGAAGCCTTCTCTGAACAACCCGACGGTATGATCGGGTCTTCAAGACCTCTGCGTGTCTCTGTGACCTGTCTGCCTGCGGCTTATAGCCTCCTGAGGTTCCTTCACTGCATCCGTTCCTCCTGTGGCGGGGGGGGGTAGACACAAATATCCGCCTTAGATCGAGGTGAGCGAGTAGGCCCTCTCCGTTACCTTGTTGTAGTCATAGTCATGGATGTCAACGAGGTAAGAAATGTTTAGTCTTAAACGCGAGCTGTCGTTTCGTTCCTTGCCTATCAAATAATTGTGAACGGAGTTAAAGGTAAAGGTACGGACGAAAGGAGGAGTCCCCGCAACCGGGGCAAAGCACCGCAAGTAGGCTGCAAGTAGGCCCGCTTTGCTTCTACGTGAGGGAGGGAGGGAGGGAGGGATGAGAGATCCGAAGGGTGACCATATCCGGATGGCGATGGGTGCAAGCATGGATGGGTCCCTTACGCTTCCAGATCGAACGCATCCGACGCCGCCCGGGTCTGTCCACAAGCCACTGAAACCCGGCATCCCCCCGGGGTGGAGCCCACTCGGAGGCGAGACCTTACTAAGCAGTCCCGCAACGACGCCAGGGAAGAAAACTCTACAGGGCGCACACCCACCGCCCAGCCGCAACCCGCCGAACACAGTCGCCTGGTCCTACAAACAGGTGACAAGATGATGGGTGCAGGAAATGAAGGGTAGGAGGGTCATGCTAGAAGATGAACCACCCCAGCATTTGTCTGCCGACCCGAGGAAACCACGAAAAACCATTGGATCAAAGTGGGCGGGAACTCCCGAATGTGAGTTTCACTGTGAGAGGATACACACAATAAATATCACAACAGAATTCAAATGAATGTCACCTAATGCAATTATTAGTGAAAATGAGAGAAGGTAGAACTGCTTCGTCTGCTTACAGAAAATGGTAAATGAAATGATATACATTTTAGATACAAAATACCCTCAGTGCGCTAATATAAGGTGTTCTTAATTACTTACGAGAAAGAGAAAATGTTGCATTAAATTGAGTTTTATTTATGGACGCTCTTTAACTACTATGGTTCTTAGCGTTCCATTCTATATTGGGCGTGAAAGACCATAAATTTTGTTCAAAGGCCCCTTCACAAGACTTGAGGTTCTTTTACGTGCCGTAAATCTGCGACACGGGCCCACCGGCTTTGTTTCCCTTCCGAAGGAAGCCATGCTAAGGATTTTTAAGTACGAAAAAATTTATCGCCCTCCGCCGGGTTTGAACCCGCGACCTCGGGAACCTCTCAATTGAGCAATTGTGAAGAGAAATTATATATATATATATATATATATATTCAGTCCTTTAAAGAAGAGAGTAAACAGTTCATTGTGTCTGGCTATGAAGTTAAAATGGTTAAAACTTGTTATGGGTGTAAATGCCTAATTAAAAAATTGCTTGTTTTTTACATTCGCATGACTTTCTCTACTTACTATCGTTTATTTTTATACGGCTTCTATAAAGTATTCTTACGAAAGCTTGTTTTCCTATCTGCCTCAAGTTAATCCACATAAACCTTTGCAGAAATAGTTTCATTACACATTTGGTTGAAGGAATAAGGGGGATAGAGGATACCGAATCGTCAGTCGCATGTATAAAAACGAGCTACTATGTAGTGGCATTGAAATTCCACAATCTTTCGATGACATCGCGAGAAACAACTGAATAGCAACAGTACTTTAAAAAAACGACTAATTATTGAAAAACTCAAAACAATAACAATGAATATCTCCGAAATGACTCATGCCACAAAAACTGATTTGGGAGAAATTATGTATTTAAGAGAGATCTAATTTTTTTGCAGTATCTACGCTTTTTCTATCTCTTATGGTTTATCCATCATGTAGCGGGAAATGGTTGGTCGACTCTTGCAGCGTGCTCTTGTAGTGTTCTTCTTTCTCGGCTAGTGATGCTCGTCGGTAGTTGAGTACTCCATTCCTACCTAATTGCTAAGTTTCTATAATCTCAGGTTCTATTGGGTGAGGCAAGTTAAAAATACACTGCAAGTTTTCCCTTTATAACTGATGTTTATTTCATTATTCAAATAAATGTGGGTGGCTAGCTTTTCCCATTTACTTTATCCCGCCACTTGAATATTTATCAGGAGCCTATCTATCTTCACACGCATCCCCACCCTTATATGCACCCACGTGCATATGTAGCACCTTGCGTTGGCGTGACTTCTTGTTGCGCTGAACTGGTAATAAGTAAGAGTGCCCCCTCGGCAAAACCTGGTCTTATATAGGGCGCCTTACCCACGCTGTCCTCTACGTTTGAAAATGTAACGATGCTTCCCATTGGCCCTCAGGCCGCGTTACCCAAGCATGTATGAAAATATGAGGTTTCAGAACCTTGCGCTTCAGCGCCATCATGTAGCATCGTACCACTCTGTGCCAGGCACGGTCGTTATGAGTTCCAGGAATTCCCATTCAATTAGCTAGCGCGCCCGTTGCTTATAAATAGCTCTGTACAAAGTTACATGTTGAATGTTTTAACATTCAGTGAATTAAATCATTGCTATACGATTCTTATGTGTATGGTTCCCCTTTCATATGTACAATGTATAATATGTATGATATATCCCCTTTCAATCATATAAAATTATACTAAATTCTTTCCGAATGAAGAGTGCTTCTTAGGTTATTCCCAGAAAATGCAACACATGCCTACATTTTATTTGTCATGTAAATATGTTAAATATATGGTATTCTAACCAAAACCGTTAGGGCCATTTTTGAGATAATAAAAAATTCCAAAACATTTTCCATGTAAAGGGTAGTTTGAGGTAGGGGATTTTTTTTAAAGTGTTCGTGTTGCATCTTTAGAAGATACCGAGTTTAAATACCAAGTATGTATTTATCGAATTTTCGTTTTTGGGGTATGCTGTTCACATACCACAAGGCAGAAGGACCTTTTTCTGAAAATGGTTTATTTTGGGTTCATGGAGCCTCAAAATATGTATTTCCGGTGTCATATCGACATCGAATTTATGGGTTGAATACAATACTTCCTCTACTTACTCTAAGTACGTAGTAGATAAAGTAAAATTTAATTACTGATCCTTTATATAGTAATTATTATTATTATCATCATCATAATAATTTATAAATATACTCGTAAAATTTTCATGCATGTGAAAAAGTAATTATATAATTTAACCAAGAAGGTTAAGACAGTTTCATTCAAAATGTTCGTATATATGTGCATCCGCATATCATTAGTAAACTCCGCGACCGTTGCAGCCTTCTCAACGTGGTTTTAGTTTAACACAAGAAATGGATGCATTTATTTCGGGAACGGTACCCGTAGCTTGCAACTGAACACAATGAAGAACAGATAATTCGATATGCATGCGGATATGAACACTAGTACATAAATATGTTTCCTGTTGTAAATTAAGTAGAGCCAAGCAATATTTTGTTGTAGTAAAGAAAAGCGAAAACTCTAATCATATGGATTTGAGTCTCAGCCCATCTTTCTTCACGTTCCTCTGTCAAAAGGTGAACTATACTGCAGCAGAAGCATATATTACATATCTAGGACTACTGAAGCCCTTGCTCACGTTAAGTTGACGGTCTTTTCCAATGTAAAACTCAGTCCTCTGGAAAAACGAATATCGTGGATGGCATTTAGTGCGTTTCCAGTCTGTACTGTCTCAAAAAAACGTTTATAATCCCAGTGCCAGAGACGCCCTAATCCCAGTCCTTACCAAAGAAAGCATGTTCACCCAAAAGTCCATTACGAACTAAATATAATATTCTCACGTTGCGAAGCATATGTGCATTATACCTAGGTATACGTACTACTGTTATTATTTGTGATTAACTGAAACGATTGCTGTAATAGCTTAAAAGCTGAGCCAAATGTATAATTATATTTTAGAAATGCATTCTTATACTTGATAGTCTTGACTGCCATACAGAGGAGCCATGAGTTAGGGAAGCACAAAAATAATTTGGCTATCAGAGATGATAAAATAGTATCAGAGAACTTGAAGGATACCCAGTTGAAATGGAAGAAGTATAGCACATAAGAAGAAAGTTAAGAATGAAAACACAGTACGGGCTAATGGAACCGGTATTAAGATAATTAAATGTATGCGTGAAGCAAAGAAAGAAATGTGTTTCTTTATGTAATAACATGTATAGGAATGGTGAATGGGCTGAAGACTTCCTGGAGTCAGTAATGCTGAAAATACTGATAAAAGACAATGCCAATAAATGATTTAGGGACTATTTCTAAAACATAATTCTACAGACAATACTAAATCGATGCACGTGTTCTAAGATGAAAGTCAAATTAGAGGAACATTTATGCTTCAGGAAGAATAAAGGCAGAAGGAATACAATTAGATTGCTGAGAAAATTCGACGAACACTGAGAATACAAAGAAGTGCGTGTGACGTTTGGTATCTTGAAAAGGCATTTAATAGAATAGACTGGAATAAGGTTATTACGATTCTGAAGAAAATTGGTGTGGAATGGGAGAAAGAAAACATGTCGGCGTAATCTTTAAAGTTACTAATCAAATCCAGGATTAGAGAGAATAGAAGAGGTAGAACAGGGAGTCCCCAAACTACCCATCCTGTTCAACATCTGGTACTTGTAGCATATGTGGAGTAATTATTTCCAGAACAAGGGAGAAACGATAGTAGGAGGAAGAAGAATAAAGGCATAAGACTCACTGATGATGTGGCACTGATAACGGGATAAGGAACAATCAAAAGGCACATAGTAATGGAGATAAATAACAACGGTGAGCTTAGAATGAAGATAAATGCAACAAAGACAAAGACTGAGGCAAAGCAAAGAGGATATGAAATGGGCAAGTGGGGGAAGATTTAAGAGAATGAGAGGCATATTTTATTGCCCCCTTTTTTATTAACTTACTTTACATACACACATGTTTATGCAGACTCATAGAGACATGTCTAAAGCAGCATTCAAACCTGCAATCCTCCAAGCCCCAAGCGCCAAAGAAGTGAAGCGTCTTAGGAATGCCACCATGGGGACCAGCATCCTTGAAGAAATAACTAAGCCAGAGATTAGCAAAGTGTTTGAATGAGCGTGATATTATTCAGTATGGAAACTTTGATACTGTGAAGAAGTGAGAAAAAATTATTTGCGGCATTTGAAATGTGGATAAAGAGAGCAACGGAACACGTGGAGTGGCTAGAAAAAAAATAAAATAATTAAAATGTTATAGAAAGAGTGGGCGAGGTAAAATCACAGGTGAAGCTGATAAGAATGAGGAAATGAAACTGGAAGAGACGTGGATGAAAGTAAACAGTTTGCTAAGCAATGCACTGGAAGAAATGACGAATGAGAAAGATGTTAAGGAAGACAAATATATTACCTGGCACACAATAGTGAGATAAATGAATCATTCTCGGCGACAAAGGGAAAAGCGGAATAGAGAGAAGAATGTAGGCGGTTAGATTTGCATTGAAGTTCCTGCCCTAGTGCACAAAACTATTATTGATCGATTGATTGATTCACTGATTATTTGAAAACCATTTATATTTGAACGGAGAGCCGCTTAGTAATTTTGAAGTCGTGCCATATGATCAATTAACGTGCTCTGTCAAATATTTTTCCTCCCTCATATCATACGCCTTTAAAGGAATTTATTAAATTGTGCTAGGTTTTAACCTTCAAAGCAACTTAGTAAATAAAACTTGGCAAACAAAATGCTAACTCAGGTGACTGAATGCTACTTTTGATCAGCAGGTTAACATCCCGTACTCCTCAGAATTTCAGCGTATATCTGTCTAATAAAAGCACCTTTTCCTGAGAAAATATTTGAAATTAGGGGATTAATGCTGGAATTTGTAGCTTCTGTATAGAATTAAATAGCAAGAAGGAGGTGAAAGCCAACGTCATACATTTATGCCCTATTGCAAAACTAAAATATGTGTTTGTATGTATGCTACAAAATGCCACGGGGGAAATATGGAACTGTTATACAGAGCTGATGGAGTTGGAGAACATGTTTTATCACATTGCAATAACGTAGTTTGTATTTTGTGGCAGTCACGCTGGACAGTCATGTTCCGTAGGTCAGCTCATAGCAGTAGCAAGAGTTTTCCTCTGAATAGAAAACCCGTTGTTGAACTTCATCATTACGCCCTTACGGTATATATGGAGACTAAAGAATACCTCGCCATAGTGAAATTGTGAACAGCTATATTAAAAATCCGTTTCTCCGTTACGTACCTCATGCAACCAGTCACCGCGTGGTTCTGACTCGATCGCTGAAACCTTGTTCACTTTATGCTGAATGCTCACTTCTATTACTTGCCTCATTTACAGTTGCCGACAAGCATACTAGCTCTGCTAAATGTTAACTTTACCGACTTTCTATGATAGCAGGGTGGAACAAACAACACTTGCACTTCGCAATGGATTGCGTGGTGTACGTCCTATTTGTCCCTCTGTGCATTCACAGGAAATCAAAGGAGTCGCGTCAAAATCCAGCGCTTATTGGTAAGCTAAACGGTAGTTATTACACCACGGAGTGCATAAAAATGCTTTTTGTGAAAATAGTAGCATCCAAATTTGTATCCTTATCGAGCGGGATGACTCAGGCGATAACGTTTGTGGCCTGTATTCAGGAGGTCGTGGGTTTGATTCCCGTGGCCGACCTTCCTGACCCCTGGGATTTATCGGGGGTTTCCCCAGGTCGCCAGGTGAATGCTGGGAAGGATCATTACATCCCCCGAATTTCTTGTCTCTCCATTTCATCTCCATTCTCATTTTACTTCACCCTTCATCTGCTTGTTTTTTTCAGGGTTGCAAGTGTCGGCGGGAAGTTTCGGCGTGTGCATGGCAGGGGAAAAGGATTCTATAAGGAAATCATCGTCCTCCGGACTGTAAGCGGTCTCCGGGTCCCGGGCCCCCCAGGGAATGTGTAAACCCACAGGGGAGAGGGGGCCAGCTATACCAGCCAGCACCGGGAGAGTTAAACTCCGTAAATGGTAGGGACCCTGCGCTCTGCGTGGGCCTCCTGGACCGACCGCCCTCCGTCTCTCACCTCATCCCTCCCTCCCTCCCTCCCGTCAGGGGCCTAGACTCAAAAGATCTGCGTAGGTCGAGGTTCTAAGTACCAGTCCGCTTCTAGTCCTATCCTGCCCTGTCCTATCCTGTATCCTTGTCCAAAATAAAAACCAAATCAGTAGACAGATCATTTAGAGGACAGAGCATATATCGTCACGAGAGAAGAGACCAAACTGAAGCGTAGATGACGACCACGGAAAATGACAGCGCTCGAGTGCATATATTCATTATCTCTGAACACCGAAAATGGATATTATGCTGTTTCTAGTCTCTATGTGTGGCGCATGAAGCTGTCTGTAAAATTTAAAGAATAATTTATTCTCACCTAAATATTTCTCTCCTAAATCCTGGCTGAACAATACACAGTGGAACGGCGCTATTGGTTCAACATTCTTCATATGCGGAACCAATGTTACGGTCATACCCTAATCAGAAAATGTCATATTATGTTGCTTTTTTGCTATAATTTCGTAACATAAACACATATTCCATAGGCTGGATTATTATTATTATCATCCTAATTAAACTAATATGTCGGAAATCAGCTATGTTATTCGTCATAAAGCATCAGTATGCAATTCGTAGTGCGAATAGAACCACCATAAGTAATAAGGCCCACGTTTAAAAGCCACATGTCGAGATACCATTCATCTATTGTTAGATATGTTCCATATGTGCTCAAATTAAGAGGCCTAGAAAGTCACACCATGTGCAGAAAACTAGACAATAGTGTGTATTCCCTGAAAAATTCGTGCAGAAGTTCACTTAGACATCTTTCACAGGAAATGGAAATCTCTACGCCTCTGCTCCAACAGCTTTAACCACCATTGTTTAAACCAAATAAAATTACTCTAGCAAGGAACTTAAACCGGATGATCCTACAACCAAGAGCAGAGTTTGTGTATGAATTTTTAATAGTATGCATAGCGAGGAACTTGACACTAATCTCATTTTGTTTGCAAATGAAGTATGGTTCCACCTATGGGTATGTTAATGCCCAAATTGTAGAGCGAAAATCCTGCCTCATGAGAAGCAAGTTCAGAAAATATGCACTACCCTATTATCAGTAAAAGAATGATAATTTCCTCTTTTTGGAAAAAATTAATACTGATAGTGATGTGTATTTAATTTTACAATCGTTTTGCACAGTTAACGGAGAAAGAACGTAGTGTTCGCTAGTTTCCGGCAGGGCTCTTGCAATAGCTTATGCAGCCGAGTATTCCATGCGGAAAATTCGCAATGTATTTGTGATCCAGCCATCACTAATAGCACATGGCCTTCTCGGTCTCTTGAATAAATCCTTTGTGATTATTTTCTCTGGTAAACATTGTATGCAGAACAAATTCAGAAACTTTACATTAACTAATACCTAACATTTCCGAGCGAGGTAACTCCGCGGTAATGTGTGAGGCTCGTATTCGGGAGTTTCCGGGTTCGATTCCCTTCGGGCCAGCCAGGCTGACCATGTTTCCCCCTCCCAAGTCGGTAAGCTGGGATGATTTTCCTTCTACCATGAATTTCGTGCCCACGATTTCCGTCTTCATCGTTTCCTTTCATTCTGTTTCGGGGTTGCAGGACCAGGGTAGGGCGGTTGGTGTGTTGCGGCAGAACAGTGAAATTTGCGTTATGGAAAGATTTTTCCCTGGCGCTTGGCGGGACGGCTGGGCCGCCCTTCCTTCCTAGGAGTGTCCTCTCTATCTCCGGATCCTCATGTTGCGGATGGCTAAGACAGGGCTAGTCGCGTCAGGATTGGTGTCATGTTGGAATCGTTAGGGACCCCGTCCTTGCTAGAGCACATCGTCGTCCGGATATGGTGGACCTTCGGGTCTCCCATTTATCCCTTCCTACCAGGGGCCACATTGAAAGCGCAAAGGACCCACTATGACCTAAGTGCGGTGCTGTACTCCAGTTTCTACAGGCCGCTTCGTCTAACTATTCCCAACCCCTAATACAATAATTCGTGAAGAAATTATAATATTTATCAAATTGAAGTGAAGTTAAATCTGCAAAACTCGGTCACCAGGTGGCAGCACGCTTGAATAGGGTCTAACGCAAATAGTAGTAGTTATAGCAGAAACCTGATACAGCTCACTTTAAATAGTTATCTAGAATAAATTCACATCTCTAAAAATACACTATCACAATTCAAAAAGTACAGTTTTGAGATAATTGCATTTGAAAGCTTTGATTTGTGATATTAATAGAATATTCTGAATTGCAACACCGACATATCTCATGTAGCTATCTTCCAGAAGCCACTTCAAGGTATGGCGGTTTTCATATTTGGTAGAGAACCGTTTCATGAACCAGAAAATGAATGTAACTCAAAATAGCCAAGTTTTTAGTTATGGCTGTCTTGATCTAGGGGTGTGAATTATGCTAAATGCGTATGAGTTCGTTTCTCGTAGAAAAATAAGGATGCAAGAGAAAAATGATTATCTGTTAAAGATACAGTTTTTTAAAAATTAGAGCTGTATCAGTTAACTCCCGAAGAATAACCTCGAATTTAAAGTTTGAGGCAGTGTTTTTTAACACTTAAATAATTTCAGTCAAATTATATAATATGTAAATTCAATAACAGCCCACCTTGAAACAATATGTGTATGTAATAATTTGTAAAATGCAACAGTCATTGCATATGCTTATATTATTGTATCCATGTGCAATAATGTTATCTGAATATATTACGTAATTTAATAATGTAGGAGCTGTGAGAATAATAAGTTAAACGTTGCTAACAATGAGGTAACCTTGAGGCAATAATGAGTTTGATAGTTTAAATGCTATTTGTGATTCTTGGAAGCATTAATGTAATTTTAGTGACAGTTTATAAAAAATAGCCAATCAACAACCAGAAAAAGCTTTAGTTAAATGCAGGTATTCTATTGGAGTAGAATTAGCCAATCAGAGACTTGAAATACAGAAATTTACAAGTTTAGACGGTTGAAATCTATTCAGTTGCCTGCAGACAGAGTTACTAACCAAACGCGAGATGTGTCCTCGAGAAATTAATTGCGTATTCGTGTGAGACGAAAATAGTATACGTATTAAAAAGTGCAAGTATTAAATAAAAGAATCTCATAGCTCTCGATATCAGTGAAGTGATATTTAATTTGTGTCAAGGATAATAAAAAGGAGTGAATTAAAACTTAAAAAAATCTGCGTAAGCCTATAATCTTGTCGCATCACGCCCTGCCAAGACACCCATGTCTCTAACAATAATACTGACGCAGCCGAGGCAAACACAAATATTAAATATTTAAAGAAACAGTTTAATTACAAAGTTAATATTTTTTTTTAAACGTGGGGCAAAGGCCACCTGAAAGTACATTTGGGGCAAAGGCTACCGGAAACTGTTTACTATACGTGCGGTTGCAACTACTACAACTTCGGCTCCCCAACAGTTGAACTATAATACAACTACTTTAATACGACCTACTTCAAATTGACGTCCAAAGCGTGGTGCAAACAACGTAACAAAACTCCTACTTCAAATCGGCTTTTCCATACGTGAAACAAAAACCTTCTTCAAGTTCAGTTGTTACTTTAAATCGCCGCATAATTTTCAGTATTTCTACCTTAAGTATACGCGATAGACCTAATTCAATTTATATTTCATCAGTTAAAGGTACGGCTCAGTTCATCTTTCTTCCTGATTTTCTTCCCATAAGCGAATGTAAAGTAACAATTCCACGGAATAAACTGGAACTAAATTTCACAATAAACTTAGGTAAATATAAAACAAATAGTAATAAATATGGTTCTTATACTATCCACGAGTTTTGGCAAATGGCATTGAATACAAATATTTCGGGGATGGCAATACTACAAGGTTATATTAAAACCTGCGTTTTCTTGTGGAATGAACCAGTTCTCTAAATTTTTGCAGTAAACTATTTCTTTAATTCAATATAGGAGCCTATGGCTGTATTTAATATCGTATTGTTTAAAATCACTTCCAAAAATGTAAATAGTCGACATATTGGTTCTTATACCATGGAAATTTGCTTGCAAGTTATTTTGAAATATTATTGTTTTGCACACATTCATACAGCATAATGTCCCGGTCACCAGGGATCTTGTTAAAAAAAAAAGAAATTTCAAATACCTAAATTATGTATATTCTGGCTGAAAATTCTTGAGGATTTTAATGTTGTGACTAACCCATTATTTGAACTTGATTATGCGTCAACTATAAAAACCCAAATTTAATTTTCTGTTTCCAGTTCCTAAACCAGTTATCAAATTCCCTTCCTGTCACTTGATGGAAGTATAATTTTAAAAAAAATCTAATGTATTGGACTCACAGGACTTTCCCTACTCACTCTAGTACAAACTATTCTTACAAACGCTCACTCTTCTATCTTCTCCATGTTAATTGAGATTAACATTTGCAGAAATTGTCTTATTGAGTAATTTCCTTGCAGGTATCACGGGATTTGGGGACTACGGTAGTCTTTAAATGACAGTCAAATGTTTTAAGAGCGGGTCGCTATGTAATGGCTTTGAAATTCCATTCTTTGTACTCGTCCAAGAGAAAAAAAAATAATAACGACTTCCAATTTGAGAACAGTAGCAGTATTTTAAAGTGCAAACCAATAACAAGAAATCTCTCGGAAATGGTTAACGGCATAAAAAATGTGTTTTGACATAAACTGTGTGCTTTAACGAGATCTACGTTTTTTGTATAGTAAGGTTTTACCTATCTATTACGGTTTACCAGTTAAAATGCAAAAGTCATTCAGAATGAAAAGGATTTCAAAATATATATTTCGCTTTTCATGAAAATATCTTAAAATTGTGGTGTTTTAATCAAAATCGTTAGACATTTTTTAGAAAATTAAAATTTTCCATGTAAAGTCTGTGGTGAGCGATTTTCTTGAAAAATTCGTTTTGTATCCTTGGAAGATGCTGAAATTAAATGGGTACCAAGTTTGGGTTTTAACCGACTTTTCGATTTTGAGTTATGCTGCTCACAGGCACAGGCGCGCACACACAGACACACGGGTGGTTTTCTAAAAATAATTTTTGGTTCCAACGGGACCTCAAAATATATATTTCTGGTGAAATCTCGATATCGAATTTTTGGGTGCAATACAATGCTTTCCCTACTTACTATATGTAGTAGAGAAAGTAAAAAATTAATTACTGATCCTTCCATCATAGAATCCAATCTCAAACTGCTACCCTAAAGGTAATGATGCAAAACACCTTAATCTTTCATTAAATTAGTCTTTAAAGAACGCTTTAACATAAGCTAATCTATAAGTTATACAAACAGTAGCCCTGTTGTCTTAGACCTCATTTTCCTCTGGTGCCAACTAGCGGCAAAGCTACAGACTGTTCCATGAAAGCACCCATTACGGAAGCAAGAGCCAGAAATTAATAGTAAATAAAAACACACAATTCCAGTGTCTCTGCGTGACTTGGTTGAGAAAATTATTTTTACTTTTCAAGCGTTCAGCAACTAAAAGACAAACCCTACCGTTCACCAACACCATCGGTCTACTCATCGCGGACGGACAACCCTTGAGCACGGTTCCAGTGTACGTATGTTTTCATCTGATAACTTCTCTGCAGAGAATCCATGCACTTAAGTATCCTAAATAACTACATCTAACAGTGTGCCCACACATAATTCAGTGAAGTAGAGACCAGTGCCACACTTTCATTACGCGGTGTTCTCTAATCACCTTCTACTTTGTTCGAATATGCAACCCAATGAGAACCTCAGGCATGGTAAAATATCCTTAACATTTTATCATTACATCACGTAGGACTGTTTCAGTTACTCAGTGTGTAAGCGTTCTGATATTACTAACACTGTCGCCGTGTATGTACTAACACTTAGCTTTGATTGCCACGTCGATCTAACCCGGCATTCTGTTGTGTATTATTAATTACATACTTCGTATATTATTATATTTATAATATGAATCGTAATGTAATAATTCGTAATAGATTCCAGTATAATGATGATGATGATGATAATAATAATAATAATAATAATAATAATAATAATAATAATAATAATAATAATAATAATAATAATAATAATAATAATAATAATAATAACAACAACCATACGTTTCGTCCATCATGAATGAGATATCTGAAGATTATCTTATTTTTTTTTTAAATGGGAAGCTACAATTAGGGTCAATTTAAATTAATCCTAAAATGACCATCACAACGTCCTGCAAATAAAACACGACTAATGGAATTTACTTTCCCCTATGATATCAAGCAACTTTTATTCAAGATATTTCTTTTTACAACGCTTAGTTTTGGAGATATTTACAGCCTCAACTTAAATGGTCCACCTTGTATGCACACAAATCCACAACTCGTAACTGATTAAAATTTGTATCATCACCGAAATCCCTGCATCATACAACCAGCATTACCGGCGCTCGTTGCACAGCAAAGAGATATAACTTGAAGAATTGGGCGGGGATTCTTGAAAAACTGTGTATAAATTTGAGTTTCAAATGTCTTCTTTTATTATCGCATGTCACTATAGAGCTGTAAGCTGCTGTAATTAATAAATGTAGTGCCCAGATAACGGATGAAAGCCTCTCTTGCACTAGTGTATTTAGTATTATGAATATTTTTATACATGTATTTAAAATGGATATAAAATACGTAGGGATCAAACTGATCCTTCAGAGTTGACTTCTTATATTTCCCTTCCTACTATTTTAGAATATTATCACTAGGTGTCTCATACTTTAATATAAAATATGAAAACACATAAAGCCACTAGAATTAGATTTATCAGAGACGCAAGGGAGATTTGATTAAAGAGCACGTTGACCTCTCGAACATCATAGAGTTAAATGTCACTTCGAATGAAAATGATTTCAGAAATATAATGGATATATTGTGCTTTGATGTGGCAAGAAAGCTTTCAGCACTTCCGCCTTAATGGTTTGAACTTATCCGATTAACTGAATGCCACTTTCCAAGCCTGGTTCTGGAGATAAGACCGCATCAAATTAGTCACCAAGGACTACCACCTGATGTACAGAGATAGTTCAGGGGGTTCCTTGTCAAATTCTAAATACTCTAAGGCTGTTTTAAGCGTTTATCATAATTAAATATGAACTTACTAGCGTGATGTGCTTTTAAAACAGAGTATTTTTGTCAGCAATAGATTATTTTTGCAATAGGAGGCTCCGACCGTGAAAGTTTTGTCTACATTATAGTATTCCTTAAGACTGAAAAGTCTAAAAACCTATTGGACAGTTGCTTCTTCAAAAAAATGTTTATTGACTTGAAAATCAGTAACGGTTACCACAACTTGGTGCGCTAGCACTTTTTGGCTGTGTTTAACTCCAATTTTAATAACTCATGCCTCATGGTGAATATACGGTGTAAAATGATGCTCAATGAGCCTGAGGTGCAATGCTCTGAAAATGCTAGGGCATTTGTCTTAAGTGGATAAGGAATATCCCCGGAAAAAGCTATTATTGAGGTAACTCGCCCTAAATGAGATTCGAATACGAACCCTCCGTGTAGTAAAACTGACCCCCACACCAAGAGTACTTCGGCTTTGAGTCTTCGCTTAAAAAGAAATCTTTCAGTAAACTTTGAAAGACTGAAGAGTAAATCTGGCATATTTTCAAATACATTTATTTATATTAAATTGAAAAATTACATCTCATGTAAAATGCTGCACACACATGGCCAAAATTAAGATTTCATTTTAATAATTTCCATAATACCATAATTTCCAATTATTATAAACAGTGAAATATCCTAAAGATCAGGATAAATTAAAATTGTATGCCACAAAAATACTATAGAGTTAACTTTCTTGTGTGATATAAACAGGTAGTGCACCTGAAAGTAGGTTTCTTCACAAAGGGTTAGCGAACGGAAGAACAAGTAAAACGGAAACGGTATTCGGTTGCTTCCGCTACATCAGTGATGCTTTCACGATTAGACTTTTATTTGTAGTATTTAATGTCCCTTTTAACAACTCAGCAGAGAAGATGAATGAATTAGCCGGAACAATGCTCAAATGAATCAGGGCCCCGATCAGCTCAGAGTTACCCGAGATTTGTCTTCAAAGGAAAGGAAAAGAACCTTATCCGGGTAATTCACCACAACCGGGGTTGTACTCGAACAATTTGGTTTGTAAGAAGACACGCTGCCCCCGCAGCACATTTGTGAGCTACGGTCACCTTTCTTGCAGTATACGGAGTCCATGGTCATTCGTGGATACAAAACGATCCTATCTAAAATATATATAATATATATATATATCCACTATCATGTATTTTTATATTTGTTCTAAAAGCTATTCAAACAAAAGCTTATTTTTTTCTCTCTCCTCCATGTTGATCGAAGTAAACCTTTGCAGAAATGATTTTATTGTAGGTACAAGGGGGATACGGGAGGCTAAAGCGATAGTCCAAGCTTTAAAAAGCTCGCTTTGAAATGTCATACTCTTTCCATTATATCACAAAGAAAAAGAAAAGATGGTGAAAGTGTTATAAGAAGCCGAGCGGGATGGCTCAGGCGGTAACGTCTGTGGCCCGCATTCGGGAGGTCGTGGGTGAAATTTCCGTGGTCGACCTTCCTAACCCATGGGTTTCTTCGGGGGTTTCCACGGGCCACTAGGGGAATTTTGGGAAGGATCATTAAGTCCCCCGAATTTCCTGTCCCTCCATTTCACCTCCATTCTCATTTCACTTCACCTTTCATCCATTTGGTCTCTTTCAGGGTTGTACGTGTCGGCGGGCGGTCTTGGCGTGTGCAGGGGAAGATTATGCTCTCTGGGAACCTTTGTCTCCCGGAATGGGTGCAGTCTCCGGGTTCCGGGTCCCCCAGGGGATGTGTGGGCCCACAGGGGGGAGGGAGCCAGATGCACTAGTGCCCATCCGGAGAGTTTAAATCTGTAAATGTAGGGACCCTGTCCTCTGCCTGTTATGCTCCCTGGTCCGACCACCCTCTGTTTCCTCTCGCCTCATCCCACCCTCCCGGGGGCGCCCCGTTCGGGGCATAGGTACAAAAGAGCTCACTAGGTCGACGTGCTAAGTCCCCCTCCGCGTCGAATTCTAATCCTAATTCTATTCTTAAAAGACTAAAGTGTTAGAAAATTCAAACCAATAGCCACGAACATCCCGGAAATGGTTATTGACACAAAAGTTTAATTTGAAATAAATTGTGTGTTTTTAATAAGACTGCATTAGCTCCATGTTACTTTCTCTACCGCGTATAGTAAGTGGGGGAAGTATTGCTCGTATTCCACCCAAAAAATTCAGTATCGAGAGTTCCTTGGAATTGTATGTTTTGAAGCTCCCTAAACCCAAATAACAGACTTTTAGAAAAAGGTCCGGGTATGTATGTGTGTGTGAACAGCATAATTCAAAAAGGAAAAGTTGGTTAAACATCAAATTGGTGTCTAAGTTCAGCGTCTTCCAAGAATGCGACACAAAGATTTTCAAGAAAATCCCCTCACCCCTACACTTTATATGGAATGTTTTTCGAAAATGTTGATTTTCTCAAAAATGGTTCTAACCGTTATAAAAACCCCTGTATTGAAAAAATCTACATAACATTTAAACCTTGAACTTTGTGAGAGTAGTCTGTGAAGTCCTCTTCGTTCGGAAGGAATTTTGTATAATCCTGTATAACTGATAAGGGTTAAGCCATAGACGTAAACTTACTACACAACAAATGTAGAGTTCTTTAAAACGCAATGTATTTCAAATGACTTTCTTGTGGCATCGGCAATTTCCGGGATATCCGCTACTAACGGTTCAATTGTTGAATACATTTGTCATTCTTTGAAGTCCTGTCGATATTCAGTTGTTTCTCGCAATTGCATGGAAGAGTATGGAATTTTAGCATATAGTGGCCAGTTCTTAAACATTTGGCTATTACTATTCCCTTTGCATCTGAAACCAAATGTGCAATGTAGCTATTTCTGCAAATATTTACCTCAATTAAAATGAAGTAGATAGAATAATAAACTTTTGCAAGAATGTTTGTATACATAGTAATAAACGATAGAGGGCAGAGAAAGCCACGTGAATGTAACACATCACGATTTTAAGTTTTTGCTTGGTTCTTATGGCTTCCTAATTATATAGTTATATATAACTCAATCATAATAAAGAAAAGTTCAATCCGCATAAAATTAGAGATATAGGTTTTATTCTTAATATCTCAAATATGTGAATTATTTAATCAAAGTCATTGCAGCCATTTTTGAGAAAATAAATATACTGAATTCCATGTAAACAGTAGTTTGTGGTAGGATAAATTTCGTGAAAACCTTCATCTTGTATCCTTGGAAGATGCTGGATTGAAATATCAAATTTTGCATTTATCAAACTTTCCATTTTGGGGTTTTGACGTTCACACATAGACATAATTTTTAAAATTATTTTTTGATACCGGGGATCTCAAAACACTTATTTTTGGTGAAATATCGAAATACAATTTTTAGTGGAATACAATAAGCACTTGCTTTCTCTACGGTAAGAGATAGAAAAAGTAAACATGGCGTTCCTGGCACGTAAATACAATGAGCACAAAATAAACACGTAAAGCGAACAGGCATATTTCAGTAGAAAGAGAGAATATGGAGAGAAAAATATACCAATACATAATCCAGTTGTATATTAAAGTAGATTTACTTTCACGGTAAAAATACAACATGAATAGAATAGCAAAGTAGTCACAAAAAGTTATTTTGATTATGTAGTGTGTCTCATGCTTGACGCAGTAGTAGTTCACTTCCTTTGTGCAGCGAACGTTAAACTTTTGACAAGGTAAGAAAGGGGTACTTTGTGCCAGTTTACAGCAGTTTCCTTCAACTACATGTACATACGCCGCCTCTTAGAGACGTCACGCGAATCCTGTTGTATCACACACTTTACCTCTGTATATATGCAACGTAAATCATACAGCTAAATGCCGCAGCACCGCTCAAGAGAAACGCCATGGTTCAGCCACTGCTTAAAGATACCCATCTGTGAAATTTCCAAAATCCACAATTTCATTCCTATTCATTTGAAAATTTAATACCACAATCAGGGTTTAATGCATACTATTATCTACACTAAATCCCATGCATTTTTTTAAATTCATTCCAGAGGTTTCATTTTTACTTTCTCTACTCACACATAATAGAGCGAGAAGGTATTGAATTCCACTCAAAAATTCGATATCGAGGTTTCACCAAAACACATGTTTTGGGGCCCCCTGAATAAAAAGAAATAATTTTTACTTTCTCTAGCACGTGCATGGTAGGTAAAGAAGGTATTGCATTCCACTAAAAGTTAGATACTGAGATTTCACCGGAAATACATATTTTTAGGCCCCCTAAATAAAAAAGCATTTCTAGACAAAGATCCGTGTGTGTGTGTGTGTGTGTGTGTGTGTGTGTCTGTAAACAGCATAACTCAAAAACGAAAAGTCGTATAAACACCAAAGTTGGTACTTACGCTCAGTACCTTCCGAAGATGCAACAGGAAGATTTTCAAGAAAATCCCCCCACTCCAAACTACCCTTTACATGGAACATTTTTGAAATTATTTATTTTCCCAAAAATGGCTCTAATGATTTTGGTTAAAATACCGTAAATTAAATATATTTACATGAAAAATAGAATATATATGTTAAATTTTCTGGCAATAGCCAGTGAAGTCCTCTTTATTCGCAAGGAATTTTGTATAATCTTGAATAACTGATAAACGTTAAGCGATAGACGAAAACGTACTACACAAAAATGTAGATCTCTTTGAAACACACAATTTATTTCAAATAGCTTTTTTTGCGGCATCAGCCATTTCCGATATATCCGTTTTAATGTGTTAATGTAAGGTAATGTGTTACATTGACATTACTTTCTTCACTCTCCGTTATTTATTAGTTGGTATACAAACTATTTTTACGAAAGCTTATTTTTCTATCAACTTCAATTTAATCGCGATAAACCGTTGTAGAAATAGCTAAATTACATATTTCGTTATAGATACAAAAAGAATATTGATATTCAAGTGTTTAAGAACTGAACGCTATGTAATGGCCTTAAAACTGCATTCTCTTTCCAAGCAATCGCGAGAAAAAACTGAAAATCTACAGGACTTTAAAAGAATGAAAGTACTGAACAATTCGAATAATTAACAACGGATATCTTTGAAATGGCTTATGCTACAAAAAAGTTATTTGAAATAAACTGTGTGCTTTAAAAAAAATTTCATTTTTTTCGTACGTTTTTGTCTGTCACTTAACGTATACCAATTTTTACAAGCTGATACAAAATTCCTTCCTAATGAGGAGGACTACACAGGATGTTCCCAGAAAATTCAACATATACATTTTATTTGTAGGTATTTTTCACATATGGTATTTTAATCAAAATCGTTATAGCCATTTTTTAGAAAATAAAAGATTTATAACACCATTCCATGCAAAGGGTAGCTTAGGGTTTGGGATTTTCTTGAAAATGCTGATGAAGCATCTTTGGAAGATACTGAACTTAAACACCAAGATTGGTATTTATTCAGCTTTTCGTTTTTGAGTTATGCTGTTCACAGACATACACATAGACACACACATTATTCAGGGGGCTTCAAAACATGTATTTCCGGTGAAATCGTGGTATGGAATACTTTGGTTGAATGCAATACCTTCTCTATCTACTGTGTACACTAACGTACATAAAAAGTGGCCCATTTCCCTAGATCGCAATGGTGTTTTCCCTCCGTAAGGTTTACACCTTCAGGTAACCAATCTTAGACTCCACCCAACCAGTATCACTTTCCACGTGACTGTTCTGTAAAGCAGTCATGAGATACACACAAAAAATGAGTACCAATGAACCATATTATAATCCATGTGAAATGATGGGTTGGTTCGAACACCCCTTCTATGAGAGAGTTTCGATACTATTGGTACAAAAGGAAACGCTAGACCGATACGATCTAATTCGACCTTCCATAGGAAGAGTGAAGAATTATTTGCATACGTCGTTAAACTGAACGACAGCTACGCCAATGATATGAGAGTTTTCATCAGCAAAGATACAAGTTTTTCGTGTTTATTTATACCTTTTTTATTATATTACATCTTACTTTTGCGCCTAAATTTAACAAAGCATTGCCTTATCGACACTCCGTTAGTGAGAACATGTAGCGTGTAATGTTCCCTTCGGCAGTTCGGCCATATTTTGGGGGAATGTACTCTGCCAATCCAGCGACTAGAAATTATGTTCAAGGAACACGGCAGCTCGCTCTGGCACAGGGTGAGGCTACGTTTGGCATTACCAAAATAATCAGCTGCGTCCCATTATTTATGCACACCAGTATACGTGGTAGATAAAGTAAAAAGTATATAATCACTTTCTTCAATATATTTTTGAGAGGTAGTGAAAAATTTCTGAAACAAATTGGCAAAAAATTGCATTGTGTGGAGCTTTTGAGTATGGGAAAATTCTGAGAAAAGGTTAGTGAGAAAAACTAGGTTTAAAGCTGAGCGTGTCTATTATTAAGGATGCGCCTATCCATTTATAGTTTCAGTTAATTACTATTTAAATGCGCTAAGTGGAAAAAACTATATGATTTCTTAAAGTTTAGTATTTATACTATTTTATTATGAAAACATTATTTTTTAAATTTTTCACAACGTATGACCAAATTTCAATGAGACTTCAATTTTTTCTGTAAAAATATATACAGTATGAGCATCATTACTCAATAACATAATAGCTAAGATGTTAACAAAGATTCATCTCATCATTTTTATCTTCTTATTTGTAAGGAGGTATACAATATTTCATTCATTTATACCAAAAAGTCCATCGTGTGAAACAAGTTGAAAATGAGAATACGCCGACAAATGAATACCCTGGGAAGGGGAGTTTAAAAATGATAATGCTAAAATAAAACTATTTTTGATTTTATGCCGCTTAAAAGCATTTAGTATATATATATATATATATATATATATATATATATATATATAAGCCCTCCTTCGTCTTTCTTTCTTCTTTCTTTCTCCTCTGTAACTAAATTAGTATTTAAAGATTTCTAAGGCCTGCCTTGAAACTTATGGTTATTACTACAATTTTATATAAAAATAGGCATGGGGATAGACATTTAAATCGCTAGATGACATGCTTTAAAAGATCGTACTGCTATAAAAGCTACATAGAATTAAAGTATAAGGCTTGTGGTTATTAATAGCACTAATATGGCATTAACGTGAAATGGACATACAGCATTTAACAACAGTTGGATACCAACCTATTCCGGTTTGATCGCATGGTAATAATCGCACAGGATGGGATAATCAACCCATAATTGCTCTTGAGGTTAGGCACTGTTTCATAATATTGGTAATATTAGTACAATATTCCACTATGTGGTTATTAGATTTTAAACAGAATGTAAGTAGGTATAAATGCTATTTATGATTTTCTGAATCGCGACATTGTTTAACAGAACTATGTAAACTTAAATTTTACGGGTTGAGCCCGAAAAGTGTAAATGTTTGGATGCTAGCCCGTTATATTAATTATTATTGAAGATGTCACTAGATGCCACTGTCGCTCTCTTTCCTTTTCTGTAAATATCCACTTTCTTGACTATATCCACTGCAGTTACTACTACTATTACGAGGGTTCTTTTTAAACTAAGTACCGATAATCTTTTAAAAAATAACAGAACATTATTTTCCAAATACTTTATTATCATTCATTACCTTACACTACTTCATCACATAATCACAGCCGTTATTCAGGCACTTGTCGTAACGGGAAACCAGTTTTTGTATGCATTCGTCAAAAAATGATGCCGCCTGTGACGAAAGCCAATTCTGCACTTCTTGTTTCACACCATCGTCATTGAAATGTTTTCCACTAAGGAATTTCTTCAGATGAAGAAACATGAAAATTGCTTGGTGCCAAATTCGGACTGTAGGGAGGGTGGTCGAATTGTCCCCAACCAAATGATGCGATCAGATCTTAAGTTTGTTTGGCTGTGTGTGGCCAGGCATTGTCACTCATTACTATTTCCCCATGAACCTCACACAATTGGCGATGAATGTTTGCTGGCGTAACATTTCTGGCATTCAAAAAACAAATCATTGATCTGACTACACAGTAGGCGGGTCGTACGATTGTTTTGAACATTTAGAAAACTATCAACTATCAAAACAACAGGAAAACACAAAATGAGGATCACTTACAGCTGCGTTGGGCTTCCTAATGAATGGGGGAAGTGGTCCTGCATGCTCAAAATCGCGACTGCAGGGCAAAATATTAAAGCGGTACTTACTTTTAAAATACGCCTCGTACTACTACTACTACTACTACTACTACTACTACTACTACTACTACTACTACTACTACTACTACTACTACTACTACTACTACTAATACTACTACTAATACTGCTACTACTAATACTACTACTGCTGCTGCTACTAATAGTAATACTACTATTAATACTGCTACTACTAATACTACTACTATTACTAATACTACTACTAATACTACTACTACTAATACTGCTACTAATACTACTACTAATACTGCTACTAATACTACTACTAATACTGCTACTAATACTATTACTAATACTGCTACTAATACTACTACTAATACTGCTACTAATACTATTACTAATACTGCTACTAATACTACTACTAATACTGCTACTAATACTACTACTAATACTACTACTAATACTGCTACTAATACTGCTACTAATACTACTACTAATACTGCTACTAATACTACTACTAATACTACTACTAATACTACTACTGCTACTACTACTACTACTATAACTACTACTAATACTGCTACTAATACTACTACTAATACTGCTACTAATACTACTACTAATACTGCCACTAATACTGCTACTAATACTACTACTAATACTGCCACTAATACTGCTACTAATACTACTAATACTACTACTACTACTAATACTGCTACTACTACTACTACTACTACTACTACTACTACTATAACTACTACTAATACTGCTACTACTAATACTAATACCGTGTATCTATTAATTATTTGATATCCAATACATTTTATTCTACTTAAAATTCTGCCGAGACCCGGTCGCCAACTATCAAAATAAATTAAAAGCTAACAACCCCTTACTATAGCGAACCCGCGATTTTTCACATTTAAGTTTTCTACTTGCCTCTTCTGGTACGTGCAAAGTTTGACAGTGATTAAATCAATATCAGTTCTTTTAAAACGATAATAAATCTCGATTCAGCTTTATAACAAGCAATTTTATTTTCCACATGTTTTCTGAAATTTTGAACTGTTATCATTATTGCAAACCAAAAGACTAAGCATGCCCTACATTCTTCTATATTACCCCCCCCAAAGAATTTTTTTGTTCAATTCCTATTTTAACAAGGGAAGTATCAGACTCCTCATGCCGAAACCCACCCTGAAATTCCTGTGACACAGGCCACGTGGCATAAGGAGGCCACACCCAAAACATCAGCTGCCAGTTTTAACTGCAAGATGCCGACAAGGAAGCTGGAATCCTTCAACGGCAATTCAGTATGTGATCCAGATGGACATCCCTACTTTAGAGCCGTGCTTCAATGTACCGCGCAGAGTTTAAGTAACTGGACGATGCTATCCCCACCCCCTCGCAACATAGAAACAGGTAATATGGGCCCCTGTTCACATACCCCGCACGAAATCCAGTAAGCTGTCAGGGCTACCCAGTAGAGCTAATTAATAGAAGTACAGTGTCTTTCTTTTACACTGTGGTCACCGCATAGCGGCCCACACGCCGGCCGCCGCAGCTCGGACTCCCGCCCAAACATCCGCGCAACTGCCTCAGGTTCTTATAGTTACAGTTACAGTAACGATGATAATAATAAGCACATGCCTTATAATAAGAGATGCTGTAATTGTTATCCCTCTCTATCTACACATTTTTGGCATATTCTCAGGAAATTTTCATTCACACCCCAGAATGCAATATCTGAAATTGAGTGAATTTCTCGCCTGATGGTTTCTTTTAGTTCCTTCAATGTGAACGTCTCGTAATGATTGGCATATTTTTTTCAGGACAAGGAATGGGATGAATTGATGATGACACAAATAAAGTGTCTTTAGTGTGTTTCTTTGTATAGTGAGAGGAAATTCTTCCTCCCAGCAGATTAGGTTGGTTGTAGTCCTATCTTGCTGTGTTCTCCTGGATTTTTCCATACTCTGAAAAGACTGACATCGTGTGGATTACGCTCAAAAGCAATAAGAGATCATCTACGGCATATCAATTACCTATTACATGCATCACCTGCGATACGTTTAGAACAAAACTGTGGTTAAAGAAAACACAAGAGTACCTTAGCATAGGGTGATGAATTATGTGCAATTACACGTTGTATCCTTGATCGTGCTATGACGTGTATGTGCACTTACCTGGCAATGAGCTCGTGATGTTCCCCTGTAGCTTCGGACCTTCGAACTCTACGAGCAAACGCAGCTTCATTACAAAGCACCATAAAGAAAATACAAAAGTATTTTAAACTAATTCGTGTTGCTTCTCCTTTATAAAATGTATCTTCATAAATTCTGTTACAAAAATGCATAAAATACTAAATGTAATTTGAAAGTGTTGTTTTGAAGATAAACACAAAATATTGTGTAACACAGGTCATTGGGATTTCCCACAGCCCACTGTATAACGCGATCATTATTAATCTAACACAGACCTTTTTGCAGCGCTAGGATATGAAAAGCACTAAAAGTAGGTGATATTTATCAATATACAGAGAACAACCTTCATAACAGATTTACTTGTATTTTATACCTACTTTTGCATTTAGCTACGCAAGAGGCCCTAACGATTTTGGCCAGGAGACAGTTGTTAGACTCCATAGAAATAAGTTAATCCAATAATAAAAGACCTTGCTATAAGTTACTACTGTATTCCGTGCCAACTGTACCATTTAGATGTGCCGAGCCAACATACCGCTCTAGGGTGTATTACGCGATACAGCAAAAGCGAGACTCCTATCATTTCTGCTCAAGCTTCATTTTAATCACAAATTTTTCTGGTCTGCTGTTTACTACGCGATACAACTGGAGATTTGGTTATTGATACTAAGAACTTAATCCTAATCCAAATTTTCCTGGGCTACAGTTTGCTACATAATACAGCAGGGGAAAGGATTCACGTGGCTTGTCTGAGAACTTCATCCTAATTGCGCTTACCCGGGCTAACTTCACTGCACGATACTGCAGAAGATGGGATTCTTGGAGCTTGTATCAAATTTTCAACCTAATTGCGTTTACCTGGACTATAACACGATACTTCAGGAGGCAGAATTTTTTAGGCTCGACTCAGAACTTAATCCCTTTTGCGTTTACCTTGGCTGCAGTTTACTATACGAGACATCAGGGATTCTCAGACTCATTTCATATTTTCGACCTATTCGCGTTTTCATAGGATACACGATGTAACATGAGATACAATTCATTGTCTCACCTCAGATTTTCACACTAGTCATGTTTTCCTGGGCTAAGCCTACCTCACTAAACGGCAGAAGACAAATTGTATGTGTCTCTCATAACTTCAATCTAATCACGTTTTCCTGGTCTATAACTTATTACACGGAATAATGCGAGATAGGACAAACTGGTTTGCAAGTTTTCTCTGGGATACAATATTTGGTTTGTTAACGACGCAATTAATTGCCAGGATCATATCAGCGCCGCCGGTGTGCCGGAATTTCGTCCTGCAGGAGTTCCTTTATATGCTAATAAATCTACTGACATGAGGCTGTCGCTTTTAAGCACACTTACAAACCATTAGTATGATCTGGGTTTGCACCTGCGACCTTGGGATCAGAAGGCCAGCGCCTAACCAACTGAGCCACCCAGACCGATACTCTCCGGGTTGCAGTTTCCTACGCTATACAGGAGGGACTATTTATGTGATTCGTCTCAGAACTTCACCCTAATTGTGTTCCCTGGTCTATAGTTTACTACACGATACAGCAGGATATAGGATTCACGCGGTTTGTCTCATATTTTAATCCTAATCGTCTTTTCTGAGCTATGGTTTACTACATGATACAGAAAGAGATAGGATTAATGTGGTTCATCTCAGATAGCCTTCTCCCCAGCTATAGTTTCCTACACGATGCAGCAGGACATAGGATTCTTGTTTTTTTCTTCAGATTTTCATCCTAATCATGTTTTCCCGAGCTACAGTTTACTATACAACACAGCAGGAGACGGGATTAATGTGGCTCATTCCAGAACTATTTAGGCTTACCAGGCTGCATTTTACTCACGACACAGAAAGATTATTGTGGCTTGCCTCAAATTGCCATCCTAATCGCGTTTACCTAAGGTAAGTTTACTACCTGACACAACTGGAGATAGGATGCGAAGAAGTTGCTTCAGGTTTTCATTCTAATCGCGCTTTCCTGGGCTAAGCTTAATACTCGATATAGAGAGTATACCCTTCATATGAGTTCTCTCAGATTTTCGCTACAGTCACATTTAACTGGGTTATAGTTTACTACACCATTGGATTGGATTGTGAAGCGGGGGGATTCGACACCGATCCAGGAATGAGAATATTGTACAGACGCCCCAAAAGGGGGCGTCCCCGGGAGGATGGGATGAGGTGAAGGGAGACACCGTGCGGTCGGAACCAGGATTGACAGCACAACAATGATAGGGTCCATACAGTTTCCAGATATAGACGCCCCGGCAGTCGTACAGGCAGACGAAACGGGCTGAAGGATGAAGGAAATTATTAAAGGAACAAAATGGAGGAACAGGGAATTCGGGGGATGAGAGAAACCACTCCAGCATTCGCCTGACGAACCGGGGAAAACACCCGAAAAAGCCCATGGTTCAGATCACCTGGGTTCTAAGGTGGGACCTCCCGAATGCGGGCCACAGACGTTACCTCCTAAGCCATCCCGCGCGGTTACTACACCATAGAGCACATGATTTATGTGGCTCGTCTTAGAATTTCATCCTTTTCGAGTTTTCTTGGGCTGCAGTTTACCACGCGATTCGCCAACAGATAAGATCCAAACGAATCGTTTCAGAAATACATCCTAATCGCATGTTTTTCCTGAGCTACAGTATACTACACGATGGAGCAGGAAATGGTACACTTACGAGTTGTGTTGCAAGTTCATACTAATCACAGCTTTTCCTGCAGTTTAGTGAGCAATAGTGCGAAAAACAAAGTGACGTGAACTCATACATATGAGTATCAGTTTGGCTTGTACTTAAAGTAAAGCCCGAGTCGCTACCCAAAACTTCAAAACTATAAATTATGCCTTGCAAAGATTCGGAATAAAACTGGCATAACACTATCGGTCACTGTCGGTCGGCTTAGAATGTAACGTTCTGTATTTTATTCTTTGTCGCGTGTTGAACATTCAATTGTAAATTTATATGAATGGATCTTTCATGCAAATAATTTTCTCAGGTCTTAACTGATAAAGTTAGGGGTTAGGAATACTCAAACAGAGGGCCCTCAAGTAACAGGAGTACAGCACCGCACGTAGGCCATACTGGTCCCTTTGTGCTTCCAACGTGACCCCTGTGAGGAAGGGGTGAAGGAGAGATCCCGACAATGGTGTGCTCTAGCAAGGGCGGGTTGCATAACCATTCCAACAAGACACCAAACCTGACGCCGGCTTGCCCTGCCTTATCCGCCCGCAATCTGGGGGTCCTGGGTATAGTCGAGACATTTCCAGCAAGGACAGAATCCCTAACGACTCCAACATGGCACCAATCCTAACGCCGGCTAGCCTTGCTTAGCAGCCCGCAACCTGAGGTCCCAGGAATAGACGAGACACTCCCAGCAAGGAAGGGTTCCCTAACGATTCTAACACGCCGGCCCTCGTAGTTGTGGTCGCTGGAGCGTATGGCTTCGGCGCTCCGCCAAGCTGAGGTTCGCAGGTTCGAGTCCCGCCATGGACATGGGTGTTTGTATGTGTATTATATATGTAATTTCGGTAATAAGCGGTAAAGCAAACACAGTAATCATTAACTGGGTAAACAAGGGAACTTTAAAAAATCATGACACCAATCCTAACGTCGGCTAGCCCTGCCTTAGCCACCCGCAACCTGGTTTCCCAGAAATAGACGAGGCACTCCTAGGAAGGACGGGGTCCCTAACGATTCTAACATGACACCAATTCTGACGCCGGTTAACTCTGCCTTAGCAACCCGCAACCTGGGGGTCCTGGGAATAGACGAGACACTCCCAAGAAGGCCGGGGTTCCTAACGATTCCAACATGACACCAATCCTGACGCCGCTAGCTCTGCCTTAGCAACCCGCAACCTGGGAGTCTCGGGAATAGACGAGACACTCCCAGGAAGAACGGGGTCCGTAACGATTCCAAAATGACACCAATCCTGTCGCCGGGAGGACTCCCAGGAAGGTAGGGGCTCCGGCAGTCACACAAAGCTCCAGGGAGAAATCTTACCATAGTGCAGATTCCACCGTCCTGCCCCAACACATCAACCGCTGTGGTCTGATCCTACAACCCTGAAACAGATGAGGTGAAACAAATGAAAGGAAATGATGAGAAATTTTCGACAGTAAGTAGAAGGGGAACCGCCCACACATTCGCCTACCGACCCTGGGAAACCACGAGAAAAACCATGTTCAAAGTGGTCTTCGGAATCGAACCCGGGACCTCTCGAACTAGCCTCACAAGTTATAGCGGAACCACCTCGCTCGGTAAATTGATAAAGTAATATGAATGGAGGAATAAAACGTTATTTCCTTAGATTACTGCAGAGGTGAGTAAATGCATAACGGATACAATTCGTCCACTTCCAAGTCTGCCAGTCCCGGCTGCGTTGTTTTGTTCTGGGGGCCCTAGCTACGCAAAATATGAGTTGAGCTGGACATTCTTTCCAACCTCCAGTTTCAAGTTGGTGAAGTTCAGTTCAATCAGTCAGGTAGCGTACCGCGGAAGCGGTGAAAATGCAATCGTTCCCACAATTTCCGAATATGCAATATGCATAACACCAGATAAATCATCAGGACGACTACAATACAGAGAGAAAGTGAAGAAACTAAGTCCAAATGTAATCACGAGACATCCTTTTCCCGCACAGTATCACTGCTGAAAACTCTCCCATCTGACACGGAGCTGGCTACTAGCTTCAAGTGAATGCGTTACCATCTAATACGGCGGCCTGCAATACGTACAGTGGGCTTCAAAATTTTTCCGATGGTCCAAGGGGTGTAGAGGAAGAGGGGGAAGAAATGTCTTCTCTACTAGTCACACCTGGCTATAGCCAACAGTAAGTACCGGTATCATCTCAAAGGTCACATTTACTTCTGTGTATGCTCGTATAATTCAGCGACCTGACTCTAAGTTAAAGAAGACGAAACCGAATACTTTTCTCTTTACTAGATCTATTCAAGCGAAATAAATTAACATTTTCTTTGCATAATATGTTATTTAAAAACCAAATATTGCACTCTTTATGCGGGTGCTGCACAAGTTTAAGATTCAGCAATTTTCTTGAGAAACAAGGTTCGCATAATGTATATCTTGTTTTTAACGTTTGTTGCTAGTAATAAATAATAATAATATTAATAATAATTTCATAATTATCACCAATAGAACGTTCTACATTACTACAAAGCAGAGGGTATTTATTACCTTGAATATAAGGTCGTTTTGCTTTTTAATTGTCATAGATATTGATCACAACGTTTAGCGCTAAGTGTGTAGTTCCATGCAGTTGGCACATTCAGTTCTGATAATATTCAAATCATGTTTTAAAAATATGGAAGCAAAAGTAATATTAAGTGCAACGTTAAATTTTCTTCAAAATGGGATATATTTTGCGTTTGTTACTGAAAAAACGAATAAAGATTGTTTTATTTGAAACATAATTCCCCTTACACACACTCACAAGAGAAAGGAAGAAAAACCGTGCCAGTGGTATAGTGAACGTAGAGTAAAAACACTTATGTAGGTATTGTATCGAAAAGGAGAAAATGTTAATTGATATGAGGAAACAACGTTTAGCGCAAAGTATGCAGCTTCTATATAGCTGTTTTATTCGGTTAGGGAAAACTCTCGAAAAAAAAACGTGGGTCAGATTGGGCAGTCGCCGGGAAGCGAACTAGGGATCTCCCGAATGCGAGTCGCACGCGTTACCGCTGCGCCACCTGGACGTAAACTGGAAGATCCGTAGTTCAAATCTCGGCTATGACATTGAATTTTTCAATCTGATTCTATCTTTCCAACCTTGTCCTATACACGACTTGAGTAAAAGAGACTTCTTGTTAATTGAGATAAACTGCTATTACAAACTTCGTTGTAAGTATAAGAAGAATGCAATAGCTCAAACGATAGTCAGATTTTTATGTGATGTCTTTGAAACTCCACGCTCTTTACATTACCACGAGAACAAACTAACGTGTTGCATTCGTATAACTTTCTCTTCTCACCATTCTAAAAACTCTTTTTTTTTCTAGATCTCATTTTTCTGCCTACTTCTTATAATCCACATAAACTTGCACATCACATTTAGCCCATCTCTATGGTGTAGGGGTCTGCCTCACATTCAAGAGGTCCCGAGTTCGAATCTCGGTAAAAGTGAAATACCTGCGTAAAGCTTTTTCCAGGGTTTCCTCTTATCCTGAGAAGACCAATGTTAGATTATAATTTATAGGGACCACGGGCCCATTTGAGCATCATTTTAACCATTTCGTTCATTCACCGTCCGTAATGGCCTATCCAGTTAAAGGACTTTAAATTAAGTACCAAAAGAAAAAGTTCACATTTACACATTTCGTTGTAGTATATGTAGATAAAGCGATAATCACATTTTCAAAAAACATTGGACTATGTGATGCTTTGAAATACCAAACTGTTTGTATGACCGCGACAAAAACAAAACAAATAGCGACTTCTCAGTTACAAAAAGTATTCAAACCAATAACAAAAAATACCTGGGAAATAGTTAATCTCATAAAATATATGTATAACAAACTGCGTGCTTTAACGGGGTCTGCATTTCTTGTGTAGCAAAACTTTGTCCAATCTTTTAGAGTTTACCAATTATACAAAAGTCATTCAGAATGAAGAAGACTTGAGAGGCTCCTCTCAGTAAGTTCAAAATATATATTTCATTTGTCATGAAAATATTTTAAACAGAGAGTATTTTAATCAAAATAATTAGAGCCATTTTTAAGGAAATAAATGTCGAAAAATTTTTCATTTAAGGGTTGTTCAGGATGGAGGAGATTTTCTTGAAAATCCTTGTCGCATCTTTAAAAAATGCTGAACTTAAACATCAAGTTTGTCATTTAACCGACTTTTCGCTTTGGATTTATGTTGTTCACAGACACGCAGGCATATGGAGGCTTTGCTATAAAATGTGTTGCATTCACATGACTTTCTCTACTCACTCTTCTACAAACTATTCTTACAAAGATTATTTTGCATCTATGCCATCTTAATATTGATAAACCTTCATCACTTATTTTCCCAATTCGTTGTAGGTATAACCAGAACATATTAGGTTAAAGCGATAGCCAAATCCCTCAAAGCTGATCGCCATGGATTGGTTGGCTACGGAGGGAATTCAGCACTGATCCACATTGGATATTGTGCCTACGCCCCACAAGGGGGCGCCTCCGGGAGGAATGATGAGACGAGAGGAGACACCGGGCGCCCAGAACCAGGAGTGGTGGAACAGGAATGGCAGGGTCCCTAAATGTTCAGATAGACTCCCCGACAGACGGACAGGCAGACCGGGGACCCCACCCAGCACAGAGAGGTTCCAACGCCCCTCAAGGAAGTTAGGATACTCCCGGAAGCTGAGGGACGGAGAGTCACTAAGATCATCCTTTTCCTCTGCCACACTGCACCGAAACACCATCGCCGACACTTCCAACCCTGAGAGAGACCAACGGATGAAAGATGAAGGGACATGAGAATGGAGATAAAACTGAGGTTCAGGAAATTCGGGGATTTGAGTATCCTTCCCAGCATTCGCCTGGCGACCCGGGAAAAACCCCCGAAAAAACCCATGGGTCAGGAAGGTCGGCCAGAGGAATCGAACCCACGACCTCCCGAATGCGAGCCACAGACGTGATAGCTTTGAAATTCTGTTCCCTTTGTATGAACACGAGAGAGAAAGAAATAAAGAAAGAAAAACGAAATAAAAAAGGAAGAAAGAAAGAAAAACAATAGCTATTTTCAGTTGAGAGAAGTATAAAGTATTTGAAAATTCAAACTAATAACAAGGAATATTTCAGAATAGGCAAAATACAGCAGTTATTTGACGTAAAATATAAATGTTATTTGATATAAAGTTTGTGCTTTAACAAGATCTACAGTTGTTGTGTAGTAAGATTTTGTCTCTCTCTTACGATTTACTAATTATCAAAAGTCATTCACAATAAATACTAATTTATAGACTATTCCTAGAAAATAAAAGATATACATTTTATTTATCATAAAAATATCAAAAACATATGTATTTTAATCAAAATCCTTAGAGCCATTTTGAAAGAATAAAAAATTTCGAAAAATGTCCAATGTAAAGGGTAGTTTGGAGTGGGGGATTTTATTTCAAATCTCAGTATCGCATTCTGGTAAGAAGTTCGGTTTTTAACCAACCTTTTGCTTTTGAGTTATGCTGTTCGTGGATACGCAAACACACTTGGACCATTTTCTAAAAATAAATTAATTGGATTCAGGGGGTCTAAACGTGATTTCTTATGAAATTACGACATTGAATTTTTAGGTGGAACACAATACTTTCTCTACTTACTGTAGCTATGTAGTATACAAAGTAAAAATGCTTACTTTAGATTCAGGGGTCTCAAAACGTGTGTTTCCGTTGAATCTCGTTATTCAATTTTTGGGTGGAACGCAATACTTTCTCTACTTACTGCAACTACGTAGTAGAGAAAGTAAAAATGCTTTGTTTGGATTCAGGTGAGTCTGAAAACGAGTATTTCCGTTTTAAGTATTAATCTGGTTATTCAATTTTTGGGTGGAATACAATACTTGCTCTACTTACTGTAACTACGTAGTAGAGAAAGTAAAAATGCTTTCTTTGGATTCAGGGGGTTTCAAAACGTGTATTTCCGCTGAATCTCTTTATTGAATTTTTGCGTGGAATACAATACTTTCCCTACCTCCTGTAGCTAAGTAGTAGAGAAATTGAAAATGCTTTCTTGGGATTCAGGGAGTCTCAAAACGTGTATTTCCAATGAATCTCGTTATTCAATTTTTGGGTGGAATACAATACTTTCCCTACTTATTATAGGTAAATGGTAGGGACAGTAAAAAGAAGAGTTGTGGTGTAGATAAACGGATGTTTGTCATTATGGCATCTTGCATGCAACCAAAGAGGGAAAAGTGTAACTTAGGCTGTAACTTGAAATAATTTCTGGCTTAAATTGTTGTCAGATTAAGGTAAAGTGCATGGAAAATCTATACTTTATAAGGATATTATGAAATAAAGAACATATGTTAGTTGATAATGGGTAGAGAAAGCAGTGAATATTGAAAACCAGACCATTTGTTTTAACACTTGTTTGTTATACAATAATATGATTCCTCTAATTCCTAAAAAGTAGTTTGCATACTGCTTATGTCGCTGTGCTGTAACGCTGTTTCTGCTTTCTTTTCACATTTATTACTTTCTTACAGCCAAGTCTAAGGGAAATGTGTTGGAATGACATGTTCTTTAGCTCTCTAACTTCGTAGAACAGCTATGACCTAAGGTACCTGGCATAACCTCTCGATAAGTCACCCCGCTTACCCCTACAGGTGGAACGGAAAACATTTGGAGCCATCTGTACATCAGCTGGTTTGCTTTTCCGAGATAGAGCTGTAACATATCCTCATTTGTGTTTAAAAATGCACTGGATATATGAACTTTCTTTTAAGGGCACGAATTTCTTTTGAAGAATGTTTTGGCCATTACGTGCCAAGAAATACTATTGTACCCTTCTTTAGACCTGCGTTACCTAAAAATAAAGGTATGGACGAACGGAGGGGGCCCACGAAACCGAGGCAGAACATAGCACGCAAGCCAGCCGGCCCTTTGTGCTTCCACCGTGAACCCGGGTGGGAGGAGAGAAGAGACCCGAAAGGCGACCAAATCCGAATGACGACGAGTTCAAGCACAAACGGGGTCACTAATGTTTCTAGATGGAGCGACTTCAAAGCCGCCCGAGCTCACTCTATTGGGCCCCGAGCCTACGGCGTCCCCCGAAAAAGCTCCGCACGAAAGCACTCAGAGGCGGGTTCCAGCCGAGCAATCCCTGGACGACGTCAGGATGAAATTCCACAGAGCACACAGCCACCGTCCAGCCGCAACCCGCCGAATACTGTCGCCTGGTCCAACAACCCTGAAAGAGATGACAACGAAGATGAGGGGCACAGGAAAAGGGGGGCAGGAGAGTTGTGGTAGATGAACCACTCCAGCATTCACCTGTCGACGGGGGAAAGCCACGAAAGACCCATGGATCAGAGTGGGTGGTCACCGGGAATCGAACCCGGGACCTCCTGAATGCCAGTCGCACACGTTGCCTCGGTGCCACCTCGCTCGGTCCTGCATTATCCATGAAAGACAGGGAATGGCATTAAAATATCCACTATATTATTATTATCATCATCTTTGGTAAAGCTAATAAAATTTCTAAACAGCTCTTAATATTCGTAAATGTTGGAAAGTATAAACCTTTTGGAAATGATTAGGACATGATTACGATAATTATTTCTTAAACTACAGTTGTATATGCACCCTCAAAGCAAATAACTTACTACGCACAGAATCACACTGACGTTATATATACTAAAATTAAATGATTCTACTGAAAAATAATTAATAAATAGTTAAATACGAACAAACAGCATTTACTTCTGAACCCGACTCTACTCTTTAAAGTGTTATTACTGCTTCCGAAAATCATGGAATTACTTCAGTTTAATGATCGCATTACACGTTCATACACATTCTGTCCCATACACTTCATTCTGTTTATTTTTCTAATAAAATGAAAAGTTTATAAGTTTCACCTGTTATTATTTGAACTAAGTGCTCGCTGGTGCGGCAAATACTTTTTTTTTAAGTTCTCTTATTTTACCCAGTTTATACTGTGCTTTTACTGTTTTCTTTATCGCAATTACACAACACAAACACCCATGCCCATGGCGAGACTCGAACCCACGACCCTCAGTTTGGCGGAGCGGCGGAGCTATACACTCCAGCACCACGGCTACGAGGGCAGACAAGACTTAAAAGTGACCTCTATCAGTTGTGAGCAACATAGCTCAGTAGGTAAAGTACCTGCCCGCAATGCAAGGGGTCCCGGTTGGATTCACGGCTTGGCTGTGGGAATTTTTCTCTAGCCAAGATTATTCCCAATCCTTCTCAGAGTCTGTAAGTATGAATGAGATTGTGAATGCATGTGTGTAATTTAATGTATAAAATCCAAAGGAAAGCCAGAAACTCAATGACAACTGTGCAGGAATTAACA